>CM060703.1:174656803-176144303 GCA_030686995.1 Artemisia argyi
TGGAATGAATCAGTCGTGTCATGGTAAGAATAAGGATCTTGGTTATAGACAGAGCCGTTTCCCGACTCTACCATGCCACAACTGGGGCAATTGCCACCATTATGAGGATTACCACACCATTGGCAAACCAGAAAGTGTGGATGAGACATAGAAAGAATCAAATGTGTATAGAGGGTGAGGAAATGAGAATCAAAAGGGTAGGAAGGTGAAGGAGAATGTTTTTGGGTTTTTGGAAAGACATTTTGTACAAATAGAAAAGAAAATGTTTTTGTGTTTTTTGTGTTCGTTGAAAACTGAGTTTAAAAAGTTTTCGTGAACGGTTTTGTTTTGATAATGGGAAAATATGAACAAAGGATGGATAAATGTACAATGGAACGAATTCCAAAGACACTAATCAGAAAAACCGTTTAGATACGCACACAACCTCCCCGGCAGCGGCGCCAAAATTTGATTGAGCCCGAACCACTTGACTTATATTGACCAAGGAATGGTCAACAAAGTCAGACAGCCTAGATCAATGCTTCGAGGAATACAGTGTTTTCCCGGGTCGTTTAAGTCCCGACGAGGTGTGAATTGTAAACAAACGGTTTCGTGATCGGGTGAATCTGGATTGATTAGGGTTTGAGTGAGATTAAACTAAGGAATATACGAGGAAATAGCTTAAATAAGCTATATGAATAAGACAGGAAGGTAGGAAAAACCAGAAATGATTAAAACCTAAAAACGCGTACGTTACGTTTAAATAAAACGTAAACGTACGAAATAAAAAGTGAAAACGGAAATCTGAAAACACCCAGGGGGTGAAAATGACTTTTTTACAAACTTAAAAGTAAAAGAAAATTTTTAGAAAAAGAAAATTAATTTTAACCCTAATTAATTTATTTAATATTAATTAATTACTATTTATTACTAATTATTAATATTTAAACACTTAAATATAATTTAATACTAATTAAATACTAGAAAAATGAAAATAAAATTTCTAAAATTATAAAATAACTAAAAATAAGTTTTAAAATTAAAGATAAGTATTTTTGTCTTTTTGTGATTTTTCTATTAATTAATTACTTATTAATTACTAATTAACTAATTAAACTATTTTTAAATTAAGAAAATTACTAAATGAACAGTAAAAATTCTAATAAAATTTCTAAAATTATTTTATAACATATAAAAGCTATAAAAAATATAAAAACTAGGTTTTGATTAAATAAAACTAATTATGCTATTTTAAACTAAGTATTAATTAATAATTAATAAAACTAAGATTAATTCTAATAAATACCAAATGGTAAAATAAAAATCTGAAAAATTTATTTTAAATACTTTAACTTAAGAGGAAATTAAGAAAAATATAAAAATGACAAGTACTTAATTAAAATCTAAAAATGAAAAATAAAATTTAAATAAAATTAAATAGAAACTATCACTTAGAAATTAAGTTGGATTTTCTAGATTTTTATTTTAGAAACCTACTTTACATATAAAAACAGCAAACTTTTGTAAAAACAAAATTTTTAGAACTTAAAATTAAGCTGAGAATAAGCTAAAAGTCAAGACAGTTGACTTTGGTTGACTGTGGAAGAAAATAAGCTTGAACCAGCTTATGTGGGACCCACTATGGTGAAAACTGCTTCAAACTAATTGAGTGGACATGTGTGAGCAAGAAAAATCAAATAAGGACCACTGAATAAGCAAATAAGCCACACATAAGCACTTTCCAAAACCAAGGATTGCTCAGATTTGGGACAAGGTTTAGCTATGAATCTAGGTGGGGCCCAGGGGATTTCAGGTCAACCCATTGGTCAATTTCCCATGCCTACCAGGAGGGGGGTTGGGAGGAACAAGGTTGTGGATGTGGGGCCTACTATGGAGGCCACAAAACCACCACAAAGTGGTGGTTGTGGTCTGCTATGCTGCTGCACAGAACAGGGGTGTGCCCTGCAAGTCACTTTGTGGCTTTGTGGGGCCCACAAGAAAAATCATAAAAATAAACTAAAGATAGGATCTTAAAGATGAAGTGGTAGACTACAAAACCTCAAAAGATCACAATCTAAATCACACTACATAAATCTATAAAATTCCCCCAAGTTTTGAAAAAAACTGAGATAGGTATATTTTGACTTTTGAAGAAAACTAAGAACTTGACTTTGGTGAGTTTGGGATCTTGATTTAATGATTGAAATAGATGTATTAGGTTATTCTAAGACTAAACTAGGCTATAAATACAACTTTTAACAAAATGGGTGAAAATTGGAACCTACACACCCCAACAGTGGACTGATATGATCAAAGAGGTGGGATTTTGACTTTTTTGTGCAAGAGACTTGATTTTGGGATTACACTAGACCTAAACTAACCTAAGGATGTAAGCTATGATCATAAACAACAACAAAGGACTCACTGAGACCTCCAAACAGCCAGAACCAAACACCCCCTATATACTAACTGATTTTGATTTTGCAAAGCAAATGATGGAACAAGGTCATGAAACTGAATTCTAATGATTGGTTATGATCAAATGGACTAAAATAAGCAGAGAAACTTGAGAATAAACTACTATCACCTAGAATTCTAAATCATGTTGTTTTGAGGTAGTTAACTTCAAATTTGATCACAACTGATTCCCAACAAACAAGCAACAAACTTTAGGCTACATTATCACTAACATACACCTAATAAATACAAAGCAGCTTAAACAAGCACAAAATAAGCAGGTACACAGTAATAAGCAAAGATTAAGGAATTTCTTACAAATGACCTTAAGCTTATATCCAAGTAATCAAGACCCAAAGATACTCCTAGTAGCCTCTTACTGAGCCATTAAAATGATTCCAAACCAGAAAAATGCCCTGCTCAACCTTCTTCTTCCTTGCAAACTGCTTCTTTTATTTTAAACCTATTTTTACTTGAATTTTTGGTATTTTTGTAATTCTTAGCTTAAACTATCTCTTATGCTTGAAAAACTTTAGAAAGCTCATAAATAGGTTAAAGTAAGCTTAAACAAACAAAAATCAGTACCCTTTACACCATACAAGCTTAATTGAGACTTCAAGTAAGAAAGTGCTAAAATGGGAATTTAACTCAGGTTCTTTAAAATTGAAACTAAAGATTAATTATAATTCATTAAAAACACTGATTACAATGACTTGAAATAAGAAATACAAATTGAAATGGAAATTTACAGTATGTCGATACCTAAATTACACTAATTAACTATTACTACCTACTACCCTTCCTTCTTTGCTTCCTCCATGACTTATAGGGTTCCACTTGAGCCTCTGAGTCATTCCCATCACATCTTGACCGTTGGTTTGGGATAATATGATCTCCACCCTTGAATGGGATTTTGGCGGGAAAATTAGTTTTGGCAGGTTATGGGATTGCTTGTGATACTTTGGGAACATTTATTGCACTTTGGATGTTTGTGTTTGGAGGGGGAACAAGATATGGGATTAGTGAGGTGGAGGTGAGGGCATGGCAGGGAGTTGGTGTTTGCAGGGTTCAAGTGGGGGTGAAGGTGAGTGGTGTTGACCTGGTCAATGACGGGGGTGGGAGTATTAGTTTTAGGTTTGGTGGGCTAGGTTGCTTGGTGGGCTGAGGGGTGGGCTTAGGATCAGATTTGGTGGTAGGGGTAATGGGGTTGGATATTGGATTGGGTAATTGGTTTACAAAAGGGTCCAATTTGGTATAGTATTAAATCACAAGGACCAATTTGCAAAAACTGAAACCATAGGGACTGAAAATGAAATTTCTCCCAAAGTTATCATAAGGACCAAAATTGCCAAGTTTGAATATTACGAGAACCAAAATTTATATTTTCCAAAATAAAACACCCGGGGACCAATATTGTAATTTTCCAAATTCCGGGGACTAAACTTGCAATTTTCACCAATCTTTTATTCCAAGGACTATTTTTGACACGTTTTAATTTTCCAAGGATAAAAATTGATTTTTCATTCAAAATTATCCCACCAGGGACCAAATCTGTCAAAGTCTGAAACTTCAGGGGCTAAATTCGTAAATTTCCAAAACTTTCCAATTTTTCACCAAAGGACTAAATATGACATTTTATGATTTCAAAATGACCTTTGGTGATAATTTTCTATATTTTGAATATCCAGGGACTAGATTTGTAATTTTATGAAAGTTGGGGGACTGAAACTGCCAATTTTGCAAACTTTGTACGTTTTTCATTTGTTTTTACTCGTTTTGCATCTAAAACATATAAAACACAATTTTGGAATATTTTTAGTATTTTGATGCATTACTGAGTGTTTTTGTATGTTTTGCAGTTCAGATTAGACCAAAAATGATGAGTGTTTGAGCACTCATCAACCTAGCAACCGGAGCAAAAGTTTCATCGTAGTCAATGCCTTCTTGTTGGTTATATCCTTGTGCAACTAGCCTAGCTTTGTTTCTAGACACAATTCCATTTTCATCCATTTTATTACGAAATACCCATTTTGTTCCAATTATAGTTTGACTATTTGGTTGAGGAACTAATGTCCATACATCATTCCTAACAAATTGGTTTAACTCTTCTTGCATTGCAATTAACCAAGACTCATCTTTAATGGCTTCATTAATGTTTTTAGGTTCAATGGTTGACATGAAACAAAAGTAGTTGCTTTCATTTTTAACTTTTGACCTTAGTGTTCTTTCGTTAATGTTGCCTATGACACCATCTAATGGATGACTTTTAGATTCTTTGACATTGACAAGTTCTTTGTTTAATAGTTCATCTTCATTGTCATTACCTAAAATCTCTTGTCTTTCTATTACTTGGCTTTCAACTAAGTCATCATCTACCAAAGGTGATGTCTTAGAGGGAGGTGGACTCTCGTCAAATGTTACGTTCAACGATTCCTCGACTCTTAAGGTTTCTTTGTTCAAAACAATGTAAGCTTTACTATTTTGTGAATATCCAAGAAATACACCTTCATAAGACTTTGGATCAAATTTGGTGAGATAATCCTTGGTGTTAAGAATGAAACATTTACTCCCAAACACTCTAAAGTATCCTAATGTAGGCTTTTTACCTTTGTATAGTTCATAAGGAGTTTTATTCAAAAATGGTCTAATTAAGACTCGATTTAAAATGTACGTTGATGTGTCAACGGCATTACACCAAAACTTTTGTGGAATGTTTTGTTCATTAAGCATTGTTCTACTCATCTCTTGTAATGTCCGGTTTTTACGTTCTACTACACCATTAGATTGAGGAGTACATGGAGCCGAAAAGTTATGAGTAATACCATTAATATCACAAAAGTTTCCAAATTGAAATTCATTATCAAATTCACGACCGTGATCCGTTCTAATAGACACAGTATTAGACCCTACTTGATTTTGAATTTTCTTACTTAGAATCTCAAATTTATCAAAAGCTTCATTTTTACTTTTCAAAAATTTTGTCCAAGTATATCTTGAGTAATCATCAACTATGACCAAAGTGTAGAATTTACCTCCATAACTTTGTATAGCGGATGGACCAAATAAATCCATATGCAAAAGTTCTAGACACCTAGATGTAGAAACCAAGTTTTTAGCCTTATGGCTACTATGGACTTGTTTACCGACTTTGCAAGCATCACAAAAGTGTTGGTCATATTTCAACTTAGGTAGGTTTCGAACTAAGTCTTTAGAGGAGAGGTTTTGGATTAGTCTCATGTTAGCGTGTCCTAAACGTCTATGCCATAAAGTTGAAGATTCATCTAATGAGGTAAGACAAAGTTTGTCTCTAGATGATAGATCCATCTTCATGACGTATACGTTGTTCTTAAGGACACCTTTGGCTATGGTTATACCATCTTTAAGTATTTTACTTCCGTTTTCACTAAAAAGGACATTATACTTATTACGACAAAGTTGACTAATACTAAGGAGATTAAAGCCTAAGTTATCAACATGAGCTACATCATCTATAAAAAGGGAGTCATGAGAGATTGTACCTTTTCCGATGATTTTGCTCTTAGCTTTACTACCAAACGTAACATTACCTCCGTCACATTTGTGATAAGTAGTGAAGAGGCTTTTGTTACCCGTCATGTGCCTTGAACAACCGCTATCTTTAATCCATTCATCCGGTTCCAAACAAACTTTGAGGCACACCTATTTTATGAAAAACACTCAAACATTTGGTCCCCAATTTCTCATGGGTCCATTTTGGTTAAGCATACCATTAACTTGTTCCAAATATGAAAATAGAGCATAAGGGTTCCATGACATGTACTTTGGAGTTTGGTAATGTCCAGGAGTGTTTTGGTTCCAAAAATGTTGGTAGTTTGCTCGAGCGTTGAAGTTGCTCTTTGGAAAGGGGCGTTTGGGAATTGGAGTCTTAGGTCTTGGTTGAGTAGTCTTAGCTCTAAATTCATTTTTACTAAGTCCTACTCCAGTTTTAAACACAGGTTTTGTTCCATTTTTATACGTAACTTTAACAAATTTTGAATGATCCGATGTGGATGGAGTTACTGCTGCAGCAGACCTGGCGGAACCTTCGGGTCCAATGGGCGAAACCCTGGATTGGGTTACGTCTGATCTGCAGGCTACTGTAGCAGTTTTGTTAGTTTCTTGTGCATTCTTTTCTTGTTTCGTTTGACCCTTTGAAGTTTCTATTTTCGTAAATCCTAGTCCTGTTTTATCAAAGGGTGACTTTTGAAGTTTCATAATTTCATCCGCACAAGAAATGCTCTTATCGAACTTCTTAAACTTTGTGGTTTGTTTTATTAGATCATTTTGAGTAATTTTGAGTTTCTCAACTTCTAGTTTAAGCTCTTCACATGATTTGCAAGATGTGTCAATACCTTTACTCTTTTCTAATCTCTTAGCTTTTTCTTTTAACTCATAAACTTCATTTTATAAAAACTCCTTTTTAGTTTTCAAAAATTTATTTTTGTTTATGATTTTTAAGCTCAATTCAGAAAGTTTGTTATATTCTTTTTGTAAAGTGTCATCATCAATAGAGGAGTAAGATGAGTCGGAGAATACCTCATTTGAGTTGTGAGCCATGAGAGCAATATCATCATTCTTTGGCTCATCGTCATCTCCTTCATAGTCACTCCAAGCACCACCCACAAAAGCTTGTTGAGGTTTGCTCTTGGGTGGTTTTGGACATTCTCCTACAAGATGACTTGTGTCTCCACACCTATAGCATTTTCTTTCAACCTTTCCTTTCCTATCATCACGATCTTTTCAGAAAGTTTTCTTGTCATCTTTAGGTTGCCTTACAAACTTTCCTCTTCTACGAAAGAACTTCTTGAAGTCTCTAATGGCCATAGCATATTCCTCATCATCACTATCCGAAGTAGATTCTTCATCATCACTTGATTGGACTCTAGCTTTCAAGGCAATGGACTTAACTTTTTCTTTCTTGCCTCTAACTAGTTCCGAATCTTTTTCCATTACCATTTCATGAACTTTGAGGTTTCCAATTAGCTCATCAAGTGACATGCTTGAAAGATCTTTGGATTCTTCAATTGCCGTCACTTTTGCTCTCCACATCGGATGGAGTGCTCTAAGAAATTTCCTGACTAAGTTCTTACTACAAAAAGATTCATCAAGTGCTTTAAGTGAAGTAATAATAGTGTTAAACCTAGCAATAGCATTATCAATAATCTCATCTTCGGAAATAACAAATTGTTCATATTGTTGAACAAGAAGATCAATTTTGTTATCTTTAACTTGTGAGTTTCCTTGATGAGTGACAATTAAAGATTGCCAAATATCTTTGGCGGTTTTACACATAAAGACTCTTTCATATTCTTTCTTAGGCAAAGCATTGTAAAGCATCATTTTAGCTTCATTATTTTTACCAATCAATTTCTTTTGATCATCATCTTTAATGTTAGTAACTACGTTATCACCATCAATGAATATATACCATAAATCTATATCCTTAGATTTCACGTAAGTTTCAAAACGGTTTTTCCAATATATAAAACCATTTGCTTCAAAAAGTGGTGGTCTTTGCATAGATTGCCCTTCTTTGTAATTTTCAAAATCCATTGATCGTTTCAAGTTTTAAAACACAATATATTTTAAAAGCTTGAGTAACATAGCTCTTGATGCCAATAGTGGAAAACTAGAAGGGGGGTTGAATAGTTTACCGATTAAAATCTTTTTAACTTGTTTAGTTAGCTTTGAAACTTTCCGTTTGATCAAAGATATATACACAAACACAATATATAACATGCAAGTAAATGAAAGAAACAATCAAAACACAACACGAGTATTTATCGTGGTTCGGCTACAAGGACTCTTTTTCCTTGCCCTACGTCCACGCCCCGAGTATCCAACTCGAGAGTTTCTTTCACTAGTCAACAAGCTCCTTTCACCGGCGGAGAAAACCTTACACATCGCTTATACTTTTACCGACACTAAGCTAGATGTCGAGTTCTTTACCAAGGGTACAACCACTCCCGTTAGTTCTTTTACAAGGGTACAACTACTCCCGATACACTTTGTATTTTGAGGACTAAAATACTAACCGATCACTACTAAAAATACACAATCAAATGAAGTGTAAACTACACAAGTCTACACAATGCTAAGCTAACAAGTCTTGCAATGTTGTGTTGAATACTTGTTACTTTTAATGAACTCGTGAATCTCTTTTCTACAAAAAGAAACTTCACATATGAAAGGTTAAATGGTTAGATGAAAGAATGAATGAATGTGTGTAAATATGATGTAGAGTGATTAGCCAAAAATCAACTTGTGGCCTGGTATTTATAGCAAAGCCTTCTGCAGGCCTGACGGATACGGCGGAACCCTCAGATGGGTTCTGCCCGTGTACCCCGAGGGTTTCGCCGGGCTTGCAGTTGGTTTTGCAATAAATCTTGCAAACCGAACAAAGTCACATCTCATTACACCTTGCAAACCAAACAATGTCACATCTCATTACCCCTAGTCAAACACATAACTTGCAAGTAAACACAAAGTTAGTCAAACACACTTTCTTTCCATAAATGTATATTGACAAAACTTGCCATAAATGTGATGTGACATTTCTATTTTAAGAAATAAAAAGTGTTGTGTTTTATGAAATGTAAAATGTAGCAAAAGTCTAGTTTATGCAAGTCTTTAAAACTAAGATTATGTTTTACTTAGAAACTAAAGTTTACATTTTGTCGTTAACAAAACATGGCAAATATCGTAAAATATAAATAACGTTTTTAGGCGATATTTGTATTAACAATGTATATTAAATTTATAGAAATCAAACCACCTAATGAAAATTTTTGGTGTTTGTTTCAGTGTTTTCATTATACATATGGCTGTCAAGAGAAGACGTTTGATATCCAAAAGTTTGTTTTGAGATGTTACTCCTCGTTTCATATTTGGTGCGATAACACCTCTTGTTGGAGATCTCAAATCCTTTTGACAATTTCTGATATATGCCATCCTTTCAGATTCTAATCTTGTTTGACTACCTGAATTCAACATATGAGATCTGGAGTTCCTTACAAGAGTATCACTTTTAAACATGCATATATCTATTGAATTAAATAAATAAGAATATTATATTAGAAAATGAAATTAGATAATGTAATATGTTAGAACAAAAATAATTAAAATAACACATAAACAAACCTGGGAGACCTTTTGACTCATGTTGCTTTGACAAACAACGTGTTGATTGGTTCTCTAAATTGGAAACAGTTTTTCCATAACTCTTATCGGTATTTCTATTTGCAAGTTCATTACATCCTGTAAATAATTCATTATATTATTCTTTTATCTTTTTATATCGTAAATTATAAATTTACTCAAAGCTTTATTAATTTATAGCATAAATACCTTTTTGTGGATTTTCTGAATTCAGATTATGAGTTCTAGACCTTGTCACGGGTGTATCACTCTCAAACATAGATGGATCAATTAAATTAAAAAGTATTTAATTAAACATCATTTTCATAATACAAAATAATTAGTATATTGTGATCCTATTGTTATTCGTTTGAACTCTTACGATCAGTTCGATAACCGTTTGTGACCTTAATCTTTGAACCTTTGTGAGACCTTGGATATTCTTTTGGATATTGTAACGGGAGATGAAACCCTTGTGGGACTTTGAATGTTCTTTTGGGATATTATAACGGGAGGTGAAATCTCTTTTCTTAACTATGACATGGGAACATTTGAAGGAGTAACTATTTTACAACGACACTTTTAATATGATTGTAAGACTACTTTTATATGAGATTTTATAATTGCATAAATACACTTTTGAAGAATATCTTACGAAAACCTTTATTAAATATCACTTTTACAAATGTCATCTTTTGGAAGATCTTTCTAAATGAACCCTTGTTATAAACTTTTTTTTTTAAATGGGATTATATTACGAACCTTTTAAAACAAGTGATGGGTACCTGCTAAAATGAACTTTTGTTTTAAACTCTCATTATGACCCTTTGATCATGAACTATGGGACTTTAGAACTTGGAATAATGAACCTTGTGGATTGGGAACTTTGGCTTTGACCTTTCCATTGTGACCCATTGATATTACATCTTTGATGGATCTTTTTGACATTGACCTTTGATATTGAACCTTTGATACTGAATCTTTGATACTAAACCTTTGATACTAAACCTTTAATATTGAACCTTTAATATTGTACCTTTGATTATGACTTGGCACTTACACTTTGATATTGAACCTTGACTACTTGACCCTTAAGTATTTTACCCAGGTGTTTCTTGTTGTGGAGTAGCCACAACCATAGCATTGATGCACCAATGTTATGTACTCTAGTGGGGTTGGAGAGATGTCCCCCACCGTCCCTGATTTGTTATCTACTGCTGATATAACTATGATTTGTTTTCAGGGGCGTATGGATGCATCCTAGTTTTGTTTGTTTGATATTTGTTTGGGCTACAGCCATTATGATGATGACATGGATTGGACTACATATATATTTGTTGGTGACTGGGCATGCATGCATGCAGCCCCTCACATTTTGGGAGCTAGCTACTCCATCCATTTGAGGATACCCCTCTTACAACATTTGGTATTCCGAGGACTCCCCTTTGAATACATGGTTACGAAGATATGATATGGTTTTTTTGGATATTTGTTTGGCCTGGGGTAAATATACTAACACCTACACTCACCTTATACCTTTACCTTTTATCCTACTTCTTTCCCTTGTGCTTATTATGTTTCTCTTGACTCTATTTATTGTATTTCTCGTATCGTTTCTCTGTTTCTCCTTTGTTACCTGTATATCTGTTCACTGAGCTTTGTAAGCTCAGCCACATTTCTTTTCTCCTACGGCAGGTTTAGTAGGAAGCTGGGTTTATGGATGGAGAGATCTTATTTTGGTCTTAGAAGACTTCACCCAGATTAGCTACTTGCTGGACTTAGAGATGATTTGAAGAATTTGTATTTGGGCTTAGTATTTGATGGTTGGCCTTAGTATATTGTACCTTGGGCTTAGTTCATTATTGTTGCTCTTTTGTATTTTGTACTTTGTTAGTTTTTCCTTGTAACCCTTGTGAACTTTGTATGGTAATGTATCTCTGTTTCGCTTGTGTTCTGATCTGACTCCATAATGTTACACTTTAGCCTTTCTTGGGTTGGGGTGTTACAATTATCATCAATTTGCTCTATTCTAGTGACTTATGTTCCTTTGTAAAAGGAAATCTTCCACCTGTTGGGAAGCAACGGTAGTCTTCCACTGTTTACAGCCACACCAAAATCAGATATGATATAACACTGACCCTCTTGAATAAGTTGTTCAAACTTAAACATCAATTCTTTCTTAATGTAAAGTTGAATTCGGTCGCCCTGTATATACAATTTGTTCAAACACAATTTAGTTTAAAAAACAAATTAGAATACATTGTATACATTGTAAATGTAAAAATACCTCTTTATCTTGGAAGACACAATCCAAACTGTAAGGATCATGTTCTTCATTCAACTTGTGGGAATGCCATAATGAAATACATCTAGCTTTAATTACAATATATCAACATTGGATTGATATCTCTAACAGACGTTATTGTTTGTTTCTTAATCTTAGTTGCTGATAACATTAAACGATATATAATATAATTACCAATTTGCTTACAACGATAATTAAATAGAAATACTTAACAACTAAATACCCGGTGAAAAACGCTGAGAGCAAGAATTATGAATTCCATTGTTTTTCTGGTAATGTGATTTAGGAACTACAAAATAGTATATAACACATAACATGTATTAAAATTATAATATTCAATTTAGTATGTACAAATGATTATAGTATAGAGTGAATTAAATATTATCATAAATCTGATGTTGTGTTTCCAAAACTGGAAGAATGTAGTTGACTGTTCACCGCTTGTTGTGGCTTGCATCCTGTAAAATAATCAATATAAACTCGTGTGTTTATGTATTTTAAATTCATAAACATTATATTATGTATAATCAAAATACATGAAGATGGGTTCTTAAAACTGTAAGAATTGTTTTGGAACCTCACGTGTTGATGTGCCTTCATGTCTGCAATATGTAAACCATGTCCTTTTATGTTATAGAGTTTATATTAAATTAAAAGTATCGATAAACAATGTATATTAAATTTATACAAATCAAACCACCTAATGAAAATTTTTGGTGTTTGTTTCAGTGTTTTCATTATACTTATGGCTGTCAAGAGAAGACGTTTGATATCCAAAAGTTTGTTTTGAGATGTTACTCCTCGTTTCATATTTGGTGCGATAACACCTCTTGTTGGAGATCTCAAATCCTTTTGACGATTTCTGATATATGCCATCCTTTCAGATTATAATCTAGTTTGACTGCCTGAATTCAACATATGAGATCTAGAGTTCCTTACAGGAGTATCACTTTCAAACATGGATGTATCTATTGAATTAAATAAATAAGAATATTATATTAGAAAATGAAAATAGATAATGTAATATGTTAAAACAAAAATAATTAAAATAACACATAAACAAACCTGGGAGACCTTTTGACTCATGGTGCTTTGACAAACAACGTGTTGATTGGTTCTCTAAATTGGAAACAGTTTTTCCATAACTCTTATCGGTGTGCAAGTTCATTACATCCTGTAAATAATTCATTATATTATTCTTTTATCTTTTTATATCGTAAATTATAAATTTATTCAAAGCTTTATTAATTTATAGCATAAATACCTTTTGGTGGATTTTCTGAATTCAGATTATGAGTTCTAGACCTTGTCACAGGTGTGTCACTCTCAAACGTACATGGATCTATTAAATTAAAAAGTATTTAATTACACATCATTTTCATAATACAAAATAATTAGTATATTGTGATCCTATTGTTATTCGTTTGAACTCTTATGATCTGTTCGATAACCGTTTGTGACCTTAATCTTTGAACCTTTGTGAAACCTTGGATATTCTTTGGGATATTGTAACGGGAGATGAAACCCTTGTGGGACTTTGAATGTTCTTTTGGGATATTATAACGGGAGGTGAAATCTCTTTTCTTAACTATGACATGGGAACATTTGAAGGAGTAAGTATTTTACAACGACACTTTTAATATGATTGTAAGACCACTTTTATATGAGATTTTATAATTGCATAAATACACTTTTGAAGAATATCTTACGAAAACCTTTATTAAAGATCACTTTTACAAATGTCATCTTTTGGAAGATCTTTCTAAATGAACCCTTGTTATAAACTTTTTTTTTAAAATGGGATTATACTACGAACCTTTTAAAACAAGTGATGGGTACCAGCTAAAATGAACTTTTGTTTTAAACTCTCATTATGACCCTTTGATCATGAACTATGGGACTTTGGAACTAGGAATAGTGAACCTTGTGGATTGGAAACTTTGGCTTTGACCTCTCCATTGTGACCCGTTGATATTACATCTTTGATGGATCTTTTGACATTGACCTTTGATATTGAACCTTTGATACTGAATCTTTGATACTAAACCTTTGATACTAAACCTTTGATATTGAACCTTTAACATTGTACCTTTGATTATAACTTGGTACTTACACTTTGATATTGAACCTTGACTACTTGACCCTTAAGTATTTTACCCAGGTGTTACTTGTTGTGGAGTAGCCACAACCATAACATTGATGCACCAATGTTATGTACTCTAGTGGGGTTGGAGAGATGTCCCCCACAGTCCCTGATTTGTTATCTACTACCGCTATAACTATGATTTGTTTGCAGGGGCGTATGGATGCATCCTAGTTTTGTTTGTTTGATATTTCTTTGGGCTACGACCATTATGTTGACGACATGGATTGGACTACATATATATTTGTTGGTGACTAGGCATGCGTGCATGCAGCCCCTTACATTTTGGGAGCAAGCTACTCCATCCATTTGAGGATACCCCTCTTACAACATTTGGTATTCCGAGGACTCCCCTTTGAATACATGGTTACGAAGATATGATATGGTTTTTTTGGATATTTGTTTGGCCTGGGGTAAATATACTGACACCTACACTCACCTTATACCTTGACCTTTTATCCTACTTCTTTACCTTGTGCTTATTATGTTTCTCTTGACTCTATTCATTTTATTTCATTTGTATCGATTCTCTGTTTTTGCTTTGTTACCTGTATATCAGTTCACTGAGCTTTGTAAGCTCAGCCGCATTTCTTTTCTCCTGCGGCAGGTATAGTAGGAAGCTGGGTTTATGGATGGAGAGATCTTATTTTGGGCTTAGAAGACTTCACCCTGATTAGCTACTTGCTGGACTTAGAGATGATTAGAAGCATTTGTATTTGGGCTTAGTATTTGATGGTTGTCCTTAGTATATTGTACCTTGGGCTTAGTTCATTATTGTTACTCTTTTGTATTTTGTACTTTGTTAGTTTTTCCTTGTAACCCTTGTAAACTTTGTATGGTAATGTATCTCTGTTTCGCTTGTGTTCTGATTTGACTCCATAATGTTACACTTTGGCCCTTCTCGGGTTGGGGTGTTACAATTATCATCAATTTGCTCTATTCTAGTGACTTTTGTTCCTTTGTAAAAGGAAATCTTCCACCTGTTGGAAAGCAACGGTAGTCTTCCACTGTTTACAGCCACACCAAAATCATATATGATATAACACTGACCCTCTTGAATAAGTGGTTCAAACTTAAACATCAATGCTTTCTTAATGTAAAGTTGAATTCGGTCGCCCTGTATATACAATTTGTTCAAACATAATTTAGTTTAAAAATCAAATTAGAATACATTGTATTCATTGTAAATGTAAAAATACCTCTTTATCTTGGAAGACACAATCCAAACTGTAAGGATCATGTTCTTCATTCAACTTGTGGGAATGCCATAATGAAATACGTCTAGCTTTAATTGCCATACTATCAACATTGGATTGATATCTCTAACGGCTGTTATTGTTCGTTCCTTAATCGTAGTTGCTGATAACATTAAACGATATATAATATAATTACCAATTTGCTTATAACAACAATTAAATAGAAATACTTAACAACTAAATACTCGGTGAAAAACGCTGAGAGCTAGAATTATGAATTCCGTTGTTTTTCTGGTAATATGATTTAGGAACTAAAAAATAATATATAACACATAACATGTATTAAAATTATTATATTCAATTTAGTATGTACAAATGATTATAGTATAGAGTGAATTAAATATTATCATAAACCTAATGTTGTGTTTCCAAAACTGGAAGAATGTAGTTGACTGTTCACCGCTTGTTGTGGCTTGCATCCTGTAAAATAATCAATATAAACTCGTGTGTTTATGTATTTTAAATTCATAAACACTATATTATGTATAATCAAAATACATGAAGATGGGTTCTTAAAACTGTAAGAATTGTTTTGGAACCTCACGTGTTGACGTGTCTTCATGTCTGCAATATGTAAACCATGTCCTTTTATGTTATAGAGTTTATATTAAATTAAAAGTATCGATAAACAATGTATATTAAATTTACACAAATCAAACCACCTAATGAAAATTTTTGGTGTTTGTTTCAGTGTTTTCATTATACATATGGCTGTCAAGTGAAGACGTTTGATATCCAAAAGTTTGTTTTGAGATGTTACTCCTCATTTGATATTTGGTGCGATAACACCTTTTGTTGGAGATCTCAAATCCTTTTGACGATTTCTGATATATGCCATCCTTTCAGATTCTAATCTTGTTTGACTGCCTGAATTCAACATATGAGATCTGGAGTTCCTTACAGGAGTATCACTTTCAAACATGCATGTATCTATTGAATTAAATGAATAAGAATATTATATTAGAAAATGAAATTAGATAATGTAATATGTTAGAACAAAAATAATTAAAATAACACATAAACAAACCTGGGAGACCTTTTGACTCATGGTTCTTTGACAAACAACGTGTTGGTTGATTCTCTGAATTGGAAACAGTTTTTTCATAACTCTTATCGGTATTTCTCTTTGCAAGTTCATTACATTCTGTAAATAATTCATTATATTATTCTTTTATCTTTTTATATCGTAAATTATAAATTTACTCAAAGTTTTATTAATTTATAGCATAATTACCTTTTGGTGGATTTTCTGAATTCAGATTATGAGTTCTAGAACTTGTCACAGGTGTGTCACTCTCAAACATACATGGATCTATTAAATTAAAAAGTATTTAATTACACATCATTTTCATAATACAAAATAATTCGTATATTGTGTTAACTGATAATGTACCTTCGACACCTTTATTAAATTGATTATCACCCGCGGTTTTTTTCATGCCTGTAATTTGAATAAGATGTATAAAACATGTAACGAATGCTATAATGAATGGACTATTATTTGTTAATAACCAAACTACCTGATGAACCCTTGACAATGTTGTTCGTTTGTTGCTTAATAGTTGCTGAAAATTCATAAAAAGTAATAGCCTTAATAAAACATTATATATAAATTGATCAACACCATTAATGAATGTCTTAGATGCATTCTATTAACGAACATACAACAACATATATGAATCATAACAACATATCATAATAGTTCTATATGAATAACATGTATTCTATTAACCAACATACAACAACATAGATGAATCATAACAACGAATCATAATAGTTATATATGAATAACATGTATAGAATATGTAACGAATGTTATAAAGAATGTATTCTTAATTCATTATAAACAAACCACATGATGAACCCGTTACAATGTTGTTGGTTTCTTGCTCAATCGTCGTTGTAAATTGATAAAAACTTACAGCCTTAATCATGCACGATCTTATCATCAAGCTATGATTCGTATACGTAAACATATATGAATGTCCTAGATGCATTCTAATAACCAACATACAACAACATATATGAATCATAAGAACATATCATAATAAATTACATATGAATAACATGTATAAAATATGAAACGACTGTTATAATGAATTTATTCTTAATTAATAATAAACAAAAAACATGATGAACCCTTGACAATGTTGTTGGTTTCTTGCTCAATCGTTGCTGTAAATTGATAAAAACTTACAGCCTTAATCATGCAAAATCTTATCATTAAGCTAGGATCCATATACATAAACATACATTAATAATCTAACAAATCAAAAGTTACCTGCAGAATCAACTACAGTGTTCTGATTTTTCTTCTTACTTGCCCCAGTTTCAGTCGTCTTCTTCAAGCTTGACCTAGTAAGCCTGACAGACTGTCTTTGTGGCTACATATTGATATATAAATCGTGTATAATGTGTGTTTGACAATGAATTATGAGAGTGTACAATAAGCCGTATATATATTGTAGAATAAGGTTAAAACAACCTTCATATTTGATCCGATTAGGTCTAAGATCACAATAAATATTTACCATATTTATCATATTCTAAAATCTTAATAATTACCGGTTTTGATTTTATTATCTACAATTAAAATAAAAATAATAATCGTTTCCTAGCCCTTATAAAAATTGGTTTACAGAATTTCATCAAAAACATGTGGTGGTTTAGTGGTCAAGATACCACATAAGATATGCATGGTCTTGAGTTCGAATCACTTCTAGTGATTTTTTGGCTTGAAAAAATTAAATCCGCGAGTTTTAAAAACATGTTGCTTACGTGGAAATAATGGTGATGACATGGCCTTTCAGGCGATGATATGGACATATTGCTGATGATGTGGTGTTATCTAGTCATACGCCTCCTGTTATATATATACTAGCTTCAAGACCCGCTTGATAGGCGGGCTAGTCTAATGAATTGATTTTACATTAATATAAGAATAATAAAGTTTCACAAATACTTTACATTAATATAAGAATAACAAATTTGCACAAATACAGAGTAGAAGCCAAAAGACGCTTCCAAGGTTACAACATTGGGTGCCATCATAGCCAGGTATTTTGCCACAATTATCCTGGTATTCTTAGTGTGACTAAGAGTAACATTATCTGCAATACATGACGCCTCTTCCTTCATCAATTTTTTTTTTGTCCAAGTATGTCTAAAAAATACAAAAAAATGTCAAAAAAGAGTAGGCTGATACTGTGCAGATAAAATAACCCGTAGATAGAGATGGAATCGTGAGCACTCAAAGTTATCGTGTAGTCTAGATTACGTCTACTAACAATTGTGGATATAAGAAAGAAAAAAGTTAAGAAATAAAACAATGTGGAAAATTTTGAAAGATTATAAAATTAGTAAAACCGCCAAATGGGTGTGAGATTGAGAATCTAACCATTATTGACTATAAAAAGATAAGTAGTACAAACCAATTCCTCCAGTGTGATCAATGAACGCTTGACTCTAATGTTGTCCTTCCACTTTTTCCATGTAGAACCGGTATGCCGTTCCCATTCACTGAGGTGTAGTTTTCTTGTTCCACAAGGGCCACACTTACACTCAACTCTGAAAAAAAAAGTAAATAGAAAGAATTAAATATCAATTCAAATTGTATGTACCATATAATTAATAGTCACCTAGGTCTTATAGATGTGCTTTTGGATAATAAATCCCTTCCACGCTAGTGGAAATGATACTTATTTTGTCAGGCATTACAATTTGGTATCTATTGAAGATATAAAACATCATTAGATGAAAAAACCAAATAATTAAAAAAGTTTTTATGAAGAAACTGGTAGCTGTACTTTGCTTCTAGTTTTTCTACAATTGGTTCCTCAACGAGGCATTCACCTGTACATTATGGGCAGTAGTAGTCAACTCCTCCAGATCTTTAGGTAATATAATTATGTAAGGATAAAGCTACATAATGAAGATTTCATTCAACTAAAAGTAAAATAAAGACATCTGATATAGAAACATCATCACACTATGCATGTACCCACATGTCACAACCATCACAGCAAATCTCGACAACCAAAAAATAAAGTTAGATGTGACTCATTATAATACGATAACAGCAATAATCTAAATAATGCAAAAAATCTCACCCAATCTCCACCATCAGAATGATGCCAAATCTTTTTGCAAATGCCACAATATTGTTTTTATTTCCTTGACTGCAATTGAAGTAAATTGTAATGAAACAATATATTAGGCCATGAACAGAAAACAAGTATGAAAATAATGAAGTGTTCCATATGACACTGTAAACCATTGAATAATGTTCATAAAAAGCATTTTGTTGTGAGGTTATTCCTTTGGGTTTCTTCAAAGTGTCGGAGTGAAAAGATAAACCACAACTGTCACAAGTTTGTTTATCCTTGTTATTATAGGCACTCTGCAAAAGGATATGCATGCATAATTTCAAAAATAATCTTCTAGGCATCATAGCTTAACCGATAAGATTTTGTAAAACTGTTGGGAAGATATAGGATCACCCATGTAACCAGAAAACATGATAACTATAACTAAAACCTAAGATACATATTACTTCATAAATACCCCTAGTATCAATACACTGCTAATTACATCAACACTTTTCTTAGCAAAACAATAAAAGCTTGCTAATAAATTAATTATAGTACTATCAAGTAATGGGTGCGTCGCATAGAGATCTTATAAGCTACTCAAAAGAAGGTCAGTTTCAGCTTATCTAGAGTCTAGACTCATTTATTGGCAAACAAATGCTTTCTATTTGTTATCATAGCAATTAAAATGAAATTTTTTCTAATCATTCATCCTTGTCCATTACAGTTTTACCTCTAAGTTGATGCACACAAAACCAATCAAGATAGCTGCATTTTATGAAAACTGATATACCAATGAACTAATCTACAAATCATGTATTATATTCAAACTATCCCACAACAATGGCAAAAATAAGATTTCATCTAAATCCTATGAAAATGCATCATGATCTTTTCCTAAAATTGGGATAAGTTCAAGATATCACAACATATTGTATGCCCAAAAGACTCTGAATCAAATTTTCATTTGATATAAAGATAAAAAGATTACATTGAACATATGGGTTTCCTCTTTCGACCCTCCATCCGTTTCCTTAGATTCACTAGTGGCAGACAAAAGCTTCTAAGTTGAAATCATTGCATTGGAGATCTACATCAATACAAATCATCATTAAAAGAGCTATAGTCTCAATTTCAATAGTTTATAGACTTATAATTTTATTTAGATGATACAGTTATTGTAATCAGTTTTGACACCCTAAGTGTTCACAATATTAAAAAAGATTTGGACAAAAATCGTTTCAGGTGAACCAACACATCTCTTTCGATCCATAGCAAAAAATAACATCTTTAAAGTGATACCCAACCTGCCCAACCCGTGATAGTTTGGAAAAGAGAGTTCGAATCATTAGGAAGTTTGGCATTGATGTCAAAGGCAGAAGATGGTCAGAGATCATCAAACCATTGATTCTTGACATAGCTGAATTAGTAACTTTGATATTAGATGCATTATCATTGTTGGTGCCCATAATTCCACTTTCATGACCGGTTGTTATTCCCTGGTAGGATTCCATTCATGAAATCATTTCAGGAACTCTTTGCTCCCCATTCTAGCTAGAGTCTTGCCCTAAAACAAAGTACCATGTTACTTGATGATGTTCTAACAAATGATATGTTTATATGAAAATCGCTAACTCACTACCAGTCAATTTGGTTTTAGGACCATTTAACAGTAGCGCACTTTCACGGTTTGCTTGATCAGTCCGTCTGTTAGGATCCACAACCTCCTTAACCATTCTTACAACTATACTCTGATTAAAATACATGCAAAGCATTTTGCCTTTATCATAGATGAAACAACCTTAAATTTCCATATGACATATTAGTTAATATCGACTTTAATGAGTTTTTGTTATCATCGGGTTCAGCTTCTTCAAAATCTGGAACTACAGGCGGCACTTTTTCTAGCAACTCTTTCTAGTTTTCTGGTTTTTATAGGAGTGCCCTTGTTTTCAAGTATTCAAATAACGTATAATAGACACATAGGTTAAGGACCACATTACCATTTAATTGTCTCATATTATGTATCATTCAGAAAGGTATATTTTATTAACTACTAAAAAAGTATATTCTTTTCTCCATCCTTTTTCACCAACTCTTGATGCCTGAATAGATATCATACTAAAGTTACATCTTGATACATTTATACATTCATACTTACGTTACATCATGATACATGATTTGATTACTACAAATTCCCTATTATATTTTGCAAAAATTGGTGATTACTGTAATCAAAGTGGAATTCATCAAATATATCAGTTGTATAGAAGGACGAACCTGCTATTTGCATAAGCTGATAAGAACCCTTTGAAAACAACTATTTGGGTCTTATTTAACTCTCACAAAACTTCCAAGTACCTTGTTCTCAAATGTCTCATGTTCCTGCAAAGCCACTGTTCAAGAGTCTAAATATATTGCAAGTAACTAAAAATGTTACGCTATTTATAATAAAAAGTGTTTTGGGTTAGCTTATTTATTTTTAGCTTATTAAACACAATAAGCCCTTAGGGTAAAAGGAAAATCATACCCCGTCAGAGTCCACACTCGAGCTTACCTCCACTTGACCCATGCTTTGCAAGTATTTATGCTCAAGCTTATGTAAGCACATTTGTAGTGTTTTTTTAGAAATTACCACATGGAAGCATATTGCTCTGTGTGGATCTAGTTTTTCACCAAAATTGCAGTTTTATACTCATCAAACATACTAACATAAGTTAATTGCACATATGCCAATTATATATTTCCAAATTCAAGAGTTATAATGCTTAATATATGAACAAATAACAATTTTAATATCTTTATAAGTTTATTTACTTTAAAGTTTTCTGGTCAGTTACATTGAAGATGGTTTTGAGTGCCTAACAAAGTTATTCAATCTATGATATGAATCAATTGGTTGTTATAGATGCCATTAAACAAATGCACCATATAAATGTTCATTACAATTGATGAAAAATTAGGCCACCATTTTTAATGTTACAAATATTCTTACTGGTGCATAGCGTCTCTGATCATCTTCTCAAGTATTCTCTTATATAATGTTAGTACACTTGAGTATAATTAGTAATGTCTACTAATAAAAATCATTCCTTTGAAAATAGGGAAAATAATAAATTAAAGAAAATACTATATATTATCATAAATCACATAGCTACATATTGTGAAACATAAATACTGTTGCTACCATTAATTTTTGATTTTAAGTCGTAAGTTGGTACACAATTATTTCAATTTTAAACCATAAACATGTTTCCAAAAAGAAATTCATTTAGGAGTTGTATCAAACACTTGGTATGCAAAAGTAAAATCAAAAATCAAAATGAATAAAAGGCATATGAAACTAATATCTAATTCATCATACCATTAAAATGATCGGCAAACATTATTCGATATCAAAACCATAATGAGATGCCTATTTTAAGAATTTCTAAATTGATTTTGCTGATAGTGGTTTCAAGCCGATACCTCCGATCAAAGCATGTGAGATTTATTGATGTGGGTTTATAGGATTTCAAGCATCAAAAATGAAATAGTTTGAATTTAGAATAATGAAGGGAAATTTGTTTGATTTGTGCGATTATTTAGGGTTTATTAATGTTTTGTTTGGAAAGGAGATCAGGGATAAGGAAGGAGCGAGCTTTCTCTCAATTGTTGCTTGGATTTTTTCTGCCAATATTTACTTCACCAAATATATATATATATATATATATATATATATATATATATATATATATATATATATATATATATATATATTAGATGATGCATCAATGGTTGAGATCAAATAATGGCACAATGGTAATAAACACCAATGTTGACATTATTCAATAAGTTGCATTGAGGGTAATAAACACAAGGATTAATTCTCCAAATGGACAAGTAGCTCAAGGAGTTCACCTTTTCTAGAAACGAATATTCAAAATTCTCAAATTAGACATGGGCTACTTTGGACCTGGGCTAGTGATGAGGCGAAAAGTGTACCGCTTTTAAGGGGTCATTTAAGGCCGAATTCGTGATTATTTGATCAATTATTGCCCTAAATCGTTCCTTTTGCCATTTTAGGTACTTTTGAGGAGAAATCTAAAAAAGGAAGCGTTTTGGACGTTTTTGGAGCAATTAAGTGAAGAAAACGGCAAAGTCTCTAATTCCTTGCTAGGAATAGTACCTTACGACGTCAAGGATTAGCACATGACGGCATCAAGAGTGGCAAAAGAGGTGGATGTGGAATTTATAACGTGACGGCCCAAAGTATTTTCAGTGTTAATGACCTGACAGCGTCACCAAGGCCGTCCGGGTCAAAATGCAAGTGACGGCCCAGAGTATATTTCTGCATAAAGGCGTCAAGACTGGATCTAGGCAATACGACTCTTAACTTGGCGGAGAGTTGACGGCGTCAGAAGCCAATACATGACGCCGTCAGGATGATCTGTCTATATATATTTTTCCAATTTTTCATTGTAAAGTGTGGAACAAGTTGTGGAATACTAAAACATAAACCCTAGGTCGAATTTTCTGCTTATTGAAGGGGTTTCAATCCCTTCTTTCTTCCATGTTTGAATAAAGATAAGTCTTCCAATAATCATTCAATATGTCTATGTGTTGTTTGATTCTATCTTATGCTTGTCTTTCTTTTAACATGTTAGGCTAGGTTTTTATTGTGTTTACTTAGATGTAGTGAAACCTAGATGTTGATTATTGGTTGATTGTTTGTTTACAATTGTTATGGATGATTGTGTTTGATGTTAGTCTTAAGAAAACTGGCAGACTTCCATTGGTAACTTGCTTGAACGTCTTAAGAAACATGATCGGAGGTGTACTATGATTTTTGGTTGTATTTAATGCATAAGTGAATTCTAATGATCCCATGTTAGGAGCTTTTAGTCAGCTCGACATAGGAGTGAAATAGGATCTTATAGAGTTAGGGAATATTGTACACGGCCCTACGGCTAGCACATTAGTTAATTTTCATCTCTAGGGAGTAATGAAATCTAAGTAAACACAACTTTTTTCATTATTGTTTCCACCACATTAGCACATTAGTTAATTTTCATTTCTTTTATTTTATTTTGATTGCATTTGTAGTTAATTGGGTTAGTTGACTAGCAACTAATTTCGCACACTCCTTCAAAACCCGAGATTTTACCTGCTTTCATAAAATATAAAAAATACAAAAAGAATAATCCCTCACCTCTAGACCTAGTTTAGTAGGCTTTCTATTCCTAGCGACACTATTCCTGAGTTGAACGATCAATCCGCCGGTACTTGTCACTATACTATACTACAACGATCAGGTACACTGCCTGGCAGGGATTGCAAGCTTCTCAAGATCCCTTGAGAGGTAAAACCTGTTGCGAGGGCGCAATCCCACGTATCAAGTTTTTGGCGCCGCATCCCGGGGAATAGTTATTGTCTAGGTTAGAATTTCTTTTTATTAGGTCTACTTGCTAGTAAGATTTTTATTTTTATTTTTAGGTTTTCTTTAGTCTATCCTTTTTCTTCGTTCCGTTGTTTGTAATCTTTATTATCCGACATCATGGAAGGTGGTAATCTGTTTGATCCCATCACTTCACGACAACAAAACCACCCACAAAACCCACCACTAGCAAACCAACCTCCTAGACCCTGAACTTTAGGAGAGTATTCCCGTCCTAGCCATCAAGGCTATTGAAACACCATTGAGCTCACTCAAGGAGACAACGTGTCCCCCTTGCGATCCGACACCATCCGGTTGGTGCAAAGCGGATGTGCATTCCATGGACTTCGTTCCGAAGATCCTAATCAACATTTCAAGGATTTCCTAAAAATCTTAGATTCCATAGACCTTGATGTTGCAACTAGAGAGATGACCTGATTACGTCTATTCCAATTCTCTGTACGTGACCAAGCTAGTCAATGGCTTGAACGTTTTCCCGCGGGATCCATCACCTCTTGGGATGATCTAACTTCTCGTTTCCTTGCTCAATTTTTCCCACCGGGGAGAACTACCAAGCTTAGAAATGATATCTTGATGTTCCAACAACGTCAAGGTGAAACTTTCTATGAAGCATGGACTCATTTCAAGGACTTACTCCAAAAAGTCCCTCATCATGGCATAAATCTTTGGCTATTAGTTCAAATTTTCTATGACCATGTCGACTTTCACACCAAACGCACCATTGATCGATCCGCTGGAGTCAGGTTGCGTGATAAAGACGCCGAGGAATCTTGGGAAATTATTGATGAGCTTGCCTTCGACAATCGTGAGTTATGGGAAGTTACGCATGTTATAAACTCGGCTATCAACACAATCTCGACACCTGGGGAAACCACTCAAATCTCCGAAGAACTCCTTTGCAAACTTGAGAAAAAGGTTGATTATCTCATGGAAAAACAAAAGAGAGCTTTAAGTCCCAGACGGGCAGCAGTCAATTCTGTCTCAAATATGATTCCGACACCATTGTCTGAGTCGCCTCTTAGAGAGAATGTCGAAACCTTTCAAAAATATGCTCAACCTTATTCGCCTCCTCAAAACCTCAGCCCGGAATTCGAAGCTCGAATGAGAGAGTACATGGCAACCCATTCTGAGCAGCTTGCTAAATTCGAGGAAGCCGTTTATAAACAAAAGGAGGAGATGCAAGAGAAAATGACGGAGATGATGAGCCTAGTGGAGGAATACTCAAACCAAAAAACCCTAGAAATGATATTATTAAGGAAGGAAAGCGTTACCCCCACTACCCAATTTGTTAACTCTATCACAATTTTCCACGAGGGTAATGAAGAAAAGGAAACCCCTATTGTACAAACCGTTGAGGAACCGCCAAAATCCCACTCACTAGGTTACTACCTAAAACATGATATAAATGAGAATACCATAACAAATTGGATAAAGGGTGACGGGCATAACCAATCCTCCAAACAAGTTTCAAAAATGGAGAAAGAGGGGAAAGATGAGTATGATACATTACCTGGGGGGCCGGAATTCGAGAAGCTACTTATACAAAAAGTGGCTACAAAGCAGATGGCTTATGGGAACTTTGAGATACCAGCCAGCATTGGGAAGTTACAATATCTGGATGCTTTCGCCGATCAAGGATCGGAAGTAAATCTAATGCCTCTAACTATTTACACCCAACTAACTACGGAAATGCCGACCACCACCCGTGTTAGGCTATCCTTCGCTGGTCACTCTTATGTATACCCTTTGGGAATTGCAGAGGACATACTCGTCAATGTTGCAGGGTTCATGTATCCCGTCGATTTCATGATCATTGATGATAAAGGAGGTGGGTGCATGCCAATAATCCTTGGAGCACCATTCCTCACCACAGCAAGAGCTGTCATTAGGTATGAAAAGAGGGAAATTGAACTTAAGTCAGGAAAAAGAAAGATTAGCCTTCCTATGACCGTACGATGTGTGCAAGAAAGCCTGATGAAAAGAAAGCTCAAAAACAACATTGACACATCGCCTAATCATGTTCAAGAAAAAATCCTCGCATGGGAAACAAGAATCAAAAGCTACAAAGAAACTGATCCTGAGAGAGGCAAAAGCAGCAATAAAGTTCATGTCAAGTTTGAATGCAGTCAACCGACGGAGAATCATGTACCATTCGCAGAAGGAGACTTGGTACTCTTAAGGCATTCAGAGATTAAAGTACCTCCCGACGAACCAAGTTCCTGGTGGTATGGACCGTTCACAATTGAAAGCCTATGCCAAGATGGGATAGCTACGTTGTGCAGTAAAAGAGGAGGGGAGGTGACTGCAAGTGTCGAACGATTGAAACACTACCACCCCGATAGCGAGGATCATAATTATATAGGATACGTCATCTCAAGAGACGAAGTCACGTAATTGCCCATGACCGTGAGTCTAGCTACAAGACTCGTAAATAAAGAAAAGCGCTTCTTGGGAGGCAACCCATGTTTTGTGTGTTTTTATTTGTTTGATTTTTATTTTGATTTGTTTCCGTATGCATGTTTTATTTTTATTGTTGGTAAATCATGTTTCAAAGTAAATTGTGAAAATGCTTTATTTTTTTTTAACTTCGTCTTAATTACATATAAAGGTATTTTGCAAAAGCTAAGTGTAAGGGGAGACCCAAATTTGTTTATAAGAACGAAAATGAACATGATTCACTACAATATTAAATGAACATGTATATTAGTATTTGTTAGAGTCAAATGCTTGTATTGAGTCATAAACGATGTTTTGCAGGATTTTCCAGGAAATAAGGCATAAGTGTTTCCAGAAATTTTCCAGAAACATAACATAAGATTTTTGCAGGAACATTTTGACGGTGCTAGGAGTTACAACCTGACGGCGTCAGGTACCTAAATTTTGAAAAAATTTGCGAGTTTTGTTTAAACTAGAGTCTTAAAGTTTTTGTTGATTCTTTAGTTTTATAAACTCCAGGAAATCTGATACGTGGGAATTGCACCAGGCTTTACCTCTCAAGGGATCTCGAGAAGCTTACAACCCCCACCAGGCAGTGTACCTGATCGTTGTAGTATAGTATAGTGACACGTACCGGGGGATTGATCGTTCAACTCAGGAATAGTGTCGCTAGGATTAGAAAGCCTAAAAATTAAGTCTAGAGGTTAGGGATGATTCTTTTTGTATTTTTATATTTTTATAAAAGCAATTAAAATCTCGGGTTTTGAAAGAGTGGGCGGAATTAGTTTCTAGTCAACTAACCCAATAACTAAAGATGCAATAAAAATAAAATAACAAAAATGTAAATAAAGCAAATTAAACTAGTGGTGTGAACAATAAATGGGAAAATTGTGTTTACTTAGATTTCATTACTCCCTAGATATCTTTTAAAGGTTGATAGTTTGTTACAATTGCGTGGATGACGGGTTATATTCCTTAATACCAATCGTGGGGTGGCGTACGTACTTCCCCAACTCTATAAGCTCCTACTTCACTCCTATGTCGAGCCTGCAAGAAGCTCCTAACATAGGATCATTAGAATTCGCTCATGCATTAAATACAACCATAAAAACCTAGTACACATTGGTTCATGCTTCTTAAGACGTTCAAGCAAGTTACCCTATGGAAGTCTACCAGTTTTCTTAAGCCTAACATCGAAATCATTCATTCGTAACAACTATAAACAAGCAATCAACCCATAATCAACATCTAGGTTTCACTACATCTAAGCAAACACACAAGAGATCTAGCCTAGCATGTTAAAATCAAGACAAGCGTAAGATATATTCAAACAACACATAGACATATTGAATGAATTGAAAGGATACTTATCTTAATTGAACATGAAAGGTTTCAAAGGGTAAAAACCCTTGAAAATACTGATAAAATCGTGCTAGGGTTTCTCCAAGTTATCCCCCTAATTGTCCTCTCTTAATGAATGAAAATTACAAAACTATATATAGATTTTCCAACGTGACGACGTCAAGAAGAGAAATCTGACGCCGTTAACTCACCGCCCATAATAATATCGGATTGCCTAGATCCAAATCTGACACCGTCAAGAGCAAATTTCCTCTGGGCCATCACGTGTAAAGGGACCATGACGGCTTATGGTGACGCCGTCATGCCCTAGTGTAAAAACTCTCTGGACCGTCACGTACTCTATCCACTTCACCTCTTGTTTTACTCTTGACGCCGTCATGTAGAACTTGGTGACGCCGTCAGGTACTGTTCCCAGCAAGGAAAATTAAGACTTTGCCGTTTTCTTCACTTTTATGCTCCAAAAACGTCCAAAATGCTTCCTTCTCTAGAATTCACTCCAAAAGTACCGAAAATCACAAAAGGAACGATTTAGGGCAATATTTGATCAAATAAATTCAATTTCGGGCTTAAATGACCCCCTAAAAACGGATCATTTTTTGCTTCATCAAAATCTACAAACATTCATTCCACAAGCATTATATCTTAAATTATTTTTCTAGGATTTGTTAGTATATATAGATTGCCGCCGATTTTACGCGAGGTTTGCTTTGATTGTTTTCTCAGGTTTAACAGGTTATATATGACAAGAAGATGATTTATATTTTTGGAGGGAAGCTTTCAACGTTCATTTTCTTGGAGGAAGATCTAACCTTGTTGACACACTATCCACACCGAACGAATTAGGGGAGTATTTGTTTTCATTCTTTTACCTGTTTTACTTTTACATACTTTAATTGAACATTGGGGACAATGTTCATCCTAAGTGTAAGGGGAGGGTAAATGATGATACCTTATAGGATACAATTGCACTTGAGTTTGCTTGTTTGATAGTAGGTGTGTAATAAAACTAAGAGAAATACTTGTTAGTGTAATTTTAGCGCCAAATTTAAAATTTTTTACAACATTTAGGAGTGAAACTTTAGCCTTAACAAGCGTCTCATGGATAGGAGTTGTATGACTAGCACAAAAAAAAACCGTACCACTTAAAAAATTTTCCACCCAAATATGTGAGGTTCGCCTTTAGATTTGATAGGAAAAGAATTCATTATTAGTGCTTATGAGTGTACCAGTAGCATTTAGATTCTAGAACTTGCGTTAGTGATGCATCCCGAGACCGCTAGTGAGACTACATTCGTGTGGTAGGATTTACTACATGATAAGAGGCATTAGGATCACCCATGTGTTAAACCCATATCATGATTACTTAACCATTTAAGTCATATTACTTGACTAGTAAAGTCAATTAATTTTCCCACATCTTAGCGTTGTACTCATTTTTAGTACACGAAACCCCTAGTACACCCCTCCGAGCCTATCTTTTCATTTCTAACTTTAAGCATTTTACTTAAAGGAAGAATTTGTTAACAATCCACCCCAAATGTGCAACCAAATCGCCTTAGCCTTCCGTGTATACACTCATCTTTAGTGCATTATTGTTACATGTTTAAACCCTTAGTTAATTATCTAATTGATTACATGGTTGCTAAGTCGAGTCATATCTTGTACATATTATTTTGGGACGATTGGAACTCATGGGTAAAGTACTTGTGTTATGGAGTAATGGGGAAGAACATCATATATTACCCCCATATGTGCGTTAATATTTAAAAAGTACTCCAAGTGTTTTGATTATCTTGATTCGAGTCATTAGAGTAGTTTATTGTAAAGTATGTAAAAATTCAAGTGTAAGGAGAATGTAAATTCCCTATGATGTATTATTTTGGATGGTAGGGTAAGAGTGTACGCAAAAAAAAAAAATGAAAAATTGAAAAATTGAAAAATCAAGAAAAAGAAAAAAAATATAGAAAAAGAAAAAGAGAAAAAAACATATGGACTACCATCCCATTTCATTCTAAGTTTGTTTTATGTTTTTGTTATTTTTGATTGATTAGCTTAAGTCGAGTCGAGTCTTGGCTTAGCAACGCCATATTGTACGTGTAATTAACCAAGATGATTAACTCGCCACCAGTAAATATTGCCTTTATCCAACAAAACCGTGTTTTCCATAACCCTACACCTAACGTTATAACCCTTTAAAAGACCTCTTTGATAGTTTATCCTAGGTGCTTACGCCCAGTGGGGGAGGTTTGATCCTTTAAAAGACCTCTTTGATAGTTTATCCTATGTGCTTGTTTTTAGTTTTTAGTAGAATGATTATTTGTTGTAATTACTTTGATATTAGTGTTAAATGACCCCTAACTTGTATTTTGATTAGAATAAAAGCGCATTTGCTTGAGGACAAGCAAATCTCAAGTGTAAGGGTATTTAATGAGGCGAAAAGTGTACCGCTTTTAAGGGGTCATTTAAGCCCGAATTCGTGATTATTTGATCAATTATTGCCCTAAATCGTTCCTTTTGTCATTTTAGGTACTTTTGAGGAGAAATCTGGAAAAAGAAGCGTTTTGGACGTTTTTGGAGCAATTAAGTGAAGAAAACGGCAAAGTCTCTAATTCCTTACTGGGAATAGTACCTGACGACGTCAAGGATTAGCACATGACGGCGTCAAGAGTGGCAAAAGAGGTGGATGTGGAATTTATAACGTGACGGCCCAGAGTATTTTCAGTGTTAATGACCTGACGGCATCACCAAGGCCGTCAAGGTCAAAATGCAAGTGACGGCCCAGAGTATATTTCTACATGAAGGCGTCAAGACTTGATCTAGGTAATACGACTCTTAACTTGGTGGCGAGTTGATGGTGTCAAAAGCCAATACGTGACGCCGTCAGGATGATCTGTCTATATATATTTTTCCAATTTTTAATTGTAAAGTGTGGAACAAGTTGTGGAATACTAAAACATAAACCCTAGGTCGAATTTTCTGCTTATTGAAAGGGTTTCAACCCCTTCTTTCTTCCATGTTTGAATAAAGATAAGTCTTCCAATAATCATTCAATATGTCTATGTGTTGTTTGATTCTATCATATGCTTGTCTTTCTTTTAACATGTTAGGCTAGGTTTTTATTGTGTTTTCTTAGATGTAGTGAAACCTAGATGTTGATTATTGGTTGATTGTTTGTTTATAATTGTTACGGATGATTGTATTCGATGTTAGGCTTAAGAAAACTGGCAGACTTCCATTGGTAACTTGCTTGAACGTCTTAAGAAACATGATCAGAGGTGTACTACAATTTTTGGTTGCATTTAATGCATAAATGAATTCTAATGATCCCATATTAGGAGCTGATGAGGCGAAAAATGATCCATTTTTAGGGGGTCATTTAAGCCCGAATCCGACTTTATTTGATCAAATATTGCCCTAAATCGTTCCTTTTGTGATTTTAGGTGTTTGGAGAGTGAATTCTGGAAAAGAAGCTATTTTGGACGTTTTTGGAGCATAAAAGTGAAGAAAACGGCTAAGTACCAAATTTCCATGCTGAAAATACAAGGTGACGGCGTCAAGACCACCATCTTAACGGCGTCAGACATGAGGAATTAAAAACCGAAGGTGGTGACGGCGTCAGAAGTATTCGTGACGGCGTCAAAGTGGCAAAATTAATATACCGTGGGTGGTGACGGCGTCACATAGGCCATCATAAGTGGATCAAGGCCGTCCGAGGAAGTATATGGCGGCGAGGTGACGGCGTCACAAGTAACTCTTGACGCCGTCAGACTATTTTTCCTATATATAGTTTTCTAGTTTTTTCATAAAAAAAGGAGAAGTTTTGGTAAAACCCTAAAGACGATTTTGGTGCCTCTTTTACAGGTTTTTCAAGGGTTCCAAACCCTTGAGACCTTGCATTGTAATTGAGATAAGTGTACTTTCAATTCAATCAATATGTCTATGTGTTGGTTGTTTATATCTTGTTCTTGTCTCAATTCCATTATGCTAGGCTAGATCTCTTTTGTGTTTGCTTAGATCTAATGAAACCTAGATGTTGATTATGTGTTGATTACTTGTCTATTCTTGTTTTGAATGAATGATTTATATGTTAGGCTTAAGAAAACTGGCAGATCTCCAAATGGTAACATGCTTGAACGTCTTAAGAAACATGAACCGAGGCGTACTAGGTCTTTATTGGTTGTATTTAATGCATGAGCCACTGTTTACAATCCCTATAGTTGTGCTGGGTCATGGTGTAGGAGGAGATAAGAGCTCATAGAGTTGGGGAGTTATGTATGCCACCCCACGAATGGTATTAAGGAATACAATCCGTCATTCATACAAGTGTAACAAGTAATTAACATGTAAAAGATATCTAGGGAGTAATGAAGTCTAAGTAAACACAATTTCTCCAACCACTGCTCACAACTTTAGTATAATTAGTTTAATTTCATTTTCATTATTTTAATAGCTTTGGGTTAGTTGAATAGCAACTAATTCCGCCCACTCTTCCAAAACCCGAGATTTTACTTGCTTTCATAAAAATATAAAAATACAAAAATAATCATCTTTCACCTTTAGAACTATTAATTAGGTTTTCTAATCCTAGCGACACTATTCCTAAGCTGAACGATCAATCCCCCGGTACTTGTCACTATACTATACTACAACGATCAGGTACACTGCCTGGTGGGGGTTGTAAGCTTCTCGAGATCCCTCGAGAGGTAAAGCAAGGTGCGATTCCCACGCATCAAGTTTTTGGCGCCGCAGCTCGGGGAATAGTTATTGTCTAGGTTAGGATTTCTTTTTATTAGGTCTACTTGCTAGATTCCTTTCTAGTAAGATTTTTATTTTTATTTTTAGGTCTTCTTTAGTCTATCTTATTTCTTCGTGCCTTTGTTCGTAACTCTTTACCATCCGACATCATGGAAGGTGGTAACATCTTTGAACCCATCATCCCACCACAACAAAACCCACCATTAGAACCCCTTAGGCCCCGAACCTTAGGAGAGTATTCCCGACCTAGCCACCAAGGTTACCGAAACACCATTGAGCTCACCGGAGCCAATGTGACCCCCTTGCGATCCGACACCATCCGGTTGGTGCAAAGCGGATGTGCATTCCATGGACTTCGTTCCGAAGATCCAAACCAACACCTTAAGGACTTCCTCAAAATCATAGATTCCATAGACCTAGGTGTTGAAACTAGAGAGACTACCCGTTTACGCCTATTCCAATTCTCTCTACGGGATCAAGCTAGTCAATGGCTTGAGCGTTTACCCGCGGGATCCATCACCACATGGGATGATCTCACCACTCGTTTCCTTGCTCAATTTTTCCCACCGGGGAGAACTACTAAACTTAGGAATGACATCTTGATGTTTCAACAACGTCAAAATGAATCTCTTTATGAAGCATGGACTCGTTTCAAGGACTTACTCCAAAAAGTCCCTCATCATGGCATAGATCTTTGGCTCCAAGTCCAAATCTTCTATGACCATATCGACATCTCCACGAGGCGAACCATTGACCAATCGGCCGGTGGTAAGCTACGTGATCTTAGTGCGGAACAATCATGGGAACTCATAGAAGATCTTGCTCTCTATGACAACGAAAGTTGGAATGATCCCCGTGATTTGAACAAAACGGTCAAGGCAATATCTTTGCCTTCGAACAATTCAAGCACTCCCGACCGTAGGATCATGGAACTTGAGGACCAAGTCAAGTTTCTCATGAAATCTTACGAAGCTCCGAAGCATTCAAGCCAAGTGAACAAAATCACTTCTTCATGCGAATTATGTAGTGGTCCCCATGACACTCGTGATTGTGTGGAACTCCCCGGAACAGCTTTTGCGGACTACACATCCACGCGTACCGACGAAGCGGGAGATAAGTGGTACACTTTCAAGCCCGAGCCAAACACATACGGTGATTCATACAACCCCTCATGGAAAAATCACCCAAACCTTAGGTGGAAGCAAAATCAACCCAATTCTTCCAATCCGCCTAATCGTTACCAATCAAACGGTCCACCATCCAACCGTACCTTCAACAACAATCCTTCTAACAACTATGGTAGTACCAACAATCTTGAAGGATTGATGTCAAAATTTATGGCATCTCAAGAAGCCCGCATAGCTAAGTTTGAAGCCGATTTCAAACAAAATCAAAGCGAGATGACCAATAGAATTGATGCATTGTTGAAAGTTCTCAATGACCGAGAAATGGGAGCACTCCCAAGCGACACCATCAAGAATCCGAAACTAAACGTTAATGCCATATCTTCAGTTTCGTCACCCACTTCGTGTCCACAATACTACTCGGTTAAATCAACGAGCACGTGTTTCAAACAACACCAAGTTCCCCAAAAGGACCAATCAACTAAAACACCCACTATAGAGCCGGTCAAAAGCATAGTTGAAACACCTCTTACGCAAGACCTTGACGATGAATTCAAAGAACTTCACCTTGAACGCCCCGTCATTGATGTCTTAGCGCGTGCTCCTTACTATAGTGCCCTCCTAGAAAAATATGAGAAGTATAAGCTAGGTAAAAATGGGACCGCCTTCGTTCAAAACAAGTTGCCTAAAAAGCTTGATGATCCGGGTATATTTGTTTTGCCTTGTAAGATAGGAAGATCCGAAGCTTTCGACACACTAGCCGATTTAGGGTCAAGCCTCAACTTGATTCCCTTATCCTTATTCACCACTCTTAAGCTAGGAAAGTTAGAGGAAACGGAGGTATTGATAGGGCTAGCGGATGGAAGTATTGCCCACCCGGTTGGAATGATTAAGGATGTAGTTGTTCACGTAGGAAGGTTAACTATATTAGCGGATTTTCACGTCCTAGACATGGTTAGTGACACTACATGCCCATTATTGGTAGGAAGAGGATTTTTAGCAACCGCTAGTGCCATGATAGATTGCAAGGAATCCAAGATAGCGGTAGGAGAAGGCGATACTTGGTCGGTGTATGATGTTAAGAAGCATAGTTATGATTGTGATGATGAACCAACACCGCATTGGGTAGAGATGAATAGGAGACCATCTAGATATGGACCTTGGATAGAAAGGAACTTCATAGAACCTCAATGCCCATTTTATCTAGAAAAGGATTTTGTTGAGAAGACACATTCGGTAGAACAACTCATAGCTAGGGATGAGGAGCTAGATCCCTTTGAGGACCCCTTAGTCTTTAGAAAGATGATTGAGTTCTTGAGCGTAATGCCTATTAATATAGAGTTGAATAAATGGAAAAGAGATGGAGATAAGTATAAATGGAGGTGGGACAAGCCACCTAAAGAAGGTGACGGGTCATGGCATATTAGAATGACCTTGTATGATCCGGATGGAGAGAAGTTTGAAAGGTCATACCACACTAAGGGAACCGATAGAAAGTTGAAACCTAAGTTCGATCCCAAAGATGTCCTCAATGAGGAACTCACCCGAATCACGTAGTAACCCACGACTTTGAGTCTAGCTACAAGACTCGTAAATAAAGAAAAGCGCTTCTTGGGAGGCAACCCATGTTTTGTGTGATTTTTATTTGTTTGATTGTTATTTGCTTCCGTATGCATGTTTTATTTTTATTGTTGGTTGATCATGTTTCTCAATTAAAATGTAAAATACTTTATTATGTTGTTTGGCCTAGTCTTAACTTCAACCTAAAGGTATTTTTGCAAAAGATAAGTGTAAGGGGAAACCCCAAATATGTTTTTAAGAAACAAACCGATCATGATTCTCCACAATATTTAATGAACATGTATATTCGTATTTGTTAGAGTCAAATGCTTGTATTGAGTCATAATGAAGTTTTGCAGGATTTTCCAGGAAGTAGGACAAAGTTTTTCCAGAAATTTTCCGGAAACTTAACATAAGAATTTCTGCAGGTCCATTCTGACGGCGTCAGGGTATTGCTCTTGACGGCGTCAGGAGTTAAAATCTGGAAATTTTACCGGTTTTGTTTTTCTAACGGAGTCTTATGGTTTTTGTGGATTATTAAGTTTTATAATCTCCAGGAAATCTGCAAACTTCATTCCACAAGCATTATATCTTACTTTGCTTTCTAGGATTTAGTAACTTATATAGGATGCCGCCGATTTTACGCGAGGTTGCCTTGTCTATTGTTGTCAGGATTTACAGGTTATTTGTGACAAGAAGATGATTTATATTCTGGAAGGGAAGCTTTGATTGTTCGTTTTCTTGGAGGAAGATTTAACCTGGCCAACCTATAATCCATACCGAGCGAATCAGGGGAGTATTTGATTTCATTCTCTTTACTTTTTAACTTTTACATTCTTTACTTGAACATTGGGGACAATGTTCATCTTAAGTGTAAGGGGAGGGTAAAAAGATGATACCTTACATATGCACTTTCGCTTGAGTTTGTTTTGTTTAATAGTAGATGAGTAATAAAACTACGAGAAATACTTGTTAGTGTAATTTTAGCGCCAAATTTAAAATTTTTTACAACATTTAGGAATGAAACTTTAGCCATAGCAAGCGTCTCATGGATAGGAGGTTGTATGACTAGCACATAACCGTATATTCAGAAAAATTTTCCACCCAAAAATGTGAGGTTCGCCTTTAGATTTGATAGGAAAAGCATTCATTATTAGTGCTTATGAGTGTACCGGTAGCATTTAGATTCTAGAACTTGCGTTAGTGATGCATCCCGAGACCGCTAGTGAGACTACATTTGTGTGGTAGGATTTACTACATGATAAGAGGCATTAGGATCACCCTTGTGTTAAACCCGTATTATAATTACTTGACCATTTAAGTCATATTACTTGGCTAGTTAAGTCAACTAATTTTTCCCACACCCTTAGCGTTGTACTCATTTTTAGTACACGAAACCCCTAGTACACCCCTCCGAGCCTATCTTTTCGTTTCTAACTTTAAGCATTTTACTTAAAGGAAGAATTTGTTACACCCCACTTAAATGTACACCCAAATCGCCTTAGCCTTCCGTGTATGCGCTCATTTTTAGTGCATTATTGTTATTTGTTAAACCCTAAGTTAACTTTCTAATTGATTACATGGTTGCTAAGTCGAGTCATATCCTTGTACATATTGTTTTAGGACGATTGGGACTCATGGGTAAGTACTTATTTTATGGAGTAATGGGGAAGAACATCACTTATTACCCCCATATATACGTTAATCTTAAAAGTGCTCCAAGTGTTTTGATTTTCTTAATTCGAGTCATTAGATTAGTTAATGTAAAGTATGTAAAGATTCAAGTGTAAGGGGATTGCTCAAACCCCTATGATGTATTATTTTGGATGGTAGGGTAAGAGTGTATGCAAAAAAAAAAATAAAAAAAAAAAAAAAAAAAAAAAAAAAAAAAAAAAAAAAAATTAGAAAAAGAAAAAAAAATAGAAAAGAAAAAGAGAAAAAAAACATACGGACTACCATCCCGTTTTTATTCTATGTTTATTTTATGTTTTTGTTATTTTTCATTTATTAGCTTAAGTCGAGTCTAGTCTTGGCTTAGCAACGCCATCTTGTACATGTAATTAACCGAGATTGTTAACTCGCCACCAGTAAAACTTCCTTTATCCAACAAAACCGTGTAATTCATATCCCTACACCTAACGTTATAACCCTTTAAAAGACCTCTTTGATAGTTTATCCTAGGTGCTTACGCCATGTGGTGGAGGTTTGATCCTTTCCCAAGCCTATGGTAATCTATTTTGCTATGACAGGTAGTGAGAGATATCTTTCATTTCCATAATGTTATATTACTTTATTACACCCGAGAGATGTGAGTATCTAAACACTATTTATGAGGTGCTTGTGTATGACCTCCGTGCTTGTCTATTGGTCTTTAGTGGAACGATTATTTGTTGTAATTACTTTTATATTAGTGTTAAATGACCCCTAACTTGTCTTTTGAGTAGAATAAAAGCTCATTTGCTTGAGGACAAGCAAATCTCAAGTGTAAGGGTATATGATGAGGCGAAAAATGATCCGTTTTTAGGGGGTCATTTAAGCCCGAATCCGACTTTATTTGATCAAATATTGCCCTAAATCGTTCCTTTTGTGATTTTAGGTGTTTGGAGAGTGAATTCTGGAAAAGAAGCTATTTTGGACGTTTTTGGAGCATAAAAGTGAAGAAAACGGCTAAGTACCAACTTTCAATTCAATCAATATGTCTATGTGTTGGTTGTTTATATCTTGTTCTTGTCTCAATTCCATTATGCTAGGCTAGATCTCTTTTGTGTTTGCTTAGATCTAATGAAACCTAGATGTTGATTATGTGTTGATTACTTGTCTATTCTTGTTTTGAATGAATGATTTATATGTTAGGCTTAAGAAAACTGGCAGATCTCCAAATGGTAACATGCTTGAACGTCTTAAGAAACATGAACCGAGGCGTACTAGGTCTTTATTGGTTGTATTTAATGCATGAGCCACTGTTTACAATCCTTATAGTTGTGCTGGGTCATGGTGTAGGAGGAGATAAGAGCTCATAGAGTTGGGGAGTTATGTATGCCACCCCACGAATGGTATTAAGGAATACAATCCGTCATTCATACAAGTGTAACAAGTAATTAACATGTAAAAGATATCTAGGGAGTAATGAAGTCTAAGTAAACACAATTTCTCCAACCACTGCTCACAACTTTAGTATAATTAGTTTAATTTCATATTCATTATTTTAATAGCTTTGGGTTAGTTGAATAGCAACTAATTCCGCCCACTCTTCCAAAACCCGAGATTTTACTTGCTTTCATAAAAATATAAAAATACAAAAATAATCATCTTTCACCTTTAGAACTATTAATTAGGTTTTCTAATCCTAGCGACACTATTCCTAAGCTGAACGATCAATCCCCCGGTACTTGTCACTATACTATACTACAACGATCAGGTACACTGCCTGGTGGGGGTTGTAAGCTTCTCGAGATCCCTCGAGAGGTAAAGCAAGGTGCTATTCCCACGCATCAGGAGCTTTTAATCGGCTCGACATAGGAGTGAAGTAGGATCTTATAGAGTTAGGGAATATTGTACACGGCCCTACGACTAGTATTAAGGAATATAACCCGTCATCCATGCAATTGTAACAAGCTAATCAATCGGTAAAAGATATCTAGGGAGTAATGAAATCTAAGTAAACACAACTTTTCTCATTATTGTTTTTACCACATTAGCACATTAGTTAATTTTCATTTCGTTTATTCTGATTGCATTTGTAGTTAATTGGGTTAGTTGACTAGTAACTAATTCCGCCCACTCCTTCAAAACCCGAGATTTTACCTGCTTTCACAAAATATAAAAAATACAAAAAGAATCATCCCTCACCTCTAGACCTAGTTTAGTAGGCTTTCTAATCCTAGCGACATTATTCTTGAGTTGAACGATCAATCCCCCGGTACTTGTCACTATACTATAATGCAACGATCAGGTACACTGCCTAGCGGAGATTGCAAGCTTCTCAAGAGCCCTTGAGAGGTAAAACCTATTACGAGGGTGCAATCCTGCGTATCAGCTAGCATAGTTAAAATCGTGTCACATGTCATGTTTTGTCTTATTATGTTTTATTGTAAATGACATATATACTCTCTTCTTGAAATTGGGCTACTCACTTTACTTTGGGCTACTTTGAAATTGGGCTACCCACTTCATCTTCTCCGGCCAACACCTCCGAACTTCAAACCCAGAATCCGGCCACCACCACCACAAACCTCCGGCCACCACCACCACCACCACCAAAAACATATAATAACAAATCTATCATCATCTACAACACAATATAATAACAAACTTGTTAAATTTGCATTACTCAACGATTTAATTTTTCAAATCCATGATTCATCACCATCGTTACTCAACGATTAACATAGCAATTGACTTTCAAAAAATTAAAACAAAAACTTTGGAGGAACGGAATATTGATTACACCTCATACCATGTTAATCTTTTTTTAGATCAAATCCATGATCCATTACCATTGTTACTATAGGTTTAAATAGAAATTTTGGGGAGGTGGTGACTGGTCATGTGGGACCCATGACAAATTGACAGCAAGACACCTGGCCCACTTTTTAACATGTGCCTAAGGGCATATGTTAGAAAAACCCAATGAATATGGTTTTTCTAACATGTGCCCTTAGGCACATGTTAAGAAGTGGGCCTAGGTGTCCTATTTTATGGATTTTTGTCATTTTCTAAATTTAAAACATATTTTTGGTGTCCTTTTTGTGGATCCTTGAGTAAAAAAAGACACCTGGCCCACTTCTTAACATGTGCCTAAGGGCACATATTAGAAAAACCCAAATGAATATAGCTATCTTAGAACTCAAAACAAATCAAAAATAATCTAGCTACTTGTGTTGCTGATCATGTCAGGTAGGGGTCTGGACTGGATCTGATTATATTCCAACGTATAAAGTTGAAAATAAGGTCAGGCAAGCTTTAGGAACAGAATATTGATTACACCTCATACCATGTTAATCTTTTTTAGTAGATCACGCCTCAGTTTGATATGTAGGTTTCTCGTTTCTAGATCTATCTTTTTTGGGAGGTTTTATGATAAGAACAGATTGTGTATTGGATTTTTGTGAGTGGTTTCTGGTGATGGAGGTGATAGGTTAATGGTTTTAATGGTGGTGGTGAGTGGTTTTGTATATATGTAATAACAAATAAATAAGATGGTATATATGTAATTTACAACAAAACATATTAATGATTAAATTGTACTCTATGGACACATGTCATGATTTTAACTATGGTAGCTCAGACCCAAAGTATACCATGTCTAATTTGAGAATTTTGAATATTCGTGTCTAGAAAAGGTGAACTCCTTGGGCTACTTGCGGATTTGGAGAATTAACCCTAGACACAATGGTAATAAACACCAATGTTGACACTATTCAATGAATGATTGTGGGAGTGACATGTGTCACTTTGTCACATCATATGATATGTGTCACCCTCACCCTTTCGAATTTTTTTTCCCGCAAAAAAAATTTTTTTGAGGGGCCAAAAGAAATTTTTTTTCCCCGCCAAAATTTATACTACGTCATATTTATAAAGTTACTGCATCACAATTATGATTTTAGTGCATGTAGTAACCGTGATGCAGTAAAATCATAATTGTGATGAAGTAATCATGATGCAGTAACTTTATAATCGTGATGCAGTAACTTTATAAATGTGATGTAGTATAAATTTTGGTAGAAAATTTTTTGCGGGCAAAAAAAATTAGGGGTGAAGGTAGGTGACACATGTCATATGATGTGATATGGGGATGACACATGTCACTTTCATAATCCTTCCTACTCTTCTTATTATAAGATCTCTCTCTTTGTATCCCTACCAATATATATATATATATATATATATATATATATATATATATATATATATATATATATATATATATATATATATATATATATATAAACGCGAGGCACGGTACCCATGTGACGCCATCCAGTTGCGTTTTCCAGGACGACGTTGGCTGGTCACGACAATTCCGGATGAGAAAACCCAAGCACGGTATCGTAGTCGCACCGTCCCTTTGCGTTTTTCGGGATAACACCAGCAAAAAGGCTAGGTACCCGCTACTCTTAGACTAGTATTAATGGTGACCAGATGGGTGACCAAATCCTTTGCCATCTTAGCGTCAACTTAACTTCTCTCTATAAGACGAAATGCCCGTAATGGTGACCAAATGCATGACCAAATCTTTTCTTTAAGCTAAAATTTCAATTATAATTAAAAAAGATTGCATAATAATTCGAGTAAAATTTAAAACATTTACAAATATATATATATATATATATATATATATATATATATATATATATATATATATATATATATAAAATAAAAATTTTAACTAATAGTGTAAGTTATAGTGTTCCCTAATTTATCGCTTCATCTCCAACATTGTTTGTTGTTGTTTTTTTTGTTAAATGGTCATTAGGAGTATGATCAAACATGAGGTCTGTGTCCCACTTTTTCTTGTTTAAATTGAAATATTGACGTTGCAGCTCAAGTTATTCACTATGGTGTGCAAGCCTCAGTTATTCCAATTCTTGCTCATGTAAAGACCTTTATCTCTCCAATTCAACTTTCCTGCCTCATCGCACATTTTCTCCCGTCATCTCACGCCACGTCTAGAGTCGACTCCTTGGTCTATTTCGTAATGTGAAGATCAAGCCTTACACCTTTGCGGCGCCTTGGCGCGCATTTTAGACCATAGCGCTAGGTATCCTGCTGATGTTGTTTTGTTGGTGTCGTGAAGAAAAGTTTTGTTACATCAACACATTTTCTTAGAACACAAAATTCACTACAACACAAATATCCGCTACGTCTTATAGCACCAGTTTCTGATGACATCGTGCATCCTTGGACCCACATTTTTTTCTTTTTTCATTTATTTAAATAAATGACAAATTTAACTAATATTAAAATTTCAATAATAAAAAAATATATTAAAAATAAGTAAAAAATAAAAATAAAATATAAATGATACATTAAAGATAACGATATATTAATAATCCTAGTAATTTCAAAAATGAGAAAACTACCAAAAATAAGTACACGACCAGCTCAAATTTTGAATGGTCAAATAAGTACACGACCTCGTGAATTAACAAACCAACCAAGCGGTCATAATTTCTCTATTTCATCAAGCACAAATGATTCCGTGACGAAACGTGACCTCAAAAAATAACTTCTAACTGATCTCGTAACACAAACTTATACGGTGAAGTAGTCAAACCACGTAAGATTTATAAAGTCCAAGTACAACCTTAGTTCAATAGTTAGCCAAAATTAAGCAACCATTTTTATAACAAATTAGGTCCGACCATCAACTAGCTCAAAAAAATCGAATTAGCAATTAGTTCGACTAGCAGCCCAACTTCACTTTTAATACTAAAGTTCAGATGGCCAAATATGCTAAACCAAATGACTTAACACTAATTTTTAGGATATAAATAAACTACACACCTACATAACTAAAAATTATCATATAAACCACTCCCCCATCTCATGCAGTCACCACATCTTTTTTACTTTCTTCCACATAACAGCAAATCAAAAGCACATCTTGTGTCATGGTTGTATTGCTCAGAGCTAAACGGGATTAGTTTTTGCTCTTTTTTTTAAATGAAGTTGCTGCTGCTCTTCATTTTATGATTCCCATTTTTCAGATCATCCTGAACAAGAATCGCAAGGTTATCTCAATTATTTTCAAAAATACGTGAAAAGGCGACCCAAGGTACCCTCCTCGTGCCGTCACATTGCGCTTTGGGGGAAATTGCGACTCAAAAAGTAGGGTACCTAGCCCTCTTAGGGCAAGGCTATTGGCATGGTGTCAGTTTCAAAATGCACTATCGTTTGATAAATGGATTTGCTTGGGTGGGACCAAGTTATTTTAAATATTTTCACAATAATGTTATACCAGTTAAAATTAGACTACTCGTATCCTCCACCCACTAACACATTTTTTTAGTGTAGTTTGATCGCCTAGTCAACCCATCTTTTTCATTTGGTTTGTGTGTGTGTTTTTTATTAATTTTTGCGGGGTATATTTTTGTTGGGACTAGAGTCGTCTTACTATAAGTTTAGCGTCATATATTTTTTTTTTGAAAATTGACTTTCATTGGGGAAATCCAAGTCCAATTTGAAACCCGATGGGGGAAAAACCTTCAACTTAAGCCGCCCGAAGGCATGACACTTAAATTGAAGTAAACCCTGCCTTCTCCAGATTCGAACCTTAGTGGGTTGAAACCTTTATTGAAGGAATTTGAAATCGTACCGACAGGGCAGTGGTCCACAAGGGGGACTTCCCGGTTTGGTCACCCAAACCGGTTTAGCGTCATATATTTAGTCTAAGAAAGATAATTTGATGTGGCACTGAATTGGAATGATGTTTTATTGTCCCTTAGATCAACATTAATCAATGGCTGACCTTAATAAGGGTAGAGTGGGGTCCTGACCTCTCAAAAGTCTGAGTATTTAATGTTAATTTTTGATATTTTAAAAGATAAGGTATACTAGTAAGCAGTATAGCTTCAAAGTAAGTTGAAGAAACAACAAGTCCCACTCAAAATATTAGAGGTGTGTTACACCCACTCATAGTTTACAAAAAAAACCTACTCGCTGACGTGTCAGCGAGCTGATTGGTTGATTTTTTGTGGGCCACAAAAAACCAACCAATCAGCTCGCTGACACGTCAGCGAGTGGGTTTTTTTTTGTAAACTATGAGTGGATCTAGAAATATTCAAATATTTATAGGTTGAATCCTTATTTTATCTGTATACCTTGCATAAAAACCTTGCGTAAATATTCTAGTTAATGAATTTTACAATATTGTATATTTTATTGATAATCTATACTACTATATAAAACATTTGGGACATGCTATTAATAGAATGCTTAAAATTCAGATTCAACAAATTACTTATAATGGAAATACTTGTTTTAATTTTGCTATTAAAAATTCAGCTTTAAAATTAAGCTATTACTTATGCAAATGTGTTAGATCCTAGAAATTAAATATAAGTCATTAAGTCCATTGACTTGTAAAAAGGCTTATAACTGCCCATTTACACCATTAGTAACAGGCCTTCGATATTAATATTTACAAATTAAGATTCAGACAGGCATATAAAAACCAATAAACACACATCAGGCCATTTTATTTTCATCTCTCCCTCTCTCAAAAACCTAAAATAAACACTTTCTCCTAAATAACTGTTAGTGCAAAATGTGTGATAGGTTAGGATTGAGCTTAGTTATGTGTTGGGCCGTCCTTGATGGACTGTCTTTTATGATGAGTTCTGCACTAATCCAAGTGATAGATCGATTCCCTACACAAATGAAAGTAAATCGTTAGCCTTATCGTGGGGACGGACCCCACGATTAAGCTCTGGCGTGAGAGTAAGTATTCATGTTGTCAGAGGAATGTGTATGTTGAGATGTGTGAGTAAGTCATATCTCACGAATATGTACTGAGATTACCTTTTATAGGTTGTCGAAATGCTAGAGTCTCCTAGTATTTCGCATATTGTTGTAGTAGCCGGAGTGGGACCCTTGTCGGGCAAGGATCCGTTAGCTTAATCATGATTGCGGACGTAGATCACCTTCCGGACCGTAGGCCGTTCCTTAAGCTTACTTCGTAAGCGCCGCTTCGGTGATCTGTGTGCGTTCTTATAAGTTTGGCTCATGCCTTACGCATAGCTTGGGCTTTTGCGATATCTAGTATGTTTGTTTGTTGGGCCGGGGCCCGGTTGTGTGTAATGTGGTTCAGGCCCAGTTGTGTGATACAGTCCAGACCAAGTAAGCCTGATATCCGTATTATACTTCATCAAGTCCCCCTAGTCAAGCATCTTCATTGTGCGTGTTCTTTTTGCACCGTGCGGTGAATACTTCTAGACTAATATTTTGACCGCTCTGCTCTGAGCTCGTGGCTTTTCCGTGACGCGTCTTTATGGTCAGCGGATAAGGTCGTGGGGGACATGGACCGTTTTTTAACCATTCTATCTCCTGACCTGCTTTTTTTGATTAGTTGTCATCCTTATCTTTTTATTACTGAGCGTAGCCATTGATTGGAGTGTGCTTGACATACATCGCTCGCTTAATCTAACCTTGATTAGATGTATTGCGAGTATAAATACCCGTTTTTCATTTGACCATTTTTTCTCTTTCTTTTCACCTTATTCTGCTGCCGTTTGGTGTTTTTCAATTATGTCCGTCTCTTTTTCGGTTATCTCCTTTTTCTTTTAAACAATATTTCATCATGGTTGAGTTTTGGGATGCTAGATGTAAACTTTCACAACATGCATATGATACGGTTGTTAGTGATTGTTACATTCCTTCTGAAGTTAACCCGGTTCGACCAAATGAGGATCAGCTTATCCATCATCCTCCAGAGGGCAAGATAGGTGTTTTTACCCATCTCATTGATTATGCCCAGTATCGTCTGCCATTATCCAGGTTTTTGGTCAGTGTTCTTGAGCGTTATAGGATTCACATTTCGCAACTTAATGCAATTGGGGCAACGAATGTATCCTATTTTGAAATTCTTTATCGTACTTGTTGGATTGAGCCATCGGTTGCTCTTTTCCGGTATTTCTAAATAAAGATCAAAAAGATGGATTGGTTGTCTTTTGGCACATGCTCCAAGGAGACTTGTTATACAAAACTGTTAGATTCATTGAAGGACTGGCAAGACCGTTTCTTTTGGGTTGACAGTTTTGCTTGTCCTGCTCTTTTTCCTTTCTACACTGCCGCCAGTGTGTCCAAAGATAAGCCCCCAGAGGTTGGTGAGTACAACACTGATGACGTTGCTATTCTTGTTGGCAGTCGGACTCCGATCTTAAGATTTCCGGAACTATTCCTCTGATGGGTTGGCCTGAGCCGTTACTATACTTTAAATGAAGGTGCTTAGCCTATCTATTATCACGAGGGAAAAAGGTAGATATATGTTTCCTTCTTCTTCCTTTCTTTTTGTTTTATTTTATTTTTTTATTTTTATTTTAGATTTGCGTTTATCCCTTCGTCTTCTCCCACCCTTTTTTTATGTGCAGAGATTGACGCGTTGGCTTTGTTTAAGTTGGACGAGCCTTCTAAAGTAGGAATCCATGGGAGGCCTCGCCGTAGCGGAGAGCCCAAAATTTTGGATGTTGCTATTAAAAGGTTAGTTCCTCTTCATCGAATTGTTCCTACTGTTCCAAGTGGTCAGATGTCTGATGAGATTGATGAATTATTTGGAGATGATGATGAGGCCGGTCCGAGTGTTCCCACTTTTGATGGGAGTGCTGTAGAACCAGGAAATTCCAATGTTGGCTCTAATTTTGGTTGACAGGTTACTTGTGTTGTCAAACCGGCAGACAATGTTGTATGTTCCATATAGAAGAGGAGGATGGCTGATGTTCCCCTGGATGTTGGTGGATCGTCCTGTCTTACTAAGAAGCCAAGGTGTGATGGTGGGGTTATGCCTAGATCCACTGTTTCCGGTGAGTCTTTAGCCGTCATTCAAATCTTATTGTGTAGTAGTATGTTGGAGTATGAACGTGGGGTTGATCCTTTACCTTCAGTGCCCTTTGTTTCTTCTTCCGTGTCAAATACGCCGGAGCGTGATTTTGATGCTCAAGTGGAAAATAGTACTTGGGGTCGACCTCGTTTTATTGTTCCGATCGAAAGTTTTTTCGTTTCCTCAGATTCTTCATCTCATTCTAGTGCTTATGATACTAAGGTTGATTCTTTTCCTAGATCTTTGGCTCCGGCACCTTCTACCGGTACCGGTACTGTTCTGCCTGCTAATTCTGTATCTTCTTCCAAAGAAAAGATGAATAGGAAGGTTTCGGCTAACCCCTTTGGGTGGATTCGCACTGTTGTGAATGTGGATCCTCGTCACTTCTCCAAGACTTATATTTCGGATTGGAATGTGACCTCCGTGTTTCGCCTAGACAAGGCGTTTGAGTGTCGCGAATTGCTGGATGGCTTTGCTCCTCCTAGAGCCTTTGCGGATATTTATAATATGTCCCTTGATTAGTTTTTCTCTAAGTTTAATGTGAATGCTGCTCGCCAAACCGCTTTTAGTGCTGTGTTACGGATGCAGGCGGAGCATATTCTTCTGGAAGAACGGAAATTATCTGCTACCCGTGCTCAACAAGATGCCTTACTGAAGGCAAAAGATGAGGAAATTGATAGGGTCAGAAGTGTTGTTATCGAAGGATGAGGTGGCGGAAGCAGGGCATCTTCGCTCTTACCGAAATTGCTCATGCGATTGAAGTTTCATTGTTAAAGGAGCAAGTTCGAAGCTTGAAGCGGAACTCCATAACTCCCTAGGTAGGCAGTCCTCTATTCTTGAAGAGGAGCGTGCTTTTGCGGGCGAGAATTTATCTGAGCTCCAATTGTCTCTCGTTGATAAAGATATGAAGATTTCCATCGTCAACACTTCTGTTGCTCATTCTAATCGCGTTAATGAAAACCTTGTTCGTTAGGTATTTGTTTTGCATTTTTTTACTTCTTCTTCTTTTCTCTTCCTTCCACTTTCTTTATATGTGTTCCGCTGCTTTGTAGGTGCAAGTGCTGGAGGCTGCTTTAAAAGTCTTGGAAGGGGAGTTTCAAAAAGCGCGGGACTCTCAAGTGAAGGATATTACTAATAGGGTAGCCTCCTTAGATTCTCGGCTTGTGGAAGCGGCTATCAGTTTTAATGGGGAATTCCATCATCGTTTGCTTACTATCACAGTTGGCCGCAGATGGTTGTTGTCCCGTGGCTTTAAGCTTTTTATGGTTAAGTGCCTAAATTCCTCCAAGTACCTTGAGGGTTTGAAGACGGTTTTGCGTTGTGCCATGCTGAAGGGAGCACTGGAAGCCTTGATCGCTGGTATTGATCATGGCAGGGTAGGTAGAGTTCTTACTGATGTCGCTGCTCATAGGCCTTTTGCTCAAGCAGATTATGATTCCGCCTTTGCTGTGTTTCGGGGCCTTGAGTTTCCTTTGTTGGATATTTTGATATCGCGCAAGGATTTTTCTATTGAGAATATCATGACTCTTCTTCGTCTTGATAATCAACTTGCTAGGAAGCCTGGCATGGCCGACTTATAACCAGACATGGGACAGCTTAGTATTCCTGTCCACGGGGCAGGGTGTGATTTGGTTCATAAGACTCCCTTATCTTTGGCTTTAGATTTTTCTCGTGAGAGAGCTGAGGTGCTGTGACTGCCGGGCAACCTATTGTCAGTAATATCTTTACCCCTTTGATGAATCCTTTTTCCGCTGAATTTTTTTTGGTACGGATGCTCTTCCTTGGAGTGAGCCAAGTATTAATGTAGCAAGTTTAACCGTTCCCGTTTCTGCTACTTCTGAGCCACCTCTTTCAGTAGAGGATTATGGTGTTCCTAGTGATGGTGATTTTTCTTCCTTGGTGAATAGTTTCGAGGAGAAATAATCAGTCCGAGCTGGAGCATGGTAGTTCGGAATAGCTTACCTTGTGTCGTGACCGCATGTGGTCTTTTTTGAACGGCCTGTATGTATTTGAACATAGTCTTCTTTAATTTCTTTGGCAAGTTATTTTTTATGCCTTAGTTACATGAACTTGTCTTTTGATGGTGCTTATTTGTATATGATATTCTGCCTTGTGTTGGCATCATCTATTTACGTTCCTGCTTTTATCATGGGTGTTCATGATTTACCTTGTACGAACGTTTTTATTGTCTATGCCAAGGTTACGTCTAACCGTTGTGCGGGTTTTGTGCACTTGATCATTGTGCTTTGCTATTTTAAAAGATGTATTTGTACGTATTTTATTGTATAGTCTTAGTTGGATATGTGTGGGTTATCCTCCCTGTACCGGGCTTGCAATACCTCTTACGTACTTTTTGAGTTGATTATGAGGTTAATTTCCCATTTGTTATGCGGAATAACTTATTTGGGGCATGCCCTTTGTGTGCATGTCTTACTCATGTTTGTGTGTTATTTGTACAGTAAATAAAGGAAATTTGAAAAGTTAAGCTTAGCGGAGGTAGCTAGTCTCCGCTTTCCTTTCATTAAAAATATTCGTAAATAATGTAAATAAAGAATTACAAGAAAAATGTCTACTTCTATGGTCCGTCGGAGCGGACCTTTTATTTCTTTGCGACTGTAAAACTTTGTGTATTTTTCCATTGGTTCCATGTTTGCGGAAACTGGTTTCCGTCTTTAATTTTTTGGCTTCATGTGCTGACGCGTGTAGTGGCACAATGTAGTATAGGGGTTGTTATGCCTTATAAGGTTTTAAATTTATATTTTGCTGATTTATCCTATAACACACACTAACGAGCAGTGTACCCGATCAATACGTAGATAGTCTGAGAGACTAGCACAATTTGGTTAAATTATCTAAAACTATAAAATACAACTAATGAGAAAGAATAGCAATGATTGGCGAACACGTACACAAATAGATAATAGCTACGGATAAGAAGGTCTGACTAATGATTAAGTAGCTTGTCACTTGTTTTATTGCTAGTTTTATATGATGAGTATCGTAATCTAATCTGTCTTGTTGGATCTTAAGTATAGGCGAGTAAACCCTTAATAATTACTTATGTCTAAAAGTTATATTACTAACTTATTAGGTTAGTGATGTAACCGTGGGACGAGGTATGGCAGCCTCGAACAAGCCACTGATAGGTATAGAGGTTATCAATGCACATATAAAAAGAACCAAAAAAACATCATATAAACTTTAATCGATGGGAAAGCAATTTTAAGAGGAGCAATATGGTGGTCACAAGCCCATCAATCCTGATTGATTAAAGCTTACTATTACAATAAAACAAAACTACTTAATTGAGTTAAATTAAACGCAGAACCTTCTTACTGCTCTAAGATATTCAATGTGGTGTGTCTTGTGTTGCTTTTTCATTGTTCTTCTTCTCTCTAGGGTTTTTCTGCAGCTTCTCTAGGTTTTTAGTACCCGAAATTCGGCTGTATCTTGGGGTATTTATAGTTTCTGTCTGAGGGATCGATGCAGCGCATTTACTTAACTTCGTATGGGGTCCAAGATTAATATATTCTAGAATATTCGTACACCGTCTTCAGATGCGGCGTATCTTGAATCCTTATGCGGCGCATGTCCTTCGGTATCTTGGATTGTCTTTAGTGAAGTCTTGATAGTAATACGTCTTATGTCAAAAGTGTAATGCGTCGTATCTGAGCTAGAACAAGTTGGTTCTTCTTCGTTGACCAAGGTTTCATATGCGGCACATGATAATAGTCAGATACGGCACATTCTTCAAAGGCAGGCAATGGTCTTCGAATTCATCTAAGTATGATGATACGGCGTATCTTACTAGAATGATACGACGTATCTCCTTGATTTCTGTAGACTTTACAATCTTGATCATTTAGCTCCATATTTCGTCCAAAATCATTAAGTTTCACCAATTGCTTGTTTTTACATGAGAATTACTAAATTAAACAATTAAGTATCAATTCTCATACATAATATAATAAAACAAGTTAAATAAAAAGAATAAATGATGACAATATAATGTACTTATTTGATTTCATCAAATACCCCCCACTTGAACTTTACTTGTCCCCAAGTAAACCTTAGATTTAAACTTATGAAAATTGTATCCTAAAAGATATTAGGATGTATTTTTATAATTAAGCACTTATTCGTTTTATCATAATTGCACAACCAAACACTTAACAAACTAGAAATAAAATATATCTCTCAATCTTTCAACTAATCTAATTCGTTCAATTGCTCGGTTGTAACGAATGTTCTATCATAGGCTTGGCAACTATACACATCTCCTCCACTAAAGCTAAGGAATGACAAGTTTAAAGTGGTAAAAAGGGTTTTGAGGCTTATGGGTTAAACCTAGCTTTGTTCAAATGTTTTCTGCATAAACTTAGTAGATTGCTGGCGCGAGTCCTCGACGCTTCTTCTAACGGATGGTCACTAGTGTGCTTATTGGATCACTGGCACGTTATTTGCATAACGGATGGTCACCAAGTCACATACCAGATCGCTGACGCATTAGTTGATTAATCTAATACTCGGATGGTCACTACTGTATTCATACATTTTCTTACTTATCATATCTAGATTCTCGAAAGCTAACAACAAATACAATAATACGGTTTGGTATGGATAATAGTTGGGATAAAAATTGGTGTAAAATAAAAATAAACAAAACAAATAGATTAAGTCCTAATGTGTGTGATTAATTACTTTCCCAACCATCCCATAAGTAAGACTCATATCATTGAATAACTCATGCTTTTGACAGTTGTAACTCACGGTTTAGGTAGACACGAATTATACTCAATAAAATCTTAAACAAAGAATAAACCTTAGTTGGTGTTCCCATAGTGGCCAACTCCCATTCAATCCATAAATATAGTACAACAATAGTGGCGATATCATCCACTTAATACACAACTTTACATCGTTAGTCTAATAAACTTCAAACTTTCTATTTCTTTTTCTTTTCTCATTTTTTCAATTTTTTTATATATTCTAAATGGTGTAAAATTTCACCACGTCACTATCACTATAATTATGGATAATTTCTTTATTTTTCATAACTTCATAAATAAAAATAATAGTGAAAGTAGTAAACACACGAAAATCAAAACTAAAAATATTTAATATATACTTTCACTTCCAATTGCATTGTGCAATTTCCCGACCTAACCAAAGATAATGAATTACGCACACGAACACAGATAATGTAAGGAAACACACTTTGCCTAAAGCAACTAACCACAAACTATAATCTACAAGGTAGGCAAAGGTGTAAAGGTGTAACGAAACATTTTAACATTGGTGTAAGAAATGAAAGGAACGGCTCTGAGGGTTTTTCTAGGGGTATCTTACTCTAAAGATAAGAGTAACAAAAGGGTTTATACGGGGGCTAACTAACCAGTATAGTTAGTTATTAACATGTAACATATATAGGCTTTTTGGGTATAATCCTATAAATTTACCAAGTTAGACAAGTCATTCCAATTATATCAATAATACTCATTATGGTGGTCTATAATAGTATACAAGCCAAGTTCTAAAGTTTACAAGTTACCGACACACTCATATTTTTGTGGAATTTGGGGTAAATATTGGGAAACGGATACGCTCAATTCTCACAATTTTATATAATAGAAGTCATGTGTGTGGCTATGCAACTTAGATCTAACAAAAACATGCTATTTTTTTAATTTAAGCATATTAAGCCCATATTAACGCATATTTTTGAAAAACTTAGGACAAGTAACGTTCTAATTCTCCATCCCCCCACTTAAGTTAAACAACATCCTCGTTGTTTGTATTTAAAATTAAAAACAGGAAATTAAAAGAATTAGACTGGAAAACTCCCCTGAGATTTGTTCGGAATGATCCTCCATTATGCATTTGTGAGCAACATTCTACTTTTTGTGCATGAAAAGTGTTCAAACCTCCATGAATGATGTCTCCACAGAAAGTACAGAAATATAATTATACAACCATACTTAAAACACACATGAGTAAGAAAGGTAAACTTTTACATAATTCATTAGTAGTTAGTGAAAATAAAACCTAAGAATTATAAAAATTTAAAAATATGGAAATTTCATCTGGTCAGTTGATACGCCGCATCCATGGAATGGGATGCGCCGTATCGAGCCTGGAATTAATACGGGCCAGAGAAAAAGATGCGCCGTATCCTTAACCAGGGATACGCTGCATTAAATAAACTGACAGAAAGTTTATAGTTCAAAAATAAAAATGCAGAAAAATAAAGGATAGATATGATCTGATCAGTTGATACGTCGAATTTATTGGATGAAATGCACCGCGTCTACTACAGATCTGATAGACTCGATAAACAAAAACAGAAAAAGGATAACCCAGGTTGTCTCCCGGTAAGCACTTTTCTTTATTCCAGAGTCTTCATGTTAGACTCATTTTCAGCTCCTATTTGGTATCATTAAAGAAGTCGAAAGCGCCGCGCTCCCTCATCCTCAAGCTAGTGATATCTAATGTATTTTGCCCATTTTTGATCTCCAAGTCATTTTTTCTCAAGATCTGTACAAGCAAAGTTCTATCCCTTTCGGGCAGTGATGATAAAACCATAGACGGGAAATTAGCATTGTCTCGTAGGCATAAATACGCAAGGTGGGGTGGTAGTTCAACAAACACTTCATTGTACTCTTTAGTTCTCTTAGATTTTCTACGTTTGTTTATAACTTCACAATCATACCACTCGTCATCAGAATCACTTATAAAATCATTCATTAGTTCGATTGGTACATTAAGATCTATGAATTCTTTGAATTCTTCATGATTCGGTTTAGATGCAATGTTTTGGATCTAAGTCTCTCCCATTAACCTGGCTTCTACGTTGAGGTCCATACGTTCTCTTGATCCTAGCATATAAAATCCTTTTATTATGCTCTTAACAGGATTTTTGCACTTAAAGACTAGTTTGTCATTCCCTACTCTTAATGAGATTTTTCTTTTAAAGACATCTATCTTAGCATGAGCAGTAGATAAGAAAGGTCTTCCAAGGATTAAGGGATCTTAATATCCTCGGGCATATCTAGTATAACAAAGTTTACGGGGAATACAAATTTCTCAATCATAACAAGCACATTTTCTACTATCCCCTCAGGTCGTTTTACCGTTTTATCAGCCAATTCAATAAGTACCTTAGTGGGGGCTAATTTTCCCAAGCCTAGGGTAGTGAATGTCTTAAAGGACATAGCACTAACACTAGCTCCTGTCAACTAAGGCATTATTGAAAGACATTTCATTAATAGAGCAAGGTAAAGTAAAACTTCTTGGATCTTTTCTTTGTTAGACAAGGCATTGTGATCTGTTGTAGAGCATTCTTCTTTCATTGCAGCCATGATCTCCTCTTCAATCCTTGACTTCTCTTTGAGCAATCTTCTAACACTGATTAAAGAGTTAAAGAAATATTGGGGCTTCGCAGCGTCACCATTCAGCAATCTTCAAGGAAAAGGTACATTAGGCACGATTCTTCAGTTGTGGTGATTGCTTTGACATGATCTCTTGGGTTTGTTTCAGTTGAACCTGGTAGACTTCCATATCCCCTTTCTTGAAGTACCTTTCTCATCTGACTGATTTGTTGTTCCAATGCTTTGATCGAAGCTCCTTGATTTCTTGTAGTGGCATCGGTTGAAGCTCGGATTTCTTTGATCAAAGAAGTGTTTTCTTCATGTATTTTAGTAGCATCAGCCATAATCTGCTTTAAAGTGTCATCCAAAGTTTTCCTCCTTTCTTGATAAGAAGGGTTTCCATTATTACTTTGATAATAACCTAGAACAGCTTCCCTAAATCTCCCTGAAGGTTGGAATGGTTGTCCAAATTGTGTGTAGTATGCTTCTCCAAGAGTTTCACTCTCATTCTTTGATGGGAAATCTTTAGTGTAGTGATGTCCTTGGCATTTTTCACAACCAACCTGGGTAGCATAAACTTTTCCATCTCTTTTCTTTATGTCTCTACGAAGCTTGTCCAACTGAGTTTGAATAGCAGCGAACCCGTTAAAATTAGTTTGTTCTTAGTTCTAGTAGAGGTTCCAACGTGCCATTTTTCAGAATGATCAGCAGCATCTTGGATAGCTTTCCTAGCATTTAATGCACTCATATGAGGTACATCTCCCTTAGAATCCAAGATTTGTCTGGTAGGAACGTCTAATCCCTAATAAAACAATATTATCTCCTGCATAGCGGTTAGATAATGTTGAGGACATTTCAATAATAATTCTTTAATCGCTCCAAAGACTGACAGAAAGTCTCATCGGGCTCTTGCTTGAAGTTATTGATAGCCTCCATCTTTTCAGCGGTCTTAGCAGGTGGACAATATCTCTTAAGGAATTTGCTCTTCAAATCATCCCATATTTCAATTGAACCAGCCGGTTCATTCTTTACCCACCTGTTAGTAGCTCCTGTAAGCGAAATAGGGAAAACATGACGCATAAGTTGGTCAACGGTAACTTTCTCCGTAGTAAATAAATTTGCAATTTCAAGGATCTTCTCCCCGTGTTCATTAGCATCCTTGTGTTCCGATCCACTGAAAGCATTATCTCATAGGTCTTTGAGAAATTGATCCTTTTGTTCAAACTTAGCATTCTCTTCGAACATCAGCCTAGCAACTCCCGAACCATAGTCTGCTCGGGTTTTGTTCATGTACTCTTCCATGTTAGGTTCCGTTGTCATTGTTTCTGGTATTTCTTCCTCTTCACTTGGTTCCTCCTATTCAAAAAAGTAATCAAGTTCTAATTAACTTGAAATATCAAGGCTGTTTGTGTTGAATAGCCTTTTAAGCGAATGAAATGCTCGTTCAGGATCTTCGAAAAGTTTGGTTAAGTTCTTAGTTGAACTCCTGGTCATGCACTTCCTGAAATCAGCACAAAAGAATCAGTAGGATAGGTTTGATAAAGTAAAATATAAGAAAACTAATAACAAAAACTAAATACAAAAGAATAAAACTTGCTGATATCTGCAGACGATGCGCCGTATCCTATAAATAGGATACGCCGTATCTTATTACGTTAAAATTAAATCAGACTTTTATTCAGAAAATCAATACGCCGTATCAATAAATTGCATACGCCGTATGTTTATAATTATCAAAAAAATCAATTATATTTATTTGAAATCGATGTGCCGCTTCTCGATAATTTAATAAATTTGTTAACTATTTTTAATAAATAATCAATACACCGTATCTGTAAAACACATGTGTCGCATAACTTTTAGGGTTTTTGAAAATTTTCTGATTAAAAACAGAATACGTCATATCTAGGGGATAGACGCACCGTATACGATTTATTAAATGCGCTGTATATAAAAAATAAAAAAGGCAATACGCCGTATCTGTAAAAATAGATGCGCCGTATCGTTTGTATTAGCAGAATACAGCAGACAGAAAATTATACAGAAAAATAAAGAAAAACAAAAATTACAAAAAAGAATACAACAAATATGCAAAATTTTACAATGAATGCAATTAAACTAATACAAACCAAAGTTAGCAGTTAAAATCTAAAAGATACAAAACAAAAAAATTAGTAAACCTAATTAAAATACTAACAGATAAACAAATATTAACAATTGAATCCCTGGCAATGGTGCCAAAAACTTGATGCGTTTAGTGTCACGATGTAGTATAGGGGTTGTTATGCCTTATCAGGTTTTAAATTTTTTTGCCGTCTTATCCTATAATACACACACTAACGAGTAGTGTACCCGATCAATATGTAGATAGTGGTATGAAGAGTGTCGATCACTAAGAGTGGAACGTAATTCCTAGTTTGTCTATCAGTATTTTAATATTCTAAGTTAGTTTTACAATCTAGTTTAACGCAAGGGGGTTTAGTCTGAGAGACTAGCACGATTTGGTTAAATTATCTAAAACTATAAAATACAACTAATGAGAAAGAATTACAACGATTGGCGAACACGTACACAAATAGATAATAGATATAGATAAGAAGGTGTTACTAATAATTAAGTAGCTTGCCACTTATTTTATTGCTAGTTTTATATGATGAGTATTGTAATCTAATATGTCTCGTTGTATCTTAAGTATAGGCGAGTACACCCTTAATGATTGCTTATGTCTAAAATATTACTAACTTATTAGGTTAGTGATGTAACCGTGGGAGGAGGTATGGCAGCCCCGAACAAGCCATGAATAGGCATAGAGGTTATCAATGCACATTAAAAAAGAACCAAAAAAATATCATATAAACTTTAATCGATGGGAAAGCAATTTTAAGAGGAGCAATATGGCGATCACAAGCCCATCAATCCTGATGGATTAATGCTTACTATTACAATAAAACAAAACTACTTAATTGAGTTAAATTACAAGCAGAACCTTCTTACTGATCTAAGATCTTCAAAGTGGTGTGTCTTGTGTTGCCTTTTCGTTGTTCTTCTTCTCTCTAGCGTTTTTCTGCAGCTTCTGTAGGTTTTTGGTACCCAAAATTCAGCTGCATCATGGGGTATTTATAGTTTCTGTTTGAGCGATCGATGAGGCACATCTACTAAGTAGATGCGGCACATTTGCTTAACTTCGCGTAGGGTCCATGATTAAAATATTTTGGAATATTCGTACACCGTCTTCAGATTCGGCGTATCTTGAATCCTTATGCGGCGCATGTCTTTAAGTATCTTGGATTGTCTTTGGTGAAGTCTTGATAGTAATACGCCGTATGTCAAAAGTGTAATTCTGAGCTAGAACAAGTTGGTTCTTCTTCATTGACCAATGTTTCATATGTGGGGCATGATAATAATCGGATGCGGCGCATTCTTCATAGTCAGGTGATGACAACAAATAATCCTGATATTTAAGTGTCAATTTCCCCCTATTATGATCATTTATTATACTTATTATATGGATATATACTTTGATTTCTTTATATTTTGTATTCAGGTCACAAATGAGCATAGGAGTTAAAGAGACAAGGAATTTGGAACGAACGTGCAAAAGATATACAAATTTAAGTGTGCTAGAAGAAGCTACGGCGTAACATCAACTCTCAATTACGCCGTAGTTGGCAATTTAAACATGAAGACCAAAGCCAATGCGGATCAAGAGTTACGGCATAACATATTCACTCATATACGCCGTAACATATTCAAGACTTCAAGGAATCCCTCGAATTGATGGCTACTCCATAACACAACTATGGAACTACGGCGTAGCAACGAGTACGACATAGTTCCTCACTTGGCTACGCCGTAAAGTGGTTTACGACCATAATTTGCAAGAAAGAGACCGTGAGACTATGTTTGAATAAAACTAGACTCAATTATCTTCGAAACGCCAGGTGGCACGTCCCGTGACGACTTACAGTTTAAAAGATATGATTTTTCTAAGATGGCCAGATTTCGGACAGAAGGTGTTACGCCGTAACGCCAAATATCAGCTATGCCCTAACACAAAAAGGAGCTACGCCGTAACACACTTTTCAACTACGTCGTAATGGTGTCGGGGCCTATAAATACAGCCCTAAATCTGCATTTTAGGGTATCTCTCTTCACCCCCTCTTAGGGGTCGATTAGGGCACCATTCCACGGCCATTTCTAGCAGTTTCAAGCCATCTTTCAAGGGAGAATTTACCACCAATCATCATTATTATTAGTCATACATCAAGCAATTTGTATCGAACACTATGTTTAATTCAATCAATGTTTAATTCATTATCGTTTGTTTAATTTACAATATGTTTGGCTAAGCACCTTTGGTGCTAGCCTTATTATGATTCCTTTATTGCTTTAATTATGTTTCCATACTTTTCTTAATGCTTTTACGTGTGTGCATGCTTAGTTTATCTTTAGAACCTCTTATTTCGCTAGTTTTGAGATGCGGTAGTATCTGTTATGCTAGCTTAAATTGGAATAAGCCCCCAGTTTAGTTAGTAGGCTAGAAGAATTGACCATAGGACACTAGCCTGATGGATTGCGAGGAAATTGGAGGGACAAAAACTGACCATACTGCTTTGTGTGTGAATTGACCATAGGGTCACCTACCGATGTTTGATAAACTTAAGAAGTTAGAGAAATGGCCTATGACCGTGACAACGGGCCATTAAAGATAAGTCTAGCATGTAGTGGCACTTAATGACTCAAACCCGTCTACCGTATGTCGGTTTACTAGCATGGGGTAGTGCCTATGGTTCTTGACAGGATTCGGGGGAGATAGGCTAGGGAACTAGACGATATGCACCTAGTGATATATGTCCGCCCTACCTAAAGCTTGAGATTAGTATAATAGGGAACATGACCAAAAGCGATATAGGAAGAGTAATTAGGTTAGCACATTTCTCTCCTACTGCTCACAACCTTTACATTAATTGCTTTTGTTTTCCATTGCATTTAGTTTAATCAATCAATCTATCTATTCTCTTTTTAATTATTGACATTAGACTTAGATATAATCCACACCACATAGCTCTTGGGACGACCTCAGAATTACCATTACTAGCCTACACACGACCGGATTCTCTGTCTGTTAGTGCATAAGGTAGACCCAGGGTAGAAAAGAGACTTTATAAATAGTAAAACCTGGTCAAAAATCCTGCATCATCAGGAAATGGTCTTCGAATTCATCTAAGTATGATGATACGGCGTATCTGTCTAGAACGATATGGCGCATCTCCTTGATTTCAGTAGACTTTTCAATCTTGATCATTTAGCTCCATATTACGTCCAAAATCATTAAGTTTCACCAATTGCTTGTTTTTACCTGAGAATTACTAAAGTAAACAATTAAGTATCAATTCTTAAACATAATATAATAAAACAAGTCAAATAAATAGAATAAATGATGACAATATAATGTACTTATTTGATGTCATCATGTGCCTTTGTAGAGTACTTCCATTTCATATCCTTTTAGTCTTTAGAATATTTGACTTCCTGCTGATGTGCTTTGCTCTTTGTGGAAGTTGATCTTTTTCTCAGACTTGTAGATCTTTTTGTTTTTTTCTGCCATTTGGTCTCCGGCTTTGGAAATCTTTGGCACCGTATGCGACTTTTTGTGTGTCTTATGATTTATTAGATGCCCGTTGTAGTAAGGATTTGCTAACCTTAATAAAGAAAATGGTCAAGCCGATGAGCATGCACCAACAAGCCTTAGTTGGCGCACCCAAATAGTGCCTGATCTTCCTTCCGCACATTAGTTGCCAAATTGAGTGAGCTGATTTCCATGCGGAAACATATTCCGAAGGCTTATCGGAGATGTTTCAGTGACTGGGAACTAAAAACCAGTCTATTTTCGTTGTTGTGGATGGTGGTAAGGTTTGGTGGAGAATCCTTACTCATGATCCAGCAGTTTTGGATATGCTCTAGTCAACAACAAAGGTGAAGGCATCATTTTCATCCTTTGTTGTTTGGTGTTGTGGTGAGGATTTTGATAATCAGGGGGATATTTGAGAAACAAATCGTCCTTGATTTTTTTTTGCGTCCGTCCTCACCAACATATGCTCTTACCCATTTTATCTTCCCCTTCCATGCCCTTATCGACTCCCTCCTCTTCACGGTTGTTATTTCAACCAACCATTGGGCATTCCTGTTTTTTTCCACTTTGATGGTCAACGAGAACCTTGACGGTCACTGGGTTCCCGATGTCCATGCATTCTTCGAGAGCAAAAGGCTATGCACTGAACCTTGTGGGACTGGTCAGCTGGTTCATGTTCCACGCCGATTGCTTTATGAATGACTGTATTAGTAAGATAGAGAGTGGGTGCATTAAGACGCCTTTTGGCACAAGAATGGTTTAAAGTTCACCGTGTTGGTCAAAAGAACACCAAAGGGTGTGGCGGAAGGGCGTTTGAGTGACAGGGTTTTGTAGAGCATTATGGTTTATACTTATTAGTCGCCATTTAAGGGCGACTAATTCTAAATAGTAGTCATTTAAGAACGTTTCCTGATCACTGGATGATCGTTGTTATCCTTGTATTGCGTCCATGGTTGTATTGCTTGTGGATGCTTTACTGAATTGGCCTTTGAGGCTTTGGAGGTGACTATCGATGGATATGTTTCATTTTCTCCAATGTCTTTTTATATTGCTATGGTCATCTATTTTTGTGTTAAGCTTCTCTTGGCTGCTATAGCCTTTTATAGTGGAGGTTCCACCGTTATGTCACGCGTGGGCAATAAATTTTCTTAGTGACTTAGCTTGTAGGCACGTGCCTAGCTTTGTAAGTGGAGTACCCTCTAGCCTGTTGGATTTGACAAAAAGTGTACTTTCTTGTCCTCTCGATAACTTGGGAAGGACAACATATTGCCTGCCCTTTTAGGCCTTTCCCTTTAATTTTATCTTCTCATGGCCCGATTCTACGGTCTTGTGTTTATGTAATCCGCACGTTGTCTTGACTAGGTTCTAGTAACGATATTTTATGAGAGCTTCTTGGACTCTGGCTGTCAGCACGTCTTCGTTAGTCTTGCTTTCACATGAAGCCATAGTCTTTTTCTCTAGAGCCAGTTAATGAGGTATAATGATCTTTGTTTCGGTAGATGGCGGGGTCGTGGTCTTATGACTGTAAAGGTTTTTATTTATTTTTATTTTTCTAGCAAGCTTTGTTTTATGTTACGGGTTCACCTTCTAGTCACCTTTGTTTTATGAGTAAGTGCTTTCTCGATCTTCTCTCTTTTTTCACTTCGTACATGATATTTTTATCCATATCTGATAGTAACCCTTATTTGTCAGCCTATGTAATAGGTTTTTGCATTGCTATGCGGTTATCTGTCAGTTGATATTCTTTTTAGATTATTTTTACATGTGGTGTTCGCTCTCGATCTTATCACTCGGCCGGCGTGGGTCTTTTGTGTCCGCGAGCGGCATAGTCATATTGTAGGTCGTATGAGAGTGTCGTGACCGTATCCATTTGACTTCCTACCATGGGAAGAGCAAATATCTTATTTTCTTGGTCTCTCTTCAATTATCCTATCCGTTTCTCACCTCCTCTTCTTTCTTTGCTAGGAGTGGTTGACTGACTCTACGTCAGATATGTAGAAATGTAGAAGGGGGGGGGGGTTGAATACGTTCCTCTTTAAAACTTAAAATGTTTCATATCAAATTTCCGATCATGTGTGACTAAATATGAATAGTGGTTATGTTACTCATAACAATCATATATGTCAGTTAAGAACAAGTATGCAATCAATCACATAAACATAAACGTAACACTAGGTTCAAATGTTTTTAGCTAATTATGATTACATTGTGGACGGTCCCTAATATACACCGGCGGTCCCTTAAATATTTGTGGACCGTCCCTATATAAAGGACCGCCACCAGTAGGCACATCTATTATGTCTGATTAAGTTTTCTTATGTTTTGCATTTCTAAGTAAACTAGTTAATATCACAAGCATACACACAACAAACCACACAAACATAAATGTAATGCAAGCATAGAAAAGATAGAGATGAGAAGAGAAAACGCAAACCGGACACGATGATTTATAGTGGTTCGGCATGAAGCACCTCTTCGTCCTACTCCACTCCCCGAGTACCACACTCGAGAGTTACTTCACTAATCAGCACGCTCCATTATGGCGGAACAAACTGTACACAAGCTTACACCAAGTTTATTGACACTAAGTGGAATGTCGAGTTCTAATCTTAGCTAGAACCAATCTACACCAAAGCCCACGTGGCCACATGAACAAGCACTCTTGTCCCACTTAGATCGACACACGATCTAAACCTTAACACGAACAAGCACTCCCGTTCACTTGACTCTTCACCCGACTCAAGCCTTATCACATGGACTTCACTAAGTCCTAATCTTCACACTAGAACTCCATTAAGTCCTAGTCTTCACTTCTTGAACTCACACTTGAATCCAAGTCTTCACTTCTTTGAACTCACACATGAGTCCAAGTCTTCACACACCGACACATGAACTTACATAAAGACCTAATCTACACACAATCACCTATGGCCATACACACCGTCCTAGTCTACACAACCACCTACGGACTTATACATCGTCTGAATCTTCCCTATAACAATTGAGACTCTAGACTTACATTTTCCTAGTCTAGTTACATGATGAAATTACTTGTGTGTGTTTTTCTTTCTTGGATGTGCAAACCTTGAATGGTAGAGATATGCTTGGTATTTATAGGCTCAACCCTTGGAGACCAAGTAAGGAATATGCCAAATAATATTCCATAGCATAAGGAATATGCCAAAGAATATTCCATCCATTTCCCTCCTAAATTCAAAATTTGAATTTTAAATTTTCCATTTTCCCTCCACATTCTAGAAGCTTCTAGAAACAATGTTGGGTCTTGATGGGCCTTGTTGGGCCGGTTACTTTTGGGCCCCGAATGGGTTAGTTTGTTTGCGTAGCCTGGTACATTAAGCTAAGTCAATATGCATGCATGGCCCGATCCAATTAACTATGTCCATATGTAGAATTCTTGTATGCTTGGGCCAATCTGAAGTGATGTCGAGAGACGTTGATGTGTGAACGAGTAACTTGTTCACTTTACATTATGTATTACAAGTTACACGTTTGTCATCATTAAAACATAGAGATGTTGTATAGATTAAACATCGTAACGTTTGCACTAACAATCTCCCCCTTTTTGATGATGAAAAATATGTAAACCGTAACTCATAGTAAAGTGTGGAAGTTACTAGTTTACACTCCTTCCCTCCCCCTTTTGTCAAAGCAAAAAGGTGTCATCAACGTTGAGGTAAAAAGAAGATCGACATGAACTTGAGAGGACAATCTTGAGCATATAAAATTAGAGATGATCCCCGAATGTATAAGACTATCTCGAACCCCGTCATTTAAAGAATTGAGCGTGCATCATCCTAGTGAAGCCTTGCTCCTATTGCCATGGTTTAACCAACTCCAAACCATGTACCCAACTACTTTCGAGCTCCCCCTAGCTCATTGCATCCCTAGTTTAAAACTTGCAAATGCTCCCCCTTGGTGTATACTCAAAACTGGTTTTGGCTATGATGAGTGGCCTGTTACTCATTATTTTAGGCCCAAAAAACCCACCAAAATGACCAAAAACACCCAATAATGATCATATAATTTTACAAATATCCTTGGAGTGTGTTTTTGTGTATTTCAGGTAAAATGGATTGAAAACAAGTAAATGTGACCAAAATGGAGCATGGATGGGAAATCGGAGCAATATGGAGCATTACTGGATCTATTCGACACAATTGGAAGCATTTATTGAATAATGGAGGAGTCGAAGACAATCCCGGCAATGTGACATTGGGGGAGGTATGGAAATCCACAACACAACCGTAATTACCATTTTACCCTTAACCTTAACCCTCACCCGACACCAAAATTCCCAAAATACCCTTTTACCCGAAACATAAATGCAAAATCATTTTCAAAAACAAAATTCAAAACCATTTTCCAAAACCAAATCAAAAACCAATTTTTCTAATAAAATCACTAAACATTTTTTTGATAAAACTTATTATTATGTATTATTATTATTATTATTATTATTATTATTATTATTATTATTATTATTATTATTATTATTATTATTATTATTATTATAAAAAAACTACGAAACATTTTACAAATTCAGTTTTATTTAAACCCTTTTATTATTACTAATTGTATTAATCCTAATATTACTAATACTAACTTAATTACTAACACTGCTAAATCTAATCCTAACCACTAAACCCCACAACCCAATATCACTAAACCAAAGCCCAGTTACCACATAACGAAAACTTTATCCAACCCAGTGACAAAAACAAACCCACACCCTTTTTAACCTTTGACCACCTACAAATCAAACCCCTGCAAAACCCATTGCCCGCCAAAGCAAAACCATCCCTGACCCTTTCTTCCCTACTACAAGCCAAAACTACATCACATGCTACTGTTCTTGTGTCCTCTTCCCCCCCCCCCCCCCTCCAAAATGCCATGCTGGCAATCCAAGGTGCAAAGATTCAATCAAGGGCTGAGATTATTTGAGTGGGGGCCAAGGGAAAATTGGTGGCTGAGATTAGAGATAAGAAAGCACAAATGGTTCCAGCTCAGCTCTTATCTCACACACTAAGCACACCCAGCAAGAGGACAAAAGCCACAAGGAAACCCTAGAAGCACCAATATAAATAGAACATTATGTAGCCTTCAAAGACAGTTAGAGTTTTAAGCATTTTTCTAAATTTAATTTCAGTCTTGATGTACTCTTTTTTTTAATGAAGCATTCTAAATTTTTCTAAGTTTTTTTTTCCTTTACAGCTTCTAAATCTAATTTTTTTTACTCAGCTTATTACCCTACTCATTGCTTATTTAAAATGCTTATTTATTGTTAACCTATGCTTATTTAGTTTCTATCTTGCTTATTTTACCTTTGTCCTTCAAGTTTCAGCCCAAACATAGCTTTTCTTTTCAAAAATTTCAAACAGACACCCCCCCTTAAGGGCTGTTGGCACAAGCATTTTTTGTAGTTAAAAATAGTTTTTGTCCAAATTTTTCAGTTTAATTAGCTACAATATAGTGTTAGTAGGTAGTTTTAAGTAAGTTTATTAAGTTACAAGTTGTTTTTAAGCTCTTAGTTAGTTTTCAAAAATTTCTTTTACTTTAACTGTTTTACAAAATTAGCTAGAGTAGATTTCATTTAGGCCCTTGTTTGTTGTTTCCTTAGCTTCAAGATTAGCTGCTAATAGGTCATAGGTTAAGTTAGATACCTGGTAGTATAGCTTTGTAGGGTAAAATTTAGTTTCTCACTCACTTTAGAATCCTGCACATCAGTTATCTCATAGCTCCTACAACCCTCATTGAGGCATTTTTCAATTGTTCATTACTTGTTGTATAGGCCTAGAAATTGGTGCAGAGCTTATTTGCCAGCTTATCTCTACACTAGTAATTTTATTTCATTTTTATAAATTTTTCTTATTAGCTTTTTAGGCCCTCAAACATAGCCCTTTAGCCTTTTTATATGTTGCAGCCTAGGATTAGTGTAACTTGTTAAGTGCCTTTTTTTTTATATTAAACTACTTATTTGTTCCTTTTAGCTCACTAGGACCCTCCCTTAGAAGCCTTTCGCTTAATTTTCCCCTTTTGGGATAACTTTTAGTAGCTTTAGTAGCTTTTTATCCAAAAATCTCCTTTTATAAGTTTTTCTTTCTATATTGTTTTCCATTTCCCTTTCTAAACTGTTTATTTATTGATTTTTACAAAATAGTGTAGTTAAGAAAAATGTTTAGTTTCATGTGTGTTAGTAGTTTTTAAAGAAAATTTTGAAAAAAAAAAATTAAAAGGGTTGTCCACCAGGTTCAAACCTGGGTCTCAAGTCCTTCTGCACACAAACTGTCCCACAACAAAATCCCGTCTATCTGTGCTCTGCTGTACTTCTTGTTATGTGATATTTAAGTAAATTTTTATAATAGTGTTAGTTGTTTTGCTTATTTAGCTTATTAGTTTTAGACTTGCTTATTTTCCTGCTTATTACAACTGATTATACTCCTGATGCGTGGGAATCGCACCTTGCTTTACCTCTCGAGGGATCTCGCGAGGCTTACAACCCCCACCAGGCAGTGTACCTGATCGTTGTAGTATAGTATAGTGACAAGTACCGGGGGATTGATCGTTCAGCTTAGGAATAGTGTCGCTAGGATTAGAAAGCCTAATTAATAGTTCTAGAGATGGAAGATGATTATTTTTGTGTTTTTATATTTTATGAAAGCAAGTAAAATCTCGGGTTTTGAAGGAGTGGGCGGAATTAGTTGCTAGTCAACTAACCCAAAAACAACTTTATAACTAATTAACTAATGAAAATGAAATTAAACTAATATTAAACTAAGGTTGTGAGCAGTGGTTGGAGAAATTGTGTTTACTTAGACTTCATTACTCCCTAGATATCTTTTACATGTTAATTACTTGTTACACTTGTATGAATGACGGGTTGTATTCCTTAATACCATTCGTGGAGTGGCATACATAACTCCCCAACTCTATGAGCTCTTATCTCCTCCTACACCATGACCCAGCACAACTATAGGGATTGTAAACAGTGGCTCATGCATTAAATACAACCAATAAAGACCTAGTACGCCTCGGTTCATGTTTCTTAAGACGTTCAAGCATGTTACCATTTGGAGATCTGCCAGTTTTCTTAAGCCTAACATATAATATCATTCATTCAAAACAAGAATAGACAAGTAATCAACACATAATCAACATCTAGGTTTCATTAGATCTAAGCAAACACAAAGGAAATTTAGCCTAGCATAGTAGAATTAAGATAAGAACAAAAGATAGACAACCAACACATAGACATATTGATTGAATTAAGAGTATACTTATCTCAATTACAATGCAAGGTCTCAAGGGTTTGAAAACCCTTGAAAAACCTGTAAAAGAGGCACCAAAATCGTCTTTAGGGTTTCACCAAAACTTCTCTCCCTTTAATGAAAAAACTAGAAAACTATATATAGGAAAATCGTCCTGACGGCGTCAAGAGTAAAATCTGACGCCGTCAACTCGCCGCCATATACTTCCTCGGACGCCCTAGATCCAATCGTGACGGCCTATGTGACGCCGTCACCACCCTCGGTAAATTAATCTTGGTCATTTTGACGCCGTCATCTCTTCATCTGACGCCTTCACAACCTTCGGTAAAATATTCATCCTTTCTGACGCCGTCAAGAGTAAATTCTTGACGCCGTCACCTTGTAATTCCAGCTTGGATTTGGTACTTTGTTGTTTTCTTCACTTTATGCTCCAAAAACGTCCAAAATAGCCTCTTTTCCAGAATTCACTCTCCAAACACCTAAAATCACAAAAGGAACGATTTAGGGCAATATTTGATCAAATAAATTCGGATTCGGGCTTAAATGACCCCCTAAAAACGGATCATTTTTCGCCTCATCATATACCCTTACACTTGAGATTTGCTTGTCCTCAAGCAAATGAGCTTTTATTCTACTCAAAAGACAAGTTAGGGGTCATTTAACACTAATATAAAAGTAATTACAACAAATAATCGTTCCACTAAAGACCAATAGACAAGCACGGAGGTTATACACAAGCACCTCACAAATAGTGTTTAGATACTCACATCTCTCGGGTGTAATAAAGTAATATAACATTATGGAAATGGAAGATATCTCTCACTACCTGTCATAGCAAAATAGATTACCATAGGCTTGGGAAAGGATCAAACCTCCACCACATGGCGTAAGCACCTAGGATAAATTATCAAAGAGGTCTTTTAAAGGGTTATAACGTTAGGTGTAGGGATATGAATTACACGGTTTTGTTGGATAAAGGGGATTTTACTGGTGGCGAGTTAACAATCTTAGTTAATTACATGTACAAGATGGCGTTGCTAAGCCAAGACTAGACTCGACTTAAGCTAATAAATGAAAAATAACTAAAAACATAAAATGAACATAGAATGAAAACGGGATGGTAGTCCGTATGTTTTTTCTCTCTTTCTTTTCTATTTTTTTTTTTTTTTTTTTTTTTTCTTTTTTCTTGATTTTTTCGATTTTTTTTTTTTTTTTTTTTTTTTTTTTCATACACTCTTACCCTACCATCCAAAATAATACATCATAGGGGTTTGAGCATTCCCCTTACACTTGAATCTTTACATACTTTACATTAAACTATTCTAATGACTCGAATTAAGAAAATCAAAACACTTGGAGCACTTTTAAGATTAACGTACATATGGGGGTAATAAGTGTTGTTCTTCCCCATTACTCCATAAAATAAGTACTTACCCATGAGTCCCAATCGTCCCAAAACAATATGTACAAGGATATAACTCGACTTAGCAACCATGTAATCAATTAGAAAGTTAACTTAGGGTTTAACAAATAACAATAATGCACTAAAAATGAGCGCATACACGGAAGGCTAAGGCGATTTGGGTGTACATTTAAGTGGGGTGTAACAAATTCTTCCTTTAAGTAAGATGCTTAAAGTTAGAAACGAAAAGATAGGCTCGGAGGGGTGTACTAGGGGTATCGTGTACTAAAAATGAGTACAAAAGGGTGTGGGAAAAATTAGTTGACTTAACTAGCCAAGTAATATGACTTAAATGGTCAAGTAATCGTAATACGGGTTTAACACAAGGGTGATCCTAATGCCTCTTATCATGTAGTAAATCCTACTACACGAATGTAGTCTCACTAGCGGTCTCGGGATGCATCACTAACGCAAGTTCTAGAATCTAAATGCTACCGGTACACTCATAAGCACCAATAATAAATGCTTTTCCTATCAAATCTAAAGGCGAACCTCACATTTTTGGGTGGAAAATTTTTCTGAATATACGGTTATGTGCTAGTCATACAACCTCCTATCCATGAGACGCTTGCTATGGCTAAAGTTTCACTCCTAAATGTTGTAAAAAATTTTAAATTTGGCGCTAAAATTGCACTAACAAGTATTTCTCATAGTTTTATTACTCATCTACTATCAAACAAAACAAACTCAAGCGAAAGTGCATATGTAAGGTATCGTCTTTTTACCCTCCCCTTACACTTAAGATGAACATTGTCCCCAATGTTCAAGTAAAGAATGTATAAGTTAAAAGTAAAGAGAATGAATTCAAATACTCCCCTGATTTGCTCGGTATGGATTTTAGGTTGGCCAGGTTAAATCTTCCTCCAAGAAAACGAACAATCAAAGCTTCCCTTCCAGAATATAAATCATCTTCTTGTCTCAAATAACCTGTAAATCCTGACAAAAGTAGACAAGGCAACCTCGCGTAAAATCGGCGACATCCTATATAAGTTACTAAATCCTAGAAAACAAAATAAGATATAATGCTTGTGGAATGAAGTTTGCAGATTTCCTGGAGATTATAAAACTTAATAATTCACAAAAACTTATAAGACTCCGTTAGAAAAACAAAATCGGTAAAATTTCCAGATTTTTGACTCCTGACGCCGTCAAGAGCAATTGCCTGACGCCGTCAGAATGAACCTGTAGAAATCTTTATGTTAAGTTTCCGGAAAATTTCTGGAAAAACTTTGTCCTACTTCCTGGAAAATCCTGCAAAACTACATTATGACTCAATACAAGCATTTGACTCTAACAATACGAATACACATGTTCATTAAATATTGTGGAGAATCATGATCGGTTGTTTCTTAAAAAACATATTTGGGGTTTCCCCTTACACTTATCTTTTGCAAAAATACCTTTATGTTGAAGTTAAGACTAGGCTAAACAACATAATAAAGTATTTTCACATTTTATTTTAGAAGCATGATCAACCAACAATAAAAACAAAGCATGCATACGGAAGCAAATAACAATCAAACAAATAAAATCACACAAAGCATGGGTTGCCTCCCAAGAAGCGCTTGTTTTTGTTCGAGTCACGAGCCTGACTCTACCCTTATTTAACGGAAATGGGGGAGGTTCTCCCTACACTTGGGATTAAGTGTGGGTGAAAGTAGCGATACACACCCTTAGGGTGGAAGTATGCCTCGTGAGGAAAGAGTGGTGGATGAATTATATGCTCAAAGGGGTGTGCTCCTATCATCATAACCTTACCTAATTCAATCGGGTTAATGGGTGGATTAAGATTTTCTACTAGAAAGGGATCATTTTCAATCAACTTCAAGAGATTAATAGTTGGGGATCCATCTTGACCTAATAAACCCGGTTTAAACCCATAATGTTTCTTGTGATCAATCATAAATGGGTGATGTTAGCATGTAAGGCCATTTTCCACTCCTATATTGGCTTCCTCTCTACAAGGCTTAGAGTCCATTGCCTTTATCCTAAGACTACCCGGACTACATGGGTTGATGGGTGGGTCGGCTCCTCTTTTGTCTCCTAGATGTATATCTAAGGATGGAAAGTTGTGTGAAGATTGAGGTTCCGGTTCATCAACACTAGGTAATTCCCTAGAACTAAGAGTAAGGTTATCACTACAAGTATTCAAACCTATATCCTCTAGTGGTGTTTGGTATAGGGGTTCTACCTCTATTGGGGCTCCTATAGTCTCTTCTACTTCTTCCGGGTAAGTCACGGGTGGTGTGTATTCCTCAAGTGATGGTAGGACTTGTGGGGTACTTATTGGGCTTGGGTTTTCTACTATCTCTTCCATTTGTATTGTGGTGAAATCATACCACCCCGTATGCCCAGTTATCTCATCAATAGTTTTATCCCCAAACAGTCTCCTTGCTTGTTCCCTTAAACTTGCTATCAATTGATCCGTAACAACGTTTGTTGGGTTGTCCATTTTTTTGGCAAGTATGGCACAATTCTCTATGGTTTCCCATGCTTCATCAACACTTAATCCCCAAAGGTCCCCATGTGCGGTATGGTCAATGTCCATTTTGGTATAGTGGTCGACACGATGGTAAAATATTTCAATTTGGGACCATAGATCAAAATTATGATGAGGGACTTTTCGGAGTAAATATTTAAAACGAGCCCATGCATCATAGATAGGTTCATCCTCATGTTGTTTAAACATCAAGATGTCATTTGGAGTGGGTGAATTTCGTGGTTTGTAGTATGGTGGATTCGCGTTCTCCATAATGGCTAATGAAATAGTCAATGGAAAGGTTTTTACTAACAACGACACAAAGAAAAGATAGACTAAAGAGAACCTAAAAATAAAAATAAAATCTTACTAGAAAGGAATCTAGCAAGTAGACCTAATAAAAAGAAATTCTAACCTAGACAATAACTATTCCCCGGCAGCGGCGCCAAAAACTTGATGCGTGGGAATCGCACCTTGCTTTACCTCTCGAGGGATCTCGCGAGGCTTACAACCCCCACCAGGCAGTGTACCTGATCGTTGTAGTATAGTATAGTGACAAGTACCGGGGGATTGATCGTTCAGCTTAGGAATAGTGTCGCTAGGATTAGAAAGCCTAATTAATAGTTCTAGAGATGGAAGATGATTATTTTTGTGTTTTTATATTTTATGAAAGCAAGTAAAATCTCGGGTTTTGAAGGAGTGGGCGGAATTAGTTGCTAGTCAACTAACCCAAAAACAACTTTATAACTAATTAACTAATGAAAATGAAATTAAACTAATATTAAACTAAGGTTGTGAGCAGTGGTTGGAGAAATTGTGTTTACTTAGACTTCATTACTCCCTAGATATCTTTTACATGTTAATTACTTGTTACACTTGTATGAATGACGGGTTGTATTCCTTAATACCATTCGTGGAGTGGCATACATAACTCCCCAACTCTATGAGCTCTTATCTCCTCCTACACCATGACCCAGCACAACTATAGGGATTGTAAACAGTGGCTCATGCATTAAATACAACCAATAAAGACCTAGTACGCCTCGGTTCATGTTTCTTAAGACGTTCAAGCATGTTACCATTTGGAGATCTGCCAGTTTTCTTAAGCCTAACATATAATATCATTCATTCAAAACAAGAATAGACAAGTAATCAACACATAATCAACATCTAGGTTTCATTAGATCTAAGCAAACACAAAGGAAATTTAGCCTAGCATAGTAGAATTAAGATAAGAACAAAAGATAGACAACCAACACATAGACATATTGATTGAATTAAGAGTATACTTATCTCAATTACAATGCAAGGTCTCAAGGGTTTGAAAACCCTTGAAAAACCTGTAAAAGAGGCACCAAAATCGTCTTTAGGGTTTCACCAAAACTTCTCTCCCTTTAATGAAAAAACTAGAAAACTATATATAGGAAAATCGTCCTGACGGCGTCAAGAGTAAAATCTGACGCCGTCAACTCGCCGCCATATACTTCCTCGGACGCCCTAGATCCAATCGTGACGGCCTATGTGACGCCGTCACCACCCTCGGTAAATTAATCTTGGTCATTTTGACGCCGTCATCTCTTCATCTGACGCCTTCACAACCTTCGGTAAAATATTCATCCTTTCTGACGCCGTCAAGAGTAAATTCTTGACGCCGTCACCTTGTAATTCCAGCTTGGATTTGGTACTTTGTTGTTTTCTTCACTTTATGCTCCAAAAACGTCCAAAATAGCCTCTTTTCCAGAATTCACTCTCCAAACACCTAAAATCACAAAAGGAACGATTTAGGGCAATATTTGATCAAATAAATTCGGATTCGGGCTTAAATGACCCCCTAAAAACGGATCATTTTTCGCCTCATCAACTCCCCTTAGAGTTTTCCTAGCTTCTTATTAGTATAATAAACTTTCCAAAAAAATTTCATAATTTTCCAAATTGTTTTACTATTTTTCTAGGATTTATTTTATTATTTTAGTATTTAATTCATATTAAAAAACTTAAAAAACAAAAAAAAAAAAATCTTTTTTCCAAAATTTTCTTTTATTATTACGTAGAAAAATCATTTTTTACCCCCGTAGGATTAGCGTAGCTTAAATTTTACTTTTTATTTCGCGCACTTACGTTTTATTTAAATTACTTTTACGTTTTTAATTTAGATTGCGTTTTAGGATTTCCCTAGCTCCCAGTTAACATTCCCTTAGTATTTTAAGTAGTTTTTAGGATTTATTTAGTATCCCTTGTTTACATTCATGTTTTAGTTGTGTTTATTTTATTTCTCGTTCGTTATTCGTTAATTTCCCGTAGTTATAAATTCCAAAACCAAAATCGTCAATCAAGCACTTTAATCCCAAACCCTAATCGAAATCCTCAATTCACGTCTCGTCGGGAAACGACCCGGGAAATCACTTACCCGGTACTCTTCAAAATATCAAATTCATAGGTTTTACGCGTTAACCTTTTTAACGAAAGGTTGATTTCTGATTCTTACGTCTCATTACCCTCGAGGTAATCTTGTCCGATATTCTTGATCCTCTTCTTCCTCTTTGGTTGATTCTAAGTCAATCAGGCTACCAAAGAATCGAGCAATGAAGTAATGCTACAAAACAAAGTTAGTAGACAAGTGCACATATATAATAATGATGATATATATAGGATGACATTATCGAAGATTAATACATGCATGACTCAATTATGATTATTCTAAAGCATGGCATGAAAGGGATTGAAACTAAACATACATAATAGTTGATTAACACACCATTCTCTAACTTCTTCCAAGATAAGTGTCTAGTGTCTAGGTGAGATGGGATGAGGATGATATGCTCCTAGATATGGATGAAGATGACTCTCTAATAGTGGAGAGGGATGGACCGAAATAAAGAGAGTATGTATTGAGCTAAAGTTTGGCAAGGATGGTGTGAAGATAAGACGGAAGATAGGAGACTTCATAATTGAAGTTGGTGGTTATAGATGTGTGTGTGGAGATAATGAAAGGAACGTTTGCACTTACAATGAGTGGGGAGAGAATTCAACGGAATACGAGCATCCTTAAAAGGGCATCGTCGATGTTGGAGAGAAGAGATCGACGGAATACAATCATCCTTAATAGGGCATCGTCGAAGAGAACGACGGAATACAAGCTATCGTAGTTTTGTTGGGTACTTAATCATGAAGAGGTGAGTGTGACAAAGGAAGAGGGATGCTACTATGGACTTTTACAAAGGATTTTTTGAAGGAATTCTCATGGGTGGTGCGAATTGTATTGGATTTATCATTGGAGGTGGATATGTTGGTGACAATGAGTGTTCTTGAGGATTGAGGTTAGGAGACATTTTGTGAATTTGAGTAATCATCAATAGATGATTGGGAATCATGGAATTTTAAAGTGTTTTGTTGGTTGACGACTGAAGGTGGATATGTCAAATGAGATGGTGATGACTCAACAATACTTGAAGCTTGGATATCTTCTTTATGTTCTTCACGTGCTAGAAAGTGGAAAAGACACATTTCATAATGAAATTCACTTTGATATGACGATTTCCCTTTGATTCAAAGAGCGACACAAGGGTGAACATAGGTTTATGTATCATGAAAGGTGGTTTGACCTTAATGGGTTAGGTTGTAGTGGTGATGACACACTTGTTTGGTTACATGGTGGAATCTTCTTGTGAAGATGACTATGTGGAGTTATTGGTGAAGATGGTGGTAGTTTTGGTGTTATATTGTGTTAAATCAATGAGGAGTGGTTTAGGAGGTATGATATTGACTCTTGGTTTCTTTGAGGGCATGGAAATGGTGGATGACTCGATATTGGTAGAACAAAGGATAACTCGGTTTTTAATTTCACATTAGTGGTTTGAGGTTTGAGTGATGAAAGGTTATGAGGTTTGAGTAAGATGTCTCTTTGTGAGTTTTTGACAAGGCATGATGTAGGATGGTTTAAAGTATTGCAGAAGAGGAAAAACAGTGAACCAGTTCATGACACCTCTACTGGGGACGGTCCTTTAAATCATTGGATGGTCCTTTAACGATAAGGGACCGCTAATGCAATAAGGGACTGCCATCAGTAAGGTGCAGAGTCTCTCTAGTTTCTGTTTTTCCTAGATTAAAGGATAGGAGTAATCAAATGATTAAGGAATGGTTTAGGTAATAAGGTGGGATTGTAACACTAGACACCCTAAAGGAAGATTATGATCTAGTGTGAGGAGGAATAAGCCTAGTTACATAAGAATAAAAAATTTAAGCATGTAAGCCATTTAATGATGCATCACATAATAGTTAAGTATATTAGCATGTAAGACTATTTGACATCTAGGAGGTATCATGAACAGCATACCTAGTCCAACATAGTTTAGGTGCACAAATAACATGTAAGCCATGTAAAGAGATGCATACAAAACATGTTTATTATGCAAGCATAAAGTAAAACATGTTGACATTTAGCACATAAGAGCAAGTTGTTGATTACAAGTATTAATCACATATATGCAAGTAATCTAGGTTTTTCAAGGAAAATCCTAATTACTACTTGTTTAACGTCCAATCTTAACGGGAGACAAAGATCATCGATGTAAAATGTCTTTAGTCAAATGTAGGATTAGAAATTTTTCATGTTAGATAATGGATATGAGACTATTAATAGCGGTGCTCAATTAAGGCTAAACACGACCATTTTTACAGGTTTCCACAAACCCAACTTCTCTCCTAGAAGCAATTCAACCGTTAGGTTAAATTGAATTTCTAGTGCAATAGGTTCTCCAGTAGCCATTCTCATATTAGATAAATTGGAATTCCTATACTTTGCCATCGAAGTTTTCCAAAGATGATATTGGCCAATTCTGCTAGAACATATCCTAACATAACTCAACTATCAATATTTTAAAAGCCGGTTAATGAAAACAACATGTCTTACACAACATCCTAATAAAGGCAGGTGCAGTATTTAAAGTATGTGTTTGAGATTTATAGGTTGTTTGATTTAAATAGTGCATTACATGATAACATCTTTGTTTGTTGAGTTCTCATTTTAACATGTTTTGGCTTCAAGAATACTCCATAGTAAATCTTGAGAAAGAAAGTCTAATTAAGTTTACTTACCTTAATAGATCTGGTAATTGTGTTATGATGTGTCATTGAGATAAGATATATTTTATTTATACCAAATATGATTATTTAAAAGAACAAATTTATTACACTTAGGAAAACAAGTATTTTAGTATAGTAAATGAATTTTACTTGTTTATGCAATGACACACATTGTATTTGTTTACTTTCAATATCTTAATATGCAATGTTTTTCAAACAAGTTATGTTGTAACATAGCCATTCATGTTACAAAGGAAGTGGAATGCATAGGATATAAGTTATCCTTTTTGAACTACATGTTATCTTGTTGAAGATTAATGATGTATAATGTGTGACATTTTTTTTACGTGTAATTTTGAGTCTTGACTCGTTCATGAGCAAAGTCTACATATGTTGTTTGTTTGCTCGTGTTTGGGTTTTCGGAAATGACACATTTACAAATTGCGTTGCAATGTAAATTGCTTGAATGTTTCGGATGAAACATACAAGTAGTCAATCCTACTTCGTTGTGTATTTTAAGCATCTTTTAAACATATTAGTTTAATATTTGGAACACAACCTTTGGACAAGAAGACTTAATATGACATCATCAACACAAGTGTGAGTTATGATCCGATGCTTATTCTTTTCTTCTTGATAAGGATGTCATTATTTTCATACCAATCGAGTGTGATTGGGTATGTAGGTTCAAGATGATATGTTTTATTATATCTTGAAGATAGACAAATAATGACTCCAATTTCAAGTCCACACTCAAAATCTTATCAATTAGATTCGATAATTATATCAATCATAATTTGAATAATGAATGGATATAAGTTCAAATCATTCTTGACCCTCACAACCACTCTTTTTAATAAAGAAAAATAAGTAAATATTTATGGAATGTGCTCCATCAAATTCAATAATAATTGTTATATGTATGAGGTTACTAATAATGACATGTTAACTTAATGATTCAAGATTGTCATATATTTTTGTGCGAGAAAAAACTATTTATTAATACATATATTATGCATAATTTTTGACATTACATGAGTATAAAAATAATCATCCTAACAATTTTATACAATACACAACTTATGTGAAAATAGTTTACGACTACATGTTTGAATCAATTTGAGTGTGTTCAAATACATGCAAGGTTCAAAAATACATTTTCTTTTACTTAAATACTAATGTATTAATATAAACCTTTCTCTTGATTAGATAACCTATGGCCAACCAAGATAAGTGCATGTAATGTTTTAGAAATCATGTTGAAGATTTGATGAAGTGTTAAATATTTTAAGGTGACACATTTTAACACCTAAACCTTTGGAATGATGATTGTGTAAGACAAGTGTTTTCGACAAACATGATTAATTAGCTTAGTCTATTCATCTAAGTGATTTACTAAAACATTTTAACATAAGCAAGCAATCAAAAGCAATAATCATTTAGTATAACACACACAAAGATATTCGTAATCATTTTTTATGTTAGATACAACAATGTATACGTAGCTTGATTTTTTTTTTAACCGAAATAGTTTCCTCCCAAAAAAAATTAGTTGAGATTGATATTTTGAAAAGATTAAGACTCCATTTTCAAAGACTCATTTACTAGAAGTGTCCGACTCGAAAGTAAGAGTAGAATGCAAGTTTTACGTTAAAACATAACAAAAGGTTTTGACCACTATGTAGTATCTTGCATTTACGAATTAAATAAGTTTGGAATTAATCTTTGCAAGTATTTTTAAATGAAGGTACATTCAATTACCTTTAAAACGGCAGGTGGCACGACTCCTACGGACTTAAGGTTGATTTTATATGAATTTTATAAAATGGACACTGTTCTGGTGGAGGTCCCTTAAATACCCGACGGTCCCTTAGTGATAAAGGACCGCCCAGAGATAAAGGACCGTCTCCAGTAAGCAAAAACAGGTTTTTCGTGTAAAAATTCATTCCTTCAAGCTAGTATACGAAGTGCATTTAATCAACAAAACTAGTAAAAATTAAATAACAAAGCACAAGTTTAGCAAGCAAACACTTTTCATATTTTAATTACTCTTAATGAGAAATTTGATACGTGGACTGTACTCTATTTTATAAACCATTTGTTTTGAAAATTAGAGCGACGTGGCTCTGATACCAATTGTAGAAACTTAGAATTTTTCGTATACGTAGCTTTTTAAAACATAAAATTTTTCGTATCAAATTTCTGATCAAGTGTGACTAAATATGAATAGTGGTTATGTCACTCATAACAATCATATATGTCACTTAAGAACAAGTATGCAATCAATCACATAAACATAAACGTAACACTAGGTTCAAAAGTTTTTAGCTAATTATGATTACACTGTGGACAGGCCCTAATATACACCAGTGGTCCCTTAAATATTTGGGGCCCGTCCCTATATAAAGGACTACCGCCAGTGGGCATGTCTAAAACGTCTGATTACGTTTTCTTATGTTTTGCATTTCTAAGTTAACTAGTTAATATCACAAGCATACACACATACATAAATGTAATGCAAGCATAGAAAAGATAGAGATGAGAAGAGAAAATGCAAACCGGACACGATGATTTATAGTGGTTCAGAACGAAGCACTTCTTCGTCCTACTCCACTCCCCGAGTACTACACTCGAGAGTTACTTCACTAATCAACACGCTCCATTATGGCGGAAAAATCATACCCAAGCTTACACCAAGTTTATCGACACTAAGCAGACTGTCGAGTTCTAATCCTAGCTAGAACCAATCTACACCAAAGCCCACGTGGCCACACGAACAAGCACTCTTGTCCCACTTAGATTGACCCATGATCTAAGCCTTCACACGAACGATCACTCCCATTCACTTGAATCTTCACCTGACTCAAGCCTTAACACATGGACTTCACTAAGTCCTAATCTTCACACTAGAACTCCACTAAGTCCTAGTCTTCACTTCTTGAACTCACACTTGAATCCAAATCTTCACTTCTTTGAACTCACACATGAGTCCAAGTCTTCACTTCTTTGAACTCACACATGTGTCCAAGTCTTCACACACCGACACACGAACTTACATAAAGACCTAATCTACACACAATCAACTACAGACGTACACACCGTCCTAGTCTACACAACCAACTACAGACTTATACATCATCCAAATATTCCCTATTACAATTGAGACTCTCGACTTACATTTTACTAGTCTAGTTACATGATGAAATTACTTGTGTGTGTTTTTCTTTCTTGGATGTACAAACCTTGAATGGTGGAGATATGCTTGGTATTTAAAGGCTCAACCCTTGGAGAACAAGTAAGTAATATGCCAAAGAATATTCCATAGCATAAGGAATGTGTCAAAGAATATTCCATCCATTTCACTTCTAAATTCAAAATTTGAATTTTGAATTTTCCATTTTCCCTCCATGTTCTTGAAGCTTCTAGAAACAATGTTGGGTCTTGATGGGCCTTGTTAGGCCAATTACTATTAGGCCCCGAATGGGCTTGTTTGTTTGCTTGGCCCGGTCCATTAAGCTAAGTCCACATGCATGCTTGGCCCAATCAAATTAACTATGTCCATATGTAGAATTCTTGTATGCTTGACCTAATCTGAAGTGATGTCGAGAGACGTTGATGTGTAAATGAGTAACTTGCTCACTTTACGTTATGTATTACAAGTTACACGTTTTTCATCATTAAAACATTGATAACGCTCAAAGTTAACATGTTTTTATAAGCATTATTAGTGTTTTTGTGTATGTTATTTGGTTGTTTTTATATGCTTTTGCCACTAAATCGTATCAAAGTATGTTTTTGTAGCATATGTAGCCAAATGTAGGAAAAATGGAGAAAAAGTGAAGAAAATGAAGTATATGCGATTACACGAAGATTCCCAAGTTCAAAAGTCCAATCTGTGACGCATTTCGTAAGGAGAACCTAAGTTTTGTCATCTCAAAGTTCCAAGTTTAGAGTTAATCAAGTTTGGATAGTGCATAAAGAACTATACAAGGAAAAGTCAAAGTCCAAAGCAACCAGAACCTACCATCAGATCGGTTGGAGTACAACCGATCGGATAGCCACAATTACCACATCCATCCGATCGGTGCCAACCCACAACCGATCGAATGGACATCTCTGCCTGTTTATACCAACTTCTTGTGCATGAATCTTGGTCTTTTGTCCCATTGTTCTAGGCCCTTCTTAGTGTCTTGTTGTCCAAGCTCCAGCATTTATGTCCCTATTCATTACTAGGAGTATTTGACAAGCCTAAAAGGACCCCAAGAGTACACAATTGAAGACACAATTCAAGAGATCATTTACTCTCATTACTACTCTCAATTATTATCATCATCTAGCTCTCAAAGAAGGGAAATTCGTGCAGAAAGAACCAGGAACTTTGGAGGACCAAGGAAGCAACATTTGGAGGCCAAAAATCTCAAGAAATCATCACCAATACTTAGGTTAACAATACCTTGTCATTTGTTATCAATTCCAAAGCATTGTAAGACTTAAAACCATGGATTCTAATGTTAAATATTCTGAGTTTATTTGCATGTTTGCTATGAGTGGCTAGTAGTCTTTTTACACTTGTTTTGATGATGTTTTATGCTTAGTGATAGTTATGATTGTGATAACATGTTTTAATTCAATTTCAAGTCAATCCTAAGAACCAATTGTACCTTAAGTTTCATAGTGACATTTGTTGAGCCAAGGTTAACTAATTGATAATAGTTTCAAGGGTCGAAAGATTTGTTATTATTCAACTAGTTATAATCATTTGTCTATGAATGATTGTTTTTCACCATAATTATTCTTGACTAAACAAAGAAACTAGAAGTATGATTGTAATGAGAATGCTTTTATAACATCAAATCAGATTGTTTGTAAACCTTTAGTTAGACAAAAGTTTAGATGTTTATAAACAATTGTAACCTTTTTGTCTATGAATGGGTTACCTTTTGTAATGACCATTTCCTAAGAGTATTTGATTTGTAATAAGAGTTTGTTCTTGTGTTTAAGATTTTCACCATACTTTATGAACCTTGGATGGATCTTGAATTGATTGGTTTACACCTAAAGCTTGTTTTTATGAACTAAAATCTTGACGAAGGTTTAACTTGTAGAAACAATAGATTAGACCACCATCTAATTATCACAACCAACATGTTATCAAAAGTTATCACAATCATGTGTGTCATTAAGTAGAAAACTAGTCTAAACAAGTGCAGTTTTTAAATTATTGAATTTGCTTATTATCTTATTTGCGTACATTAGAGATTTACTTTTAGACTTATATTTTGATTCACTCACAAATCCCTGCGAACGATCCCGACATACCATCATATCTTGCTATAACGGACGAGTACACTTGCTCGTATGTGTTGTTTCTAGATTTGGTAATTCACCCTTATAAATCTAAAACTTGCACTAACAAAACGCACATCAAGGTTTTGGCGCCATTGCCGGGGATTTTGATTGTGTTTCTTTTAAGTTTTAAAAGTCTGTTTCTTTTGGTGTTCGTTTTCTAAAAAAATAAAAAATAAAAAATAAAAAAAAAATTATCAGAAGTATCCAACCGATCGGATAGACATCCAACCAATCGGTTTCCCAGGTTTTCCCAGTTTTTTTTTTAATTTTACCGTAGCATCCATCCGATCAGTTTGACATCCAACCGATTCGGATAGAACTCTATGTTTTCGAAAATTTTATTTTCTTGTTCTTTTGTTTAGTAATTGACTTGATTCTCTTGGTAGTTGTATGACACTCGCTCTACTACTGAAAAGCTTAGTACACCTTTATCCAATCCCGAAAGTTTGTTTCGTAAGAAGAGATCTTCATCTATTCTTAATTGGTTTGATAATCTTTCCGAAGAACATCCGATTTCCGATCTTTTTAAACCAATACCCATGGCTGATGATCAACCCATGTGGGCCGCCAATCGAACCGTAGCACCTACTCCTGGAGCTGCTATTGTTGTCGCTGACTTTGGTGAAAAATTTACCGTTAAAGGTCACCATCTTTCTATGATCAAAGACCGTCAATTTGATGGCCGTTCGCGGGCCGATCCGCATAAACACATTTCCGAATTCATTGAAATTTTGTGGCATGTTTCGTTATGAAAATACCAATGTCGATGCTATTAAGCTCAAACTTTTTCCATCATCACTCGCCGGAGATGCCAAAGTATGGTATAACGAATTAACCCCAGGAACTATCAATAATTGGGAGACGATGAGGCAAGCTTTTGTAAGCCGATTCTTTCCACCTACCATGTATGATAGACTAATGGGAGAAATCCGTGCTTTTACACAAAATCCTAATGAATCTCTTGTTGAAGCTTGGCGTCGCATGAAAGATTTGCTTCGAAGTTGTCATGGTCATAATTTAGGACGAGGAACAATAATCCAAATCTTTTATCATGGTCTTGATGAAGCATCCCAAGCAATCCTTGATGCCGGAGGAATTTTTCTTTACAAAACACCTAACGAGGCATATCAACTTCTAGAAGATCGAGTACTCCTTAAACTCGATTGGTCAAAAGATTCCAAAACCAAACCCCTACGGAAAACCGTTGCTTTTGCCGAAAGTTCAGATAATTCGAAACTCATGGAGAAAATAGAAGCCTTGACTTCTAAAATCGACTCGCAATACAAAGATATAAAAGGAGAAATGAAAGAAATGCGAGATGGATGTAATAATTATGGAGGAAATCACACATCATCCGAGTGTGATGACCAACCTATGAATAGACCCAACGAAGGGGAAGCCAATTATGTCCAAGGAGGATATCGTGGAAGAGGTTTTCGTGGTAATTATTACGGAAGAAGTTCTGGAAATTGGCAAGACTGCCAACAAAAGGATAACAACCGTGATTCTCAACCCCGAACAGACAACCCAAACCCACCAAATTCCGATAAAAAGGAAGAATATGATTTCGAAAAAATGATGCGAGATTTCGTAACTACTCAAAGAGCTACAAATGAGTTTGTAAAAACTCAATTTTTCAATCTCAAAACCAAAGTTGAGCAAGGTCAGAAAAATCATCAAGCTTCTATCCAGGATCTTGATCAAAAATTTGGTAGACTTTCTGATCAATTTTCTTCTCGAATTCCTAGTACATTACCAAGTAACCACCAATCCAATCCAAAACCGTCTGGATGAAACGATAAGAGTTATCGTCCACCACAAACCAGAAATGAACATATCAATGCTGTATTCAGTCGAAGTGGTCTCTCATATGATCCACCACCCATTCCTACCGATAATACTATCATTCAAGATAAGGAGGAGGAAGAAGCTGAAGAAGAAGCAGCTAAAGAAAAACCAACCCAAACACCAACCAAAGAAAATACCGTTCCACCAATAAAACCTTATACACCAAAAATACCATATCCACAAGCCCTAAGAAAAGAGAAAATAGAGGAGCGAAATAAGAAGTTTATAGAGATGATCAAAGAAGTTTGAATTAACGTACCTCTCGTTGATGTTGTAGCTGGAATGCCCAATTATGGGAAATTTTTTAAAGAACTTCTTAATAATCGAAACAAGTTGGAACAAATTTCCGCTACCGTTCTCAATGAAGAATGCTCTGCTATCATTCAAAACAAAATTCCACCGAAACTAGGAGATCCCGGAAGTTTTCTTATACCATGTACATTAGGAAACAACATCGCATGCGATGCTTTAGCCGATCTAGGTGCAAGTATCAATTTAATGACCTATTCGTTGTATTCTAAACTTTCCATCAATACATTGAAACCTACTAAGATGAGTATAAGATTAGCCAACCATACATACCAATATCCTGTTGGGGTTGCTGAAAATATGCTTGTTCAAGTTGGTAAATTTTTTTTTTCCTGTGGATTTTGTCATCTTAAAAATGGAGGAAGATAGTCGAGTACCCTTAATCTTAGGAAGACCTTTCTTAAACACTGCTGACGCCATGATTAAAGTCAAAGGCAGAGAACTCAATCTTGGAGTAGGAGAAGATCGAATCACATTCTTAATCGATAAAGCAATGAAATATCCAAATTCCAGTGATGACACATGCTATAACATCGATGTAATTGATGAAGTCACAGAAGAAGAATTGGATGCATTACTTGACGATTCAAAACCATTCATGACTACTTCAGAAAAGATCAGTGAAACAGATTCTGATAAAGAATTTGAGAAATTCATGGAAGTAAAATTAGAAGAAGAGAAAGAAGAGAAATTTGAAGATATCACTGAAAAAGATCAAATGAAAATCAAATCATCTCTAGAAGAACCACCCACTGATTTGGAACTCAAACCCCTTCCCAATAATCTCGAATACGCCTACTTAGAAGAAAATTCACTTCTTCCAGTAGTCATATCGTCGTTGCTCGAAACAAATCAAAAAGAAAGACTCGTTTCTGTTCTTAAGAGGCATAAACGCGCTTTTGCGTGGAAAACTTCTGATATTCCAGGAATTAGCCCAGATTTTTGCAAACACAAAATCAATTGTGAAGAAGGTACTAAACCCGTTGTAGAAAGACAACGTCGACTCAACCCTAATGTGAAAGAAGTTGTTAAGAAGGAAATCATCAAACTTCTTAACGCAGGAATTATTTATCCTATCGAGGATAGCCCATGGGTGAGTCCAGTTCATTGTGTTCCGAAGAAAGGAGGAATGACTGTAGTGACCAACGAAAGGAATGAATTAGTTCCTACTAGAACTGTCACTGGATGGCGAGTATGTATTGATTACAAAAAACTTAACAAAGCTACCAGGAAAGATCATTTTCCTTTACCGTTCATGGATTAGATGCTCGAAAGATTAGCAGGAAAAAAATACTTTTGCTTCCTTGATGGTTTTTCGGGATATTTCCAAATTCCTATCTATACAGCCGATCAAGAGAAAACCACATTTACATGTCCTTTTGGAACCTACGCTTACCGGCGTATGCCATTTGGTCTATGTAATGCACCTGCAACTTTTTAAAGGTGTATGATCGCAATATTCCAAGACATGCTTGAGACATCTATGGAAGTTTTCATGGATGACTTTTCAGTTTTTGGTGATTCTTTTGAAACTTGTCTTTCCAATCTCGATAAAATGCTTAAGAGATGTGAAGCTGCACATCTAGTTCTTAATTGGGAAAAATGTCATTTCATGGTAACTGAAGGAATTGTGTTAGGACACAAGATATCAAGTTCAGGAATGGAAGTAGACAAAGCTAAAATAGATGTTATCACCAAATTACCACCACCAACTAACGTTAAAGCCGTTAGAAGTTTTCTAGGACATGCCAGTTTTTACCGCCGATTTATCAAAGATTTTTCAAAAATATCATGTCCTATGACTAAACTTTTAGAAAAGGATTTTGTATTTGATTTCAATGCAGACTGCATTAAAGCTTTCAAAACATTGAAAAGTCAATTGACTAGTGCCCCAATTATGGTTGCACCTAATTGGTCACTACCATTTGAACTCATGTGTGATGCAAGCGATTTCGCTGTTGGGGCTGTTTTAGGACAACGTGAAGGAAAACATTTTCGTCCTATATACTTCGCTAGTAAAACACTCAACAATGCTCAACAAAACTATACGGTTACGGAAAAGGAATTATTAGCCGTAGTTTTTGCATTCGACAAATTCAGATCTTATCTCGTGCTTTCAAAAACGATAGTTTTTACAGATCATTCCACACTCAAATATCTGTTTATCAAACAAGATGCAAAACCGTGTCTTATCAGATGGATTTTACTACTGCAAGAATTAGATATCGAAATAAAAGACAAGAAAGGAGCAGAAAATCTTGCAGTTGATCATTTGTCACGTCTCGAGAATCCGAATTTGGAAGAATTAAAAGAAAATGAAATTAACGATTATTTTCTAGATGAAACTCTCATGGCGATAGATAAAGATGATGATGAGGAAGTACCATGGTTTGCAGATTACGCAAATTATCTTGCAGGAGATATTCCTAAAAAAGGGATGAGTCACTACCAACATAGTAAGTTCTTTTCAGAACTAAAACACTATTATTGGGAGAAACCTTACCTTTTTAAAATGTGCAAGGATCGAATGATACGAAGATGTGTTTCGGGTGTCGAAACAAGAAAAATTCTTGATGAATGTCATCATGGCCTAACTGGGGGACATTATGGTCCTTCCACTACAGCTAAAAAAGTTTTTGATGTTGGATTCTATTGGCCTACAATTTTCAAAGAAGCATATACTCTCGTTCAAAACTGCGATGCGTGCCAAAAATCCGGTAACCTTTCTCGAAGAGACGAAATGCCTCAAAAGAGCATTCAAGTTTGAGAAATATTTGACATTTGGGGAATTGATTTTATGGGACCCTTCCCTAAATCACACAAATACGAATATATCCTCGTTGCAATCGATTATGTTTCCGAATGGGTTGAAGCTGAAGCTCTTCCTACTAACGATGCACGAGTTGTTGTCAACTTTCTCAAAAAGCTTTTCGCTCGCTATGGAATTCCTAAAGCTTTAATAAGTGATAGAGGATTCCATTTCTGTAATAAACAAATGGAGAAAGTAATGAAACGATATGGAGTTCATCATCGTTTTGCTATAGCTTATCATCCACAAACTAGTGGTCAAGTCAAAAATACCAATAGAGCTATAAAAAGAATACTTGAAAAAACATTTAAGGACAATCCTTCCATTTGGTCAAGGAAATTAGACGACGCTCTATGGGCATTTCGTACGGCATATAAGACACCTGTAATACACTTAAGGTTATAACAAGCTTAGATTATATGTGTATGGATCGAATATGGAAGATTTCTAGTGAGAGAAAGTTAGAGAGAGAAAGTAAGTTGGGAGCCTTGTAAAAGAAAGGAAAAGTTGAATTGCAAATGAAGGTCCAACCCTCTCCCTTGGGTGGGAGAGGGTATTTATACTTACATGCTCAACGCCCTATTAAACGGGCTGTGGACCGGGCTGACAGTGGGTAAAGACCCGACCCGACTCTACAAATACTACACTAAACTAATGATTACTACGAGCTACACTATGTTATTACAATATTCGGGGTGACCGAGTCTTCATTGGAATAAACGTATTCCTAACAATCTCCCCCTAAGGGAGGTCACCCCAAAAAATAAGCGCTGAATCGTAGCATATAATCTTTGAAGATGTCTCTGTAGCTCGTAGCATAATGATTCTTCTTAGTTGAGATCTTTGTGCTTTTGGGTAGCTGACTCTAGATGACTTGTTGAATGTGTTGGATGATCTTTGAAGACTACTTCGAGTGCATCATCCAAAATGTGTGTCTGCAAGACATCATAGAGTAATAACTTCTTCATGTGATATGATCATCTTTGCAGTGGCATGCTCACACTTTTCAGGATCATGATCTTCAGCATCAGAGTTGTGGAAGCATAAATGAGGCCCAAATAATGATCATGATTTCAAAGGTTGTGATGATGAAGTGTGAGCATGTGCTGATGGATCAGCATCTTTTCAGCAATCTACTTCTGCAACCGTCCAAAATTCCTGCAAGTAAACAGTTAGCAATAAATCTTCCGGTACTTATAGGTTTGGAATTAGAGATCGTCAACAGCATGGTGTGAAGACTCCTTCTAACCCTCACCAAGACCGTTCCTAATCGAAAACCCACAGAGGGCCTTTTAAGATTATACCGTAGTATATCAACGATTAGGTGAGTCGATGGAGATCACTCCACGATTGTAGACCTTTTGTAACCATCTGGACCACTTAGCGTAATCCACAAGGAATTACCTAAGTGACCTGCTTTCAGGGCTGCTTGATGTTGACCCTGGCAGGAGTTTCCATTCAATCATTGGGAGTTACATAAATAACATCCCTCATAAATGTTCTGGCAGATTGCTAAGATCTGCGTAGGACTCATAAGTTTACCACTGGTGTCCTTAATGTTGAACAACCAGGGTAGAAGTAGCACGTGTTCCTATGAGATCTTTTTGTGTATCTCGAGGCTCTAGACTCAATAAGTGCATTTGGTTTTCCTATGCGGAGATTAGGGAGAGGTCTCCTGCTTCAATATCAACTATCTCTAAGAGATGCGTTGATAGATTACACCGGTTCCCCGTGAGAATGAAACAAGTTCTTTTAAGAGAACTTGAGTGGCTAGAAGGTTTAGTGCATTGCGTCACTGGGTCTATGACGTCTTGTCGTCAATACCGATGTTGCCTTAGCAACCATCAGTAGATTATGAATTGAACCCGGTTTCTGCCTTAAGGTTGAATAATTGGAGGGATATTTCTTTTCACCCTTTCTCATTTCATTTCTTTTTAATTCTTCAACCCCTTCTTTCTCCATTCTCACATTTCTCCTTTTTTCATAATCATACCTACGGACTTTCTAATACTATCTATTTTGGTATTGTCCATGGGTAGATCCCTCCGGCTTTGGCGGATCAGAGGACGGTTTTCCTAACCTTAGCCACCTTATACCTTCATGACTATCCTGTGTTGCCATCCACCAAATCATTGAAAATTCTCTCAACGTGTTTATGATTGAGAAACACATTTTGTTAACACATTGAGAGTTTTATCATTTTCAAATGCTCCCCCTTAACATGTGCTCATATGTATTGATTTGAAAATTTGCACACGTCGGGAAGAGTTGCACTTTTGAATTGATCTACCTTTAGTAAACATGAACAGGCATTCGAGACACGCTTACATCACTGGTTAACCCAGCTTGAAGTTATTACCCGGCCAGGACAAGTCCTTTCGATTGATAACGGTCTTTGTTTCGTCAATTCATTGGTTAAGACGTCAATTCATTGGTTAAGACTGAGTCTAGATCTCACAAGATGCAAGGATCCCTCTTTTTTCAAATCATTTGCTCCCCCTTAATATGTGCATTGGTATACAAAAGGGTTTAACACATATAGGAGAGCATTCTTTTTTAATCAACACCACATTTTAATCAGATTTCCATATTTAAATCACATTTTTCTCCCCCGATCAAAAATTTCAAACCAATTGAGATTTGTGATCCCAAGTGATTTAAATAAGTTAAAAGATTTGGGAGAAAGATGTGGCATGTTTAAGAATAACTGATTTTGGAGATGATACAATTGCTCCCCCTCAAACCTTGAGAGAGAGTGTTATGTGTTAGAAGTGATGAGTTATAAATGATTTAGAGTTTAACGAGAAACTCATGAAAAATTCATATACTAACACATAACAATCACATGTTGAATACGCCCTTACGCACAAAGATCTTGTTATGATGACATATAGTTTTTGAAATCATGCTCCCCCTCAATCGATGACGCATTTTTCAATAAAGTATTTATCACAAAAGATTAATTCTTTTTCCATCGATTGAGTGGAATATTTGAAAACACTGTTTTAAGTGTGTTTTGATCTTCAAAAAGCATGGTACCACCAAGTTTGGATCAAATACATTCCCGAAGAATCTTTGAAAGGAAAGTATTTGTTTGATAAAGAAGACTTCTCTTCTTTTTCAAGAAATGATGCACTTAATCGTACATCAGATCGGAAAGGCACGAATATAAAGTAATTCATGCCTTTGTTAGGAATAGACGTCTTTTTGGCGACGAACTTTCCCCAGTATGACGACCGGGTTGCTATCTGAAGTAATAGCAAACCATATTAAAGACCGGGTTACAGCCTGAAATGACTGCAAATCATTTTAGAAAGAGTTTGGGGAGCGACATGTTTTAGAAAGCATTATAAAAACATTAAAAGAACTCTTGCTCAAGCAAATGTATGACTCCGTGTCATTGTTGAACGACATTTCTAGAGACGTACATAATATTGATTAAACAAGAGACATGTCGCGAGAAGAATCTTTTTGTAATTTTGATGTTTTTTTTTTTTTTTTTTTTTTTTAATATATACAAGGATATGTGAAGCTCCTCCTTTACTCCTCCTGTTCTTCCTGAAGACCTGACAGAGCTTCTGGCGTGAGACTCTTCATTCCCAATCGAGGAAGAATGAATTCAAAGCGTTCTCTGGAAAGTGCTTTGGTGAAGATGTCAGCCAGCTGGAACTCGGTCCTAACGAAGTACAGTTCCACAATTCCCTTCTCAACTTGCTCCCTGATGAAGTGATGTCGAATATCAATGTGTTTCATTCTGGAGTGTTGGACATTGTTGCAGCAAAGAGCAATTGCACTTCGGTTGTCACAATACATGGGGACTTTGTTGTATGAGAAACCATAGTCTGATAGTTGTGATCTCATCCATAAAATTTGGGCACAGCATGAAGACATAGCAATGTACTCCGCCTCAGTAGAAGAGATGGAAGTACACATTTGTCTCTTTGAAGACCAACTAACCAACTTATCCCCCAGGAATTGAGCAGCTCCTGACGTGCTTCGACGAGTATCTTTACACCCAGCATGATCGGCATCTGAGTAAGCTGTGAGTGCCATAGCTGTGTTCTTGGGATACCATAGGCCCAAGTGGACTGTTCCTTTAAGATACTGAAAGACCCTCTTAACTGCTTCTAGGTGTTTATTGGTCGGTTTAGATTGATACCGAGCACACATACATACTGCAAAGAGGAGGTCTGGTCGGCTGGCGGTGATATACATCAAGGAACCAATCATGCTTCGGTACGTGGTTTGGTCAACAGGAGTTCCGATACTGTCTTCATCAAGTTTTGATCTTTCTATCATGGGAGTATCAACAGAGTCACATGATTCATATCCAAATTTCTTCAAAATTTCATTAGAATATTTGGATTGATTGATGAAAATTCCATTTGGGTTTTGAGAGACTTGTAGACCCAAAAAGAATGACATTTGACCCATCATGGACATCTGAAATTGAGAGCTCATCTCTTGTGAAAAACGATCACACTCCTGAGGATCAGAGGAGGCAAATATGATGTCATCAACGTATATTTGAACATGCAGGTAGTTTTTGCCTGTTTTCTTGGTGAAGAGTGTAGGATCGACAACTCCCTTGGTGAACTTGTTAGCCAGAAGAAACTTGGAGAGAGTGTCATACCACGCTCTAGGAGCTTGCTTAAGTCCATAGAGAGCCTTTTTCAAGCGATAAACATGGTTAGGACGTTCGGGATCCACGAATCCTTCGGGTTGGCTAACATACACCTCCTCTTTTAGATTGCCATTTAAGAAAGCCGTTTTCACGTCCATCTGATATACTACCATATTCTGACTGGCAGCATTAGCAAGAAATATCCTTATAGCTTCTATTCTAGCAACCGGAGCGAAGGATTCTTCAAAGTCTATTCCTTCTTCTTGTCGGTATCCTTTTGCTACAAGTCTCGCCTTGTTCTTCAAGACATCTCCATGCTCGTCAAGCTTGACTTTGAATATCCATTTGAGAGCAATGATCATAGCACATTCTGGAGGAGGTACTAATTCCCATACCTCAAGTCGATCAAACTCGTGAATCTCATCTACCATAGCAGTAAACCATGAGTTCTTAGTCATTGCTTCTTTGAAGTCTTTGGGTTCCACTCTAGAGAGGACGGAGTTGAAGAAGCACCATAAGGCATTTGTAGCTAGTTGCTTACGGGTTGAGACTGGACGAGAAGGATTTCCAATGATGTTGTCGATCGGGTGATCATTTGTCCATTTTCTGAGATGCTCATGCGGTTGAGGGTAGTGAACTGAGGTTGCCGTGTAGGTTTCTTCTGAGGATGTAGTATCTTCAGAGGATTCAGGAGCAAATACATTAACAAACGGTTCGTCTTCAGGAGGAGCGAGAGGATTTACTTCAGAAGTATTATTTACAGAAGCTACTTGTTGTACAGATGAAGATTGACTACCAGCAGTAGTGACTGAATGACTGATGGTTGGAGCTTCTGGGCCTAGTGATACAGACATGGATGGCCCTGCCTCATGATGTGTTGCATTACCTCCACCAGCAGGTAGTGGAATGACGGGAGCTTCAGGAGCCGCCAAGTTTTGTGGCTCAAAATATTCATCAAACATAGGGTCAAACAGTTTCATCCAATCTTCACTTGAAGGAGGTACAAACGGAGTAGCTGAAGTGGGACTCTGTATAATCCTGGAGCTAATGGGTCCAGGAGATAGAATATTTGATCCGGGTCCTGAACTTGAGTGTCCAGGAACCTGTTGCTCGGTCAGCTCATCGAAAGTGACGTGGATGGTTTCCATTATGTCTCTGGTACGCTTGTTGTAGATTCGATATCCCTTTCTTTCTGGAGCATACCCAACAAAAAAACCAATGTCAGCCTTGGCCTTGAGTTTCCCAAGATCTTCACTGTCATTTGTTGGATAGCACAGAGCACCGAATACCCGTAGAAACGACAGGTCTGGTTTTCTGCCATGAACCAGTTCATATGGGGTCTTGCTGTGACGAGGGTGTATCAAGGATTTATTCTGCGTGTAGCAAGCTGTTGCAATGGCCTCGGCCCAGAGAAACATGGGTGCTTTAGAAAGATGAGCATAGTCCTAGCGGCTTCAACCAAGGTGCGGTTGCGTCTTTCTACAACTCCATTTTGTTGTGGAGTACGTGGAATGCTCTTCTGGTGACTGATGCCGATGCTTTCATAAAACTGATTAAGATGTTTGTTTACAAACTCTGTTCCATTGTCAGTGCGAACGAACCTAACAGTCTTGTTGAGTCAAACTTGCAGTTGCTTGATGAGTTTGATGATGATCTCTGGAGTTTCATCCTTTGATCGTAGGAACTTTACCCACGTGAAGCGAGAGAAGTCATCAACAATAACAAGCACATATTTCTTTCCATTGATACTTTGAACCCTCATTGGTCCACAAAGATCCATGTGAAGGGTATGTAGAACTTCCGTGATGGATTTGATGGTTTTGGGTTTGTAGGTGTGTTTCTTGCTCTTACCCATTTGACATGCAGAGCAGAGATGATCCTTTTCATATTTGAGTCTTGGAAGGCCTCGAACAAGATCTTTACGGGTGAGTTCATTGATAGTACTGAAGTTTAAGTGATTTAAACGACGGTGCCACAGCCAGGATTTGTTCTTGGAAGCTCTTGAGAGTAAGCAAATGGGAGAGGACCGCATCATGTCTTCGATTGAGATGGTATAAAGATTGGTGCCCCGGCTTCCTTTGAGTAGTTCAACACCATCTAATTCTCTAACAAAACATGTGTGTTTTCTGAAGGCAACTTCAAGATCTGAATCACAGAATTGGCCCACAGAGAAAAGATTGTGTCCAAGTCCCTCCACGTAGTAGACTCTAGATATTACACTGTCCCCAAAAACGTAATCACCATAACCCATTATTTTGCCAAAATGGTCGTTCCCGAATCTAACCGTACCAATAAACCTTTCCACGAAATTCTTGAGCCGCGAGCGGTCTCCGGTCATATGTTTTGAGCAGCCTGAGTCCAAATATCAAAGGACGATTTGTACGACCTGCATTTGAAACCTGACGAGGGTGGATAACTAACAAAGCTGGAGCCCCGCAAGCCATTGGGGTCCGTTAGGTTAGCACATGCAAATACAGGATTATCATAAGTCACAGATATGCCGTTGGTATCCGTATTAAGTGATGCACTAGACCTAGAAGTGGTTCTACGTGCTTCTAACGGGAATGTTCTACCAGTGGGTATCCATTTCTTAATTGGCACTATCTTGGAGTTAGTGAGCCTAGTTAAAGGGCACTTTTCTCCTAGAGAGAACTTCCTACCAGTAGGCCTCCATTGATATCCAATATTTGTAAACACCTTTCCTGTACATTTCCAAACCTGCCTATCATGATTATCATTCAAAACATTCTTAACCGAAGATTGCATAGAAGACTCAAAGAGAGACACAACACAAACATCATGATTACCAATAGTTAAACATTCATTACATGTTTTACAAATAGCATAAGAATTCGAATCGATTACATCATTGTTTAAACAAATGTTTGAATCAACACAATTCTTTTCATTCCCCAAATGTTTCTTATTGTTCCTAGATGATTCTTCTACTTTATTCTTAAGTCCACTCTTAGCCGGCAAAGCCCTATCATTCTTTGTATTGCACCTAGGCTGTGGCCCGCTAGCTTTGAGCACACCTTTTACTCCTGTAGAAGCAATGATTGGAACATTAGTAAGCTTGGTTGCTGTTTGTTTGTTAGTGATCATGACGTTGGATTGAGGCAAAGTCTGAGGGATATCAACTGTAACATGTTTGTTTCTATCATTGGACTGTGTTGCATATAACCTTTGCAGCTTGTTGTCATTCTTGGGGCATGTACTAATAGCATATTCTAGTAATTCCTGAGCTCTAATAGTGAGGAACATGCATCAATAACTACTTCATCAAGCGGTTTGGTTATCCTATCTTCCTCAACAGTTTCTCTAAGTATGACAAGGCATTCCTTAAGATATCTAAGGTAGTTGCTATGAACTAACTTGTTGTTCCTAAGGGGTAGAGCAACATCCACAGCATCACACGAATATTTCGAACAAACATGAACATTGTTGCTCGCATGGTCACATGAATCAATGGGCATTTTCCCTTTCACCATAGTCTTTAGGTTCTCAATTTCGTTTAACAAAGAAGTGACCTTTTTATTGTTTTGATCACGTGTTATTTTAATTGACTCAAATAATTCTTTGTATCATTGTTTAGCATTTGACAATTCATCACGAAGCCACACATTTTCATGTTGTAGATCGTTAATGATGCCATGTTTTTGAAACTTTTGAGAATCTAGAGATATTTGGTGATTAGTATCTTCACCCATGTTAGACTATAATTGTGCAATTTGAGCCCTCAACTTCCGAATCGTGATTGAGTGAGCTTGAATCGTTTCATCCTTTTTGCCTAATTCAAAACATGTGTCAAAGTCAGGAGCATCCGAGGATGTCTTGGCATTTGAAATTTTAGTGCTTTCTTCTAGATGTTGATATTTTAGTTGCAACTTAAGATAATCAACTTCTAGTTTCGAAAATTTCCTGACCATGTTATCATGGTCATCGTTTTGAATTTTGGTATGTAATGTCAAATTCTCCCCCTCAAGCTCAATCACACGATTCTGAAATACTTGCAACGTGACCGACATCTCATGAAATTGTTTCGCAGATAAGGCAGAATCGGTCACGGTGTAAAATACATCCTGTGCAATGCAGTTAGCAATCAAGTTCTCATTCATGATGAGAATGTTTTTCCTATCTATTTCACTATATTTGAGATCAATTGCCAATTGTTTACCCTCATTTTCCACCTCATTAAAGGTCTTTTTCATTTCAGTGACATCATTATTAATCGTCTTTTTGAGGCCATCAAAGTGTTCTTTGAGAAGTTTGAAAAATGGTATGACTTTGGTTAGGTAACATCGTTTTGTTTGCTCAAAACCCCTTTCCCCTTCCGTAATCCCAGTTGGTGTAATTCTCTTTTTACAGGTTAGCTCAAAATCATAAACAGTTGGCCTAATACATACAAACCAATGAGAGTATTACACTGCGTGGGAAGAGTGAATGGCACAAGGTGCTTAGGTGTGTTTATGGGATATACAGGGGGGTCAGCAATCCTAAAAACTGTACGTGTGTTACCTATAAGCCTTTCAGCTCTCATTTTCTCAATGTCTATATTCCAAAAAACCTTTTCTGGAAGAATTTTCTTTTGGGGAACAAAAATGGCCGAATGATTATCAACAGAATAGTCATAGTGAAACACGATATTCTTAGCAATGCACTGGGGGTCCTTCAAGTGCTCTGTGATTCTTTCCCTAGTTCTATCTTCCCACTCATTAATCTCGTCATATGATCTCACATCAGGAGGGGCATGGTCAGGCTCAAGCATAATGTTTGCATCATATAACGCAGGTTGAGCACCTATACCATTTCTAAGACATTTGACTTTAGGTTTAGAGGCATCCTTTACACTAAATTCATCTCTAAACCTCCTATGATTGTACATCATTTGAGCAGATTGAACGGTTTGGTTTTGCGTGTATAACTTATCTTCTAATTTGTTTTTCAAGTTTTTGAGTTTTGAGAAATCATTAAGAAGTTTTGCTTCTTTTTCCTTGTGTTCAAATTTGGTAGATGTCAGAACCTTTTGAATCTCCTGTTTTTGTGAAACAGTTTGATCCAATTGTTTTTTCAAAGACGTTAACTCTTTTCTCAACGTTTCTTGTTTAGAGTTATTTTCAGATATGTACACACGCAATTGATATTCCATTTTCTGTTCTCGTTCATTAAGCTCAAATTTTGCACGTTGTTCATATAAAGCCACCTGGTCCTTAAGGAGGTTACATCTAGTGATCAAAGAATCATCATGGTTGTATATAGTGTGCTCATGCAGCTCTCGTTCAGTGGACGGCATATCACTTGGTACAACTGTCAAGCTATTGTCAACCATATACCTTTCATATGGGATATTGTTAGTATTTCCCATATCAGTGGTATCTAAATTGTCAATAACCTTGAGTTGTACCGAGTTACATGCCCCCTGTGGAGTGGTGATATTATTTAGATTGGACAGTGTTGGTACCTCAGACATAGCTGATGTGATGGAAGGACCAGACTGTTGTGGAGTAGAAGCAGCAGCATACAGATTGGCCATGAAGATTGTCTGTGCGGTAGGTTCATCATCCACATCAGAGTCGAATGCATCACAATCCTCCACTTGGAATATGTTCGGATCATTGAGTGCCAAATCCTGAACCGGTTGATCATCAACATCAGCATCGAATGTATTCCCATCATCACCAGCCAGGAAGAGTAGTGCTTCTTCATCCAGAGCAGTCCCATTCTCTTGTGCCTGCATTAGCAGCATCTTGTCCTTAAAGTACTCAGAGTTCTGTGGACGCTTCGGTTGAGTACAGTTTCTAGCAATGTGACCCAATCCACCACAATTGTAGCACTTTGGCTGCCTAGCCTGGACTTGAAGTGCATCACCAACTCTGTACTGCCCATCCCTTCTACCAGCATTCCTTTGATTCACTGTCTGTCTCCCTGGCACATTCTGCACAACAACCTTACCATCTTCAATAATTACCTGATTACGAGGGTTTGAAGAGGTTCGGAGTTGATTGTTGGTTGGTGGAAGAACAGCCCGGAATTGTTGAACAAGAAGAGAGACTTAGTTTGAGAGATTGTCAATCATCATGTCGGTGTGAGAGTACCCAGAATCATGTTGGGTGTTAGAAGTAGATGATGAAGGTGTAGATGATTGACTGATCATTGCAGTAGATCTGGATGAGAGCTGTTGTGGTTGAGATTGCTCTTGTGAGGACTGGTTGAGTTGCTGAATATTTGTGACAAATGCAAGTGAATCATTTGCAGCTGGAGGGTTAAGCTTTTCCCTCAATACCCTATCATATGCCGCATGTTTCTCGTGTTGTTGCAGGTATGCATAGAGTTGTTCATGATTTGTATCCCTGAGCCCCTTGTTGAGTTTGACAGCTGTGACAAATCTATCCCATTCTGGTGCCATGTTGTTCACAAATTTTGAATTAAGCTGGATATTGGGCATTGTCATCTTGATGATTCTCATGTCATTGACTAGCTTGTGAAATCTGACGTAGTAGTCAGTGATGCTTTCACCAGGGTTCATTTTGAAGTGCTCAAATTCATCATATAACTGAGACTCACGATCTTCTTTTGTTAGTTCTGACCCTGCGAGAAGCATTTTCACATTATCCCAGACAGCTTTGGCTTCTGTGTTGTAGTTGATGAGCTTGTAAACATCTTTTGGAAGTCCTTGAATGATGATGTTCGAGGCTCTGATGTCAGCATCGTAACGTTTCTTTTCTTCATTTGTCAGTTCATTATAGGTACGGAGTCTGTCAGGACCAATTACAGCTGGAAGTTCATCAGTAGCTTCAATCGTGTCTCTGGTGAAACCCGGGTGAAAAGGTCCTTCATCAATGGACTTCAATATGTTTACCCCGTTTTCCTTTCCTAAGCAATAGAGTCAAATCCTTTGTGCCCATGATTCATAATCCGTCCTGTCCAGCATAGGAGGACGTGTATCAAACCCAGCTGCCTGAATGTCATCCGAGGAGGTGCTTGCCATGTTATGAAAGGTACCAAGTATTTTAAACAGAAGTGAATTTCGTGTATCGTTGCAACAAGTCAAATTACAGCAGATCTACAGTGGACCAAGACAAATCGTAGAATTAGACTCACAACGTCAGGTTACTTTAGAAGTAACTAGTCAAGCCGTAAGATTAGTCCCATAATGTCAAGTTACTGTAGAAATGGTAGTAACAACTTGAGTCGCAATAGTGCACAAGTTTCACAATTGTAGAAAATATTTAGCAGATGAAAAATTAACCAATACGCTAATAACACTAGTTCAGCTCTCTATCAAGTATAACCAACTCGCCAGAAAAGTCAAATCGCCACAGTACACAACTCGCTGGAGATGGACAACTCGCTGAAGATAGTCAACTCGCTAATCAAATCCTAACTCGCTGTAAGTGAACAACTCGCTGGAACTGGACAACTCGCTAAAGATAGACAACTCGCTAATCAAATCCCAACTCGCTGTAAGTGAACAACTCGCTACACCGACTCAACCCTCTACCAAACACCAACTCGCTATAAAGATCAAATCGCTGGATACGTCACAACTCGCTACAAGTAGTCAACTCGCTACACAGATCACAACTCGCTAGCAAAGATCATCTCGCTGGTCAGTCAACTCGCTAAACTAATAAGACAAAGCTGTCGCTGTCTAGCGATTTGGCTTTATACCCAAAAATGGCAAATCGCCAAATCTCTATTATCAACTCGCTAATAACAATAGCCAACTCTCTACCACGAATATGCCAACTCGCTAAGAAGAAACTAGCCATGAATTCATCATATCTTCCACTAGATTGATGATATAACCAAACCAAGAGCTACACAATATGTGTATGACCTTTCTAACTAAGAAATTACAAACAAAACCACAAGATAAACACGATACGAGATCAAAAATGAGAGAAAAACCACTAAAAGTATTCGAACCTCTAAAAACACATAACCTAAGCCATGATTTTTATGTATACCACCTATCCTAGGATAGAACCATGGCTCTTGATACCAATTGTAATACACTTAAGGTTATAACAAGCTTAGATTATATGTGTATGGATCGAATATGGAAGATTTCTAGTGAGAGAAAGTTAGAGAGAGAAAGTAAGTTGGGAGCCTTGTAAAAGAAAGGAAAAGTTGAATTGCAAATGAAGGTTCAACCCTCTCCCTTGGGTGGGAGAGGGTATTTATACTTACATGCTCAATGCCCTATTAAACGGGTTGTGGACCAGGCTGACAGTGGGTAAAGACCCGACCCGACTCCACAAATACTACACTAAACTAATGATTACTACGAGCTACACTATGCTATTACAATATTCGGGGTGACCGAGTCTTCATTGGAATAAACGTATTCCTAACAACACCAATTAGTACAACACCATATAGACTCTTGTATGGGAAAACATGTCATCTACCGTTCGAACTTGAGCACCGTGCTTACTGGGCGCTAAGAAGCTGTAATCCTGATCTAGAAATAGCTGGAGAAAAGAGATTTTTGCAATTGCATGAACTCGATGAGTTAATACTTCAAGCTTATGAGAACTCCCAGCTATACAAAGCAAGAACCAAAGCTTACCATGATAGAAAGCTGAGAATTCGAAAACAATTCAAAGCTAGAGATAAAGTTCTGCTCTTCAATATGAAATACAAGTTTAAAGCTCCGAAACTCAAGCCAAAATGGTTTGGACCATATGTAGTGAAACATGGATTTCCATCAGGTTATGTTGAACTTTATGACAAACATGGTGGAAGTTTCATTGTAAATGGGCACCGAATTAAACTCTATTATGATAAAGAGCAATTAAACGTAATTTCTAATGAAGAAATTCCATCCGAATTTGAATATGAAGCAATCACATTCATGGCTCCACACAAGGGAATGATCCCTTGGGCACACAATAATGGTTTTATCTATGATGCTCTTCCTAGAGCATGGGAAAAAGTTACATTGGAAAACATAGATGAAACAAGGGAGGGAATTGTGATAGGAAATGTGGTGTACATCCCTAAAAGGAAATGTAACACTACAACTACATAATCTATTCGAAGTTTGAGTCCAGCTGAGGACTCGTTAATAAAACAAGCGCTTCTCGGGAGGCAACCCGTGTGTTTATTTTTAATATATTTTTTTTCAGTGTCTACACCCCAAAGTTTTACCACTTGGTCAAACTTAAGTGTGGGGGTGTGCCACTAATTTGAATAAAATTGCAATGCTTTTTGTTTGTTTGTTTTTGTTTCTAATAATGCAGGTGTTGATTGCAAGAAACAGAAGATTGGATAGAAACATAAAACCGGATATCATGGTTTATTTTCTCATTTTCCCTACTTTCATACTTTTAAGTTCGTTTATCACATTGAGGACAATGCTTAACTTAAGTGTGGGGGGTGAGTAGGTAAATAAGAAATTAAGTCTAATATCGAGTTAATTTTTAAATTTTGTTTGTCCTTATAATCTAGTTGTTTTCACACTTTTAGGAGTAATTTATTAGAATAACTGGATCTATCCACTGGAAAAATCAGTAATTTTGAAAGAATTGAGATGTGTCGTCCCAATTAATATTGCAATCCACTTTTGGATCGATAACATTTGCTAGCACACATTATAACCCTTTCCACTAAATTGTGAGGATTTTAGCCTGTTCATATCTAGCATACATCTTATATGCTCGAATCTTTTGTTATGAGTGTGCCGATGATTTTATTTATTCTAGAACTTGTACTTGTAAATCATTACGAGACCGTTGTGAGATTACATTTTTGTAATATAAGTATACATACGTGATAAGAGGCAACCTTAGGATTTTAACCAAATAGCCTTCCTTATTGATTTTTAGGTAGTCACATTGATTAGTTAATTTCCAATTTTTAACCCTTTTGTTAGCGTTCATATTTAACGATAGATACCCTTAGTTACACCTTCTGAGCCTTTCCTTTTCTTTTGATTAAAACCATAAAAAAATACAAAAATATTTTACACTTTTTAGCCTAGCCTTACCCTTTAGTCAAGTCTTGGTGAGTTGTTAGCTTTATGAGGTATTATATTATGAATCATGAAGAAAGAAATGAGAAAGTGGAAATTCAAGAATCAGCGATTGAAGCAAGTAAAAGTATAGTCATCACAATATATATGATGACAAGTGTTTCCAAGTGTTATGAATTTCAGTTATTTGCAAAAAAAAAAAAAAAAAAAAAAAAAAAAAAAAGTTGTTAGTTTGATATGTATAGTTTTATGTATAGCCAATGAAGCTATAAAATAAAGCATTGATCGCGAAAGAATGAAGTTCTCAAAGACTACGAGGTTATGATTCAAGGAAAAAAAGCTAATAACATTTGATCTATAGACTTGAACTAGTTTGTATATTCTTTATCATCACTTACCCTTCAATAATCCCATGACTTATTCCTACCCTTAACCCTTTTTAGCCTAAACCCGAGTAAAAGACCTCTTTGATATGTAGACTTGGTGCTTACGCCATTGCGGTGTAGTTTTGTTTCTTGTACAAGCCTATAGTAATAATTAGATCATGATTGAGCAATGAGTGTGATTTATCATATACGCTACCCCATATATGAGTGTTATGAGTGAATTATATCTTATTCTTCTTTCGTGAGGTGTTTTAGAAGTGTTAATCAAGCAAGAAAATCGTTGGGTATTGTCAAACATCACAATATTTCAATTATAAAAGCTTAATAAGGATGATCTAACTTATACTTGTATAAGGAGGATTCTCATCATAATTTTCAGAAATCACTTCCGGTTACCATGTGGATATTTAGTTTTCTTCTAGATTTGCTTGAGGACAAGCAATGTTTAAGTGTGGGGGGTTTGATAACGCTCAAAGTTAACATGTTTTTATAACCGTTATTAGTGTTTTTGTGTATGTTATTTGGTTGTTTTATATGCTTTTGCCACTAAATCGTATCAAAGTATGTTTTTGTAGCATATGTAGCCAAATGTAGGAAAAATGGAGAAAAAGTGAAGAAAATGAAGTATATGCGATTACACGAAGATTCCCAAGTTCAAAAGTCCAATCTGTGACGAATTTCATAAGGAGAACCTAAGTTTTGTCATCTCAAAGTTCCAAGTTCAGAGTTAATCAAGTTTGGATAGTGCATAAAGAACTACACAAGGAAAAGTCAAAGTCCAAAGCAACCAGAACCTACCATCCGATCGGTTGGAGTACAACCGATTGGATAGCCACAATTACCACATCCATCCGATCGGTGCCAACCTGCAACCGATCGGATGGACATCTCTGCCTGTTTATACCAACTTCTTGTGCATGAATCTTGGTCTTTTGTCCCATTGTTCTAGGCCCTTCTTAGTGTCTTGTTGTCCAAGCTCCAGCATTTATGTCCCTATTCATTACTAGGAGTATTTGACAAGCCTAAAAGGACCCCAAGAGTACACAATTGAAGACACAATTCAAGAGATAATTTACTCTCATTACTACTCTCAATTATTATCATCATCTAGCTCTCAAAGAAGGGAAATTCGTGCAGAAAGAACCAGGAACTTTGGAGGACCAAGGAAGCAACATTTAGAGGCCAAAAATCTCAAGAAATCATCACCAATACTTAGGTTAACAATACCTTGTCATTTGTTATCAATTCCAAAGCATTGTAAGACTTAAAACCATGGATTCTAATGTTAAATATTCTGAGTTTATTTGCATGTTTGCTATGAGTGGCTAGTAGTCTTTTTACACTTGTTTTGATGATGTTTTATGCTTAGTGATAGTTATGATTGTGATAACATGTTTTAATTCAATTTCAAGTCAATCCTAAGAACCAAATGTACCTTAAGTTTCATAGTGACATTTGTTGAGCCAAGGTTAACTAATTGATAATAGTTTCAAGGGTCGAAAGATTTGTTATTATTCAACTAGTTATAATCATTTGTCTATGAATGATTGTTTTTCACCATAATTATTCTTGACTAAACAAAGAAACTAGAAGTATGATTGTAATAAGAATGCTTTTATAACATCAAATCAGATTGTTTGTAAACCTTTAGTTGAACAAAAGTTTATATGTTTATAAACAATTGTAACCTTTTTGTCTATGAATGGGTTACCTTTTGTAATGACCATTTTCTAAGAGTATTTGATTTGTAATAAGAGTTTGTTCTTGTGTTTAAGATATTCACCATACTTTATGAACCTTGGATGGATCTTGAATTGATTGGTTTACACCTAAAGCTTGTTTTTATGAACTAAAATCTTGACGAAGGTTTAACTTGTAGAAACAATAGATTAGACCACCATCTAATTATCACAACCAACATGTTATCAAAAGTTATCACAATCATGTGTGTCATTAAGTAGAAAACTAGTCTAAACAAGTGTAGTTTTTAAATTATTGAATTTGCTTATTATCTTATTTGCGTACATTAGAGATTTACTTTTAGACTTATATTTTGATTCACTCACAAATCCCTGCGAACGATCCCGACTTACCATCATATCTTGCTATAACGGATGAGTACACTTGCTCGTATGTGTTGTTTCTAGATTTGGTAATTCACCCTTATAAATTTAAAACTTGCACTAACAAAACGCACATCAAACATGGAGACGTTGTATAGATTAAATGTCATAACGTTTGCACTAACAAGATAATCCGCGTACGAATTTTGATATTGAAATATCTTCCAAGTTTCCTTTTTTGAATCCGCCTTCCCTTTTAAACCTTCGCACATACTCTCTTATTGATTCGTCCTTTCTATGTCTGCAATGACGAGGTTCCACATGGTCTTTGACAAGTCTTTTATTTTTGGGGAAAGATTTTAGAAATGCTGCCTGTAGCTCATGATAGTTGCTCACGGATTCTAGAGGGATGCTGTTAAACCAAACCCTAGCAGGTGCGTAGAGCAACGACTTGAACATGTGACATTGGGTGGGCATATCCCAGTGTTTCACTCGCGCTATTGTTTGGAAGACTTTGAGGTGCTCCATTGAGTTTGTTCTACCTTCGAATCACCTGACGTGATCTGGCATGTATAGTTATTTCAATAATTCTACATTGCGGATATACGAGTCGAGCGGATCAACTTCTCTGTATGACGGTAACCATGTTAGGCTTCTGTTGTTGGTGCTTGCGCTTTCAAAAAATGCTTTGTCGCTTTATTTGGAATCAGATTTGACTCCTTTCGGCCTTATACTCTGTTTACTCTTCTCAGCCCCTCTTTTCATGTAACAGCGTGTCTGTAGGATAGTATCGTGTGAGTATGAACATGCAGACTTTTTATTGCTCTGTGATCCGCTGTATGGCTTATTTCCCGGCTTCTTATATACTTCTATGCTCTTCTATTTTCATCTTTCTTGTATGTTTGAATGTTTGCCTCCACTGCTGGAATTTTTAGACGTATTATCTGATTGTTGTGTTTTCCTTTTCCGCTTTGGACCCTTCTTTCTATTGAGCATACCTGACTCGGAATTTTGTTGATTCGTTTCGGAGCTTGAGCACGTTTGTTTGTTCTCGGATTTTTTTCGGGGAACTTTCCCTTGATGAGCTTTCTCACTTGTTTTCAACGATGACTGACGATAGTGTTCGTCGTTGTGCTCTCGGAGAGTTAGCGTGGTTGTGAGCCTTCCTTGATCTCCCAGCACTTCACCCCTCTCTAACATGTCTTGTATGGAGGATGTAAAGGGTGGAGTGGTGTTACCATGGTTTTTGCTCATTGTGAGTATTTTTCGAGAATGCAGTTATACACTGGGTCTCACGGATGGCGCCAACTTGTTAGTGCAAAATGTCTGATAGGTTAGGATTGGGCTTAGTTATGCGTTGGGCCGTCCTTGATGGACTGTCCGTTATGACGAGTTCTGCACTAATGCAAGTGATAATTCCCTGTATAAATGAAAGTAAACCGTTAGCCATATCGTGGGGCACAATTAATCTCCAGCGTGAAAGTAAGTATTCATGTTGCCAGAGGAATGTGTATGTTGAGATGTGTGAGAAAGTCATACCTCGCGAATATGTACTGAGATTACCTTTTATAGGTGGTCGAAATGCTAGGGTTTCCTAGTATTTCGCATATTGCTGTTGTGGCCAGAGTGGGACCCTTGTTGGGCAAGGATCCGTTAGCTTAATAATGATTGCGAATGTAGATTACCTTCCGAACCGTAGGCCGACCCGGAAGCTTACTTCGGAAGTGCCGCTTAGGTGATCTGTGTGCACTCTTATAAGTCTGGGTCATGCCTTGTGCATAACTTGGGCTTTGCCAATATCTAGTATGTTTGTTTGTTGGGACGGAGCCCGGTTGTGTGTAATGCGGTTCAGTCCCAGTTGTATGATATAGTCCAGGCCCAGTAAGCTTGCTATCCGTATAATACGTCATCAATAACAACTGCCGCCACCAACTAAATCCGCTGCCACCACCGCCAACGACATGTGTCGGCAACACCACCCCTTGACATGGTCTATGTTGATCCCAGTTGAGCTAATACGATCTTATATAGAAGTTAACTTAAACAAATACTTAAGCTTAAACGCGGAATATAAAAGCTTAACTTAAGAAGATTAAGAATTCTCTTTCAACACTTCAATATTATTAATACGAGCACTCAACAATGCTAGGGTTTTACAACCTTGAAGTGAATAATAATACGTACATAATCTAACCCTAGGATCCTCCTTTTATAGGCCAAGGAGTCCTACTAGGTTTATAATACCTTTCTCTACAAGATAAGAATAATCTAAATAGATATACTATACAAATAATCTATTCCATAATTATCCTATCGTATACAATGTTAATCCATCCAGCAGTAGTTTCACCAAGCAGCAGATTGTCTTCAGCAGCAGAGTCATTATACCAGCAGCAGTTTCATTGTAGCAGCAGTATTACTCAGCAGCAGTATCACATAGCAGCAGTGTCACTTGGTCAAAACCCAAAAATCCTCCCCTAAACTTAATATTTATTTCTAAATATTCAAGTTTCTTCAAAGCTCAATTAATCACTTGGAGGATGCTTCCAAACACTTCAACTCTTGAAAATTCAGTTGATCAAATATCTTCTTATACTTTGACAGCAAATTGAATGCTTGATCATCAGAATCATAATCTTTCTGCAGCTTAAGTGTTTTGTCACCATTAACCATCTGATTGACAATATTCCAGTAACTTACCACTGGGTAATCTACTTCAGCTAGCATATACAAAGTAATAGGTCCAATTTCTAGCACATGAACTCCAGAATCTTGAAAGAGTCTCCATTTTCTTACTTTGTATTCTACTATCTCTGTCCATTCAGAATCATCCATTGAAGGTTCAAACATAAGTTTAAGAGCTCTCCACATAACATTATCAGAAGAAGTTAAGATATGATCAATTTGATCTCTCTCATACTTTTTACCATCAAATTTCTTAGCTCCAAACTTTGCCTTATATAACTTCCACAAGTCTTCAACATCCTCTCTATCAAAGTAGTGTAACATCTGTTGAAATCTAAGAAATCTGTGAGTCTTACCATCAGATCTCTGGACATCATGAAATGCTCCAATGTTAGTATCATACCCTGTAGTTACTTTGACAATAGGATATTTAATTCCTAATGGTTTGGCATCAACTACTTCAGGATCTTCCATCTTGCCAACCACAGTATAACCCTTCAATTGTTCTTTTTGATGCTCAGAAGGAATGTGATCAAGACCATGTTTAAACTCATCTCCTTCAGGCATAGAACTGCTTCCTTCTCCAATCTTTCTCTTCTTCTTTGCAACTGACTTATGAATAACACCTTTTCTTTTATCACCCTGCACAGAAGAAGTAGTCTTTGCTGCATTACTTTCAAGCTTTTCAACAACATTAGCTTCTTGAATCTGCTTTGCTTCAACTATCTTTTCAGGCACCAACTTCTTGTTCATCTGAGCAATTTGTTCCAAGTCCTCAGCACATCCCATAGTATAAAAAGTATCTGTTCTCTTCTTTGTTTGTTGATACAAATCAAAAACTTCTTTGTCAGAATAAGCTTTCAACTGCACCAATGTCCATCCACCCATATTCTTTAGATACCTTTCATATTCTTTCCTTTGCTGTTTAACTGTTGGACCTTTGAATACTTTAACTTTTCTTCTAGCAGCAGCATTCTCTTTTCTTTTATTAGAAGAAAAGTTACTATACCAAGATTGCACATTAAAATTTGGAACTTCATTTTCTTCAATCTTGATCAGCTTGTTTAATTCAATATCAGCAGCAATTCTGATCTTTTCATCATCTCATTCATCATACATTCTTAAACCTTCAGCCTCTTTCTCAGCCAGCTGCTGATCTTCCAAATTAAACACCTCTTGTGCTTTAATAGCAGCAGCTTCATCATGTTCAACTTGCAATGGCTTAGGCCAAGAATCAAAAGGTACATCAGTAAAATCAATCCCTTTATACATCCACCTCTGAACATCAACTTGCTTGCCTTTACCCTTATCAGTAGAAGATGATGTGATTGTCTTCTTTTGAGTAGCAGCAGGTTCTTTTATTGTTATTCCTTTTTGAGGTTTTCTTGTTGCTGATGTTATGTTTGTTGTTGTGATAGATTGTGATAATAATTGAGTTGGTAATTGAGGTGTATGAGAGTCAGCAGTAGTCTTCTTACTTAGCAAAACCATTGCCTCTGCAGCAGCATTATCCATAGATCCAGCAGCAGAGTCTTGTACTTCAGCAGTATTCACTATTCCACTAGCAGCAGAATTATGAACAGCAGTAGAGTCAGCAATAGCAGCATTTTCAACATGTTTTACCACTGAATCTTCCAAAGTCTTCAACACATTACCCATCAACCCTGTTGCCTTCACTAGTTGCTCAGACTCCAAAGTTTTAAGAGTATCAACCACCTTTTCCATAACAACTTCATTCCCAGACTTATCAGCAACTACAAAGTCTTCATCATTCTGAGGACTATCCACATCCATGTCTTCAATCACTGGAACCTCCCCTGAAACTATTCCAGCATCCATATCTTGAACAGTATCAACTTTTTCAAGATTTACCTCCCCTGAATCCATGACAATCTCTTTCCTCCCCTGTTTGGAAGCATCCTCTTCCAAATGAGTAGATGGTTCAGAAGAACTTACAACCTGATTAGTCCCCACTTTCTTCAATCTTTTCAAGAAAGTTGAAGGTCTTGATCTCTTGAAGCTCTTAATCTGTTTTCGCATTTTGATGATGACCTTGGCTTGACCAGCAACAACATTAGATAGATTAAGAACCTTATCTTCCAAAGACTCACATTTCAACCCCAAAGCGGTACAAGTAGCCGTCAATTCTTTTACAAGTTGCATTGTAGTCTCATCACTTCGACCTGTATTACCTGGTCCGAGAGGTGAATCACTGACATTGTCATCATGTACAAGTGGATCCGTCAATTCATGAGTCACTGGCATGTCCTCATCACTTCGACCTGTGTGACCTGGTCCGAGAGGTGAATCTTGGGACAAAAACTCAGTATCAAACCTAGTTTGATCATCTGAGCCCCCTATGTTTTCCATTTGGCTAGGGTTACCATCCTGAGAAGCAGACTCATAAGAATCCTTTTCTCTAGATGTTGCCTTGGTTTGGGTCTTAATGATGTTATCACTATCCTGCTCTGCTGCTAAGCTAGAAGCAGTAGTGACAGCCCTTGCCAACATGTCCTCTCCATCACCTAGGACAGCCTCATCTGGTACAGCCATACTAACACTATCCTGAGGTAGATTAGTGTTCTTTTTGGTTTTCCTACGTGTATATTGTTTTGTAGGTTGTGTAACAGATGTAGTAACATTGGGTGTGTGATGGGAATCAGTGGGATTTCCTGATCCTTCACCCTGGTTGTTTTGCACAATTTGTTCCATGAAAGAAGTAAGATTTGTATGTGCACCTGAAAAACCTTTGCCATGCTTACTCAAAAAGGTAAAAGTCCTTGAAGCCAATTTTGGAGCATCATATTCAGCAACATGGTTTCTTGTTTTAGAAATTTGTCTTTCAATAAAGATTTGAAGAAATCTTGGATATAGCAAATAAGAACCATCTTCAACACCTTTAAACAACCCAGCCAATATCATTTTTGAAAAATTAAATGGTTGACCTTTGCACAGACATATCATTGCAGAAGCAATGGTAGTACTGAACTCATGCCACCCAGATGTTTTAGGACTCAAACAATGAAGGAATAGATGTACCAAAAACTTGTATTGAGGACAGAGGAGAGCTTTTTGAAATTTTAAATTGGTATGCTTCCCCTCATATCCCAATTCTTTTAAACCAGCAAAAATAGCATCATTGTCAAGGCAAGTGGTCTCTGTGTCATCATCTAAGAGAAGAAATTCCCTTATTGATGATTCAGTTACACGAACCTTTTGCCCATCTACAAAAGCACTGACATGTTTTTCCCCATTCATAGTTTTGATTTTGGCAGTAAACCAAAACTGTTTGATGTAGGAAACATATATAGTAGGGTTCACAGTGAGTGCATACCTAAGAGAAGTAGCATTCAAAAACTTTACCATGTCTGTGAAACCTTCAGGAACTAACTCTTCATTCAAAATGACCACACTGTTGTGTTGCTCAACCCAGATACGTGTAAGCTCCATGAATTAGGTTTTAGAGAATTTGGGGATTTGTGATTATTGGAATGATTAGGTGTAAGGGTTTGTGATAACTTCAATTGAGAACATATGAAAACCAATTATGAAGATCAATTAGGTTTTAAACGGATGGATGAAAGTTACACATAACACCCTCTTACTTACAACCATAGCAGCAGAACCTTGTCATTCACAACTAGCAGCAGAGTGATAGAACTAGCAGTAGAGTGAACTGGAGCCAGCAGCAGAGTTGACTATAGACCTTGGTCAACTATACATAACAATTAATGCACATATCACTCCGTAATCCCTATAAAACCGGCGAGATCTTTTCCCCAAATTATGCAATCAAACCCTAATCTCTTTTAAAAACGCCACATTCACAATCAATACTATCCATCTTTACAATCAAATCACCACACAATGAAATCAACACCCGAAATAATCAATATCTCTTCTGATTCATCATCAGAGGATGAATCCCCAATGGAACCCTATGTCCCACCGTTTCGTCCTCCACGATTTGGTTGTAGAACAAAAGAACAAGCACGCAAGAGGAAGCATGATCTTCCTGTGTTTAAAGATCTTCTCAACCTAAATCAGACTCCAAGCACCTCAAGAGGTAAACAACCTATGTCCCCTGAGGCTCCAGCATCATCAGAATCATCAGAAGACCAAGCTTGGATCCCTGTGCAACCACCTCCTCCAGTGCATCATTATCAATCTCCCTTCATCTATACATCATCAGATGAAGATGAGGAAGAACCACCAACCAATCCACCTGCCACTCCGGAGAGGCTACAATCTTCAAGGTCAAGGCCACAACCATCACCTGGTCTTTCTCTTGGACCATCAAGACAAAACCCTCCTCTCCCAAAGGATAGAGAGGTTGTGCTTGGGCTTCCATGCCCTAGGAAGTGATGAAGATTAAGGTGTTAGGTTATGATGTCAGTTTTTGTGTTTTGTCTTTTGATGTTGGATCGTTTGTACTTTTTAAATGAATGAATGATATGAACTTTCTTGTTTCATTTTCTTGCAAATCACCATTCGTATGCCTGCAAAATGTTAGACCAAACACCACAAAGCAAACAACCAATATATGTACTAGCAGTAGAGTTAGAAAATCAATGAGCAGCATAGTACATTATATCTCAAACATATACACATTAACAAGCAGCAGAATAACAAGCAGCACATGCATTACAAACTTTAACAAAAACAAAGAGATAAGTTTTTCAAAGATTAATCATACCAATGTTTGCAATTAAAAATTGAAACCTCCCCACATCAAAATGTTTAGTGAGAAGATCAGCAACATTGTTATCAGTATGAATTTTAACAATTTGAATCAACTTCTTTTCATAGCAATCCCTTATAAAGTGATGCCTTATCTCAATATGTTTTGTTTTAGAATGAAACACTGGATTTTTAATTATGCAAAGTGTGCTGTTGTTATCAATATGGATTTTAGTATTCATGAAATTGTACCCATAATCCAATAATTGATTCTGCATCCATAAGACCTGTCCACAACAACTTGAAGCAGCCACATACTCAGCTTCTGTTGTTGAATTAGCCACCACTGTTTGCTTCTTGCATTGCCATGACACCAACCTGCTTCCAAGAAATTGACAACCCCCTGTTGTAGACTTTCTATCCAAAGAAGCTCCAGCATAATCACTATCTGAGTAGGATACCAAATCAAATGGTGAATCCTTAGGATACCAAAGGCCCAATTTTGGTTGATGCCTCAGATATCTAAAAATTCTTTTCACTGCATTGAGATGTGATTCCTTGGGACACACTTGAAATCTTGCACAGGCACACACTGCAAACATAATATCAGGCCTTGATGCTGTAAGATACATCAATGATCCAATCATAGACCTGTACAAGTGTATATCCACTTCCTTTCCATGTTCATCCTTCAGCAATGGTTTATCTTTTTCCATGGTAGTCTTGGCAGGCTTAGCATCTTCAAAGCCAAACTTCTTCAAAATATCATTGACATACTTATCCTGACTGATAAAGATGCCATTTTCTTTCTGTGTAACTTGCAGACCTAAGAAGAAGGTGAGTTCTCCCATTGAACTCATAGCAAACTTGTCCTTCATAAGCTTCTCAAAACTAACACACATAGCTTTGTTTGTAGACCCAAAGATGATGTCATCAACATAGATTTGAACCAGCAGAATATCATCCTTTTGTCTTTTGAGAAACAAAGTTTTATCAATCTTGCCCCTGCTGAACCCAGATTCTAGCAAGTAGGTTGACAAGGTGTCATACCAAGCTCTAGGAGCTTGATGTAGACCATACATTGCTCTATTAACCTTGTAGACTTTGTCAGGATGATCAGGGTCTTCAAAGCCTAGTGGTTGAGACACATAAACTTCCTCAGTAATGGTCCCATACAGAAAAGCACTTTTCACATCCATTTGATACACTACAAAATCTTTGTATGAAGCATAAGCCAAGAATATTCTAATAGCCTCTATTCTTGCCACTGGTGCAAATACTTCATCATAATCAAGGCCTTCTTGTTGTGTGTATCCCTGTGCTACTAACCTTGCCTTATTCCTTATGACAATTCCTCTCTCATCTCTTTTGCATCTGAAAACCCATTTTGTGCCAATCACTCTTTTTCCATTTGGCAGTTCAACCAAAGTCCAAACTTCTTGCAACTTAAATTGTAGAAGCTCATCTTGCATTGCTTCCACCCAACTTGCTTCTTGTAAGGCTTTGTAAGTGTTTTTGGGTTCAATTTGAGAAAGAAAACATGCAAACAGGCAATTTTGAAGATCTTTATGACTATTCCTTTGATGCAGAGATCTGGCAAAGAAACTTTGATGTTGAGGATCTTTCAAGGCTTTAGTCATCTGCCTAGTTTGAATAGATGATTGTGGATCACTTAGAATTTGATCTTTTGGATGATCCTTGTGTATTTTTGTGGTAGTTGTAGGACTAACAGGAATATTGAGTTCCAAGTTAGTATAATCAGCAGCAGCTCCAAATAACTGACCATCAAGTGCATCATCATCTGTGTCATAATAAATATTCTCTAGAGGAGGCATATTTGGATCATCAGGATAGATAGATTCAGCAATAGGTCTGCCCTGAGAGTCCAAATTAGGAAACATTGAAGTAACAGTAGAGTTAGTAGGCTTGGAAGCAGAATGTGTTGGAGCAGTAGTTGTAACTTTTGGCCGAGCAGTAGAGTCTTCTGAGTCAGCAACAGAGTCTTCTGGCTTTGTAGGAGAGACATCAACAACTACTTTGAGAGGCTCATTACTATCTTTTTCTGCTTCAATTGGTATTTCAATACCTTCTTCAGTTTCCTTAGGTTTATCATGAGAAACAACATCATCTTTAGGGCTGTGATCTTTCTGAAAGGGTACAAAGGTTGAACCAATCTTCAATTTCTCAATCACAACAAACTCTTCCTGTGGTTTATCAACACTGGCAATAACAGGAACATAGTTCATTGTTTTGGCAAGAATATCAACATCAAATAACCATTCTGGTCCCTTCCCTGCAGAATTATATGTGTTTTCACTAAACTTAATATGCAGATTCTCCTCCACATGTTTGGTTCTTTTATTATATACCCTAAAGGCTTTACTATTTACAGAGTAACCAACCAAATTTCCTTCATCAGCTTTTTCATCAAATTTGCCTAGCTGATCCTTTGTGTTTAAGATAGTAACAGGACATCCAAATGGTTTGAGAAAATCAATCATTGGTTTCTTTCCATGAAATAGCTCATATGGAGTTTTGTTATGAGGCTTGACTACCTTACTTCTGTTTTGCACAAAACATGCAGTGTTCACAGCTTCAGCCCAAAAAGGTACAGGTAGTTTTGAATCAGATAGCATGGTTCTTGCAGCCTCAATAAGTGTCCTGTTTCTTCTTTCTGCTACACCATTCTGTTGTGGAGTTCTTGCTACACTGTACTGTCTAAGTATTCCTTTTCCCACACAGAATTGATTCATCTCACTGTTCTTGAACTCAGTACCATTGTCACATCTGATAATCTTTACCTTGTGATTGTGCAGATTTTCAACTCTTGTAATGAAGGCTTTGAGTACTCCTGGAGTTTCATCTTTGGTTGCAAGAAAGAATACCCAAGTAAACCTGCTAAAGTCATCAGTAACAACCAGACAATATGACTTCTTATTCAGACTTTTTACAAATACAGGCCCAAATAAATCCATGTGTAGCAAGTGTAGTGGCACAGTATTTGTGTTTACAGTCTTGGACTTGAAAGAAACTCTTTGTTGTTTACCCTTTTGACATGCAACACAAGTTTCACAATTCTCAAAAATCTTTGTAGGCATGCCTCTCACAAGATTGCCTTTCACCAATTTGTTCATAGTCTTGTAGTTCAGATGTCCCAGTCTTCTATGCCATAATTTGGACTCATCAATAGTGGCCTTTGCAATTAGACAAGTCAAAGCTCTCTTAGGAATAATATTCTTAATATGATCACTGTATATATTTTCCTTTCTAGGGACCTTCAGTAACACAGATTTGTCATCTGGTAATTGAAAATCAGGAGAAAGAATCATACACTCAGTGTCTGTAAAAAGAACAAAATTCTTTTTATCACACATTTATGAGACACTAAAAAGGTTAAACTTAAGTCCTTTCACAAGGAGCACCCTCTCAAAGTCCAAATTTCCAGTTCTTAATGTACCAATTCCAACAATCTTTCCACCTTTTGGATCATTCCCAAAAGCTACATAACCACCATCAAAAGCCTCAAGATCTTCAAGTTGAGACTCATCACCAGTCATGTGTCCAGAACATCCACTGTCAACAATAACCATATCCTTAAGCTCATCCAGTAGATTGACCTGCACATGAAAAATAGAGAAATCAGTTTCTCTTGATGACCCAAGCCATTACTGACTTGGATCTGCCCTGTGCATCAGTATAATCAAATTTCTTTAAATCACTTGATGCACTACTATTCTTGGAAACAGTATTTGAAACATTTGATTTTGGTTTCCAAGTCCAGCAAGCTGAGGCCTTAACAGCATAAAAGTGATTACCAACAACTGTATTTGGAAGATGTTTTGACTCAGAAGTAGAAAGTTTTGTGCTAGCAGTAGGTTGCTTGCTAGCAGCAGAGTGCATACTAGCAGCAGAATGCTTACTAGCAGTAGAGCCACTAGAAAAACTTGTTATTGATTTGAAAACACCATTTGGTTTAGCAGCATAAATAGATCTAGTAGCACCAGATCTCAACAAAACAGCTCTAGGAACCATGTTTCTATTAGGATGAGGGTGAGTTTGTTTTTTAACATATTTGTGATTCACCCTTGTGTATTGATTCCAAACAGGTCTTTGGTGTTGTGGACATCTACCAATCAAGTGGTCAAAACTACCACACTTATAACAAGCCTTCTTCTGTAATTCAAACTGGTTACCTAATCTCTGTGAAACTAGGTTGTTAAAGTTTCTTTGGTTACCTCTAGGCTTATTATCAAGACTTCTCAATTGTTCTCTAGGCACCTCATTGTACTCAACCATTCTCCTAGCAAGTTTATTTCCTAACACAGGTTTGACAAACTTAATCTGTTCTACCTTAGGTTTAACCTGAGTTGGAATCTCTTCCTTTTTAACTGTTAGTTTTGGTTGAACCTGTTCTTCTTCACTTTCACTATCAGAATACCATTCTTCAATAGTTGGAGCCTCAGGAAACTTTCTAGTCTCAACCTTAGGTTTTTCTATAGTACTTGTGCTACTTTCACCTACAGGTTTTCCAATTTCTAGCTCACTAATGAAGGATAGCTCTTTGCCTGGTGGAGCATAAGCACTTTTGGCTGGAGGAGCCACTTCATTATATCCAATTCCACTGCCTTTTCTCATCAAGGTGCTCTCTATTGACTTATTAACCATATCAGAAGCAAATTGTTGTTTTTGTACTCTTACTACATGTTTTTCTTTTTCAGCAAGAGCAGCTTCTTTTTCTTTTTCAGCTTCTTCTAACTTATTTTTAAGAACTTCTACTTCACTATTTTTCTTAAAAATTTCTATATCTCTAAGATTAAGTTGTTCTACATATTCCTTTTCACACTCTTTGAGATATCCTAACCTTCTCTCAACATTTTGAATACCTACTTTATAACCTAAGTTATCAAGTTTTAGATGTTCAACTTCTCTATTTAAACTCTCATTCCTAGCCTTAAGTACTTCTATAGTGTCAGAACAAGATTTAAAAGAACATCCAGATGATTCAGAATCATTAGATACCTCAGAGTCAGAGCCTGATGATGAACCATATGCCATAAGTGCAAAGTTATGCACTTTGGGTTGAACAGCAGCAACCAAAGAGAAATTTGGTTCTTCTTCAGCCATATCACTCCAGTCATATTCTCCCAGCCCATCACAAGCTACCATTGCAGACTTTGATTCTTCAGTCTTCTTTGGAACTTCAGCATTCTTCTTTGGAGATCTACACTCTCTAGCAAAGTGTCCCTTCCTGTTGCAATTGTAGCATTCAATCTTAGACTTGTCAAACCCTGGACTCTCCTTAGCCTTGTATTTGACTTCTCTTCCAGTCTTTTTCCAGAACTTTCTTGCTCTTAAAGTCAGCATTGCCATTTGCCATTTGAGATCAATTTCTTCAAGATCATCTGGATCAATATAATCCAAATCTTGATTTATGACATGTGATCTTATGGTAGTAGTAAGCTCAGCCAAGAATGCACATAAAGCAACATCACTGGTAGAAATCTTGTCATTTGAACTAGCAGCAGATCCAGATCCATCAGCAGTAGATACTCCATAAGCAGTAGAGTGAGTATCTTGTGTCTCTTTTGATTTTGAAGACACAAAAGCAAGATTTTGTGTACTAGAAGATGAAGTAGAAGAAGTAGCCAATTCAGATTCATACACCCTTAAATTGTTGTAGAGGCTCTCCAACTTCATTGTCTCAAAGTCAGGCTTATTTCTCCACACCACTGTATGCATGCTCCATTCAGGTGCAAGACTTCTTAGAAATTTGAGATTCACATCTTCCTGTGGAACAACATACCCAACAAGCTTTAGATGACTAACTAGTTGATTTAGCCTGTTGTATGTGCCAATTATCTTTTCTCCAGGTTCAGAAGTAAAGTTTTCAAACTGATGCTTCAACATATTCTTTCTGGACTTCTTAGTAGCATCATTCCCTCCAAACCTGAATTCTACTGCATCCATTAATGCTTTTCTTGTTTCACAATCATCAAAGTCCATTTGAAATTCATTAGGTATTCCCATTAAGAGAATACTATGAGCCTTGATTTCCAGCTTCCTTGTTGCATTAGCTTCAGCAGATTTAATTGGAATCTCCTTGCCATCAGCACTCTTCTCTGGTTCAGAATCACCATTAACAATCACATTCCACATGTTGAAGTCGATCATGCGAATATATTGTCTGATCCTTCTTTTCCATAGCTCATACTCAGAAGGATTGAGCATAGGTACCCTTGAAGCAGTCACCATATGAGTTTCATCACCCATCTTAAGCAAACGATTTGGAACAGCAAACTTTAAAGAAACAAAATCTTCTTGATTATAACTTCTAGATCACAAGCTCTGATACCACTTGTTGATCCCAGTTGAGCTAATACGATCTTATATAGAAGTTAACTTAAACAAATACTTAAGCTTAAACGCGGAATATAAAAGCTTAACTTAAGAAGATTAAGAATTCTCTTTCAACACTTCAATATTATTAATACGAGCACTCAACAATGCTAGGGTTTTACAACCTTGAAGTGAATAATAATACGTACATAATCTAACCCTAGGATCCTCCTTTTATAGGCCAAGGAGTCCTACTAGGTTTACAATACCTTTCTCTACAAGATAAGAATAATCTAAATAGATATACTATACAAATAATCTATTCCATAATTATCCTATCGTATACAATGTTAATCCATCCAGCAGTAGTTTCACCAAGCAGCAGATTTTCTTCAGCAGCAGAGTCATTATACCAGCAGCAGTTTCATTGTAGCAGCAGTGTTACTCAGCAGCAGTATCACATAGCAGCAGTGTCACTTGGTCAAAACCCAACAGTCTAGGTGGCCTTTGTCGGTTATTTTGGATTAGGTAGTTTTAGCTGGCAGTTTTGGTTTCAAACTTGAACTGGGTTGTTACTTCATGATATGTGATAGTAGTTTCTTGGTTGGATTATTTTTGCTAGATCTAACGTTAGATCTATAAAACCCCACACCACCCAACAAACAAAAACACACACCCACCACCAGCACTTGTATGTCACTCTAAAACATAAACTAACCTATCATCTCTATCATTTCATACACACTAAACATCTTCTGAAATTGGCACATAGATGTTACAAACTATGTGTTCGGCTTTGGTTGGTAGGTTAGGCAGTGTTGTCGGCTGTAAGTGTTTGCCGTATATAGCTTACATGGTTTAGCTGATTGTGTCTACTAGATATTTGTTGCTAACTTGCTATATGTTGTTTTGGTATGCTGGTTTTTATTATATCTTGTGCTATATCTAAAGGTCTTTGACGTTTTTTTTATTGATTTAGAGGGTTTCATATTTTTTTTAACCGATAAGTTGTTATAATGGTTGTTTCGCTACCACCATAGCTTGTAGGTTGTGGTTTTAGTAACCAGCGGTTTTCTGTTTGAGGTCCTAATTTTAGGCCGATTATGTATTTTCATGCCTAGGCTATGGTGTGGTTTTTGTTGAATGTAAATATTTTTGAGGTAACACGTTATAGATGGGTGTGTTTGGTGTGAGGGTGTGGCAATTAAGGAATAGGATTGACAATCATTGAATATGTTTGGTATACACCTATAGGATTTAGAATATCAAATAATAGTGTTTTCATCATACTAGGCACATTAGGTAGGTATGCAAAATCTATTCCTTGCGGGTTCACTTGATTAATAATTCATCATGCTTTTCGAAAACATAAAAAAAATAATTAATCTTTTTAGAACAACATCACCATCACCTTCAAAATAGAAAGAAAAGAATTGCTACACTCTCTTCTCATCGTTAGAGGCGAGGAGCATCACGGTCATGCCTAATGCCATCAATCATTGTCGATCATCTTGGCATTCTTAAATGATATGATTCCGCCATCGTAACCGTATAACAAGCGTTGCTTGCCGTCGGAACTTATAAAGTGATGTCGGTGTGTTGCCATCTGCCCTCAAAGATGTTGGGTTTCTTTTTTCTTTCACCATGAATCTATGATTATGAACTTGAAATATGATGACGATGAAAATCATATGACCAAGAGTTTTATTAGATGTAATATATATATATATATATATATATATATATATATATATATATATATATCAATATGAGTATTATTTTTCAATAAATATATATTGGATCTTTGAATATAACAAGGTGGTGGAACCCGCAGCGTTGCGGCAGAGGTGTTTGCTATAATTTTGGGTTGATGCAAGTGTAAAATATACACTGCCGAATGGAACAGTACTAACGTCACATACACTACATAGGAGGCTTTCCTTTAACGTTTATTATACCGATATGTTGCATCATAATTTCAGAACTCCAGGGAGTTGTCATTATGGCGGTAGTCGTGCTTTGCTTTTTAGCAATGCGGCCAGATGGCTACCTGGAATCGTAATCCCGTGGATCCATTTCCCATACAGAAACTCTGGCTTGGTTTGGTACTTCTCGGCAATCCCACCTAACCAGAGCATATGGTAAACATTTAAAATCGTGTCAAAGCAGTATGAAAAATAAGATGTTTAATAAGAAATATTTATACATATTCATACAAATAATACTCGAAAATCAAGTAAAGATATCTATAGTCTATGAAGGATTCTAGGAAACAGAAACTGAAATAACAAAAAGGATCCCATAAGAAATAGAAAAAGCCCCTGCTCCTTGAGCAAAATAGCAAAATTTCGTATAACAAAAATACATATGTTTTTTTTTGTTTTTTTTTTTTGTTTTTTTATTTTTATTTTTATTTTTATTTTTATTTTTAGTTTATTTTTGTTTTTGTAACAAAATAGCAAAATGCAAAATAGCTGTTATTAATGAGTACATACTTATTAGTATCCACACATACTTGTTGGAAATGGGTTAAAAAAAGCAAGAGCATGAGCCTTATTCTATGTTTACATGTTTTAAATATGCTACTGGCTTTTTTTCAAATTTTTCATTGTTCACTCACAATCGTTTATAGGTGTGAACAATGAAAAAAGAGTATAAGTTAAAATATGCTACTAACAGAACCAACAATTACTGATCGTTGTTTGGACATAACGAACGACTACTAATTATTGTATGGACCAACCGGGTGCAGCCCATTGAAATCATATCTTTTCGGGAGCAGTACTCCCAAATGTGTGTTTGAGCAGTACAACCCGTCAGTGGAAGCGTTTGTAGCATACGTTGACTCAAATCATTTTATTATCTTTAACCGTATCTAATGATACTAATTTTAGTATATAATACAAAAGGAACTAAAATATTATTATCTTAGGACATTTGAAGACGTTAAGACGTTTGAAGACAATAAGAGTCTGTCTCGCTTGATGAACAGTAACAAACCGTATAAGTATCAAAAGCATAACCTATTCAAAAACATGAGTCATACATTAAATTAGAGATAGAGAAAATGGATCAAAAATGGTCATGGACTAATTCTTAATGATTGATAGCAATAACCGAATCTTAAAAACTTACCCGCCGGTAACCACCGAATAAAACAACTTGGTAATGAACCGAAAATCTTGAATCTTAGGAACCCATTCAAAATCCTAACTTCGCCCTCAAGAAATCTTCAATAAAAACAATCCAAGCATAAAGGAGTTCTGGTTTAAGTTACACGCTAAGACTTTTAAATCATATCGAAAGAGCTCATATAAATAATAAACACATCTTCATTATAAAAAGATCCATAAAAAAACCACTGAATAACCATACCTGTGATTACACGACTCATAAATCTTTTAAGGTAAGTATTGTTTCTTGCAGGAAGGCAATGGTAAAATGTTAGCAGCTTCACATTTATCCTACAAAACACCAAAAACACCCCAAATATTAATCCAGCCAATAAGTTCCAAAACATCATTAGCATAACAATATCGATTTCAAGAAACATAAGATTAGTAAAAGTAAAGAGTTAAGAAGAAAAAGATAATAAAAGACTAAGCCAAGCGACTCTGCCCAATCACCTAAAGGAGAACCTAACCTGATCCTTCATAAGAGCATGAGTAGTGGTAACTTGAGTTATAACTTCACTCAGTGCCACGTTAGCGCTACATCAGCTTTAACACTTTAACCTTAACTCACAAAAGAACACCCTCAACAATAACTCAGCTTTAACTCAAATATTTTCAAATTCAACCATCAACTAAAACTAATATTTCATTTAATAACTAATAAAACACAACTTACATTAATATTTAAACTTTAAACACACATTAAGCTTAAAAGTTACTTAAAATTTAAACACACATTAAACTTAAAACACAAACTACAGCAAACTTGAAACATAAAACTACGATTTAATAAAATGAATCATCCGACACATAGCCCTCGTGACTCGAATAGGAGGTACTTGAATCGTCCTCACTCGATGGCACACGTGGAAGACCCATTTTCCATCGCCATTCTGCTCGACGGTTTCTCTGATGCTGTTTAGCTTTTGCTCGTGCATTACGAGCTCTTGCGTCACTTTCTTCCTCTGCTTCAACACGTAACAATTCTTGCATATCTTGCTAAAACAGTTCTTCATCATTCAACCCTCTCCAAATGGGTTAGTTTTCCACCGGTGGATTGTTCACTGGTTGATCGGGTTATTGTTGGACAACTTGTGGATTGGGTACCGGTTCATTATCCGGTGTGAATACCGGAAGATGTCTTCCGGTGGAGTGTTCACCAGTGCATTCGGAATCATGCTGGAGCTTGGGAATTGCTGGAAAAAGTCATGGTGACATGGGAATTGCAGGGAGAAGTCACGGTGAGTTGGGAATTATTGGGAGAAGTCATGGTGAGTTGGGAATTGTTGGGAGAAGTCTTTGCGAGACATTTTTGTGGAGATAATTGATAAATTTTATGTGTGTTTGTGTGAGTTGTGTATTTATAAAGCAGCCAGGGAATAAGCCTATATATAGTTTGAGTTATGTGATCTGTGTTTGTGTGAAATTCAAAATTTGAATTTGAATTTTAAGTTTATCCCTCCCTTCCAATTTGAAAGGTGTTTCCACACGTTTTTGTAATTATACACACGTTTTATTTATTTATTTTGAATTTGAATTTGAATTTTAAATACTATCCCGCCCTTCAGTTTGTATTTAAATTTTAAAAATTATCCCGCCCTCCAGTTTTCGATATTTGAATTTCTAAACACCCCTATATATAGCACACCATATCATACTATTTTGCACACACTTCACTTTCTAAAAAAATTTTACAATGGCTAATCATTGGTCTGTTAAGAATTGATGAAACGGATCTGCAACTTCAAGTCGCCTTGAAAATGGTTAGGGAAGAAGTATTGCAAGTGTGTGTAACACCCCCGAAATCGAGTCCAGCGGAAGCATACATGTCACTGGGGTGCTACTCAATTAGTATCATAACACAAGTACAAAGAATGGTTTTTATCTCAACCATTTAGAGTAACTTTCATTATCAAAAATATTCAAATTTACATCGTTCAAAAATAGTACGGAAATATAGGCCCATGAAAGAGTTTAAGCGGTCCCAATTATAACAGAGTCATCTATGACCATGCCATGCCATGCCAAAGCCTTCAACAGTTTGCTATCGCCTTAAACCTGAAAATACATGCTAAAAAGTGTCAACACGAGGTTGGTGAGTTCATAGGTTTACAATAAAACAGTAGTGTTGTGAGTTCAATAGAGAGTTTCGTGACCATTTTGTGGTTCCCAATGCCATGAAAATAGTGTTTACCTTACAGTAAAATTAGAATTGTGGACCATGAGTAGAGTGTGTGATCATTACAACGAATATAATGTCACATAGTAATTAGTCTATTACGCTAGCACTAAGTTCATGCAACCGAATCTTGACAGCGTACATGCTCTAGAAGCACGTTAAATAAATCCCTTGCAAGTGTCTATCCCGTGACACTCGTATTTCGACATGTTATACGCTCACGTTTGCCTATCCGGCCAAACCGAACGGGGGTGTCAACCCCAATAGATCTATTTATAGCATTCGCGCTTCCCAGCAGGAATTGACGGTTCATGAGTTTGGGCATTGTGGGATTCAGTGTCTTAGGCTAATCCGCTTAATAGTGTAAATAAAGCATAAGTTTCAGTGTGGTCCATAAAAGTGTTTGCATAAAAGCAATTGTCATTCAATAGAAGTGTTTGCGTAACAGCAATGATTTGTAAAGTGTTTTGCATATAAGCAATAGTTCATAGGGTGTGTAGCATAAAAGCAATAGTTCATAAAGTGTGTTGCATAAAAGCAATAGTTCATAAAGTATGTTGCATAAAAGCAATACATAAAGTGTGTTGCATGTTTATAAAACACTTGTGTATGTGAGAAAATAATCAATTATGCAACCAATATACGCATAGGTGCATTTGAATAATCAATCAAGTATTCAGAAAAACCGTAGAGTTTAACTAAACAATTGCGCATTCAAATAAAGCAAGCATCGAGTTTAGTTAAAAATGAGCATGTATTCTCCCCCAAAACAGTTATAAAACAAGTAAAAGTAGGGGTCATGAACTCACCTTAGTAGAGTATGCAGTAATTCAAGTGATTCAAGTAAGGTGTGGCACCAACACGCGACCTAGATTAGTAAGGCATGTCTTAGTTCATAGTTTAAGTTTAAGACTCAACAAGATTTAATTAATCTTGAAAGTTTTAAAGTGTTGCGTTATTGTTGCTTGTGTGGCTGCATTTAAGTTTGAGGAATAGTTTTCAAATGTTTGTGTGTATTGGCTCTTGGAAGTGTACAAGTATATAATAAATAAGATATCGAAGACGAGATGTCGTTGGTTCGAAAATAACCGAAAGATGAGGTGCGAGGAAATAATAGCGAATACTAACGTTAAGTGTATATGACGAAAGGTACTCGTTAGGCAAGTATACGAAAGACAAGGACGAAAAATAAGCGTTGATAATTATTGAGCGTTGCCAGGGGAAAAATGTATAAAAGTGTTTATAGTATATATATATATATATATATATATATATAGGGGGCTTTATTTTCAGAACCCTGTTAAGTGCGGGAACTGCGAGAACTCCAATTTTGCATTAAAAAACATGCATGTTCATATAAAACATGTATGTTTTCTTACATACACATGCCTGCGTATTAAGGTGTATGTAAGAAAAAATACATGTTTTATATAAACATGCATGTTTTCTAATGCATAATTGGAGTTCTCGCAGTTCCCGCATTTAACATGGTTCTAAAAATAAAACCATTTTGCATTGCTCTATTGCACTTAACAGGTTTTTATATAAACATGTATTATGTGTATTAAGGTGTATGTAAGAAAACATACATTTTTATATGAACATGCATGTTTTCTAATGCAAAATTGGAGTTCTCGCAGTTCCCGCACTTAACATGGTTCTGAAAATAAAGATACACTATATATATATATATATATATATATATATATATATATATATATATATATATATATATATATATATATATATATATATATATATATATATATATATATATATTAAGCGATGAGAAAACGGCATGACTTGGGCATACATGTTGATTTCTCGTGGTGATTATAAGTTACAAAATATATGTTTAGATGAAAGCCGTTTTATAATTTTATACAACTTTAGTAGGTTTTCATATAAAATCATTTTGAGTGTGCACAAGTTAGTTAGACAATACAAGCAAGTACTTGTAAATTATAAAGCCCAAGTAAATTTTCATATGTTGAAATAATTCAAACAAGTTTTAGGTACGTAATATAAATCAATAGTCTTGGTACGAAGTTTAAACTTGAGACTTTGGTTCGGCCTAGTTTTATAACTTTTCAATCAGAATGACAATTTATAGTTTTATGTGTTAAGCGGTATATATATAGTTTTTAGTTTTGATTACAAAGTACGTTGTTATAAATTACTTCGCAACGTGTGGTCGAGTGAAATAAAGTACTTCGCAACACATGGCCGAGTGAAACAAACGAGTCGGGAATCAAGCCGTGGCATAATGATAATACACCGACATAACCGGAATGATCGGGCAAAAATGAAGTGAGCCGTGAGCAAAACAGTAAATCAAACGCACCCTTATGCTTGCATCAAATGGGCTTCGGCCCACAGTAGCTTGACACCAACAAGGCCCAAGTATATACCCAACATTAAAATCTGGTTACATTTTAAATTTCTCAACTTTTGTTTAACATTTTTACTGTCCATGCTGCTTATAACGAAACTATACTACTATACTTGCTGTTCACATTTCAACTCGATACAACCCAAGACGCGAGGACTTGTGAGACCCTTCTCGGCTTAGAACGATACAAACCCGAAACTCACACGACTACCTCAATGTCTTGTGTTAGTCACGGTATAACCCTCCGGGGTGTTTCTCCCTTCTGACGCGAAGCAAAAAATACCCCTTGGGAGTTTGCCGTGTATACCAGATAACATTGAATAATCTTGACAGTTTGGAAAATAATCAGAACACAACAATGCTACACATTATGAGGACACTTAAGAGTATGACCAACCTTGCTCCTCGACCATCGGGTACAACCCGACTCGAGTGGAGGCTCGATACCAATTACACCCTTACAGGTTTGAGATAGCAGGGTACATACAAAACGAGTAAAAAAAAATAACATAAATCTTAATCGAAAGAGACTACCAATAGTAGAAAATCAACAAAAGAAAAGTATATACGTCACGCAAGGTACACTTCCAAATCCTAAGCCAATACAGATTTTGATACTTGTTTTAGCTTTTGTTTCTTTTAACATCAATTGCCACATAACAACAATAACACAAAGAGCTGTTACAATCAATCCTGGGATCGATTGAATAACAGAAAGATAACCAAACCGATTCAAAGCTAGTAAAATACATCTTCAAGATTACAATGATTCGCATAATATATTCACATAATCGAATTGAACATTAAAACAAGGATGTAGATTCTTACAACGTGGTTCGAATGAGAAGGACTAACAAAGACTACGGAACAATAAACTCAATCCGATCCAAGCAAGTAACCAACCACCAATTTTGAGTGAAGTTTTTGAGTGATGGCTAGACTTGTGGATCATTCGGTAAGATATAAAGAATAAAAACGAGTATGGTTGATTCCTCTTTTCTTGTTTTCAGTTATCTTGGAACCAATTAAGGTAGTTGTCCCCCATGGTTTCATCTTATTGTGCTAACCTCGTGGTAAGGACAAGATGGGTCAGACAGGACCAATGTTGTTGTTTTGTGATCAGGTCTGGTCGCGATTCAAATGGAGGTGGGGAGAGGCGTAACAGAAGAGAGAGGGAGGAAGAAGACGTGTGTGAGGATAAGGGAGAGAGAGGGGTACGACTTTGTAGATATCTCATTTTTTTTTTTTTAGACTTGTAATTATTAAAAGGTACTTTATATAAAAGTGAGTATAAGGTGAATGAATAAAAGTGAGAGTTTGAAGTAAGGTGGATAAATGTGAAACGCCTTTGGTTTCCATAGCACTTGCGGGAATTTAAGCGAGTCCCGTGTCTCGTTGAGCTCTGTGAAGAACTCAAGTTTTTGAGGTTAACGTGAGCGCGGTAAATATTATTTATGAGGACGTTTTTATAATGTTAATATAAAAACATGAGTTGTTCATTCCAGGTAAAATTGTTGGATTCATGCCATTACTAGGGTTATGTCGATACGCGTGTGGTGTTTGGCGTGCAAGATATTTCTCGTTTTAATATGTAAATAATCAGTCATAGTCAGAAAATGTAATATTCACATTTTTCTGATAAAATAAACAATTTAGTGAGTTACTGTAAGCTACAGTGTGCGGGTTTGCTTCTCGAAGTAATTATGCAAGCTCATGAATGCTAAAATAAATAGTTAGGTAATAATAAATTGACATTTACTTTTAAAATTAGTTTGGAAAAATTCCAGTTTGTTATTGTCACACCTCCTTAAACGGAATCGCGTCCTCGCGATTCAATTCATGTTACCCATTTCGGTCGAAAAGAGATGAGTATATACACACGAGAATTCATCTTCACATTTCCCCATGTGAAGTCAAGACCTTTTTGCGAGTTTCTACAACTTTGTCGATAGGGATAGGTTTTGGTTCTTTGCTCAAAATTTGCAGTTAGGTAAACTGATGCGACGTCAAATGACTCATAATTTCAGTAAAACAGTCTTTAAACATGGTGTGGGTTAAATCCATGTATCAAAAGTTAACATTTAGTTTCCCCTTTAATATACAAAAGTCTCAATAAAGTTTGACCAGAGAAATTTTTGGCACATCAAAATGGGTATCTCGGAAAAAATACCATTACGAGTTTTGTGGTTTCTATAAGCGCATTTCCAAAAAGAAAGTCCTTAAAAAAAAGCAAAGATGTCAAGGAAAAATGTGTAGTCAATTATGTTTGTTTCGACAAATTTGAGGTGCTTAATGATGGAGTCTTGTTGTCAAGCCTGAGTGGGGTTCAATGCTTAATATCAAGAGAAATTCGTAAACATAAGGATCCAATTTACTTTAACAGTACCAAGAGGTAGTAACATAAATTGCTTTTCAATTGGGCAAATAGTTCACATGGTGATTGCAAAATAGTTTATAGAATGGGTTGTACAATAGTTTTTAGAGTAATAGGAAAACAATTTATCATTTGTAAAATTGTAGCAAAATTGTAGTTTCGCTTTGTGATTTAGTAGCAAAGCAGTTCATAGGGGGTAAAATAGTTTGCAAAGTGTAGTAAGACTTGTAGGATGATTATAATATTGTTTACAAAATGCTAGCGAAACTGTTTGTTGTTTTGTAGAATGGTAGTGAGGTAATAAATCGATTTATTAAATCACGATAAAATACTTGTAAAGATGATTTGTAAAACAGTTTATATGCCAGTAGGAAAACAATTTATTGTTTATAAAGTAGTAGCAGGGTCAAAATCTTGATTTCATGAAATAGCAGTAAGACATTTTGTAGGATGACAGCAAAATGGTATGTAGAATAACCAAAACAGTTTGTATGCTAATAGTGATACAGTTTATTATCTTGTAAGAGGGTAGCAAGGAAGACAACAGATATTTCCGAGAGATAAGTGAAGGACTATGTGTGCAGGATTAAATGTTCCAAAGATAGTGGTTTGGGTTACTACATAAAGTTTTTAAGGTTTCTGTTGGGTATAGGATCTCTGTTAAATGTGGAGTTTTGCAAGTTTAGAGTTTGGCTCTAAAGAATGGTGTTGATTGCTATTAGCAATCAGTTGGTTGTCTCAGTAGTGTACTTAGTACTTAATGAGGAAGATACAACATTGATTGAGTGTAGGTTTTGAGGTGGAGATGACTGTAACATAACCAGATTGTCATAAAAGAGTATTCCATTTAAGAGAAAAAGTACTATGATGCCAGTGTGTTGTGTGTAGATGTGAATATTCATGTTATGCAATGATTATGTACACACACAGAAATTTTTTTGAAACCTTCATGAATCAAGTAGAAAATCAATCTGGAAAAAAATTCTAGTATAACTACTCTCAGTATCGCAAAATTCACCTCTAAGTCGGGCAAAGGTGATCAGGCTATGTCCCACTGTCCCTGGTCGAATATAGGTGATCAGTCTATATTCCACCGATGTTCAATGAATTTTGAAATACTCAGATCAGTTACACTATTAATATATTCCATACTTTAACGGAAAACATTTTATAATAAGTAAGGCAGCAGGCTTGGCAGGCAGGCATGTGGCGGTCATAGGGTCACTTTTTGTAAAAGTAGTTATAGTCTAGGTTTTAAAAATACCCAGTTCTCTATAACCAAGGCTCTGATACCAATCTGTAACACCCCCAAAATTGGGTCCAGCGGAAGCATACATGTCACTGGGGTGCTACTCAATTAGTATCATAACACAAGTACAAAGAACGGTTTTTATCTCAACCATTTAGAGTAACTTTCATGATCAAAAATATTCAAATTTACATCGTTCAAAAATAGTGCGGAAATATAGGCCCATGAAAGAGTTTAAGCAGTCCCAATTATAACAGAGTCATCTATGACCATGCCATGCCATGCCAAAGCCTTCAACAGTTTGCTATCGCCTTAAACCTAAAAATACATGCTAAAAAGTGTCAACACGAGGTTGGTGAGTTCATAGGTTTACAATAAAACAGTAGTGTTGTGAGTTCAATAGAGAGTTTCGTGACCATTTTGTGGCTCCCAATGCCATGAAACTAGTGTTTACCTTATAGTAAAATTAGAATTGTGGACCATAGGTAGAGTGTGTGATCATTACAACGAATATAATGTCATATAGTAATTAGTCTATTACGCTAGCACTAAGTTCATGCAACCGAAGCTTGACAGTGTGCATGCTCTAGAAGCACGTTAAATAAAGCCCTTGCAAGTGTCTATCCCGTGACACTCGTGTTTCGACATGTTATATGCTCGCGTTTGCCTATCCGGCCAAACCGAATGGGGGTGTCAACCCCAATAGATCTATTTATAGCATTCGCGCTTCCCAGCAGGAATTGACGGTTCATGAGTTTGGGCATTGTGGGATTCAGTGTCTTAGGCTAATCCGCGTAATAGTGTAAATAAAGCATAAGTTTTAGTGTGGTCCATAAAAGTGTTTGCATAAAAGCAATTGTCATTCAATAGAAGTGTTTGCGTAACAGCAATGATTTGTAAAGTGTTTTGCATATAAGCAATAGTTCATAGGGTGTGTAGCATAAAAGCAATAGTTCATAAAGTGTGTTGCATAAAAGCAATAGTTCATAAAGTATGTTGCATAAAAGCAATAATTCATAAAGTGTGTTGCATGTTTATAAAATACTTATGTATGTGAGAAAATAATCAAGTATGCAACCAATATACGCATAGGTGCATTTGAATAATCAATCAAGTATTCAGAAAAACCGTAGTGTTTAAGTAAACAATTGCACATTGAAATAAAGCAAGCATCGAGTTTAGTTAAAAATGAGCATGTATTCTCCCCCAAAACAGTTATAAAACAAGTAAAAGTAGGGGTCATGAACTCACCTTAGTAGAGTATGCAGTAATTCAAGTGATTCAAGTAAGGTGTGGCACCAACACGCGACCTAGATTAGTAAGGCATGTCTTAGTTCATAGTTTAAGTTTAAGACTCAACGAGATTTAATTAATCTTGAAAGTTTTAAAGTGTTGCGTTATTGTTGCTTGTGTGGCTGCATTTAAGTTTGAGGAATAGTTTTCAAATGTTTGTGTGTATTGGCTCTTGGAAGTGTACAAGTATATAATAAATAAGATATCGAAGACGAGATGTCGTTGGTTCGAAAATAACCGAAAGATGAGGTGCGAGGAAATAATAGCGAATACTAACGTTAAGTGTATATGACGAAAGGTACTCGTTAGGCAAGTATACGAAAGACAAGGACGAAAAATAAGCGTTGATAATTATTGAGCGTTGCCAGGGGAAAATGTATAAAAGTGTTTATAGTATATATATATATATATATATATATATATATATATATATATATATATATATATATATATATATATATATATATATATATATATATATAGGGGGCTTTATTTTCAGAACCCTGTTAAGTGCGGGAACTGCGAGAACTCCAATTTTGCATTAAAAAACATGCATGTTCATATAAAACATGTATGTTTTCTTACATACACATGCCTGCGTATTAAGGTGTATGTAAGAAAAAATACATGTTTTATATAAACATGCATGTTTTCTAATGCATAATTGGAGTTCTCGCAGTTCCCGCATTTAACATGGTTCTAAAAATAAAACCATTTTGCATTGCTCTATTGCACTTAACAGGTTTTTATATAAACATGTATTATGTGTATTAAGGTGTATGTAAGAAAACATACATTTTTATATGAACATGCATGTTTTCTAATGCAAAATTGGAGTTCTCGCAGTTCCCGCACTTAACATGGTTCTGAAAATAAAGATACACTATATATATATATATATATATATATATATATATATATATATATATATATATATATATATATATATATATATATATATATTAAGCGATGAGAAAACGGCATGACTTGGGCATACATGTTGATTTCTCGTGGTGATTATAAGTTACAAAATATATGTTTAGATGAAAGCCGTTTTATAATTTTATACAACTTTAGTAGGTTTTCATATAAAATCATTTTGAGTGTGCACAAGTTAGTTAGACAATACAAGCAAGTACTTGTAAATTATAAAGCCCAAGTAAATTTTCATATGTTGAAATAATTCAAACAAGTTTTAGGTACGTAATATAAATCAATAGTCTTGGTACGAAGTTTAAACTTGAGACTTTGGTTCGGCCTAGTTTTATAACTTTTCAATCAGAATGACAATTTATAGTTTTATGTGTTAAGCGGTATATATATAGTTTTTAGTTTTGATTACAAAGTACGTTGTTATAAATTACTTCGCAACGTGTGGTCGAGTGAAATAAAGTACTTCGCAACACATGGCCGAGTGAAACAAACGAGTCGGGAATCAAGCCGTGGCATAATGATAATACACCGACATAACCGGAATGATCGGGCAAAAATGAAGTGAGCCGTGAGCAAAACAGTAAATCAAACGCACCCTTATGCTTGCATCAAATGGGCTTCGGCCCACAGTAGCTTGACACCAACAAGGCCCAAGTATATACCCAACATTAAAATCTGGTTACATTTTAAATTTCTCAACTTTTGTTTAACATTTTTACTGTCCATGCTGCTTATAACGAAACTATACTACTATACTTGCTGTTCACATTTCAACTCGATACAACCCAAGACGCGAGGACTTGTGAGACCCTTCTCGGCTTAGAACGATACAAACCCGAAACTCACACGACTACCTCAATGTCTTGTGTTAGTCACGGTATAACCCTCCGGGGTGTTTCTCCCTTCTGACGCGAAGCAAAAAATACCCCTTGGGAGTTTGCCGTGTATACCAGATAACATTGAATAATCTTGACAGTTTGGAAAATAATCAGAACACAACAATGCTACACATTATGAGGACACTTAAGAGTATGACCAACCTTGCTCCTCGACCATCGGGTACAACCCGACTCGAGTGGAGGCTCGATACCAATTCCACCCTTACAGGTTTGAGATAGCAGGGTACATACAAAACGAGTAAAAAAAAATAACATAAATCTTAATCGAAAGAGACTACCAATAGTAGAAAATCAACAAAAGAAAAGTATATACGTCACGCAAGGTACACTTCCAAATCCTAAGCCAATACAGATTTTGATACTTGTTTTAGCTTTTGTTTCTTTTAACATCAATTGCCACATAACAACAATAACACAAAGAGCTGTTACAATCAATCCTGGGATCGATTGAATAACAGAAAGATAACCAAACCGATTCAAAGCTAGTAAAATACATCTTCAAGATTACAATGATTCGCATAATATATTCACATAATCGAATTGAACATTAAAACAAGGATGTAGATTCTTACAACGTGGTTCGAATGAGAAGGACTAACAAAGACTACGGAACAATAAACTCAATCCGATCCAAGCAAGTAACCAACCACCAATTTTGAGTGAAGTTTTTGAGTGATGGCTAGACTTGTGGATCATTCGGTAAGATATAAAGAATAAAAACGAGTATGGTTGATTCCTCTTTTCTTGTTTTCAGTTATCTTGGAACCAATTAAGGTAGTTGTCCCCCATGGTTTCATCTTATTGTGCTAACCTCGTGGTAAGGACAAGATGGGTCAGACAGGACCAATGTTGTTGTTTTGTGATCAGGTCTGGTCGCGATTCAAATGGAGGTGGGGAGAGGCGTAACAGAAGAGAGAGGGAGGAAGAAGACGTGTGTGAGGATAAGGGAGAGAGAGGGGTACGACTTTGTAGATATCTCATTTTTTTTTTTAGACTTGTAATTATTAAAAGGTACTTTATATAAAAGTGAGTATAAGGTGAATGAATAAAAGTGAGAGTTTGAAGTAAGGTGGATAAATGTGAAACGCCTTTGGTTTCCATAGCACTTGCGGGAATTTAAGCGAGTCCCGTGTCTCGTTGAGCTCTGTGAAGAACTCAAGTTTTTGAGGTTAACGTGAGCGCGGTAAATATTATTTATGAGGACGTTTTTATAATGTTAATATAAAAACATGAGTTGTTCATTCCAGGTAAAATTGTTGGATTCATGCCATTACTAGGGTTATGTCGATACGCGTGTGGTGTTTGGCGTGCAAGATATTTCTCGTTTTAATATGTAAATAATCAGTCATAGTCAGAAAATGTAATATTCACATTTTTCTGATAAAATAAACAATTTAGTGAGTTACTGTAAGCTACAGTGTGCGGGTTTGCTTCTCGAAGTAATTATGCAAGCTCATGAATGCTAAAATAAATAGTTAGGTAATAATAAATTGACATTTACTTTTAAAATTAGTTTGGAAAAATTCCAGTTTGTTATTGTCACACCTCCTTAAACGGAATCGCGTCCTCGCGATTCAATTCATGTTACCCATTTCGGTCGAAAAGAGATGAGTATATACACACGAGAATTCATCTTCACATTTCCCCATGTGAAGTCAAGACCTTTTTGCGAGTTTCTACAACTTTGTCGATAGGGATAGGTTTTGGTTCTTTGCTCAAAATTTGCAGTTAGGTAAACTGATGCGACGTCAAATGACTCATAATTTCAGTAAAACAGTCTTTAAACATGGTGTGGGTTAAATCCATGTATCAAAAGTTAACATTTAGTTTCCCCTTTAATATACAAAAGTCTCAATAAAGTTTGACCAGAGAAATTTTTGGCACATCAAAATGGGTATCTCGGAAAAAATACCATTACGAGTTTTGTGGTTTCTATAAGCGCATTTCCAAAAAGAAAGTCCTTAAAAAAAAGCAAAGATGTCAAGGAAAAATGTGTAGTCAATTATGTTTGTTTCGACAAATTTGAGGTGCTTAATGATGGAGTCTTGTTGTCAAGCCTGAGTGGGGTTCAATGCTTAATATCAAGAGAAATTCGTAAACATAAGGATCCAATTTACTTTAACAGTACCAAGAGGTAGTAACATAAATTGCTTTTCAATTGGGCAAATAGTTCACATGGTGATTGCAAAATAGTTTATAGAATGGGTTGTACAATAGTTTTTAGAGTAATAGGAAAACAATTTATCATTTGTAAAATTGTAGCAAAATTGTAGTTTCGCTTTGTGATTTAGTAGCAAAGCAGTTCATAGGGGGTAAAATAGTTTGCAAAGTGTAGTAAGACTTGTAGGATGATTATAATATTGTTTACAAAATGCTAGCGAAACTGTTTGTTGTTTTGTAGAATGGTAGTGAGGTAATAAATCGATTTATTAAATCACGATAAAATACTTGTAAAGATGATTTGTAAAACAGTTTATATGCCAGTAGGAAAACAATTTATTGTTTATAAAGTAGTAGCAGGGTCAAAATCTTGATTTCATGAAATAGCAGTAAGACATTTTGTAGGATGACAGCAAAATGGTATGTAGAATAACCAAAACAGTTTGTATGCTAATAGTGATACAGTTTATTATCTTGTAAGAGGGTAGCAAGGAAGACAACAGATATTTCCGAGAGATAAGTGAAGGACTATGTGTGCAGGATTAAATATTCCAAAGATAGTGGTTTGGGTTACTACATAAAGTTTTTAAGGTTTCTGTTGGGTATAGGATCTCTGTTAAATGTGGAGTTTTGCAAGTTTAGAGTTTGGCTCTAAAGAATGGTGTTGATTGCTATTAGCAATCAGTTGGTTGTCTCAGTAGTGTACTTAGTACTTAATGAGGAAGATACAACATTGATTGAGTGTAGGTTTTGAGGTGGAGATGACTGTAACATAACCAGATTGTCATAAAAGAGTATTCCATTTAAGAGAAAAAGTACTATGATGCCAGTGTGTTGTGTGTAGATGTGAATATTCATGTTATGCAATGATTATGTACACACACAGAAATTTTTTTGAAACCTTCATGAATCAAGTAGAAAATCAATCTGGAAAAAAATTCTAGTATAACTACTCTCAGTATCGCAAAATTCACCTCTAAGTCGGGCAAAGGTGATCAGGCTATGTCCCACTGTCCCTGGTCGAATATAGGTGATCAGTCTATATTCCACCGATGTTCAATGAATTTTGAAATACTCAGATCAGTTACACTATTAATATATTCCATACTTTAACGGAAAACATTTTATAATAAGTAAGGCAGCAGGCTTGGCAGGCAGGCATGTGGCGGTCATAGGGTCACTTTTTGTAAAAGTAGTTATAGTCTAGGTTTTAAAAATACCCAGTTCTCTATAACCAAGGCTCTGATACCAATCTGTAACACCCCCAAAATTGGGTCCAGCGGAAGCATACATGTCACTGGGGTGCTACTCAATTAGTATCATAACACAAGTACAAAGAACGGTTTTTATCTCAACCATTTAGAGTAACTTTCATGATCAAAAATATTCAAATTTACATCGTTCAAAAATAGTGCGGAAATATAGGCCCATGAAAGAGTTTAAGCAGTCCCAATTATAACAGAGTCATCTATGACCATGCCATGCCATGCCAAAGCCTTCAACAGTTTGCTATCGCCTTAAACCTAAAAATACATGCTAAAAAGTGTCAACACGAGGTTGGTGAGTTCATAGGTTTACAATAAAACAGTAGTGTTGTGAGTTCAATAGAGAGTTTCGTGACCATTTTGTGGCTCCCAATGCCATGAAACTAGTGTTTACCTTATAGTAAAATTAGAATTGTGGACCATAGGTAGAGTGTGTGATCATTACAACGAATATAATGTCATATAGTAATTAGTCTATTACGCTAGCACTAAGTTCATGCAACCGAAGCTTGACAGTGTGCATGCTCTAGAAGCACGTTAAATAAAGCCCTTGCAAGTGTCTATCCCGTGACACTCGTGTTTCGACATGTTATATGCTCGCGTTTGCCTATCCGGCCAAACCGAATGGGGGTGTCAACCCCAATAGATCTATTTATAGCATTCGCGCATCCCAGCAGGAATTGACGGTTCATGAGTTTGGGCATTGTGGGATTCAGTGTCTTAGGCTAATCCGCGTAATAGTGTAAATAAAGCATAAGTTTCAGTGTGGTCCATAAAAGTGTTTGCATAAAAGCAATTGTCATTCAATAGAAGTGTTTGCGTAACAGCAATGATTTGTAAAGTGTTTTGCATATAAGCAATAGTTCATAGGGTGTGTAGCATAAAAGCAATAGTTCATAAAGTGTGTTGCATAAAAGCAATAGTTCATAAAGTATGTTGCATAAAAGCAATAATTCATAAAGTGTGTTGCATGTTTATAAAATACTTATGTATGTGAGAAAATAATCAAGTATGCAACCAATATACGCATAGGTGCATTTGAATAATCAATCAAGTATTCAGAAAAACCGTAGTGTTTAAGTAAACAATTGCACATTGAAATAAAGCAAGCATCGAGTTTAGTTAAAAATGAGCATGTATTCTCCCCCAAAACAGTTATAAAACAAGTAAAAGTAGGGGTCATGAACTCACCTTAGTAGAGTATGCAGTAATTCAAGTGATTCAAGTAAGGTGTGGCACCAACACGCGACCTAGATTAGTAAGGCATGTCTTAGTTCATAGTTTAAGTTTAAGACTCAACGAGATTTAATTAATCTTGAAAGTTTTAAAGTGTTGCGTTATTGTTGCTTGTGTGGCTGCATTTAAGTTTGAGGAATAGTTTTCAAATGTTTGTGTGTATTGGCTCTTGGAAGTGTACAAGTATATAATAAATAAGATATCGAAGACGAGATGTCGTTGGTTCGAAAATAACCGAAAGATGAGGTGCGAGGAAATAATAGCGAATACTAACGTTAAGTGTATATGACGAAAGGTACTCGTTAGGCAAGTATACGAAAGACAAGGACGAAAAATAAGCGTTGATAATTATTGAGCGTTGCCAGGGGAAAATGTATAAAAGTGTTTATAGTATATATATATATATATATATATATATATATATAGGGGGCTTTATTTTCAGAACCCTGTTAAGTGCGGGAACTGCGAGAACTCCAATTTTGCATTAAAAAACATGCATGTTCATATAAAACATGTATGTTTTCTTACATACACATGCCTGCGTATTAAGGTGTATGTAAGAAAAAATACATGTTTTATATAAACATGCATGTTTTCTAATGCATAATTGGAGTTCTCGCAGTTCCCGCATTTAACATGGTTCTAAAAATAAAACCATTTTGCATTGCTCTATTGCACTTAACAGGTTTTTATATAAACATGTATTATGTGTATTAAGGTGTATGTAAGAAAACATACATTTTTATATGAACATGCATGTTTTCTAATGCAAAATTGGAGTTCTCGCAGTTCCCGCACTTAACATGGTTCTGAAAATAAAGATACACTATATATATATATATATATATATATATATATATATATATATATATATATATATATATATATATATATATATATATATATATATATATATATATTAAGCGATGAGAAAACGGCATGACTTGGGCATACATGTTGATTTCTCGTGGTGATTATAAGTTACAAAATATATGTTTAGATGAAAGCCGTTTTATAATTTTATACAACTTTAGTAGGTTTTCATATAAAATCATTTTGAGTGTGCACAAGTTAGTTAGACAATACAAGCAAGTACTTGTAAATTATAAAGCCCAAGTAAATTTTCATATGTTGAAATAATTCAAACAAGTTTTAGGTACGTAATATAAATCAATAGTCTTGGTACGAAGTTTAAACTTGAGACTTTGGTTCGGCCTAGTTTTATAACTTTTCAATCGGAATGACAATTTATAGTTTTATGTGTTAAGCGATATATATATAGTTTTTAGTTTTATGTGTTAAGCGATATAAAAATGAGCATGTATTCTCCCCCAAAACAGTTATAAAACAAGTAAAAGTAGGGGTCATGAACTCACCTCAGTAGAGTATGCAGTAATTCAAGTGATTCAAGTAGGGTGTGGCACCAACACGCGACCTAGATTAGTAAGGCATGTCTTAGTTCATAGTTTAAGTGTTAAGAGTCAACGAGATTTAATTAATCTTGAAAGTTTTAAAGTGTTGCGTTATTGTTGCTTGTGTGCCTACATTTAAGTTTGAGGAATAGTTTTCAAATGTTTGTGTGTATTGGCTCTTCGAAGTGTATAAGTATATAATAAATAAGATATCGAAGACGAGATGTCGTTGGTTCGAAAATAACCGAAAGATGAGGTGCGAGGAAATAATAGCGAATACTGACGTTAAGTGTATATGACGAAAGGTACTCGTTAGGCAAGTATACGAATGACAAGGACAAAAAATAAGCGTTGATAATTATTGAGCGTTGCCAGGGGGAAAATGTATAAAAGTGTTTATAGTATATATATGTATTAAGCGATGAGACAACGACATGACTTGTGCGTACATGTTGATTTCTCGTGGTGATTATAAGTTACAAAATATATGTTTAGATGAAAGTCGTTTTATAATTTTATACAACTTTAGTAGGTTTTCATATAAAATCATTTTGAGTGTGCACAAGTTAGTTAGACAATACAAGCAAATACTTGTAAATTATAAAGCCCAAGTAAATTTCCATATGTTGAAATAATTCAAACAAGTTTTAGGTATGTAATATAAATCAATAGTCTTGGTACGAAGTTTAAACTTGAGACTTTGGTTCGGCCTAGTTTTATAACTTTTCAATCGGAATGACAATTTATAGTTTTATGTGTTAAGCGATATATATATAGTTTTTAGTTTTGTTTACAAAGTACGTTGTTATAAATTACTTCGCAACGCGTGGTCGAGTGAAATAGAGTACTTCGCAACACGTGGCCGAGTGAAACAAACGAGTCGGGAATCAAGCCGTAGCATAATGATAATACACCGACATAACCGGAATGATCGGGCAAAAATGAAGTGAGCCGTGAGCAAAACAGTAAATCAAACGCACCCTTATGCTTGCATCAAATGGGCTTCGGCCCACAGTAGCTTGACACCAACAAGGCCCAAGTATATACCCAACATAAAAATCTGGTTACATTTTAAATTTCTCAAATTTTGTTTAACATTTTTACTGTCCATGCTTTGCTTATAACGAAACTATACTACTATACTTGTTGTTCACATTTCAACTCGATACAACCCAAGAGGCGAGGACTTGTGAGACCCTTCTCGGCTTAGAACGATACAAACCCGAAACTCACACGACTACCTCAATGTCTTGTGTTAGTCACGGTATAACCCTCCGGGGTGTTTCTCCCTTATGACTCGAAGCAACAAATACCCCTTTGGAGTTTGCCGTGTATACCAGATAACATTGAATAATCTTGACAGTTTGGAAAATAATCAGAACACAACAATGCTACACATTATGAGGACACTTAAGAGTATGACCAACCTTACTCCTAGACCATCGGGTACAACCCGACTCGAGTGGAGGCTCGATACCAATTACACCCTTACAGGTTTGTGATAGCAGGGTACATACAAAACGAGTAAAAAAAATAACATAAATCTTAGTCGAAAGAGACTACCAATAGTAGAAAATCAACAAAAGAAAAGTATATACGTCACGCAAGGTACACTTCCAAATCCTAAGCCAATACAGATTTTGATACTTGTTTTAGCTTTTGTTTCTGTTAACATCAATTGCCACATAACAACAATAACACAAGGAGCTGTTACAATCAATCCTAGGATCGATTGAATAACAGAAAGATAACCAAACCGATTCAAAGCTAGTAAAATACATCTTCAAGATTACAATGATTCGCATAATATATTAACATAATCGAATTGAACCTTAAAACAAGGATGTAGATTCTTACAACGTGGTTCGAATGAGAAGGACTAACAAAGACTACGGAACAATAAACTTAATCCGATCCAAGCAAGTAACCAACCACCAATTTTGAGTGAAGTTTTTGAGTGATGGCTAGACTTGTGGATCATTCGGTAAGATATAAAGAATAAAAACGAGTATGGTTGATTCCTCTCTTCTTGTTGTCAGTTATCTTGGAACCAATTAAGGTAGTTGTCCCCCATGGTTTCATCTTATTGTGCTAACCTCATGGTAAGGACAAGATGGGTCAGACAGGACCAATGTTGTTGTTTTGTGATCAGGTCTGGTCGCGATTCAGATGGAGGTGGGGAGAGGCGTAACAGAAGAGAGAGGGAGGAAGAAGACGTGTGTGAGGATAAGGGAGAGAGAGGGGTACGACTTTGTAGATATCTCATTTTTTTTAGACTTGTAATTATTAAAATGTACTTTATATAAAAGTGAGTATAAGGTAAATGAATAAAAGTGAGAGTTTGAAGTAAGGTGGATAAATGTGAAACGCCTTTGGTTTCCATAGCACTTGCGGGAATTTAAGCGAGTCCCGTGTCTCGTTGAGCTCTGTGAAGAACTTGAGTTTTTGAGGTTAATGTGAGCGCGGTAAATATTATTTATGAGGACGTTTTTATAATGTTAATATAAAAACATGAGTTGTTTATTCCCGGTAAAATTGTTGGATTCATGCCATTACTAGGGTTATGTCGGTACGCGTGTGGTGTTTGGCGTGCAAGATATTTCTCGTTTTAATATGTAAATAATCAGTCATAGTCAGAAAATGTAATATTCACATTTTTCTGATAAAATAAACAATTTAGTGAGTTACTGTAAGCTACAGTGTGCGGGTTTGCTTCTCGAAATAATTATGCAAGCTCATGAATGCTAAAATAAATTGTTAGGTAATAATAAATTGACATTTACTTTTAAAATTAGTTTGGAAAAATTCCAGTTTGTTATAGTGTGGGAGGAGAAGTCAGATCTCATAGACAATTACAAATCTATATAAATCTTATCGTTTGTATTTGTTTCTCACATCGTTTGTATTTGTATTTCCGTATCATGTGTATTTGAATAAATCGGTATTGTTTAAGAACTACAAGGGGATGTTTTGTAATATACAATTTCTTGTAACCAAAATACCAAAAACTATAGAGGGGCCAAAAGTGTCAAAAAAAATTTTCTTTTTTTACTTTAGTCAGGTTAACGCAACGTTAGCTTCTTCACAATTTTATGCAACTTTACACAACTTCTCCTTCTTCACAACTTCTATTTCTTAGCTTCTTCACAACTTCTTGCTCTTCACAACTTCGATGCTCCAATTGCTTCACTACTTCACAACTAGCTCTTCACAACTTTGAAGCTCTTATTACTTCACTACTTCACAACTCCTATCTCTTCACTACTTATCACTAATCCTATACTTCTCTACTCCTTCACACTTTCACTTCTTCACAAACTTCAAACTAATCTAATCACCTATGTTTAGATCTAACTAACCAATATGCACACCTTATACACAAGTTAATGAATGATTTACAAATTATAATATACAAACAACTTATATAGCAAGATGAAACTAAGTTGTAATACTTTTAGTATTAATTGATAGAAGTATTCTTCTCTTTGCACTTGAATGGTTGATGCTTGGATCACTTGGAAACAAAAGATTAGAATTGTATGGTCAAAGGATTTATAAGAAAGATTGGTAGAGATTTGGAGAGAAGGTTTTAGTGCAAAAAGGTGAGGAAAAATGCCAGATTTGAGCCAGTATTTATAGGGAAAAAATACTGCTCGGGAGCGTGGCCGGTCCCCTTAATTAGGAGCCGGTCCCCTTAATAATTAAGGAGGCCGCCTAGTATAATTAAGGGGGCCACCCAAAAAAATTTTCCATAACTTTTCTCTTTTTGTGGGGAAGGTTTTTCCTAAATAATATAGCCGTTTTTTGGGTAGAAATTTGAATTTAAAATATTTATTTTGAATAAAATATTTCTTTATAAATACAAAAACATTTTGTATAAGTTTAAAAATATTTTTCCCACTTTATAAAAAATGTAAGGTTTGTAAAAATAAATAATCTATTGATTTAGAAAATGCTTCTTTGATCATAAAATGCATTAGGCATTTTTTTATTCATACCTTAAGTGATTGATTCGTTAAAATGAATATTTACTACTAAATACTTATTTACGTCATAATCTTTTAGTTTAATGAGTTTACATTTTGTGATTATCAAAACGTAGAGATATCGAGAAATATTAATAACGTTTTAGGCATTATTTATATCAACAATCTCCCCCTTTTTGATGATTACAAAACCTAAACTCTTTAAATCAAAATTTAATTTTTATACAAGTATTTACTGAGTTTATATTCACTTCTCCCCCTTTTTGTAGAATCAAAAAGGTTATGCCAACTAGCTTCATAAATGAAGTTAGACGGGATGAAAGCTCCCCCTTAATGTGTGCTCCCCCTCGTTTGAAGACACCAAGGAATCGAGATATGGAATTCTTGCAAGAAAAATATTAGAGGCACAAGCATATATAGCAAAATATGGAAAACAACAAGCATGGCAAACAAATATCAAGGACACATAACAATTAATTCAAAGTAATTATGTTGAAGATCCTAATTTGCTAAAGAGAGCCATCGGACTTGCTTGCAACAAAAGGTTGGTTGATTCTTATTTGAGAGTGAAAATCATAAGCATATAGTATGCTTAGATGGTTGATGATGGAGTTTTTAGAATGAAAATGGTCGAGTTAGGGTAAGGTTGTTGGATTAATGGAGATATATGTTTGGGTGCATGGATGTTGAAGAGTTTGGAGGTGATGAGATAGGAGCGGAAGAGGTTGATTGAGGGTTTGTATTTTGTTCAAATGAGGGTATTGGTTGAGATCTAGTGAGAGGATACTCAATCCAAGTGAAGTGTTAATGAAATGGTTTATTTTTGGAGAGAGATGCAACAATGATAATTGTTGACATGTTATTCAACTTGATTCAAGTTGTGGGGTGATGAAGGAGAGCTAGAGGGAGGTTGTTCCAAGTTGCGTTAAACAAGGTGTAAGGCAAAAAGAGCACTAAGCTCATGGGCTTCCTTGAGTTCTTCAATGAACTTCAAGTGTTTGGATAAAGGTGATGATGGTGGAGTGTGGTTTTTATTAGGTGTGGATGATTGGACATGCAACATAGGAATAGCATGTGAGTTGGTAGGAGATGGTGATGATACTTTTGGTGGTAGAGACATTTGTGAGTTTGAGTAATCATGAATGGATGAGGATAAAGGCATGGAAGAGGAGGATGTTCCTTGAGTGGAGAGTGTTTTGGATGGTGCATTGATAGATTGAACAAGAAGTGAGGTGTTGGTGATGAGATTAGGATTGTGGTTTCGAGATTGAGTATGTTCTTCATATGAATTATTTGGGTGATATGAAGGTGTATTCTTGGAAGCAAATATGGATGGTTGGTTATTATGATGAGGTTTGTGAAGGGATTCATTGGAATTAGCTTAAGGATCGGGAGTATAGTTAGGAACAAATGTGGGTGGAGGAATTGGGTGAGTATGGTTTGTAACTTGATCCAAGTTGAAAAGGTGAGGTAATGAATTTAAGTATGAAGAGGAAGGTGGGTGATGCAAATTGCGTTATGCAAGTTGCATAGTATTGAGATCACGAAGATCATGAAGTTGGTTTATTTCATAACGGAATTTTTGCCTTTCCGTGGGAAAGTGAGTTAGATCATTTGGTGGAAAGAGATGGAATTGAAGTGTGTAGTTGGAATTGAAGTTTGATGTTTGACCAATGTGATTTGGATGTTGAAAGGTTTCATTGAAGGTGCTTTGAGGTTGAGATGTGTAGTTTGAGATAAAGGTTGTTGTTTGGTCAACATGGCGGGGTTTGTAAAATGGTTCAATGGAATGATTTGGAAGGTTTGGAAGTTGAGATTAACAAAGGGATTGTTTGGAGGAAATGGATGAAATGTAGGTACGTAGTTGGGAGCATAGGTGGATGCTTTGACCATTATAAGGATTTAGGAAAGGTTCATTTGAGTGTGCTTGAAGGTTGAGTGTATAGTTGGAGACATAGGAGGAATTTGGTGTTGGTTTGATGGGATAGGACATGATGAGATGAGTGGAGATTGTGAGGAATGGGAGTGTTTATAGTGTACGATTGGTGGGATCAAGGATGGATAAACTTTGATGGAATGTTTAAGATAGAATAAGTTTGTGAATTTTGTGAAGTGTAGTATGAAGTTGGCTAAAAATGAAAAGCTTCTGAAATCCCGACCATCAGATGGCCGGTCCCCTTAAATAGGAGTCGGTTCCCTTAAATATTAAGGGGGCCGCCTTATGATTTAAGGGGGTCGCCCATCTGGTGGATTCCAGATTACTAGAAGTGGGTTTTTGGCAGAAATTGTAGAAAGGGTTGTGTTTTTAGGTTTGGTTTCAAACAAGTCCAACTCTTTGAGGCAATTAAGCATATACTAATTATGTAGGTAAAGCATGTTAACCAAAGAGATTAAGTAAACAAGCAACTTCATCTAGCATGCAAACATATATATCAAGCAAGTAACATATATGGACTAGGAAACAATAAACTACACCAAGTATTTTCTTAATTATATGATTAGGAAGATTAATGACCTATTTGATGGATCCTAATGTGTGCCTATGTGCAGTAAATGGGAACTTAAGATAGCATGGACTTCTAGACTTGTTACAAACAAAATCTAAATAGAAAAACTATGGTCCTCTTGATTTGTTTTGATTTTCTTATAAGTGTCATGTACATAGGTATAGATTTCAAATATGAGATCATTATGCATGATTCATAGAAACGTTTTTAGCATTATTCAACAATGCAAGAAAAATTAGTTTTCATGTGTTTCCTAGAAAATTAGTTTTCATATGTTTGGAAATAAGTTTGTATGTATATTTGAATAAAATAGATTGGGTTTTACTTCAAGGTGTGTAAATGAAAGGTAAAGAAAATTTTCCCAATCTTTGGTTTTGATCAAAACAAAATTGTGGATATTGATAGTGAAAACATGTTATTTAAAAGTGGGATAGTTCTTTGAAAAACTATTTTCCAAAATGTGAGGTTTTAGCATATTTTTAGAGATATTAGATTTTTGACAACAAATATCATTAATCATATATTTTAAAAGATTTTTATTAAAGATCTCATGCTCAAGAGGATTGGTTAAGCCTATTATTATCTCATCCTATCGTTTCTACATATCCTATGATCCTAAAGGATGTGATGACGAAGATTTATATGTTAGATGCGAGAGTGTTGAATGGAGTATAACCTAACATCTATAGTTCCTTTGTTTTCGCACACTTATCTAACTTAATGCCATAGTCTACGAGAGCTTGTTTCATCCATAGTTTTCTTACGCGAGTGATCTAATCCTACTTCAATATTAACGATTGATCCACTTAACTCATTTCACATGCGTTTGCTAATAGTGGATATAGAAGATTTCCATTTTCTATTTTGTTCAATAATGAACAATTTCATTTTATTCCTAGAAAAGTCAACTAATGATGTTTCTAGGTTATAAGTATATAAGCTATTATGTACGTATATATGTATAAGAGTTACAAACAATATATATGTATAGCTAAACTTTAATCTAATTAATCATTTATCTAAGCATGCAAATTATAGAGATGAACTTAAAAGAAACGTGTACCTTTTAGTCTTCAATGGATTATCTTCAAGCACTTCAAGTGAACATGTTGACTTATAGAAGTCATTTGTAGATGAGATTCCAACTTCTTCCATGAATGACAACTTAGCCACTTGGTCCCCATTGTCTCATTGATCCAAAGTTGTTTGGTCCAAACATATTTAACATTTGGCTAGGATGCATGTATGGTGATAATATTTCCCAAGGATTATAAATTGGTTGATAATTCCACATTTGATTTCTAGTGTTATTGTAATTTTGTCTATTTTGATTTCTTCTAGGTTGAGATGTTTTAGATATTGGATGATGATTGTTAGGTTTTCTTGGTGGTGGAGTTTTAGATCTTAATTTGGGTTTAGCTGATCCTACTTCGGTTTTTAAGGATGGTTTATAAAAGGTTTTTACTTTTTCATCGTTGGCAAGAGGTATTTTTCTATCATTAATAAGTATATATTTAGGATTTGATTCTAAAGGTTTTAGTTCATTAAGTTCACTTTCAAATTTAACATTTTTAGTTTCACTTGTTGAAGCTTCGGTTGAGTTAAATCTTAAATCGGTTTTATCTCCGGATGCCCTTTGAATACTTATTATTTTCCTAAGTGAGTGACTACTATTATCAAATTTATCATGTTTATAAATTTCTTCCTTAAGTTTTTCATTTTCATTTTTTAGATCATGACATGATTTACATTCCTCAAAAATTTTCTTACCCTTTTCTAAGTGGTGTATTTTAGCTTTTAATTCAAGTATTTCATTTTCTAGTTGAGTATTTATGCATTTTAGTGTTTTATTTTTAACCATTACTTTTTGACCTAATTTGCATAATCTATAATATTTATTATCTAGGTCTTTTTCATCTAACGATAAATTTTCATCACTAAATAATTCGGTTTCGAAATGTACCTCTTTTGACGTCTTAGCCATAAGACACTTTTTCTCCTTTGTGATTTCTTTCTTGTCCTTATCGCTATCACTCCAAGCACCTCCAATGATCGCCTTTTGATTTTGATCTCTTGAAATTATTGGATACTTTCTGATGAGATGATTTGGATCACCACATTTAAAACACTTCCTTTCATTCTTCCCATTCTTGTCATCTTTACTTCTTTGAGATACTTTCATTTCATCATGCGGTTGTCTAACGAATCTTCCTCGTCTTTTGAAAAATTTCTTGAAATCTCTTACGGCCATAGCATATTCTTCATCATCACTTTCGGAGGTTGAGCTTTCGTCGTCACTAGATTCCCTCCTAGCTTTTAAAGCAATGGATTTGCTTTGTTCTCTTTTTCCTTTGACTATTTCAGAGTCCTTCTTTATTATAACCTCGTGTACTTTCAAGTTCCCAATTAATTCGTCAAGTTGTAGGGTTGACAAATTCTTTGATTTTTCAATAGCCGTGACTTTAGCTCGCCATTTTGGATGAAGAGCCCTAAGAAATTTCCTGACAAAGTTCTTACTAGAAAAATTCTCATCAAATGTTTTTATACTTGTGATGATAGTGTTAAACCTAGCAAAAGCATTATCAATTGATTCCTTTTCCGGAATCATAATTTGCTCATGTTGTTGCACAAATAGATCTATTTTGTTATCATTGACTTGACTATTACCTTGGTGAGTTATTAGTAAAGAATTTCAAATTTCTTTTGCGGTTTCACATATAAAGATCCTTTCGTATTCTTTACGTGTTAACGCATTGTAAATAACCATTTTTGCTTCATTATTTTTAGAAAGTTTTCTTTTTAAATCATCATTTTGTTTTTCAAAAGGTACTATTTCATCTTTATTTGTTTCGGGATTATTTTGAGTAGGTAAAAAATCACCATTAGTAATAACATGCCAAAGATCTAGATCCTTTGATTTCACATAAGTTTCGAATCGATTTTTCCAATATGAAATCCATCACTTTCAAATAGTGGTTGTCTTTGCATAGATTGCCCTTCTAAATATTTTTCAGATTCCATAGATCGTTACAAGTTTTAAAATACAATATATTTTAAAGATCTTGTTAGACATGGCTCCTGATACCAATTGTGGAAAACTAGAAGGGCGGTTGAATAATTTTACGTCTTTTTAATTTATTGTGAAAACCTTTGTTTACTTTTGAAAACTTAGATTCGATCTTTATGTGATTTCAACTCTTGAACAATATAAACAATTATATGTAAGTAAATAAAGACAACGCAAGTAAAGTAATGAAAGAAAAGAGATGGAAAGATCTAACCGCGACACAAAGAATTTATAGTGGTTCGGCTACAAGGACATCTTCCTTACCCTACTCCACTCTCCGAGCACCACACTCGAGAGTTTGCTTCACTATGTCAACAAGCTCCCTTATGGTGGAGAAAACCTTACACAACTTTTGCTTACACCAATTAGAAAACCTTACACAACTTTTGCTTACACCAATTAGAAAACCTTACACTACACCAATTACACAAATGTCGAGTTCTAATCCTAGCTAGAACCAATCTCACGACTTAAATCACAACACAACTTCTTCACAACTTTATGCAACTTTACACAACTTCTCCTTCTTCACAACTTCTATTTCTTAACTTCTTCACAACTTCTTGCTCTTCACAACTTCGATGCTCCAATTGCTTCACTACTTCACAACTAGCTCTTCACAACTTTGAAGCTCCTATTACTTCACTACTTCACAACTCCTATCTCTTCACTACTTATCACTAATTCTATACTTCTCTACTCCTTCACACTTTCACTTCTTCAAAAACTTCAAACTAATCTAATCACCTATGTTTAGATCTAACTGACCAATATGCACACCTTATACACAAGTTAATGAATGATTTACAAATTATAATATACAAACAACTTAGATAGTAAGATGAAACTAAGTTGTAATACTTCTAGTCTTAATTGATAGAAGTATTCTTCTTTTTGCACTTGAATGGTTGAAGCTTGGATCACTTGGAAACAAAAGCTTAGGATTGTATGATCAAAGGATTTATTAGAAAGATTGGGAGAGATTTGGACAGAAGGTTTTAGAGCAAAAAGGTGAAAAAAAATGCCAGTTTTGAGCCAGTATTTATAGGAAAAAAAATACTTTTCGGAAGCGTGGCCAGTCCCCTTAATTAGGGGCCGGTCCCCTTAATAATTAAGGGGGCTGCCTAGTATAACTAAGGGGGCCGCCTAAAAATTTTTTCCAGAACTTTTGTCTTTTTGTGAGGAAGGTTTTTTTTTTAAGAATATAGTCATTTTTTGGGTAGAAATTTGAATTCAAAATATTTATTTTGAATAAAACATTTCTTTATAAATACAAAAATATTTTGTATAAGTTTAAAAATGTTTATCCCACTTTATGAAAAATGTAAGGTTTGAAAACTAAAAAATCTAGTGATTTAGAAAATGTTCCTTTAATCATAAAATGCATTAGGTATTTTGTTTATTCATACCTTAAGTGATTGATTTGTTAAAATGAATATTTTCTACTAAATACTTGTTTACGTCATAATCTTTTAGTTTAATGAGTTTACATTTTGTGATTATCAAAACGTAGAGATATCGAGAAATATTAATAACGTTTTAGGCATTATTTATATCAACAATCTCCCCTTTTTTGATGATTACAAAACCTAAACTCTTTAAATCAAAATTTAATTTTTATACAAGTATTTACTGAGTTTATATTCACTTCTCCCCCTTTTTGTAGAATCAAAAAGGTTATGCCAACTAGCTTCATAAATGAAGTTAGACGGGATGAAAGCTCCCCCTTAATGTGTGCTCCCCCTCGTTTGAAGACACCAAGGAATCGAGATATGGAATTCTTGCAAGAAAAATATTAGAGGCACAAGCATATATAGCAAAATATGGAAAACAACAAGCATGGCAAACAAATATCAAGGACACATAACAATTAATTCAAAGTAATTATGTTGAAGATCCTAATTTGCTAAAGAGAGCCATCGGACTTGCTTGCAACAAAAGGTTGGTTGATTCTTATTTGAGAGTGAAAATCATAAGCATATAGTATGCTTAGATGGTTGATGATGGAGTTTTTAGAATGAAAATGGTCGAGTTAGGGTAAGGTTGTTGGATTAATGGAGATATATGTTTGGGTGCATGGATGTTGAAGAGTTTGGAGGTGATGAGATAGGAGCGGAAGAGGTTGATTGAGGGTTTGTATTTTGTTCAAATGAGGGTATTGGTTGAGATCTAGTGAGATGATACTCAATCCAAGTGAAGTGTTAATGAAATGGTTTATTTTTGGAGAGAGATGCAACAATGATAATTGTTGACATGTTATTCAACTTGATTCAAGTTGTGGGGTGATGAAGGAGAGCTAGAGGGAGGTTGTTCCAAGTTGCGTTAAACAAGGTGTAAGGCAAGAAGAGCACTAAGCTCATGGGCTTCCTTGAGTTCTTCAATGAACTTCAAGTGTTTGGATAAAGGTGATGATGGTGGAGTGTGGTTTTTATTAGGTGTGGATGATTGGACATGCAACATAGGAATAGTATGTGAGTTGGTAGGAGATGGTGATGATACTTTTGGTGGTAGAGACATTTGTGAGTTTGAGTAATCATGAATGGATGAGGATAAAGGCATGGAAGAGGAGGATGTTCCTTGAGTGGAGAGTGTTTTGGATGGTGCATTGATAGATTGAACAAGAAGTGAGGTGTTGGTGATGAGATTAGGATTGTGGTTTCGAGATTGAGTATGTTCTTCATATGAATTATTTGGGTGATATGAAGGTGTATTCTTGGAAGCAAATATGGATGGTTGGTTATTATGATGAGGTTTGTGAAGGGATTCATTGGAATTAGCTTAAGGATCGGGAGTATAGTTAGGAACAAATGTGGGTGGAGGAATTGGGTGAGTATGGTTTGTAACTTGATCCAAGTTGAAAAGGTGAGGTAATGAATTTAAGTATGAAGAGGAAGGTGGGTGATGCAAATTGCGTTATGCAAGTTGCATAGTATTGAGATCACGAAGATCATGAAGTTGGTTTATTTCATAACGGAATTTTTGCCTTTCCGTGGGAAAGTGAGTTAGATCATTTGGTGGAAAGAGATGGAATTGAAGTGTGTAGTTGGAATTGAAGTTTGATGTTTGACCAATGTGATTTGGATGTTGAAAGGTTTCATTGAAGGTGCTTTGAGGTTGAGATGTGTAGTTTGAGATAAAGGTTGTTGTTTGGTCAACATGGCGGGGTTTGTAAAATGGTTCAATGGAATGATTTGGAAGGTTTGGAAGTTGAGATTAACAAAGGGATTGTTTGGAGGAAATGGATGAAATGTAGGTACGTAGTTGGGAGCATAGGTGGATGCTTTGACCATTATAAGGATTTAGGAAAGGTTCATTTGAGTGTGCTTGAAGGTTGAGTGTATAGTTGGAGACATAGGAGGAATTTGGTGTTGGTTTGATGGGATAGGACATGATGAGATGAGTGGAGATTGTGAGGAATGGGAGTGTTTATAGTGTACGATTGGTGGGATCAAGGATGGATAAACTTTGATGGAATGTTTAGGATAGAATAAGTTTGTGAATTTTGTGAAGTGTAGTATGAAGTTGGCTAAAAATGAAAAGCTTCTGAAATCCCGACCATCAGATGGCCGGTCCCCTTAAATAGGAGTCGGTTCCCTTAAATATTAAGGGGGCCGCCTTATGATTTAAGGGGGTCGCCCATCTGGTGGATTCCAGATTACTAGAAGTGGGTTTTTGGCAGAAATTGTAGAAAGGGTTGTGTTTTTAGGTTTGGTTTCAAACAAGTCCAACTCTTTGAGGCAATTAAGCATATACTAATTATGTAGGTAAAGCATGTTAACCAAAGAGATTAAGTAAACAAGCAATTTCATCTAGCATGCAAACATATATATCAAGCAAGTAACATATATGGACTAGGAAACAATAAACTACACCAAGTATTTTCTTAATTATATGATTAGGAAGATTAATGACCTATTTGATGGATCCTAATGTGTGCCTATGTGCAGTAAATGGGAACTTAAGATAGCATGGACTTCTAGACTTGTTACAAACAAAATCTAAATAGAAAAACTATGGTCCTCTTGATTTGTTTTGATTTTCTTATAAGTGTCATGTACATAGGTATAGATTTCAAATATGAGATCATTATGCATGATTCATAGAAACGTTTTTAGCATTATTCAACAATGCAAGAAAAATTAGTTTTCATGTGTTTCCTAGAAAATTAGTTTTCATATGTTTGGAAATAAGTTTGTATGTATATTTGAATAAAATAGATTGGGTTTTACTTCAAGGTGTGTAAATGAAAGGTAAAGAAAATTTTCCCAATCTTTGGTTTTGATCAAAACAAAATTGTGGATATTGATAGTGAAAACATGTTATTTAAAAGTGGGATAGTTATTTGAAAAACTATTTTCCAAAATGTGAGGTTTTAGCATATTTTTAGAGATATTAGATTTTTGACAACAAATATCATTAATCATATATTTTAAAAGATTTTTATTAAAGATCTCATGCTCAAGAGGATTGGTTAAGCCTATTATTATCTCATCCTATCGTTTCTACATATCCTATGATCCGAAAGGATGTGATGACTAAGATTTATATGTTAGATGCGAGAGTGTTGAATGGGGTATAACCTAACATCTATAGTTCCTTTGTTTTCGCACACTTATCTAACTTAATGCCATAGTCTACGAGAGCTTGTTTCATCCATAGTTTTCTTACGCGAGTGATCTAATCCTACTTCAATATTAACGATTGATCCACTTAACTCATTTCACATGCGTTTGCTAATAGTGGATATAGAAGATTTTCATTTTCTATTTTGTTCAATAATGAACAATTTCATTTTATTCCTAGAAAAGTCAACTAATGATGTTTCTAGGTTATAAGTATATAAGCTATTATGTACGTATATATGTATAAGAGTTACAAACAATATATATGTATAGCTAAACTTTAATCTAATTAATCATTTATCTAAGCATGCAAATTATAGAGATGAACTTAAAAGAAACGTGTACCTTTTAGTCTTCAATGGATTATCTTCAAGCACTTCAAGTGAACATGTTGACTTATAGAAGTCATTTGTAGATGAGATTCCAACTTCTTCCATGAATGACAACTTAGCCACTTGGTCCCCATTGTCTCATTGATCCAAAGTTGTTTGGTCCAAACATATTTAACATTTGGCTAGGATGCATGTATGGTGATAATATTTCCCAAGGATTATAAATTGGTTGATAATTCCACATTTGATTTCTAGTGTTATTGTAATTTTGTCTATTTTGATTTCTTCTAGGTTGAGATGTTTTAGATATTGGATGATGATTGTTAGGTTTTCTTGGTGGTGGAGTTTTAGATCTTAATTTGGGTTTAGCTGATCCTACTTCGGTTTTTAAGGATGGTTTATAAAAGGTTTTTACTTTTTCATCGTTGGCAAGAGGTATTTTTCTATCATTAATAAGTATATATTTAGGATTTGATTCTAAAGGTTTTAGTTCATTAAGTTCACTTTCAAATTTAACATTTTTAGTTTCACTTGTTGAAGCTTCGGTTGAGTTAAATCTTAAATCGGTTTTATCTCCGGATGCTCTTTGAATACTTATTATTTTCCTAAGTGAGTGACTACTATTATCAAATTTATCATGTTTATAAATTTCTTCCTTAAGTTTTTCATTTTCATTTTTTAGATCATGACATGATTTACATTCCTCAAAAATTTTCTTACCCTTTTCTAAGTGGTGTATTTTAGCTTTTAATTCAAGTATTTCATTTTCTAGTTGAGTATTTATGCATTTTAGTGTTTTATTTTTAACCATTACTTTTTGACCTAATTTGCATAATCTATAATATTTATTATCTAGGTCTTTTTCATCTAACGATAAATTTTCATCACTAAATAATTCGGTTTCGAAATGTACCTCTTTTGACGTCTTAGCCATAAGACACTTTTTCTCCTTTGTGATTTCTTTCTTGTCCTTATCGCTATCACTCCAAGCACCTCCAATGATCGCCTTTTGATTTTGATCTCTTGAAATTATTGGATACTTTCCGATGAGATGATTTGGATCACCACATTTAAAACACTTCCTTTCATTCTTCCCATTCTTGTCATCTTTACTTCTTTGAGATACTTTCATTTCATCATGCGGTTGTCTAACGAATCTTCCTCGTCTTTTGAAAAATTTCTTGAAATCTCTTACGGCCATAGCATATTCTTCATCATCACTTTCGGAGGTTGAGCTTTCGTCGTCACTAGATTCCCTCCTAGCTTTTAAAGCAATGGATTTGCTTTGTTCTCTTTTTCCTTTGACTATTTCAGAGTCCTTCTTTATTATAACCTCGTGTACTTTCAAGTTCCCAATTAATTCGTCAAGTTGTAGGGTTGACAAATTCTTTAATTTTTCAATAGCCGTGACTTTAGCTCGCCATTTTGGATGAAGAGCCCTAAGAAATTTCCTGACAAAGTTCTTACTAGAAAAATTCTCATCAAATGTTTTTATACTTGTGATGATAGTGTTAAACCTAGCAAAAGCATTATCAATTGATTCCTTTTCCGGAATCATAATTTGCTCATGTTGTTGCACAAATAGATCTATTTTGTTATCATTGACTTGACTATTACCTTGGTGAGTTATTAGTAAAGAATTTCAAATTTCTTTTGCGGTTTCACATATAAAGATCCTTTCGTATTCTTTACGTGTTAACGCATTGTAAATAACCATTTTTGCTTCATTATTTTTAGAAAGTTTTCTTTTTAAATCATCATTTTGTTTTTCAAAAGGTACTATTTCATCTTTATTTGTTTCGGGATTATTTTGAGTAGGTAAAAAATCACCATTAGTAATAACATGCCAAAGATCTAGATCCTTTGATTTCACATAAGTTTCGAATCGATTTTTCCAATATGAAATCCATCACTTTCAAATAGTGGTTGTCTTTGCATAGATTGCCCTTCTAAATATTTTTCAGATTCCATAGATCGTTACAAGTTTTAAAATACAATATATTTTAAAGATCTTGTTAGACATGGCTCCTGATACCAATTGTGGAAAACTAGAAGGGCGGTTGAATAATTTTACGTCTTTTTAATTTATTGTGAAAACCTTTGTTTACTTTTGAAAACTTAGATTCGATCTTTATGTGATTTCAACTCTTGAACAATATAAACAATTATATGTAAGTAAATAAAGACAACGCAAGTAAAGTAATGAAAGAAAAGAGATGGAAAGATCTAACCGCGACACAAAGAATTTATAGTGGTTCGGCTACAAGGACATCTTCCTTACCCTACTCCACTCTCCGAGCACCACACTCGAGAGTTTGCTTCACTATGTCAACAAGCTCCCTTATGGTGGAGAAAACCTTACACAACTTTTGCTTACACCAATTAGAAAACCTTACACAACTTTTGCTTACACCAATTAGAAAACCTTACACTACACCAATTACACAAATGTCGAGTTCTAATCCTAGCTAGAACCAATCTCACGACTTAAATCACAACACAACTTCTTCACAACTTTATGCAACTTTACACAACTTCTCCTTCTTCACAACTTCTATTTCTTAACTTCTTCACAACTTCTTGCTCTTCACAACTTCGATGCTCCAATTGCTTCACTACTTCACAACTAGCTCTTCACAACTTTGAAGCTCCTATTACTTCACTACTTCACAACTCCTATCTCTTCACTACTTATCACTAATTCTATACTTCTCTACTCCTTCACACTTTCACTTCTTCAAAAACTTCAAACTAATCTAATCACCTATGTTTAGATCTAACTGACCAATATGCACACCTTATACACAAGTTAATGAATGATTTACAAATTATAATATACAAACAACTTAGATAGTAAGATGAAACTAAGTTGTAATACTTCTAGTCTTAATTGATAGAAGTATTCTTCTTTTTGCACTTGAATGGTTGAAGCTTGGATCACTTGGAAACAAAAGCTTAGGATTGTATGATCAAAGGATTTATTAGAAAGATTGGGAGAGATTTGGACAGAAGGTTTTAGAGCAAAAAGGTGAAAAAAAATGCCAGTTTTGAGCCAGTATTTATAGGAAAAAAAAAATACTTTTCGGAAGCGTGGCCAGTCCCCTTAATTAGGGGCCGGTCCCCTTAATAATTAAGGGGGCTGCCTAGTATAACTAAGGGGGCCGCCTAAAAATTTTTTCCAGAACTTTTGTCTTTTTGTGAGGAAGGTTTTTTTTAAGAATATAGTCATTTTTTGGGTAGAAATTTGAATTCAAAATATTTATTTTGAATAAAACATTTCTTTATAAATACAAAAATATTTTGTATAAGTTTAAAAATGTTTATCCCAGTTTATGAAAAATGTAAGGTTTGAAAACTAAAAAATCTAGTGATTTAGAAAATGTTCCTTTAATCATAAAATGCATTAGGTATTTTGTTTATTCATACCTTAAGTGATTGATTTGTTAAAATGAATATTTTCTACTAAATACTTGTTTACGTCATAATCTTTTAGTTTAATGAGTTTACATTTTATGATTATCAAAACGTAGAGATATCGAGAAATATTAATAACGTTTTTATGCATTATTTATATCAACAGGTTTATAAGTGAAATAATGTAATTTGAGCTCTAATAACCATTGTCATAATTTTAACAAAGACCCAGAAGTTGTGACATGTCAAGCATTAGCTATATGGTATTTTCTGATTATTGAGTTTAATTGATATTGGATGTTCATAATTTTATTTTTTGTTTAGTCATCTAAATGAAAATATTTCGTCAATATGAACTCTTTTCCGTAACATGCGAAGGCATTCAAAAATTGTTTAATTGTCTATGACTTATCAATGAGGAGTAAGTTTGCACTGTAATTACTTGGACAATAGGACTACCTCTTTGTTAAGAACATGACATTTTAATGAACTGGACAATAATTTCACAAATGACTGTTGGACTTTGGATAGACTGGCCAATAAATGAAAACATATATTGCATGAAATTTCAAAAGCCAGTTAAAATGACTATCGTGGAGATTTGGCCTAAAGTGACAATTTTCTAAAAGGAATTTATGCAATTTGAATGTAGCCACTGAAGTTGAAGTAATTCTCAAATTTACACTAAATGGTAATGGCCAGTAAATTTTAAGTTTTGGTACATTACTTTGTAATTGTAAGTCGCATGAAAATTGAAAAAAGGTTTGAAAATATTCATATATGACAGCAAACATAACTCGCACTATAAACTATTGCGAGATGACAAGCCAAACTATAACAACTGATGAACTACTTTAATGTATTTATGATGGTTTATCTAAACACGCAAAAAAGGCGTGGACACATACACAAACAAAAGTTACTTCTGATTCATACATTCATTTATTAATGCTACAATATTACAGTTTACTAAAAATTAAAACAATTCCATAAGAAAATATACTTTCACACACATATATCGACTCTATCGTCGTTTAAAAAACCATTTGTGGTACATTTATTATATTATAAAACAATCTCCATGATAATATCTACATTCGTCACAAAAAATATATAATCAGAAAATATTAGTCGTGAGAAATTTTAAATACAGGGTACCCGCCGCTGCAACGCACGGATACCCTGCTAGTAATGATGATTGTCTATTCTACTTATTAAACATCATCATCTTAATTTAAAAGATATAAGGCTACTAGGCAAGGGAGATGATCCATTCACCTTGCAACCATTTTCACGCGCTATTCCCTTGTCATCACAAGCATCTCACGTGCGAGGACCATATACCAAGGCAAATTGGTGGTGATCAGATCACCTTGCGAAAAACAAAAAAAGGGCCCCATGTATAAAAACTATCCGTTGCTAAGAAAAAAAATCCCCACTACCCATTTTTTCTCTCTATAAATACATCAAAACTACACCATATTTATACATATCTTCTCAATATATCATTCAAACAACATATATCTCATTCCTTTTAATTTTCAAATGGATTCTGATTAGGGGTGTCATTCGGGTCAACCCGACCCGATAAGCCTCTTATCGGGTCGGGTCTATCGGGTTTTCAACATATAAAATTTAACCCGCAACCCGATCCGATAAGGAATCGGGTTATCGGGTTCGGGTCTATCGGGTTCGGGTTATCGGGTTCGGGTTATCGGGTTATCGGGTCAAGTTAAAAAATTATAAAGCTTTTAATGGGTTATTATAGCTTATCGGGTTATCGGGTCAACCCGATAACCCGATAACGAAATAATTAAGACCCGAAACCCGACCCTATAAGGCTATCGGGTTTATCGGGTTGACCCGATAACCCGATAAGGTATATTGGACCCGAATCAACCCGACCCTATAAGGCCTTATCGGGTTCGGGTCGGGTCGGGTCGACCCATATGACACCCCTAATTCTGATACGATTATGTTCATCGAGAAGAAGAACGAGAAATTACAAGTCGGAGATTGAATTTTATTCCAAGATCGTTGTCATTTATTAGAAATACACGAAAATAAATTTGCCCGGCTATAAAACGCCTTAATCGAGATCATTATGGTGCTCATGACCATTTAGTCGATGCCTATTTTACTGAGAACCCGTTCTACGATGCACGTACTTCCCGAATGAATCAATCTCTTTTCAACTAGATAGTTCAGGAGGTAACTATTTATAATATATTTTTTAGTAGTAATGTTGATTGTGCCAGAAAAGAAGGCATTTCAGCGTTGATGAAGTGCACCTCCACAATTCGTCAATTGGCATATGGTGCGGCTCTTGATGCTTTAGACGAATATCTGCAGATGGGTGAAAAAACTTCTCGTCGATGTCTTGATTATTTTTGTAAGTCTGTTATGGAAATTTTTGGTCCAGAGTATTTGAGGAAACCCACTATGACTGATGCCGTAAAGCTTTATCCACATCACGAAGAAACACACGGGTTTCCAGGGATGTTAGGGAGCCTTGGCTGTACAAATTGGGAGTGGTTTGGTTGTACAAATGCACACAAAGGTCAATATGTTATAGACGTGATCATGGTTCGAATCCGTTCATTTTGCTGGAAACGGTTGCTTCACAAGACTTATGGATATGACATGCTTTCTTTGGTACTTCTAGGGCGAACAACGATATCAACATTATGGATAGTTCTCCTTTATTTAACGATCTTAAACAACGAATCGCACCAGAGATTCCATTTGTTGCAAACGGGGTAAGTTACCCATTTGGGTACTATCTTTTTGACGGGATATATCTGGAATTGGCAAAACTCATTAAGACGATTCCAGAACCAAAAAAATAATGACCACAAGATAATAAGGTATAAGCAAATGCAAGAATCGGCAAGGAAACATATAGAACAGGCGTTTGGTGTTTTGAAGAAGAGATGGGCGGTACTTTCCACTCACACAAAAATCATGAAAAAAGAAAAAATAGTTAATATGATGTATACTTGCATAATATTACATAACATGATTCGAAAAGACAAAAAAAAATGCAATATCTCCCGAATGGTACCCAGAGGAAGCACATCAATCGGATGACCCCATACGATCCGATGAAGAAATTCAAAAAGTTATTAGGTACATCAAATCACATCAAATGCATCAAAACCATCGTGCCGATTTGGTCGAACTATTGTCTCGTAATACTTAATTCCAGTTTTTAATTTAATATTTTTAATTTCTAAGTTTGTGTAATATTTTTAAGTTATGAATAAAAGTTTTCTATTTCGTATGTTTATGTTTTTGAATTTATAGGTTTACGTTTACGTTTTAATTGTATAAGTTTAAAAAGAAATAGGAGTTAAGGTGAAGATGGTGTTGCCTTGCCCACTAATAGGTAAGTGGAGGTGAAGGGAAATGAGAGAAGAGAGAAAACTGACGTGACACTGAAGTGTATGGTGAAAATGTGACAACCCTGCCTTCTAGCATAAGGCCATGGAGTAGCATTGATTATGGTTCTCAGAAAGGTTTCGTTTTATAAAAGCAATTAACTATTAATTTTGTTGCATATTAAATCTATATACATTTAATAGAATGTCAATATTAATATGTAAACAAGACTCATTGGCTAAAGATCGGTGATGTCATCTAAAGTATATGTTTGGCGAAGGGCTTATGTGGGTTTATAGAAGCTTGGGGTTTTAATATAAGTCGGCTTATAAAATAAATCTCGTTTATTATACAGACTTATAAAGTTTTATGACTTATAAAATAAGTCACAAGTCTCCATAAGCTCAAGCCCATATAAAGGGGCTTCTAGCTAGTTAAATTACTTAAATACCCTTAAAATATAGTGAATTATCACGTAAAAGCTGAAAATATATGTGAATTTAATTTGATGTATTTTTATTTGATTTTACGTTAATAAAACTTCAGCTTGCGACTTATAATATAAGAACTAGCCACAGCGCCAACCTATTGCGCAAAACATAGGTGGTGTTTGTTTTTTTGAATGTCTTAACAGCCTCTTAATGTCTCTTAACGAGCCAAACCTCTTAATCGGTCAGACGTTTTGGGCGTTCAGACTGCTTGTTTTTTTTTCCCGTTCTGACGCGGTCAGAGACAGTTACATTTTAATGGTCTAGACTTGCGAGGGTATTGATTGAGCCCGAACCACCTAACTTATATTGACCAAGGAATGGTCAACAAAGTCAAATAGCCTAGATCAATGCTCCGCGGAATATAGTGTTTCCCCGGGTCGTTATGTCCCGACGAGGTGTAGATTGTAATCAAAACGGGTTTGTGATCGGGTGAATTTGGACAGGAAAGGGGTAATGAAGGTTTGAATGATTACACTAAGGAAATACGAACGAGAACGATTTAAACAATCTATATTAATAATAACGTGAAACCTATATTAATAATAACGTGAGAGTCGTATCGAATGTTTCGGGAACAAAGTGAATATTATTCTCTGTTGGACTGCTGGGATCAGAAGTGAGTGACGGATCATGATATAGGAGACTTTCAATTTCTCCCAGATCGGCTTGGAAGTCAAGGAAACCATCATCACTTTCCAATGAAAGTGGATCGATGTGAGCAAGTTCATCGGCGAACTCCTCAAGAAGATGATCAGCATCAGAATGTGGAATTGACGCCTCAACATACTCGATGTCTCCATAAGATGTGCAATCATCGCTAAAATCTGAGAAAGTCTCAAATTGATCTTTAGGACACTCAATAGATGAAGGAATATCACATACATGATCCAAAGTTCCCTGTGACTCTCTCGGGATTGGGACAAGGATCTCAACACTAGACTTTATTAATTCGTCCGATTCCTTATTAGGAACAGTGTCAAGATGCTCGTCCCCCATGATCAAAGAGTGAGTGTGAACTTCGGGTGTGATAACAGTTGTTTGAGATGAAATCTCAACTGCAGGGATATCCACTGATGAACTTGATGAAGTTTTATAAAATTCAAGGATGTCAAGTGTATCCTCATCATCACTGTCATCAGGAATGAAACGGAACAAAGAGCTAGACTTGGCTGCTTTTTCTTTTGCAATGGATTCCCTCACAGATTTTTCATATGCATCTTCGGAATTTATTCTAGCAGCCTGCTCTTCAGCAAGCAATTCTTCCATGGATTTTTGATGAGTGTGTCTTTGGGCAAAGTCTTGAACTAAACCCTTAAGCTCATCAACGATTTTCATCATATTTTGTATTTCTGGAAGAAGTGTTTGATTCATATCATACTGTGGAGGTTGGTCATAACAAGGTGTGTCAAAATTGTCACAAGGATATGGATTCCCCGTTTGACAATCTGAGCTGAAGTGTGGACCTCCACAGCAATCACAACAATAAAACTGTTGAGGCTGTGAGTCGTATGTGCTAGAGTCATAATTGTTATCAGGAAACTGCTCATAGACAAGCGTGTTTTCCGATTGACAATCAGAACTATAGTGTGAACCACCACAGTACTCACAACAGTAAAACTGCTGAGACTGATGGTGTGGTAGCTGGTGGAATGAATCAGTGGTGTCATGATAGGAATAGGGATCTTGGTTATAGACAGACCCGTTTCCTGACTCTATCATGTCACATCTGGGGCAATTACCACCATTATGAGGACTACCACACCACTGGCAAACCAGAAAGTGTAGATGAGACATAGAAAGAATCAAATGTGTATAGAGGGTGAGGAAATGAGAATCAAAAGGGTAGGAAGGTGAAGGAGAATGTTTTGGGGTTTTTGGATAAACATTTTGTACAAAGGATAAAGAAAATGTTTTTGTGTTTTTGTGTTCGTTGAAAACTGAGTTTAAAATGTTTTCGGGAACGGTTTTGTCTTGATAATAAGAAAATAGTAAGGAAATATGAACAAGGATGGATCAATGTACAATGGAATAAATTCCAAAAACACTAATCAGAAAAACCGTTTATAATAGCGCGTACACCTCCCCGGCAGCGGCGCCAAAAATTGATTGATCCCGAACCACCTAACTTATATTGACCAAGGAATGGTCAACAAAGTCAAATAGCCTAGATCAATGCTCCGCGGAATATAGTGTTTCCCCAGGTCGTTATGTCCCGACGAGGTGTGGATTGTAATCAAAACGGGTTTGTGATCGGGTGAATTTGGACAGGAAAGGGGTAATGAAGGTTTGAATGATTACACTAAGGAAATACGAACGAGAACGATTTAAACAATCTATATTAATAATAACGTGAAACCTAGTTAGCTTAAAACGTGATCTAAAAACTTAAAATCAGAAATTGCTTATACATAAGCAGAAAAATAAGCCAAACGGCTTAAATAGAAGCTATCACTTTATTTATGTTTTTGGTTTTTCTTGATTTAACAAACTACTTTTACAAACGTAACCTAAATTAAAAAACGTAAAAGTTATTTAAATAAAACGCGAGTTAAAATTAAAATAAACGCGAGTGCGCGAAATAAAAAGTGAAAATTGAGCTACGCTAACCCTACGGACATGAAAATTATATTTTTACGATCCTAACGATAAAAGAAAATTTTAGAAAAAATAAAATTATTTTTTTGACTTTTTAATTATTTATTATTAATTAAATACTAAATATTAACTAATAAAAATAATTTAAATTACTAAAAATACTTAATGAACAGTGAAAATTATAAAATTTATTCTAAAAATAGTTTATACTATTACTAAACTGGGAAAAATATAAAAAGTGTGGAAAAGCTTATTAATAAGCTGGAAATCAGCTTATAAGCTAAATAAGCTTAAAGGAAATAAAAGTACTATAAAAGAAACTAGGGGAATCTAAAACAATAACTATCATATAGCCCAGATGGTGCTTGGTGTTGGTCTGGTTTTGACCAGAGTTGACCAAGAGGTCTCAGGGTCGAATCCTACTCAAGACAATTTTTACAAACATTTTATTTTTGATTTTTTTTTCTTTTTGCCATCTGTTTAAACAACAAACTTTTACAAAGAAGCTTTGGCTGACAAGCTAGAAACAAGCTTATGCAAAGCTTTTTATCCAACAGGTGGTATTTTTTTTGTTGCTCAAGTGAGCTTTTGAAATTAAGCCAACCCAAATAAGCCACAAAAGCTTAAACAAACAAAGTACTAACTAGTAAGTAATCAACAATAAGTAAACAACAACAATCAACAACTAAATCAAACAAATAAAACAACAAGCTCAGTTGATAAAGATTAATAACAAAAAGAGTATGCAGCAGCATATAAACACGAAGATAGGCTGGTAAATAAGTTAGAAACAAAATTCTAGGCCTAACAAGCTACTGATTACCAAATTAAAAATAGTGGAGTAAAAGGTGTTGGGACCTATTACTAACTGATGTGCAGGGGACTGCAGTCATGGAGGGGCGGTTTCAAGAGCTAGGTTAAGCTATTAAATGATAAGAAAACCCAATATAAATCTTAAACAGGTGGACTAGATCTAGAGTACTACCTATAAAAGCAATATTGAGTATTTTGAAAATCAATTAAGCTAAGAGAATAGCCAGTGAACTCTGACAGAAAAACAACTACTGAAAACTTTATAATTTTTGAGAAAATAGCTAAAAGAGTGACTTGGTGGCCTAAAACAGAAACACAGGTAACAAAAATCTTAAACACGAAATAAAAATGTGGGGCTGTAGGGCTAGTATGGACTGATGCAGCAGGGCATGAACATGGGCAAAAAGAGCTTATGAAACAAGCTGAGGGGAGAGGGTCCTAAGGGGACATGTTTTGCAGCCTCAAAACAAACCACCAAATAAGCGAAAGTCAAAAGCTAACACCCACATAAATTAACACAACTTCTCGTAATTAATTAATCAACAATAGTTAACAACTTATGGTATCAAACAGAAAGGAAAATCAACAAGTTCAACTGAATAAGATTAGAGTAGCAGCAGGTTGCTAGGGAGGGGGCAAGTTAAAGCAATCTAAAAGCTATAAGTAAGCTAGAATCAACCAAACTAGTAGGAAGTGTGCAAAGGGTATACTAGGGAACCTGATTAAGCACAAAAAGGGAACAAATAAGCAGCCGACATGATTCTAGAAGCACTAAACCCATGAACTGACCTAGGGGAATGCAGCAGCAAAACATGACATATGGCAACTTTGATGGCCTGAATAAGCATCATATAAAAAATCACAAAAATCAACTAAAAACAATAGCATAAAGACAAAGTGACAAATAAATTATAAACTGATTTTCAAGACTAAATACTAAGTTGTTAACAAATTAAAAATGCACATTTGAGGGGACTTGGGACACAAAAGCTACAGACCTGATGGTGAACATGGTTAAAATGGTGAGATTTTGACCCAGGGCAGTCAACCACAAGTTTCCTACATTGGTCATCATCTAAATCAAGCTAATTTGAGGCAAGGTTAGCAACTAAAAGTGTCCAAAACACAATCTATCCTAAGCTAACCTATACAACAGTTTTGATGCAATATTTAGTAAAACATAAACTAAAATACTTAAAGGTAACTGAAAAATGATTATACTTGATTTAAAACATTGAAATACTATTAACTAGAGCTTGTTGAAATTAGAAACTAGGCAGAAGCTAATTGAAACTATGAGACCAAGGTAATGCCAAACACTTCCTGTGATGAAACTTGCTTAAAACCTAGGCTAATACAAACAAAATTTAGCTAATGGTATAACAGATAAGCCTATAGTAAGCATAATATGAGACTAAATAAGCAACATAACCCAATAATAAGCAATAAATAAGCAGTGGTGAAAGCTAATACTACAGTAACATTTAAGAAGGAACTTTTAAACTTTTATTGGATTTCAAGAAAAGAGTACACAAACTGAATTGCAAGCTAACAATACTTAAACTAAAAACTAAATCTACACTAATTTTTCTACTCTAAAATCCTAATGCCCCTTAAAGGCTTACAACTGATTTACTTAAATACATAAAAAAAAAATGAAAAACATTGACCAGGCCTCTTGTCATCTTTTCCACTCTTTGTCTTCTGGTTCTTCTGTGTTCCCTGCTTGCTGTGTAGTGTGTGAGACAGCTTTGTTGTTTTTGTGCCCATGGAGACATCCCACCCTTGATTTGCTGCTCCCTGCATCTCATCCATTGATTCTTTGTTGGTGTTATATGAGAGGGGGACAGTTGGTTGTAATTTAGGGTTTAGTGGAGGGGGAGTAGTGGATTAGGGTGGCTGGTAGGAGAGGGGAGGGGGACAAATATGTTGGGGATGGCAGTGATGGTGTCTAGGGTTCTGTTTGTGTTTTGATGGGCAAAAAGGAGATGGGGGGTTGACTATGAGCTTTGACCCGGGTGATTTTATTAATAAATCGTGGGTAAGGGTTTTGGGCTAAGGGTGGTGTTGGGCCAAGGTACAGTTGGATCAGGGGTGTTCATGTTTGGATTTGGTATTAATTTTACAAATGGTCCATTTGGTATTTAGGATAAAACACAAGGACCAATTTAGTAAAATCTGATTTTATGAGGACCAAAGTCGCCAATCATCCAAAGTATTCCAAGGTTCACTTTTGCCATATTGCAATAATCCAAGGACTTCAAAAGATATTTTTCACATTTAAAATTCCCAGGGACTGATTTCGCCAAATTCCAAACTACAGGGACCAAAAGTGTAAATTTTCCAAAGTTTTTACCTAAGGATAAATTTTGATAATATTTGACTTTTAAACACCTTAGGTTGACTTTTCTTTCAAAACAAATGCGTAGGGACTAGTTTTGTAACTTTTTGAAAGTCGGGGGACTAAAACTGCCAATTGTGTAAACTTTGCTCGTTTTTCATTGTTTTTGCTCATTTTGCATTACAAACGTATAAAATACAATCCCTGGGATATTTTAAGTATTTTGATGCATTTCTGAGCGTTTTCGGATGTTTTGGCAGTTTAAATACGACAAAAATGATGAGTGTTTGAGCACTCATCAATCCCCCACACTAAACTATTGCTAGTCCCTAGCAATATTTTTGGAAAAATTGATGGATTTTAAACTCTTTACCAAAAGCCATCACTTCTGGAGTAGCCAGGTGTAAGAACTGTGGCACACCTGATAACCGTGTGATTTTGAGCAAACCACCAGCTGTCAACGGATTTGGTTTGTCTTTACCAAGAGCCGTTTGCTCCTGGACTAGCCAGCTCTTGATGGAATAGTCAACATCTTGGTGAGCTGATTACCAATTATGGTTTTTCCACGGCCTTTACCACAAGCCATAATCTTGCGGGCTAGCCAACTCATTTGTTTTTGGGGAGTTGAGGAACCATACAATTTTGGGCAAATTGCAAGCCGTCAACGGATTTGATATGTCTTTACCAAGAGCCGTTTGCTCCTGGACTAGCCAATCCCTTTTGTCGGTTAGACAAGGCGGACTGATTACCACAAAAATTTTGAAGCACCAGTGAAAAAATTTTGAAAATTTTGAAATTTTGGCAAAAACGGGGGTATTATATAGTAAAATGTGATAAAATTCGCTAGAATAGCGAATACCCCCCACACTAAGCATGAATATTGTCCTCAATATTCAAAATCCCGGCTATTATGCCGACATTTTGAACGTAAAGGGGCAACATTACAAGCTAAGCGTGGAAAACACCATTTTGTATTTTCACTCATTTGTAACCATAGCATGGGGGACTCCCCCACACTTAGGGTGAAAACCCTATAAGCATGCTACTGTTTTTGTTTACCGAGTCGCTAGCTTGACTCGACCCCGAATTCATTTGTCCTTGGGGAATGTGGAAGAAGTGATCTCCATCGGACTTTCATTCAAAATGTTTGGACAAACATATGAAGCACGTGAAAGTTCCACACCGATGAGATATAATCCCGGCTCAAAATAATGGTACATGAAAATGCCGGGATCAAAGATAGTGTCTTCATTCCCGAAGGAGTGAAGAACAAGAGAAGTCACCCTGTAGGTGAAGAAAAGGAAGAAAACCATGATGTAAATCATGATTTGATTTTCTTCCTCGAAAGCAGGCTCCGTAGCCTGAGTTTAGATTTCAAAGGGTAAGCTCGTAAACAACCCGGGAGGGTGGGTGGGAATTTGCAAATTCTCATAATTGAGAGCATCTCCCCCCGGGCCATCAAACTGATGAGTGAGTTCACCAGAGAACTCCTCATGAAGAGAATCATTCACAAGATGTGAATTTGTGAACTGATGTTCCATTGTGGACTCATCACAATCCTCGTCAAAGATTGGATTGTTAGAAATCATAGTGAATTCAGATTCGAATTCAAATAGAGGATTGGTGAGAGTCGTATCGAATGTTTCGGGAACAAAGTGAATATTATTCTCTGTTGGACTGCTGGGATCAGAAGTGAGTGACGGATCCTGATATAGGACTTTCAATTTCTCCCAGATCGGCTTGGAAGTCAAGGAGACCATCATCACTTTCCAATGAAAGTGGATCGATGTGAGCAAGTTCATCGGCGAACTCCTCAAGAAGATGATCAGCATCAGAATGTGGAATTGACGCCTCAACATACTCGATGTCTCCATAAGATGTGCAATCATCGCTAAAATCTGAGAAAGTCTCAAATTGATCTTTAGGACACTCAATAGATGAAGGAATATCACATACATGATCCAAAGTTCCCTGTGACTCTCTCGGGATTGGGACAAGGATCTCAACACTAGACTTTATTAATTCGTCCGATTCCTTATTAGGAACAGTGTCAAGATGCTCGTCCCCCATGATCAAAGAGTGAGTGTGAACTTCGGGTGTGATAGCAGTTGTTTGAGATGAAATCTCAACTGCAGGGATATCCACTGATGAACTTGATGAAGTTTTATAAAATTCAAGGATGTCAAGTGTATCCTCATCATCACTGTCATCAGGAATGAAACGGAACAAAGAGCTAGACTTGGCTGCTTTTTCTTTTGCAATGGATTCCCTCACAGATTTTTCATATGCATCTTCGGAATTTATTCTAGCAGCCTGCTCTTCAGCAAGCAATTCTTCCATGGATTTTTGATGAGTGTGTCTTTGGGCAAAGTCTTGAACTAAACCCTTAAGCTCATCAACGATTTTCATCATATTTTGTATTTCTGGAAGAAGTGTTTGATTCATATCATACTGTGGAGGTTGGTCATAACAAGGTGTGTCAAAATTGTCACAAGGATATGGATTCCCCGTTTGACAATCTGAGCTGAAGTGTGGACCTCCACAGCAATCACAACAATAAAACTGTTGAGGCTGTGAGTCGTATGTGCTAGAGTCATAATTGTTATCAGGAAACTGCTCATAGACAAGCGTGTTTCCCGATTGACAATCAGAACTGTAGTGTGAACCACCACAGTACTCACAACAGTAAAACTGCTGAGACTGATGGTGTGGTAGCTGGTGGAATGAATCAGTGGTGTCATGATAGGAATAGGGATCTTGGTTATAGACAGACCCGTTTCCTGACTCTATCATGTCACAACTGGGGCAATTACCACCATTATGAGGACTACCACACCACTGGCAAACCAGAAAGTGTAGATGAGACATAGAAAGAATCAAATGTGTATAGAGGGTGAGGAAATGAGAATCAAAAGGGTAGGAAGGTGAAGGAGAATGTTTTGGGGTTTTTGGATAAACATTTTGTACAAAGGATAAAGAAAATGTTTTTGTGTTTTTGTGTTCGTTGAAAACTGAGTTTAAAATGTTTTCGGGAACGGTTTTGTCTTGATAATAAGAAAATAGTAAGGAAATATGAACAAGGATGGATCAATGTACAATGGAATAAATTCCAAAAACACTAATCAGAAAAACCGTTTATAATAGCGCGTACACCTCCCCGGCAGCGGCGCCAAAAATTGATTGAGCCCGAACCACCTAACTTATATTGACCAAGGAATGGTCAACAAAGTCAAATAGCCTAGATCAATGCTCCGCGGAATATAGTGTTTCCCCGGGTCGTTATGTCCCGACGAGGTGTGGATTGTAATCAAAACGGGTTTGTGATCGGGTGAATTTGGACAGGAAAGGGGTAATGAAGGTTTGAATGATTACACTAAGGAAATACGAACGAGAACGATTTAAACAATCTATATTAATAATAACGTGAAACCTAGTTAGCTTAAAACGTGATCTAAAAACTTAAAATCAGAAATTGCTTATACATAAGCAGAAAAATAAGCCAAACGGCTTAAATAGAAGCTATCACTTTATTTATGTTTTTGGTTTTTCTTGATTTAACAAACTACTTTTACAAACGTAACCTAAATTAAAAAACGTAAAAGTTATTTAAATAAAACGCGAGTTAAAATTAAAATAAACGCGAGTGCGCGAAATAAAAAGTGAAAATTGAGCTACGCTAACCCTACGGACATGAAAATTATATTTTTACGATCCTAACGATAAAAGAAAATTTTAGAAAAAAGAAAATTATTTTTTTGACTTTTTAATTATTTATTATTAATTAAATACTAAATATTAACTAATAAAAATAATTTAAATTACTAAAAATACTTAATGAACAGTGAAAATTATAAAATTTATTCTAAAAATAGTTTATACTATTACTAAACTGGGAAAAATATAAAAAGTGTGGAAAAGCTTATTAATAAGCTGGAAATCAGCTTATAAGCTAAATAAGCTTAAAGGAAATAAAAGTACTATAAAAGGAACTAGGGGAATCTAAAACAATAACTATCACATAGCCCAGATGGTGCTTGGTGTTGGTCTGGTTTTGACCAGAGTTGACCAAGAGGTCTCAGGGTCGAATCCTACTCAAGACAATTTTTACAAACATTTTATTTTTGATTTTTTTTCTTTTTGCCATCTGTTTAAACAACAATAACAACAAACTTTTACAAAGAAGCTTTGGCTGACAAGCTAGAAACAAGCTTATGCAAAGCTTTTTATCCAACAGGTGGTATTTTTTTTGTTGCTCAAGTGAGCTTTTGAAATTAAGCCAACCCAAATAAGCCACAAAAGCTTAAACAAACAAAGTACTAACTAGTAAGTAATCAACAATAAGTAAACAACAACAATCAACAACTAAATCAAACAAATAAAACAACAAGCTCAGTTGATAAAGATTAATAACAAAAAGAGTATGCAGCAGCAGATCATAAGAGACAGGCCAAAAGAGTGCTAATTTTTGAGCACTCAATAAGCAAATGAAAACAAACAGAAAGTACAATTAACAAGACAACCTAAGTGGGATTCCAAAACAACAAGAACCAGAACTAAAACTCAAGAACTGAGCAATTTATGTCCAAATGGAAATGGGTCAAATCTGACATCTCATGGGTGCATGGCATAAATTGGCACAAGTGGGTGACTTTTGGGGGCTAAAAAGCAGTCCTAGAAAAATCCTAAAAATAAAACAAAAATATAAACATGAAGATAGGCTGGTAAATAAGTTAGAAACAAAATTCTAGGCCTAACAAGCTACTGATTACCAAATTAAAAATAGTGGAGTAAAAGGTGTTGGGACCTATTACTAACTGATGTGCAGGGGACTGCAGTCATGGAGGGGCGGTTTCAAGAGCTAAGTTAAGCTATTAAATGATAAGAAAACCCAATATAAATCTTAAACAGGTGGACTAGATCTAGAGTACTACCTATAAAAGCAATATTGAGTATTTTGAAAATCAATTAAGCTAAGAGAATAGCCAGTGAACTCTGACAGAAAAACAACTACTGAAAACTTTATAATTTTTGAGAAAATAGCTAAAAGAGTGACTTGGTGGCCTAAAACAGAAACACAGGTAACAAAAATCTTAAACACGAAATAAAAATGTGGGGCTGTAGGGCTAGTATGGACTGATGCAGCAGGGCATGAACATGGGCAAAAAGAGCTTATGAAACAAGCTGAGGGGAGAGGGTCCTAAGGGGACATGTTTTGCAGCCTCAAAACAAACCACCAAATAAGCGAAAGTCAAAAGCTAACACCCACATAAATTAACACAACTTCTCGTAATTAATTAATCAACAATAGTTAACAACTTATGGTATCAAACAGAAAGGAAAATCAACAAGTTCAACTGAATAAGATTAGAGTAGCAGCAGGTTGCTAGGGAGGGGGCAAGTTAAAGCAATCTAAAAGCTATAAGTAAGCTAGAATCAACCAAACTAGTAGGAAGTGTGCAAAGGGTATACTAGGGAACCTGATTAAGCACAAAAAGGGAACAAATAAGCAGCCGACATGATTCTAGAAGCACTAAACCCATGAACTGACCTAGGGGAATGCAGCAGCAAAACATGACATATGGCAACTTTGATGGCCTGAATAAGCATCATATAAAAAATCACAAAAATCAACTAAAAACAATAGCATAAAGACAAAGTGACAAATAAATTATAAACTGATTTTCAAGACTAAATACTAAGTTGTTAACAAATTAAAAATGCACATTTGAGGGGACTTGGGACACAAAAGCTACAGACCTGATGGTGAACATGGTTAAAATGGTGAGATTTTGACCCAGGGCAGTCAACCACAAGTTTCCTACATTGGTCATCATCTAAATCAAGCTAATTTGAGGCAAGGTTAGCAACTAAAAGTGTCCAAAACACAATCTATCCTAAGCTAACCTATACAACAGTTTTGATGCAATATTTTGTAAAACATAAACTAAAATACTTAAAGGTAACTGAAAAATGATTATACTTGATTTAAAACATTGAAATACTATTAACTAGAGCTTGTTGAAATTAGAAACTAGGCAGAAGCTAATTGAAACTATGAGACCAAGGTAATGCCAAACACTTCCTGTGATGAAACTTGCTTAAAACCTAGGCTAATACAAACAAAATTTAGCTAATGGTATAACAGATAAGCCTACAGTAAGCATAATATGAGACTAAATAAGCAACATAACCCAATAATAAGCAATAAATAAGCAGTGGTGAAAGCTAATACTACAGTAACATTTAAGAAGGAACTTTTAAACTTTTATTGGATTTCAAGAAAAGAGTACACAAACTGAATTGCAAGCTAACAATACTTAAACTAAAAACTAAATCTACACTAATTTTTCTACTCTAAAATCCTAATGCCCCTTAAAGGCTTACAACTGATTTACTTAAATACATAAAAAAAAAGAAAAACATTGACCAGGCCTCTTGTCATCTTTTCCACTCTTTGTCTTCTGGTTCTTCTGTGTTCCCTGCTTGCTGTGTAGTGTGTGAGACAGCTTTGTTGTTTTTGTGCCCATGGAGACATCCCACCCTTGATTTGCTGCTCCCTGCATCTCATCCATTGATTCTTTGTTGGTGTTATATGAGAGGGGGACAGTTGGTTGTAATTTAGGGTTTAGTGGAGGGGGAGTAGTGGATTAGGGTGGCTGGTAGGAGAGGGGAGGGGGACAAATATGTTGGGGATGGCAGTGATGGTGTCTAGGGTTCTGTTTGTGTTTTGGCGGGCAAAAAGGAGATGGGGGGGGGGGTTGACTATGAGCTTTGACCCGGGTGATTTTATTAATAAATCGTGGGTAAGGGTTTTGGGCTAAGGGTGGTGTTGGGCCAAGGTACAGTTGGATTAGGGGTGTTCATGTTTGGATTTGGTATTAATTTTACAAATGGTCCATTTGGTATTTAGGATAAAACACAAGGACCAATTTAGTAAAATCTGATTTTATGAGGACCAAAGTCGCCAATCATCCAAAGTATTCCAAGGTTCACTTTTGCCATATTGCAATAATCCAAGGACTTCAAAAGATATTTTTCACATTTAAAATTCCCAGGGACTGATTTCGCCAAATTCCAAACTACAGGGACCAAAAGTGTAAATTTTCCAAAGTTTTTACCTAAGGATAAATTTTGATAATATTTGACTTTTAAACACCTTAGGTTGACTTTTCTTTCAAAACAAATGCGTAGGGACTAGTTTTGTAACTTTTTGAAAGTCGGGGGACTAAAACTGCCAATTGTGTAAACTTTGCTCATTTTTCATTGTTTTTGCTCATTTTGCATTAGAAACGTATAAAATACAATCCCTAGGATATTTTAAGTATTTTGATGCATTTCTGAGCGTTTTTGGATGTTTTGGCAGTTTAAATACGACAAAAATGATGTGTGTTTGAGCACTCATCAGTATCTTAATGACTCTTGTTGCCTCTTGTTGACCCAAAAAAAAAAAATAAATAAAAAAAATAAATAAATAAAAAAACGAGCAAGCAAATGACATAGCACCTTAAACAAGATTTTCGATTCAGGTTACAACTAATGGGACTCGAACTCATGACCTCTTGAACAACAAACAAATACTCACCACTAGAGCACTTTAGTGTTTGTGTTGAAAGCCTTGAAAACAAAATATAGATGCTTAAATTCGAATCCATAAATCAGTTACATATTTTCAAAACTGATTTTGGCTACAATTTAGTGATCCTAATTAAATTAACATTCAAAATTAATGAGAGGAGGGTATCATTTGGTTTCCTAATTCAACCTAAACCAAATCACCAAATATGTCGCCATTATCAAATTCAAAACATACACACTAAAAATCACGGCAACAATTCACGATTGAAGGTATATTACTCTCATCCAATTGTTACTTTTTGCAGGACCATTAATTTGATTATCAAAATATTGATTATCAAAATTTTTCTAGGGCCATGATGAACATTAAATGGTGACAAATTGGGATTCAATTGTGATTGTCAGGGGTTCAAGTTGCAGGTATGCTTTTTCATATATTTGTATACATCAGAATTTTTGTATTAATTTTTCAAATATTGTATTGGATTTTCATTATTTGATGATTTTAGGGGTCTTAATATTTGTTAGTGCTAAATTGGCTCGAACCAACCCTGTGAATAAACAAGGAGCCGACCCCAATCTTCATCAAACAGATCCAATCCTATACCCGAAAGGTTTTTACAATTTTTCTTTGATTTGTCACATTTATGTTTCTGGCTAATGAATTCAATATCGCTCAATATCAGTTATTTGATCTATCAAAAGTATGGTTTTCGGCTAATGAATTCAATGTTTATTAACAAGTACTACCTTATTGGTAATTGAATTCCGGGTTTGTGTTTTTTTGCTTGGATTATTGATTGGGTTAACTAATATGTAAAATGATTGTATTTGTTGATGAACATTGAATTTGGGGTCCATTATATATATATTAATTTCTGGTGCGATGCGACGCCGTTTTCCTCGCCATTTTCCCGCCAAAAACTTTGGGCTACCAGGCCCGTTTATCTTGGCCCGATTTTGCTTCTCCGATCCAGTTTCATTGTTATAGATCCGATCCACACAAAGAAATACACACACAAGCTCCAGAACAATCTACATTCGTCTTCCCCCCCACCAAACTAACACAGCAGATGGATCCATTGCCCACGTTGTTGCTTTGGTTGTAACTTCGATCCCGTGCTCCTTTAGTTGTTGCTTTGGTATAAGTTTCATCATATCTTTATATAGAGTTTTAATCATTAAGTTATAATTATTCTTTGTTTTTTAGATTTTTTTTCCTTAATTAAAATTTGGATCTTTTTTATGTTTTAATCATGGGTTTGCTTAATTAAAATTTACAGGTGTGGTTTTAGATGTATTAATTGAAGTTCTTTCATGGTGATTCACAGTGTGCCCACGTTGTATATGATGGCTGGTATGTGTTTAGAGATCCAGGCTACACTTTTTGCTTATCTACTTATTTATTAGTGTATGATGTTAATTTGGATTTAGTAAACATTTTATTGTAAAGAACTAGATATAGGTAGTTACGATTAGGATGTGGTTCATAACAACTAAGTTTTCGTTTACCCATATCTATTATAGGCGATGCTAAATGACAGCGTTTTGTTTGCCCGTTCCACCTAACTGAGAACGATTTTGCTGGTCTTGACAATCAGTCTACCAAGTATAACTATCACGGACACTATTTTGTATCACCAAGGTTGTTGTCCAATGCCATGGGAGGGTGACCAGGTCTGCACGTCTACTAAAAGGGATGGGAAACAACATGAAGATGGTGGTTTTCCTGTTTTGGATAAAGGAAAACCAAACACTGCTGTTGGTTGTGGTTCACAGTTTGGTTTATCTTCTTCTAAAACAACTGGAGTTGTTAATGAGTTTATGCATATGACGAATAAAAATGATGGCATCCAAAATCCGCACTATTCTTTTGTTGATTCATCTACCTATCAGTCTCATATCCCTGTTCACCATGAAGGTAAATAGCGTTTTTTGGTTTGTAGGTCTATTTGTCCAATATGTATATATGCATTCCTTTCTTGGTCGTTGTTGTTGTTCCATGAGTTTTTTTCTTTCTTTCTTTTTTTTTTTTTTTTTTTTTTTTTTTTTTTTTTTTTTTTAATTCTATTTTTTTTATTTGTTTACTTTTTTTTTATTGTTGCAGCATCTACATCTGGACCAAAGATATTAGATTTCAGTACAGGTGTTGTTCGTGATGTTAACTCGGACCACCCTATGATGGAGGCACGTACGCGTAATAATGTTCGTATGTCTGCACGTACGACCACCGCCTCTAAAGTACCCCCTTTAGTTTCATCTTCCCGGGTTATTGGTATGACATCCAAAATTGGGTGAACATTTGTATTTAATCAGCTAATTGCTATTTGTTGTCGTTTGTATTTATTACCTGATTCTTTCTTTCTTTATTCCAGCATTGCAAACTATAGCATCAGCCCCTCACTTTCGTAACCGGACTAATCGGGCAACATTTTCCGGCACAAGGATGGTACCAGCCAACGGTCACCGGCCACGTGCACCACCGGAGCCACGTACACCACCGGGTTAGTTACCTATTCTATAGTCACCTATTTCCAGCACTTTACTGTCAGGAGCTGTACATTGTTGTTTGGTCAGCGGTTAAAATCGTTATTCTTTAACAGGAACAGCTTTGCCTTCCAGTACTGCACCTCCTGTCAACGACTCTCACGGCCGTGCATTCAGCCAAGGTTAATTCTGTTAGTACACATTCACTTAACTGTATGCTATACTTCGCAATTGCCATTTTTTGCATATATTTTGCGACTTATATGTTGTCCTTCTTTGTACAGGCCCTCCATCTCAGTATAGGTCTTTTGGTGGCTGCGATCGCGTTTGTCCTCATTGTCATGCTCTCTTTTGGGTTGAAGAGCGGCTTGCCTGTGGTGGTTCTACTAATTCTAGGCCTCGATATCATCGCTGTTGTCTGGGGGGTAAGGTTGTTTTGCGGTCACACCAGCATTTTCCACCATATATTAGACAACTGTTTTCTACGAGACATTTTATGGAGAATATCAGAACATATAACCAAATGTTTGCTATGACATCGTTGGGGGCAAAGGTAGATGAGTCAGTTAATAATGGCAGAGGTCCCTATGTGTTTAAAGTTTCGGGTCGCATTTATCATCGGATCAGTGGCCTATGCCCACCGCCGCACAAAGATCCGCGTTTCTTGCATTTGTATATTTACGACACGCAACACTAGGCAGAGAATCGCTTACAGAATTTCCCAGCAGAGCGTCGTCAGCAGCTTGATATAGAAATTGTTAGGGGACTTATACATTTTCTAGACACCAACAATGCTCTGGTGCAATTATTCAGAACAGCCAGGGATAAATTGGAGGCAAGCGACGTTCCTGAGTTTAAGGTCCGTATTTTTGGTGTGGTCGGCCAAAGGCGGTATGATTTACCAACGTCTTACTCCATTGGAGCTATTGTTTATGACAGTGGGCCAGAAACAGGATCAGATTTTGATGTTATTGTCCACAAACGCTTGGGTGATCCAGAACGAGTTAATAAACTACATCAGCGTTACATGGCATTTCAGTTTCCGTTGTTATTTATTCATGGGGAGGAAGGATGTCATCTTGTCCTGAAACTAACAAATGTCATGGGTGCTGACTCTGACTTTGAAAAAAACATGTCAATGAACATGTATTATGCTTACCAGTTGCATGATCGGTTTGACCGTTATAATTTGTTGACGAGGGCTGGTCGTTTATTTCAACAATACGTTGTCACTGCATACTGTAGCATCGAACAGAGTAGAACCGATTTCATAAGAAATAAACAGGATGACATAAGAGGCGAGTATTTGTCGGGTCTATATGATGCTATCGTAAGGGGTGATCAAGATGGGTCCGATGTTGGTTGAAGAATAATATTACCGGCTTCATTTACTGGAGGCCCTAGGTATATGTATAGTCACTATTTGCAGCGAGATGGGAATTTATGTTTTAAGAAGAATCGATTAAGTACTGCTATTGATGGTTATACAGAGGTATATATATACTTTTTATAATTTTTTTTAATAATGTATATAAAGTGTTTGATGTAATATTTGAATGAGTTTTTGGATTTTTCAAACCATTTTTAATTAATGAGATTGTGTTTATGATTGGATTTGACGATACTTTTGCATATTAAATTTGTTGCTTTCAGAGATTGTGGTTCTTGAGAAGGGTAGCGATAAGCCGATAATGATGATGGTGAAAAAGAGGAAGAGATGAAGAAGAGGAAGTGATTACAGAAGAGGTAAAAATTTTCCCCATTCTATGTCCTTTTGATATCTTCTCCCTCTAATAAAAAGCCTTTTGCATTGTTCCGGTTGTGGTTTGAAAGTCATAGTTTTGCTTTTGAGATTTCGGCTTTATATCGTAAAAATATATTGTTGCATAACCTGAATATCATGTTTTCCAGCAGTTTTAATTGGATAGGAAGGAGATCAAGAAATTCCCGTTGAAAGTTCTATGGGTTAGTTCTTTTGAATACCTTTTTTTCCTAAGTTTGCGTGTATACAATATAGCATTCTGAATGTGGGTCCTAAGTATGCGTGTATACAATATAGCATTCTGAATGTGGGTCAGGAAACCACAAGGTTTTTAAGATATGCAGCAGCTGGGGGCTGAAATGGGTGTGGGATTGGGGGTTTAAGTAGGTCGTAAAATGGGTGTGTTTGGGTGCTCAAATGGGTTCTCAAGTGAGTGCGTTTGGGGTTTTTAAGCTTATACAGTTTCTGATGTTTGCAGTTTTTTAAAAAGAAGTTGCCGCACAGGCTATTGTACGCTTCAGGGGGTGTGGTTCAGAGGGTGTGGTTCAGGAGGCAATAAAGTTGCACAGGTCTGTAGCTTTTACTTATAGTAATACTTAGGGCGTTGTACAATACCTTACACTCTACACGTGGCTGCCAAATTGACAACTAGATAAGCTATCATCTGATGTTGCAATTTTGATTATGTTAATTTCTTTTACCTTTATTTTTGAAAAATCTATATATGTTGCCCTATAAAGCTGTGGATATTCGTCATAGTTGAAAATGATTGCTTTGTTAAGGAAGGCATATCGAGAACCTCGAGGATTGGTTAAGCTATATTTTTTATATGTATATCTGTAGGTTATGAATATGAGGAACCTGGACTGATTTGATGACACACAAATTAAATTCCCTGAAAGATAGCCATATTCAGATTTGCTATGACATCTATCAATGCAAAAAATATCGCCATATTGCAAGTAAATTAATTACAGTTTGTAGTGATGATGGTTAAAGCATCGTTTAGTAAGAATAAATTAGCATCTGATTCTTTTTTATTATGTGTATTACAGTGAATACTTCATGTAATTGAATGCACCTGGGATCAAGGTTCTTCAATTGCAGGATGACTTTGGTAATGTCATAAGAGAGGTAGTATCAAAGGATCCTTTAAATGTCAGACATCACAAGTTTTAACACTACCACAACTATGAAGGACTTTTGAAATCTCTCATCGTTCAGGTATTTATAAATCATAATGGTTAAATTATATAAATTTCTTAATACAATATATTTGAGGAAACGATGGACACCATCGACCAACTTGCTGAATTGACTTTGTCTGCTAATCCTCCATGTGCATTTAAGGTACTTTACTAAAAATGGAAACTTTGGATTTTGTAAGAAAGAAGGAATTCGGTGCGGTTCTTGATCATGCAGCTTTTCGGATTTCACCAAGACATTCAAGGTAAGTTTAGCTTTGACCAAAACAAATACTTAGACGTGCACCCGTACCTGTACTTCTTTTCCTGCTCCTGATGGGTTAGCGTCTAAGAAAATGAAAGGTTATTGTCCTGAATTGGTGCTTCGGTCAATAACCTGCACTTTGTAACACAGTTTTCGGAGCTACAGTTAATGGGCAACCCAGGTGTTGTGCTAACAAGCTGACAAACAGGCCATTTGTTTGCTCAAATGTGGACAGTATATTGACCAAATAGACATTCAAAAGAGTAGCTCGCTTTTTATGGCCTCCGTTTGATATCCTTTGACACCCTCCTTTTACACTACAGTTGAGGTCTGTGAAGGTGTTTTCCATTCAACTTCTCCCTTTTACCATAAACTCATAAAGTCACTCATCCGTAGGTTCGTTTTTCTGTTACTATTACTACTATGTAGTACCACTTTTCTAGATCTTGGTTTCTAATTGTCACAATATAGTAAGAATTATTGAAATGTATTCCAAAATAAATAAAAAAACAAATATAAGGTCTTTGTTGTCTCTGGTGCTGCTGTCAAACAGCAGCAGTAGAAGGGTGAGCTGTGTTGCTTTTAACGGTTGTTTCGATGGCTTTTAATGGGAGTTCGGGTAATTTTTGGGACTGCTGCAAAACAGCAGCAGCAAAGTAGTGTGCAGGTTGTTTTTGAAGAGGTTTTGGGTGTGTAATCAGTTGAGTGATGCTAATTTTGAATGATTTTAACTTTTAAGTATTGTCTGTTTGTTGGAAGCTTGACTAAAGTAATTCTATAAACTTTTTCTCCCCTTTTTATAGTAAGGTAATCAGTTTAATGTGGTTATTTCAGTTTTAGCTTTCTATTATTCACACACATTAAGTTGAAACTGTAGCTGGAAAATAATTGCTGATGTAATTCAATTTTTATTGCAGTTGAGTAGAAAAGAACTAGCTACAAACATCCAGTCCACAAAGAAGATTGCAGCTATATGGTCGTGCCTTCTTTCAACAATCCTACATTTACTTTGTTTGTTGAATCCGAATCAATATCTTTTATAAATTTATGTACGAAAGGCAGATTCACTTTAAACTTTGTACTTACATATGTATCAACTGTTTTATTTACGAATGTTATTTATACACTATGATATTGAAACTTAGTTCACGAGTTATTGCCTCTATAAATTTACGCTACTCATGACTTACAACTATTTTATGAGCTTTTGAGCTTTTGGTTAAATGATATCATACAAAATGTCAGACATCAGTGGTTAACCAAATAATCATGACTTAGAACTATTTTATGAGCTTTTGATTAAATGATAAAGTTTGTTTTTTTCTAGCATTTGGTAACAAAACAAAGTATGTGACAGCAGGTTGCGTTTCCATGCTATTGGTTTTGTGCTTTTTTCCTTTTGATTATGTATATTTTGCCCATTGTGATAAAGTTTTCTTTTTTAAGGATTTGGTAACAAATGCACATTTCAACAACCAAAAAAAAAAGTTTGGTTTCTCATACATGCATGCTACATCTTGCTGTTATACTTCATATTTTTGGTTACTACAAAACGCGTTAACATAATTGAAATAAACACAAACACGGCCGCCCCGCAGCAACGCGCGGGCAAACCCGCTTGTATAAATGTGAAAGGGTTACACATGTGTCTGTAACAAAAGACTTTCTGTGCTTTCATGTGGAGTTTTTCTTTTTTGGCCATTTTTTCAACATACTGTATACATTATAGTGCTTAAACGCAAAAAATTTCCATCGTATGAATGATTCGAACAAAATGCAAAAAATTTCCATCATAAAAAAGAAATATACAAAATGCATTTTCTCACACATATTGAAGAAAATGCTTATCAAATATTTACCGCGATATTTAGAACAGCCAAAATACTCATATATATTTTTACGGCATAACCTCTGCTAAAAAACAGGCCCGCCCGCAACGCGGCGGGTCGTCGCCTTACTAGTTTAATATATATTATGATTGCTAGATTTTTTTACAACTTATGCTTATTTTTCATAATTAAAAGTTGTAGTCAATTAGGTAAAGTCATTTTAAATTATTAAGGTTCTTGCAAACTAATGACATGATTCATTTTTGTTGACTAAAAGCAGTTGGTGAAAGTGTGTAGAAGCCCTTGATGTGTTATGTCATGAATTGGTACTTTAACTCTAATTGAAGCAATGAAGCGTATGGATGCATGAAGGTACTTAACTATCATGTGTTCTTTATAACCTTTCATGTTTCTTTTTATGATTTTAAGTTTACAATTATTAATCCATCTTTCTTTTCAAAAATTTCAGCTCATGTTTTTATTATCAGCCACTTTTTATGGGTGTCAAAAGGTGTTACCGCACAAAAGAGTTTCAATTATCTGGAGCCAACCCATATGGACAAACCAAGGTATAAACTGGTCAACATTGTATTTGTTTTCTCAACCTAAAGTATTGTTGATTTATCTAATAATAAAAATAAGTACCTACAACTAATGATCGATGAGATAACTATTGATTTTCATTTTTGGATGAAAACGAGCATAATTGCCCGCGCGTTGCTGTGGGGCGGCTGTTTGTGGCAATTATTTGGTTCAGCTGTACGTTTATTTCTACTTATGTGATATGATATTGTGTAGGTAAATATATTGAATGTTTGTCAAACATATTAAAATATATTGAATTCTTGAAAGTTATACATATTTAAACTCGTTTTTATTGAAAAAATTATTTCGTGAACAATGGCGCAAGTTTCGTAATTTTTCGAGTCTGCTTGGTACATCAAATGAGGTCCGGAGTGATTTCGCGAAAAGTTTAGCCAAGATTGACACTTACACCCCCTCCACCTCTAAGTTTCATTTCCCACCCTCACATTTCAATTTACATTTCACACCCTCCCCATTTTATATATAAACCATTTTTTTTTTTCTTTTTGATTTCATTTTATATCAAAAAAATAACACACACATGCATACTCTTTCTCTCTCTCTCTCTCTACTCGCCGGATTCTTCATACATTCCGGCAACACCAGCAGTTTCCGGCGCCGCTGTCACCGGAAAATTTTCCGGCAACCCCTTTTCTTAGTCGGTTCGATAGATCGGCTCCCTCTTATCATTTCTGGAGCTTCCGAGCTTCTAGCTCTCACCGTAGCACTCGTACGCGCCGCCACCATTTTCTGTCACCACCACCGCCACTAGGGCTGGCAATTTTGACACGAAACCTGTTAACACGACACGACACGACCTGTTCTTAACAGGTTCGTGTCTTAACCTTAACAGGTTTCGTGTCTTAACAGGTCAGACCTGTTAAGACCTGTTAATTTTCGTGTCTTAATAGGTCAAACCTGTTAGACCTGTTAATGACCTGTTAATATTATATGTTAATATTATATGTTAGACCTGTTAATTTTGGTACTTGTGGTGGACAAAACCTGGAACAACAAACACATTTACACATAACACAATACACATCCATCTCTATTCTCTCTCTTCTCTCCCAATCCCATCTTCATCTTATATAAACCAAACCTAGCCGCCCCTATATCCGGCCACCACAGCTCCACCGCCGGCCACCACACTACACGACCACCACCATTAGAATCCCCATCTCATTCTCTTCTCGATCCACTACTACACGCGCCCATATTTATTTCTTTTGACCTCGTTAATAATCAAACGCGCCTCATTTTTCATGTTTTGCACGAGTTCTTGTGTCCTTTCTTGTGATGCCGATGACCCTAAGGGTCCGTTTGGGTTGATGTTGAGCTCGGTTGAGCTACGCCGAGGCCTTAGTGGTCTCGGGTTGGGTCTTTGTGACTAGTGAAAACTAAGTCGAAGTCGAAGTGATGTTTTTGAGGGTGTTTGGATGAATTATTGTTGTGATGTTCTTGATGTTCTTGATGTTTTTGAGGGTGAAAACTAAGTCGAAGTCGAAGTGATGTTCTTGATGTTCCTATTGTTATTGTTGACTGCAATTATTGTTGTGGTTTATTTTTATTGTTGGTGATGTTATCACTTGTTATTCTTGTTATCTTGATCTCGAAGTCGAAGTGATGTTTTTGAGGGTGTTTGGATGAATTATTTGACCACGAGATTAGATATATTTGTTGTTGTTCTTGATGTGTAGATCTATATTAATTTGTTGTTGCTCTAATTTGTTGTTGTTGTTCTTGATGTTCTTGATGAGTAATAAAAAAAAATTGTTTGTTGAGATCCAGAATTCCAGATCCATATCAATATCAAAAAAAAAAAAAAACAAAAAAAAAAAAAAAAAAAAAAAAAAAAAAAAAAAAACCTAATATGCATGTTAACAGGTTCTTAACAGGTCTTAACAGGTTAACCTGTTTATTTTCGTGTCGTGTTCGTGTCTGAGAAAAATGACACGATAAGCTAACAGGTCGTGTTCGTGTTTGACCTTAACAGGTTCGTGTGACCTGTTATGCCAGCCCTAACCGCCACCACAGAAACCTTCATCACCGACGGTAAATGAAGAATAGATCAAAACAGAGCATATATACGTGGGTCGAGTAACATCTATTTTGATCAACATCTATTTTGATTCCTTTTATATGTTTAATCATTTATTATTACTTTATATAGTTTTTGTTTAAGGTTTGTTTGTTTGTTTGTTTGTTTTTATTTATTTATTTTTTTCATCCATCAGAGGGGATTTAGTAACGTAGGAATGCATAGCAATAATTAATGTAGGATGAGGATATCTCACAAAAGGATTCTGATTATTGTATGTAATAGAAAGAAAGAAAAAATAGTTATTTTGTTATTTAATTTTTTTGTTGTAATTTTTTTTTATGTTTCGGATGAGGAAAAAATTGATTCTAAATATTTTTTTGTAGAACCACAGCGTCGCTGGATTACACCGCCGGACTTATAATCTTGATGTTGCCGGAAAATACTGGATATTTTTTATGGTTATAAATTGTTGTATATGTTTTGTAAATAAATTGTTGTAATAAAAAAATTGTTGGTATATGTTTTTGTATTATTTGTTTTAGTTGTAAAAGAAAAAAAAAAAAAAAAAAAAAAAAAAAAGGTTACTGTAGCATGTAACAGTGCTTGTAACAGTGCTTTTTTGGAGCACTGTTTTCTGCCTTTTAGTATATAGAATAATTACCGGTGTAACGGTAGATGAAAATAATTTTAATTTTTTATGACATGTATGTAATTTTCTCTATTTTTAGTCTACTTTTCGATGACAGTTTTTAGTTTTATGATGATGATGATGATGATGATTTGGTCTCAATGTATCTGATTATAGTCATTGTCGTATATCATGCCTATATAACAAGACGATGTGGTCAATGAACTCAACACATGTATGTGTCTCATATTGATAAATAGAGGTTGTATTTTATATTAACATAAACATTACTGGTACAACCTACTAATTTGCTTGATTTCAATGCTTTGTCTATTTGTTTGATACATTTAGATGGAACCATGTACAACCTACTACTTTAATTTGTATTAATATTTCCATGCCATTATTAGTTGGGTACATATTTCTCACAGGACAATGCAGTTTAAAAATTAACCGGAATGATCTTGAAACTTACGGGTGTCTTTTATTGATATTGTAGGACCGTGCCACACACAAGTATCCCTGGAAGCTTAATAGTCATCTCTTCACCAGAGGTTTGTTGGTATTGATTTTACATCTTGCAAATATATGATGTCTGTTTGGATTATTATTATTATTATTATTATTATTATTATTATTATTATTATTATTATTATTATTATTTACTTCAGTTATCACAGGTTTGATGAAAAGCTCGCCATGTGTTCGGGATACTAACTAATTAATCAAGCCGCAAATTAATGATCTTAAGCCAAAGGTACGGTTTGGAGTTCTATTGAATCTTAATCATTTTTTTTTGTATGTTCATGTATTAGGGTTATTTTCAACTCAAATTGAGAATCTATTGAAGGTTAGTAGTTCATAAATGCTAAAAAATGTAAGATTTTTATTGATGATTAATGGCTTAATTTGCAATTTTTTTGTTCTATTGTGGTTAATTGATTATAAAGCTAAAAAAATAAGCTATTCCAAACAAACACTAAAGTTTGTTTTTATGTTAACTTAATAATGTTTAGTAGATTAATTTTCAAGATTAATGGTCGAACCGTAAGTGTTTTTTATAAAGTTTGTAACTTTAGTTTATACATGGAGTGTGTCTGTCGTTCTTTTTGCAACAGACTTTACTGTATAGAATGTCATGCAGACGCACCAGTATGAACCTTATTAGTCTTCAAAAATCTTACTTAGTCTGGGTTTATAAGTTTCTAAAATTACTTTGATCCATTTTATGACCAACAGATTAGAGCATGGAGTGTATAATTTATCACGAATGGGAGGATTGGCATCCACACGATACAAACTATATCAAATCCTGATTGGTTGGATGCAAGAAACAGGATTTGCTACTTCGATAACTCCTTTTTTGAAGACTCACTTCCTTTCCTATAGTAGAGTTTAATCATTTAGTCAAGCATGCAGGACAATTGGTTCTTATACTTATTTCTTTTAGTTTTCTAATTAACTATGGTATACAGCTGCTAATGTTTTTTGCATTGCACGAGAACAACCTGTTAGTGTATTAGGACGTTTATACATGTTGTCATTTATTTGCTTATTTTGTGCTAACTAATATTTTTTCATATATGCGATGAAGGTAATTCTTAATAAGCATATAAGCTGAAAACATGTAATATCAAACACCCCCTTAAATGTTCAAATTTGCCTTTCATAGTTTAATGTTCTGATGCTTATAGAATCGGGTTGTTATTCGAATTTTGATTATCTAAGAATCTATATTATGAAATGATATAAGAAGTTACTGTGACCAAGATGAGTAAGACGAGTAACAAATGGAATAAGACCAGGCTGTTAAATCAGAACAAAGCGAAAAGAAGAAATTTGAATCAATTTAAAAAAGTAAGCAAATGAACATTGTCTTCACGTATGTCTTTTTTGGTCATTAATAATAGAACATAAACAATTGATGTCTACTTTACCAGCTTTTTAATAGTAGTTTTGGTTCAATCAGCCAAATAGGCAATTGGTTGTTTGTTTGACTTTGATTATTTAGTTGATATAATCAATTGAAACTTGTTTGGTACTTGTTAGGAGTACAATTATTCCTATAAAAGACTCGGTCACCTAAATGATGTAATAGCATTATGATAGCTCGTAGTTAGTTTATTAGTTAGTTAGATATTAGTTTAGTTTAGGTAACATCGTGGAAGAAGGACGGGTCTTTACCCACTGTATGCCTGATCCACAGCCCGGGTGTGGGCGTTTTGTAGGAAACTATAAATACCCCTCTCCACATGTGGAGAGGGTTGGAGCTTTTCATTCTCAATCTAACATTCTACATTTTCTCTCATCCTCTCTCTCTAGAAAACTCCCCACTTCTTTCTCTCTCTAAACTTTCCTCTCTTAATCTTTCTTTTGTTTAATTCAATCCATACCACAAAGAACCATACATGTTATGATTATAGATATCCTACAATTGGTATCAAGAGCCATGGTTGCATCTTAAGGACTAGTTTGTAATCGGATTTATTGTTTGGTTCTTGTGTTCGGTTTTGGATCGAGTGGAAACATTTTAGTGTGACTCTCGTTGTGGGTTTATTCATTATATTCTAGTTCTATCATGTGTTAATGTTCTATTTTATTGTTGTTATTTTGAAGCCTCGTGGTCATTTTTTTTGGGTGTTCCTCATTGCGTTTAGTTTTGTTTTTCCTTCTTGGCTCTTGTTAGTGATTTGCACTTTTGGTTTTGGCTGCATCTGAGTTCACTTTTGGCGTCTTTCTCATAAAAGGGAGTATAGACAATATTATTAGAAAGTGACTGATTTGGATCTACACTGCCATCGATTACTTGTCTTTGTTTTTTTTTGCGATCAGCCTAATCTTTCCATTGCGTTTAGTTCACTTTCTCCAAACTGGCGATTAAGTTTCTAGTTGCGATTTGCTCTTGGTTGTGTTTTCATGTTAGCGATTACTCAAGTTGAAATTAGTTTATCTTGCGTTTAAGTTTTGAGATTAAGTTTTTGCGGTTAACTGTTGGTTCTGCGTTTAATTCTTGTCCCTGCGTTTAACTTTATTATTGCGGTTAGCTCTTTATTGCGGGTAGTCCATAAGTTTGCGGTTTGCTCTATTTCATTTGCGATTAACTCTATTCTAGTAGAGTTTAATCTTTGGCTTATTCTTGAACAACAAGCTGGAAATATACGAAAGAGTAATACTTCATAGATCAGTTTGAAGCCTTGCCTCGTTTTAATATCCGAAACTTTAAGTTAGATCAAAACAAAGTAGTTTTAATCCTCTTTCCATTCGGTTTTATAAGAAAAGAAAATGAAACACAGAAACAAAAATTAAAAACAAATCTTGATCTCAGTTTTGGTTCACACTTTCGTACCAATCTTTAAGACTTCATGTGTGTCAACTAAACCCATCATCGATCTCTATCAATCAATTATCAAACAACCACAACAAGACTCGAACATACTATACCAGGAAACCAAGAACTCAGTTGTATTTCGTGTATAACATAATTATTTCAAGATCGTTTTCAGATCCAAACAACACGAAAATAAACCATCACTGATCTTCTTTTGATAATATTTGAATCTTTTAAAGAAATAACCAAAAACACAATCGTTTAGATTATCTCTTTCATTCGTTAAATTGAAAAAGACTCGAAAACAATTGAAACCTACCTGTCATCTTGATGTCGTGGTTCTGTTTCACTTCAGAGCATAAAAGATTATAGCATATTTGTGGTAAATCGAAACTAGAATCACACAAGTGGTGGGTTTGTTATTCGAGTGGATTCAAGTGACTGATAAGATCAATCGTTGTGTATTGTAGTGTTTGCGTTCGGATTGAGTTGGTGATAGAACAGGTGAAATATTTTTGTGGCGGCGTATTCTTTTCAGATTAGGGTGAGAGGTTAATTAGGTTAAGTGTGATTAAGGGGATTTTATAGTCCGTGACTTAGGGTTAATATTTGCTTGGATTTGGGCTTGAGTTGGACGATTTCTTTGGGCTGAGTGGTAGCCTTTTTTTTGGGCTGCATAACTTGTTATTCGAATTTTTGGGCGTGAACCATATTTGTTGTACTAACTTCACAAGGGACGAACTTTGTTGTTAAATTTTGTGGGATCTTATTTGTCAAAAGTCCCTGTAGTGGTATACTAAAACCTTGTGAAAAATGTTTTGTTATAACTTTTTGGTCCATGGTTTGATTGTGCTTCAGGAATCCATGATTGATATCTATTTTGGGTTGAGATTATTCGGGCTCATGTGGTAACTTTTGTGCTAGTCATTGTGAAAGCGTAAACGAATTTACAAAGACTCATTTGAAAACTCAATCTCGCTCATTCCTCATCCACAAGACATCATCCTTCTTTGCGTCATCAACAATTTTTTTTGCATTTCACGGTTTCTTCTTGATTTTGTAAAATCCCGCGAAAGAATCTATTTCTCGGTTTAAATCATAGAATTGTAAAATTCCGTGCACGGTCATATCATTGAATTGGTGCATCATGTCTACTACTTCTGACTCCGTCAAATCGGAGAGAGAACTTCATCAGCCACTTAAGTTGCTTGATAACGCAGAAAGAAGCTGCACAGAATGCCTTCGACAACTTCATTCACACCTCTCGGTACTTTTAGAGGGAACTGGATTCAAGATGGGATTCGAACGCGCATTTGTAACACTCTTTGATCAAGATGTTCAGACTTTCACATGCACAATGATTCTTAACTTAGATCAACTACAACATAAACTTGACCAAGGAGAATTTTCCAAGATGGGATCCATGGCTGCCCTTTGTGTGATCAACAAACAACTCCAAGTGTTCTTTGATTCGAAATTCACTCTGGAGTATGACCATTATAGTGAGATGACGAAAAAGTGCTTTGCTGATCACACGGGAATTGAGGTTGACACGTTCAGAGATACACTTGTCCAGCTTATGGATAAAGTGAAAAGATTCATTAATGAAAAGGCACAGCATATACCTGCATATGATGACAAGGTGAAGGTATGTAGGGTACAATCATGTGATGGTGTTGGTGACTCGGGTATAACATCGGATGTTGGGTCAGGTGTCACGATATGCAAAGAATCAGAGACTGATAAGCTTGACACACCCTGCGACTCAGTGACTAGAGATACTCCAGACATGGGCACTGAATTAAAACCAGTAACAGAGCAAGTGTCATGTGCTGAGGTACCCCTAACTGAACATCATAATGTGCTTTCTGATGAACGACTGCATACTTGTTAGGAATACGAATATTCAGATAAAGACTCGGTCACCCCAAGTATTGCTAAGCATTACGTAGCTCGTAGAATTATCCTTATTATAGTTAGTACGTAGTTTATTAAAAGTTAAATATGTAAATAGTATTCGTAGAGTGGGTTGGGTCTTTACCCACTGTCAACTCACTCTACAGCTCGTTTCATGGAGCACAAGTAGTTGTAGTATATATACCCTCTCCCACCCAAGGGAGAGGGTTGGACCTTTCATTACAAGCTAATGCACTTTCATATTTCTCTCAAAGGCTCCCAACACTCTTACTCTCTCTCTCTCTCTAACTTCTCTCTAGATTACTTCATCTATTCGATCCATTCTACACAAAACCATACGTGTTTATGTTTATGAATATTCTACAATTGGTATCAAGAGCCAAGGTTTCATCTTAGGGCCTTGTAGAATCGGATTTGATGTGGTTTTGTGTAGTTTTGTGAGTTTGAAGTCACTTTCTTGTAAAACATCTTGGTTTGATCTTTCTTGTGTTATTTGACATGTTAGTGATGTACTTTTATGATCATAGGTGTTAGTTGAACATTGTGTTTCAGTTGGCTATACCATATCTTTAATCTATTTGAAGTTTGGACTTGATTTTGGGCGTATTTCATAGTTGCGGTTAAGTCTACTGTTGCATTGCTTATCTGCGTTTAGTTTCTGATTTCTGCGGTTAGTTTGCTGCGATTACTATTTTGGGAATACAAACAAATCGCAAGGAAAGTGACATATTTGGATTTTTGTATACTGCGATTAGCTCTTGCGGTTAAGTGGTCTGCGGTTAGCTCATTGTGGTTAGCTTTCTGCGATTAAGTGGTCTGCGGTTAAATCTTTGTGGTTATCTCTCCTGCGGTTAGTTGCTCCCTGCGGTTAGTTGCTCCCTGCGGTTAGTTACTCCCTGCGGTTAGTCACTTCCTGCGGTTATCTCACCTTGTGGTTAACTCACTTTGTGGTTACCTTTCCTGCGGTTACCTTGCCTGGTCCTGCGGTTAACTCTGTTTGACCATAGTTGACTTTTTACATCGAAACTTCAAACGGTCATTACTTTTGAACCGTAACTCCGTTTTTAGCGAATTAGCTGTCAAAACGTCCGGAACAGGCTGAATATTGTGAGGTTTCATCAGGAAGTCGTGAAACGAATTTTTCGAGGCCCAAATCACCTCCGGAGTGAAGTTATTGAGGTTTTAAGTTTTCTGACCAAAAATTTCACCGTAACAACTTGCATCAACCTAACCAAATTACGACTAAATAACATACAATCACTGCTATGGAACCTTCGTGCTCGAATTCTAATGATAATGTGCTTCATCAGCCAATTAAATTGCCCGATAATGCAAAGAATAGTCGCATTGAATGTTTTCGATCACTCCATTCACATCTCAAGGTTCTCTTTGCAAAACCTGGATACTTGGGAGGTTTCAAACGTGCATTCGCAACACTCTTTGGTCAAAATGTTGAGACTTTCACAGTCAAAATGACTCTACACTTAGATCAACTTCAACAACAACTTGAAAATGGTGAATTTTCTGAAGATAGATCTATGGCTGCATTCTGTGTGATCAACAACCAACTCCAAGTGTTCATTGATTCAAGTTTCACTGAGGAGTATGATCATGAGTGTCAAATGACGAAAAAGAGCTTTGCTACTCATACGGGAATTGAAGTTGACGTTTTCAGAGTCACACTACTCCAACTCATGGGTAATGTGAAGGAGTACATTATGGAAAGAGCACAACACAAACTCAAGCATGAAGACAAGGTGAAGGCATGTCAGGAGCAATCAAGTGATAATATTGTGGGTTCAGGAAAAGCATCGGATGCTGGGACAGTTGTCACCGAAGGCAGAGGATCTGAGACTGATAAGCTTGACACAATGAATAGTTCAATGACTCCTACACGTGATGTGGATGCATATATCAGACCGGTAAACGAACATGTGTCATGTGCTAAGGTACTCGAACTGTGTAACTTTGTTGATGAACAAAAGATTCCTAACAAAGTACAACCGACAAACGATGTCGATTCAGATGTTGTTAACATGGGAAATAGCAATGTTGACTCATGTGAACAACATATGAAACACAATGAAGTGTCTGTTGTACAATGTAGTGCATCTTCTGTTTTAAATGATGATTGTGTGTTGCATGAGAACACTGCCTATAACCCTGATGACTCCTTGACCACTAGATTTAATATCCTTAAGGATCAGGTGGCAATGTATGAACAACGTGCTAGATTTGAACTCACTAGACGTGAGCAGAACATGGAATGGCAAATGCGTGCATACATATCTGAAAATAATCTTAAGCGAGAAACATTGAAAAAGGAGTTACAATCTTTGCAAAAACAACTGGATCAAACTGTTAAACAAAAACAAGAGATTCAGAATGGCTTAAACACACTCAAACATGATTTCAAAGAAAAGGAAACAAAACTCCTAAATGATTTCTCTAGTCTTAAAATCCTAAAAAATAAACTTGAGGATAAGTTATACACGCAAGGCCAAACCATTCAAACTGCTCAAATGATGCATAAACATAGGAAGTTGAGTGATGATCATAGTGAGAGGGATTCTACTAATCCAAAAGCCAATTTCCTTAGAAGCGGTATAGGTGCACAACCGGCATTATATGATGCAAACATTATGCTTGAGCCTAATCATGCCCCTCCTGATGCTACATCCGATGATGAGGGCAATGAGATAGAAGATAGAACCAGAGAAAAACTAGCTGAGAAATTAAAGGATCCCCTGTGCATAGCTAATAAAATCTTGTACAATTATGATTACTCTGAAGATACTCAATTAGCTGTCTTTGTCCCACAAAAGAAATTTACTCCAGAGCAAGTCTTCTGGAACATAGACATAGAAAAAATGAAAGCTGAAAGAATTGTGGGTAACACACGCACTATCTTTAGGATTGCTGACCCAACGATTTATCCCCTGAATACACCCAGGCACCTTGTACCATTTACTCTTCCCACACAGTGTAATACTCTAATTGGGTTATATGTTCTAGGTCAATTGTTTAATGACTTTGAGAAAACATGTAAAATGAGAATTACACCAACAGGGATTACAGAAGGGGAAAGGGGTTTTGAGCAAACAAAACAATGTTACCTAACTGAAGTCATGCCATTTTTCAAACTTCTCAAAGAACATTTTGAAGGCCTTAAAAATACCATTAATGATGATGTGACTCAAATGAAAAAGGTGTTTAAAGATGTGGAATATGAGGGTAAACAATTGGCAATTGATCTTAAATACAGTGAAGTTGCGAGGAAAAATATTCTCATCATGAATGAGAATTTGATTGCTAAATGTATTGCGCAGGATGTATTTTACACTGCTACTGATTCTACATTATCTGCCTGCCAATTTCATGAGATGTCTATTGCATTGAACATTTTCCAGAATCGTGTTGTTGAGCTTGAGGGGGAGAATTTAAAATTGCGTGAGAAAATTCAAAACGATGACCATGATAACATGGTCAGGCATTTGTCAAAACTAGAAGTTGATAATCTTAATTTGCAATTAAAGTGTCAACATTTAGAAGAAAGAATTAAAATCTCAAATGCCAAGACATCTTCGGATGCTCCTGAATTTGATGCATATTTTGAATTAGCCAAACGTGATGAAAAGATTCAAGCTCACACTAACACGATTCAGAAACTGAGGGTTCAAATTGCCCAATTGAAGTCTAACGAGAGTGATGTGATTGGCACCCAAAAACCACAGCCTATAGATTCTCAGAATTTTCAACTTCAAGATACCATCAATAAATTGCAACATGAAAATGATTGGTTTCGTAATGAAAATTCGAAAGTTAAACAACATTACAAAGAGTTATATGATTCAATTAAGATCACACGTGATATAAACAATGAAAAGATAACTTCTTTGCTTAATGAGATTGAGAATCTAAAGACTCAGGTGAAAGGGAAAATGCCAATCATCACTTGTGATAATGTTGTTCAAAAGGTTTCTGCTTGTAAGAAGTACGCAATTGATGCTGTGAATATTCCTCTTCCCCTTAGGAATAATGAGTTAGTTCATAGAGACTATCTTAAACATCTTAAGGAGTGCCTTGACTTGCTTCGTGAAACCATTGAAGAGGATAGGATAGCAAAACCACTTGATGATGCTATTGTAGGTGCCTGCTTTCTCACTAATAGATCTCAGGAACTCTTAGAATATGCTATTGGTACATGTCCTAAAATTGATAGCAAGCGAGATAGGTCTACTGCATCATCATCTATGACTAAGAACAAGCATGTTACCTTTGAGGTACCCTTGGAAACTTCAGATCCCAACACATCGAAACATGTTCAGCAACCGGAAGTGAAAAAGACTAAAATTCCCATTAGTCCGTCTACAGGTGTAAACAGTAACACTAAAGCTAGAGAGTCTAAACCAAGGAGTAATAGAAGGAATTATAGGACTTCACCTGCTAAAAGTGTTCCTAAAAAGAAAGTAGACGACCACATGAGGAACATTAAGTCCAACTTGAGCAAAATGAGTCATAATTCAAAACCAAATTCACGTTGCAAAACATGTAATGAATGCATAATTTCGAGTAATCATGATAAATGTGTTGAGAAATTTCTGAAGTCGTTTTACAAAACCCCAATTAAGAAAGTTTGGAGAGCTAAACAAAGTAAGCAAATTTGGAAAGCAACAGGTAAACTATTTGCCAATGTTGGTTATCAATGGAAGCCCACAGGAAGGAAATTCACTTTAGGAGAACAGTGCCCTTTAACTAGGATAACCAACTCTAAAGTAGTGCCTATTAAGGAATGGAAGCCAACTGGTAGAACTTTCCCTTTGGAGACCCAATGTCCTTTAACTAGGCCCATTGCATCTACTAGTGAAATTTCCATCATTGAAACGAATGCACCTAAGGTCTTAGTAGCTCCAAAACTTGTTTGCACTAACCAAATGGAACCCAACTCAAATTGGGGATCCGACGCTCCAAATTTTCTGCTCTCGTCTGTTTCCAAATGTAGGTCGTACATTTCGTCCTTTGATATTTGGACTCAGGCAGCTCTAAATCTATGATTGGGGATCGCTCAGGGCTCGAGAATTTCGTGAATAAGTTTATCGGGACAGTTAGATTCGGGAACTATCATTTTGGGGTAATTATAAGTTATGGAGATTATGTTTCTGGAGAAAGCTAATTTCCTGGGTATACTACGTGGAAGGACTTGGGCATAATCTGTTCTCTGTTGGTCAATATCTTGATTCCGATCTTGAAGATTGCCTTCAGAAATTACACATGCTTCGTCTGAGAATTGGATGGTATTGATCTTCTTTAAGACAGTCATGGCACATATCTATACACCTGTTCTATCAAAGACGTGATGCGGTCCTCTCCTATTTGCCTTCTCTCAAAGACCTCAAAGAACAAATCGTGGCTATGGCAACAAAGTTTTAATCACTTGAACTTTGGTACCATCTATGATCTTGCTCACAATGATCTTGTATGAGGTCTACCCAGATTAAAGTTCAAAAAAGAACTTCATTCGGCTTGTTAACTGGGTAAACAAAAGAAGCATACTCACAAACCTAAAATTGTCAACACCAACATGGATGTTCTTTACACCCTTCACATGGACCCAGGCAGACCAATAAGTGTGAAGAGTATAAATGGGAAGTAATGTGTACTCGTTGTTGTCGACGAATACTCTCGGTTTACATGGGTAAAGTTTTTGAGAACCAAGGACGTAACTCCAGAAGTTATCATAAAACTCATCAAACAACTGCTAGTAAGACTCACATAACCGTCAGAATCATTCGGACAAACAATGGAACAGAAGTTATCAACAAACAACTCGTTCTACTTCTCCAAGGCACCGATGATCCTATGGGCGGAAGCAATTGCTACAGCTTGTTACACCGAAAACCGATACTTGATACATACTCTTCACAACAAAACTCCATATGAGCTGATATATGGCAAGAAACCGGATCTCTCCTCTCTATTTGTGTTTGGTGCTTTATGCTACCCTACAAAATGACAGTCAAGATCTGGGAATGTTATAAGCTAAAACTGGTATTGGATTCTGCGTTGGTTATGCTCCAGATAGTAAGGGATACCGAATCTACAACGAACGAACCCGATAAATCCTGGAAACCGTTCACGTCACATTCGTTGAGCTGACTGAGCATATGGCTCCTGTACACATCAGTGCAGGACCCGCGTCTAAACATTTGTCTCCTGAATCAATCAGTTCAGGTCTTGTACAGAATCCCACTCCTGCATGTACCTTATGTATCACCTACAAATGAGTATTTGAAGATCTTGTTTGACTAAATGATTGATGAATACTTTGAGACACCTACTGATGATACACTGACACCACCAGCTGCCACTACTCCAGTTCTGTACAACTCAAATGGTTCATCAGTGTCTACTTGAATTGATCAAGATGCTCAATCTGCAAGTTACTCACCATCATCGTCAAACCTTCAATCTCCTTCAGTACATCAAGGCACTGCAGTCGACTATTCTTTTGAAGTGAATTCATTTGCTCCTCTTGAAGATGCTCCATACTAACACCTGTTTGCTCATGAATCTTCTTCTGAGACATCCTCTTCAAAGAATACAAACACGGCTTCTTCATGTTCCTACCTACATCCACATGAACATCTCAGAAAATGAATATAGGATCATCCGATTGACAACATTATTGGATATCCTTCTCAACCGGTGTTCACACGAAGGAAACTTACCACCCATGCCTTGGGTTAATGCGATGCAAAATGAAGCTAGCACTTTCGATCGACTTGAAGTATGGGAATTGGTACTACCTCCAGACTGTGCAATGATTATAGCTCTAAGTGGATCTTCAAAGTGAAACTTGATGAGCATTATGTCGTTCTGAAAACAAGGCAAGGCTTGCTGCTATGGGATATCGTCTACAGGAAGGCATTAATTTAGAGGAATCTTTCGCTCTGGTTGTTCGTATTGAAGCTATCAGAATGTTTCTCGCCAATGCTGCAAGTCAGAGCATAACGGTCTATCAAATGGATATGAAAATTGCATTTCTAAATGGCGAGCTGATTAAAGTTCTTTATTTCAGTCAACCGGAAAGATTTGTATATTTTGATCGTCCTAACCATGTCTATTGTCTGAAAAGGGATCTCTTTGGCCTAAAACAGACGCCTAGGGCATGGTTTGATACACTTTCAAAGTCTCTCCTGGGAAACGGATTCTCCCAAGGTGTATTGGGACAAGTTGAGAAAGGGGTAGTGGTACTTTTACTTTGTGAGGATAGAATTTCAGCTGGCGGATTCCTTCACAAAAGCACTTCTGAGAGAACGGTTTCAATTCATTTTCTCATGATTTGGAATGAAGAGTCCTTCGCCCGTTTCTCTCAAACGTCTTCAGGAAGAAAATGAGGAGAAATGGTTTTGCTTCACATATCCTTGTATATATCTTATACCATAATGAAAATAGAAAAATGTAAAACCTACAAAACCCATAAAAATCATAAAAATCCAAAAATATTCTTCTCACGACATGTCTCTTGTGTAATCAATATTATGTACGTTTCTAGAAATGTCATTCAATAATGACACGGAAACATATATATGCTTGAGCAAGAGTTTTTCTTTTTAATAATGTTTTTCTAAAACATTTCGTCTCTAAAAATATTCTTTCAAGATGGTTTGCTATTACTTTAGATAGCAACCCGGTTAAAATATTGGGGAAAGTTCATCGCCAAAAAGACGACTGTTCCTAACAAAGGCATGAATTACTTTATATTCGTGCATTTCTGATCTAATGTACGTTTCAGTGCATTATTTCTTGTTTAAGAAGAGAAGTCTTCTTTTTATCAAAACAAATAATTTTCTTTTTTGATTCTTCAGAAAATTATTTGAGTGATACATGGTGGTAACGTGTTGCTTGTAAATCAATCAGTCTTAGATACTTCATCAAATTTGTCACTCAATTAATGACAATGGGTCATCAATTGAGGGGGAGAGTGACTTCCAATTTTATATCATCAAACAGATTTCTTGGTTGTCTCATAATTGTTAGAAAAGGTTTTGTAGTTAATGGGGTATTAGTTGAAGAGAAACTTACTAAGCTTTATCTTAAATGGCCAAATGTGTTAGTTGTTAGAAAGATTAGGGCATTATGTGCTAGTTGCGTATAGTTTTCTAGCTTTATGTATCTAAAAGGTCCATTTGTCTCACGTTGGTATCCTCGCTTAATCCCCTAAATACGTTTAAATCCAAAATCTTAATGATGGTGGAAAACTATTGTGTTTGATGCTCTTGTTCTCTCCTCTGGCATTCGTATAATCTGATTGATTGTGCTTCATTTGCTGTTTGCTGATAATTGTTTGATTGTTGCTGATTATGTGTTCGTGTTCTCAGGATTTGCTTAGGTATGTAGTTACCAGGTTAGAATCTTATTCCTAAGCTCCTGATTTGAATGTTGAAAACATGCGTGAATTGCCATGTTAGTGATTGTTGTTTATGTCTGATAGAAACTTGCAATGAATGTTCATGATTGCCAGCTTCTCTTCATGCTAGATAGCATTTTGATGAGTTGCTTGAATGTTCTTTGCTCATGATATGAATATGGTATTATGAGTAGGGCAGCTGCTACATCGTAGCAGTTAATTAAGAGTGAATTTGTATGTATGCATATCTTTGTTGATACTCTTATGCAGATTCCATGGCTGATGTGAATGTGCCTGCTCCTGCTCTAACCATTTGATCAGATGTTCAAACTGCATTGACTGGCTTTGATTTCACCACAACAACAACATCGGTTGCAACAATGACAACAACTCTTTCACCATCACCACCAGTTATCTTGTGCGTCATAAGTAGTGTAGTATCAAATGTTATGTGTTAGTACATGATTTTTTATTTCATGAGTTTCTCGTTGAACTCTAAATCATTTATAAACTCATCATCTCTAACACATAACATGCTCCCTCAAGGATTGAGGGGGAGCAAATGTATCGTCTCAAAATCAGTCATTCTTAAATCTGACACATCTTTCTCCCAAAATCTTTAAACTTATTTAAATCACTTGGGATCACAAATCTCAAATGGTTTGAAATTTTTGATCGGGGGAGAAAATGTGATTTAAATATGAAAATCTGATTAAAATGTGATGTGTTGAACCTTAATGAATGCTATGAATGCTTTCCTATATGTGCTTAACTCTTTTGTATATCAATGCACATATTGAGGGGGAGCAAATGATTTGTAGGATCCTTGCATCTTATGAGATCGAGTCTCAGACTTAACCAATGAATTGACGAAACAAAAACCGTCATCAATCGAAAGGACTAGTCCTGGCCGGGTAATAACTTCAAGCTGGGTTAACCAGTGATGTAAGTGTGTCTCGAAGAGGACTTGTCTGAGTAGAGTGTACCGTTTCGAGAAACCTTTGTGGACTTGACCAGATCGGGTAATAATTTCAAGCTAGTCTAACTAGTGGTGTAAGCGTGTCTCGAATGCCTGTTCATGTTTACTAAAGGTGGATCAATTCTAAAGTGCAACTCTTCCCGACATGTGCAAATTCATCATCAAAACATCGGTGCACATGTTAAGGGGGAGCATTTGAAAATGACAAAACTCTCAATGTGTTAACAAAATGTGTTTCTCAATTATAAACATGTTGAGAGAATTTTCAATGATTTGGTGTATGGCAACATAGGATAGTCATGAAGGTATAAGGTGGCTAAGGTTAGGAAAACCGTCCTATGATCTGCCAAAGCCGGAGGGATCTACCCATGGACAATACCAAATAGATAGTATTAGAAAGTTCGTAGGTATGATTATGAAAAAAAGGAGAAATGTGAGAATGGGGAAAGAAGGGGTTGAAGAATTAAAAAGAAATGAAATGAGAAAGGGTGAAAAGAAATAGCCCTCCAATTATTCAACCTTAGGGCAGAAACCGGGTTCAATTCATAATCTACTGATGGTTGCTAAGGCGACATCGGTATTGAAGACAAGACGTCATGGACCCAGTGACGCAATGCACTAAACCTTCTAGCCACTCAAGTTCTCTTAAAAGAACTTGTTTCATTCTCACGGGGAACCAATGTAATCTATCGACATATCTCTTAGAGATGGTTGATATTGAAGCAGGAGACCTCTCCCTAATCTCCGCAAAGGAAAACCAAATGCACTTATTGAGTCTAGAGCCTCGAGATGGTTAAAAAAGATCTCATAGGAACACGTGATATTTCTACCTTGGTTGTTCAACATTAAGGACACCAGTGGTAAACTTATGAGTCCTACGCAGATCATTAGCAATCTGCCAGAACATTTATGAAGGATGTTGCTTATGTAACTCCCAGTGATTGAATGGAAATTCCTGCCAGGGTCAACATTAAGCAGCCCTGAAAGCAGGTCACTTAGGTAATTCCTTGTGGATTACGCTTAGTGGTCACGATGGTTACAAACGGTCAACAGTCGTGGAGTGATCTCCAGCGACTCACCCAATCGTTGATCTACTTAGGTAGGTTGTGTGAATCCTTTCAGGGTTTGCCAATTGGGAACGGTCTTGGTAAGGGTTAGAAGGAGTCTTCACACTATGCTGTTGATAATCTCTAATTCCAAACCTATAAGTACTGGACGATTTATTGCTAACTGTCTGCGTGCAGGAAATTCTAACGGCTGCTGTCGATTGCAGAAAAGATGCTGATCCATCACCACATGCTCGCACTTCAACATCACTATCTAAGAAATCATGATCATTGATTAGGTCTCATCTATGCTTCCACAACTCTGATGCAGAGGATCATGATCCAGAAAAGTGTGAGCATGCCAACACAAAGATGTCCAAATCACATGGAGACGTTACTACTCGAAGATGACTTTCAGACTCTCATTTGGATGATGAACTTGAAGTAATTTCCAAAGATCATCCAACACATTGAACAAGTCATCTAGAGTCTGTTGATCAAAGCACAAAGAACAAGAACTTGAAGAATCAAAGTCTACGAGCTACAAGACTTCAAGGATGCAAGAATTCAGTACTTATCTTCTGGGGTGACCTCCCTTAGGGGGAGATTGTTAGGAATACGAATATTCAGATAAAGACTCGGTCACCCCAAGTATTGCTAAGCATTACGTAGCTCGTAGAATTATCCTTATTATAGTTAGTACGTAGTTTATTAGAAGTTAAATATGTAAATAGTATTCGTAGAGTGGGTCGGGTCTTTACCCACTGTCAGCTCACTCTACAGCTCGTTTCATGGAGCACAAGTAGTTGTAGTATATATACCCCTCTCCCACCCAAGGGAGAGGGTTGGACCTTTCATTACAAGCTAATGCACTTTCATATTTCTCTCAAAGGCTCCCAACACTCTTACTCTCTCTCTCTCTAACTTCTCTCTAGATTACTTCATCTATTCGATCCATTCTACACAAAACCATACGTGTTTATGTTTATGAATATTCTACAATACTGATCAAGTTATGCCCAGTTATGAAACATATTTGTTGAAAAAGACTGATAGCAATAACATTTCTGATTTAACAAATATGAATCATAAAGGGGGAGAAAGTGATCAGGATGCTGAACGTGATGATGAGTCAAGTTCTTTGTTTACAGCTGAGTCTTTTAAATCAAATGATATGGTTGATAAAGAAACGTTTAATGAACTTTCAAAGAGATTCTTACAACTTGAAAAACATTGTATTTCACTTGAAATCGCAATGCAACAAAAGGAAGAAAGTTTTCAAACTAACCAACCATGTAAAGATCCGGAACTTCCTGATTTCCGTGAATTCTTTATGATTAATGATTTGAAAGCTCAGCTAGAAACCAAGGACTTGACAATCAACAACCTGAAAAAACGTATTACTGAGTTATGTGATATATGTGATGAAGTTAAAACTAAACATGACTGCAATGTTATTGAATTGGAACATGATGTGGCTATATTACGTGATGATAATGAGTCTTTGAAAATTCATTGCAAAGAACTGTGTGATTCAATCAAAGAAACGAATACTAAAACTGTTGAGCAAACAATGTCTTTGATTGCAAAAATTGATGAACTCAAAGCTCAAGTTCAGGAAAAGGGTTTCACAATAACAGCATTAAAGAACGAGCTAAGAAAAGCAACAGGGAATAGTGTGAACACTAAGTTTGCAAAACCATCAATCTTGGGGAAACCAGTTTCTCAATCAAATAGAAACCATTCCGTTGTTAGGCAACCGACTGCGTTTAGATCTGAACGACCAAAATTTTCAAAAACACGGTTTGCCTCCCAAGTTGATGCGGAACAAGTTTTATCAAAACCAGTCACTCCACATTATTTGCCTAAGATAATTGCTTCTAGTTCTGTTAATCCTCAACATGAAACTACTCCTACTCCCAGCTCCTCTAGGATTAGTTCGAGAACGGTGTCGAAATCGAGCATTAAGATTCAAAACTTTTATGATATTAATGACTTGTACAAGAACTATGATCTAGAAAAGGCTAGGAAAAGGGATTACTTCATAAGGATGGCATATTAGGTTCACACCCTCGTATGATGCCTCCTTGTTTATTGAGGAACATTGCTAAGACTCAACCGGTGAACTCTAGGATTTGTAGTAAATCATCTACCATGCATAAGAAGCAGAACAAACCTAAAACTTCTCCTAGGTGGATACAAACTGCCAAATCATTGGAGACTAGGAATAACGATAAGTCTTCCAGTATGCATGATAAGCTTAGCAAACCTAGATCTTGCCATAAGTGGATTCCAACTGGTAGAATTTTTAAGGATGTCGGACTTAAGTGGATACCTACCAAAAAGTTGCTCACTGATGGCAATACCATGATTGAACGTGAAACCCCTAAGGGTTTGGATATTGCTGTTACTAACCCATATATATGCAATCAAGTCTGTAATGTTAGTGCAGGTAGTCCTTACTCAGTTGCAGGTACATCAATCATTAGCTACATGAGAAGACTCAAAGTCTGGAGGCCTAAAGCAAGCATATCTCCTTCTTCAGGAGGTCTGAAAAGTCAATGTTGATGTATACATGCCGATGACGTTTGATCACATCAGATCAAGCCTCGCTCTTCAATGACTATGACGTCTGTTCACATCAGTTCAGGCCTCGTTCTTCATCAATATGACGTTTGAACAATTCAGTTCAAGCCTCGTTCCTCAATGTCATCATTATGGTGTCTGCTAACAACACTTCAGGCCCCGTTCATCAAAGAAAAGAAAGGTGTACGATTTAGTGCGCCTTATCTTCGGAAGAAGAGAAATCTTCTTAGTCTTGACCATTCTCAACAACGTGCTTCATGCTTTCTCCATGCTCATTCAGTCATCAAGTGGATTTACTCATCTTGGCTCGTATTCGTATTTACTTGCTCTTTCAAAAATGGCAAACTTCGTATGCAATTTTTGAGGGGGAGAAGGGTGAATAAACTACATGATTGAGTGTATTCTTATTCACATGCTCAATCAAAAATGGCAACCTCGTATGCAATTTTTGAGGGGGATAAGTGTGAATAAAATACATGATTAATTGTAGTGTTATTCACTTGCTCAATCAAAAATGGCATACCTCGCTTGCAATTTTTGAGGGGGAGAAGTGTTAATATACCACATGGTGATTAATGATTGTAGAATGGTCATACGATTTGTCATACGACTCTCCTCCAACACATAATGTTCCATTAACCAAGGATGACTGGGATTTATATTTGATGATTACTTCCAAGCTTCAACGAATGATGATTGATCAAGATGCACCATCCAGAAGTATTACTCAGACTACTCAAGTAATCCAATCTCCAGTTATTCCTCAAGGTGTTGATGATGACTATCATGATTGTGAAGATGCACACATGAATAATGATCTGTCGTTTTGTTATATTATCAAGGATTGTTGTTCCTACCAATGTGCACTCTATATATCAACCCGAAGGACATTATGGAAAATGTCGGCTAAAATGACAAAACGGCTAAGAATTTGGACATGGAATGTCAAGTAATCACGGAGTTTATTTGGTATCCCTTGTTAGAGATTGAAGTTGACTTTCACAAAGGAGTGATCTTATTTTATCTTGAAGTCGGGGTTGGTTGGATGAAGACTCTTCGAGATCCTTGCTTGAGCTTTTTCCTTTACAATGACGAAGACTTGGATATCTAGTTATTTTGGTAATTATTCATTTCTATTACCACAAAATAACTATCACTTCAAGGAGTGTCACAACTTACACGAAGTTGTCGGTAGTCAAGAGGTGATGTACGTCTTATACTTGATGGTTGGTTGGTTGAAGTGTATAGAGTACTTAGGGATTCGATGTTGTACGAACTCTCTACACCGCTCTTAGTCACACATTAGTGCAAGCTTAAGTCACAAGAACGGGGAATTCTTCTTCAGTTTCAAGTTTGGTTTATTGGATTTGCTTCATCAATGGTTACTTCAAACAGTCTACACAAGGGTTGATAATGATAGTCAGAGAGTTTCTGTAGCAGTTGATTCTCACAAGATTTATTTGAGCCAATTTTGTTCTCCTCTCATGATTTCAAGTAGATGTGCCTATAAGTTGTTGCTGATTCTGATGTATCAAAACCAGCAAGGGGGAAGGAGACATACATCTGAATGCATAACGAGTACACGTGATGAACATAATACTTCTTCATTGAAGTTATCCCGGGAAGACATATGTCATAACCGTAGAGAAACTCTGTGTCTTAACTCGTAGCGTTTGGTGTATTATTCCAACTACGTGGGGGAAGTGGTCTCTTGATACTTGTGGTGTGAATTACTTCAGTTTTAAGTGGGAAGAAATATGAGAAGGATATGTGGAACGTGAGATGATATTGCTTATTGACATCTTCATATGAGCTGATAAGAGTTATGGTAAAAGTGCTTTTGGTTAATGTTTCATGTGCACATTGTTATGCTGATTCCGATAAGATCGCAACCATCATGGGGAGAGATATGTGTACATCAAGGACGCACAACAGGTTTACGTGATCGGACTTAATCATATATTCCGGAGGAGATATCTGCAGAGATGATCAGTGCTTCAACCTGTTACTTTGGTGTTATCATTTCTTCGTGTGTTGGATACATGCGTACAATATGGATTGAGTTGGTATGTGTAAGTTAACTGGAAAGCATTTAGTGAAATGAAGATGTTGATATCTAATTCCCCCTAATAGACAACTGCTCCAAACCTCAAAGTAATGTGTACATTGGGGATGTACAACAGGGTCATGTGATCGGGCTTCATCATACATTCCGGGATTGATAACCGCAGAGATGATCCATGGTTCACCCTGTTACTTCGGTGTTATCGTTCTCTTTGGGTTCTCGAGCTTCATACAATGAGACTTTTTGCATCACTTCAACTACTTGGGGGAAGTGTCTCATGAAGATGATTGTCGGTTTGGGGGGAAGCTACCAAAGCTTCACATTGAGGAGGCCAAAACTCAGCAATTTGGTGGTGCCTAGCGATTGACTCAGTTGTGAGATTCTAGTGATTTGTTATCAATCTGTGTTTGGTGAATTGTTGTGACTTAAGTCGTTTCGATTAATCTGATTGTATTTTGACGTTGTGAGTTAATCGTTACAACTTGACTTATTACGATCGGATCTATTGTAACTTGACTTGTCACGACTTGACACTTAATGCTAGTTGTCACTTATCCAAGATCTCTCTCAAAGTCTAACTCACACATTACATCTTTCGGTTTCTTTTGTTGACTTTAGTAAAATCCCGGGAAAGAATCATCTCTCGGTTTAAGTCACAAGAGTTGTAAAATCCCGTTTAAGATTATATCATGGCTACTACCACTTCATACGATTATTCAGGAGCCTCGAAAGCTTTGGTGGTGAAAGTTTAAGAGATGTTGACTACTGATTTCTACAACGAGCTGAACGATACTATCATTTTGGTTCTCAAGTCAACATCTTCTTATACTGATTTGTATCCTTTGTACATATATTATACTAAATTGTAAATAGAAAAATATAAAACCTATAAAGACCATAAAAAATCTGAAAAATCATTAAAAAATCCAAAAATACTCTTCTTACGACATGTCTCTTGTGTAATCAATATTATGTACGTTTCTAGAAATGTCATTCAACAATGACACGGAATCATACATATGCTTGAGCAAGAGTTTTTCGGTTTCAAATAATGTTTTTCTAACACATGTCGTTTCTCAAAACATTCTTAAAATAATGGCTTGTAGTCATTTCAGGCTACAACCCGAGCTTAAAATTATGGCTTGCAGTCATTTCAGGCTGTAACCCGGACTTAAAAATTATGGCTTGCTATTACTTCAGATAGCAACCCGTTTTACAAAATGGGGAAAACACGTCGCCAAATAGACGATTGTTCCTTTTACCGGGTGAAGTTCACCTGGGCATGGATTACTTTACATCCGTGCACCCTCGATCTAATGTACGCTTCAGTACATTATTTCTTGATAAAGAAGAGAAATATTCTTTTTATCGCCAAATACTTTCCCTTCTATGATTTTTCTGAAAAGTATTTGTGCAAAACTTGGTGGTACCATGAGATTTTGATTAAAAATCAAAGTGAATCTAAATTTTGATAAAATTTTTCACTCAATCAATGACTTTAATATTTTATGAAAATATTTCTGTTTTAACATCTGTCATTGATTGAGGGGGAGAGTGATTTCTCAAAATTTTATGTATCATCAAAACTCTCCACTTTGTACAAAAGCGACTAAACGATTTGTGATGGTTATGTGTCAGAATGAGTAAATTTTCAAAGAGTTTTCGTTAAAACTTCGAATCTTTTGCAAACTCTTCAACTCTGACACATAACAACCTCCCTCACAGATTGAGGGGGAGCAAGAAAAAGGTTCCTTTTATCAGAAAATATTAAAAAAATTTAACCGCCTTTCTCTCCTAAACGTTTTCTAAATTATTTAAATCAATTAGGATCCAAAATCTCAAAAGATTTGAAATTTTTGATCAGGGGAGAGAATGTGATTTAAATATGAAATCTGATAATCAAATGTGATCTTTTGGACTCAATAAAAGGCTCCCACATATGTGCTAAACACTTTCGAATATCGATGCACATATTGAGGGGGAGCAAAAGGCGTTTGTGGAAGTAATACCAAAGACCGACCATTTATCTTTATGCATGTAGTGATAAGGATGGTTAAGGTTAGGTATGAGTTCCCATGATCCACCAGAACCAGAAGGATCTTCCCAGGGACAATCCATAGATAGATTAGAAGTCCTTAGGAAGGATTGAAAAAAAGGAGAAAAGTGAGAAAGGGAAGAGTGCGGACTGAGATAGAGCTAGGACTGGAACAAACCCAACAAGGTTCTAGTGGTGAAGTCTCGGTAAGCACTGAAGGGGTTGAAGAATGAAAAAGAAATGAAATGAGAAAGGGTGAAAAGAAATAGCCCTCCATATATTCAACCTTAGGGCAGAAACCGGGTTCAATTCATAATCTACTGGCGGTTACTAAGATAACACCGGTATTGAAGACAAGACGTCATGGACCCAGTGACGCACTGCACTAAACTTCCCAACCACTCAAGTTCTCTTAAAAGAGCTTGTTTCATTCTCATGGGGAACCCAGTGCAATGTATCGACCGCTCATTGCGAGCTATGTTGATACCTAAACAGGAGACGCCTCCTCAGTCTCCAGGAGCGGATCAAAACGCACTATTGAGTCTAGAGCCAAAGAGATCATCCATAAATCTCACTAGGACAACTTCCAAATATGCTTATTGTTTCACACAATATGGAAAATAAAATAAAATATTTAGAGTCCTACGCATTATCCTTGTGGTATTGCCAGAACATCCGAGTGATATGAAAATATTCACAATGAAGATGGAAATCCTTCTAGAGCGAACATCTTTCAAGCTCTTGGTAGGTGACATGTGAGATCCATCTTGGATCAATGATCAAGTGACAACTGGAAAACAACAATGGTGCGATTCAACATTGAATCAAACTTGTTCCAGGAAATGGATTGACGGATACTTTTGCAAAAACCTTTCAATGTGCTCACAAACTAATTTTTCGAGCACATTGATTGTGTAAAATCTTTCAAACAAAAGTATTTTTGATGGAAATGTGATTCAAAGTATAAAACTCTCGTCGTGTCTCAAAAATGTTTATCATATGACACGCGAGTGATTTCTATAAATCAATTTCTCATCAATCTGTGAATATCAATTCACCGATTCACTCTATCGTGCTGTCTGCTTTGAGACGTTCTGGTATGAGAACATGCTAAGTATGAAGATTCCAAAGTGGATTCTTTGAAAAATTCATTACTACAAGCTGGAAATTCCTGTCAATGAGAGTCTTCTTTAAAAGAGACTCTACCTGATCACAGGTCGGTTTTCACAAAACCGGAGGGTAGTCTGTCCTCGCAGAACGAATGACAAAGCCATGTTCGTTCTCTATCTTTATTGCTAACTGTTTTATTTAATGGACACATATAAAGATGGCGTTGATGGCTCCAGTTTCCAACTGAATCGGTTCAATCCATACCTCATGCTCACACATCCTCTACACTATCAATGAAGATGAGAGACTTACTACAACAAATGTTGAGAGACTACCAACAACGTTTCCGCAATTCTGATGAAAAAGTCTCCTGATCCACAACTCTAATGTAAAGTCTCCTGATCCAGAAGGGTGTGAGCATGATGGTCCTAAAGTCACTACATCACATGAAGGCAATACTACTGAGGATGAGCTTGGAGATTTACTGTGGCTGATGATCTCAAAGGAAGCTCAATGATCACACATCACAAAGGAACTCAAATCACAAGTTCATTGCTGGATGTACAAAGTGTGCTGAAAAGTGAAGAATCAGAACCTACGAGCTACAAGATCAAAAGAATGCTTGAAGAACAAAGAGCTTAATTTCCAAGGTGACCTCGCTTAGGGGGAGATTGTTAGGAATACAAGTATTCCTATAAAAGACTCGGTTACCTAAATGATGTAATAGCATTATGATAGCTCGTAGTTAGTTTATTAGTTAGTTAGATATTAGTTTAGTTTAGGTAACATCGTGGAAGAAGGACGGGTCTTTACCCACTGTATGCCTGATCCACAGCCCGGGTGTGGGCGTTTTGTAGGAAACTATAAATACCCCTCTCCACATGTGGAGAGGGTTGGAGCTTTTCATTCTCAATCTAACATTCTACATTTTCTCTCATCCTCTCTCTCTAGAAAACTCCCCACTTCTTTCTCTCTCTAAACTTTCCTCTCTTAATCTTTCTTTTGTTTAATTCAATCCATACCACAAAGAACCATACATGTTATGATTATAGATATCCTACAGTACTTAACTATCGGTCCTGTTTTGTGTTCACTACTGATGATTTATGTGTTGTTGGATTACAACCAGATGCAAATTTGGCTGCATTTTCTGGTCATTTACAATAATTTCAATTAGTTTGATTTATCTACTTGAAGTACTACAGTTGCCGCATGTTCCTCTAGCTGATGAACAAGTATAAAAAACTTAAGTAATTGAGGTACAAGTTTCATTTATTAATATCATGCGAGTTGAACTATATAGACTAATTAGTAACCTATATGCACATATGATATTTGCACAATCAAAGAACCTACATTCTAACAAGAAGTAAGTGCTCTAGAGATTTCCTTTGTTTAACTTCTTTTATATTAAATTTAGTAATTTATTGTTTTTTATTTTTGTGTTTAATCCCTTGACCGTTTGCAGGTAAAAGAAGCCGCGATATCTTTCTTTATACTGATGGAACAAGGTAAAGCGACGCTCGAGATAGTGCTCCATAATCTACACATTTTTGTATCAAGTAAATGCTGATTTTATGACCTTGTGATAGATTGTAGGATCTTGATATACAATGTGAGTAATTAATTAAAGAAGAATTTGGTGCAAGCTCTGTATAGTCTTTTTTGACGTTGTTTATTCATTACGGAGTATCAATGAAGTTAAAAATATCATAGTATAATCTTAATTTATTAATTACTTTTCTGGATGTATAAAGTAATGCTTCATATAAGTCAAATATTATTCATTAATTAATCATTATAATACATGATCAATATGTGATGATTTTGAATAATTTTTTTTAATCATATTTGCCGTTTTTCATTATTTATTTTAAAGTTAGAATAATTTTGCAAAACAATTTTATGAAACGTGCCCGCCTATCAAACGGGTTATGAAGCTAATACCCTTACTAAATGCACTAAACATGTATTTCATAATTTGTTGGATGTTATATGAAAACTATATTAAAATGATTTCGGCCCCCCAAATAAGTTGGTCCAAATTCTGCCGCTGCCATTAGTACCGGTCTTATGGTCTTTACAATAATTTTAATTATTTCAACGGGACCCAATTCAAAATGAAAGTGACAACGGTAAGAGGAAATAAGTGCGATGCAAATAATTATGACATGTGTGATTGACATCGTATTGTTGAATCATACAAATATCTGCATTTGGTATAGTAGTCTAGTAGAATACTACTATTATTGTACTTGTAAGATACTTGTTACCATTAGAACATATATTTTGTCTTTAACTCAAATTATTTAAACGGACGATATGGCTAACCATACCTAAGAGCTATGTCAAGGAGGCACACACTGAGTTGCTTTGGGTCACATAACATCGGCATATGATCCACACCTTTTAATTCTATCACTTCATCGACTGGGCTATTATCAATCATCCATCGTTGAAAATCTTCTTTTATGGTTTCATCTTCATCCGAAAGGACAAAAACTCGCCTCACAGAACCGTATCCTTCTCCCGTGAATTGTTTTGCGTTCGGAAGGTCCTTCAGGAATAATGATCCGGGCCTAATTAATATTTTCCCTAATTCCCGATCCTACAGAATAAATTAATGTTATTAACTAGAAATACTTAATATTTGAATGTTACTGGCTAAATGTTTTAAGAATAACCTCATCGGAACAAAGTTGATAAAGCTTCGATGACATGAATTTGGGACCAAAAAACATTGATACTTCAGACTCCTCGTCTTTGTAAGGCAAGAACTGTGTATCCAACCATGTATCTTGTGTAGTCCTTTCGACAAGCTTCATAATATAATCAACAAGAAACTGAGTCTCATTGTAAAGTTGCGATAACTAGTTTTATAACTTTGACAAGTAGAATTAATGATAGACAATAATAGATCGAGAGCATTAACTATATGTCCAATCTTATGTGGCATGATGCCAATATACTATTTTAAATTCAGAATGGTATATAATCTTTGAAACAACGAAGAAGGTACAGAAATAATCAACCTGCTCTAAAACATAAGAAGGCTTATGTACGGTATCCGGCATGAAGGCAGTGAGGAAGATGGCTACAGAGATCCTTTTTGGGAAGTTTTCCATGGCTAGAGATATGTTCATACCACCGAGACTATGGCCCACCAGGATAACCTTCTCTTCCGGGGGAATGGATGCCATGAAATCCAGCAACGGCGTAGTGTAATCATAAAAAGTGGGGACTTGTTGTATTACTTTGGTATCAGTACCAGATGCTGAGAGATTGAAGGTGGAGACGCGATGACCGGCAGACTCGAGAAGGGGTTTGAGCTTGAACCAAGACCATGCTCCATGGCCTAAACCGTGTACTAGAACAAAATGCCTATGTTTATCACATGTGTTTTGCATGTTACCTTTTTGTGGAGGTGTATGCATATGAGTTTGTTGATTTGTATCAACTGCTAGCTAGTTCGTTTGGTTATTTATAGAGAGATTTGACAGAAAAGTAACACCTGCACACCACGTCAGCTTCAATTTCTATCCCACGTTTAGGCACATAATTTTATCCATCACATAGACTTATGAGCCTTTCACTTACTACCCTTTACATACTATGTTTGGCACAAAGTTTTTTGGAGCTTTTTTATCATCACATAGGCTATATTTGGCACAAAGCTTTTTATCCATCACATAGGCTATGTTTGACACAAAGCTTTTTGGAGCTTTTTTGGGCAATGAGCGATGAACAACGAGCTTTTTTATTTTTAGTATTCGTTTGGCATGAGAGCTGTGGGCTTTACTATTTTTTAGAAAAGCTTATTTTTTCAATGCTTCTTTATGAAGATGTGAGCTTTTTTGGCTACTGCTCACAGCTCACTGCTTCTGCTCACTGCTACCGCTCACAGCTACTTTTGCTAAACATAGCCTGATCATATTAAATCGTAACTTCTATAATTGGTCAAATGGTATCAATAAATCTGTCATTATATCCGTTTTTTTTGAAAATGTGCTTTAATCTACCACAGGACACTTATCTTGTGTATACGGCTATACAGAGTATTACGTGCATAGCTGCGTGTAGAGTATATAGATATATGGATGGAATATATAGGGGTGCCGTGTACGAATGTCAGTATGCGGTAGATATCAGTAGGGTAGGATAAAGTGAGCATGGTGTAGGGATCCAAATCAAGCTGCCCATTCGAACTATCTAGACTTCGTGGGCCAAACCACATTGTGGACCTTGATAATTTTTAAAAATAATAATGTGAGATCTCTTAACTAACATTCAAAAATATTTTGGCTCGTAACTCGTTTTCATACTTAACCATCAGCGAGTTTTGTCGTTTTGGGAATTGTCTTGCTGTATCTTCGAGAGCATACTCGTTGCTTTAGCTTTTGTGTTATAGAGCCTATCTTTATAGTATGCTCTTCTTTTAAAAATGCCCCAGCTGTTTTAAGAAAATATATATAGGTTCAGTTTGGCTTATGCAAGTTGCTGGAGTTGGAAGATTTATCAGCTTTTTCATCTGCATTGAGTAAAGATTTGGACTAAAACAACCGAAATTACTTTAAATTACACTGACAGGTAGTTCTATAATTGCATGGGTTGTCAGTTGTACGTTACCCAAAAAACAAGACAAGTTGAATTATCAAATTATATAATGTCAATGACAATCGAAGCAATAATTTTTTATATTATTCTCTGGATGTCGATGCCGGATTGAAAGTGAAATCACGTTTTTTTGAGAAAGTAGTTGACTTTTGAGACGAATAAAATAAAGGTTAACCACATAGTTGATAAGCAGTCGCTTACTTACGCCATTATGGATATTACTATTCAATATAAGAGTAAAATACATCATTCGTCCATAAATTTGTCCTAAAACATTATGTTGGATCGTAGTTGCAGTTTTATTTTACCAAAAGTCCCTATTTCATGTTTTATGATTATGGTGAGTCCATTTGACTCAGTCAACGCCCGTTATTTGTTTTGGTGTGAGGGCATAATCGTCTTTTTTGTGTAACCAAATTTTCTCTTTCTCAATGTATTATGTATCAAACGTCCCATCCATTTTTCCGTCATGATCTCTAACATAACTAAGCCCTGTACTTATTATTCATTCTCAAACTTGTCTTAGAAACTTACCTAAAAAACCCTAATGCAATGTAAACCCTGAAATCAAATTCTAAGTGACACATTAACAAGCCCAACCTTGGTTCTACATTATGGCAAGTTAGAGTATAGCCTTTTATTGATAACCCTGTGAAAGAACAAAACTCCGCAATGAGATGATATTGTAAGGTTTTTTTGCTTATAATCGTTTTCAATGATATGTCTGTACGATTGTTTAAGGTATTTTTCGTTTAGGTAACATAATCTTAACAATGTTTTGTTCTAGTTTCAACAGCTATTCGATTAGGTCGGTTTAGCATGATGGTTCATCAAAATGATGTTTTCAGAAATTGGCCTGGTAGAATATACAAAAGAGGTAAGGAATGTATTGTTGATTATATTGATATAAATGAGGTATCTATTGATGAGATGGATGCTCTTATGAACCAACTTGGTTATGCTGAAGTACAAACCAATTACTACTACTTTGTTAAGCCTAGTAGTACAATGGATGATTGTTTGTATAGCTTTCGTGAACCTATAAATCTTGAGTTATTGAAAGACATTGTCAAAGACCATAAGTTGATAGATGTATATGTTGAAATAGGTAAGACAAGATTAGAATTGAATGAAATATCTCCACAATCAAGACTGTTTTTAGGGAGATGGATGAAGAAACAAGAAAGGTAGTTAGTGCTGCTATCCAATCATGTTGTAGACGATTGGTTTTAGATGACATTGATAATAAGCATGTACTAGAGTGTTTTCTGGAACTAACACAGTTATCTTTGGACGTCAATAGTATTCGGAAATCTAGTATGTTGCCAGAGATTGAACATGTCTTTTCAACCCTTAACATGTCCTTTACCAGCCAACCTATTGACCATATGCAAAAAGATATGCTTGTTGAGGTATTTGAAAATGCTAAAGAGTTGAATGCTGGATTTGTTAGTGATATTAGTGACAACAGTTATTCTGCATTAGAATTTGTTAATGATGATAATACTTTTGAGGAGCCTTATGTTGAGGTTAATCTGTTCCAAGTGAGTCAGAGTAAGCAGTTAGGGAAAGTAAGAAGATCACTGGTTGATGTGAATAGCAGGTTCGAGGAGCCTGATGTTGATATTACTCTGTTTCAAATAAGTCAGTTAGGCAATGTAGGAACATCACGCCAGATAGTTGATGACTCAATTCTGGAAAATGAAGAGAATACTTGTGCGGAGAATGATTACGACTTGCTTTGCTCCAAATAAGAAAGAGTACACTGTTAGGCAATGCAGTAATATCTAGCCATATACCTGATGACATGAATTTAGAAAGTGAGTTAGTTGTCATAGATTTTAATGTCTTTGAAACTGCTTGTGGTTTTGAGTTAGAGGAAGGTCATTCTAGGATGCCAAGGGTTAGACCATATGAGGATGGTGGTATTCATAAAACATTCTTCTAATATAGTTAAACCTTTACTTCTCACTACAAGAAAAGTGGCTTTTTAGGACCCCCATAAGCGTCATAAAATAGTACTTTTTAGGACCTTTCATTTAATAGGACCAAGGATGAAAGCGTTTCATATAAGGCGGTTGTAATAGGTCCAAAGCGTCCTAATATCTCAAATACCCTTATGAAACCAATTTTATGATCGTATTATATGTCTATGAATAACCCAAATAGCGTCCTAATAAAACCATATTAGGACACTTTTACATTGTTTTGACATGTGATTACCTACTTTTAATCTTTTGAGACACATAAAAACGTCCTTAAAAGTATTGTTAGGACGCTTATGATGTAACATCATAGCTATTTTAACAACCAAGAAAAGGGTCCTAATAACTCAAATAAGATTATGATACCAATTTTATGGTCGCATAATAGGTCTATAAACAACCCAAATAACATCCTAATAAAAACATATTCGGACACTTTTACAATGTTTTAACATGTGGTAACCTATTTTTAATCATTTGATACACATACAAGCGTCCTTGAATGTTAATTCTTAGAACGGTTATCATATACCATTATAGTTACTTTAACACCAAGAAAAGGGTCCTAATATCCCAAATACGATTATGAAACCAAATTTATGGTTGCATAATATGTCTATGAACAACCAAATAACGTCCTAATAACAACATATTAGGACACTTTTACAATGTTGTAAAACGTGGTTACCTAATTTTAATCTTTTGATACACATACAAGCGTACTTAAAAGATAATTGTTAAGATGCTTATCCTATAACATTATAGCTACTTTAGCACCAAGAAAAGGGTTCTAATATCTCAAAGAAGATTATGAAACCAATTTTTTGGTCGTATAAAATGTCTATTAACAACCTAAATAACGTCCTAATAACAACATATTAGGACACTTTTACAATGTTAAGCGTCCTTAAAAGTTAATTGTTAGGACGGTTAATAAGTTTAATAGGACAATTTCAAAGTCCTGACAAGTCATATGATAGGACGCTATTTTCAGCATGCACACTCTATTATTACGATATGAATAAAACATCAACTAATTATTAAATGAATAAAATGAAATTGTATTTCAAATAAGCAATTGTCATAACAAAAGCACTAAACATAAATAAGGTAGACACTATCTAACATAAAGTCTTGTAACATTAAACAATAAATTAAAGCAACAAGAAGCTTAGTCTGGGGTCATCATGCATCCTTTCTCAATCCTCACGGACCCCCTACAAATAAACACCCATGTATAAGCATTAAGCTCCATGTTAGTAAAATTATTGGTATCACAAGATTAACAAAGACATACCGAGATAAAGGGACAATGCCATGCTATGGTTGCACCAACACAATCTTCAATTGTGGCAAATAACCCATATGGTCTCACCAACATTTCATCTCTTTTTGTTGGTACTTGAACGTTTACCTCACACCATCCTCATCCAATCTCTGTACCACCAACTATATCATTTGGGTTCAAGCTCCTCACCCATCCTTTTTCACAATAGAGGGTCACCCTACTCAAGACAATCTTATTTCACATAGGCCATGTGGTCATTCCTCATTTCCCTCTTTGGCATTCCTACAGTCTTACGAAATCTCAAGAAATGCATACTTATTGCATCTGCTTAAAGTAGGAATACTCTAAAACAACCCATGCATTCTGCATCACTGTTACTTAATCGGGGCACCCTTTAACCCGAATCACCCGACCCGACATAACCAGACCCGACTACCAGCCAAATCACTGTTGTATTCTGATGAAGAACAATACATTTTGGTTGTTAATGTTATTCATAAATAAAAACAAATACGAAAAAAGAACAGTGTTGTGGTCATTTAAAGGATGGAAAAGCAACGATTTATAATAGAAACATACCTGTAAACGTGGAGGTTCATTGGTTACAACAGGAGAATGTTGTGATGTAAGAGGTGGAATACTGGAACTATCCGTCGACCCTTTCATCTCTGATAACTGGGCTCGTAACTGTTCATTTTCACTAGTAAGTTCTCCACATCTAGACTTCAATTCGTTGTTTTCTCTATGACATGCTGAACGACTTGGTATTACACACCATCCGTGTTAGGTGTCGTCATCAATCATCATTCGTGTTAGGTGTCGTCATCAATCATCATCTGTGTTATGTATGATAAACAAAGATGTTGCAGACATAATAATAGAAAGATAAAAACTTAACCCATTGTTGACAAATCAGTAACTGATTTGTCACACCTAGTAGCATTTCAGTGTGCGCTTATGATCATAGATGAAACATAACAAAAACTTTTTCTATCGAACTTCATAATCAATAATTAATTTCAACAGTACTGAGTACTGACATTGTTGTTCTAACAGCATGTAGGTGGGTATAGTAATTTCAGAAATCTAATATTTACAATTTAATTAAAGAGCAAAGTCAAAATAAGAGCTAACATAACCTGGTACTCTGGTAGCAAAAATTAGGTTTGCTACAACTTAAGCTATAATCCTTAAAATATGGTGACAACTTTAAGGTGTTTCATTTAGCCCAATCAATGAAACAGGTAATAGATTATGTGCAAAAGAAAACACCACTTATGACTCAAAGTTATAATACTAGAAGCATTTGTCACAAACGCTTGCTTATTTTAAATTTATTGTGCACGGGAATTACCTGTTATGGTTCCATGGTGGACCTCCATCATTTCTTTCGTCAAGTTTCCACGTAAGTTTTCTTCGCTTTTGATAATGAATTAGCTACACGAAAGATACAAGAAGGTTAATTTGTATACATAATGGGAAAGTGTAACTAAAATCTAAAATATAGATAGTTGTCAATTATTATTTCAATAATAGTCCAAAATATAAAAAAATTGATTTAGTATATTTATTCATTACAGATATATTTCGACAAGTTTCGGTCCATTCGACATGTCTCCTTTTTATATTTTACTAGTTTGACCCATTAGAGATATAAGATAATCAAATCAAACAATTTATAAATAAATGAGTTGAGAAAGTCACCTAATCAACCTATTATATTAGTCAATAGCAGGATCATGATGTTAAGTTGGGTTTCACATGGGTTGGAAAGACTTTCACCCTTGTGCTCAATGACACGAACATTACTACAATTCTACACCTGAATTACCAAAAGAATTGGACCAAAACAAATTGTAGTATATAGATATGATGCATACAGACGCTTGTGGTATGCTATCCATTTCTTAAAAGCCAGCAGACTTGACCTCATTGTCACCACAGTTGTGAATCTGCATTCCAATTAACTTGTAAAATGACTTAAAACAGTTGTGAATCTGCATTCCAATTAACTTGTAAAATGACTTAATCTAAATATCACAAATACAAATACAATACCCAATTTCTTTCATTTGGAAATAATAGTTACCCAGATCACTCGAAGGCATATACTTTCGATGGCGGATGCGGATATGGAATTTTGAATAAGAAGGGTTTGGGAGAGAAAATTATAGATCTGGGATTATGGATAGCTAAAGTCAATTTATTAATTGAATCATCAGATGGGTGAATTTTGGCACTGGATGAAATTTTTTAATATTAGAAGGGAAATTTGAGCGCAGAACACAATTTTTGGTTTCACTTAAAAAATAGTTTTGTTTGGGAAATATTGTAAGGTTTTTAATGCAATTAGTATTAGGGTGTAGGGCCGAGCAAATGACCCGAACGGACCGGACCGACCGAAGGACCGATCGAGACCAAACCGACCGAAGGACCGATCGAGACCGAACCGGACCTGACCGGACCGACCACATTCAGTTCGGTCATCGGTCTTGGTTTTTTGGCTAATTCGGTCCTCGGTTTGGTCGGTTCGGTCCGGTACGCCACAAACCGAATATTTGGCCTAGTTGGACCGGACCGACCACATTCGGTCTGGTCCTCGGTCTTGGCTTTTTGGCTAATTCGGTCATCGGTCTTGTCGGTCCAGTCCTGGACCGAGTGTTTGGGAGGGCTTATATGAGCTTATATATGGGGCTTAAATTTCAAAAATAAGCTACAATCTAAAAATAAATCTCGTTTGGCGTACATACTTATAGGGTGGCTTTTAAAATTAAAAGCCCATGCCCAAAAATAAGCCCTAGCCTCGAAAATGAGGCTAGAATTATGGGACTTCTAATATGTTAAATTACTTAATTACCCACAAAATATCTAATATATACATATGTTAATTTAATTATATGTCCTTTTTAGTAATTTTACAATAATAAGCTCCAACTTAAACTAATTTGCCAAACAAGTTTATAACAGTAAAAATTATAGTTTCGGTTTATAATATAAGTCCAGCCACAGTTCAAGCTCTAGCTCCAGTTCCAGCCCCAGCCCCAGCCCCAGCCACAACCCATTTTGCCAAAACATAACCTTAGTGTCTCTCCAGTCTCCATGCATAAAGTTACAACTTTGAAGACAACCAGACGAGTACTCGCACATTGCGACGGCGGGTACCGGTGTGATTACATTTTTCGGCGAGCATATATCTAAGTTATCAAGCATCAAATAATTTGATTACCTTTTGATGATATTTTTAGCCTTAAGATAATAAAGCATAGTACCCGCATAAAGTAGCGTGAACCAGATGGTTTAAAACGGTTTTTGATTTTCTTGAGATTTGGTATTGATGGATGAGGATTTTCGATGATTATCAACTATTTTCAGTAGTGGTTTAAAGATTTGGAAAATTAGATATGTAAAAGAGGTAAAAAAAAAAAAAAGTGGTTTTCCCGTATTTTGAGAGTAAAGTGGTAGCCAATGTTGTTGATCCACGTACTTGTAAACCATAGTTCATTTAATATTTAGGCATAATTTCATTTTAAACACCATTTTATTGTATTATTAATACACTTTTATAGATTTTTTTTTTTTTTTTTAAATTTCAAGTTTTATATTAATACAGTTTGATGGACAATTTATTTAAATTTTAAGTTTTTATTTGGTTTTAGCATGATAGAAAAGCCTTATGGCCAATCGTAATGATGACCCGACCCAGGGTCAGTCTACTCTCCTCAGCCGCCCTTCCCTTCCCTAGAAGTGCAGAAAGCTCGGGTCAGGCCGGGCTTGTACTACACTGAAAAAAAGCCTGGACATTTATAGTTTAAAAAAGCCCAAACCTAAAAAAAACTTGGGCCATAACAAAAATATTAGGCCTATTTCGGCCTAAATGGTCCAGACAAGGCCAAAACGGACTCAGCCCGACCCAAGCCTAGAAAGCCCGGGGCCATGCTTATTTATTATGACTATGTCATAAATAATGGGAGAGACAAAAGGAGTGTATATGGCGCCAAATACTATGATATTATTTGATGTTAAATAAATATTTCTTAATTACATTAGTAGTTTTAATTAATTCATTGAAAAAAAAAGGTGGAAGGAATGTATAAAAGTTTGGCGTCAACTATTTTGGAATATTATGATGTTAAATAAACAATGTGATAAGAATTCTCGTGCAATAAAGGAACGAGCAAGAGAAACCTAGTGGCCTAGTGGGACCGGTTTAAATATAGAGAACCGGAGTCTATGGATTTTCTATTAAAAGACCGGTTAATACGTCCCATGCCCGCTGGTATTTTATCTTATAAACTGGTTTTTATAGAACCGGTCTCTACTAAGGGGTGTTTATAGGCTTTTTTTGTAGTAGTGTTTGTTTATGACGTGTTGGTACAATCTATTAAACAGTTTTTGGGGGTTTGTAATTGCTTATCGAAACTGATTATATGATTAAACAGTTTTTGGGGGTTTGTAAAATTGCTTATTTGTAATTGCTTATCGAAACTGATTATATTAAACAGTTTTTGGGGGTTTACATAGATATTTGTTAGGCAACTTTAAATTAGTTAAACATATATAAGCAATTTTCATAAGCATCCCCAAACGCCCATCTTAAATAGGTAGAACGAAAATATAATAAGAAAGCATATGCAACAGAACAAAGGAAAAACATAAAAATTGATGTTATTGAACTAAAACATATTAAAGGTACCTAGTTTGGTAAACCAATCGCAATATTGAAAGAATTCGTGAAAACAGAGGCCATATTGTGTATATCAATTTGATGTTTGTATGTGCTAGTATGCTTTTAACAAGTTAAAAAATGGAATCAAAATGAAAGAGATTTGGTGGGTGCGGACTGCGGATAATTGATTTGAGGTAATTAACACAATATCTTTTAAATTTTGGGGAAAAAAATATCTTTTTAAATTTTGGGAAAATATAAGAGCGGGATATAATGAAATTTGTGGAGGTAACTGATAAGTGTGTAAATACTCATAATTTTTATCGTATCTGAACTGCCAAAACATCCAAAAATACTCAAATACGCATCAAAATACTGAAAAATATCCCAGGAGTGTGTTTTATATGTTTTAGATGCAAAATGTTTAAAAACAAATGAAAAACGAACAAAGTTTGCAAAATTGGACGTTATTCAGTCCCTCAAGTTTCATAAATTTACAAAACTAGTCCCTGAAAGTTTAAAACGAAAGAAAAGTCAACCCAAGGCATTTAAAAGTAAAAAATTATCAAAAACGATCCTTGGGTGAAAACTTTGAGAAAATTACAAAAATGGTCCCTGAAGTTTGAAAAATGACAACTTTGGTCCTCGGGGTTTCAAAATTTGGAAAATTGCAACTATGGTCCTTGGGTTATTGAGATATGGCAAGTTTGGTCCTTCTAATATCTTTGAAAAAGTTACAAACCAGACTCCTAAACTTTCAGTGAATTACATTTTTGGTCCTTGTGAATTTTACACTAAAATACCAAACGGTTCCTAAGTTATACTAAGCCAAATCCAATATCAAACCCAATCCATTACCCTTCCCAAAGCCCACCACATCCATAACCTGGCCTAAAACCTTCCACAGCCCACTCCACAATTAAATAAAACCCTTTACTCACGTTTTTTATTATCCTCAGTCAAACCCCCCCCCCCCCCCCCATTTGACCACCATCCACCTCATCCTCACTACCCTCGAAACCAAGCTTGCAAACACCATCATCACCCCCCCCCTCTGCCAACACTCAACACCCTAACCCTACCCTACACTCCCTCCAAACACTTCACTCCAAACTATCTTCCCTGGCACAAGTTATCAAAGAAAGAATCCAAAACCCATTTTGGCGGCAAAATTGAAGGAAGGGTCAGGATCAAATTCCACCAATCCAATGGCTCAAGAAACAAGTGGGATTGCTTCAGTAGGGCCCACAAAACCCTAAAGGTCATCCATAAAGAAGATGGAAGCAGTGGAGAAGTATTATTAGCTTCAGTAGTGTATTTTTTAGTTTAAAATTATGTCGAAGTTATGTATTTTCATTTCCTAGTTGTTAAATTCAGTTAAAAAAGGTTGTAATCTATGTTTTTAGTGTAATATCAAGTTTCCTTAATCTTAATTCCAAGTTATTTTTATACAATTAAGAATTTGCATTTTCAAGTTCAAATCTCATGTTACTTTTAGTTATGTTAGAAGTTGTTTAAACTGTGCCATCAAGCTCAAATTAAGTCACTTATAAGCTTTTGTAAGCTCAGTAGGCATAAAATCTTGTTTCACATCAAAACCAAAAATAATCACAAAAATAAAAATAAATAGAAGAAAAATTAAAAATCAATGTATAACAAAGAAGAAGTTGAGCAGGGTGGTGATTTGGATTGCAATGGGTTTAGATTTCCTTGGGGAATCTTAGGATGATGATTTTGGCCCCTGGTATCTCAATTCTCTGTGTGAATCATTTGTAAGCATCCACTTGTACTTTTTACCATTAACTGTTTACTTAGCTTCTACTTTTATTATCTGTGTTTTCATGATGAATTAAGTATAATGGAATGTTTTGATGTCATATTGTTTTCAATTGTTCATATCATCTATGGTTGCTCAAGTTTTTTGGATCTCACTGCCACTTTAGTATAAATTGTGATTCATGAGTATTGGATGTTAATGTTGTTGTTCTTGTGTCTAACTGAACTTTTTTTTCTATCACCATGTGCCTCTGTGACTCAGTTTCATGACCCAATTCAGCAACATGTTATGAAAATCATATCTTAAAAGGCTTAAGGGACTGTTTGGATCAGCTATTATCTGAGCATTCTTGTTAGTTTGTGGTCATACTTTCTGTTCCAGCATGTTACTTTAGGATATCTTAGGGCAAATAAACCATAAAAATCCAGTGTTCCTTAGTAAATAGTCAAATCTCATTCAACCATCAGTATATGCATATCTGTTGGCAGTTTGGTAGTATAATCATGATCATTGATGCATATTTAGATAATATAACATAGGTTAGTTCCATTTTAGCATAAAATTGCATAATTAGTCAGTAGGGTAGGATTAAAACTCATCAAAGTCAAAATTCCATGTTCACATAAAAAGTCAAAGTTTTCCTTATCAGAAAAAACCAAAAGTAGCAAGATTTGTTTTGAATTTTATAGTGAGTTTTAGGCATTGTGCTTTTTAGGAATGGTAGTCCCCTAGCTCAACTTTGAATTCCCACCATCCTTTGATTTTTGCCATTTTTTCTGTGGGGTCCACCTTCACCCAAACTAGGCTGCAGGGAATAACCTTCCCCTGTACAGCTGCTGATACAGTCCACACCACCACCTTTGGTGGTGGTTTCTGGCCACCACAGTGGTCCCCAATGCCCCAACTTTAGTTCATTCAACCCCCCTCCTGGTAGGTTTCAAGGATTGACCAAAGGTTTGACCTCAGACCCTCTGGGACCCACTTGGAATCACCCCTCAAAGTTGTCCCATTTTCTGAGTGAACCAAGTTTCAATGAGCTAATTTGTTGGCTTATTAGCTTATTCTGTGGACCCCATGTGATTTTTCTTTCTTAAACAAGTTCATATAACTTATTTGAACCAGAATCATCCATAGTGGGTCCCACTTAAGTCCATTTTAGCTTATTTCTTGTCTTGGTCAACAATAGTCAACTGTGGAGCAAATAAGCTTTCACAGTGCTTATTTTCAAGTTTCAAAAAAGTTGTTTTCACAAAAGTTAGTTGTTTTTAGTTTTAAAATAAGTTTCCAAAAGAAGAATCCAGAAAAAACAATTTAATTTTAAGTGATAGTTTCTATTTAATGTAATTTAAATTTAAATTTTAATTTTTAAATTTTTGTTGAGCACTTAGCTTTTTTATATTTTTCTTAAATTCCTTTTATATTAAAGTATTTTTAGTAATTTTATCAGATTTTTATTTTGTCATTTAGTAATTATTAGATTTAATATTAGTTTTAATTATAGTTAATTAATAATTAAGTTTTAAATAGCATAATTAGTTTTTTATTAAGTAAGACATAGTTTTTATATTTTTCCTAGCTTTTATATAACATAATATAATTTTAGGAATTTTCTAGAATTTTTACTGTTCATTTGCTAATTTTTATAATTTAAAATAGTTTAATTAGGTAATTAATATTTAATTAGTAATTAATTAATATAAAAATCACAAAAAGACAAAAATACATATTTTTAATTTTAAAATTAGTTTTTAGTTATTTTATAATTTTAGAAATTTTATTTTCATTTTTCTAGTATTAAATTAATATTATATTGTATTTAAGTATTTTAAATATTAATAATTAGTATTAATAAGTAATTAATTAATAATAAATAATTAAAAAGTGTAAAAATTAATTTTAATTTTCTAAAAATTTTCTTTTATCCTTAGGTTTGTAAAAAAGTCATTTTCACCCCCTGTGGGTTTTCAGATTTCAGTTTTCACGTTTTATTTCGTACGTTAACGTAAATTTAAATTTAACGTACGCGTTTTTAGATTTTAAACGTTTTTGGGTTTTCAAACTTTGCAGTCTTGTTAATATAGTGTATTTAAGCTATTTTCTTTTATATTCCAGTAGTGTAATCATCACAACTCACTTATCTCCCATTTTCGTCCAAATTCATCCGATCACGAACCCGTTTCAATAACCATTACACCTCGTCGGGACATAACGACCCGGGAAACCCCTCTACTTCCACGGAGATTGATTCTAGGCAGTTTGACTTGGTTGACCATTCCCTGGTCAATTAGTTTGACCGTTTGGGACCAATCAAATTTTGGCGCCGCTGTCGGGGAGGTTGTGCGCGTTATTCTAAACGGTTTTAAAGATTGGTGAACCTGGATATACATCCATTGTATATTTACCTTCCTTGTGTATATTTTCATAAAAACTGTTCCCGAAAACTTTTTAAAATTAGTTTTCAACAAACACAAGAAACCCAAAAAGATTTTTTCTCTTATTTGTACAAAATGTTTATCAAAAATCTCAAAAATATTCATCTTTACCCTCCTACCCTTTTGATTCTTCATTCCTTACCCTCCCAAACCTTTTGATTCTTTCTATGTCTCACCCACACCTTCTTGTTTGCCAATGGTGTGGTAGTTCTTATAATGGTGGTAATTGCTCCGGTTGTGGCATAGTAGAGTCAGGAAACGGGTCTGTCTATAACCAGAATCCCTATTCCTACCATGACTTGACTGATTCATTCCATCAGCTTCCACACCGTGATACCCAGCAGTTTTACTGTTGTCAGTATTGTGGAGGCCCTCACTACAGCTCTGATTGTCAAACGAGGAATCAGTTTGTCTATGAACAGGTTCCTTGTAACAATCATGAATTTGGTTTTAACCAGCTTCCACAATACACAACCCCTCAGCCACCTCCTCAAGACGAGTTAGCTAGAGCTGAATTGATTAATAAAATGATTATTGCTCAAACTCAATTCAACCAAAACATTCAAGATAGTATAAACTGTCTTAAGGATCTGATTTCCAGGAGACAAAATCCTCCTATTAACTCATTTTATCTTGAGGATGAAAGTGATGAGGATGAACCCTTTGAAGAAGAAAACTCAAAGGAACCTTCAGATATCTTGATAAGGGGGGACAAGGAAGTCAAAGTCAATCCTCTTGAGGAAATTGATGACCTTGTTCCAATCCCAAAGGTATTTGAGAAATCTTGTGATTTGACTTCAGTTGAAACTGCATATGTGGAAACACAGGGAGAAGAGAATGGGACAGATTTATTAGCAAAAGAACAAATGGAAATTGAAAATTCCATGTGTGCTAGTCCTTCTCAACTCCCTCAGCTCACACCCGAATATTCCACAAACTCTCCCATAATGGGGGATGAGCATCTTGACACTATTCCTGAAAAGGAATCGGACGAATTCATAAAGTCTAGTGTTGAGAACCTTATCCCAATCCCAAGTGAGTCCGAGGGTATTCTTGATCATGTGTGTGATATACCTCCTCCTCTTGTCTTTCCAAATGATCTTGTTAAGACTTTCTCTGATTCTGACAGTGATTATAGTGATGTCGATTCTTTATATCCTAAAGACATCGAATTTATTGATGCATCACTTCCCCGTTCCGAGATCGTCAACCTAGAAGAGGATGTTGACCACTTTGTTTCCACAACATTCAATACGACTATCACAAATCCCTTGTTTGAATTCGATTATGAATTTACTCTAAATTCAGTTAATCCAATCTTCGATAGTGATGAGTCTGAAACGGAGACTATAATGGACAAGGTGCATATTCATAGCCCACAAAGTACCGCACATGTCCCACCTCCGTATATCCTTCATGAGGAGTTCTCCGGTGAACTCGCTCATATCATGACTCCTCCAGAGTTTGATAGCCCGGGGGGAGATGCACTCAATCATGAGAATTTGCAAATTCCCACCCACCCTCCCAGGATATTTTTGAGCTTAACCTTTGAAATCTAAATTCAGGCTAATGAGCCTGCTCTCGAGGAAGAAGATCAAATCATGATTTTAATCATGGTTTTTCTCCTTTTCTTCACCTATAAGGTGACTTCTCTTGTTCTTCACTCCTTCGGGAATGAAGATACCATCTTTGATCCCGGCATTTTCATGTATCATTATCTTGAGCCGGATACTTATCTCATCGGTATGGAACTTTCACATGCTTCAAATGTTTGTCCAAACATCTTGAATGAAAGTCCGATTGAGATTGTTTCTTCCACATCATGCTTCCCCAAGGACAAATGAATTCGGGGTCGAGTCAAGCTAGCGATTCGGTAAACAAAAACAGTAGCATGCTTATAGGGTTTTCACCCTAAGTGTGGGGGAGTTACCCCTGCTTTGGTTACCAATAAAGTGAAAATACAAAATGATGTTTCCACATTTAGCTTGTAATGTTGTCTTTTTACGTTCTAAGAGTCGGCATAATAGCCGGGACTTTGAATATTGAGGACAATATTCATTCTAAGTGTGTGTGGGGGGGGGGGTATTTCGCTATTCTAGTGAATTTTATCACATTTTACTATTTAATACCCCCGTTTTTGGCAAAAATTTTAAAATTTTTTTCACTAAAGTTCAAAATTTTTTGTGGTTATCAGTCCGCCATGTCTAACCGACAAAAGGATTGGCTAGTCCAGGAGCAAAAGGCTCTTGGTAAAGACATCTCAAATCCGTTGATGGCTTGCAATTTGCCCAAAATTGTATGGTACCTCAACTCGCCATATCCTAAAAAGCGAATGAGTTGGCTAGCCCGCAAGATTATGGCTTGTGGTAAAGGCAGTGGAAAAACCATAATTGGTAATCAGCTCACCAAGATGTTGACTATTCCATCAAGAGTTGGCTAGTCCAGAAGCAAACGGCTTTTGGTAAAGACAAATCAAATCCGTTGACAGCTGGTGGTTTGCTCAAAATCACATGGTTATCAGGTGGACCATAGTTCTTACTTGAATCGATACATCTGGCTACTCCAGAAGTGATGGCTTTTGGTAAAGAGTTTCAAATCCATTAAATTTTTCTCAAAAGATTGCTAGGGACTAGCAATAGTTTAGTGTGGGGGATTGATGAGTGTGTAAATACTCATCATTTTTATCGTATCTGAACTGCCAAAACATCCAAAAACACTCAAATACGCATCAAAATACTGAAAAATATCCCAGGAGTGTGTTTTATATGTTTTAGATGCAAAATATTTAAAAACAAATGAAAAACGAACAAAGTTTGCAAAATTGGCAGTTTCAGTCCCTAAAGTTTCATAAATTTACAAAACTAGTCCCTGAAAGTTTAAAACGAAAGAAAAGTCAACCCAAGGCATTTAAAAGTAAAAAATTATCAAAAACGATCCTTGGGTGAAAACTTTGAGAAAATTACAAAAATGGTCCCTGAAGTTTGAAAAATGACAACTTTGGTCCTCGGGGTTTCAAAATTTGGAAAATTGCAACTATGGTCCTTGGGTTATTGAGATATGGCAAGTTTGGTCCTTCTAATATCTTTGAAAAAGTTACAAACCAGACTCCTAAACTTTCAGTGAATTACATTTTTTGTCCTTGTGAATTTTACACTAAAATACCAAACGGTTCCTAAGTTATACTAAGCCAAATCCAATATCAAACCCAATCCATTACCCTTCCCAAAGCCCACCACATCCATAACCTGGCCCAAAACCTTCCACAGCCCACTCCACAATTAAATAAAACCCTTTACCCCCGTTTTTTTATTATCCTCAGTCAAACCCCCCCATTTGACCACCATCCACCTCATCCTCACTCCCCTCCAAACCAAGCTTGCAAACACCATCATCACCCCGCCCCTCTGCCAACACTCAACACCCTAACCCTACCCTACACTCCCTCCAAACACTCCACTCCAAACTATCTTCCCTGACACAAGTTATCAAAGAAAGAATTCAAAACCCATTTTGGCGACAAAATTGAAGGAAGGGTCAGGATCAAATTCCACCAATCCAATGGCTCAAGAAACAAGTGGGATTGCTTCAGTAGGGCCCACAAAACCCTAAAGGTCATCCATAAAGAAGATGGAAGCAGTGTAGAAGTATTATTAGCTTCAGTAGTGTATTTTTTAGTTTAAAATTATGTCGAAGTTATGTATTTTCATTTCCTATTTGTTAAATTCAGTTAAAAAAGGTTGTAATCTATGTTTTTAGTGTAATATCAAGTTTCCTTAATCTTAATACCAAGTTATTTTTATACAATTAAGAATTTGCATTTTCAAGTTCAAATCTCATGTTACTTTTAGTTATGTTAGAAGTTGTTTAAACTGTGCCATCAAGCTCAAATTAAGTCACTTATAAGCTTTTATAAGCTCAGTAGGCATAAAATCTTGTTTCACATCAAAACCAAAAATAATCACAAAAATACAAATAAATAGAAGAAAAATTAAAAATCAATGTATAACAAAGAAGAAGCTGAGCAGGGTGGTGATTTGGATTGCAATGGGTTTAGATTTCCTTGGGGAATCTTAGGATGATGATTTTGGCCCCTGGTATCTCAATTCTTTGTGTGAATCATTTGTAAGCATCCACTTGTACTTTTTACCATTAACTGTTTACTTAGCTTCTACTTTTATTATCTGTGTTTACATGATGAATTAAGTATAATGGAATGTTTTGATGTCATATTGTTTTCAATTGTTCATATCATCTATGGTTGCTCAAGTTTTTTGGATCTCACTGCCACTTTAGTATAAATTGTGATTCATGAGTATTGGATGTTAATGTTGTTGTTCTTGTGTCTAACTGAACTTTTTTTTTTCTATCACCATGTGCCTCTGTGACTCAGTTTCATGACCCAATTCAGCAACATGTTATGAAAATCATATCTTAAAAGGCTTAAGGGACTGTTTGGATCAGCTATTATCTGAGCATTCTTGTTAGTTTGTGGTCATACTTTATGTTCCATCATGTTACTTTAGGATATCTTAGGGCAAATAAACCATAAAAATCCAGTGTTCCTTAGTAAATAGTCAAATCTCATTCAACCATCAGTATATGCATATCTGTTGGCAGTTTGGTAGTATAATCATGATCATTGATGCATATTTAGATAATATAACATAGGTTAGTTCCATTTTAGCATAAAATTGCATAATTAGTCAGTAGCGTAGGATTAAAACTCATCAAAGTCAAAATTCCATGTTCACATAAAAAGTCAAAGTTTTCCTTGTTAGAAAAAAACCAAAAGTAGCAAGATTTGTTTTGAATTTTATAGTGAGTTTTAGGCATTGTGCTTTTTAGGAATGGTAGTCCCCTAGCTCAACTTTGAATTCCCACCTTCCTTTGAACTTTGCCATTTTTTCTGTGGGGTCCACCTTCACCCAAACTAGGCTGCAGGGAATAACCTTCCCCTGTGCAGCTGCTGATACAGTCCACACCACCACCTTTGGTGGTGGTTTCTGGCCACCACAGTGGTCCCCAATGCCCCAACTTTAGTTCATTCAACCCCCCTCCTGGTAGGTTTCAAGGATTGACCAAAGGTTTGACCTCAGACCCTCTGGGACCCACTTGGAATCACCCCTCAAAGTTGTCCCATTTTCTGAGTGAACCAAGTTTCAATGAGCTAATTTGTTGGCTTATTAGCTTATTCTGTGGACCCCATGAGATTTTTCTTGCTTAAACAAGTTCATATAATTTATTTGAACCAGAATCATCCATAGTGGGTCCCACTTAAGTCCATTTTAGCTTATTTCTTGTCTTAGTCAACAATAGTCAACTGTGAAGCAAATAAGCTTCCACAGTGCTTATTTTCAAGTTTCAAAAAAGTTGTTTTCACAAAAGTTAGTTGTTTTTAGTTGTAAAATAAGTTTCCAAAGGAGGAATCCAGAAAAAACAATTTAATTTTAAGTGATAGTTTCTATTTAATGTAATTTAAATTTTAATTTTCATTTTTAAATTTTTGTTAAGCACTTAGCTTTTTTATATTTTTCTTAAATTCATTTTATATTAAAGTATTTTTAGTAATTTTATCAGATTTTTATTTTGTCATTTAGTAATTATTAGATTTAATATTAGTTTTAATTATAATTAATTAATAATTAAGTTTTAAATAGCATAATTAGTTTTTATTAAGTAAGACCTAGTTTTTATATTTTTCCTAGCTTTTATTTAACATAATATAATTTTAGGAATTTTCTAGAATTTTTACTGTTCATTTGCTAATTTTTATAATTTTTAATAGTTTAATTAGGTAATTAATATTTAATTAGTAAATAATTAATATAAAAATCACAAAAAGACAAAAATACACATTTTTAATTTTAAAATTAGTTTTTAGTTATTTTATAATTTTAGAAATTTTATTTTCATTTTTCTAGTATTAAATTAATATTATATTGTATTTAAGTATTTTAAATATTAATAATTAGTATTAATAAGTAATTAATTAATAATAAATAATTAAATAGTGTAAAAATTAATTTTAATTTTCTAAAAATTTTCTTTTATCCTTAGGTTTGTAAAAAAGTCATTTTCACCCCCTGTGGGTTTTCAGATTTCAGTTTTCACGTTTTATTTCGTACGTTAACGTAAATTTAAATATAACGTACGCGTTTTTAGATTTTAAACGTTTCTGGGTTTTCAAACTTTGCAATCTTGTTAATATAGTGTATTTAAGCTATTTTCTTTTATATTCCAGTAGTGTAATCATCACAACTCACTTATCTCCCATTTCGGTCCAAATTCACCCGATCACGAACCCGTTTCGATAACCATCACACCTCGTCGGGACATAACGACCCGGGAAACCCCTCTACTTCCACGAAGATTGATTCTAGGTAGTTTGACTTGGTTGACCATTCCCTGGTCAATTAGGTTGACCGTTTGGGACCAATCAGTAACAAAATTTTTGTGAAAAATTTTGAGAGTATTAACAAACTAATTTAAAAGAGTTGTATTCGTAAAATAATTTAAGTTAATTAAAAACTTATGCTCATCGGTCCAAAACTGGACCGGACCGAGACCGAATCCGGAAAAAGACTTATACCAAGACCCGACCGAATATGGTCGGTCTGGTCTCAGTCCGGTCCGGTCCGGTCTCGGTCCAAATAGGCTAAATGTCCGATTTTTAAGTCGGACCGGACCGAGACCGGAATTATAAAAAACCCTAGACCGAGACCGGACCGAATGTGGTCGGTCCGGTCTCGGTCCGGTCAATTTTTTCGGTCGGTCCTGTCCATCCAGTCCGTTTGCTCACCCCTAATGGCAAGAGCTAACAATTATATATATATATATATATATATATATATATATATATATATATATATATATATATATATATATATATATATATATATATATATATATCTTATAAGACTACCCAAAATTGTCACGCTCCATCACTTTTCACATCAGCGCTACATTACTATTTACCTAAACTTTCACACGTAATGGTCACCACTGCTCTCATAAAATACTCCTTTTATAAAACATACCTCACAAAATATCCACACACACTCACAAATCAAATAATTATTAATAAAAAAATCTCATGGAGCCCACTTATGCACAAAAAACAAGTAGCCAAAGGCCCACCGTTCGCGAGGTCACACCACTACGAGGGTAGCGCATGATCCGCGTATCTCACGGATGCTCACGAGCTACCATTGTGAGTAGCCTAAAGCATTTAGGGATAGCATAGGGCGAGAAAAACCCATAACTAACCATTATGAACGTCATAATAAACTCGGGAAATCTTTTCATGTATCATTGGCTCATTGCACGTTCCATATTATACATCCATGTATTACAATTCATCTCTTCCAAAAAAGGCTAGCGGCGCAACTTGTTGCTTATTTGCCTTCAACCATTATGTAAATTCTATTTTGGTGAAATAAAATCTCTTCAAATTTGAATCTCAAATGTAAAAATCATTGCTCTTTACTTCTCAAAATAATTGTTAACGTACATAAAACGCACTTTAAAAAAAAGTGAAATCATGTTACCAATAGAAATTTATCTCTGCTTTTCTAAATATTTATTATAATTAGTTGAAATCTAAAATGAACTATTATATTTTGATATATCAAAATAAAACCCAAAAATTAATGCTAAATAGAGATTAGCAAAGCCCGCCCTCGTCTGGTGTGGTGAGGGCTTTAGACTGGGCTTTCTTGGACTTAAGAGTGATAGTAGTAAGACCACAAATAGTCCCGCTACATCAGTGATAGTAGTAGGACCACAAATAGTCCCTCTAAATCAGCGGCAACTCAATTTTTTTCTCTTCTAGACCAAATGTTCGTAGTAAGAGGACATCACTCACAACTAAAATCATAGCCTACAAAATAAAATAATAATAAAAATAAAAAAAAAAATCCTCACACACACAAACCATCTCAATTCTTTCGGTCCATTGATAGATCGATTTTTTTATTATTTTTTATTTTTTTGTTAAGGGACGCATTTGGTATGGTGCTTGTAGGGGAGAGGATGCATCTTGAATGGGTAGACCGACCATTTCATTTGGTCCTATTATATTTAGTTTAAGCTCAAAGTCTTTTTCTTTTAGAACTTAAGATGGTTTTTGATGTTATTTAGATATAGTAGATGGTATTTTGGAAGTTAAAAAAAATTAATAATAATAAATAAATAAATAATCACAATTAACTTCATGATGATTTGAAAATGTTCTAGGAGAACCCGCTGATATAATTGAATACAAAATATGCGATTTTTTTTCCTTTTTTTTTGAATGACATATTATTGATAAAAGGAAAACTAGCAATGCGCTATAAAACCATAACAACTTGTACCACATCACAAATAAGCAGCATTCTCTTTATCTTGTACCACAATAGAACACTCATCACAAGAGGTCAACCAAACACAAACCCTTTAAGTAGGGGTGGAAACGAGCCGAGCCGCTCGTGAAAAGCTCGAGATTGGATCGGTAAAAAGCTCGAACGAGCCGAGCCTAAACGAGATCGAGCCCGAGCTCGAGCCTATATTAGAGCTCATTTAATAATCGAGCTCGAGCTCGAGCTTTATATACAAAGCTCGCGAGCCCTAAACGAGCTTTATGTATACACCCCACCTATGTCAAACAAGTAGCCCAAATATGCTAATAGTTTAGTAAAACACTAGCCCATTTCCACTACACAAAAAATTCCGATGTAATAATGAGTTCAGCCCACGTAATAAACAAAACCCAAAAACTAATCCTTATATATTCTAATATTTGTCACAAGTTAACCCTAAACTCATACACATCCTTATGTTCCCGCAGCCACACCCATCTTTCTCTCTTGTGAAAAACGACAGACATGAGACAACTAGTTATTTACAAAATACATCTTTTGTTTCTTACATAACCAAATCAAATAATAATCACGAAAGAACACGCAAAAATCATTCGTTTTGTTCAAATCTACGAGTGAAGAACCAATCGTTTTTATGGCTTCAAGATCTTTAAAGGTCCCGGGTAGGTATTAATCATTTTGTGTTTTTGTTTGAATGAATCAAAGTAAGAATGTAACACACTTGTTATGATTCTTTCTTTTTATTCGGATAATAACAAAGTTACAGATCTATGATGGTTTCTTTTTCGTTTGTTTGATCTTTTGACGGTTTTAAAGTTTATTGTAAACCACGAATGAAAGAAAACTGAGATCTTTGGTTGTTTGTTTGATCTTTTGAGTAATCTATGATGATTTTATCTTTAAACATTTGCTCTAAGAACAAATTTTGTGATAAACAAAGAGATAAAAAGAGATTGTTGTTCTTGTTCTTGTATGCGTCGAGTCTTGGTTAAGCCTTGTTGTTTGATATGGAGATGTGAATAGGGACAGTTAAGGTTATGGTATGTTGGATTTGTTTGTTGTTGACTTCACTGTTCTAAGTTTTCTTATATATTGTCCAAAATAACTAACGAGCTCAAAACAAATAAACGAGCTCTAGATAAACAAGCTCGAGCAAGGAAGCTCGAGAAGCCTATACGCATTACAAACGAGCCGAGCTCGAGCTTTATATATCATATCACGAGCCGAGCTCGAGCTCAAACCTTAAGGCTCGAATTGAGCCGAGCTCGAGCTCGAGCTTTCTAAAATATTAACGAGCCGAGCTCGAGCTTTGGCAGGCTCAGGCTCGGCTTGGCTCGGCTCGTTTCCACCCCTACCTTTAAGAATGACTCAAATAAAATTCTTTGTAGTGGATGACCTCTTTTAAGAATGACTCAAATAAGGAGTGTTCTATTATGGCGTATGATAATAAAACAATAACAAATAAGCGTACTATAAAGGTTAATGTTAAAAGACACATGTGTCAAGGGTCCTATTAATTTTTGTTAAAATAAATTTTTGCAACTAAGCGTTCTATAAAACTGAAACTTTATGACTCAAATTTTAAGTGTCCTATTATGGTGGATGAATTTATGAGAGCCAACTGTCAAGTGTCATATAAAGTTATGTTTTAATAAAACTTAATTTGAATAAGCATTATAAAAAGCGGATGTTTTACGACTCTAAAAAGAAGTGCCATATTATGGTGTATCATAAAAAACCATTATGAATAAGCGTTCTATAAAGGTTAACGTTATAAGACGCTATTGTCAAGGGTCCTATTAACTTTTTTTATAATAAAAAATGTTTGCGAATAAGCGTTCCATAAAACCGATGTTTTATGACTCAAATATCAAGTGTCCTATAATGGTGTATCAATCTATTGGACCCAAGTGTCAAGTGTCATATTAAGTTATGTTTTAATAATACGTTTGCGAATAAGTGTTCTAAATAATTAATGTTTTATGACTTATGTATCAAGTGTCCTATTATGGTGTATTGTAATAAAACCATAATGAATATGCATCCTTTAAGGGTCCTATTAAATTTTGTTATAATAAAACTTTTGCGAATAAACGTTCTAAAATACTGATATTTTATGACTCAAAAATAAAATGTCCTATTATGATGTATGATACTAAAGCCATTATGCATAAGCGTCCTATAAAGGTTAACATTATAATACCCACGTCTTAAGGGTCCTATTAAGTTTTGTTATAACAAAACTTTTGCAAATAATCGTTTTAAAAAAATGATGTTATATGACTCAAAAATGAAATGTCCTATTATGGTGTACGATAATAAAACCATTGTACATAAGCGTCCTATAAAGGTTAACGTTATAATACCCACGTGTCAAAGGTCCTATTAAATTTTGCTATAATAAAACTTTTGTGAATAAGCGTTTTAACTAACTGATGTCTTATGACTCAAAACTCAAGTGTCCTATTATGGTGTATTATAATAAAACCATAATGAATAAACGTCCTATAAAGGTTAAAGTTATAAGACCCAAGTGTCAAGGGTCTTATTAGGTTATGTCATAATAGGACATCTAGTGATCAAGTGTCGTATTACACTATCACATAATGGGACACCAACAACTAAATGTCTTATAAAGTAATTTATTAGGATCCATATTTTAAGTGTCCTATTAAGTTATATGATAATAGGACCCCAAATCATCAGCCATCCTATTATATAACTTTTTAGGACATCGCCTAAGTAGCAAATATTTAAAAAGGACCCTAAACGCTCATATGTCATATTAAACAGTTTTTTAGGACTCCATTATCATACCGTCCCACACAAAGGGTCCTAAAAAGCCCCTTTTGTTGTAGTGTCTGCAAAAGAAATCAAAGAGAAGATAAGAGAGCATTTAATAAAAACTAGAAGGGAATTGACTTTTATGAAGAATGACAAACAAGAATAAGGGCAGATGTATGCGTAATGTTCCAGTTTCAGGCCCATGTGAAAGTGCTGGACTGGGTATAGATCCAAACAATGTAACTAAGGGTACAATAACAAGGAAGGAATTATTGGCATTAATGGAAGCCAACAGTGATTCTTCACAAATACTCTGCCCATTGATGTTGTATGTTGGCAGAGTACGTGGCACAAAATCTTGGATTGTCAGTGTAGCACCCCCAAATTATTGTAGTGGAAGATTGTGTCACTTGGGTATTACTTCATAGTTCACAGCACAAGTTAGAGAAAATGACTCTAAATGAGATGTTTTGAAATAATTATCATTCGATTAATATAAAACATCAGATTTTACAAGGAGGTCCCAACAAGTTTGGAATACATAAAGAGTACAACAATTGTTTAAAAGTTTTATCGAATGATAATGATGCATTGTCTTCAAAATATCTGTGCGCCTTCACATGCCAGTTAATACCTTAAGGACCTGAGATAACCCATGCTAAAAACATCAACACAATGGTTGAGTGAATTCATAGGTTTATAGTTGTAGTAATGGACAAATAGTTTTAGAGTTATAATAATAATTGAAACGAATACAATCATTTTAAAAATCAGTTATTATTACCCTAAGCTCATGATAGTATGACACTCAATGCTTAACTGGAGTATCATAAAGATGATAATAGTAATATGTCCTTCTTGTAGGTAAATTGCCACTTACCTAAATTAAAATGAAATATAGTGCATTTGGTTGAACTATCTAGACAAGACAAACGGGATTCGTGAATCCCGATCGGCCTGTCAACAATATTCGTGTTCACACACAAGTGATTAACGGTTCATGATTCAAAGTATTTATTGGCAATAGTAGTACTTAGACAATAATTCATTCAGTTCAGATAAACATACAGTTTGTAAATAATTGTCCACAGTAAAAATAGTTTAGCATGTATCTCCCCCAAGGAGTTGATAAAACAGTTAAGTAAAATTGGAGCTATAAACTCACCAAAATGATAAGTTGCGGATTACAACGATATAATATGTTATCGAGAAGTTGCGAGCTTTAATAACGATCTAAAATAATAATAAGTGTGTCTTAGGATTATTTGTATGACGAGAACTTACGAAGTAAGTTTTATATAAGTATTTATATAATTTAGACATTGTACACATTTATAAAGTTTAAATAAGTGTCAAAGTTGATTTTTCAAAATATTAACAAGCCCTTATTTATAATTGGTCTAATGTTCGGGTTTATGTCACTTTTAATAGTCCACTATTCTGAATTTAATTATGTCAAAGTTTATTAGTTTTTTAGTAAGATTACGGGTCTATTTTTTGATAGTTGGTCCTACCACTACGGTTTGCAAGTAAAAGTGGTCAAGTAGTTTCCTTTTATACTTAGTTTCTAACGTTAAGTTTTTATTTATTAAGTTTTTCCGGTTATGAAAATCTATATCATTTTGGTCGTAAGGAATCGGGATTTGGTTCTTATAATCTCGGAGTGGTACTTTAGTTTTAGTATAGCTTTTACAAGTCTCAAGATCTAAAATATTTCATAACAAGTGTAAGATTACTAATATAACTTATATGTCAAAACAATACTCTTTGTCATGTCTTGGTTTTATAAATGTATAGTTATACCGACTTAGTGTACACGTTATTTCTAACCCGTAAACTATTATGATTTGGTTTTTATATCCTTAGAGAAGTATCTAAATGTGTTGATCAAGTTTTAGAGTCTTATAGCCTTAATTATCTAATAACATAAGTGAATGTTGCAATTCCAAACTCTACAAAGCTGTTTGGAAGAGCCCACTTCAGTCCATGGTTTTGACGATATCTAGAGTTACACAAGTCCATTTTACATGAAGTTTGCGGCTACATTCAAGTTAAGATGTTATCTATATTTTCTAAAACTGGGCCGAGTCACAAAAATGAACAGAATTGTCCTGTTTTTCCATTTCAAATCTGTTAAGCAGTTTTTGACGCCTTTTACCGTTTTGGCTCTAATTTATTCATACGGATGAGTTATGGGACGAGTCACCCAGCGAAACGACCACAAGACATAGCTCTACAATCCTATCATATTCTCTAAAGGCAATGGTCCATTAAGTTGGGGAGGAAATTCATTTTAGCGGGCCGTTTACATTTTCAGTTTTATACATCACATTTAGGTTTAGCTTGTTTTCTAGGTTATAATTCATGTGTAATGTAACACCCCAACCCGACAAGGGTAGAAGTATCACATTATGGTGCCAAATCAGAACATACAACGCAAGCGGAAGACTTACAAACATAATAATAACAAAGGTATTCTAAGGGAATAAATGAAATGCTAAGTCTATACATTATGTAATAGAATTCAAACTAAGTCCAATCCAAATCTAATCAATATGCAATTGGGCTTCTAATCATTAGGGTAGTCCACTAAGCTCCTATGCACTCTTCACTCAAAACCAGCTTCCAAACTAAAACCTGCCGCAGGAAAAGAAACGCGGCTGAGCTTAAAAAGCTCAGTGAACAGATATATAAACAAACGAACAATTGATACATATAAAAGAATAAGAATAGAAATAATAAGTTCCTGCTGAAAAGAATGTCATCTGTCAAATGAATAAGGGTTAACGGTCAACTGAACAAATATAATGAGTCAACTAAAACAAGAATATGAAATCCCAAAGGATAACAGGATATAGTGCATCAGGACAAGCATAAGGTATAAACAGGTATAGGATAGTGTAAGGAAACCAGAAATCTACCACGAGCCCAAACAAATCAAACCATATGATATCATAAGTAAGCATGGAGTAGCCAGCTCACAAAATGTGAAAGACGTGTATTGCACACAACAACAATCACCGAACCAAATATAGCAAATCAAATACAAAACATATCTAGGATGCATCCATACACCCCTGCAAATAATCATAGTGGACAAACATATATTTTTGAGCTAATAATCATATAACAAACAAAGGGACGAAAAGGCACATCACTCGACCACCCTGGAGTCATACCATTGGTGCATCAATGACATGGCCATGTTACCTTCATGGCTAGGAAAATGGCTCGAGTATCAAACTGAAGGGTCAAATGTAAAGTCATAAGGTATGGCAAAATGTGTAAGTCATTAAAATATCATAATCAAAAGGGTTCATAGAAAAGGTTCAATTCGGAAGGTTCATATCAATTGATTCAAAGGTTCATAACAAAGGTTCAATTCAAAGGTTTAAAGTTCATATCAATTGTGTCATAAAAGTAATCTTTTAAATATGGCTTTCATAAAAGTGATCTTTAATAAAAGTTTTCATAAAGAAAGTCTTTAAAAATAGTTTTCATAAAAGTCAGTAAAATTCCATATAAAACCGGTATCGCATCGAGCTTATAAACATCATTTTAAAATAGCTTTTCTCAAAACATTTTCATGATATAATTAAGAAAGGTTTTGACATCCAGTTATAATATCAAAGGAACTTTCAAAGTATCAAGGAATTCGAATGCTGATGTCAAAAGGGGTAACGAACAAATCATATCAAGTATCATATATGTTAGGAATACAATTATTCCTATAGAAGACTCGGTCACCTAATTGATGTAATAGCATTTAAGTTAGCTCGTAGTTAGTTAGTTTAGTTATTAGTTCGAATTAGTTTAAGTAACATCGTGGAAGAAGGACGGGTCTTTACCCACTGTATGCCTGATTCACAGCCCGGGTGTGGGCGTTTTTATGTTTCTTTGTAGGAACCTATAAATACCCCTCTCAACATGTGGAGAGGGTTGGAGCTTTCCATTCTCAATCTAACATTCTACATTTTCTCTCATCCTCTCTCTCTCTCTATAAAACTCCCCACTTCTTTCTCTCTCTAAACTTTCTTCTCTTAATCTTTCTTTTGTTTAATTCAATCCATACCACAAAGCACCATACATGTTATGATTATTGATATTCTACAATTGGTATCAAAGCCAGGTTGCATCTTAGGGACTAGTTTGTAATCGGATTTATTGTTTGGTTCTTGTGTTCGGTTTTGGATCGAGTGGAAACATTTTAATGTGACTCTGGTTGTGGGTTTATTCATTATATTCTAGTTCTATCATGTGTTAATGTTCTATTTTATTGTTGTTATTTTGAAGACTCGTGGTCATTTTTTTGGGTGTTCCTGATTGCGTTTAGTTTTGTTTTTCCTTCTTGGCTCTTGTTAGTGATTTGCACTTTTTGTTTTGGCTTGCATCTGAGTTTACTTTTGGCGTCTTTCTCATAAAAGGGAGTACAAACAATATTATTAGAAAGTGACTGATTTGGATCTACACTGCGAGCGATTACGTGTCTTTGTTTTTTTTTGCGATTAGTCTAATCTTTCCATTGCGTTTAGTTCACATTCTCCAAACTGGCGATTAAGTTTCTAGTTGCGATTTGCTCTTGGTTGTGTTTTCATGTTAGCGATTACTCAAGTTGCGATTAGTTTATCTTGCGTTTAAGTTTTGAGATTAAGTTTTTGCGATTAACTTTTGATGTTTCTACGTTTAACTCATTTTTATATTTAGTGTTAGTAAACCAAACAAAAACAAAAGGTTACTAAGATCCCATAACATCTCTCGTTAGTACTTGAACATTCATCCAAACATAACCAAAAGAGATTTTTCTTCATTAATCCATTTCAGAAGCAGTCACCTCTTGTTAATATCCGAAAAATAAAGATATAACAAAACCCAAACGGTTTCATCTCTCTTTGTTTCGGGTGTGACACGATCTCAGATTTGTTCCTGTCTCCAAATCACTAAAGATTCAACAAGCTGTAACAATATTCATCATAGATCCTTAACAAGACTCGACAAAAAGGAATACATGACTCAAAGTTAATTTAAAGAACATAAACGGATCTCAGCATAAGAAAGAACAAAAACAAGTTGTGTAATTCTTTCTTTTCTATCCGGTTTACAAATCAAAGAAAGAGACCTCAGTTTATTTGATTCGAACATCTTTTCAAGAGATTAACCGTTCAATAAAATACAACCTTCATGGATCAATAAACTAGCCTCACTTGTTTTATGTTAACATACGAATATCAAAAGAAAGTTTAAAACAAATCTGTTTTATCTCCCTTTCCTTTCGATTATAATTAAAGTAAACAAATCAAACAAACCTAACCAACCTGAGACCGTTTCAAGATTGAGAAGTCTTCATGTGATCTAAGATCAAGGGACGCTTGGTTTTATTGACTGGGTGTATTCGGATTAAACAAAATCAAGGGACCAACATTTACTTGTGATTCGTATTTATTAAGCAACAAGGGACAATTTGTGTTCGGTTTGATATCATAAACACAAGAAGGGATCTGCTATATTGTTTGAGTCAGAAACGTTAGGTGGAGATAAAGTGGCTTGAGTGACTGCGTGATTTACTTGTGCTAAAGATTAGGGTTATGTCGGATTAGTGAGCGTGTATTATAGCAGATTTTTAGGGTTAAGTATCATTAGTTGATTCGGGCCTTATTACTATTGTTGTGTTGGGCTGGACGAAGTGAGTGTTGGGCTTCAGGTTTATTGGTTTTGGGCTGCGCATTATACCAATGAAGATTGTGCATTATTGGTTTTGGCTTTGGACGAAGTGAGTGTTGGACGAGGTCTATTGGTTTATTGGTTTTGTTTACAAGTATTCTAATAGACTGAGTGAAAAGATTGTTTGGGCTTAAGTGTCGTGGGATTAAGCTTAATTGTCGGTTACTTGTTCTTTGGTTACACTCTTGGTTAAGCTCTAAATTCTTTATACAATCCGACTTGACTGTGTGGTTAAATTTCCGGGTTATATTTTGGAATACGGTTTTGATTGAGCTCCACGAAATTGATAGTGAGACTTATTTGTGGGTTGAGATATTCTCGAGTTTATTGGATAAAATTTTGGGGTTTAATCGGATTTTGATCATACAACCATTACGTTCTTCAAACAATCATCTAATCATTTACCGATCCAACAGTTTCTCGTCGTCTCACGGTTTTGTCTTGATTTTGTAAAATCCCGCAAAAGATTTTATTTTCCGGTTTAAATCATAGACTTGTAAAATCCCGTGCACATTCAAATTATGTCTACTAATTCTGATTGTGTCATCTCAGAGATACTCAAACTGTACGATGTGATCGATGAACATATGATTTCGAACCATGTGTAACTAATAAACGTAATTGAGCCTGATAATACTGCAATGGAATCTTCGTGCTGCATTGAATTACTTGATGATGCAAAGGATTGCTGCATTGAATGCTTTCGACAACTTCATTCATGCCTCTCGGTATTTTTAGAGGGAACTGGATTCAAGATGGGATTTGAACGTGCATTTGCAACTCTCTTCGGTCAAGATGTTCAGACTTTCACAGACACAATGATTCTTAATTTAGATCAATTACGACAGCAACTTGACCAAGCAGAATCTTCCAATATTGGATCCTTGGCTGCCCTCTATGTGATCAACAAACAACTGCAGAAGTTCATTAATTCGAAATTAACTCTGGTTTATGACTATGAAAGTCAGATGACATTGAAGTGTTTTGCTGATCACACGGGTATTGAGGTTGACACGTTCAGAGATACATTACTCCAACTCATGGGTAATGTTAAGGAGTACATTGAGGAAAGAGCTTAGCACAATCTTAAGCATGATGACAAGGTGAAGGCATGTCGGTTGCAATAATGTGATGGTATTGTTGATTCGGGAAAAGCATTGGATGTTGGGTCAGCTGTCGCTAAATGCAAAGGATCAGAGAATGCTAAGCTTGACACCACCTGCAGTTCATTGACTCTTGTTACACATGACATGAATGCAGATTTCTTACCGGTAAAAGAACAAGTATCATGTGCTGAGGTACCTCTAACTGATCAAAGTAATGTGCTTCTTAATGATCGACAACATACTAATCAAATTAAACCCACTTATGACACATATTTGTTGGAAAAGACTGATAGTAATATCATTTCTGATTCAACAAATATGAATCATAAAGGGGGAGAAAGTGATCAGTATGCTGAACATGATGATGTGTCAAGTTCTTTGTTTACGGCTGAGTCTTTTAAATCAAATGATATAGTTGATATAGAAGCTGTTAATGAACTTTTAAACAGATTTTTACAACTTGAAAAACATTGTATTTCACTTGAAATTGCAATGCAACAAAAGGAAGAAAGTTTTCATACTAACCAACCATGTAAAAATCCGGAACTTCCTGATTTCCATGAATTCTTTATGATAAATGATTTGAAAGCTCAACTAGAAACCAAAAACTTGACAATCAACAAACTGAAAAAACGTATTTCTGAGATGTGTGATATGTGTGGTGAAGTTAAGAATAATCATGACAGTGATGTTATTGCAACTAGAATCTTTGAGCATAAAGTGGCTGAACTACTTTTGGAAAATGAGTCTTTGAAAAAGCATTGTAAAAACTTGAATGAGTCAATCAAAGAAATGAAAGCTAAGTCGACAGAACAAACAATCTCTTTGACTGCCAAAAATGATGAATTCAAAGCTCAACTTCAAAAAAAGGGTTTCACAATAACAGCATTAAAGAATGAGCTAAGAAAAGCAACATGGAATAGTGTGAACACTAAGTTTGCAAAACCATCAATCTTGGGGAAACCTGTTTCTCAATCAATTAGAAACCAATCCATTGTTAGGCAACCGACTGCGTTTAGATCTGAACGACCAAAACTTTCAAAAACACGGTTTGCCTCCCAAGTTGATGCGGAACAAGTATTGACAAAACCAGTCACTACACATTATTTGCCTAAGATTATTGCTTCTAGTTCTGCTAAGCCTCAACAAGTAGTTACTCCTACTCCCAGCTCCTCTAGGATTAGTTCAAAAACAGTGTCGAAACCTAACATTAAGGTTCAAAACACTTATGATATAAATGACTTGTACAAGAACTATGATCTAGAAAAGGCTAGGAAAAGGGCACTACTTCATAAGGATGGAATCTTAGGTTCTAAACCTTGTATGATCCCTCCTAGGATATTGAGGAACAATGCTAAGGTTCAACCTGTTAAGTCTAGGATTTACAGAAAGTCATCTACAATGCATAAGAAGCATAACAAACCTAAAACTTCTCCTAGGTGTACACAAACTGCTAAATCTTTGGAGACTAGGAATATCGATAAGCCTTCTACTATGCATAAGAAGCTTAGTAATCCTAGACCTTGCCATAAGTGGATTCCAACTGGTAGAATTTTTAAGGATGCTGGACTTAAGTGGATACCTACCGGAAAGATACTTACCAATGGAAATACCATGGTTGACCGTGAAAACCCCAAGGGTTTGGATACTTTTGTCACTAACCCATATATATGCAATCAAGCTTGTAATGTTAGTGCAGGTAGTCCTTACTCAGTTGCAGGTACATCGATCATTCACTACATCAGGAGACTCAAAGTCTGGAGGCCTAAAGCAAGCATATCTCCTACTTTAGGATGTCTGGAATGTCAATGTTGATGTATGTCTGCAATGATGTCTGAATACTTCAGTTCAGGCCTCGTTCTTCATCGACTATGACGTCTGTTCACCTCAGTTCAGGCCTCGCTCTTCATCATTATGACGTCTGAATACTTCAGTTCAGGCCTCGTTCCTCAATGTCATCATTATGGCGTCTGCTGACAACACTTCAGGCCCCGTTCCTCAAAGAAAAGAAAAGTGTACGCTTGAGTGTGCTTTATCTTCTGAAGTTGTGAAATGTTCTTGCTTCTGACCATTCTCATCAACAAACTTCATATTTGTTCCACGCTTGTTCAGTCTTCAAGTGGATTACCTTCATCAGATTGTATTTGTTATTATCCACTCGATCAAAAATGGCATCGTCAAATGCAATTTTTGAGGGGGAGAAGTGTGAACAGTGGATCAACCTCATATGCAATTTTTGAGGGGGAGAAGTGTGAATAAACTACATGTATTTATATTCACTTGTTCAATCAAAAATTGCATCCTCATATGCTATATTTGAGGGGGAGAAGTGTGAATAAAATACATGTTGATTGATGCGTGAAATGACTCCTCTCCTCCAACACCTAATGTTCCACTAACTAAGGAAGACTAATTGTGACTACGGAGTTGATTGGGTATCACATATTTGAGATTGAAGTTGACTTTCACAAAGGCATGATCTTAGTTTATCTTGAAGTCGGGGTGGTTGGATGTATGACTTTCAACGATAACTTGCTCGTGCTTGAGATTTAAGTTGAAGACTTGGTTTATCTAGTTACCAGCAGTCGAGGTGGATGGTTGAAGACCTGGTTAACTATCACTTTAATGAGTTACGTTGTAGTACTCAGTGTCACACGCCGTTGTCGTTTTGGATAATCGCAAGAGGTGGTAATGTCTCATGCTTTGGTTGGGTAGTGAGTACTTAGAGATTTGCTTGGAGCATAAATTCTCTACACCGTTCTTCCTACATTAGTGCAAGCTTAAGACACAAGAGCGGGGAACTCTACTTCAGTTTCAAGTTTGGTATATCGGGTTTTCTCCACACGTGGTCATTTACTATTAGCCAGTGAAAGTGAAAAGAGGTTTAATTAGGAGTTGATCTACAGTGAATTGTTGAAGAGAATTGTCATCGACATCTACTCATGGGGTATTGATTTGTATATTGCTTCCAGTTGATATATTTATGTACACATAGTTATGATGATTCCCAGAGATCGTCATCATCATGGAGGGAGAATTGTGTACATTGGGGCTTTTATCAAAGAAGTGGAAGCATTCTAAGTGGGTTGAAAATGTCGACGTAACGTTCCCCAAACAAACCCGTGAAGAAGCTACAGATTATCAGTCTATGATTCACTTTACGTTGTGGATGACATGTCAAGAGACTGAAGACAATTTGGGCAGAATTGAGAGATACTTCTTCAACAAGCATCAAGGTTATATCAAACGGGTCGTCAGTTTGGGAGGGAGCAAGTTAATTAATGGGCTCACTAATTGGGAGGGAGTAATAACCCAATTAGAGAGTATTTATGTAGCAGTTGATTCTCACATGTTATATTTGACTTAATGTTGTTCTTCTCTCAATATTTCAAGTAGATGTGCATAAATGTTGTTGCTGATTCTGATGTATCAAAACCAGCAAGGGGGAAGGAGACATACATCTGAATGCATAACGAGTACACGTGATGAACATAACACTTCTTCTTAATTGAAGTTATCCTGGGAAGACATATGTCATAACTGTAGAGAAACTCAGTGTCATAACTCGCAGCGTTTGGTGTATTATTCCAACTACGTGGGGGAAGTGGTCTCTTGATACTTGTGGTGTGAATTACTTCAGTTTTCAGTGGGAAGAAATATGAGAAGGATATGTGGAATGTGAGATGATATTGCTTATTGACATCTTCATATGAGCTGATAAGAGTTATGGTAAAAGTGCTTCTGGTTAATGTTTCATGTACACATTGTTATGCTGATTCCGATAAGATCGCAACCATCATGGGGAGAGATATGTGTACATCAATGGCACACAACAGGTTCACGTGATCAGGCTTAATCATATATTCCGGAGGAGATATCCGCAGAGATGATCAGTGCTTCAACTTGTTACTTTGGTGTTATCATTTCTTCGTGTGTTGGATACATGCGTACAGTATGGATTGAGTTGGTATGTGTAAGTTAACTGGAAAGCATTTGGTGAAATGAAGATGTTGATATCTTATTCCCCCGAATAGACAACTGCTCCAAACCATAAAGTAATGTGTACATTGGGGATGCACAACAGGGTCATGTGATCGGGCTTCATCATACATTCCGGGATTGATAACCGCAGAGATGATCCATGGTTCACCTTGTTACTTCGGTGTTATCGTTTTCTTCGTGTTTCTGAGCTTCATACAATGAGATTTTTTGCGTCACTTTAACGTCTTGGGGGAAGTGATCTCGTGTAGGTGATTGTCGTTTTGGGGGGAAGCTACCAAAGCTTCACATTGAGGAGGAAATAAAAATTCATCGATTTGGTGGGTGTCTAGCGATTAACTCAGTTGTGAGATTCTAGTGATCTGTGAACTACTTGTGTTTGGTGAATTTTTGTGACTTAAGTCATTTCGATTAGTCTGATTGTAATTTGACGTTGTGAGTTAATTTTTACAACTTGACTTATTACGATCGGATCTATTGTAACTTGACTTGTCGCGACTTGACACTTAATGCTAATTGTCACTTATCCAAGATCTCTCTCTAAGTTTAACTCGCATATTACATCTTTCGGTTTCTTTTGTTGACTTTAGTAAAATCGCGGGAGAGAATCGATCTCTCGGTTTAAGTCACAAGAGTCGTAAAATCCCGTTTAAGATTATATCATGGCAACTACGGATTCAGACGATTATTCAGGAGCCTCGAAAGCTTTGGTGGTGAAAGTTTAAGAGATGTTGACTACTTACTTCTACAACGAGCTGAACGATAATCTCATTTTGATGCTCATGTCAACATCTCCTTAAACTGTTTGGTATCCTTTGTAAATATCTTATACCAATACGTAAATAGAAAAATATAAAACCTATAAAAACCATAAAAATCTGAAAAATCATAAAAAATACAAAAATATTCTTCTCACGACATGTCTCTTGTGTAATCAATATTATGTACGTTTCTAGAAATGTCATTCAATAATGACACGGAATCATACATATGCTTGAGCAAGAGTTTTTCGGTTTCAAATAAAGTTTTTTTCAAAAACATGTCGTATCTCAAAACATTCTTAAAATAATGGCTTACAGTCATTTCAGGCTGTAACCCGGACTTCAAAACAATGGCTTGCTATTACTTTAGATAGCAACCCGTTTTTCAAAATGGGGAAAACACATTGCCAAAAAGACGGTTGTTCCTTTTACCGAGTGAAGTTCATCCGGGCATGGATTACTTTACATCCGTGCACCCTCGATCTAATGTACGCTTCAGTGCATTATTTCTTGATAAAGAAGAGAAATCTTCTTTTTATCGCCATATACTTTCCCTTCTATGATTTTTCCGGAAAGTATTTGTGCAAAACTTGGTGGTACCATGAGATTTTGATCAAAAATCAAATTGAACACAAAATTTTGATATAATTTTTCACTCAATCAATGACCTTAATATTTTATGAAAATATTTCAGTTTTCACATCCGTCATTGATTGTGGGGGAGAGTGATTTCTCAAAATTTTATATATCGTCAAAACTCTCCACTTTGTACAAAACCTTGCAATAAAACGATTTGTGATGGTTATGTGTCAGAATGAGGACATTTTAATAGAGTTTTCGTTAAAACTTCAAATCTTTTGTAAACTCTTCAAATCCGACACATAACAACCTCCCTCACAGATTGAGGGGGAGCAAGAAAAAGTTCCTTTTAATAAAAAACTATTAAAACTTACCGCATTTCTCTCCCAAAAGCTTTCTAACTTATTTAAATCAATTGAGATCCAAAATCTCAAAAGATTTGAAATTTTTGATCGGGGGAGAGAATGTGATTTTAATATGAAATCTGATATTCAAATGTGATCTTTTGGACTCAATAAACGTGCTCCCACATATGTGCTAAACTCTTTCGAATATCGATGCACATATTGAGGGGGAGCAAAAGGCGTTTGTGGAAGTTATACCAAAGACCGACCATTTATCTTTATGCATGGAGTTATAAGGTTGGCTAAGGTTAGGTATGAATTCCCATGATCCACCAGAACCGGAAGGATCTTCCCAGGGACAATCCTCTAGATAGATTAGAAGTCCTAAGGAATGATCGAAAAAAGGAGTAAAGTGAGAAAGGGAAGAGTGCGGACTGAGATAGAGCTAGGACTGGAACAAACCCAACAAGGTTCTAGTGGTGAAGTCTCGGTAAGAACTGAAGGGGTTGAAGAATTAAAAAGAAATGAAGTGAGAAAGGGTGAGAGGAAATAGCCCTCCATATATTCAACCTTAGGGCAGAAACCGGGTTCAATTCATAATCTGCTGGCGGTTACTAAGGTAACACCGGTATTGAAGACAAGACATCATGGACCCAGTGACGCACTGCACTAAACTTCCCAACCACTCAAGTTCTCTTAAAAGAGCTTGTTTCATTCTCATGGGGAACCCTGTGCAATGTATCGACCGCTCATTGCGAGCCATGTTGGTACCTGAATAGGAGATGCCTCCCCAGTCTCCAGGAGCGGATCAAAACGCACTATTGAGTCTAGAGCCAAAGAGATCATCCATAAATCTCGATAGGACACATTCCAAATATGCTTATTGTTTCACACAATGTGGAAAATAAGATAAAATATTTAGAGTCCTACGCATTATCCTTGTGGTATTGCCAGTACATCCGAGTGATATGAAAATATTCATGATGAAGATGGAAATCCTTCTAGAGCGAACATCTCTCAAGCTCTTGGTAGGTGACATGTGAGATCCATCTTGGATCAATGATCAAGTGACAACTGGAAAGCAACAATGGTGCGATTCATCTTTGAATCAAACTTGTTCCAGGAAATGGATTGACGAATACTTTTGCAAAAACCTCTCAATGTGCTCACAAACTAATCTTCGAGCACATTGATTGTGTATAATCTTTCAAACAAAAGTATTTTCGATGAAAATGTGATTCTGAGTATAAAACACTCATCGTGTCTCAAAAATTGTTTATTATATGACACGCGAGTGATGTCTATAAATCAATTTCTCATCAATCCGAGAATACCAATTCACCGATTCACTCTATCGTGCTGTCTGCTTTGAGACCTTCCAGTATGAGAACATGCTAAGTATGAAGATTCCAAAGTGGATTCTTTGGAATATTCATCACTACAAGCTGGAAATTCCTGTCAAGGAGAGTCTTCTTTAAAAGAGACTCTACCTGATCACAGGTCGGTTTTCACAAAACTGGAGGGTAGTCTGTCCTCGCAGAATGAATGACAAAGCCATATTCGTTCTCTATCTTTATTGCTAACTGTTTTATTTCAGGGACACATATAAAGATGGCGTTGATGGCTCCTATTTCCAGCTGAATCGAGTCAATCCATACCTCATGCTCACACATCCTCCACACTATCAATGACGATGAGAGACTTACTACAACAAATGTTAAGAGACTACCAACAACGTTTCCGCAACTCTGATGAAAAAGTCTCCTGATCCACTACTCTAATGTAAAGTCTCCTGATCCAGAAGGGTGTGAGCATGATGGTCCTAAAGTCACTACGTCACACGAAGGCGATACTACTATGGATGAGCTTGGAGATTTACTATGGCTGATGATCTCAAAGAAGCTCAAAGATCACATATCACAAAAGAATCCAAATCACAAGTTCACTTGCTTGAAGAACAAAGTGTGCTGAAAAATGAAGAATCAGATCCTACGAGCTACATGATCTAAAGAATGCTTGAAGAACAAAGAGCTTAATTTCCAAGGTGACCTCGCTTAGGGGGAGATTGTTAGGAATACAATTATTCCTATAGAAGACTCGGTCACCTAATTGATGTAATAGCATTTAAGTTAACTCGTAGTTAGTTAGTTTAGTTATTAGTTGGAATTAGTTTAAGTAACATCGTGGAAGAAGGACGGGTCTTTACCCACTGTATGCCTGATCCACAGCCCGGGTGTGGGCGTTTTTATGTTTCTTTGTAGGAACCTATAAATACCCCTCTCCACATGTGGAGAGGGTTGGAGCTTTTCATTCTCAATCTAACATTCTACATTTTCTCTCATCCTCTATCTCTCTATAAAACTCCCCACTTCTTTCTCTCTCTAAACTTTCTTCTCTTAATCTTTCTTTTGTTTAATTCAATCCATACCACAAAGAACCATACATGTTATGATTATTGATATTCTACAATATCATATTGATCATCATGAACGAATATCAAATGGATCAAAATACCAAGCATCAAGGATGTTAGGAATTATTTATTAAATGACATAAATTCATTACTGCTATTAGTGCAGTTATGGTTCCTGTTGGCAGGTATGTAGTAACTGCTGGTATGGTTTCTGTTGCTAGCAGAATATAGTTTCTGCTGGTATTAGTGTTTCTGCGGCTAATAGAAATAGTAAACCCGTATTTTAGAAAAGGATATACATGAGTTATTTTAGGAATTGATCATGCATAATTCCTCTACACATTTTGTAATGAATGCCGGATTAGGGTTTCTTATAGTATAAAAGAAACTCACGGCTATGGACAATGTACACCTTTAAATACATTGAAAACACTTTGATAATTAGTAATATATATCCATAGAGGATCATTATTTAGTTAGTTATTCTTCTTCTTCAACTTGTTTAGTTATATTCCACATTATTTGAGTCTCTATATTAGTTTACTTGTGATTACATAAGTATTCTACTTTGTTCTAAACCAAGCTCAAAGATCTATCTAGCACATGATCCAACAAGTGGTATCAGAGCCTGGTTAGAGACCCTGTCGAAGAAGGAAAACCTTTTCTCCTAAATCTCTTAAATCCTCAAACAATGACAAATTCATTCCATTCTGATGAGACTCAAGATTCATCTGTGAATACTCAACCTCAGAATGTTCAACAAGTAATCACAACCACGGTTGTAAGCACTAATGCTAAATTTCCTTACTTAAAGGAGGATGAGTATGAGACATGGGAAATGAAGATGGAGTATTGGATCCAAAACAGTGATCATAATCTTTGGAACATCATCCTGACAGGGAACAACAAGAAAAAGACAGGAAGAGATTCAAAGGGTAACATCATTATTCTTCCTCCAGTTTCTACAAAGGAACATATTGCTGTTCAAAGGAAAACTAAAGCAAGAACTTTGCTCCTTCAGTCACTCCCAGAAGATCACAGGGCTGACTTTCATCACCTTGATGATGCTAGAGACATCTGGATAGCTATTATAGCCAGATTTAGAGGGAATGATGAGTCTAAGAAGATGAGAAAGTCTATGCTGAAGCAGGAGTTTCAGGAATTCAAGGTTTCTGAATCTGAAGGCTTGCACATAGGATATAACAGATTTCGGAAGATTTTGAGCCAACTGAATCAATTGCAGGCTAAACCAGACAATGAGGATTGCAATGTCAAGTTCTTGAGGGCATTGCCTCCTTCTTGGTCATAGGTTTCCATCACTCTTAAGGCAAAGGGTGGTCTTGATTACTTGAGCTTTGATGATCTATACAATAAGCTCAAGACACTTGAGATTGATATCAAGGGAGGCTCAAGTTATGTTAGCATTAAAAATATGTATTTAGAAGTGATGGTCATTCTCATACATGTAACTTTGTAATGTGTCGTAGATTACAATAGAATAGTCAATGGGCTTATTGTTTGGACTAATCTAATAGGTTATAAGTTATGTATTACAACTAGTCCATACTTAATGTAAAAGTCCAATCCATGACCAAGCCCAACCAAGCCCATTAGGGTGTTACATGTCTTACTATATAAACATCTCAAATGAGTCATTTGAGGTGTGTGCTTGTGTGTGTATTTGTGTGTGTTTCTTATGAATAAAAGTTCCATATTTCTATCTCTCTCTCTAATATACGATTCACATACATACATATCAAGTCACCATCTTTCATCTCTACTTCATCTTTGCTTCTATATTGTTGTGATAAAGTTGTGATATTTAAGGTCATACAAGTGGTATCAATCGCCTAACAATGATTTAGGAGGGTTAAGAGTTTGTGTGTTTCGTATTTTTAAGCTTTTTCTCACGTTAGTTTCATAAAAGTTCTTTACTTTTCTTGTTTTTCTTGGTTTTTAACACCTTTTTGATTACAAACTAGTGTTACAAGAAAGTTTAAATCTTTTTGAAGTTTCATAGCTTAGAAATTCGATTTGGGTTTTTGTACCTGTTTTCGAGATCATGAAAAAGTTTCATAAAAATCATCAAGTTTGCAACTTTCTTAAAGTTTTGGTGTTTTTTAGCCTAGAAGTACAAGAATCTTGGATTACAAACTTCATTTGGGTGAACTTTAAGCATAGTCTAAAATCTGCCATAATTTCGAAATCACTTCTCAAAGTTTCGAAATCACTTTTGACACAATTTCGAGATTACAAGACGCGGTTTCGTTCGTGCTCACAGTTGGATACTCGGTATTTTCTCTCTTGTATAAGACAGAAATTACTTCGACTTTTGGCTAAATTTCGAAATTGTATAATTTCGAAATTTCTTTGTGTGATTGGGTTTTCGAAAAATCAAAATTTTCAAGAACACTGTGAACTTTTTCGAAATCACTCAAAGTTTTCGCAGTCACTAAAGTTTCGAGAACCTAAGTTTCGCAATCACCAAAAGTTTCGCAAATCTCAAAAGTTTCGAAATCACCTAAGTTTCGCAATCAGGAAAAGTTTCGCAATCTGACAAAGTTTCGAGATTTTTGACAAAAGTCAGGTTTTTGACGATCGAACTTCAAACGGCCATAACTTTTGAACCGTAACACTGTTTTCGACGAATCAGCTGTCAAAACGACCGTGAGACCGAGGAGAACGACACGCTGAATGATTTATCAATTCAGGCGAAGTTTCGAGGCCTAAAAACACTCCGAGAAGAAGTTATTGAGGTTTTAAGGTTTTAGGTCAAAATTTTCACTATAAAAACTTGCATCAACTTACTCTAAACACAACTCCTATTTCGTTGGAACGATCCAAGAATCAACTTTATCCATCTACACTTCATCAATGGCAACTCAGCAAGACATTCATGCAGCCGGTGCTGAAAACCGACCTCCCATGCTGTCAAAGGGTGGATACTCACAGTGGGCTAGTCGTATGATGCGCTATCTTAAGAGCAAAACAAATGGAAATATTCTTATCAAATCCATTATGGATGGACCCTTCAAACCAATACAAGTACTAGACCCTGGAGATCCAAATGGAACCCCACCCATGCAACCATACTACAGAGATCAGAATGCGACTGAATACACTGTGGAAGAAAGAAAACAGATTGAAGCTGATGATCAGGCATTTCATTACGTCGTTCTTGGTTTACCTGAAACCGTTTATGCTACTGTTGACAGTGAAGTAAGTGCTCATGCAGTCTGGGAAAGAGTCAAGAGGTTAATGTATGGGACATACATCGGGAAACAGGAAATGGAAACACAATTGCTTAAGGAACTTCGCAAGTTTACTTCAATTCCTGGTGAATCCATAGAGACGTACTACCACAGGTTCTGTAAGATCATGAATGATTTATCAAGACACAACCTCAGTCAGACAAATATTGCTAACAACACCATTTTTCTGAATGAGTTGCAACCAGAATGGGGAAGATATGTCACTATTGTTTATCAGACAAAGAATTTGCATGAAGTGACTTATGATCAAGTATATGACTTCTTGAAGCAAAATCAAGATGAAGCTAATGAAGTAAGAGCTGAATTACTAGCTAAAAAGCATGATCCTCTAGCATTAATGGCTAATACACCAACACCTATACCAATGAACACACAACAACAACCATCATCATCTTCCACTCACAACTACATGCAACCATCCTACATTCAACAACCAACACTGGTCTACCAACAATAGTTCTACCCACAGCAACAACAACATCTTATTCTACAACAGCAATACCCACAATTCCAAGAACCAGAATTCATTGAAAATGATGAAGCTACTGCAGCATTGACACAAGCGTTTGCTTTTCTGTCAAAGGCATTCCAAGGACGCTATTCTACACCAACAAACAACAACCAAAGGATTTCATCGAACACTCGCAACAGGCAGATCGCTCAGCCGAGTTTCAATATGGGCAACGGAGGCCAAATGGTTGGAGTTTATGGGAATCAGCAAGGATATGCTACTGGAATTAACATGGGTAGTCAGTTTGCAGGGAATCAGATGGGTCAGATTGTTCGAAATCAGAGGGGTTAGAATGTTGGCAATCAGGCAATGGGTAATCAGAATAGGAATGTTGCAGCTCCAGTTGTTGGGAATAATGGAAATATGAATCAGGGTAATCCAGTAAAGTGTTTCAACTGCCAGGGTGTAGGTCATGTGGCAAGGAACTGTCCTACTAAGCCGAACAAGAAAGATCTAGAGTACTTGCAGAAAGCAGTGCTGTTGGCACAAAAAGCAAAGGCAGGGTTTCAGTTGAATGCAGAGGAGAATGATTTTATGGCTCTTATGGATGACATGGAAGATAGAGAGCATATCGATGCGAACTGCATATTCATGGCAAATCTTCAGAAAGCTAAGTATGACACGGATTCTGACACACTTCCTGTTTATGACACTAGTGCACCATCTAAGGTATCAAACTTCAACACATGTCACAATAATGATATATTTGATATGTCTCCTCATGAGGAACAACATTCTGAGAAGCTAGCACCCACTTATGATACATACCTGGACACGCCAAGTAGTAGCAATACTCCTTCAGCAACTCCAGGTGTGAATCATAATGGAGGCTTCATTTCACAGCATGCTGAGAATGATGAGGAAACACGTGCTTTATTTGAATCATTATTAAATAATTGTGGTATTGAAATCGAGAAAGTAAAAAAGGTCAATCGCGATGTTAAGGCCGCGAATGAGATATTGACCACTGAGCTTGAGAGATACAAGGAAAATGCAAAAAGTTTTCAAATTCACAAAGAACGCGAGTCAGAACTTGAAATTGGTTATAAGAAGTTACTTGTTAAAGATAGGGAATGGAAAAACAAGTTTGCTAATCTTGAAATAAGTTCAACAAAAACCATTAACTCTTTAAAACAAGAAATTTCTGAATTAACAAACCAACTTTCAAAACAAAAAACAGCTTATACCAATCTTGAAAAAGAACGGGATGAGTTGAAAATGGACTTTGCAATGAAAGAAGATAAACTTTTGGAAGAAATCGTAGAGTCAGAACACATGATTGCACATCTAGAAGAATTAGTGGTTAAGTCGGGCCAGTCAAGTCAAACAATGAAAATGATTTCAATTCAAACTAATCCGATTTACCATACAAAAAATAAAATGGCTCTTGGCAACACAACTCCTTGTAATCTCAAGAAAGCTCAGCAAGAACAAAATGTTCTGTATAATGGTAATGTGATTTACACCAAACATGATCCTCCCGTCGTTAGGGATTCTGTGCAAATGATGGAACTTGTCGAAGAGAGCATTCTTAAAATGAAACAAAAGGATTTGAAACCCATTGATTACAACAAATTGAACCAACTTTCGGGAATTACTTTTGTTCCACAAAAAGAACCATCTGTGTTTTCCATTAAATGACCATTCTTGAAAATGTTTTCTAAGAAAGTAGTTGCTTCCAAATCAATTTCAAACATGGAACAGATGTCCTCAAACAACACTTTTAACACAAGTGCTGCAAGGGGATATCTTGATGATATTAAAACAAGAGTTGGGCAACTTAAAATGAATTTAGAATCTAAAACGAGACTTAATGAGATTAACTGGAATTCCACGGTTCATTTACAGCTTAAAAAGATTCTTGAAAGTGAATTTGCTCCTCAAATTAATAACATTCATGCTCGTGTAATTCATTTTGCACAAGCATTTTTGAAAGAAACAGCTAACTTCGTCACGGATCACAAATCCCTGATAAAGAAGGCTAATGAATCTTTTGAGCAAATCAATGTTTTGGAAAACCTAAATGATTCTCTCTTCGAAGCTGTTATGACCACTGATATTATGTCCATCATTTTACAAACATATTCTGTTCAAGACGATGAACGACTGAGAGCTGAGACCTCCGACATTGTTTCAAAATATGAAAATGCTCTTATAAAGCTTGAAAAAGAAAATGTCTCATATTTTAAACAACTTGATCGAAAAAAGGAAGAATGCAAGTATGACAAATTGTCATATGAGCGTGACTTAAAGAACATGAAAGAGCAAAATGATCTTTTGAGGGCTCAGCTTGAAAGTTAAAAAGGAAAGGGTGAGGAAACTAAGTTTGCAAAACCATTGACTTCGGAGAAGCCAAATATTTCAAACACGGTTAAAAAACCAAAAATGTCAATTTCACGGTTTGCTCCAAAAGTCGATGAGAAAAAGGATTTGACAAAACCAGTCACTCCAACACCCTTGCCAAAGAAAAGTGTAAATGTTAAGATTATTGATAAAGGAAAAGCGGTTGTCGAAACACCAAAAGTGATAGCACCTGGCCTTTTTAGGATTAGTCCCACTAGTGCGTCTGCCTCCACATCTAAGACAAATGACAAGTGCATCAAGGATAATTCTAAAGAATCTAGGGATGCTAAAAAGGACAACAATATAAATATAAATCCTAATGTGTGTGCCTTACCTTCTACAGGATTAGAAAGCACCTCTAGGAGCAGCAGACTAAAGCCTAGGAGCAATACAAGGAACAATAGAGTCTCGCCTGTTTCTAAGAGTAGTAGCAAGAATAAAGTTGAAGAAGTAGAAGAACACCCTAGGAATTTATCGCTTTGTAATAAGAGACATGTTTCATCTGAATGTAATGTCGAGCGTACTGTTTTTAATGCATGTAATGACTCTGTTTGTTTAATGTGCAAGAAATGTTTAATTAATGATGTTCATGATGAATGTGTTTATAAGACTGTGAATGTTACGCCTGAACAGAAGAATGTTCCAAAAAGACCTAGTGCTAGATCTAGATCTATAGAACGATTAGTTTGATACGTGGGAATCACACCAGGCTTTACCTCTCAAGAGATCTTGAGAAGCTTACAACCCCCACCAGGCAGTGTACCTGATCGTTGTAGTATAGTATAGTGACAAGTACCGGGGGATTGATCGTTCAGCTAGGAATAGTGTCGCTAGGATTAGAAAACCTAAATACTAGTTCTAAAGGTGAGAGATGATTCTTTTTGTATTTTTTATATTTTTTTAGAAAGCAAGTAAAAATCTCGGGTTTGAAGGATTTGGGCGGAATTAGTTACTAGTCAACTAACCCAATACTAAAGATGCAATCAAAATAAAATACTAAAAATGAAAATAAACTAAATTAACTAAGGTTGTGAGCAATAAGTGGAGAAAATGTGTTTACTTAGATTTCACTACTCCCTAGACATCTTTTACACGTTAATTACTTGTTATAGTTGCATGGATGACGGATTGTATTCCTTAATACCATTCATGGGGTAGCGCACTTAACTCCCCAATTCTATGAGCGCTTATCTCCTCCTATGCCATGCCCAGCACAACCATGGGGATTATAAACAGTGGCTCATGCATTAAATACAACCAATAAAGACCTAGTGCACATCGGTTCATATTTCCTAAGACGTTCAAGCATGTTACCATTTGGAGATCTGCCAGTTTTCTTAAGCCTAACATTAAATTCATTCATCCAAAACAACTATAAACAAGTAATCAACACATAAGTAACATCTAGGTTTCATTAGATCCAAGCAAACACAAGATAGATCTAGCCTAGCATGATGGAATTAAGACAAGAACAAGAGATAGACAACCAACACATAGACATATTGATTGAATTAAAAGAATACTTATCTCAATTACACATGAAAGGTATCAAGGGCTTAGAACCCTTGAAAAACCTGTAAAATTCGCACCAAGTTCGTACTTAGGGTTTCTCCAAAACTTCTCTCTTTTTAATGTGAAAATTAGAAAACTATATATAGGAAATAGGGTCTGACGGCGTCAAGACAAAGCTTGTGACGCCATCACCTCGCCGCCAAAACTCTTCTCGGACTGCCTTGATCTACTTTTGACGCCGTCATGTATTATGCATTTCCAGGCCGTCATGACTTTTACTCTTGACGCCCTACTTCGTGACGCCGTCAAATCTGTACTGGGTCGTCATGGAAATTACTCTTGACGCCGTCCGGAATTCCTTCTTGACGCCATCACCTACTGTTCCCAGCAAGGAAAATTAAGACTTTGGCATTTTCTTCACTTTTATGCTCCAAAAACGTCCGAATTGCTTCCTTTTCCAGATTTCACTCCCAAAGTACCTAAAATCACAAAAGGAACGATTTAGGGCAATATTTGATCAAATAAGTTCAATTCCGGGCTTAAATGACCCCCTAAAAGTGGTTCATTTTTCGCCTCATCATAGTTGCACGATTTAGGACTACCACTATCAGTCGAATGCCTAGGAACTATCTTAAGTTTTGTATGTGGATTCCGACGGGTAGAGAGTTCACTCTTAAGAACGGCAAATTAGAAATAACTCAAGCTATACAAGTAGCAACTGTCTATGAGTGTGATTCTGCTTTTACTCCTAACCCCATGGAACCAAATTCAAAACGGTTTCCAAATACAAACTCTTCTGTTCTTGGCAGGTTATCGAAATATGTCTTTGGATCATCGACTCGGGTTGCTCCAAGCACATGACCGGGAATTTAAAGCTGCTGATCAATTTCGTCTGGAAATTCATGGGAACTGTACGCTTTGGAAATGATCATGTAGTAGCTATTCAGGGTTATGGAGATCTTCAATTTGGGAATTTTTTAATCACTCGAGTTTACTACGTCGAAGGGTTGGGACACGACTTGTTTTCAGTTGGGCAGTTTTGTGTTGCAGATTTAGAAGTGGCATTCAGAAGAAACACGGTTTTTATTAGAAATTTGGTTGGTGATGATCTTTTAACTGGTAATCGTGGTACAAATTAGTATGCTATCGACATCAACCAAATGGCTTCTAGATCACCAATTTGTCTTATGACAAGGGCAACCGAAACTAAGTCCTGGCTGTGGCATAGACGCTTATCCCATCTCAATTTTGACACCATCAACAAGTTAGCCAAAGACAACATTGTCACCGGACTTCCTAAATTCAAATACACCAAGGAACACCTATGTCCAGCATGCGAACAAGGAAAAAGTAAAAGAGCATCATATAAACCCAAAACCGTACCTAGTTCGGAAGCAAGGTTACATATGTTGCACATGGACTTATGTGGCCCAATGAGAGTTGAAAGCATTAATGGGAAGAAGTATATTCTCATTATTGTTGATGATTATTCAAGATATACTTGGGTAAAGTTTTTGAGATCTAAAGACGAAGCACCAGGCATCATCATCACCTTTCTGAAGCGTATTCAAGTTCTACTTCAAGCTCCAGTAAGGATTATAAGAACAGACAATGGCACAAAATTTACAAACCAGGAGTTAAGAACTTACCTTGAAGATGTTGGAATCACACACCAAACATCAGTTGTTAGAACTCCACAGCAGAATGGGGTAGTTGAAAGAAGAAACCGAACTCTTGTGGAAGCTGCTCGCACAATGCTGATTTTTTCTAGTGCACCACTATTCTTATGGGCTGATGCTGTAGCCACTGCTTGTTTTACTCAAAACCGATCCCTAGTCCATCCGAGATTCAATAAAACTCCATATGAGCTAGTGAACAACCGTAAACCTGACATCTCTTACCTTCACATGTTTGGCGCTTTGTGCTATCCGACGAATGACAGAGAAGATCTAGGGAAGTTAAAAGCTAAGGGTGATATTGGAATCTTCATTGGATATTCAGAAAACTCGAGGGCATTCAGGGTGTATAATAGACGAACAAAAAGGATAATGGAGACGATGAATGTGAAGTTTGACGAGATTTCACAGATGGCTTCTGAGAGATACGCTCTAGAACCCGCGCTTAATCTGATGGCTTCTAATCAAAACGGATTAGGACCCGCACCAAACCAGCAGACTTCTGGACACATCAGTTCAGGACTCGTACCTCAAGGAGCTCAATCAACAAACACGGACAAACCCACAGAACAAGAACTGGAAAATTTCTTCGAGTTAATGTTTGATGAATACTATGGTGGAACTTCGACAAATGCATCTCATCAATATTCCGCTGCACCCGCTCACAACCATCAACCACCACCACCACCACAGGATGCATCTATAACAACTGAAGCTGAAGCACCAACTACCTCAACATCATCAACATCCACTCCAGCAACTCTAGTTATTGAAACTATTCTACCAAGAGTTGATGAGCAAAACCAAAACACAAATTTTCAAGAAGAACCAACAAATAATTCAAACGATGTTGCGTTAGAAGAAGAAGAAATATTTGAAAACCCATTTGCAACAGACTCTGCTGAATCTTCTTCAAGGTTACAAGAACCATCTAACACACATTCGTTAAACCCAAGGTACCCTTCTACGTTTCAATGGACAAAAGACCATCCAATAGAACATGTTATTGGTGAACCTTCAAAGCTAGTTCAGACAAGGAGACAACTTGCCACAGATCTTGAATTGTGCATTTACATTTACTTAATCAGCCTCAAACACTACAAGAATTCAGGCGAATAGCCACGGACAAAATTGGTGGGTAAAAGCCATATTTTCGTAGGTAACTGGGTAGTACCCACGGATTACCCACAACTCTCTATAGATGGGTAAAACCTCCGATGCTAATTTTTTGCCCACGACATTTTCATACTGTGGGTAAGTTTACCCACGTCATTCTTGGTGGGCGATTGTTTTGCATTCGTGGGTAAATAGTTTGTGGGATTTTCTATCTCACCACGAAACACCCATAGATATACTCGTGGGTATTGTGTGGGTAACATTGCCCACAAAACTATCCGTGTGTAAAAGTCAACTCTTCCATCACAATCCTTGAATAGAATTAACCACATATATAGTGGTGTGTAAAAAGCGTGGGAGATATTGCCCATGATAATCCCTGGGAAAAATTACCCACGCATATGACCGTCTGTAAATATCATGGGAAAACATGACATCTTTGCCATGAACATTTTGTGGGTATATCCGTAGCTAACTTGCCCACAACTATTTGTGAGTAAGTCGTGGCTAAATATTTATGTCGTATTGTGAATAATGCATGGGTAAATATATTGGTAAATTATGATTTTATTTTAATATTTAAAATGTGACAAATATGTAGCATCTAATATAAAAACCACACATTAAACACAAATATTCTTGAAATATAAAACACATGATAATAAATAGATCATGCTTACATATATATATATTAAGTCTGCTAACAGAAACCATCATTCTAATGGTGTCTTAAAACAAATAAAATAAACTCAAAAGAACAAAGCATCATCATAAAGATGTCTCAAAACAATTAATATAAAGATAAATATGACTTATCAACTCACAATCATGTGACTATCATGGTCATCTTCCTCACTTCCACCTGCTCGGGAGTGACTAGTAGTAGGACCTGGACGAGCATCTCCTTCATCAGAAGTTTCACCATCAGAATTACAATTTGGAAGGGTTATACTGAAACGCTTGCACACAATCTGTCATTTACCTTGGTAACTGCAGTTGTTTTATTTCCAGAATCTGTAATATAGTCAACTCTTTTTGACCCAGCACCATACAAGTTTCTTTTCTTTGCACCACTTGCTGCTGCAATGTAAAGTGTTGTTTCGTCTACCTCACTTTCTGCAGAAGCTGGATTTTCCTCCCTTTCTTGCCTTAGACGCAACACACTCTCCTCTAAGCGTGTACATTTTATCATGAGTAATTATAGAACTAAGGACTATATTTTTTTAATAGGAATCAAGAACTTACATTAATTGTTTTTGACTTCTCATTAATAAATGTTTTCTTGTCATGGCCACTGGTATGAGTATGCAAAAAAAGCTCAAATCCTGTAGGTGGACGCTTGTATTCAGATTCCTACATCACATATGCATAAAGAAGAGATTAATTGGATAAATATGGCAATCATATTAATGATGTATTATATGCAGCCTAATTACAAGATATAAGGTTTATTGTATGGACATATAATCGCTGCACCAATATGCATACCCACTTGTCAACGGCTGCACATATGCCAAACACCCTTAAACGGTAGAAAGTGCATAACCATATGCCAAACACCTTTATTCAGCAGAAAGTGTAGAATCATATGCCAAAAAAATATATATGCTACTGGCGTATCTAGAGCAGATTCTCAACAACTCCAATTATAGTTAATATACTTACAAGATTTTTTGCATGCTCACGAAATGAGATTGACCCTCCGATATGAGTTGAGGAACCTTCACCCTTTAGACAATTTTGTGTAGTTTTTTCTTGGATCTCCTTATACTTTGCTGTTCCCCAATGAGATGTGAAATTTGTCCATGCGTTGTCACTCATGAATACAGGTTTCACCATTTTACTTCTTATGTCTCTAAAGAAATCAGCATAGCGTCCAGAAGCTTTTGCATCCCATGCTTTCCTTACGCTTGTCTCAGCTTTCGGATCCCATAAAAAATGTTTCTCTTATAAATTCAAATAATTAGTATTTATAAAAAGGAACATAAATCTTAATAACAATTAAAATCTAATCAATACCTTAAATTCTCCAAAATAAAAGTCTTTTGTAGTTTGAGACACCTTTGTCCAAGTGTACCCGGTATCATCAATTCTTTCTTTAAATATCTTTGTAATCTCTTGAGAACACGCACTTGATGTGTCGAATCTATTATAGTGATGAAAAATAGAATGAAATATCAGAATAAAAAACTTGTGATGCTCAAATTATATATTTACAGTACTTACAATCCATTCACAACTTGCACTTGCTTTCTTCCATTTGATGGATTATCTAAGTTCTCAATGATGTTTGCAGGCGTCGTTTGATCAGTATCGTCATTTATAGTTGAATTATTAGAGATATCATTTGATTGTACTCCACTGGCATGAGGCCTACTCCCTCCTGCTCCAACCCTTTGCCTTGTTGAATTGTTAGAGATATCATTTGATTGTCCTTAACTGGCATGAGGCCTACTCACTCCTGCTTCAAGCCTTTCCGTCGTTGAATTGTTAGGGATATCATTTGATTGTCCTTCACTGGCATGAGGCCTGCTCTCTCCTGATCCAAGCTTTTTCCTTCGTCTAGCCATGTCTACAAGGACAGAGTTTTCAAGTATAAAGGAATGTGAGAAATTTCAGAAATTTATGAGATAATGATATCGAAAATTAGACTTTAAAACAGACTTAATACAAGATATACGTACTTTAAAGCAAGATATATGTACTTTTAAACATGAGTAACTAACACATATATTTGTTCCTATTAACTTAGCATAAGTAAATCCTAACACAACATCAGTAACTCAGCACAAGTAAATTCTAAATGATATCCTATGTCCCTATTAGCTTATGACAATTATATCCAGCATTAGACTTTAAAAAAGATTTGTCACTAGATATATGTTCTTTAAATCATCATCAATGTAAGACATACCCGTTTTAACACTTATATATGTTAGGGATGAGTAATGGTATCGGAAAAATGGGACTACACCGGAACCGAAACAGTACGGTGCTTGACGGAAACAATTCGTGTTTGGCTTACTCTCTTTTTGTTCTCTTATCTACTGTATTAAACAAGAAACCGCACCCAGCAGTCCAGCACTCACCATGCTACTATCGTCGTCCATTTTAGCTACTGAGAACTGTAGGATGTTGCACTTTTTCATTTGTAGGATTATCTAAAATACTGTATTTTTCATGTTTTCACTTCCTTACATACAATGCATAAGTCATGTGTTCACTTCATTTGTTGGCTATCTGATTATTATGCATTCATATAGAAGTTTTCACATAGCAAAGATAATCAGATATGAAAATTCTCATTATCTGATAATAGTGATATGAAAGTCTATCATATACTTAATCATCTATTTAGGAAACTAGAATGTTTATGTCTTAGTTACCAGCCTTAATGCGTATTACTGGTCAATCAAATAAGCTAAAAAAATCTGGTACAATATACTGGTAACTAGTACCAGAATTTAAAAGGCCTGTGACGTCCTAGAAAGGAACGCGGGTATCATCCAATGATTTTGGTTTTAACTTTTAACTGATGGTTATCATCCAGTGATTTCTTTTTATCTGTATGTAAATAACTAGGAACCTTTTATCTAATTGCTGCATCTGCAGGCATGGATCACCCTAATAGGAGAGAAGCTGGATGCCACCCTTTCTAAGCATATGACCAGCGTCCCTTTGGCAAGATAACGTTGTTTTTAGTTGAAAACCAAGGTAAGTTTCCACACAGAGTTGTATAGTTGTAAGCTACATCTAAAGCTTAGCAGATTGTCAAGACAACACTTGACTGTAAAATATGTATTTGTAACTTTATGTTATTAAAAACAACATACAGAAATAGAATGACACCGCAGAAAACCTTTAGTGAATTCATTCAATTAACTGACTGATTGAAGTTGGAAGACAATTAGATGAAGCACTTAACAACCCTTCAAACAATATGCGTGACTGGTATAGTGTATTCCATATATCAATATTTATATATGCATACATTTATGATAATAACTATCTTACAAATCATGCAACTTTTTTTTTCTGTTTTAGAAAAGATACTTGACCATTTACTGTTTGGCAAGGATTTAATTTCAAATGAATCCAAAAATTCACTGTATGTATTGCTCAACAATCATAACAAGACATTACTGTAGTAAATTTGATTATGGTTCATGGGGCTTTTTAGTTTTGTATTGGGTACTATAACGTTGCATTCCATTTTGAGACAGAGGTTGTGTGACATGATTACTGAAATATTGATATGAAACTAAACTTAGCTGGTATGTTGCTTATGTTTACCCGGCGACGGTATGATTTCATGTTTCTCTTGCCACAAAACACGTCTACTCTATTACTTAACAAAATCTGTAGACTGTATAGAAATTCCATCACTCAAACCTCACTTTCAAAGTAACCAACAAATCCTTCAATGAACACAAGAGAAAAGAAAATTTATATCACATGGTCGTAAATTTACAGCTGTCTAAAAATCGCTTGACCCAATTATAGTGCGGACACAATCCAGCAAACGAGGGCCCCTCCCATGCACTCTTACACATCCAAATTAAGATCCCACAGTCGTAACCAAATACAATCTTTTAACACTGTACGAAAATAACAAAAGTACACATCCTAAACCTACAGTATCTACCGTTAGATGTCTTTAATATTGTAACTTTAAAAATGTCACCTAAATCTTAAGCAACTATATGTGTAGTTTAACTTGTCATGTGTGTTTTAGATAGCAATATAGTAGCTATATTTAAGATCTTGGACGTACATTTATAGATAAGACATGTACAGTACAGGTTTCAGGTACCAGAATGCTACTAGAGAGGCTCTTGGTTTCGGGAGTGGTACCACAGTTTTGGCCGGGGAATAAAAATGGTACGGGTTCTGTATGGTACCAATCCCATTATTATAGGTACTTTAAAGAAAATAGAAGACCTTTAACTTCTGAGGTGTTTGTCTCGGCTTATATAACGGGCTTATGGCTTATTTAATTTTTGGCTTGTGTTTTATAAGCACACTTTTTGTGGCTTATTTTGAAACTTTTCGGCTTATAAGCTTATCATGTCATGATAAGTTTATATAAATTGGAAAGTTTCAAAATAAGCCATAAAAATGTGCTTATGAAACATAAGACAAAAACCAAATAAGCCATAAGCCCATTAAATAAGCCGAGACAAACACCCCCTTCAAGTAGCTTTCTTAAACAAAGAGTAACATAAGACAAAATATAGCATTCATAAATTTCTTGAATATGTTTACAACCTGATCTTTTTCTCTATAATTTTCCCAATTCCAATTTATATTAGGATATATAATAGTAGGTTCAAGCAGTAGGTTGACAATTGAAATAGATGGTAAACACAATCAAATATGTAGTTCATTGACCCATCCAAGTACAATTATCAAAGCTAATTCAAAGAACCCTAGGTTTTTTACATGAAAGTGTAAACTAAAAATAAACCTAATTAACTTTAATCATGCAATAAAACTCAATGAATCAAGCACCCTAACACTAAATTAAAAGGTTAGTTTAGACTAATTAGCACAAATCATGAACTAAAATAGTGAATGGTGTATGAATATACCTTCACCTAGTGCTTCCTGAAAGTGTATTGTATCTCATAAAGCGCAACATATAACTATTGTGGAAGGAGTCATTCCTGCTCCACGATCCCCACATATCTAGGGGCGCCAAATAATTTCATAGAATGGCGCCAACATCTTCCAAAAAGTCAGTAACCGTATGTTCTTGTAATGTGGAATGTTAAAACTTAAAACTTTGATGAATAACTGAACCTTATTCTTTATATTCATTAGTAGTTTATTATAAAATATACTTTGATGATGATAAGTAAATACGGAGTACTATATATTATCATTATTATAAAACATAGTTTGATGATAAGTAAATACTAGTATATACTGTATTATCTAATGTAAGAAAGAGCTTTGCTCTATTCAAGCGTGTGACACTGATCTAAAACCTGTTCGCTTGTTTTGACACTTATAACCATTTGTTTTGTTGAACTCTTTTCCAATATTGCGGACCCATAAAAACAAAGAGCTAAAAGAATAGGTTTGTAAGTCGACAATATGGTAATGTCATTACTCATAAGATGCAAAACAGGTCATTCAAAGTCACACGTTAAGTCGAAGCTAATAGCATAGATCCAAAATGCCATTACTATTTAGGAGTGTCAAAAACGCATAAACTGGCCCAAACCTAATTAAGCCTAGTCGGGTCAGTTTACTCGTGTCTATAATTTTATTCGGGTTAATTCGGGTCAACACGTTTAACTCGAGTTGTAAATAGGGTCGGGTTCGGTTATATTTTTTTAGCCACAACCCGTGTTGACCTGACCCGAATTGATCAGAACCCGATCAACCTGAATCGACTAACACTTTTTTTTAAAAGCGACCAACACTTTTACATTGTAAACATATTGAAGTAAGGACTTTTTTAATAATTTTACTTTTATTCGGATTGACCCGCCCGATTTAACCCGACCCAAATTGACTCGAACCCGATTAACCCGATTTCTAAATAGAGTCAGGTTCGGGTATGTTCAAAGGAAAGAAATTAACTCGCTAGCAGACCTATATTAAACGTATTTGTCGGGTTCGGGTCAATCATGTTATTAGGGTATTTGCTAAGATACAAACAACAACTATGTATAGATCTTTCTTCTTTCACAAATGGGTTATCTCGTTAGGTTTTAATGCGTTTACCAATTTATTTTACATTTTGTACAACATAACCAAAACCAAAATGGTATGCCTTAAATAGCTTAACTTCATGTTTCGTGTAAGCATAGACATTATAATAATTGATAAGTTGTAAATGAAAGAAGCTATTTGTGAGATAATTGAATTTAGCTGTCAGAAAGTTGACTCAAGCTCCACTTGAGCTCAACTAGAGCTTGACTTTCAACTCAAAGCTAATTTTTAGTTTTTGAGCTCAAGGTTAACTTAAGCTTAATCGATTTAACTTGACCGAGCTCGAGCTTCATACAACTATCCGTTATTGTTATTATTATTTTATTATCAATGTCAGATATTAAATAAATCTGTTATCTTTAAATTTTCCGATCACTTTTGCACTCGCAACCGACCCTACAAGGAAACTTATTCGTTAGGTTGGGTTTATCAACAAACATGAGTTGCATATCGATTTTTTTTCTTTTACAAATGGGTTGTCTCTATAGGTTTCAATACACTTACTGATTAATCTACTTTTTTTTAAAGCATAACCAAATCCAAAATGTTATCTCTTGAATAACTTATTCAAGTATCGTATAAGCATATGCATCATAATATTCGATACAAGTTAAGTTGTAAATGAAGGAAGCTATTTGTGAGATAAATGAACTCAGCTTGTGAAAAGGTCGACTTAAGCTCCACTTGAGCTCTAGTTAAACGAGCTCAACCAGAGCTTTAATTTTAACTTAAAACTTAATTAGTGTTCGAGCTCAAGATTAACTTAAAGCTTAATCAATTTAACTTTACCGAGGTTGAGCTTCATACAACTACCTGTTATTATTATTATTATTATTATTATTATTATTATTATTATTATTATTATTATTATTATTATTATTATTATTATTATTATTATTATTATTATTATATTATCAATGTCAATTATTAAATAAATCTGCAATCTAAATTTTTTTGATCACTTTGCACCCGCAACCGACCCTACAAGGAAACGTATTCACCTGGTTGGGTTCATGAACAAACATGGCTGCATATAGATTTTCTCCTTTTACAAATGAATTGTCTCGTTAGAAATTAATATACTTATTACCGATTGATCCACTTTTTTATAGCATAACCAAATCCTAAATGTTATGTCTTGAATAGCTTAACTTCAAGTTTCATATAAGCATAGGCATAATAATATTCAATACAAGTAAAGTTGTAAATGAAAGAAGCTATTTGTGAGATAATTGAAATCATCTTATGAAAAGGTCGACTTAAGCTCCACTTGTGCTCTAGTTAAATGTATCAAACTTTTGTAAGTGTTTGAGTTGTAGAAATTGAAACACTTATAAAAGTTCATTACATTTCTATAACTTAAATAAAGTTCACATTACCAAATCAGTACATTTGAAAAAATAGATTGTTATTCTTCGACCAAACCCCTTTCTGAAAAGGTTGACTTAAGCTCCACTTGAGCTCTAGTTTGTCCAAATAATGAAATAACACTTCCATAAAATAAATCAAAAGAGTAGTCATGCTTATTTTTCTCAAAATCCAATCGCTTAAAAGATACAAAGCAATATGTATAAACAAAACAAATAGCTAAATGGCATAAAACATAATTCAATCTGTGTCATCTCCTAAAGCAGCATCATCACTATCATCTGTATCTGCATCATCACTATCATCTGTATCAGCATCATCAAGTGTATGTGTGTTGACTTCATCATCTTGGAAAGCCAAACTGTCACCAGGGAGATCAATAAATGATTTAGGTTTGGCTTTCGACACAGCTGATGAGGCGAAAAATGATCCGTTTTTAGGGGGTCATTTAAGCCCGAATCCGACTTTATTTGATCAAATATTGCCCTAAATCGTTCCTTTTGTGATTTTAGGTGTTTGGAGAGTGAATTCTGGAAAAGAGGCTATTTTGGACGTTTTTGGAGCATAAAGTGAAGAAAACGGCAAAGTACCAAAAATCCAAGCTGGAAATATAAGGTGACGGCGTCAAGACCAAACGCTTGACGGCGTCAGACATGAAGAATTAAATATCGAAGGTGGTGACGGCGTCAGATGAACTGGTGACGGCGTCAAAGTGGCCAAGAATAATTTACCGTGGGTGGTGACGGCGTCACATAGGCCGTCATAAGTGGATCAAGGCCGTCCGAGGAAGTTTATGGCGGCGAGGTGACGGCGTCAGAATTAACTCTTGACGCCGTCAGACTGTTTTTCCTATATATAGTTTTCTAGTTTTTTCATTAAAAGGAAGAGAAGTTTTGGTGAAACCCTAAAGACGATTTTGGTGCCTCTTTCACAGGTTTTTCAAGGGTTCCAAACCCTTGAGACCTTGCATTGTAATTGAGATAAGTGTACTTTCAATTCAATCAATATGTCTATGTGTTGGTTGTTTATCTCTTGTTCTTGTCTCAATTCCATTATGCTAGGCTAGATCTCTCTTGTGTTTGCTTAGATCTAATGAAACCTAGATGTTGATTATGTGTTGATTACTTGTCTATTCTTGTTTTGAATGAATGATTTATATGTTAGGCTTAAGAAAACTGGCAGATCTCCAAATGGTAACATGCTTGAACGTCTTAAGAAACATGAACCGAGGCGTACTAGGTCTTTATTGGTTGTATTTAATGCATGAGCCACTGTTTACAATCCCTATAGTTGTGCTGGGTCATGGTGTAGTCGGAGATAAGAGCTCATAGAGTTGGGGAGTTATGTATGCCACCCCACGAATGGTATTAAGGAATACAACCTGTCATTCATACAAGTGTAACAAGTAATTAACATGTAAAAGATATCTAGGGAGTAGTGAAGTCTAAGTAAACACAATTTCTCCAATTACTGCTCACAACCTTAGTTTAATTAGTTTAATTTCATTTTTATTATTTTATTTTAATTATATAATAGCTTTGGGTTAGTTGAATAGCAACTAATTCCGCCCACTCTTCCAAAACCCGAGATTTTACTTGCTTTCATAAAAATATAAAAATACAAAAATAATCATCTCTCACCTCTAGAACTATTAATTAGGTTTTCTAATCCTAGCGACACTATTCCTAAGCTAAACGATCAATCCCCCGGTACTTGTCACTATACTATACTACAACGATCAGGTACACTGCCTGGTGGGGGTTGTAAGCCTCGCGAGATCCCTCGAGAGGTAAAGCAAGGTGCGATTCCCACGCATCAAGTTTTTGGCGCCGCAGCCCGGGGAATAGTTATTGTCTAGGTTAGGATTTCTTTTTATTAGGTCTACTTGCTAGATTCCTTTCTAGTAAGATTTTTATTTTTATTTTTAGGTCTTCTTTAGTCTATCTTATTTCTTTGTGCTTTTGTTCGTAACTCTTTACCATCCGACATCATGGAAGGTGGTAACATCTTTGAACCCATCATCCCACCACAACAAAACCCACCATTAGAACCCCTTAGGCCCCGAACCTTAGGAGAGTATTCCCGACCTAGCCACCAAGGCTACCGAAACACCATTGAGCTCACCGGAGCCAATGTGACCCCCTTGCGATCCGACACCATCCGGTTGGTGCAAAGCGGATGTGCATTCCATGGACTTCGTTCCGAAGATCCAAACCAACACCTTAAGGATTTCCTCAAAATCGTAGATTCCATAGACCTAGGTGTTGAAACTAGAGAGACTACCCGTTTACGCCTATTCCAATTCTCTCTACGGGATCAAGCTAGTCAATGGCTTGAGCGTTTACCCGCGGGATCCATCACCACATGGGATGATCTCACCACTCGTTTCCTTGCTCAATTTTTCCCACCGGGGAGAACTACTAAGCTTAGGAATGACATCTTGATGTTCCAACAACATCAAAATGAATCTTTTTATGAAGCATGGAGTCGATATAAAGACCTACTCCGAAAAGTTCCTCATCATGGGATCGAGCCATGGCTACAGATCCAAATCTTTTATGGTAAGGTTGACTATCAAACAAGGAAAGTCATTGATTACGCAGCCAAGGGTAGGCTAGATAGACTTAGCATTGATGAATGCTGGAAAGTTCTTGAGGAGTTGGCACAATACGAAGAGGAAGGATGGGAGGACCCGATGCTCCCAAGCAAAGCAAAGCTTGATTACGCACGTGCCACCCAAGAACAATTGTTGGGAAGCATCGAGAAACAGGTAAAAGAACTGATGAGTATTGAGAAACTGGCCGCTGAACCCGTGTGGAACCCTAATCCACGTAGGAATACGGTTATCAGCCAAAATTTTCCTGAACACTCACGGCAAGAGGAATTCGAAGGAATAATGGTAACCTTCATAGATAATCAGGAAAAGCAAATCCAGCACCTAGAGGCACGCATGGAAAGCACTCATAAAGCCTTTATGAATTTCGCTGACCAATTCATATCAAGGGTCAAGGAAAAGATCAAAGAAAATTCTACACCTAAAAAATTGAAAAAGTCTTCGAGGTGTCAACCTCTTTGGTATTTGACCAAGAGGGCAGCGGGAGATTCTCCTCAAAAGCTTTACCATTAACTACCCCCCATTCTCATAAACACCCCCATACGGAGAAAAGCTCGCAAATAAATAGCATTTTCGTTGGATGCTTGCGAACTACATTCCCGATCTCATCCGAAAAACGTTCCTTTGGTTTTAAACCCGGTGTAAAGAGTTCACACCTCATAAATACCATTGATTTGAAACCTCATAGTGAACAACATCTTTCTTCTCATGCTAATGACCCGTGCATAAGGATCAACTTGGCCAAAACATTACCCGACCCCCGATGCTACCTCACCTCTTTCCGCGACAGTAACGAGACATTCGACCCTGGTGGACCTCGTTAACAAAATAGCTATTCATGGGTTTTACTTGTGTTTAGTTATTCACACAAAGAGCAGGGACTAAACTTGAAACTACTCCAAACCTCACTCCACACGGGCATCTGACGGCGTCAGATTTAACCCTTGACGCCGTCAGCTCGACGGATCAGCAATATTAACCCAAAACCAATCACTTTCAAACCATACCCCACAAATCTCACCCAAGTGTTGCTGCTACTCCGACTCTCAAACCCCCAATTCGACATCTTCCGCCTCCGATCTCTACTTTGTAAGTAAGTTTTCTTCATCTTTTCTCGGTTAATTATCCTTAGGACCCGTCAATTTGAAAAACCCCTTTCGCCCGAAACCCTATTCTTGACCCACCATTAGCAAATCGTAATGCCATCCAATTGGTGATTTGTAGTCGTGGGGCTACCATTTGATGGTGTTGTCTCATCCAAATCATGCATTAAAATAGGGAAAACCCATCATGCCTCGGATTCTTCGACCCCCCCACCCCTGTTTCCTGAATTAAGGAGCGTTTGGGTAATGGGTTAAGAGTTTAAAAAAAATTGATTTTTCCCTCGCATTTGCATGGCTATAATTCTGATCCATCTGACGGCGTCAAAATTTACTCTTGACGGCGTCAAATGTGTCTGACTGCATAAAGTTCGTATAAATTTCGCATTCTAATCGTTTCCATTCACTCCACCTTTTTTCCAGGAAAATGAGCAAAAGGTCTCGCCAACAAAAAGGTAGTTCTTCTAGATCTCAAGGGGTCAGCTATGGGGAATTAGTGCACAGTTGGGGGGAATTCAATGATGTGGATACTAGTACCAAGTATGAGGAGTTGTGAAACCACCATATTGATACTGGGGCGGTGGTTGACTGGGATTTTCTGAGAGCCTATGGGTTGGAGGCTGCATTTGTAGGGAGGTTCCGCACAGATGGGTTTGCGGGACTGCAGTGGGAGAGATTGTTTAGGATGAGAGAGACGGTATATAGTGAGTTAGTACGGGAGTTCTTTGCTACCTTCCGTTTTGATCAAGCTGAGGCTAGGGGAGATATGGGGGGCACCACGATATATTTTAGGCTAGGGGGAGAGTTGAGGTCTTGTTCTGTGGCTGAGTTTGGTTGGAGGCTTGGGCTATATACTAGTGAGGAGGTTGATGGAGCTTTTCTGCTGAATTTGCTACATGGAGAGACTCAGCGGAATGAGATGAGGTGTGTTACCTTTTGGCCAAACATAGGGAATGGGGCTTATACCTCGACTACTGGGGCTGCATCGATCAGGGACCCCATTGTTAGGCTAGTTCACAGGTGCATCACATACAGCTTGTCTGCACGTCATGGCACCACTCACCGTATCACTGCTTCGGATTTATTCTACTTGTACACCATCTTTTCTGAGGATGTCTACTGCAACATCCCGTTTTGGGTGGCCAGTTACTTGAGGACCAGTGTGGGTGAGAGGGATATCGACAAGGTTTATGGGGGGATGTTCGTCACACGGTTGGCTCGTTCCTATGGTCTTCTTACTCCTCAGATCATAGGGTACTTGAGCGACTGTGGGAACTGCAGGGTAGTGAGGGCGAAATCCCTTAGGCAGATGAGCATTGTGATGCAGATGGGGGATGGTACCTACATATGGTACGTTGGGGCTGATAATGAGGATGATGACGGTGATGATGAGGAAGTGCCCCAGCAGCATCAGTTTGCCGGGTATGAGGAGGGGACGGCTGATTATTACCGACACATGAGTCGGGGAGACTGGCAGGCACATCAGGGTGCCTGGATGGGTCAGATGGACACGTGGCGAGCTGCTACTGACCAGCGCTTTGACTGGATGTATGATCATACCGTCCGCCAGATGCAGCACCTCTCCACCCAAGATCAGCTTGAGCCTCACCTGCAGATTGACCCCTTCCCAGGCCGAGAGACTGACTACCCTCCCTATGGGTACACTGGACACCTCCCACCAGGCTATGATTATCGTTTTGGTCCTCCCCCTCAGTGATCCATCTTGATATCCGTGATTCTTGAACAATTTATTTTTGGTTGTACGATTTGAAACATTTGGTTTGTAATAGTTTAGGATTCGGCCTTTGTTGGCTTTGAACAATTTTCATTTCTGTTCTTTTAACTAGTATTATGCACGATTAGCTTTTAATTTTTATTGATGATTTATCTTTGCAACCCATGCTTTGTGTGATTTTATTTGTTTGATTGTTTTTTGCTTCCGTATGCATGTTTTATTTTTATTGTTGGTTGATCATGTTTCTCAATTAAAATGTGAAATACTTTATTATGTTGTTTAGCCTAGTCTTAACTTCAACCTAAAGGTATTTTTGCAAAAGATAAGTGTAAGGGGAAAACCCAAATATGTTTTTAAGAAACAACCCGATCATGATTCTCCACAATATTTAATGAACATGTATATTCGTATTTGTTAGAGTCAAATGCTTGTATTGAGTCATAATGAAGTTTTGCAGGATTTTCCAGGAAGTAGGACAAAGTTTTTCCAGAAATTTTCCGGAAACTTAACATAAGAATTTCTGCAGGTCCATTCTGACGGCGTCAGGGTTTGCTCTTGACGGCGTCAGGAGTTAAAATCTGGAAATTTTACCGGTTTTGTTTTTCTAACGGAGTCTTATGGTTTTTGTGAATTATTAAGTTTTATAATCTCCAGGAAATCTGCAAACTTCATTACACAAGCATTATATCTTACTTTGTTTTCTAGGATTTAGTAACTTATATAGGATGCCGCCGATTTTACGCGAGGTTGCCTTATCTACTTTTGTCAGGATTTACAGGTTATTTGTGACAAGAAGATGATTTATATTCTGGAAGGGAAGCTTTGATTGTTCGTTTTCTTGGAAGAAGATTTAACTTGGCAACCTAAAATCCATACCGAGCGAATCAGGGGAGTATTTGATTTCATTCTCTTTACTTTTTAACTTTTACATTCTTTACTTGAACATTGGGGACAATGTTCATCTTAAGTGTAAGGGGAGGGTAAAAAGATGATACCTTACATATGCACTTTCGCTTGAGTTTGTTTTGTTTGATAGTAGATGAGTAATAAAACTACGAGAAATACTTGTTAGTGTAATTTTAGCGCCAAATTTAAAATTTTTTACAACATTTAGGAGTGAAACTTTAGCCATAGCAAGCGTCTCATGGATAGGAGGTTGTATGACTAGCACATAACCGTATATTCAGAAAAATTTTCCACCCAAAAATGTGAGGTTCGCCTTTAGTTTTGATAGGAAAAGCATTCATTATTGGTGCTTATGAGTGTACCGGTAGCATTTAGATTCTAGAACTTGCGTTAGTGATGCATCCCGAGACCGCTAGTGAGACTACATTCGTGTAGTAGGATTTACTACATGATAAGAGGCATTAGGATCACCCTTGTGTTAAACCCGTATCATGATTACTTGACCATTTAAGTCATATTACTTGGCTAGTTAAGTCAACTAATTTTTCCCACACCCTTAGCGTTGTACTCATTTTTAGTACACGATACCCCTAGTACACCCCTCCGAGCCTATCTTTTCGTTTCTAACTTTAAGCATTTTACTTAAAGGAAGAATTTGTTACACCCCACTTAAATGTACAACCAAATCGCCTTAGCCTTCCGTGTATGCGCTCATTTTTAGTGCATTATTGTTATTTGTTAAACCCTAAGTTAACTTTCTAATTGATTACATGGTTGCTAAGTCGAGTCATATCCTTGTACATATTGTTTTGGGACGATTGGGACTCATAGGTAAGTACTTATTTTATGGAGTAATGGGGAAGAACATCACTTATTACCCCCATATGTACGTTAATCTTAAAAGTGCTCCAAGTGTTTTGATTTTCTTAATTCGAGTCATTAGATTAGTTTAATGTAAAGTATGTAAAGATTCAAGTGTAAGGGGAATTCTCATCCCCTATGATGTATTATTTTGGATGGTAGGGTAAGAGTGTATGCAAAAAAAAAAAAAAAAAAAAAAAAAAAAAAAAAAAAATCGAAAAAATTAAGAAAAAGAAAAAAAATAGAAAAAAAAAAAAAGAGAAAAAACATACGGACTACCATCCCGTTTTTATTTTATGTTCATTTTATGTTTTTGTTATTTTTCATTTATTAGCTTAAGTCGAGTCTAGTCTTGGCTTAGCAACGCCATCTTGTACATGTAATTAACTAAGATTGTTAACTCGCCACCAGTAAAACTTCCTTTATCCAACAAAACCGTGTAATTCATATCCCTACACCTAACGTTATAACCCTTTAAAAGACCTCTTTGATAGTTTATCCTAGGTGCTTACGCCATGTGGTGGAGGTTTGATCCTTTCCCAAGCCTATGGTAATCTATTTTGCTATGACAGGTAGTGAGAGATATCTTCCATTTCCATAATGTTATATTACTTTATTACACCCGAGAGATGTGAATATCTAAACACTATTTGTGAGGTGCTTGTGTATGACCTCCGTGCTTGTCTATTGGTCTTTAGTGGAATGATTATTTGTTGTAATTACTTTTATATTAGTGTTAAATGACCCCTAACTTGTCTTTTGAGTAGAATAAAAGCTCATTTGCTTGAGGACAAGCAAATCTCAAGTGTAAGGGTATATGATGAGGCGAAAAATGATCCGTTTTTAGGGGGTCATTTAAGCCCGAATCCGACTTTATTTGATCAAATATTGCCCTAAATCGTTCCTTTTGTGATTTTAGGTGTTTGGAGAGTGAATTCTGGAAAAGAGGCTATTTTGGACGTTTTTGGAGCATAAAGTGAAGAAAACGGCAAAGTACCAAAAATCCAAGCTGGAAATACAAGGTGACGGCGTCAAGACCAAACGCTTGACGGCGTCAGACATGAAGAATTAAATATCGAAGGTGGTGACGGCGTCAGATGAACTGGTGACGGCGTTAAAGTGGCCAAGAATAATTTACCGTGGGTGGTGACGGCGTCACATAGGCCGTCATAAGTGGATCAAGGCCGTCCGAGGAAGTTTATGGCGGCGAGGTGACGGCGTCAGAATTAACTCTTGACGCCGTCAGACTATTTTTCCTATATATAGTTTTCTAGTTTTTTCATTAAAAGGAAGAGAAGTTTTGGTGAAACCCTAAAGACGATTTTGGTGCCTCTTTCACAGGTTTTTCAAGGGTTCCAAACCCTTGAGACCTTGCATCGTAATTGAGATAAGTGTACTTTCAATTCAATCAATATGTCTATGTGTTGGTTGTTTATCTCTTGTTCTTGTCTCAATTCCATTATGCTAGGCTAGATCTCTCTTGTGTTTGCTTAGATCTAATGAAACCTAGATGTTGATTATGTGTTGATTACTTGTCTATTCTTGTTTTGAATGAATGATTTATATGTTAGGCTTAAGAAAACTGGCAGATCTCCAAATGGTAACATGCTTGAACGTCTTAAGAAACATGAACCGAGGCGTACTAGGTCTTTATTGGTTGTATTTAATGCATGAGCCACTGTTTACAATCCCTATAGTTGTGCTGGGTCATGGTGTAGGAGGAGATAAGAGCTCATAGAGTTGGGGAGTTATGTATGCCACCCCACGAATGGTATTAAGGAATACAACCCGTCATTCATACAAGTGTAACAAGTAATTAACATGTAAAAGATATCTAGGGAGTAGTGAAGTCTAAGTAAACACAATTTCTCCAATTACTGCTCACAACCTTAGTTTAATTAGTTTAATTTCATTTTTATTATTTTATTTTAATTATATAATAGCTTTGGGTTAGTTGAATAGCAACTAATTCCGCCCACTCTTCCAAAACCCGAGATTTTACTTGCTTTCATAAAAATATAAAAATACAAAAATAATCATCTCTCACCTCTAGAACTATTAATTAGGTTTTCTAATCCTAGCGACACTATTCCTAAGCTGAACGATCAATCCCCCGGTACTTGTCACTATACTATACTACAACGATCAGGTACACTGCCTGGTGGGGGTTGTAAGCCTCGCGAGATCCCTCGAGAGGTAAAGCAAGGTGCGATTCCCACGCATCAACAGCCCATCAATCAACTTTATCCCGCCATAAGCTAGGATATGACATATAGTATACTTGTGATGACTGACTAGCCAAAATAAAAGGTTCATATTTGTTAAATCTTCTTTTATGGTTAACATCGACTAGATTGTACCCTTTATGAATCTTCATCCCAACATTTGGCGTTGGATCAAACCAATCACATTTAAATAATACAATTCTTTTAATCGGGAGAGCTGGGTACTCTAATTGCACAATCTCCACTAAAATGCCATAATAATCAGTTGACTCGACACTATAATTAGAACCCTTTAGGCAAACTCCGCTGTTGTATGTTAATCTACCCGAACCATGTTCACTAGTGTGGAATTTGTACCCATTAACAAAATATACCGGATAAGTGACGACACTTCTCAAAGGCCCTGAAGCAACATCTTTGATAATTTGACTATCAACATTACCTGAATTTCGTGCCTATAATTAACAGTGAAATTTAAGTTAATATCGATTTACATATAATATAAGTGGTATCCATATGAGTTGAAAAGGTAAAACACTTACATAGTCATTAAACCAATTTGCAAATTCACGCTCCAGCCTAGTGTCAACTTGCACATCAGTTAAATTTGGCTCAATTGTCTTTATCTCTTCAACAAATATCCTTGAGTATAAATTTTAAATTAATAACAATGACTCACTCAAAATTACTTTTAAAAAACATGTATGTATGATACTTACTTGACATATTGCTCAATCTCATCACAATTCAGTAACACATAAGTTCTCGCAGCATCATACTCTTGATCACCTAAACGTCTTTTTTTCGATTGCCCAGATAATCGACCGGAACACTTGAATGCAGATATACTTCCTTCATAAAGCTCCTCATTACCTCCATCATCATTTCGAGGAACTCTATTCATCTTTGTGTTTACATGGGGTTCAAAGTAATGTGAACAAAACATTGATGTTTCCTCAATTAAGTAGGCATTGGCAATTGAGCTTTCAACCTTAGCTTTATTCGTAACTTTCTTTTTTATTTTTCTCAAGAACCTACAATGTTGGAACAGGTTTAAGGGGGTTACTAGCAGGCCAAGATGAATTAATCACATAAGCTATATGACCTCAAAAAAACTAAGAACTAGAAAGGACAACAAACAAGCTAGTCCAAAATAAGCTTAAATCTAACAAGCTAGATGTATGAGCTTTCCAAAAAGCTTAAAATCAAATGACAAGCTCAAATTACGAACTAGAAAAGGACAAGTGATCGAAAAGGCTATGCTGGAACTGAAGCAGGGGACAAATTGAGGAAATCAGCCTAAAGGGGTGACATAATAAGCAAAGCAAATAAGCAATTAAGTGAAATCTAATCCTAGACCCTAAGAGACAATACTATAAGCTACATATAGTACCAGAAATCAATAAAAAACATCAATTAGATAAGCAGTTAATTGGTCAATAAAAAGCTAAGAAACACACTATCTATTGGTGCAGGGCAGAAAACAGGTCAATAGGACTTATTTTGCAAACAAAAATAAGCTAACAAATAAGCTTTTAAGACCGTAAAGAAACTGAAACCTATGAGATAGTACTATAAACTATCTAGAAATCAAAATTCAACTCTAGGTGACTAGTAACTAAGCAGATATAAAGCTGATAAAATGGCTAAGTGAGACAGATGGGTTGCTGCAGTTGACATTCAAAATGGGTGAAAGTGGGCAGAATTCAACTAAGGGGACCTAGATACCAGATTTCAAACAACTTTTATAAACCACAAAGAGTATTTTTAAACAACTGAAATGATCGTAACTTATTTAACTCTATATATTCTAATCTAAGTTGTTTAATGCTTTAAACTTCAAACCACTAATACAAATCCTACCCAACTATATGACACCAATTCAATTCAATTACATTGCTAAACTATAGGGGGAGATATCAGTTGCTATAATAAGAAAATATTATATCATAATCAAAAATTTAATGCACCTTTCGAATGGGTACATCCATCGATATTGAACAGGCCCTCCAACTCTTGCTTCATAGGGCAAATGAACAGGCAGGTGTTCCATTGAGTCAAAGAAGCCAGGAGGAAATATTTTTTCTAACTTGCACAAAATAACAGGAATTTCTGCATGCAGTCTTATCAAGTCGTCCACTTCAATCGTCGTACATGTAAGATCTTTAAAAAACAAGCTCAACTCAGTTAAAGCTTTCCACACTGTCATTGGCAACAATTCGTGAAACGCTATTTGGATCAATCGTTGCATAAACACGTGACAATCATGACTTTTCATACCAAACATCTTGTACTTTTTCATATCGACACATCTTTCCATATTCGAAACATACCCATCAGGAAACTTGAGTTTTGCAACCCAATCACAAACAACCTTTTTCTCCTCTTTCCCTAAGCTATAACAAGCTTTTGGATATTTCCCAGTTGATTCATTTTTCTCCAACTCCTTACGATTGCAATAAATTCTTACATCCTCTCTTGCTTTAGAATTATCTTTAGTTTTTCCTTCAATATCCATTACCGTTTCAAACACGTTCTCAAAAACATTTTTCTCTATATGCATGACATCCAAGTTATGACGAATAAGATTAGTACTACAATAAGGCAAATTCCAAAAGATGCTACGCTTTCTCCACCCACATGATTTGCTTATAGAAGCGTTGAATTCTGCCCCTCCTATTTCTGTAACTTCCTTTAATTCAAACTCATCAATTTGTTCAATAACTTGCTCGCCTGTCAATGTCATTGGAGATTGTGATGGTTCAACCCTGTTCTTGATAAAGTCATTCTTATTTCGCCTAAATGGATGATCATCCAGTAGAAATTGACGATGGCAATCAAACCATGAAACCTTTCCACCATTTTTTAAGCTAAAAGCTTTTGAGCTCTCCATACAATATGGACAAGCTTTCTTCCCGGCTGTACTCCACCCAGACAACATTCCGTAGGCTGGAAAATCATTAATGGTCCACAAAAGTGCAGCTTTCATGGTAAAGTTGCACTCCTTTGAAATGTCATAAGTTTTTACACCTTTCCAAAGAGTCGTCAATTCTTTTATTAAAGGTTATAAGAAAACGTCTATTCTTTGCTTTGGATTATTTGGACCGGGTACAATAATTGTTAAAAACATGTATGGATCTTTCATACACATCCATGGAGGCAAGTTATATGGTGTTAAAATGACAGGCCAACAAGAATATTGCTTTCCTGATTGGCCAAAAGGTTGAAACCCATCTGTACATAACCCTAACCTTACGTTGCGTGTCTCTGCTGCAAATGTATCATTTGCTTGATCAAAATGCTTCCATGCCTCGGCATCAGACGGGTGAGACATGATGCCATCCTCCTGAACATGCTCAGCATGCCACCTCATATGTTTGGCTGTAACATTAGAAGCGTACAACCTCTGTAGCCTAGGTATGAGAGGAAAGTAATGCATAAACCGATGTGGTATTTCAGTTTTCCTCTTTTTCGAACCAGCCTTACTCTGTTTATATCGAGGGTGTTCACAAAATTTGCAAATTAAACTTTCCTCATCTTCTTCACCCCAATACAACATACACCCATTAATGCAACAAACAATTTTCTCACATGGAAGACCTAAATCTGAAGCAAACTTCTTTGTCTCGTAAAAACTACCAACCAACTTATTATGAGGCGGTAACGCGTCTTTGAGAACTTGCATAACATCATCATAGATCTTCTCTGCCATACGAGACTTTGACTTGATGTTTAACATCCTTGCAACTAGTGACAACTGTGAGACTTTTGTGCAGCCAGGCCATAATGGTTCATCTGCTTGATGAAGCAACTCATATAATCTCTTAGTTTTCGGGTCTGGTGGCTCAGATACATTTTCATGTGAGTTTGGATTGAAATCATGACCTGTTGCTTCTAAGATCATGTTACGATATGGATTTGGCCTGTTATTATCTCCATTAGATGAGGTGTTGCAATTTGATTGCATAGAACTAGAGCCCACTTTAGGTTCCCCATGAGAGGTCCACTGATTATAGTTCTTAACAAACCCCTTTGATAAGATATCCTCTTTAACCTGGTCTGGTAATTTATATGCGCGATTCTTACAAAGACTACAAGGACACCTTATTTTATCATTATCCTTATCTGTTGTTGGTTGTTGGCAAGCATAATCCACAAATGATTCAACCCGACCTATAAATGCAGGATTTAATTGCTTGCGTCCTTCTAAAAATCTACTATTATACATCCACTCCCGATCCGTTCTCATTTTAAAACTCTATCCGTTGTTCGATGTCAAACCAAAATAGCTGTATGAAAAAAAAGGACACAAGATTAACATTACTATTTAACCAAGTGTGTCAAACTTGCACATATCTAATCAAATTGCAAACTTTTATCTGATAAGAGCACATGTGCAAGATAACAATTACTGAAAGATTGTGTCTATATATGCCAATATCTATATGATAGTAGTAATAACATGTGGAGTAGCTAGGCATATGAAGTCTTTCCCATAATCTGTTTTGCCATCATGGTGTTGGAGGTTTGGCCTCCAACATACTTATATGTACAATCATGCATTTCATTCTCAGTTTTTTAATTATTATAATCAGTGAAAATTTTGTTTTGTAAAACAGTTATTCGAATGAAAAAACTTATTAAAAGATGTGGAAAAATATGTCCAGTTTGAGAAGAAAATGGCTATACTAGGGACATTTCAAATGCTTCACTTATAACTTTTGACAATTCAAGCATACTAAGAGACCAAAAAGCTCTAAAATACTAATCACATATATCAATTGAGTTTCTCATGTGTCTTAGACTATATAACAAATGAATTCAGAAGAATTATCATTAACAGCAAACAACATAGCAAAAGAACCCCCCCCCCCCCCCCAAAAAAAAAAAAAAAAATATATTCATATTAAATTGCATTTTAGAGTATTGGAGGTTTACCTTTTCTAGAGTTTAGATGTAGAATAAAGAGACATTAAAGGATGGTGACGTATGGGCAGAGAGGGGTTGAAGGAGCTGATTGATGGGAGTGGAGATTGTGGAAGGGGCGGCTGCACAATTCACATCTGATGGAAGACCACCAGTGGGTCAAGTATTAAATCTGTTATGTTTACCAATATTATGGAGTACTTACTTTATTTTAATTTTTAAATTTATATTGAAGTATATCCCTTTACTTTAGTAAATAATAAAATGTATTTTTTATATATAAGGGGATAACATAAGTTAAAAGTTAAAAGGAAAACAAAGTAACACAACCACCCACGAAACAGAGATGCAGGAGGTTGTTTCATTGATTCAATCAAACAAAAAAACCCGCCAAACTAAAAATTGGAGGCAACAATTACCAAGTGGGTTTGATAAAACCTCAACTGTCATTTTTATTTGCTCACCAAAGTGAAATTGAGAGGAAGCCTCAATCTTGCAAGTTGCAACCCTAACTGAGGTACAAATTGGTTTTAGGTTTCCATTTATTATCCACTGCTTCTTTTTATTGCATGTCTATATGTGAAATTACATTGATGTTTGTTAGCTTTAAATTTTGGGGACAATTTTTAATTACAGAAAACATGTACAACTTACCTAAACTTGAAGACTAAATCTAATTATAATAGCATTTCAAAATATCAACTGCGATTTAGTGTAATTTTGGAGAATGCAATTTAGGGGAATTCTTTTGTAGTAATTCGAGCATTGTTATGGTCATCCAATTACAACTAAATGGAGGATATATACTTTATCTTTTTGTTTACAAATATCAGATAAAGTATCTATTTCAGTTAGTTTGACATTTTCATTTGTTACAACTATTATGGCGCGCATAACCATTGGACGTGGAGGTGGAGGTGGAAGTGTAGCTAGACGTTCCGTTGAGTCAAATGCAGAATCATCTCCCGGTAGAAGACGTTCAAACATCATCAAACATGTCCCACATGATCCATTAAAGAGGACAATGATCAGTTTGGATGGTGGAAGGTATGCATATCTATACATCATACATTTATATGCTTCTTAAGTTATTTAGGTTCATTATGTTTCAATATTTCCCATTTGTAGGTTTACCGCAACAACTATTCATATGATAATTTATATCTTCAAGAACATGTTTAATGGTTCTTGGACCACTTGGAATGAGGTTAACAGGTTTGTGCGCGATGAATTATGGGCGCTTTTTAAGGTGTGTACCCACATTTGGTTCTTAGTAAATAAATCAAACTTGGTTAAAAATGATATATACAACTTCATTGTTGTTGTATGCATAGGCTTTTTTCCAATGGGAAGTTGTGGCTGATGTGTTGGTCCGTGAGGTGTGGGAGGATAGTATGAGGAAGCTTTATCCAGGTCTCATGTCAAAGGCAAGAGATGAGTCAATTAAGATGGCACAACTAGCTAGAGTTGAGTTTGATGGTTCTGATTTTTCAGTTCTTAAGCCTTATAACCCAGGATGGATCGAATCAAACTATTGGGAAGACATGGTTGATCGAGTATGGACCACAAATTCAATATTGTGGAAGCATTCCAGAGGCTCAATTGCTATTTCACAACTTAAGAGGAGACTCGTGAGATGCCTGATTTTTACATTTTTCATGTTTACATTTTCTTGAGATTTTTTATGTAGAAGTCAAATAATTTATTTTGTATACTTTTTAAATGACATACTTACGGATTTGTAGGGTAAAGAACTTCACATCTCTCAAACTTCTGCTGAGCTTTTTGAAGTCACACACACGAAGAAAGGGTTAAGGAACAAAGGTTACGGGAGTTCATCAACTTAAAATCCTAGAGTACATTTCCTTTGGATCGTCATTAAGGTAACGAACCGGTGGTACATCACATCTTAAGTTTGATGTCCTTTTCAACTTCTTTTTGTTAATGTTTTCTTTTATTTTAGACTTTGTTTTTGCTGATAAAATATCAGAGAATGGTGTTATTTTGGATCGTTATTTAATTTGATTTGGATATTATGTCTTTTGGTTTAATGGTTTGGTACTACTTTAGCTTTTTTGTTACACGCCTACTGGTACTTTAGCATCCTTAATTGTTTGATAATTCATGTTATACTAGTACTTTAGCATCCTTAATTGCTCACTCTCTGTGCGGGTGTTTGGTTCTGACTTACTACTGCAGCAAGGGACATTTGGTTGCTGCAGCAAGGGCGTATGCCCTTTAAAGCTATCAAGTTATTGTAGTATCCGTTATCAAACTTGGTTGGTGAACCAGGGTCCATGACAAACAGGTTTTCATCACCACCAGTTCTTGGGCAGTTGGCACGTAACTAGGCTGCATATGTTTGGTCTAGTGCAAAGTCAGGTTGTTGCCCATTGCCTGTGTTGTTGTACAACCTTTGCCTGAAGCTGGTGCACCTAGTATTTCCAATGGTGTGGCTTCCTGTAACACACAGACTCATTCTTAATTAGCAAAGTCGTTCTTGAAAATGATCTGTATGTTCATTGTCTGACTACAAAGATTACCTGAAAACGCTATGAAATCAACAATGTCTAGACCCTTGAGCTTAAATTTAGTTGACTGCACTTTCTGTTGCAGTATAACTTTTGGTTTGTGTGATAGTTTCAAATGTACAAGTTAGTTGTCATCTTTAGTTCTTGCGAGATTGGTTATATTTGGTTTGTGTAGTTTAGTTTATGTAAGCTGTGACTACACTATTGGTTATAACTTTAAAGTTGTGGTGAAAGACCAATTCAACGAATTTAGAGATACCAGAAGTGTACTACAATTGTCTGTCATTCATTAGTCGGGTTCAAAATCTTATTCGGGTTAGTCGGGTCAACCCGAATACTAAATAGGGTCGGGTATCGGGTTTGAAATATTTTCTTATTCGGGTTTGGGTCAACCCAAGTGACCCGAGTTAGAGTTCTTTTTTTTTCTTTTTTTTTTTTTTTTTTTTTTTTTTTTTTTCAGGTGAATTTTTCCTTTGTTCAATTAAAAGACTGTTCAATTTAGGAAAATTTAAGCGTAGATTAAAAGCATATTTGCCTACTTGTATTTAAATTGCATAATTTATACAGTAACTCTTGTAGTCTTCTTCTTACATTGCCTACTGAGTTTGCAATTGTACAAACCCACTCCACTGTAACAAACAAATGCAACAATGTTTCTCTATTTTGGTAACTATTTGTATATGTATATTTTTTCTAATACTTCTAATTATACGTTACTTTTTTTTTTTTTTTTTTTTTTTTTTTTTTTTTTTTTTTTTTTTTTAATTCTACATTACTCAGTATGGAATTTGTTGCATTATCTAGATTAGAAGTAGCTTTATTTGCATGGTTACATTACGTCTCTTCTAGTTTGATATTTCTACTCGTTGTTTATCTACTGCAGTTCTACAAATTTGCCAAAAACCTTACTTCAAGTTCTAAGTTTAAGCATCAAACAAATGCAACAAACGTGGCTGTAACATTAGTTTTCTTTTTCATTTAGTTGTTTAATGATACAACTTCCAATTCAAAACACTTAAATTATGTGATTTTTTAATGGGGCAGACCTCAACCAGACTAGACCCGACACGAACCCAACTAACCCGATAGGGTCGGGTTCGAGTATGCAAGTAAGTTTTATTTCTGCATCCACTTTATTATCAGCTTAGATTGTGGTTCAAGTAGATTAAATCTGCTTAAGTTTAGTTGCCAGTAGTTTAGTTGTGCTTAAGTTGTGGTTTTGTAAGCCTTAGTTAAACATTTCAATAACCTACTGCCATATAGTAGTTGAAATTGCATTTGTAAGTTCTTGGTGTTTTTTGTGAGAAATTCTTGTTCATTTAGCATATATAGTAGTTAGTCAATATGTATTGATCATTAGGAATAGATTTAGAAGCTTAATCAGCAAGAAGTTAGTGAAACCAGGTCCATAAAGGGGTGTTTGGATCAGGATTTAAACCTGTGTTCAATTTGCTTTCTTGTAATTTATTTGGTTCCAGTAGTTTGCATTAAGTTTATATAAGTAGAGTAAGCGATAAAACTGGTAGGTTGTCAAGCAAAAAGTCAAAACACAATTTAATCCTAAGGTTTATCTTCATTAGTAGTTGTTAGCAGCTAAGATCTTGCATCTAGGTAGAACATAGCTTCATCCAAGTTAATTACACTTTAATACAGCTTAACATTACATGAGTTCGACTACCACTTTGATGATTTGGTATAATTTGCCTAATGATTACTCACTTATTCTTTTATTGAATCATATATTTTGCTGTTTGCAAGTCAAGTCTACAAATTTGCCTACTGTATGTTTGCATCTATGTAAATGTATGTGTAATGTATGCAAATTAACTAAATTTTCCTGATTCCTTTTTATCTGAGCAACAGTGTCTCTGGCCAACCTAACAGTCTCGGTCCGTACATAAAAATGACGGGTTTTGACTCGTTCTTGAACGATTCTGAGTATATGAAGCATTTGACTCGTTTTGAAATGAAACTGAATATCTGAACCACCTATTCTGCCAATTTTTAAAAAAGAAATAACATACACAAGCAGTAAAGCAGATATTGTGAAATGCTTTTAAGCTTTAAAACAAGAACATTACTCCCTATTTAAATTTCTTTTTCATAAAATTAACATCGTTGTTCCCTTTAATTGTCTCTTCAACAAAAAATCGGGTGAATTAAGTAGACATGTAATGAAGGTTGTATCATTGTCACATTAAAAAGACTGCTTAATCTTCGGTCGGCAGTGCGCACATAACAAAGCTTTGCAAGGTATTGTCGCTGCTGCAAAATCGCACATTCTAGCTACTGAGTACATATCCTAAGTTCCTTGATGGGTCCTGTTTGAAAAAAAAAAGAAGAAGAAAGTGATTAGATAAGGCTTACGATCAACAAAGGAATACTTGTTTCTCATGGTATAAAATATTCTGCTAATCACAACTTAAAGGAACTTATCTTATCACCTTCTAGCCAGATCACTGAACTTATCTTAAGGCAACTATCAATACATTTGACCCGCTAGCTAACCTTTCTAATTTGATCGACTTGAGGTAAAATTGCCACTTCACTTCTACACAATATTGTATCTATGGTCACTTGTTCTATATTAGTAGTATACCATATTTCATACAGGTATAATGCATGAATTAACAAAATTAATATGTTTATGTCATTTGCAATAGCACTTAAGTTGAACATTTTTTTTATCATTTGGCTAGTCTGCCACAAATGAGATGCTGCAAATTCGTGTCTTTTTATTGTTTTATCATTTTAACTTTCATGTTTAATGATGAGGCGAAAAATGATCCGTTTTTAGGGGGTCATTTAAGCCCGAATCCGACTTTATTTGATCAAATATTGCCCTAAATCGTTCCTTTTGTGATTTTAGGTGTTTGGAGAGTGAATTCTGGAAAAGAGGCTATTTTGGACGTTTTTGGAGCATAAAGTGAAGAAAACGGCAAAGTACCAAAAATCCAAGCTGAAAATACAAGGTGACGGCGTCAAGACCAAATGCTTGACGGCGTCAGACATGAAGAATTAAATATCGAAGGTGGTGACGGCGTCAGATGAACTGGTGACGGCGTCAAAGTGTCCAAAAATAATTTACCGTGGGTGCTGACGGCGTCACATAGGCCGTCATAAGTGGATCAAGGCCGTCCGAGGAAGTTTTTGGCGCCGCTGCCGGGGAATAGTTATTGTCTAGGTTAGGATTTCTTTTTATTAGGTCTACTTGCTAGATTCCTTTCTAGTAAGATTTTTATTTTTATTTTTAGGTCTTCTTTAGTCTATCTTATTTGTTCGTGCTTTTGTTTGTAACTCTTCACCATTCACCATCATGGCAACCAACGAATTCTCCAACCTTAGGATCACTAGAAGTCGTAGCACCACTAAAGACCTCGTCTTTCCTTATGCAGAACCCGAAAGAGAAATGTGTAGGTTAAGACGAACTCACTCAACACCTGAACCATCCAGCATTGCTATCGACTTTGATGCACCTCTCTCTGAAGAAAATTCAGAAAATCACATCACAACCCCGAGTTCCCACAATGAGACGAATACTCCTATAATACCTCCTCCTAAGCGTCTCAAGGATTACTCTTCCCCAACTCCTCGTGGGTTCTCCAATGCCATTGTTTATCCAAACGAACACACCAACGAGGTCTTGCATGCAAATGATATTTGGCTTGTCAAAAGTGTGTGTAAGTTCCACGGACTTGATGAGGAAAATCCGATCCAACACATCAAGGACTTCCTAAAAATAGTGGATACCATCCATACGGGTGGGACTACTAGAAACACATCCCGACTGCGATTCTTCCCTTTCACCTTATACGAAAAAGCCCAAGAATGGTATAACAAACTCCCTTCCGAATCTATTTTCACATGGGAGCAACTCATATCCAAGTTCTATGAGAAGTTCTTTCCACCTGGAAAAACCTCAGCATTTAGGGATAGGATCCTTCGTTTCCGAAAGGAGAAGGATGAACCCTTCCATAAAGCGTGGACTAGATTCAAAGATTTAATAAGACAAGTTCCACATCATGGCATTGAACTTTGGCTCTTGGTCCAAATCTTTTACGAAAATATCTCCTCTAATGACCGGAACGGAATCAACCAATCTAGGAAAGGAAGATTGGCCAATCTTAGCGCCGAGGAAGGATGGGACAGGATTGAAGAATATGCCCAAGACCAGGATGACACTTGGGATGAACCTGAGTCGACTATCGGCATTTCTGAAACCATCCCGGATCGGTTAAGCAAAGTTCACAAAAGAATGGATTGCCTAGCTGGATCGCAACCACCTAAGATGCTGTCAAACCCTTACTTGATCTGCGATTACTGTGGAGGTCCGCATGAGGTGGAGGAATGCGGAGGAGCAGCCACAACTGAACATGCGTGCTTGTCAGGAGGAGACATTTATGCTGATCCCTCCCTTTTGCCTTTCTACCAAAATGATGATTATACCCTTTGGGGAAATCTGGTAAGGAAAAGAAAAGGGGAGGGAGGCCCTGAATTCAAGATCAGGAGCAATTTCGAAGATGACCTTGGTCACTTCACTCAAGAAAAAGACTTGCAAATGAAGGGGCTTAATGAGCTTCTCGATGAACAGCAGGAGGATGTCGGAGAATTTTTCAGCAAACTTAACTTAGCCCTAGATAACCTCCAACCACCGTCAGGAAGAAGAAAATATCCCATGCTCGCGATAACCACACGGGCCGGAACGACAACCAAGGACCCTCCTTACCCAAATTCGTCCCCCATCACACTCGATTCAGACAAACCTGGGGAGGAGGAGCAGGATGTCGGCATTGGCACCTCGGACCAACCACCCGTGACAACCCCCTCCCCATCAGCCCTTCCTAGCCCACCTGTGAAAATTCCATACCCATCCCGACTAAGGAACCAGAAAACGGAGAATGATAACAAGAGGTTCTTGTCATACCTAAAAGACTCGGTTGTCACCATACCTCTCCTGGATGCTTGCTATCACATGCCAAAGTATAGCACATACTTCAAAAAACTGCTCGCTAACAGGAAGAAGCTCGAGGGTCTTGTAACCCTAGGGGAAGAATGCTCAGTGGTGACCCATAAAGGGCTACCAAAGAAAGTAGACGATCCGGGCAGCTTCACCTTGCCATGCTCTATAGGACCTCTATCAATCAAGAATGCTCTTGCCAATTTGGGAGCAAGTATCAACCTCATGCCTCTCTCTATGTTCCATAAACTAGGATATTCCGGATTGAAGCCTACCCGTATGAACATCCAACTAGCCGATAGATCAGTCAAATACCCCGAAGGGATATGTGAGAACGTGCTAGTCAAGGTTGGGAAATTCAAATTCCCTGTCGACTTTGTAATCCTGGATATGGAGGAGGACGACGTGGTACCTATCATTTTAGGTAGACCATTTCTTGCTACCGCTCGTGCAGTCATCGATGTCTACGATGGCAAATTGACCTTACGAGTAGGAGACGATAGCACAACCTTCGACATTAAGGATTCTATGGACCTCTCCCTCGAAGCATCCAACCGGCTCTACTTTATCGGGGAAGTAGATGAGCTCACAGATATCATTGATGACTGTATCGATGAACAAATCGATGAAGGTTGGCTACGGGACGAGAGTTTTCTGCCTTTGCTGGAGGTGGAAAAGACGGAGGAAGTTAATGCAGTCTCCTTCTACCCCAGACAAGAGGCAACGGAGCATCTCGAGCTCCGAAAGCCCGAGAACAAGCTCAAACCTTCTATTATCGAGCCCCCTGACGTTGAACTTAAAGAGCTCCCTAATCATTTGGAGTATGCCTTTCTTCAGGGAGAAAGCCAACTCCCGGTAATCATAAACTCTTCCTTGGAAAAGGAACAAAAAGTTAGACTCTTAGAGGTCCTGAAAAAAATACAAGGGGGTACTCGCATGGAGTGTGGCCGACATTAAGGGGATTGACTCCACTTTTTGCACACATAAGATTCTTATGGAGGAAGATTATAAACCCACTGTGCAACCCCAGAGGCGAGTGAACCCTAACATTAAGGAGGTAGTGAAGAAGGAAGTTATCAAACTTTTGGATGCAGGACTGATTTACCCGATCTCGGATAGCCCATGGGTTAGTCCTGTGCAGGTTGTATCTAAAAAGGGTGGAATGACTGTAGTAAAAAATGACAAGGGTGAGATGGTGCCCCAGAGAACTATCACTGGATGGCGGGTATGCATTGACTATCGAAAGCTCAACGATGCCACGAGGAAAGATTACTTTCCCTTACCATTCATTGATCAGATGTTAGAAAGATTATCTGGACACGAGTACTATTGCTTCTTAGATGGATTCTCTGGATATTTTCAAATCCCCATAGCACCTGAGGACCAAGAAAAGACCACGTTTACTTGCCCCTATGGAACGTTTGCATATAAAAGGATGCCTTTTGGGCTATGTAATGCCCCCGCCACTTTCCAACGTTGCATGACCACAATCTTTCACGAACTCATGGAAGACAGCATGGAAGTATTCATGGATGACTTTTCAGTCTTCGGAAACTCCTTCGACCGCTGTCTTGCTAATTTAGAAAAGATGCTTAAACGTTGCGAGGAAACCAACTTGGTGTTGAACTGGGAAAAGTGTCATTTCATGGTAAAGGAAGGGATTGTGTTGGGACATAAGATTTCAGGGAACGGGATTGAGGTGGACCAAGCTAAGGTTGAAGCTATATCTAAGTTACCATACCCCACAACTGTTAAGGCAATACGCAGCTTTTTGGGGCACGCCGGATTTTATCGGAGATTCATCAAAGACTTCTCCAAAATTGCCCGGCCAATGACTCAATTGCTTGTGAAGGATTCTCCATTCGATTTTTCCCAAGAATGCAAAGATGCTTTCGACCTCCTAAAAAGGGAACTCACTCAAGCTCCAATCATGATCACACCCAACTGGGAGCTACCATTTGAAATAATGTGTGACGCTAGCGACTTCGCTGTCGGGGCTGTATTAGGTCAGCGACGTGACAAGCTTTTCCAACCTATTTACTACGCTAGCAAAACCATGAATCCCGCCCAAGAGAACTACTCCACCACCGAAAAAGAATTATTAGCCGTAGTGTTTGCATTCGATAAATTCCGGCAATATCTTGTCCTTTCAAAGACAGTCGTCTTCACTGACCACTCAGCTCTTAGATATCTGTTTGCGAAACAGGACGCCAAGCCACGACTGATTCGGTGGATCTTGTTGCTACAAGAATTTGATGTTGAGATTCGCGATAAGAGGGGGGCAGAGAATCTAGCCGCCGATCATCTATCTCGCCTGGAAAACCCCTTGGATAAACACGATAGAAGTGAAATTAAGGATTCGTTTCCCGACGAACAACTGATGTCTATCCTTGATTCGGAACCATGGTACGCTGACTTCGCCAATTACTTCGCAAGTAGATGTAGACTTGTTCCTGAACACCTGACTAAATACGAAAGGAAGAGGTTCTTTTCCCAGCTGAAATATTACTTCTGGGATGAACCATTTTTATTCCGAAGGTGTCCTGACCACATTATAAGGCGTTGTGTTTCGGAGAATGAGGCAGTGAAAATCATGAGGGAATGTCACTTCCGGTCCCTCTGGAGGGCATCATGGGGTAAATGTTACTGCTCGAAAGATTCTCGATGCAGGATTCTATTGGCCCACAATTTTCCATGATGTAAAAGATATGGTACAAGCGTGTGATGCATGTCAACGGGCTGGAAATATATCGCATAGGGATGAGGCACCTCAGAACTTTATACAAGTTTGTAAGGTATTCGATGTTTGGGGGATTGACTTTATGGGACCCTTTCCATCCTCAGGGGGGAACGAGTACATCTTAGTCGCCATTGACTATGTTTCGAAATGGGTTGAAGCACAAGCCCTTAGGACTAATGATGCTAGAGTGGTAATTCATTTCCTGAAAAAGCTTTTCGCAAGATTCGGGATTCCGAAAGCTCTCATCAGTGATAGGGGGACACATTTTTGCAACGCACAAATGGAAAAGGTCATGAAGAGGTATGGAGTACCCCACCGATTCTCCACCGCCTATCATCCACAAACCAATGGCCAAGTCGAAAACACCAATAGAGCTATTAAAAGAATACTTGAAAAAACGATTAGTTAAAACAGAAAGGACTGGTCGTTCAAACTCGACGAAGCCTTATGGGCATTCCGAACTGCTTAAAAAACACCTATTGGAACGACCCCGTTCCGCATGGTGTATGGTAAGGCATGTCACTTACCGGTAGAATTAGAACACAAGGCTTATTGGGCGCTTAAGGCATGCAACTTAGATTACACAACTGCGGGGAACAGTAGGTTTTTGCAATTACACGAGCTTGATGAGCTTAGATTAGAAGCCTACGAATCCTCCATCACATATAAATAGAGAGCTAAAAGATGGCATGATCAAAGAATTAAGAAACCCAAAGAATTTTCAGAAGGAGACAGGGTCCTATTATACAATTCTCGGTTGAGATTATTTCCCGGGAAACTTAAGTCTAGATGGTACGGGCCGTTCACGGTGAAGAATTCCTCTAAATTTGGAGCTGTAGTGTTAGTTGATGATGAGGGTAGAGAATTCACGGTTAACATACAACGTGTAAAACATTACCAAGAAAATAACAATGAAATGATTAATGAGGAGGATGTGATGTTTGATGATGAAGTTACGTAGTAACCTACGACTTTGAGTCTAGCTACAAGACTCGTGAATAAAGAAAAGCGCTTCTTGGGAGGCAACCCATGTTTTGTGTGATTTTTATTTGTTTGATTGTTATTTGCTTCCGTATGCATGTTTTATTTTTATTGTTGGTGGATCATGTTTCTCAATTAAAATGTGAAATACTTTATTATGTTGTTTAGCCTAGTCTTAACTTCAACCTAGAGGTATTTTTGCAAAAGATAAGTGTAAGGGGAAACCCCAAATATGTTTTTAAGAAACAACCCGATCATGATTCTCCACAATATTTAATGAACATGTATATTCGTATTTGTTAGAGTCAAATGCTTGTATTGAGTCATAATGAAGTTTTGCAGGATTTTCCAGGAAGTAGGACAAAGTTTTTCCAGAAATTTTCCGGAAACTTAACATAAGAATTTCTGCAGGTCCATTCTGACGGCGTCAGGGTTTGCTCTTGACGGCGTCAGGAGTTAAAATCTGGAAATTTTACCGGTTTTGTTTTTCTAACGGAGTCTTATGGTTTTTGTGAATTATTAAGTTTTATAATCTCCAGGAAATTTGCAAACTTCATTACACAAGCATTATATCTTACTTTGTTTTCTAGGATTTAGTAACTTATATAGGATGCCGCCGATTTTACGCGAGGTTGCCTTGTCTACTTTTGTCAGGATTTACAGGTTATTTGTGACAAGAAGATGATTTATATTCTGGAAGGGAAGCTTTGATTGTTCGTTTTCTTGGAAGAAGATTTAACCTGGCAACCTAAAATCCATACCGAGCGAATCAGGGGAGTATTTGATTTCATTCTCTTTACTTTTTAACTTTTACATTCTTTACTTGAACATTGGGGACAATGTTCATCTTAAGTGTAAGGGGAGGGTAAAAAGATGATACCTTACATATGCACTTTTGCTTGAGTTTGTTTTGTTTGATAGTAGATGAGTAATAAAACTACGAGAAATACTTGTTAGTGTAATTTTAGCGCCAAATTTAAATTTTTTTACAACATTTAGGAGTGAAACTTTAGCCATAGCAAGCGTCTCATGGATAGGAGGTTGTATGACTAGCACATAACCGTATATTCAGAAAAATTTTCCACCTAAAAATGTGAGGTTCGCCTTTAGTTTTGATAGGAAAAGCATTCATTATTGGTGCTTATGAGTGTACCGGTAGCATTTAGATTCTAGAACTTGCGTTAGTGATGCATCCCGAGACCGCTAGTGAGACTACATTCGTGTAGTAGGATTTACTACATGATAAGAGGCATTAGGATCACCCTTGTGTTAAACCCGTATCATGATTACTTGACCATTTAAGTCATATTACTTGGCTAGTTAAGTCATCTAATTTTTCCCACACCCTTAGCGTTGTACTCATTTTTAGTACACGATACCCCTAGTACACCCCTCCGAGCCTATCTTTTCGTTTCTAACTTTAAGCATTTTACTTAAAGGAAGAATTTGTTACACCCCACTTAAATGTACAACCAAATCGCCTTAGCCTTCCGTGTATGCGCTCATTTTTAGTGCATTATTGTTATTTGTTAAACCCTAAGTTAACTTTCTAATTGATTACATGGTTGCTAAGTCGAGTCATATCCTTGTACATATTGTTTTGGGACGATTGGGACTCATGGGTAAGTACTTATTTTATGGAGTAATGGGGAAGAACATCACTTATTACCCCCATATGTACGTTAATCTTAAAAGTGCTCCAAGTGTTTTGATTTTCTTAATTCGAGTCATTAGATTAGTTTAATGTAAAGTGTGTAAAGATTCAAGTGTAAGGGGAATTCTCATCCCCTATGATGTATTATTTTGGATGGTAGGGTAAGAGTGTATGCAAAAAAAAAAAAAAAAAAAAAAAAAATCGAAAAAATTAAGAAAAAGAAAAAAAAAAAAAAATAGAAAAAAAAAGAGAGAAAAAACATACGGACTACCATCCCGTTTTTATTCTATGTTTATTTTATGTTTTTGTTATTTTTCATTTATTAGCTTAAGTCGAGTCTAGTTTTGGCTTAGCAATGCCATCTTGTACATGTAATTAACTAAGATTGTTAACTCGCCACCAGTAAAACTTCCTTTATCCAACAAAACCGTGTAATTCATATCCCTACACCTAACGTTATAACCCTTTAAAAGACCTCTTTGATAGTTTATCCTAGGTGCTTATGCCATGTGGTGGAGGTTTGATCCTTTCCCAAGCCTATGGTAATCTATTTTGCTATGACAGGTAGTGAGAGATATCTTCCATTTCCATAATGTTATATTACTTTATTACACCCGAGAGATGTGAGTATCTAAACACTATTTGTGAGGTGCTTGTGTATGACCTCCGTGCTTGTCTATTGGTCTTTAGTGGAACGATTATTTGTTGTAATTACTTTTATATTAGTGTTAAATGACCCCTAACTTGTCTTTTGAGTAGAATAAAAGCTCATTTGCTTGAGGACAAGCAAATCTCAAGTGTAAGGGTATATGATGAGGCGAAAAATGATCCGTTTTTAGGGGGTCATTTAAGCCCGAATCCGAATTTATTTGATCAAATATTGCCCTAAATCGTTCCTTTTATGATTTTAGGTGTTTGGAGAGTGAATTATGGAAAAGAGGCTATTTTGGACGTTTTTGGAGCATAAAGTGAAGAAAACGGCAAAGTACCAAAAATCCAAGCTGAAAATACAAGGTGACGGCGTCAAGACCAAATGCTTGACGGCGTCAGACATGAAGAATTAAATATCGAAGGTGGTGACGGCGTCAGATGAACTGGTGACGGCGTCAAAGTGTCCAAAAATAATTTACCGTGGGTGGTGACGGCGTCACATAGGCCGTCATAAGTGGATCAAGGCCATTCGAGGAAGTTTATGGCGGTGAGGTGACGGCGTCAGAATTAACTCTTGACGCCGTCAGACTGTTTTTCCTATATATAGTTTTCTAGTTTTTTTTCATAAAAGAAAGAGAAGTTTTGGTGAAACCCTAAAGACGATTTTGGTGCCTCTTTCACAGGTTTTTCAAGGGTTCCAAACCCTTGAGACCTTGCATTGTAATTGAGATAAGTGTACTTTCAATTCAATCAATATGTCTATGTGTTGGTTGTTTATCTCTTGTTCTTGTCTCAATTCCATTATGCTAGGCTAGATATCTCTTGTGTTTGCTTAGATCTAATGAAACCTAGATGTTGATTATGTGTTGATTACTTGTCTATTCTTGTTTTGAATGAATGATTTATATGTTAGGCTTAAGAAAACTGGCAGATCTCCAAATGGTAACATGCTTGAACGTCTTAAGAAACATGAACCGAGGCGTACTAGGTCTTTATTGGTTGTATTTAATGCATGAGCCACTGTTTACAATCCCTATAGTTGTGCTGGGTCATGGTGTAGGAGGAGATAAGAGCTCATAGAGTTGGGGAGTTATGTATGCCACCCCACGAATGGTATTAAGGAATACAACCCGTCATTCATACAAGTGTAACAAGTAATTAACATGTAAAAGATATCTAGGGAGTAGTGAAGTCTAAGTAAACACAATTTCTCCAATTACTGCTCACAACCTTACTTTAATTTAGTTTAATTTCATTTTTTATTATTTTATTTTGATTATATAATAGCTTTGGGTTAGTTGAATAGCAACTAATTCTGCCCACTCTTCCAAAACCCGAGATTTTACTTGCTTTCATAAAAATATAAAAATACAAAAATAATCATCTCTCACCTCTAGAACTATTAATTAGGTTTTCTAATCCTAGCGACACTATTCCTAAGCTGAACGATCAATCCTCCGGTACTTGTCACTATACTATACTACAACGATCAGGTACACTGCCTGGTGGGGGTTGTAAGCCTCGCGAGATCCCTCGAGAGGTAAAGCAAGGTGCGATTCCCACGCATCATTTAATCACTTTAAAAATGTATAATTCTTAAATGATCTAGACCCAAACATGAGCGGACCAGACCCAACTTAACCCGAACATGACCTCTAAATAGGGTCGAGTTCGGGGTATGTTTTTGTACACTCAACCCGATTTGACCTAGACCGATTGAACCCGAACCCGACCCAATTAACACCCCTGCTACAACTTGTTCATAGGCAAATAAGATGGGTAAAGTCATGGGTATATATTCACCCACAAAACACCCACATTAACTTACCCACCAATAAAAAGTATATTTGCATTTCGTGGGTAAATAACATTTACCCACAAAATTGCCCACAAATATAGCCACAGTAATTCATGATGTGGGTAATCCATGGGGAATGTTTTAGCGCCAATTATTTACCCACATAATACACACCAAATATATTTATGTGGCTATTTATGTTGGTAAATCCGTGGGAATTTTAAGGGAAAATAAAACCGACTTTGAATGTCACTGATCGTGGGTAACGAGTGGGTATTAGGTGGGTAAATTCCCTCCAAAGGATGAGTGTGGGTAATTTTTGTGGGTATTCCATCAGATTCTTGTAGTGAAAGAACCAAAGAACATTCGGGAAGCAATGGCAGAATACCCCTGGATAGAAGCGATGCAGGATGAAATTCTTCAATACGAGTTACATGATAGTTGGGAACTTGTTGAACGACCACTTGATATACGTGTTCTTGATCTCAAGTGGTTGTAGAAGAACAAACTGGATGAGGAAATGACTGTTATTCGCAACAAAGATCGTCTCGTGGCTAAAGGTTATCCACAAGAAGAAGGGATAGATTTCGAGGAATCATTCGCGCCTGTAGCTAGACTTGAAGCAGTCCGGATTTTTTTAGCCTATGCAGCTCACAAAAACATCACAGTCTATCAGATGGATATTAAGACGGCTTTCTTGAATGGAACTCTGAAAGAAGAAGTGTATGTGAGTCAACCAGAGGGATTAATCGACAAAGATCATCCAGACTACGTCTACAAGCTGAGGAACTATCATCCTTCTTGCTAAAAAACAATTTCACAAAAGGAACTGTTGATGACACCTTGTTTATCAAAAAATTCAAAGATGACATTTTGATCGTTCAAATTTACGTGGACGACATTATTTTTGGATCAACCAATCCTAACCATTCAAAACATTTTGAAAATCTCATGAAAAGCAAATTTGAAATGTCCATGATGGGGGAACTAAAATCCTTTCTTGGTTTACAAATACATCAATCCCCTCGTGGTATTTTTATCAATCAAGCTAAATATACAATAAAGATTTTGAAAAAACATGGAATGGAAAACTGTGATTCTGTTGGTACACCAATGGCCACTTCACCAAAAATAGGTGCTGATTTGTTTGGAAAACCAATCGATCCGAAGAAATATCGGAGCATGATCGGTTCTCTCATGTACCTAACTGCTAGTCGACCCGATATTCAATTTGCTGTTTGTTTGATAGCACGGTTTCAGGCAAAGCCTACCGAACTTCACCTCAAAGAGGTTAAACGGATCTTTCGGTACCTACGAAGCACCATTAACATGGGACTTTGGTATCCGAAGGATTCGGGGTTTAATCTAACAGCCTTTTCAGATGCCGACCATGCAGGAGATCAAGTTACAACAAAAAGTACATCAGGTGGAGCACAATTTTTGGGTGAAAAACTTGTAAGTTGGTCGTCAAAGAAACCGGATTGTACTGCACTATCAACCGCCGAAGCCGAGTATGTGTCTCTATCTGCGTGTTGTGCCCAAGTTCTTTGGATGCGGACACAGCTCACAGATTATGGCTTTACTTTTGACAGAATACCTATGTATTGTGACTCAAAAAGTGCCATAGCCATCTCGTGCAATCCCGCACATCACTCTAAGATGAAGCACATCAAAGTCCCCTACCATTTCATCAAAGAACACATGGAAGAGGGTACTGTTGAATTATTTTTCGTTAAGACTGATTACCAACTCGCCGATCTTTTTACTAAAGCCCTTCCAAAAGAACGGTTTGACTATTTAGTTCGACGAATTGGCATGCGAAGCCTAACTCCTGAGGAGCTAGATCGTCTTCTCGAATCTTCTTGAAAAATGATTTCAAAATCGCTGCGATGTAAATATTTTTGAAAAACAAAATACAAAATTTGAAAAACCAACAAAAACAAAATACAAAAATACAAAATTTTCATAAAATACAAAAACAATATAAAATCAAAAAAAAAATCCAAAAATACTCTTCTCACGACATGTCTCTCGTATAAATCAATGTATAATACTCATAATGATAACATGTATGGTTTATGTGTTATGGATTGAATCAAGTAAGAAAGTTTAGAGAGAGAAAGTGAGTTGGGAGGAATTCCTAGAGAGAGAAAGAGATGAGAGAAAAATGAGAATATTAGATTAAGTGAAATAAAGCTCCAACCCTCTCCACATGTGGAGAGGGGTATTTATACTTACAACATAAACGCCCACTCCCGGGTTGTGGATCAGGTATACAGTGGGTAAAGACCCGTCCTTCTTCCACGATGTTACTTAAAATAATTCTAACTAACTAATAAATAAACTAACTACGAGCTATCTTAATGCTATTACAATATTTAGGTGACCGAGTCTTTTAAAGGAATATTTGTATTCCTAACAATCTCCCCCTAAGCGAGGTCACCTTGGAAATTAAGCTCTTTGTTCTTCAAGCATTCTTAAGTCATGTAGCTCATAGGTTCTGATTCTTCACTTCTCCGCACACTTTGTATTTCAAGCAATGATCTTATGATTTGGATTCCTTTGTGATGTGCGATCTTTGAGCTTCTTTGAGATCATCAGCCATAGTAAATCTCCAAGCTCGTCCACAGTAGTATCGCCTTCATGTGATGTAGTGACATAAGGACCATCATGCTCACACCCTTCTGGATTAGGAGACTTTACATCAGAGTTGCGGATCAAGAGACTTTTCATCAGAGTTGCGGAAATGTTGTTAGTAGTCTCTCAACATTTGTTGTAGTAAGTCTCTCATCGTCATTGATAGTAAGGAGGATGTGTGAGCATGAGGTATGGATTGACCCGATTCAGTTGGAAATAGGAGCCATCAACGCCATCTTTATATGTGTCCCTGAAATAAAACAGTTAGCAACAAAGATAGAGAACGAATATGGCTTTGTAATTCATTCTGCGAGGACAAACTACCCTCCGGTTTTGTGAAAACTGACCTGTGATCAGGTAGAGTCTCTTTTAAAGTAGACTCTCCTTGACAGGAATTTCCAGCTTATAGAAATGAATTTTCCAAAGAATCCACTTCGGAATCTTCATACTCAGCATGTTATCATACTGGAACGTCTCAAAGCAGACAGCACGATAGAGTGAATTGGTGAATAAATATTCACGGATTGATGAGAAATTGATTTATAGAAATCACTCGCGTGTCATATGATAAAGATTTTTGAGACACGACGAGAGTTTTAAGCTTTGAATCACATTTCCATCAAAAATACTTTTGTTTGGAATAGTGTACACAATCAATGTGCTCGAAAATTAGTTTGTGAGCACACTGAAAGGTTTTTGCAAAAGTATCCGTCAATCCATATCCTGGAACAAGTTTGATTCAATATTTGAATCGCACCATTGTTGCTTTCCAGTTGTCACTTGATCATTGATCCAAGATGGATCTCACATGTCACCTACCAAGAGCTTGAGTGATGATCGCTCTAGAAGGATTTCCATCTTCATTGTGAATATTTTCATATCACTCGGATGTTCTGGTAATACCACAAGGATAATGCGTAGGACTCTAAATATTTTATCATATTTTCTACATTGTGTGAAACAATAAGCATATTTGGAAGTGTGTCCTATTGAGATTTATGGATGATCTCTTTGGCTCTAGACTCAATAGTGCGTTTTGATCCGCTCCTAGAGACTGGGGAGGCGTCTCCTGTTTAGGTATCAACATAGCTCGCAATGAGCTGTCGATACATTGCACAAGGTTCCCCGTGAGAATGAAACAAGTTCTTTTAAAAGAACTTGAGTGGTTAGGAAGTTTAGTGCAGTGTGTCACTGGGTCCATGATGGTGAATTGAACCCGGTTTCTGCCCTAAGGTTGAATATTTGGAAGGCTATTTCTTTTCACACTTTCTCATTACATTTATTTTTCATTCTTCAACCCCTTCAGTGCTTACCGAGACTTCACCACTAGAACCTTGTTGGGTTTGTTCCAGTCCTAGCTCTATCTTAGTCCTCACTCTTCCCTTTCTCACTTTACTCCTTTTTTCAATCATTCCTAAAGACTTCTAATCTATCTAGAGGATTGTCCCTGGGAAGATCCTTCTGGTTCTAGTGGATCATGGGAATTCATACCTAACCTTAACCATCCTTATAACTCCATGCATAAAGATAAATGGTCGGTCTTTGGTATAACTTCCACAAACGCCTTTTGCTCCCCCTCAATATGTGCATCGATATTCAAAAGAGTTTAGCACATATGTGGGAGCACATTTATTGAGTCTAAAAGATCACGTTTGATTATCAGATTTCATATTTAAATTACATTTTCTCCCTCGATCAAAAATTTCAAATCTTTCGAGATTCTTGATCTCAATTGATTTAAATAATTTAGAAAACGTTTTGGAGAGAAATACGGTTAGTTTTAATATTTTCTGATTAGAGAAACCTTTATCTTGCTCCCCCTCAATCTGTGAGGGAGGTTGTTATGTGTCAAATTTGATGAGTTTACAAATGATTTGAAGTTTTAACGAAAACTCTTTGAAAATGTTTATTCTGACACATAACCATCACAAATCGTTTTGTTGCAAGGTTTTGTACAAAGTGGGGGGAGTTTTGATGATACATAAAATTTTGAGAAATCACTCTCCCCCTCAATCAATGACGGATGTGAAAACTGAAATATTTTCATAAAATATTAAGGTCATTGATAGAGTGAAAAATTTTATCGAAATTTTGAGTTCAATTTGATTTTTTTAATCAAAATCTCATGGTACCACCAAGTTTTGCACAAATACTTTCAGGAAAAATCATAGAAGGGAAAGTATTTGGCGATAAAAAGAAGATTTCTCTTCTTTGTCAAGAAATAATGCACTGAAGTGTACATTAGATCGAGGGTGCATGAATATAAAGTAATTCACGCTCGGATGAACGGCACCCTTTGCTAGGAACAACCGTCTTTTTGGCGACGTGTTTTCCTCATTTAGAAAACCGGGTTGCTATCTGAAGTAATAGCAAGCCATAGTTTTGAAGTCTGGGTTACAGCCTGAAATGACTGCAAGCCATTTTTGAAGTCCAGGTTACAGCCTGAAGTGACTGTAAGCCATTATATTTGAAGAATATTTTGAGATACGACATGTTTTAGAAAAAAAAAAAAAACTTTATTTGAAACCAAAAAACCCTTACTCAAGCATATGTATGATTCCGTGTCATTATTGAATGACATTTATAGAAACGTACATAATATTGATTACACAAGAGACATGTCGTGAGAAGAATATTTTTGGATTTTTGTGAATTTTCATATTTTTATGGATTTTATAAGTTTTATATTTTTCTATTTTTTTTTAAATTTTATAATCTATATACAAGGATACAAATTAGTTTAAGAGGATGTTGACATGAGTACCGAAATGAGAGTATCGTTCAGCTCGTTGTAGAAGTCTGTAGTCAACATTTCTTAAACTTTCACCACCAAAACTTTCGAGGCTCACGAATTATCGTCTGAACTTGTGGTAGCCATGATGTAATCTTAAACGGGATTTTACTTAAACCGAGAGATCGATTCTCTCCCGGGATTTTACTAAAGTCAACAAAAGAAACCGTAAGATGTGATATGCGAGTTAGGCTTAGAGTGAGATCTTGGATAGGTCATAATTAGCACTAAGTGTCAAGTCGCGACAAGTCAAGTTACAGTAGATCCGATCGTAATAAATCAAGTTGTAAATATTAACTCGCAACGTCAAATTACAATCAGACCAATCGGAACGACTTAAGTCACAACAATTCACCAAACACAGATTGATAACAAATCACTAGAATCTCACAACTGAGTCAATTGCTAGGCACCACTAAATTGTCAAATTATAGCCTCCTCAATGTGAAGCTTTGGTAGCTTCCCCCCAAACAGACAATCATCTTCATGAGACCACTTCCCCAAGTAGTTGAAGTGATGCAAAAGGTCTCATTGTATGACGCTCAAAGACCCAAAGAAAACGATAACACCGAAGTAACAGGGTGAACCATGGATCATCTCTGCGGTTAACAATCCCGGAATGTATGATGAAGCCCGATCACATGACCCTGTTGTACATCCCCAATGTACACATTACTTTTGAGGTTTGGAGCAGTTGTCTATTAGGGGGAATCAGATATCAACATCTTCATTTCACTAAATGCTTTCCAGTTATCTTACACATGCCAACTCAATCCATATTGTACGCATGTATCCAACATAAGAAGAAACGATGACACCAAAGTAACAGGTTGAAGCACTGATTATCTCTGCGGATATCACCTCCGGAATCTATGATTAAGCCCGATCACGTGAACCAGTTGCGCGTCCTTGATGTACACAGATCTCTCCCCTGATGGTTGCGATCTCATCGGAATCAGTATAACATTGTGTACATGAAGCATTAACCAGAAGCACTTTACCAAAAATCATATCAGCTCATATGAAGATGTCGATAAGCAATATCATCTCACTCTCCAGTTGTTCTTCTCATATTTCTTCCCACTGAATGCTGAAGTAATACATACCACAAGTATCAAGAGACCACTTCCCCCACATAGTTGGAATGATACACCAAATGCCACGAGTTAAGACACTGATTATCTCTGCGGTTGTGACATATGTCTTCCCGGCATAACTTCAATTAAGACGAAGTATTAAGTTCATCACGTGTACTCATTATGCATTCAGATGCATGTCTCCTTCCCCCTTGCTGGTTTTGATACCTCAGAATCAGCAACACATTTAATGCACACGTACTAGAAATCTTGTGAGAAGAACAAAAATTTGCTTAAATGGATCTGGTGAGAATCAACTGCTACAAAAAGACTCTCTCTGACTATCTTTACCACCACTTATGTAGGCTATTTGAAGTGACCACTGATGAGGTAAACCCAACATACCAAATTAGAAACTGAAGTAGAATTCCCCATTTTTGTGACTTAAGCTTGCACTAGTGTGTGGCTAAGAGCGGTGTAGAGAGTTTGTTCAACATCAAATCCCTAAGTACTCTATACTCTTCAACCAACCAACCATCAAGTATAAGACGTACATCACCTCTTGTTTACTGACAACTTCATGTAAGTTGTGACACTCCTTAAAGTGATAGTTATTTTGTAGTAATAAAAAGAAGAATCACCAAAATAACTAGATATCCAAGTCTTCGTCATTGTAAAGGTAAAAGCTCAAGCAAGGATCTCGAAGAATCTTCATCCAACCAACCCCGACTTCAAGATACAATAAGATCACTCCTTTGTGAAAGTCAACTTCAATCTCAAATAAGGGATACCGAATAAACTCCGTGATTACTTGACGTTCCATGTCCAAATTCTTAGCCGTTTTGACGTTATAATCGACATTTTCCATTATATCCTTGTGGTTGATTTACAAAGTGCACATTTGGAGGAACAACAATCCGTGATGAAATAGAACAAGAGGACGGATCATTATTCATGTGTGCAACTTCACAATCATGATAGTCATCATCAACACCTTGAGGAGTAACTGGAGATTGGATTACTTGAGCAAGTGATCAATCATCATTCATTGAAGCTTGGAAGTAATCATCAAACATAAATCCCAGTCATCCTTAGTAAGTAGAACATTAGGTGTTGGAGGAGAGTCGTATGACCATTCTTCAAGCATCAACCAACATGTGGTATATTCACACTTCTCCCCCTCAAAAATTGCAAGCGATATTTGCCATTTTTGATTTACCAAGTGAATAAGAATACAATCGATCATGTATTTTATTCACATTTCTCCCCCTCAAAAATTGCATACGAGGTTACCATTTTTGATTGAGCATGTGAATAAGAATACACTAAATCATGTAGTTTATTCACTCTTCTCCCCCTCAAAAATTGCATACGAAGTGTGCCATTTTTGAATGAGCAAGTGAATATGAATTCAAGCAAAGATGAGTATATCCACTTGATGACTGAACGAACATGGAGGAAGCATGAACCGTATTGTTGAGAATGGTCAAAACTAAGAAGATTTCTCTTCTTCCAAAGATAAGGCGCATTGAATCGTACACCTTTCTTTTCTTTGATAAACGGGGCCTGAAGTGTTGTCAGCATACGCCATATTGATGACATTGAGGACCGAGGCTTGAACTGAGGTGTTCAAACATCATAGTCGATGAAGAACGAGGCCTGAACTGATTTGAGCAGACGTCATAGTCATTGAAGAGCGAGGCTTGAACTGATTTGTTCAAACGTCATAGTCATTGATGAGCGAGGCTTGAACTGATTTGTTCAAACGTCATAGTCTTTGAAGAACGAGGTCTGAACTGATGTGAACAGACGTCATAGTGAGCATACATCAACATTGACCTTCTATACCTCCTGAAGTAGGAGATATGCTTGCTTTAGGCCTCCAGACTTTGAGTCTTCTCGTGTGGTGAATGATTGATGTACCTGCAACTGAGTAAGGACTACCTGCACTAACATTACAAACTTGATTGCATATATATGGGTTAGTGACAAAAGTATCCCAACCCTTCGGGGTATCACGGTCAACCAAGGTAATGCCATTGGTAAGTATCTTTCCGGTAGGTATCCACTTAAGTCCAGCATCCTTAAAAATTCTACCAGTTGGAATCCACTTATGGCAAGGTCTAGGATTGTTAAGCTTCTTATGCACAGTGGAAGGCTTATCGATATTCCTAGTCTCAGAAGATTTAGCAGTTTGAGTCCACCTAGGAGAAGTTAAAGGTTTATTTTGCTTCTTATGCATTGTGGATGACTTACTATAAATCCTAGACTTAACAGGTTGAACCTTAGCATTGTTCCTCAATATCCTAGGAGGGATCATACAAGGTTGTGAACCTAAGTTTCCATCCTTATGAAGTAGTGCCCTTTTTCTAGCCTTTTCTAGATCATAGTTCTTGTGCAAGTCATTTATATCATAAGTGTTTTGAACCTTAATGCTAGGTTTCGACACAGTTTTCGAACTAATCCTAGAGGAGTTGGGTGTAGGAGTAACTACTTGTTGAGGTTTAACCGAACTAGAAGCAATTATATTAGGCAAATAATATGTAGTGACTGGTTTTGTCAAAACTTGTTCCGCATCAACTTGGAAGGCAAACCGTGTTTTTGAAAGTTTTGGTCATTCAGATCTAAACGCAGTCGGTTGCCTAACAACGGATTGGTTTCTATTAGATTGAAAACCTGGTTTCCCCAAGATTGATGGTTTTGCAAACTTAGTATTCACACTATCCCCTATTGCTTTTCTTAGCTCGTTCTTTAATGCGGTTATTGTGAACCCCTTTTCAAGAAGTTGAGCTTTGAGTGCATCATTTTTGGCAATCAAAGATGTTGTTTGCTCAATCATCTTAATTTTCGTTTCTTTGATTGACTCATTCAAATTGTTACAGTGCTTTTTCAAAGACTCATTTTCTGAAAGTAATTCAACCACTTTTTGCTCAAAATTTCTAGTTGCAATAACATTACTGTCATGTTTAGCCTTAACTTCATTACACATATCACATATCCCAGTAATACGTATTTTCAGGTTGTTGATTGTCAAGTCCTTGGTTTCTAGCTGAGCTTTCAAATCATTAATCATAAAGAATTCACGGAAATCAGGAAGTTCCGGATCTTTACATGGTTGGTTAATTTGAAAACTTTCTTCCTTTTGTTGCATTGCGATTTCAAGTGAAATATGTCACAACTCGTAATTTCAAGTGCTTTTTCAAACGTCGAAATTTCATTATTTATTTTGGAAGTTACTATTCATCATTTACTATTCACCGATCACTATTTATTATTTTACTATTCATCGTTTTCGGAGTTAGTTTGAGATTCCGAGAAGCGTTCGAAAATTTTACTATTCATATGACACTATTCATTCCGGAAGGAAATCACTATTCACGATTATCCTTCATCATTTCGTAAATCTAGTTTACGGGTATTCAAATTCGCGTAACCAGTTAGGTTTAGCTACGAATCCATGCATCATCAGTAGGGATACGTCATATAGACTGGAGTAGTCTACATATCATCAGTAACACCATCAGCACTTTAGGCCCTACACGGATATGCATTATTTTAATTTACGTATGCTTAATTTGTAATTAACGTTACCACTCAGTTTTTACTATGAACGTATACCCAATACTCCCGACTATGATCCTAACATATTTTCACACTCATTATAATAATATAAAAATTATATTATTAGTTTACCCGGTGTTTTCAAATCAATTGCTACATTTTACGGTCGGAGTTTATTACTTCGTCGGTTTGCGATATTTCAACCCGATAATTATTTTTATACCCGATTCTCATCAGGAATGTGATTTTATGATTTTTACAACTTCGTCATATTTTATTTCAACACGACACGATTTATTTTAGTTAACTCGGTACCCGGTAACACCTAAACTACACAATAACTAACTAAATATACACAAAAGTCTTGCAAATCTTTTCCTCTCATTTAATTCCCCCTTAAAATGTGGATCTTGCCCCTCCTAGCTTCTAATCCATGTGATATTTAATTAAAAACAAAGATCATAAAGACTTAGCCTAAAAATATCTACACTTACATTTACAATAATTCAAGTAACTAGAAAAACTCTCTCTTTCTCTCCTCTTCTTCACATAATCAGCCAAGGCAAGAAAAACAAGAAGAATCCATGGCTTTTTCAAGATCAAGACATAATCAAGCTTTACTTTCATTCCTTGTTAAGGTTTTGTGATAAAAACCTAGGTTTCTTAATCAATTTCTCATTAAATCACCTCAAATCTTCAAGTAAGCTTCAAGTAAACTTTTTAATATTTTCATACTTCCATTTGATGTATTTTCAAGTCATAGTAGTAGATCATGCAAATATATATGTTATATATATACCACTTTATACAATAATACTCTTTAATCTTAGATCTATAATTTTTATTAGTGATCTCATGAGATCCACCATTTTTGGTTAAGACTAGGAACCCATGACACCCTAAGAAGGTGTATGGTAAGATTGGGTACTTGTGGAGTTGATTTGAAGTAGTTTGGTTAAGTTTTGAACAAGCCTTGAACTAGAAAAATTAATTTTTCAAACTATATATAAGGTTCTGTCCCATTTTGTAAAACGTGGGAAACTCAGAGGTTTTCGGGTAACATTGGGCTAGATATTTAGAAAATACTTTCGAAAACGAAGCTATGGGCGAAAGAACGGATTAAAACGAGTTTATAACGAAGGAGATATAATTTTTGCAAGTTTAACGACGAAAACTATTTTCTGAAAATGTAGTTGCTGTTGGACGAATTTCGACGAACAAAAAGAGGCGTTAGACGTAATCTATAGGAGCCGAACTACTGAAAATATATTAGTATATATTAATACGATTCCGGGGATATAAAGAACGTAGAAAACGAGCTTATAACGACCAAGATACAAGCGTTTGAATTTTAGACGATTTTAATATATTCCTTCAGCCAAACACTTAGAAAATTTTCAAGTATTAACCATTTCGCCAAGTGACCAGGTTGAGAGCCATTTTACTCATTGATAAACTCATTTATGGAAAATTTACATCATTGACAAAAAGTTAGATTATCCAGCCTAGTTTTCAAAACATCCAACAGTTTGTCAAAAGGATTTATAACGAATAACTTATGGTCTCCCAAACATTCCCGAAATCTGCCCAGAATCTGCCAAAACAGCCCAAACACCTCACTTGATGGCTATTTATCTTTATGATCGAGACCCGTATGGACAAACTTCAGTTCTATGACTTTTTAGATAACGTGAAAATCTTCCTAAAACTACTAATCTTATTTCCTTACTCTTAATATACACCATTTTGCGTCTAGTTTTGCGAGGCCAATTTGGGCATATTTTCAAGTAATGAAAATGTTATTTTACGACGAAAATACTATATTTACCGATAAAACACCAAACGAGGATCGTGGAGTATCGTTTCAACGTATTTACATGGAAAGTGGTTATTAACTTAACGAGACGTCAAAAATGTATTTTTCGACGATGAACGTTATTTTCAAATTTCACGAGTGGTATCGATAACATACGTATTTGCATGTGTAGCATCATTTCATTTCTTACATTAGAACATATCATTCATATTAGGTTGCGGTTAGAGATCGAACCACATTTCGTGTATCCAATTTTGTCATCGTAGCTATCGCACCAGGTGAGTCATAGCCCCTACTCTTTTAATTGTTTTGTAAACTCTTTGGGGGAGAATACATGCTCGTTTTTCTTAAACGCATTAATCGCTTTACATGGTTGATTACTCAAATATTTTCAGGTTTACCTAAATATATGTTTGATCACCTGCATTTCATGGGATTTGTCATCCTTGTTTATATGACCTCATGGTCACCCTGCATTTCATTGGTATGTTTGATTACCTGTATTTCATGTGACTTGTCTCTTAAACATTATTTCTTATTTTATATGACCTCATTGTCATTATTGTTTACCTGGCGACATTGTCAGACTTATTTACATGACCTCGTTGTCATTATTGTTTACCTGGCGACATTGTCAGACTTATTTTATATGACCTCATTGTCATAGTTGTTTATCTGGCGACATTGTCAGCATTGTCAAAAATTGCTTATATGACCTCATTGTAATATTGTGGTTTCCCCACTTGGCTGTGATGTCAAACGTAATATTGTGGTTTCCCCACTTGGCTGTGATGTCAAATGTATTGTGGTTTCCCCACTTGGCTGTGATGTCAAACGTAATATTGTGGTTTCCCCACTTGACTGTGATGTCAAACGTAATATTGCAGGTTTCTCCACTTGACTGATTTATTATATGGCCTCATTGTCAAAAATTGTTTATATAGCGGTATTGTTACAATTATCTTTGAATCTAGATACAAGTATTACTTTTGTTCACATAACTAAATCATATTTGGCAGTGGGTTGTAAACACACAGGTTACAAGTCTCTTATGGCGGGACTTGTAACTGAGTGGATTTACGATGCCTTTGCTGGGAAATCTTCATTCATATGCATTACATTCTTTTTCACAAGACTCTATGAACTCACCAACCTCGTGTTGACAGTTTAGCATGTATTTTCAGGTATTAAGCAATGACACGCTACAGGAAGTTTTGGCAGGGCATGGCATGGTCATAGAAGACTCTGATTATTCATTTGGGGACCGTTTTAAACTATTTTAAGGGCCTACTTCCGCACTACTTTTAACAATGTAAATTTAACATTCTTGATTAAACTATTTTATTCTAAATGATTCAAGTGAAAACCATTTTTGAACTTGTGTTGTAATACCAATTGAGTTACACCCTAGCTACATGTAAGCTTCAGCTGGACCCAATTTTGGGGGTGTGAAAGATTGGCATCAGAGCTTTGGCTATCGCGAACTAAGTGTTTTTAAAACCTAGACTATAGCTACTTTCACAAAAACTTAACCCTATGACCGTCACGTGCCTGCCTGCCAAGCTGAAGCCTCATTTCTGGTTAGTTGCTGACATAGGTGATGAGATTTGTGTCTCATTATCTGGTATATTATATTCATTTATTCTAGTTGATTACTATAATTGTCTTTCATATAAGCATGTTCATGTATCATATATGTCACCGCGTTATGTTTTTCCTTGCATAGTTTCATCATTTGACCTTGAGTTTGGTCACTTGCTTTTGTCTTTCAGAACGTCTTGGTATTTGTGAAGGACATGGTATTAGTATAACTGAGCTGAGTATTTCAAAATTCAGGGAACCTCGGTGGAATATAGACTGGTCATTTATATTCAACCCGGGATAGTAGGACATAGGCTGACCACCTATATCCGACTTAGAAATGAATTTTGCAACACTGAGAATGGTTATAATAAAATGTTGTCTGGATTGAATCCTTTACTCGATTTCCAAATGTTTCATTTATGTGTGTGTATACCCTCGTTGTCAGAACATTCATACTTTTTATCACTTCGTGAATCATCGATTGGAAGCACGTCAACGGGTCTTTTCATCTCATGAATCTTCACATTTATGCACAATACACTTACATCACAGTATTTTCTTTTACCACAATATCATTATGTCACAGTTGTCACAGTCTTTTCCCTTCTCAGCATCACTATCTTTCCCTTTCCCATCCCTATTTATATAAGGAATTAGGTGACACTCTATAGATTCCTATGTCACTCATCACTCACTACTCCCAATATTGATAAGTGGATATTATCAATGACCTCCCTAGGAAAGACTTTCCATACCATCTATAAGGAGGATCCCTCGGTACATTAAGACCATTCAAGACTCGACAGAAATTTCAAGATATCACAAAACCATCTGAACCACTATCACTGGCCTGATCGCCAAAATTCCATCATCTGGAAAGTATTGGCTTGACTGAATTACAAGATTCGTTCAGATACGAGTGCTCACTAAGCAACACCATAGAGATAAATCCAACCTCTTAACCAAGACTATAGATTGAACATGTCCTCATCAATAGACTTTATTCAAACATGTTAGACACCTATGCATTTATGCAGACATACATACCTGGCTATTTATCCTCTTAATACTTTCACTTTTAAATGGATTTTTCTCCAAACTACAGTTATACAAAACCTATATCTTGTAAGAAATACTTTTCTGAGGCACTTATTTTGACAAGCAAATTCCTTTTGGTTAATCTTTTACAAAACTATTGAATGTTAGGAAATTTTAAACATCGATCTTTGGTAAACCATATCATCCAACTTATGTTGAAAACTGTCCTATCTTGCATAACTATTAAATTTTGAAACATCAAGAAAAATGTTACTTGGAAAGTCGTATGCTTAAAGTTGTAAATTCATTTATTCAGGGAAGGTTTATGAACAAAACACACAATCTCAAAACGAACTTTGAAAATCAATCACTTTATATTACATCATTTAGACATTTAGGGTTTTGTGATTGGACGACATAGAGCTTGGAGAAAATCTTAGTAATGGAGACTAAGCACCATAGGTGGAGAAAGACTCAATTCATGACATTCATGCGGAGGAATCACAACCTTATCCTAACCTAATCTTTCTAATAACACCCTTTGACGGACTTAACCTTGTAATATTTTTCCACAAGATTTATGATACCTATTCCAACTATTCCTAATGGAGAAATTCGATTCACCTCAAACTTCTGGCAGATTTCATTAAGATTCCTTTGAAACCACACCACCTATCATCTTCAGACCAATGGTCAGAATTAGAGAATGATTCAAACATAGGGAGATATGCCCAAATCGGGTGTGATTGATTCTGGAAATGGTTGGGCTGACCATTTGCTATAAATTGGATTCACTTACAACGATAGATATCACACGATCCCAAGGACAACATCATTGAGTCACAATTCACAAACATGGAGAGATAAACCCGAGATACATTGGACCATTCAACATTTCAGACAAAATGAGCCTAGTGGCCTACAGACTTGAACTCCCATTAGAGCTCAGTAGCTTACACGATAAATATCATCATCTTTTCACCAATACCACTTCAGAGACCAACACAAACTGAACTTCGGGATGAAGTTCCTGTTAGAGGGGAAGACTGTCACAACTCGTAATTTCAAGTCCTTTTTCAAACGTCGAAATTTCATTATTTATTTCAGAAGTTACTATTCATCCATTACTATTCATCATTTACTATTCACCGATCACTATTCATTATTTTACTATTCATTGTTTTCGGAGTTAGTTTGAGATTCCGAGAAGCGTTCGAAAATTTTACTATTCATATGACACTATTCATTCCCGGAAGGAAATCACTATTCACGATTATCGTTCATCATTTCGTAAATCTAGTTTACGGGTATTCAAATTCGCGTAACCAGTTAGGTTTAGCTGCGAATCCATGCATCATCAGTAGGGATACGTCATATAGACTGGAGTAGTCTACATATCATCAGTAACACCATCAGCACTTTAGGCCCTACACAGATATGCATTATTTTAATTTACGTATGCTTAATTTGTAATTAACATTACCACTCAGTTTTTACTATGAACGTATACCCAATACTCCCGACTATGATCCTAACATATTTTCACACTCATTATAATAATATAAAAATTATATTATTAGTTTACCTGGTGTTTTCAAATCAACTGCTACATTTTACGGTCGGAGTTTATTACTCCGTCGGTTTGCGATATTTCAACCCGATAATTATTTTTACACCCGATTCTCATCAGGAATGTGATTTTATGATTTTTACAACTTCGTCATATTTTATTTCAACACGTCACGATTTATTTTAGTTAACTCGGTACCCGGTAACACCTAAACTACACAATAACTAAATAAATATACACAAAAGTCTTGCAAATCTTTTCCTCCCATTTAATTCCCCCCTAAAATGTGGATCTTGCCCCCTCCTAGCTTCTAATCCATGTGATATTTAATTAAAAACAAAGACCATAAAGACTTAGCCTAAAAATATCTACACTTACATTTACAATAATTCAAGTAACTAGAAAAACTCTCTCTTTCTCTCCTCTTCTTCACATAATCAGCCAAGGCAAGAAAAACAAGAAGAATCCATGGCTTTTTCAAGATCAAGACATAATCAAGCTTTAGTTTCATTCCTTGTTAAGGTTTTGTGATAAAAACCTAGGTTTCTTAATCAATTTCTCATCAAATCATCTCAAATCTTCAAGTAAGCTTCAAGTAAACTTTTTAATATTTTCATACTTCCATTTGATGTATTTTCAAGTCATAGTAGTAGATCATGCAAATATATATGTTATATATATACCACTTTATACAATAATACTCTTTAATCTTAGATCTATAATTTTTATTAGTGATCTCATGAGATCCACCATTTTTGGTTAAGACTAGGAACCCATGACACCCTAAGAAGGTGTATGGTAGGATTGGGTACTTGTGGAGTTGATTTGAAGTAGTTTGGTTAAGTTTTGAACAAGCTTTGAACTAGAAAAATTGATTTTTCAAACTACATATAAGGTTCTGTTCCATTTTGTAAAACGTGGGAAACTCAGAGGTTTCCGGGTAACATTGGGCTATAGATTTAGAAAATAATTTCAAAAACGAAGCTATGGGCGAAAGAACGGATTAAAACGAGTTTATAACGAAGGAGATATGATTTTTGCAAGTTTAACGACGAAAACTATTTTCTGAAAATGTATTTGCTGTTGGACGAATTTTGACGGACAAAAAGAGGCGTTAGACGTAATCTGTAGGAGCCGAACTACTGAAAATATATTAGTATATATTAGTACGATTCCGGAGATACAAAGCACGTAGAAAACGAGCTTATAACGACCAAGACACAAGCGTTTGAATTTTTGACGATTTTAATATATTCCTTCAGCCAAACACTTAGAAAATTTTCAAGTATTAACCATTTCTCCAAGTGACCAGGTTGAGAGCCATTTTACTCATTGATAAACTCATTTGTGGAAAATTTACATCATTGACATAAAGTTAGTTCACCCAGCCTAGTTTTCAAAACATCCATCCGTTTGTCAAAAGGATTTATAACGAATAACTTATGGTCTCCCAAACTTTCCCGAAAACTGCCCAGAATCTGCCAAAACAGCACAAACACCTCACTTGATGGCTATTTATCTTTATGATCGAAACCCGTATTGACAAACTTCAGTTCTATGACTTTTTAGATAAGGTGAAAATCTTCCTAAAACTACTGAGCTTCTTTCCTAACTCTTAATATTCACCATTTTGCGACTAGTTTTGCGAGGCTAATTTGGGCATATTTTCAAGTAATGAAAATGTTATTTTACGACGAAAATACTATATTTACCGATAAAACACCAAACGAGGATCGTGGAGTACCGTTTCAACGTATTTACATGGAAAGTGGTTATTAACTTAACGAGACGTCAAAAATGTATTTTTCGACGATGAACGTTATTTTCAAATTTCACGAGTGGTATCGATAACATACGTATTTGCATGTGTAGCATCATTTCATTTCTTACATTAGATCATATCATTCATATTAGGTTGCGGTTAGAGATCGAACCTCATTTCGTGTATCCACTTTTGTCATCGTAGCTATCGCACCAGGTGAGTCATAGCCCCTACTCTTTTAATTGTTTTGTAAACTCTTTGGGGGAGAATACATGCTCGTTTTACTTAAACGCATTAATCGCTTTACATGGTTGATTACTCAAATATTTTCAGCTTTACCTAAATATATGTTTGATCACCTGCATTTCATGGGATTTGTCATCCTTGTTTATATGACCTCATGGTCACCCTGCATTTCATTGGTATGTTTGATTACCTGTATTTCATGTGACTTGTCTCTTAAACATTATTACTTATTTTATATGACCTCATTGTCATTATTGTTTACCTGGCGACATTGTCAGACTTATTTACATGACCTCATTATCATTATTGTTTACCTGGCGACATTATCAGACTTATTTTATATGACCTCATTGTCATAGTTGTTTATCTGGCGACATTGTCAGCATTGTCAAAAATTGCTTATATGACCTCATTGTAATATTGTGGTTTCCCCACTTGGCTGTGATGTCAAACGTATTGTGGTTTCCCCACTTGGCTGTGATGCCAAACGTAATATTGTGGTTTCCCCACTTGACTGTGATGTCAAACGTAATATTGCAGGTTTCTCCACTTGACTGATTTATTATATGGCCTCATTGTCAAAAATTGTTTATATAGTGGTATTGCTACAATTATCTTTGAATCTAGATACAAGTATTACTTTTGTTCACATAACTAAATCATATTTGGCAGTGGGTTGTAAACACACAGGTTACAAGTCTCTTATGGCGAGACTTGTAACTGAGTGGATTTACGATGCCTTTGCTAGGAAATCTTCATTCATATGCATTACATTCTTTTTCACAAGACTCTATGAACTCACCAACCTCGTTTTGACAGTTTAGCATGTATTTTCAGGTATTAAGCAATGACACGCTACAGGAGGTTTTGGCAGGGCATGGCATGGTCATAGAAGACTCTGATTATTCATTTGGGGACCGTTTTAAACTATTTTAAGGGCCTACTTCCGCACTACTTTTAACAATGTAAATTCAACATTCTTGATTAAACTATTTTATTCTAAATGATTCAAGTGAAAACCATTTTTGAACGTGTGTTGTAATACCAATTGAGTTACACCCCAGCTACATGTAAGCTTCCGCTGGACCCAATTTTGGGGGTGTGACAAAATACAATGTTTTTCAAGTTGTAAAAATCTGTTTGAAAGTTCATTAAATACCTTTATATCAACCATATCATTTGATTTAAACGACTCAACTGTAAACAAAGAACTTGACTCATCATTACGTTCAGCATCTTGGTCACTTTCTCCCCCTTTATGATTCATATTTGTTAAATCAGAAATGGTATTACTATCAGTCTTTTTCAACAAATATGTGTTATAAGTGGGCATAACTTGATCAGTATGCAGTCGTTCATCAGAAAGCACATTATGATGTTCAGTTAGGGGTACCTCAGCACATGACACTTGTTCTTTTACTACTCTTAATTCAGAGCCCATGTCTGGAGTATCACTAGTCACTGAGTTGCAGGGTGTGTCAAGCTTATCAGTCTCTGATTCTTCGCATATCGTGACACCTGACCCAACATCCGATGTTATACCCGAGTCACCAACACCATCACATGATTGTACCCTACATGCCTTCACCTTGTCATCATAAGCAGGTATATGCTGTGCCTTTTCGTTAATGAATCTTTTCACTTTATCCATAAGCTGGACAACTGTGTCTCTAAACGTGTCAACCTCAATTCCCGTGTGATCAGCAAAGCACTTTTTCGTCATCTCACTATAATGGTCATAATCCCGAGTGAATTTCGAATCAAAGAACACTTGGAGTTGTTTGTTGATCACACAAAGGGCAGCCATGGATCCCATTTTGGAGAATTCTCCTTGGTCAAGTTGTTGTTGTAGCTGATCTAAGTTAAGAATCATTGTGCATGTGAAAGTCTGAACATCTTGACCAAAGAGTGTTGCAAATGCACGTTCGAATCCCATCTTGAATCCAGTTCCCTCTAAAAGTACCGATAGGTGTGAATGAAGTTGTTGAAAATATTCTATGCAACAATCTTTTGCATTATCGATCAATTTAAGTGGCTGGTGAAGTACACTCTCAGATCTGACAGAGTCTGAAGTAGTAGACATGATATGAGCGAGCACGGGATTTTACAATTCTATGATTTAAATCGAGAAATTGATTCTTTCGCGGGATTTTACAAAATCAAGAAGAAACCGTGAGATAATGCTGAGTACTTTAGTAATTGAGTGTGAGATGATAAACTTTGCAAGGTACAGTAAGTAATCTAAGTCAAGTCACAACAAGTCAAATCACACCAAGTCAAATCACAATTAGTCAAATTGCAGGAATCAACTTGCAACGTCAGATTGTAATTAGACAAGTCGCAACAACTCAATTCACAACAATTCTTAAATCACAGAACTATTCAACTCGCAGCGTATAATCAACTTACAATAACATGATCAACTAGCAGTACGATTTGGTTTGGTTGATGCAATTAGTTATGGTGAAATTTTGGTCTAAAAACTTAAAACCTCAAAAACTTCACTCCGGAGCGATTATGGGCCTCGAAACTTTGCTTGAATCGATAAATCATTCAGCATGTCATTCACCTCTGTTTCACGGTCGTTTTGACAGGTATTTCGCTAAAAACGGAGTTACGGTTCAAAAGTTATGGCCGATTGAAGTTTTGACGTAAAAGGTCAACTTTGGTCAACTCGTTGAACACCAACTCGCTGAATGAGCAACTCTCTAGAATGGCAACTCTCTAGAATGGCAACTCGCTGAAAGCCAACTCTCTAGAATGGCAACTCTCTAGAATGTCAACTCTCTAGAATGGCAACTCTCTAGAATGGCAACTCTCTAGAATGGCAACTCGCTGAAAGCCAACTCTCTAGAATGGTAACTCTCTAGAATGACAACTCTCTAGAATGTCAACTCTCTAGAATGGCAACTCTCTAGAATGACAACTCTCTAGAATGTCAACTCTCTAGATCAACTCGCTAGACCAACTCGCTGAATAGGTCAACTCGCTACTACAATAGGACAAATCAGTCGCTTTCTAGCGATTTGTCCTTTTATCCCAAAATAGTAAACCACCAACTTGCTAGTCAGAATTTCAGCAACTCGCTACCAATAATCACCAACTCGCTACCTAGAAAAACAACTCCGAGACTCAACTCGCTAGAAAGAAATTTGCCTCAAATTGCTTCAAAAATCAATTCCGTGAATGATACAACTTATCCAAGTGTAAGACTACTATCCTAGAACATCATAGAACATGAAAGTACATCAATATCACTCAACAAGTCACAAAATGAGATCAAACTAGAGAAATACTACACCAACTATTCGAACCAAATAAGAACACAAAACCACTCCACAAATTTGAGCACCAACAATCTTAGGATGAAACCATGGCTCTGAATACCAATTGTATAATACTCATAAGGATAACATGTATGGTTTATGTGTTATGGATTGAATCAAGTAAGAAAGTTTAGAGAGAGAAAGTGAGTTGGGAGGAATTTCTAGAGAGAGAAAGAGATGAGAGAAAAATGATAATATTGGATTAAGTGAAATGAAGCTCCAACCCTCTCCACATGTGGAGAAGGGTATTTATACTTACAACATAAACGCCCACTCCCGGGCTGCGGATCAGGTATACAGTGGGTAAAGACCCGTCCTTCTTCCACGATGTTACTTAAACTAATTCTAACTAACTAATAAATAAACTAACTACGGGCTATCTTAATGCTATTACAATATTTAGGTGACCGAGTCTTTTATAGGAATATTTGTATTCCTAACAATCAATATTCTGTACGTGTCTAGAAATGTCTTTCAAAAATGATACGGACATGTACAAATGCTTGAACGGGAATTCTTTAAATGTTTTTCTAAAACATGTCGTTTCTCAAAAAGTTTCTAAACTATGGCTTTCGTATACTTCAGTACGAAACCCGTACTTAAACAATGACTTCTGATTATTTTCAAATCAAGGATTCGTACGTTCAATGATGAAATCTTTTTCAAAAAGTTCGAGTCTAAACAAACGAAAAAGATTTCAAGCATAAACTCGTTTTCAAAACAGAATTCTTGAGCACTTTTTCAAGATTGTTTAACAGATTTCTCAAAATCTCTCAAAATTTGTGCTCAAGAAAACTCCCTCTGAACCCTTAAATTGATTTTAAATGTGCTATCATTAAGGGGGAGTACAAACAAAAAAATGTTCCAAAATCATGCAAAATCAAATCTGTCTTTCTCTCCAAAAAAGCTTTTTATTAATCAGTTGATATAAAAAATATCACGTTATGCTATTTTTGAGGGGGAGAAGACATGATTAAAATGTGATCAAAATGTGTAAAGATTGTGGCTGAATCTCAAAAGAGCTCGACTCAGTAAGTACCAATGAATTGACGAAGCTTAAAATGTCTGTAATCGAAAAGACTTGTCCTGGATGGGTAATAATTTCAAGCTATTCTAACTAGTGATGTAAGCGTGTCTCGAATAGGATTTGTCTGAGTAGAGTGTACCATATCGAGAGACTTTCTTTGGACTTGACCAGGACGGGTAATAAGTTTAAGCTAGTCTAACTAGTGATGTAAGCGTGTCTCGAATCAGTCATGTTCACTGAAAGTGGATCAATTAAAAAAGTGCAAACTCCTTCCACATGTGCAAATTTCTTAAATATCCATGAGCACATGTGAAGGGGGAGTCCTTCATAAGAAATGCAAAACTCTCGAAGTGTCAACAATGTGTTTTATTATCATAAACACTTTGAGAGATTTTCACAAAAAGGTTTTATGGCATGTGATCGTTGTACATAGGATAGTCATGCAGTTATAAGGTGACTAAGGTTAGGAAAAACCGTCCTATGATCCACCAGAGCCGGAGGGATCTACCCAAGGACAATTCCAATAGATTAGAATTAGAAGTCCTTAGGTATGATTGAAAAAAGGAGAATATGAGAATGGAGAAAGAAGGGGTTGAAGAATTAAAAGAAAAGTTATGAAAAGGGGTGAAAAGAAATAGCCCTCCAAATGTTCAATCTTAGGGCAGACACCGGGTACAATTCGTATGCTACTAGTTGTTACTAAGGTGACACTGGTATTGAAGACAAAGACGTCATGGACCCAGTGACGCATTGCACTAAACCTTCTTAACCACTCAAGTTCTCTTAAAAGCTTTTGTTTCATTCTCACGGGGAACCGGTGTAATCTATCGACCTGTCTCTTAGAGATGGTTGATATTGAAGCAGGAGACCTCTCCCTAATCTCCGCATAGGAAACCAAATGTGCACTTATCGAGTCTAGAGCCCCGAGATTCATCAAAAGATCTCATAGGAACACATGATATTTCTACACTGGTTGTTCAACATTAAGGACGCCAGATGTAAACTTTAGAGTCCTACGTAGATCTTAGCAATCTGCCAAAACATTATTCACACAAGTGTTTCTCAATGATTGAATGAAAATTCCTGCCAGGGGCAACATCAAGCAGCCCTGACAGCAGGTCACTTCGGTAATTCTTTATGGGTTACGCTTAGTGTTCGCGGTGGTTTCAAATGGTCTACAGTCGTGGAGTGATACCCAGCGACTCACCCAGTCATTGAGCTACTAAGTAGGTCTTGTAAGCTCCCTCGGGAGTATCTGACATGGGAACGGCCTTGGTAAGGGTTAGAAGGAGTCTTCACACTATGCTGTTGACGATCTCTAATTCGAACCTGTAAGTACCGGTTGTTTTATTGCTAACTGTTTCCATGCAGCTATACATCATCTCCATGGCGAAGGATTCCACATGCTCATACATGCATCTCGAAGTCAAAGGAAAGTTCTCACAAAGATCAAAGCAAAGAAAGGTTCAAAGAAAGGTTCTACGCAATATGAAAGAATCTACAAAAGTAAAGTAACAAAGATCTGTGTGAAAGAACGGGAACTACAAATGCATGTATCACAAAGACTGAAGATGTATGAGCATGTTGGAATGGTGAACAACCACCATAGACGTAGAAGTGACGAAAGGCAGATTGCTCTACATCACAAAAGAACAAAGAATGATGAAAAGTCAGTCATCAAAGATCACAAAGCATGAAGGAACAAAGACTAAAGACTATTGTACTATGACACATAATGGTCAACAAAAAGGAACAAAGAAGATCTAATCACGTGGAACATCATTCGAATGACCACCCCTTAGGGGGAGATTGTTAGCATTAAAAATATGTATTTAGAAGTGATGGTCATTCTCATACATGTAACTTTGTAATGTGTTGTAGATTACAATAGAATAGTCAATGGGCTTATGGTTTGGACTAATCTAATAGGTAATAAGTTATGTATTACAACTAGTCCATACTTAATGTAAAAGTCCAATCCATGACCAAGCCCATCCAAGCCCATTAGGGTGTTACATGTCTTACTATATAAACATCTCAAATGAGTCATTTGAGGTGTGTGCTTGTGTGTGTATTTGTGTGTGTTTCTTATGAATAAAAGTTCCATATTTCTATCTCTCTCTCTCTAAAATACGATTCACATACATACATATCAAGTCACCATCTTTCATCTCTACTTCATCTTTGCTTCTATATTGTTGTGATAAAGTTGTGATATTTAAGGTCATACAAGCTACAACTCCACCGCTCCAATACATTTAGCATTTGTTAGTACTACCAGTAGTAATTACAAGCCAACATATGCTGATCACCCAAGCTCATCATCATCCACTTCATACTCCTTTACTGTACCAAGATCACAATCAAGCTCTGGCAATATAATCGAAAATATTCTTCATTCTTTTGATGCTGAAAGTGAGCCACAACAACAGCTTGCTTATGAAGACTTTGATCGAATGGCAAATGACCATTCTTTTAGTAAAAGTTAAGAGGTTTGAAAAGAAGGCTGGAAGAATTATCCAAATCAACAAGAATGAATTAGTAAGGTTTGACAAGAAGAAGGCCATATACTACAAATTCTCTCAGCTAGGTCACTTTGCAAGGGAATGTAGTGGAAAGATGTTGGATGATAAGTCAAGATACTCTGCATTCAAGTCCAAAGAAGTAAACATAGAAGAGAGCAAGGCCATGGTATCTGTTGATTCCATGGTGGATTGGACAGATCATGAGGGGGTACAGGAGGAAAGTGGTGCTTCCTAGATATACAGTATGATTGATGATGCAGGGAATGAAGAAGAACTGGTTGAGGAATTTGCTTTGATGGGGGTCACATCCCAGGTACAAAATTGTCCTTTTGGTTGTCATAATAATTATGCTGAACTTAAAAAGGAATTTGATGATGTAGAGTCCCAATATAAAGAGTATTATTTACAGGTTCAAGCCCATAAAAGTACCCTTCAAACTCTGCAAAAACAAAAAGCTTGGTACCAATCAAATCAATTAGCATATGAGGAAAAGATAAAACTTTTGGAAAGAGATTCAGAAAACACTTCAAATTTACTAAAGTATTCTTAAAGTGTTAATATAACGGTGACTTTAGAGAAACAAGTTTTGCAGACTAGGCTACATGTTACTTTGGTCAGGTTTAACAAGTGGCAGGAATCACAAAAGAATTTAGATAAATTGATTAATAGTTCTATGACTCTAAAATCTAAGATTGGGCTAGGATACAGGGATCATATAGGGCCAGATGAAGAGTATTATCCTAATATGCCAAGTGTTTTTGACCCTACCCCTGAGGATGAAAATTATCAATCTCCTGTTAAGTTTATTAAAGAAGGAGGAATGAATGTAGTTCCTCCACCTATAACAGGAAAATTTATGCCTAGTCTTGACCACACAGACTTTGCTGAATCACATATGACCTATGGTAAAAAGTCAAAGGACTTACCTGACACTAATTCTAAAATTAATGACTTCGTCTCTTATTCTTTCAGTGAAAAGTCTTCAGAAACAAAGACGAATGACTTTGCCTCATGTGATTCAAGTGACAAGTCTTTCTCACCCAAGTCTGATGACTTATCTACTAGAGTAGCTGACGATGAACCCAAGCCAAAGACAATTACTTTAGAAGAAAATTACTTTCATTCTGTTCAAACAATTTTGTTTCTAGTTCTGTTTCTGATAAGTTTTTTTTGTAATAAACAAGGTTGTGTTAAGAATGTCTTTTAAGAATAAATCATGTTTTGTGTGTGGTAGTAAATTCCATCTTATTAAAGATCGTAATTATTACGAGAAAAAGATGGGTGCTTAGAATGGCCAACAGGGTTCTAGACCTATGTGGAAAAATGTTGATAAGATTCCTCCCTTTGTCCCTCAAGCAACACATAAAAGGCCTGGAAAAGCTACCTTTCCTGGTGGTAGTGTAAATCGACCAGCATCTGTTACTGCTGGTAGCCATACTAGACCAGCATTTGTTCCTGCTGGTATGCCAGTTTCTGCTAGTAGTTCTTTTTCTACTCGTAGAAAGAACTTCTCTCCAGTTTCTGCTGGTTGGAGAAAAAGTGTTGCTAGACCTATGACCAGACCTACAAGCTTTTACTTTCAGAATTACTATAGGCCTGTTACTCATGACCAAATGTATAGGGGGGGGGGGAGATGGGAAACTGCTGTTAAGTCCTCAGAAGGTTGTTCTTGGATACAAAATAGACCATATTTGAAAAAAGGATCCAAGAACAATAGTGGATCTCACTAATCTACATGGTTTAACTCTTATTGATCCATTAGGTAGGCCCAAGTCAGTGATGGCTTGGGTCTCCCATAGCAATTAATGTTGTATTTCTTTTGTTGTAGGAAAATCCTCTTTTGCATAAAGACTTAGGTATTGTAGACAGTGGTTGTTCTAGAAGCATGACTAGAAACAGAGAAAAGTTGGATGACTTTGTGCCAATTAGAGGAGGCCCTGTGACTTTCGGAGCAGGAGATGGCAAGATTAAAGGCAAAGGAATAGTTAGGACTTCCAAGCTGGATTTTGAGAATGTATATTATGTGAAAGAGCTGCAAAATTTTAATTTATTCTCTTATTCACAAATTCGTGATAAAAAGAACAATGTCCTCTTCACAGATATTGAGTGTCTTGTGATTGATAAGGATTTCAAATTGCCTGATGATAGTCAGGTTCTACTTAGGGTTCCAAGAAGAAATAACCTCTACAGCTTCAACTTAAGTGAACTCCAGCCTGAAGGAAAGATAACTTGTTTGGTGGCAAAGGCATCCTTGGATGAATCTACAAAATGGCATAGGAGGATGGCTCATGTGAATTTCAAAACCATCAACAAGTTGGCAAAAAATGGATTGGTCAAAGGGCTTCCTCCCAAACTCTTCACAAATGAGTACAATTGTGTTGCATGCAACAAAGGGAAGCAACACAAGGCATCTTATAAGGCCATCACTACTGTGAGCACCATTACTGAACCACTTCAGTTACTACACATGGATCTTTTTGGTCCTACTTCCATCAGAAGCATTGATCACAAGTACTATTGCCTGGTCATCACAGATGACTTTAGCAGGTTTTGTTGGACTTTCTTTTTGGGATCTAAGGATGAAACCTATCATGTGATTAGGGACTTTATAGCCTTTGTAGAAAACTAGCTAAATAAAAAGGTTAAAGCCACAAGGTGTGATAATGGGACAGAGTTTAAGAATTCTAAATTAATACAACTTGAAGAGTGTGCAAATACTCATCATTTTCTGCCCAATTTGGACCGTAAAAATACTGAAAACAACCAAATACACCTAATTATAATGCAGATATCCTTGGTTTGTGTTTTTATGTGTTTCAGGTACAAAAGGATTGAAAACAGACGAAAAATGAGCAAAGTTTGCAAGAATGGCAGAATCAGTCCCTCAACTTTCAGAATTGGCAGAAATAGTCCCTGGTTATTTATTTTGGGAAATAATCATTGAGGGTCCTTGGATTATTAAAACATGGCAAGTTTTACCCTTGGAACAAGTTTGGAAGGTTGGCAGATTTGGTCCTCCAAAAATTCAGAAAGTACAAATTGGTCCTTGGGCTTTTGTAGCTAACAACCAAATGGACCCTTGTTAATATAAACCCTTAATCCAAATCCAATCCAAACATAAACCCACCCAAAAAAAAACCTTAATCCACTTCCAATAAACAACCCTTGGCCCAACCAAGCCTAGTCCACCTCCCTATTTTATCAATAAAAACGTGAGGTCAACCCAGTCAACCCTCTTCATCCTCTTTCCCCCTTTCCCTAGTTTCCAGGACTCAACAATACACCATCCCATCTCCATTGTACCTCCTCCAACATATTTTTCTCCCCCTCCTCTCCCCAATACACCACCCAGCTGCCCTTGGGACTTGTTTTAGTTGTTACTCTCAACATCTGTTGTTTTGTCCTTGTTGGTTTGTTTAGCTTAACTAAGCTTTTGCTTCTGTATTGCTTATTACTGCTTATTGAGTACTGCTTATTTCAAGTTTATATTTTTCTTAGCTTCTTATTAGTATATTAGACTTTCCCAAAAAATTTCATAATTTTCTAATTAATTTCACTATTTTTCTAGGATTTATTTTATTATTTTAGTTTTTAATTCATTATAAAAAAATAAAAACCAAAAAAATGTTTTTCTTTTTCTCAAAATTTTCTTTTGTCTTTAGAAACATAGGAAAATCATTTTTACACTCGTAGGATTAGCGTAGCCTAAAACTCACTTTTATTTTTGCGCGTTAACGTTAACTTTAATTAAAACGCGCATTTTTAGATTTCGTGGCTTAGCATAATTGTTCAACAATACCAAATAAGCTCTCAACCATCCTTAGAAGTATTTTAATGACGAATCTCATACGATATTGCCCATTCACACCTCGTTGGGACATGACCCGAGTAATCACTTGCCCGGTATCACACACACACACACACACACACATATATATATATATATATATATATATATATATATATATATATATATATATATATATATATATATATATATATATTGTATTCACGAGTTTTTGCAAGTCGGCCTTTTGACAAATGTTTAGTAAATTCCACTCACGTCTACTTGTATTTATTTGATATACGTTTCACACGCAATCACAACTCTGTGGCACAAAGGGGATTAAAAGGGACTATAGTAATGCCAAAACTCCACAACATAATGGAATTGCTAAAAGGAAGAATAGGACTCTCATAGAAGCAGCAAGATCAATGTTGACTGATTCTAAGTTACCTACCATGTTTTGGACTGAAGCAGTTAGCACTACTTGCTATGTTTTGAACAAGGTTTTGATAACAAGTCCTCATAACAAAACACCCTATGAGCTTTTGTGTGGAAAGATTCCCACCATCAATCACTTTAAACCTTTTGGTTTTCATGTGTCCATTCTTAACACCAGTGACCAATTGGGAAAATTTGAAGGAAAAGCAGATGAAGGGTTTATAGTTGGGTATTCGGCACATAGTAAGGCCTACAGAGTATACAATCTATCTACCAAGAAGATTGCAGAGACACTTAATTTGAGATATCTTGAGGAGAAGCCTAATGTTCAGGGTACATGTCATGAATGGTACTTTGATCTTGATTATTCAACTGACACATTAGGTTATACTAGATTCAAAGCTAATCAACCTGCAGGTACACAAGATGTTAACACTAACAACGCATGTACTCAAGATGATGACTATGACTCTGAGTGTGATGAACAAACGATACTTGTTCCTTCTTTTCCTTCTAACCAATTTTCAGGTACTTGGGTCAAAGATGCTTCAGAAAGTGATTCAGGTTATGCAGCAGACCTTGCTAGGCTTCAAAGACAAGAACATGAGGCCAAGGAAGCATCATAAAACTTTGGTTTTGAGTTTTCAAAAGACACTGAGGAACTCCTAAGACAAGCAGCTATTAAAGCACGCAGGAACCTGGATTCTGCTGGTAGTGTTACACTTCCTGCTGGTAGTGCATCCCTTCCTGCTCGTAGTGTTACTCTTTCTACTAGTCAAGTCAATGCTGTTGGTAATGACAAAGTTCCTGTTGATGTATCTGTGTCTGCTGCTCATTCCTCCACTTCTTCATTTCAATCATTGGGATTTGATGAATCTCCTCCAAGATATCCAAGCCCTTCTGATCTTGGAAATACACTCACTTCAAGTTTTGAGTTGGAAGGTATTCATCATCAACCAAGTACAAGCATATTCACCTCCTCCTCATATGATGATGACTCTAGTCCAACTCTCAATAACCTAGCATCCAGTGTTGAAGTAAATCCTGTTGCTACTAAGAGGATAAACACTGTTCTTCCTCAATCCTTGATACTTAGAAATCCCTCCTCAACAATTCAAACAAGAAAGAAGGTGAAATAGTCCAAGTTTGGTGAACAGGCTTTTCTCAATTACATTCTTGATCAGAAAAGGAACAATCATATAGACTTTCAACATTGCCTCTTTGCTTGTTTTCTGTCTCAAATTGAACCAAGCAATGTTGTACAAGCTCTTGAAGATCCAAGTTGGGTAGAAGCTATGCAAGAAGAAATGCACCAGTTCCTGATTCAAAATGTGTGGAAACTTGTGCTTTTGCCTAATGGGAAAACAACAATTGAGACAAAATGGATCTTAAACAAGAGGGATGCAAGAGGAATTGTAGTGAGGAATAAAGCTAGGTTAGTTGCTCAAGGTCACAGGCAAGAAAAAGGTATTGACTATAATGAGGTATTTGCTCCAGTGGCTAGTATATAGACCACTGACCATTCACCTAGACACATGGTTAGGCTGATTGCCAAGTTATTTGCCTCCATGAAGACCAATTTTATAGGAGAATATAGGCCTTTAAAGCCTGCTATGTTGCCAGGAGGAGATCAAGGTGCTAGTGCAGCCAATGTTGCTAGTGGTCCTATACCATCTCCAACACCTGATCCTGCTGGTAGTGACATCCCACTTCCTTCTTTTGATGATGTTGTTGGCAATATACCTTCACCTACACCAAATGCAGCTGAGCCCAGTCCTCCACCACCTCCAAGGGATCCAACACCTACTAGGGATCCAACACCTAGTCCTACTAGGGATCCAACTCCAAGTCCTACAAGACTACCCACACATAGTCCTGCTAGGGAGACTTTTGAGGGTGACACTAATATTAGTGGTGATTTTTATGTTTCTCCTACCAGGTCCAATGAAGCTCCTAACACCACATGTCAACCTATTGGTGGGGCTGAGGATCCTGATACTCTCACAAGCATGTCTACTTTGGTCAACAAGTGCTTGCATAAGATTGAGGAACTAGAGGCAGATCTCAAGGATACAAAACAGACTCTGGGTACTGCTGTTCTCACATTGATGAAAAGAGTCAAGCAATTAGAGGCTTAACTAAAGAACAAGAAGAGTAAGGTTGTGGTCTCTGACTTGGATAGCCTTCATATGTTGGCTAGTGCAAATCCTAAGGCTGCTGATTTTGACATGGAAGCAAATGTTCAACCTACCACTAACCAAGAGCTAAATATTACTCAAGTGTCCTATTCTAGAAGGACACGTTTACAGAGGCTCAAGAGGCAATCAAGAGGATTAGCTTTTGAAATCTATAAATCCAATGTTTCTACTGGTAGTAGAGATGTTCCTGCTGGTAGTTTTACTTTTACTGTTGGTAATGAATCCATTTCTGCTCCTATTCCTCCTGGTAGTTCTCCAAGTGTGGTACCTGCTTCCATTCCTATTCCTGCTGGTGGTCCCATTCCTTCTGGTAGTTCTACTCAGGCAGATGTTGCTGCTGGTCAAAATAAGAATTGGCTAGGAAAGTTCAGGCAGAGGATAAGGCTCATGTTCAAAGCAGCTTATCTAGTCAAAGAAATCAACAATTGGATGCTGCTTCTATGTTTTATACTCAGGATGACTGGAATCACATCATGGCTCAAGTTTCTATCAATAATTCTCTTACAAAGGAACTCTTGGGAGATGATGTGACTAAAGACAATTTCCTTGTTAGAATGGCTGAATTGATAAGAAAAAGAAAGCAAGCTGATGCTGAAAGACTTGCAAAAGAGAAGAGGGATAAGTCTATGACTCAGCATAACAAAGGAATTACATGAGAACATTTGTCAAGAACATGAGCTCTGCTGTCTACAGTACTGGGTGGTCTATGGCTTATGTTAGGAAGTTTACAGATTCACAACTCATTGAAAATTTTGAGAGGATTAAGAACTCACTTGAAAAAGCTAGGATTCAGGCCTTTAAGAAGACTTTGGTGAGCCCTAAACCTGCTCTAGAAGAACCTTCTGCTAAACGGTCTAAGCTTTCTGATTATCTAACCTTGCCTTTTTTCTAATGAAGATGCCTCTTTCATCTCTTTTGCATCTGAAGACCAATTTAGTGCCAATCACCCTTTGTCCATTAGGCAAATCAACCAACGTCCATACTTCTTGAAATTTGAATTGCAGAAGCTCATCTTGCATTGCTTCACCCAGCTTGGCTCTTGTAAGGCTTTGTAAGTATTTGTGGGTTCAATCTGAGATAGAAAACAAGCAAACAAGCAATTTTGCAGATCTTTGTGACTGTTTCTTTGATGCAGAGATCTTGCAAAGAAACTTTGATGTTGTAGATCTTTCAGCTCTTTAGTCATTCTTCTTGTTTGAATAGATGATGTTGGATCACTAAGAATTTGATCTTTGGGATTATTCTTGTAAACTCTTGTGTTAGTAGTTGGACTAACAGGAATATTGAGTTCCAAATTAGTAATGTCAGCATCAGCTCCTAACAATTTGCCATCAAGAGCTTCATCATCTGTATCATAGTAGATATTCTCTAGAGGAGGCATATTTGGATCATCAGGATAGTTTGGATCAACATAAGTCCTATCCTGAGTGTCTACTGTTTGAACCTTTGGTGAAGAAGTAGAGTTAGTTGGCTTGGCAGCAGAATTTATTGAAGCAGTAGTTGTTTCTTTTGGCCTAGCAGTAGAGTCTTCTGAGTCAGCAGTAGAGTGATCTTGCCTTGTAGGAGAGACATCAACAACCACTTTAGGTGCTTCATTTGTTACCTTTTCTGCATCAACAGGTATCTCAATGCCTTCTTCTGATTCCTTAGGTTTCTCTTGAGCAACAACATCTTCTTGTGAACTTTGATCCTTCTAAAAGGGTAGTAAAGTTGGACCAATCTTTAATTTCTCTACCAAAACAAATTCTTCTTGAGGTTTGTTACTGTCCACACTTGCAATAACTGGCACATAATTCACAGTCTTGGTAAGAATATCAACATTAAACAACCATTCTGGTCCTTTCCCTTCAACATTAGATGTGTTCTCACTAAACTTGATATGCAAATTCTCCTCTACATGTTTGGTTCTCTTATTGTACACCCTGAAAGCTTTACTATTCACAGAGTAACCAACCAAGTATCCTTCATCTGCTTTTTCTTCAAACTTGCCTAACTGATCCTTAGGGTTCAAAATAGTAACAAGACATCCAAATGGTTTGAGAAAATTAATCATTGGTTTTTTCCATGAAATAACTCATATGGAGTCTTTTTGTGAGGCTTAACTACCTTACTTCTGTTTTGCACAAAACATGCAGTGTTTACAGCTTCAACCCAAAAAAGGTATAGGTAATTTAGAATCAGATAACATTGTTCTTGCAGCCTCAATCAGTGTCCTGTTTCTTCTCTCTGCAACACCATTCGGTTGTGGAGTTCTTGCAACACTATATTGTCTTAGAATACCCTTTCCCACACAGAATTCATTCATCACACTATTCTTGAACTCAGTTCCATTGTCACATCTGATTATTTTCACCTTGTGGTTGTGCAGGTTTTCAACTCTGCTAATGAATGCCTTGAGTATCTCTGGAGTTTCATCTTTAGTAGCTAGAAAGAACACCCAAGTAAACCTGATAAAGTCATCTGTGATAACTAGGCAATATGACTTCTTGTTTAAACTATTCACAAAAACATGCCTAAATAAGTCCATGTGAAGTAGGTGTAGGGGCTTAGTAATTGTGTTCACAGTCTTGGACTTGAATGAAACTCTATGTTGTTTACCCTTTTGACAGGCAACACAAGTTTCACAATTTTCAAACATCTTTGTAGGCATCCCTCTTACAAGATTTCCTTTCACCAACTTGTTCATCGTCTTGTAGTTCAGATGTCCAAGTCTACTATGCCATAATTTGGACTCATCAATAGTGGCCTTTACAATTAGACAAGTTAAAGCTCTTTTGGGAACAATGTTCTTAATATGGTCACTGTATATATATCATCATTTCTAGGGACTTTCAATAGCACAAATTTATCATCTGGCAACTGAAAATCAGGAGAAAGGATCATACATTCAGTGTCTGTAAAAAGAACAAAGTTCTTTTTGTCACACATTTGGGAGACACTAAAGAGGTTAAACTTAAGCCCTTTCACAAGAAACACCTTCTCAAAGTCCAAATTCCCTGTCCTTAGTGTTCCTCTGCCAATAATCTTTCCACCTTTTGGATCATTCCCAAAAGCAACATAACCACCTTCAAAAGGCTCAAAGTCTTCAAGTTGAGACTCATCACCTGTCATGTGTCCAGAGCATCCACTATCAACTATAACAATATCTTTTAGCTCATCCTGTAGATTACCCTGCACATGAAAATAGAGAAATTAGTTTCTCTTGGGGACCCAAGCCATTACTGACATGGATCTACCTTGTGCATCAACATAGTCAAATTTCTTTAAGTCAATTGATGGATTGCTGTTTTTGGAAACATTGTTTGAAACAGATGATTTAGGCTTCCAAGTCCCGCAAGCAGAGGCCTTAACATCATAAAAATGATTTCCTACAACTGTATTTGTTAAAACTTTTGGCCCAGAAGTATAAAGTTTTGTACTAGCAGCAGAGTGCATACTAGCAGCAGAGTGCTTACTAGCAGCAGAGCCAGCAATAGAACCAGTTATGGTTTTAAAAGCACCATTTTATTTAGCAGCAAAAATAGATCTAGTTGCACCAGATCTAAACAACACAACCCTTGGAATCATATTTCTATTAGGATGAGGGTCAGTATTTTTAGAAACATATTTATGATTCACCCTTGAGTATTGATTCCAAACTAGCTTTTGGTGGTCTTTACAACTATTTATCAAATGTTCAAAACTACCACACTTATAACAAGCCTTCTTCTTTAGTTGAAACTAACTATCTAACTTATTTGAAACTAGGTTATTAAAGTTTCTCTGATTACCCCTAGGCTTATTATAAAATCCTTTCATCTGATCTCTAAGAACCTCATTATATTCTACCATTTTCCTAGAGATACCCTTACCCAACACAGGTCTCACAAACTTAATATGTTCAACTTTAGGTTCAACTTTTACAGGAATTTCTTCCTTTTTCTCACTTTGTTCTAGTTCAGCCTGTTCCTCATCACTATCAGAATGCCAATCTTCAATAGTAGGAGCCTCAGGAAATTTTCTAACTTCAACCTTAGGTGTTTCTATGACACTTGTACTATGTTCACCTACAGGTTTTTCCATGTCTAACTCACTAATAAAAGACAATTCTTTTCCTGGTGGAGCATAGACACTCTTAACTGGAGGAGTAACTTCATTGTAGCCTATTCCACTTCCTTTCCTCATCAAGGTACTCTCAATAGATTTATTAACCAAATCAGAAGCATATTGTTGTTTGTTTACTCTTACTATATGTTTATCTTTATTAGCAAGAGCTGCATCCCTATCTTTTTCTGCTTCTTCTAACTTATTCTTGAGAAATTCAATCTCACTGTTTTTCTTATAGATCTCAACATCCTGTTGGTTAATTCTATCTACATATTCTAGCTCACACTGTTTGAGATATTCTAATCTTCTTTCCACATTTGGAATACCTACTTTGTAACCTAAGTTATCAAGTTTTAGGTGTTCAACTTCTCTTATTAAACTCTCATTCCTAGACTTAAGTTCTTCTACAATGTCAACAAATGATTTAAAAGAACACACAGATAGATCAGATTCATTAGATACCTTATAGTCAGATCAAGAAGATGATGATGCATAGGCCATAAGTGCAAAGTTATGCACTTTAGGCTTGACTTGAGCTACCAGAGAATAATTTGGTTCTTCTTCAGTCATGTCACTCCAATCATAATCTCCCAACCCATCACAATATACAAATGCAGTAGTGGTATTCTTTGATTCTTCAGAGGTCTTCTTTGGAGCTTCAGCATTGGATGTGTGTCGGTTGTGTACAAGTTTTAAAATTTATAAACACGATTACCGGATTAACTATTCAACAAATACGAGCAAGTATACTCGTCCATTTTAGTAAAGGTGGGTATGTCGAGATCGTCCCAAGGGATATATAGATCAAAGTATTAGAAAACTAGTTTGGATAAAAGGGTTGTCAATCCTTTACTATCGAAAATTCAAATATTCAAGAAACAATAAAACTAAAACATATGCTTATGTGAAATGCCATAATCAATCAATTGGAGTATTCATGTTAAACTTGGTGTAAACTTGTTATGATGCACAACTTTTATATGAATGACTAACAATCAATGGTGTTTATCATGTTAAACCATTACTAGAATTAAATCATCTAGCTACTTCCTTTCGGTCTAAGACAACTAGAATAATAATTCCATTAACACAATGTTGTTTAAAAGCAATTCTTTACTTATGAATTCCTACGAATCCTTTCGGCCTAATTTTGTGTTGAAATCTTCTCAAATCCATTTTAAAGAGTAAACATGATGCTCATCACACACCATATCCCATACTAATTCGTGCACTAACTTTTTGGAATAAAACCATTTAGAAAACCCTTTCAGCCAATATTCCCCAAAGATGTTTTTATCAACAAATTAAGCAAGATTAGATATTATCCCAACAAACTCATAAATTAAGAAGAGTTTTCATGCATCACCTTTTTAAAGAAAAGAATACTCCATGACTAACTACATCATTCACACAAGTATATACCAAATCACTCCATATCAATTTTATTAAAACACAAGTAGTAAACAAAACATTCATTATATTCAAAGTAACAAGAATTCATTGTAAGTAACAGGGTGTACCTAGCTTGAGAATTACAAGAACTAAAATCGTGGAACTATAGTAACCACACGCCTCCAATCGACTACCAAATACAATAAACAACTCCACACACTTAACCAAACTATTGAGACTTTAACTCAAAGTTTCCTGGACGTTCTTACTGCTGTAGCATCCTTTAGGGTGAGAAATATTAAGATAGTAATAACTTGGTGTAAGTTATTACTTAGGATTTTGTGGTACATTTTGGTTGCAAGCCTAGATGTCATTATATAGCCCCCAATCACTTAATTCTCAAGTAAAAACGTCCCCCAAGAAGTTATTAGTGAGAAATGATCAGCCATCCATGATAATGAGGAGTAAAAACTCCATTAAATGCAATCTTGTAAAAACAGCCACCATCCAACCGATAGGTATTGCGTCCAACCGATCGGTTGGTTCTTCAGGTCAATTCCAACCGAATCGGTTGCGGGATCCAACAGATCGGTTGGATTGAACCGTTATGCAATTTTTGACTTTTCTTTGTTATTCTTTGTCGCATGCATTCTCTTCCACTTTGGTACTAACTCCTTCCATAGAACTTGATATTATCTTGACATATGAACGTAGAAATCTTGAATCTATCAAATCCTTGAGTCCTTGTGTGATTCTTCACTCGTTTCCTTCTCGAAAATCTCCAATTATGCACATTCACTTCATTTCTTCATCTTTTCATCACTTTTTCCTGTTTTTGGCTACATTTGCTTGTACAAACACTTTTCCATGATTAAGTAACAAATACGTACAAATATGGCCAAATATGATGCATAAAACACACCTAAAAACATGTATAATTTACGTGTTATCAAATCCCCCACACTTGAGTTTTGCTCGCCCTCGAGCAAGTCTAGAAGAAAAATAATCTCAATGGCACAATTTATTTATGTTCCCAAAAATCTAACAATCATCCCTAAGGTTAATTGTTAATTTTTAATGCGAAAATTATATGGAGCATTAATAAGTATAAAGCATGATAACATAACTAAGCACCTCACGAAAGATAATTTGAATTCACTCATCACTCAAAGGTAATTTGATTGGTAAACCACTCATTGCTCAGTCATGATTAATGTTTCTTACCTTAATCTTGTACAAGTATCAAAACAACAAAACAAAACATCAAAGAGGTCTTTTATCGGGTTGTAACATAAGGCTTAACGGGTTGTACCTGGATAATGTTCAAACATCTCATACAAGAATCAAATAGATCACTGGCACGCATTTTTTTTAGTAAGTAATGACGGATGGTCACTAGATTTTGTTGGCATGAATATTACGATATTTAATCTAAACATTCTCTTCATGTTTTGATGATGACAAAGATGTAAGTTACAACATATAACGTAAAGTGCTTAAGTTACTTGTGATCACAATTCATCTTTGCATTCTTACGTCAACAAGCCTCGACATCTCAACGTCTCGAGTTTGCCTCAACAATCACTTAAGGTATGTACAAACAAATGTCTAATACATTTTATAATCAAAGGGATTTTATTTAAACATTACAAAGTTTATAAAATGATATAAACATGTCATATATTTTTTGAAAAACAATTTTGGTTATTAAAGGAAAATGTTCAATTCATAACAAATATATGAATTCAAATTTTTAACCAAAATCAGTTAGTTTTTCACCAAATAAACCTTCACAAGAAAAGACAAAGATTTCTGGCCGTTTCAGTAGGGCGGCCCCCTTAGTTATGGGCAACCCCCTTAATAATGAAGGGGACCGGCCATACAATTAAGGGGACCGGCACGCTCCTCTATCAGAAATCTTCTCCTATAAATACCACCTCAAACCTGGTATTTTCCTGACCCTTTTGCACAAATATTTTCAGATACAATTCTCTCTAAACATCCTTCTAAAACCCTTTGATCATAAGATTATTAATCTTTGTTTCAAGTGATCCAATCTCTCATAACTCAAAGTGCAAGAGAAGAATCCTCCCCATCATAAAGCCAAAGATGTAGTTAGTGCTTATGTTAAGTTGTGAGCTTTGTATATGTAATAAGTAGATCAAGATGATCTTACTTAGTAGTGAGTTTATGAGTGAGTAAGAAGTTGTGTGAAGAAGTAGTAGTGTGGAGAAGTTATGTAGGTGTGAAGTAATAGATGTGTGAGTATGTAGTGGAGTATAGAAGAAGTTGTGTAGTGGTGAAGAAGTCGTGAAGTTGCGAAGCCATGAAGAAGTCGTGAAGCCTTGAAGAAATAGGTGTGTTGTGAAGAAGTAGTGAAGGTGTGATAAGTAGTGTAGTAGTAGTGTTGTGAAAAAGGTGTGTTTTGGTGTGAGATTGGTTCTAGCTACTATTAGAACTCGACATTTAGCTTAGTGTCGTTAAATGGTGTAAGCAAAAGTTGTGTAAGGTTTTCTCCGCCAAAAGGGAGCTTGTTGAGTAGTGAAGAAAACTCTCGAGTAGGTGACTCGGGGAGTGGAGTAGGGCAAGGAAGGTCTCCTTGTAGCCGAACCACTATAAATCATCGTGTCCGGTTTGCATCCTCTTTCTCCTATCTTTTTACTTTCATTCTTCATTTATCGCGTTATATCTATGCTTGCAAATATGTGTTGATTGTTGCTTATATTATCATGATGATTGATTGTGGTGTAGTTACAAGTTAATATTGTGATAGGATATAAAATTGTATGATATTGTCTAACGGACTTATATATTATTAACACTTCTCATATCAAGTTTAACTTAATCGATAAGTTGATACAAAATGTTTTAAGATTTCAAAAGGAAAACGTATTCACATAAAGATCGACCAAAGCTTCATTCATAAAACTAAGTTTCCAAAACTAATTCATAAGTGTACATATATAACCGATCTTATTGATTATATGTTGTTTTCACACTAAACTCTAATTGAAGGTTTTTCAAACAAACAATTGAATAAATTTGAATCAACATTTTGAAACCAAGTTTTTATAAAATTAAAAAGAAGGGAAAACTATTCAACCCCCCCTTCTAGTTTTCCACAGATTTTACCTTGGATTGCTGGCGCATCATTTGCATAACGGATGGTCAACAAAACATTCTCTAGATTGCTAGCGCGTCATTCCATTACCAAAAATACGGATGGTCACTAAAATTTTCATGCACTTGATATTTTCAAAAAGCCAAAAAGGGTAGGGATAAGGAAATATTTATAGAATTGGTTTTAAAAGAAAAACAAAATCAAGTATAAATCCCATTGTTCCTAGTTACCGAACAAACCTCAAACCCAAAAATGATTATAGTTACAATCATTCTCCTTCTTTATGAACTCTTTGTATATTGATATATCGATTCGCCAGGATAATATTCTTCATTCTTAGCACATTGGCTAACAAAATATCACATAATCTTATTCCATCTCCATACATAGCATAGCACATTGGCTATAATTGTCATCTTATAGTTGCGATGACTTATTCATTTTTTTTTACACAAACATCACATCTCCCCCACACTTCGCATAAGCATCACCACAAAAATACAAAACTAAAGGTGATCAATCTTTTTCTTTGTTGGAATGACATACACGAATGATAAAGTGTGGCTAACTATTAATCATCAAAAACAATCCATCAACCAAGCAACTAGTAACCCACCATTTAGACTTTGACAAGTGTTAGGCTAAGTGATGAGTGTGTAAATACTCATCATTTTTACCGTATTTTAACTGCCAAAACACGTGAAAACACTCAAGAATGCATCAAAATAATGAAAATATCCCAAAGATCGTGTTTTATATGTTTCAAATGCAAAATGATTGAAAACAAACGAAAAACGAACAAAGTTTGCATAATTGGCAGTTTCAGTCCCCCAACTTTAAAAATTTGTCAAAACTAGTCCCTGAGCATTTATTTTGAAAGAAAATTCAAACCAAGTTCTTAAAAACCAAAAAAATACCAAATAATGATCTTTGGGTGAAAATTTTGGAAAAGTCACAAATTCATTCCCTCAAGTGTGCAAAATGACAAAAGTGACCCGGGAATTATTCTTTGAAGAAAATTGATTAAACGGTCATTGGGAATTTTACATTTGGCAAGAATGGTCCTTGGTAATACTTTGAAGAATTGACAGTTTCGGCCCTTCAAATTTCAACAAGCTACAACATCGTCCTTGTGTTTAAATAGTTCAAAACTAAAATGGACCCTTTGCAAACTATTAACACCGGATCCACCCAAAACCCCACAGGCCCAACCTACACCTTATATCTCCCTCAAGCCCACCTTACTCACCCCAGCCCAAATCCACTTTAATATATCAAACCCTAACCTGTAACTAAAATAACACGCCCCCCTCCCACCTTTCTTCTTCCCTCGCTTTATCCAGGATATAACAAACCTCCACCATCTCTCTCCATTACCCAGAAAATACACCACCTCATCCACTCAACCTCCTGCAACACTCCTCCACCCTCAAAAGCACCATTCTACTATCCTCCCTCACCTCTCACAAACCCGTACCTACCTCCCTGCCAAGCTGGAAATCCGTGTACAAGATTTGGGCGCCAATACAAGAATCAAGGGCTGATATTTCCTAGCTTGAATCAACGGCTGAGATAAAGACCAACACAAGAAGACAACACAAGGGGAAGAAATCTAGACCAAACCCTAGCTTTTTCTCAGTATAAGTAGTTAGTGATATTGTAGCCTCAAATGCAATTAGGGTTAGTTTAATTTTCAGTATTTCCTTAGTTTTACTTCAAGTCTTTTGTATTCTTTTTCAAATCAATGCAAGTTCTAGTTATTTCAAAAATCTTTACTGAGATTATTTACTTCTGTTATTTGTTTATGATTTTTCTCTTCTCGGTTATGTTTATGTAGGTAGATGCAACCCTTTACAAATCATTTTATTATAAGTTTCAGTTCTAAAAAAAAAAAGTCTGCTTTCATTTTTCCAATAGCACCCTCAGATCGTGTGTTTGGCACAGGTGGCATCTTGGGCCAAAATTAGTTTTGCCCAAGTTATTGAACTTAGGTTAGGTTTAGATTAGTGTTGTTAGTAATTACAAAGTAGGTTTTTACATCTTTAAGTAGGCTTCAAGCATTTTAGTCAGGCTTCTAAACCCTTCAATCATAACTGTTTTGATTAGTAACTTAGGATAAATCTAGTGTAAGTCTATTGTAGTTACTGTTATTTGCTTCTAAACGATTTAATTCACCAATTTATATTCTGGTTGATAAGTTTTTTTAATACTAAAGATTCGTTTGTACCATTTAAGCATACTACATCAGCATAATATTTAGCTCAGCATAGGTTTTTCCAATTACTTTTCCAGTTTCAATTGTCGTTCAATCTTCATTGTTTTTGCTTCTTTATGCTTGTTGCCTGTGTTTACTTATTCACAACCTATTAGCCGTAGCTCTATCATTAGCATGCTTCGATATTAGCTTAAAATTAACTCCATAAGGCCTGCTACACCATCAATTTAAGCTAGGTTCTGCCCAGCAGTTAGCAGCCCCCACCTGTCCCAAAACCTCTTTTTAACTTTAAATTAAGTTAGGTTCCAATTTGATTTAGGTTCTAGGTTTAGTTGTGCCAGTTATTGGTAGTTCATATTTTGCATGTTTGTGCTTATCTTTGAATTCAATAGCTTTTGGTGGCTAATTTCTACCCAATTTAACCACTGGTACAACAACCTTCATAGCTCAGTTCACTTTTTCATTGTAACTTTTTAGCGTTAATTAGTGGTACAAATCTCATGATTTTTGTTTCTATTTACTTTCCACCAGCTATTATTTATTTTTCATCAGCTTTTGGACCCTAGCTTTTCCATTAGCTTGCCAAAAATTTCGCTTGAAGTCACGCATAAGCCCCTAAATATACCCCATTTGACCCATTTAGGCCTGCTGTTTTGCTGTCACAAACAGCCCACTTCGACTTAAATTTTAGCATGGTAGTGTAGGTTTCTTGGTTCACGGCTTTGTTTAGGTTCCCCTTAGCTGTAGTATAACTTAGAACAGCTTTTCGTGTCTGTTAGTTGCCCATGTTGGATCCTTAGGCTGCTGGTGTGTAATAGCAGTTCCAACTGAATTTATTTGCTTTGCAATTTGCTTGATCCTTGCTTATTTTTTGTTGTTTGTTGTTATTGTTGTGATTGTTTGTGATTGCGTTGTGAATTTGCATACGGTTGGCTTTTTGCTTATTCAAAACTCGCTTTTTTTCAAAAAACTCCACTGTTCGGGGTTCAAGTTTGTTATAAGCTGATTTCTAGCTTTCAGTAATAATAACTGTGTTAAAAGTTGGATGTTTTTGATAGATTACAAAAGAGAAATTGAAAAGAAAAAAAAATAATTTGAAAAAAAAGTGGGGTAAGGGATTCGAACCCTTGACCCCTGGATACCACAACAGACACCAAACAACATCTCCAAACCATCTGTGCTAGCCACTCTTTGTTGTTAAGCTTCCATTTGTTTTATATTTAACATAGTGTCACTCCTTAGCTTATCTATATTTCAGCTTTCTGTTTGCTTATTCACTGCTTATTTAGAACTGCTTATTTTAGTTTTTTTATTTTTCCTTGCCTCATTTTAGTGTAATAAAGTTTCCCAAAATTTTTTATAATTTTCTAAATAGTTTTACTAATTTTAATTCATCTATTTTAATAATTTAGTTTTTAAATCATTATAAAAAACTTAAAAGAAAAAAAATATATTTTTCTTTTCCAAAAATTTTCTTTTATTATTAGAATCGTAAAAAAATTATTTGTAGGCCCGTAGGACTCGCGTAGCTAGAAATTCACGTTTTTAATTGCGCGTTGACGTTTATCTTAAATAAACATCACGTTTGTTTGTTTATTTGTGTTTTTAGGATTCCCGATACCTAACATGTTTCCCATAGTTTTTTTTAGGTTATTTTAAATATTTCTTAGCATTCCTTAGTTTATTTTTCCATTTAGGTTACGTTTATTCTATTTTCGTTCATTAATTCGTAATTTTCGTTAATTTAACGTATCACAAAACCAAACAATCTTTCACAACCAAACATACAAGGTTTTAATCTTGATCTTTCCTCGAAACTTTCCATTCACACCTCGTTGGGGTACGACCCAGGAAATCACTTACCGGTTTCACAATTTAATATCACTTTCACGAGTTTTGCGAGGTAATCTTTTTCCTAAAAGGTTTACTCGTATTCCTCCACGTCTTGTTGTCTCACGATAACATAGACTACACGTTTTTTGATATTTTTGATAAATTGTTTTTGCACACACCAAAACACAACGAATCAAATGGCGCCGCTGCCGGGGAGGCTGTGTGTCGAGAGTCTCGATAAGGTTTAGACAATTAGTCTTGTAGAACCTTCGCAAGAAGTTACGCTTTCATAAAAACTTATAAAAACCAAAAATATTTTTCTTTTGTTTCTATATATGTATTATATCTATATAAGATAAGAAAAACACAAAAAGATTTTCCCGTTTCCTTGTTTGATAATAACAACATTAAAATCTTACCACCGCAAACCAAGGCAGAACACTTTCCAACTGGGGGTGTGACCATAATAAGTTCCCAAACAAAAGATCAAAACTTGCCTTTGTATTACTTGCGTTTTGGAAAACTTTTAATCGATAAGCTTACATTAAGAGGAGTCGAAACGGTATAGGGCGATCCAACGAACTTCGCCCTAGTGAGAAATCCATTCTTTTCTCCCGCTCCTTGTACGTTTGTCCTTAAAGGTTAACCTTGCGTTCGTGATTATTGGTTTAAGTTCCCCTGTCTTTATGAGTTGGTCTTGTTTTAATTGTTGTGCTTTTCGAAAAACCCAAAAATAATCTTCGTCTCCTATACGTTTGATTCTCGCCTCCTTATACCTTCCTCATTGATGTTTAATTCTTATGTCATCACTCGCCTATCACTGTTTTCATTGTAAAGGTCTGGTGGATGACAATCTTCATTGTTACAAGTGTGGGTGTGAGCGGTGTGGAAGTAATATTAGAGATGGATTTTGTAAATGGTGAAAAGCATATCCGAATGCTTTCAATGATTCTCAAAATTCTTCCGACTACCCCTCACATCCCGAAATACGTACTATTAATGGCAAACCGTCAAGAGTCGATCCACACTCTTACGATTTATGATTCGAAGTTTATCAAGCAAACGTACTGAGCTTAAAACGGTGACTAAAATAAACGACGTGCCTAATCATCACGTTTATTAAGAACAAAAACCGGGGGCCATAACGGAAGTGGTAGAAACTCCTAGTTCTCAGAGCACACCACTTGTCCCACCTCCAGATTTTTTAAAATGTTCTTCGAGACTTGATAATCATTCGAATTATTTTGTTGATTCTTTGAATGGTCCGATTCCTTCTCTAAGGCAATCGTTTATTCCTTGCGTCGGTTGTGGTGAGCCACTTTTCGGTCTACCATGTCGTTGGTGCACGTGTGAACAATGTGGTAACGATATTCAAAACGGAAGTTGTTTGTTTTGTGGTTCGAGTAATTCATTCGCTTACGATTCTAATCCGAGCTTTTGCAATGAGCACAAAACAATTTCATTTCATATGAGCATAATCCGTGTTATCAAAATTTCAATGCCGAATCGTTTCAAAATGCACCAACTGCACAACAATACGGTTGTGAGTATTGTGGAGGTCTACATTTTAGCACCGATTGTCAAACTAGGAATCTTTTTCCTTGTGACAACAATTATCACGACCAACCTCCACAATACCAAACTTATGAAACACAACCTCAAACATTTCCTCAAGAACTTTTGCAAAATGTTTTAAATACTTTAAATGATCTTAAGGATTTGGTTAACAAACCTACTCTGGAAGAACCTCGTCCGAAGTCTTACAAAGAAATACTAGCTGAAGAAGCAGAAGAAGCAGCTAGAGTAAGATTTCGAATGCGTAAAACTATCATCTATGATGATGATTATGACAGTGATGATGATGAAGATAACATTGTTATTATTCAAAAAGATTCACCAAATTCATCAGTTGTGGTTCCTTCCATGAAAAATCAGGGAGAAAATAATGTGACAAAGTCACTAGCCGTTGATCAAATGGAACTTGAAGAATCCATAACTGCTAGTACTTCTCAACTCCATCAGTCTGTTGTTATCACACCCGAAGTTCACACTTACTCTCTGAACATGGGGGATGAGCATCTTAGCACTATTCCTGAAAAGGAATCGGACGAATTCATAAAGTCTAGTGTTGAGAACCTTGTCCCAATCCCAGGAGAGTCACAGGGAACTTTTGATCATATGTGTGATTCACCTTCCCCTCCTAAAAATCCAAATGATCATTTTGAAACTTTCTCCGACTTTGATGATGATTGTACATCTTATGGAGAAGTTGAGTATGTAGAGGCATCACTGCCTCATTCTGATGTTGACCTTCTCCTTGAGGAGTTCATAGATGAACTTACTCACATCAATCCACTTCCATTGGGAAGTGATGATGATCTGTTTGATTTCGAAGCCAATCTGGGAGAAACTGAAAATCTTTTAAATTCTAATCCCAACATCGAGCTTAGTACTTCACATACTGATGAAAATTCTTTATCTTCTAGAAACATCAGTCATGTGGAAGGATTACTTTCTGAGCTAGTCAGCTTAGAAGAAGAGAATGATGAAACTGACACTGAAATCAAAGATGAAGCACTTCGTGCAACATTATTGAATGCCAGTTTTCTCATTTCCAAAATCGAGGCTTTCAAAGAGAAACCTATTTCATCTCCTATCCCCATTAAGGATAGTGACATTTTCTCCGATGATCCTATTCCGGAGTTTGAAGCCTTCCATTTTTATCCTATGGGAGAGAAGATTAGTGGCAGTACCACTTCTCATTCTCATAATTCTCTCCCCGATTACGAATCATTTACCTTCGATGAGTTCTCCTATGAACTCACTCACATCAATCCCGAATATGATTCATTTACATTCGAGGAGTTCTCCTGTGAACTCACTCATATCATATCTCCACCGGAGTATGATAACTTCTATTTTGATCTAGACACACCCGGGATATGTCTTGATCACATGAGCTTAAATGATGAGATTCATGATGATGAATCCATGAATCCTCCTCCTGATGATGATGAGTTAGTCAAGATGTTTATCATGAATTTCTTTCTCTTTTTCACCTATCGGGTGACTTCTCCTGTTCTTCACTCTTTCGGGAATGAAGACATTATATTTGACTCCGGCATCACCGCTTATAGTTTATACTATTTTAAGCCGGGTACTTATCTCATCGGTGTGGAACTTTCACGTGCTTCAAATGTTTGTCCAAACATCTTGAATGAAAGTCCGATGGAGATTGTTTCTTCCACATCTTGCTTCCCCAAGAACCAATGAATTCGGGGTTGAGTAAAGCTAGCGACTCGGTAAACAAAAACAGTAGCATGTATATGGGGTTTTCACCCTAAGTGTGGGTGAGTGCCCCTGCTATGGTTACAAATAAAGTGAAAAAAATGGTGTTTCCACATTTAGATTGTAATGTTAGCCTTTTACGTTCAAAGAGTCGGCATAATAGCCGGGACTTTGAATATTGAGGACAATATTCAATTCTAAGTGTGGGGGATGGAAATTCTAGCAAATTTTATCACATTTTACCATCTAGTACCCCCGTTTTTGGCAAAAATTTTAAAAAATTTTCACTTGAGTTTCAAAAATTTTGTGGTTATCAGTCCGCCATGTCTAAACGACAAAAGGATTGGCTAATCCAGGAGCAAACGGCTCTTGGTAAAGATATATCAAATCCGTTTATGGCTTACAATTTGCCCAAAATTGTATGGTATTTCAACTCGTCATATCCTAAAAAGTGAAAGAGTTGGCTAGCCCGCAAGATTATGGCTTGTGGTAAAGGCAGTGGAAAACCATAATTGGTAATCAACTCACCAAGATGTCGACTGTGTCCATCAAGAGTAGAAGCAAACGGCTTCTGGTAAAGACAAATCAAAACCGTTGAAAGCTGGTGGTTTGCTCAAAATCACATGGTTATCAGGTGGACCATAGTTCTTACTTGAACCGAAACACTTGGCTACTCCAGAAGTGATGGCTTTTGGTAAAGAGATTTCAAATCCATTAATTTTCACAAAAGATTGCTAGGGACTAGCAATACTCAAGTGTGGGGGATTGATGAGTGTGTAAATACTCATCATTTTTACCGTATTTTAACTGCCAAAACACGTGAAAACACTCAAGAATGCATCAAAATAATGAAAATATCCCAAATATCGTGTTTTATATGTTTCAAATGCAAAATGATTGAAAACAAACGAAAAACGAACAAAGTTTGCATAATTGGCAGTTTCAGTCCCCCAACTTTAAAAATCTGTCAAAACTCGTCCCTGAGCGTTTATTTTGAAAGAAAATTCAAACCAAGTTCTTAAAAACCAAAAAAATATCAAATAATGATCTTTAGAAGAAAATTTTGGAAAACTCACAAATTCAGTCCCTCAAGTGTGCAAAATGACAAAAGTGACCCGGGAATTATTCTTTGAAGAAAATTGATTAAACGGTCCTTGAGAATTTTACATTTGGCAAGAATGGTCCTTGGTAATACTTTGAAGAATTGACAGTTTCGGCCATTCAAATTTCAACAAGCTACAACATGGTCCTCGTATTTAAATAGTTCAAAACTAAAACGGACCCTTTGCAAACTAGTAACACCGGATCCACCCAAAACCCCACAGGCCCAACCTACACCTTATATCTCCCTCAAGCCCAACTTACTCACCCCAGCCCAAATCCACTTTAATATATCAAACCCTAACCTGTAACTAAAATAACACGCCCCCCTCCCACCTTTCTTCTTCCCTCGCTTTATCCAGGATATAACAAACCTCCACCATCTCTCTCTATTACCCAGCAAATACACCACCTCATCCACTCAACCTCCTGAAACACTCCTCCACCCTCAAAAGCACCATTCCACTATCCTCCCTCACCTCTCACAAACTCGTACCTACCTCCCTGCCAAGCTGGAAATCCGTGTACAAGATTTGGGCGCCAATACAAGAATCAAGGGCTGATATTTCCTAGCTTGAATCAACGGCTGAGATAAAGACCAACACAAGAAGACAACACAAGGGGAAGAAATCAAGACCAAACCCTAGCTTTTTCTCAGTATAAGTAGTTAGTGATATTGTAGCCTCAAAGGCAATTAGGGATTAGTTTAATTTTCAGTATTTCCTTAGTTTTACTTCAAGTCTTTTGTACTCTTTTTCAAATCAATGCAAGTTCTAGTTATTTCAAAAATCTTTACTGAGATTATTTACTTCTGTTATTTGTTTATGATTTTTCTCTTCTTAGTTATGTTTATGTAGGTAGATGCAACCCTTTACAAATCATTTTATTATAAGTTTCAGTTCTAAAAAAAAAAAAAAAAGGTCTGCTTTTATTTTTCCAATAGCACCCTCAGATCGTGTGTTTGGCACAGGTGGCATCTTGGGCCAAAATTAGTTTTGCCCAAGTTATTGAACTTAGGTTAGGTTTAGATTAGTGTTGTTAGTAATTACAAAGTAGGTTTTTACATCTTTAAGTAGGTTTCAAGCATTTTAGTTAGGCTTCTATAATCTTCAATCATAATTGTTTTGATTAGTAACTTAGGATAAATCTAGTGTAAGTCTATTGTAGTTACTGTTATTTGCTTCTAAACGATTGAATTCACCAATTCATATTCTGGTTGATAAGTTTTTTTTATACCAAAGATTCGTTTGTACCATTTAAGCATACTACATCAGCATAATATTTAGCTCAGCATAGGTTTTTCCAATCACTTTTCCAGTTTCAATTGTCGTTCAATCTTCATTGTTTTTGCTTCTTTATGCTTGTTGCCTGTGTTTACTTATGCACAACCTATTAGCCGTAGCTCTATCATTAGCATGCTTCGATATTAGCTTAAAATTAACTCCATAAGGCCTGCTACACCATCAATTTAAGCTAGGTTCTGCCCAGCAGTTAGCAGCCCCCACCTGTCCCAAAACCTCTTTTTGACTTCAATTTTAGTTAGGTTCTAATTTGATTTAGGTTCTAGGATTAGTTGTGCCAGTTATTGGTAGTTCATATTTTGCATGTTTATGCTTATCTTTGAATTCAATAGCTTTTGGTGGCTTATTTCTACCCAATTTAACCACTGGTACAACAACCTTCATAGCTCAGTTCACTTTTTCATTGTAACTTTTTAGCGTTAATTAGTGGTACAAATCTCATGATTTTTGTTTCTATTTACTTTCCACCAGCTATTATTTATTTTTCATCAGCTTTTGGACCCTAGCTTTTCCATTAGCTTGCCTAAAATTTCGCTTGAAGTCACGCATAAGCCCCTAAATATACCCCATTTGACCCATATAGGCCTGCTGTTTTGCTATCACAAACAGCCCACTTCGACTTAAATTTTAGCAAGGTAGTGTAGGTTTCTTGGTTCACGGCTTTGTTTAGGTTCCCCTTAGCTGTAGTATAACTTAGAACAGCTTTTCGTGTCTGTTAGTTGCCCATGTTGGATCCTTAGGCTGCTGGTGTGCAATAGCAGTTCCAACTGAATTTATTTGCTTTGCAATTTGCTTGATCCTTGCTTATTTTTTGTTGTTTGTTGTTATTGTTGTGATTGTTTGTGATTGCGTTGTGAATTTGCATACGGTTGGCTTTTTGCTTATTCAAAACTCGCTTTTTTTCAAAAAACTCCACTGTTGGGGGTTCAAGTTTGTTATAAGCTGATTTCTAGCTTTCAGTAATAATAACTGTGTTAAAGTTGGATGTTTTTGATAGATTACAAAAGAGAAATTGAAAAGAAAAAAAAAATAATTTGAAAAAAAAGTGGGGTAAGGGATTCGAACCCTTGACCCCTGGATACCACAACAGACACCAAACAACATCTCCAAACCATCTGTGCTAGCCACTCTTTGTTGTTAAGCTTCCATTTGTTTTATATTTAACATAGTGTCACTCCTTAGCTTATCTATATTTCAACTTTATGTTTGCTTATTCACTGCTTATTTAGAACTGCTTATTTTAGTTTTTTTTTTTTTTTTTTTTCCTAGCCTCACTTTAGTGTAATAAAGTTTCCTAATTTTTTTTTATAATTTTCTAAATAGTTTTACTAATTTTAATTCATCTATTTTACTAATTTAGTTTTTAAATCATTATAAAAAAACTTAAAAGAAAAAAAAAATATTTTTCTTTTCCAAAAATTTTCTTTTATTATTAGAATCGTAAAAAAATTATTTGTAGGCCCGTAGGACTCGCGTAGCTAGAAATTCACGTTTTTAATTGCGCGTTGACGTTTATCTTAAATAAACGTCACGTTTGTTTGTTTATTTGTGTTTTTAGGATTCCCGATACCTAACATGTTTCCCGTAGTTTTTTTTAGGTTATTTTAAATATTTCTTAGCATTCCTTAGTTTATTTTTCCATTTAGGTTACGTTTATTCTATTTTCGTTCGTTAATTCGTAATTTTCGTTAATTTAACGTATCACAAAACCAAACAATCTTTCACAACCAAACATACACGGTTTTAATCTCGATATTTCCTCGAAACTTTCCATTCACACCTCGTTGGGGTACGACCCGGGAAATCACTTCCCGGTTTAACAATTTAATATCACTTTCACGAGTTTTGCGAGGTAATCTTTTTCCTAAAAGGTTTACTCGTATTCCTCCACGTCTTGTTGTCTCACGATAACATAGACTACGCGTTTGTTGATATTTTTGATAAATTGTTTTTGCATACACCAAAACACAACGAATCACTAAGGCTTAAGGTGTAAAATACTTGTGTATTTTTATGAATGTAACAAAAGAAAAAGATTGGCTCGAAGGGTGTAACTAAGGGTATCTAGCATTAAAGATAAATGCTAACAAATGGGTTCCAAATACGAGAATAACTAACCGATGTGGTTAGCAAAAATTATTTTGTAAATAGAAGGCTATTTGGTGTAAATCCTAAGTTGCCTCTTATCATTTGAATATGTTTTACCACTCGAAAGTGATTTTAACCGTAATACATAACAAGTACAAGTTCTATAATCAACACAATCACGGGCACACTCATAGCAAGAATATATAGCATAAGAAATGCTTTATACAAAAAGGCTTAAATCCTCACAATTTAAGGTGAATACTATAACATGTACTAGTAAATGTCATCAATTCAGAAATGAATTTTCTCTAATAACTTGATTAAGCTCCAAAAATTTTCAAATACCCTTATTTTTACCATTAAAACAATTTTATTTTAAAATTAATTCAAGTGTTCAAACAACTAGATTCATAAGGGCGAATGAATCCTAGTTACTTGAATTCTCATTAAATCCTAAAAAAAATAAAAATAAACCTATTTTTCCTATTTTCTTCCCTCCCCTACACTTAAGTTTTGCATTGTCCTCAATGTAATAAAAATAACTTCAAAGTAAAGGAAATGGGAAAAATTTAGTAAAATAGAAACTACCTGGATAAAAATACGCGATATGCATATTTGATCACAACTAAGCAAATGAGTTCTCCGACTCCAAATATTGATCAACCATAGGCTTCCGTAATGTCACCCCTGCAAAAACTGCAAACATATACCAAACCAAACAAACAAAAACACAAACACAAATACTAAAACAAACCAAATGTTAACATAATACTTTATTAATCCTAAAAGAAAGAGTTATAGAAAGAAATAGAAATTATTCAACACACATAATTGTTTTTGAATCAACCATCCCAAACTGTAATTGGCTGCACATCCAAAATTTTGGGAAGTCCCAAAAGTTTTCCGTTTCTGTTCTCTCGAAGATGTTTGAACCTTGTGATGTCAATGCTCAATGGTATAACTAGCTCACTGAAATTCTTCATTTCTATTTCGTTAAATAGCCCAAGACTTCTAGCTATTCGTGAAATAAAATGACCCCCGCAAAGATAATTCTTTGTTCCCACTGTTGAACGTTGGTGTAAATGTTCCATAATCACCCAAGCCACGTTCAAATGTCGAAGAAGATGTTTTTCTTCTAGTGCATGCAACACCCATAAATCTTCTTCGTAAACGAACTCCACGTTAGAAGTTCTATGTAATATTGATTGTACTAAGATTCTATGAAGTACTTGTAACAATGGTGTCTTAATTGATGACACCTTACTCTCTCCATATTCTAACTTATTTTCAGTACTAATCCGTGCGCATCAAAATTGTTTCTGTTTCTTACCCCCGTTATAACCAAAAATTTAAAGTCCTTGTTACTCAAGTCCGTATCGGAATATAACCCTAATAAGTTCCCAAATTCAAATAATGTTACCTCATGTTTCTTTCCTCCTAAACAAAAATTGAAAAATTTATTAGTCGTCACTCCCACATCAGTAATCTTTTCCTTCATTTGCATAGAACACAGAAACTCCAAACACCATTCTTTATGTATCGGCTCTCTAATGTTAAATGCTCTCTTCTACATATCCGACGTCAAAATCTTCTTATCCCATATCATCGTGATGATAAATAGATCTTCCAAGAACTCATCGCATCCTAATTCTTTCATCATGTTCCAATTCATCACTCTTTGTGTATGAATCACACACCCACCAATTTTTAGAAGAGTGCAATTAAACAATTTCTTAACTTCAGCATCCTCTCCTTTCCATAAAAGATTTGGATGGCATTCTGGGATTGGCATCAACTCTCTTTTCCTTAATCCATCTCTAGTTCTCTTTGCTATGCTGGAACTTCCCAAAACATGACTCTGAAAGTTACAAATTAATGTTAGTATAAGATTATAAGAGCCAATGCTACACAAATTAGAAGTCAAAAAGTCAAAACGCAAAAATTTTAAAAATTTTAACGAGCCATCCAACCGATCGGTATCCCATCCAACCGATCGCTTGGATACTCATGTTCAATCTAACCGATCGGTTACCCCTCGCAACCGGTCGGTTGGATTTTCTACCCAAATTCCAAATCCTAATTTTTTCGTTTCCTTTCACTTCCAATCCATTCCTACTTCATCCTAACCTGTTTTTGATCATCCATGGTAGTTTCTAATCATCCAAATCATCCTAATAACGATCCATATCATCTCCAAACACTCCCTTAATCAAACCCACGAATATGCAAGAACACTATCTAATCAATCCTTCAAATTAGTGTTCAAATCAACAATGCACTATCCTAACATCGCTAATTAACAAGTATAGAACATCTGGAAATCATCAATTGCAAGCAAACATGTTCTAAAATAAAAACCCAATTCAATTTGAATTTTCAATTAATTAATTCTTCCTCAAGACTTAATCAATCAATCTAATTCTTTTTGCAATGACTTCCACTATCAATTACCCACTTATCCTCAAAAGATTACATCTTAATTCGCACTATATCAAAAATACCCAAATCTTGACCTAATTCCAATAATCCGAATTAAAACTTGATTAAAGTAAATTGATGATGTTACTTACTTGTTTTGGAGCCATGGATCATATCTTAACACTCCTGCAACCTCAAACAACCTCTATGTGATCGAATTTCTAGACCCCCAATTTGGTATGTGAGTGTCGGTGGTTTTCTTGTGATTTTTGAAAAGTTGGGTTTATATATTCAATTCTAACCTTTCAGTTTTTGATCCATCCATTTTGGATTGAATTTTTGCAAAACTTGAATTTTTCAAAACCTCAACACTTAGTTTACTTGATACAAGTAACTAATGTGTTTACTTTTAACTAAAACCATTTTTGTATGTAAATTTTCCACCACACTACCAAAATTGGTCCATAACTACTAACTCTTAAAACTAAATACTAAATAACTCAACTAAAAACTTAAAACTCATACTCTTATTAAGACATAAACATAAGATAAAACATAAAACATAAATAGATAGATAAAAAGATAAATAGATAGATAGATAGTCTTAACCATAAAACTTAAAATGAAAATGCATAAAAGTAAAATCAAACAAACTAGCACAAGAAGTGCTTTATTCTTGAAACTTGCTCCTCTTGCTCATTTAGCCTTGAAAATATTCATTCCTAAGAATGTCTTCACTTTGGTATTTTCCCGATATCTTCCGATTTGTGTTTTGTGTTTTGAACCTCCTAGCAAAGTTTCTTCCGGTTGGGCATACAATATCAAATTTGACATGCCATTCTCCATCCCCTTCTTCTTTCTTGTAGTTGCTAGGTCCATTGGGCCCCCACTCCAAATTTTTAAGTGGAACCGGTAATGATCCAAGAAAATCTGTAAGTTTATTAAACACAAAAATATTTTTAAACGGGTTAAAGAAAGCCTCCATAGCAAGACCTCTTTCCATTTCATCCTCAATGTCAAAGAAACTAGGTGTCAATGGCGCATACTTTGGCCTTCCCTCTTCATCTCTTCCAACTTCAAAACAACCAAAGTAATCATCTACTTCTTCATTCATACTATCTCTCTTTCCTCTCCTAGGCTTAGGATAATAAGTATGCTTAAGAATTCCATCATTAATGGTCATGGTTCCATGCCCCATATCTATTATTGCCCCACATGTTCTTAAGAAATGTCTCCCCAACAAAATTGGTAACTCCTTATCAACCGGAATGTTTAGCACAAGAAAATCACACAAAAATGCTTGGTAGCCAATTTGAACACGTACATTCTTAACTTCTCCCATAGTCTTAGCTTTCGAATTATCCGCCATTGTAAGATTTGATTGGTTAGGTTGTGGGTTACAAAGTCCTAACCTTTGGTACAACGGATAAGGCATCACACTAACACTTGACCCCGTGTCGGCCAACGCATACATTGGAGTAGTCCCGTTCACTTTAATTTGTAAGACAAAATTTCCCAGGTCACTCATCTTCTTAGGAAGCCCATTTTCTACTATCCTCTCTCTTTCAACTTCATCAAATGTTGCTTCATTTTGTTCATTAGTTAAAGGTTGAGTAACTTTTGGTGAATTTGGTGGTGTACTGGGTAGTGATGATGATGATGATGATGTAGAATTAGTTACTTTTAGGTTGGAGGGTTGGGTAAGTTTGTTTAGTGTTCCTTTCTTCCTATTCGCTTTTCCCATCTTACAAACCTCTTCCTTTCCTTCCTTTTCCTTTTCCAAACCTTCACATAACTCCGCTATCATAACATCCACTTCTTTTTCTTCCTCCAAATTAGTTATATTAATCCTTAACTCACTAAGTGCAAAGTCCACCGTACACTTGGTAGTCACAAGAAATTCCCTACCAAATACAATCTCCGGTTCATCAGAATTGCAATAATCAAGAACAACAAAGTCAACCTTAAAAATGTGTCCATGAATACTCACTTTCACATCCTTAACCTTCTTCCTACCATAATCCTCATAGTCAAGATGAACAAAACCATGCTTGTCTAGAACATCCTCCGTTATATAGTTGTCCCCATACTCCATATTAAGTTCCGCATCCATGGCCTTAATCCCCTCCACCGCACAAGGTGTAGAATACCTCATGTGTGGGGCATCATACTTCTTAGAAGGAGCTCTTGTGGAAACAACCACCCTTTTCTTAGGTTCCTTAGGCAAACAAACATCATTCTCCCCAACTACTTCTCCATTTTCCAAATCCGCTTTCGCTTTCTCCAACATGCTTTCCAATTTCTCTAAAGAATCACCCGAATCTTTGAACATATCCTCCAAGTTCCTGAAGTACTCTGAAATTTCAATTAAACTCTCCATTTCACTAAAGCAAATTACTAACTATAACATAACCATCAACAAAACAACCAAATCATTAGCATTGGGGTTAGTTATAATCAAAAATAAACTTAAAATGAAACAATACCTAATAAATTAACAAACCAAAGCTATAAAAACACAAAAACAACTCAAAATAAAATTTTCAAAAAATTAAATCCGAGACGAGAAACCGTTCGGTTTCTAATCTAACCGATCGGTTGGATCAAACACCAAAACTAACCGGATCGGTTACGGGTTGTAACCGATCGGTTTCTTTGAACCTGTAACAAAAAAAAATTATAAAATTATTATTTTACTAAAAAAAACTTTAATTCTAATGATTTAATTAAACTTAAACTATATTTATTATATTATAAAATCTTAATTAAAAACTTAAAAGAAAACTTAATTATTAAAAAACTTAAAAACTTTTCATTATCCTAACTTAAACTAACTAATTAATTTCATTAACTCAATTAACCACTTATTTAAAACATTAATTACTAATCATAAACTTAATTAAAACTTTTAATTAATTAAAATTAACTAAAACAATTAAAACTTATCATAACCAATTAATTAACATTAAATAGCTAATAATTAAAACAAATAACAAAAAATAAAAAACAAAAAACTAAAAAAAAAAATTACCGATTCAACCAACCGTTCGGTTGGAAATCCAACCGATCGGTTGGATTGAACAACTCTTTTTTTTCACTTTTTTTTTTTTTTTTTTTTTTTTTTTTTTTTTTTTTTTTACTTTTACCAAATTGAATTTTATGAAAAACAAACTAAAAAACTAAGAAATCTAATTAAATCCCCGGCAATGGTGCCAAAAACTTGATGCGTGTCGGTTGTGTACAAGTTTTAAAATTTATAAACACGATTACCGGATTAACTATTCAACACATACGAGCAAGTATACTCGTCCGTTTTAGTAAAGGTGGGTAAGTCGAGATCATCCCAAGGGATTTATAGATCAAAGTATTAGAAAACTAGTTTGGATAAAAGGGTTGTCAATCCTTTACTATCAAAAATTCAAATATTCCAGAAACAATAAAACTAAAACATATACTTGTGTGAAATACCATAATCAATCAATTGGAGTATTCATGTTAAACTTGGTGTAAACTTGTTATGATGCACAACTTTTATATGAATGACTAACAATCAATGGTGTTTATCATGTTAAACCATTACTAGAATTCAATCATCTAGCTACTAGAATAATAATTCCATTAACACAATATTGTTTAAAAGCAATTCTTTACTTATGAATTCCTACGAATCCTTTCGGCCTAACTTCGTGATGAAATCTTCTCAAATCCATTTTAAAGAGTAAACATGATGCTCGTCACACACCATATCCCATACTAATTCGTGCACTAACTTTTTGGAATAAAAACATTTAGAAAACCCTTTCGGCCAATATTCCCCAAAGATGTTTTTAACAACAAATTAAGCAAGATTAGATATTATCCCAACAAACTTATAAATTAAGAAGACTTTTCATGCATCACCTTTTTAAAGAAAAGAATACTCCATGACTAACTACATCATTCACACAAGTATATACCAAATCACTCCATATCAATTATATTAAAATACAAGTAGTAAACAAAACATTCATTATATTCAAAGTAACAAGAATTCATTGTAAGTAACAAGGTGTACCTAGCTTGAGAATTACAAGAACTAAAACCGTGGAACTATAGCAACCACACGCCTCCAATCGACTTCCAAATACAATAAACAACTCCACACACTTAACCAAACTATTGAGACTTTAACTCTAAGTTTCCTGGACGTTTTTACTGCGGTAGCAACCTTTTGGGTGAGAAATACTAAGATAGTAATAACTTGGTGTAAGTTATTACTTAGGATTTTGTTGTACATTTTGGTTGCAAGCCTAGATGTCATTATATAGCCTCCAATCACTTAATTCTCAAGTAAAAACGTGCCCTAAGAATTTATTAGTGAGAAAGGATCAGCCATCCATGATAATGAGTAAAAACTCCATTAAATGCAATCTTGTAAAAACAGCCACCATCCAACCGATCGGTATTGCGTCCAACCAATCGGTTGATGCTTCAGGTCAATTCCAACCGAATCGGTTGCGGGCTCCAACCGATCGGTTGGATTGAACCTTTATGCAATTTTTGACTTTTTCTTTGTTATTCTTTGTCGCATGCATTCTCTTCTACTTTGTTGCTAATTCCTTCCATAGAACTTGATATTATCTTGACATATGAACGTAGAAATCTTAAATCTATCAAATCCTTGAGTCCTTGTGTGATTCTTCACTCGTTTCCTTCTCGAAAATCTCCAATTATGCACCTTCACTTCATTTCTTCATCTTTTCATCACTTTTTCCTATTTTTGGCTACATTTGCTTGTACAAACACTTTTCCATGATTAAGTAATAAATACGTACAAATATGGCCAAATATGATGCATAAAACACACCTAAAAACATGTATAATTTACGTGTTATCAGCATTCTTCTTTGGAGCTCTACATTCTCTAGCAAAGTGGCCCTTCCTGTTGCAATTGTAGCACTTCATCTTTGACTTGTCAAAACCCAAACTTTCTTTAGCCCTGTACTTGACTTCTCTCCCCAGTCCTCTTCAAGAATTTTCTTGCCCTTAAGGTTAGCATGGCCATCTGCCATTTTAGATCAATTTCTTCAAGATCATCAGGATCAATATGATCTATATCTTGATTGATAACCTGTGACCTCATGTTGGTTGTTAGATCAGCCAAGAATGCACATATAGCAGCATCACTCATGGAATTATTATCATTAGAACTGGCAGCAGATCCATCAGCAGTAGATACCCCATAAGCAGTAGAGTGGGATTCTTGCGATCCTTTTGACTTTGAAGATATAAAGGTAAGATTTTGAGTACCAGAAGATGAAGTAGTTGAAGAAGTCAACTCTGGTTCATACACTTTCAAATTGTTGTAGAGGCTTTCCAACTTCATAGTTTCTAAATCCGGCTTATTCCTCCAAACAACTGTATGCATACTCCATTCAGGTGCAAGACTTCAAAGAAACTTGAGGTTTACATCTTCTTGAGGAACCACATAACCAACAAGGTTTAAGTGACTAACAAGTTGATTAAGCCTGTTGTATGTACCATCGATCTGTTCTCCACTTGTAGCAGTAAAGTTCTCAAACTGATGCTTCAACATATTTTTCCTTGACTTCTTAGTAGCATCATTCCCTCCAAATCTGAATTCCACAGCATCCATCAAGGCTTTTGCAGTCTCACAGCTATCAAAGTCCAATTGAAATTCATTCGGTATTCCCATCAAGAGAATATTGTGTGCCTTGATCTCCATCTTCCTCACTGAGTTTTCTTCAGCAGACTTGATAGGTATCTCTTTTCCATCAGGACCCTTTTGTGGTAAAGAGTCACCATTAATAATCACATTCCACATGTTGTAGTCAATCATGCGAATGTACTGTCTGATTCTCATCTTCCATAGCTCATACTCTCCAGGATTGAGCATGGGAACCTTTGAATCAGTCACCATGTGTGTGTCGTCACCCATCTTCAGCAATTGAATATGAACAGTAAACTTGTAAGGAATAAATTCTTCTTGATTACAACTTCTAGATTACAAGCTCTGATACCACTTTTTGATCCCAGTTGAGCAAATGATCTTATATAGAAGTTGACTTGAGTTGATACTTAAGCTAAAACGCGGAATATTAAAGCTTAACTTAAGAAGAACAGTTATTCACTATCAACACTTCAATATATTAATAATACGAGAACTTGACAATGCTAGGGTTTTATAACCTTGAAGTGTAAACGAAAACAAACTAATACGTACGTAATCTAACCCTATGAACCTCCTTTTATAGGCCAAGGAGTCCTATTAGGTTTACAATACCTTTCTACACAAGATAAGAATATTCTAGACGTATAAAATATACACACAATCTATTCTATAATTATCTACTCATGTATACAAGTCTATCTTTATAGTAGCAGATTGTTCAGCAGTACTTTCACATAGCAGCACTTTAATTATATAGCAGCAGAATCAATATCCTTAGCAGCAGATTCATCTTAGCAGCAGTTTGACACTTAGTGAAATTCTGAGCAGCATAATTCAAAACCCAAAAAGAAACATAGAAAGCATTCTTCATTCACATTGAGGAGGAATTTAAAAGAGAATCTGAATGAAGATGATGATAAATCTAATGAAGAAGAATATCAGATGCTAAATTTTGATGATACACATGTATTTGAAAATATTGCTCAAAGTACTGCTGAGAGAAATCTTGATGAAGTTGAGCAAGTTATTGAAGACGAAAATATTGCTGTTGAGCAGGTTAAGGATGGAGATTTTGAAGGTACTAGAGTTCAAGATGTTGATGTTCAAGGTTGATAAGGCGAAAAGTGTACCTCTTTTAGGGGGTCATTTAAGCCTGAATTCATAATTATTTGATCAATTATTGCCCTCAATCGTTCATTTTGTCATTTTAGGTACTTTTGAGGAGAAATCTTGAAAAGGAAGCATTTTGGACATTTTTGGAGCAATTTAGTGAAGAAAACGACAAAGTCTCAAAATCCTTCCTGGGAACAGTACCTGACGGCGTCAAAACTAGGCAAGTGATGGCGTCAAGCTTGGCAAAAGAGGTGGATGTGCAAAATACACATGACGGCGCAGAACATTTTCAAGGCAATTTGGCCTGACGGCGTCACCAAGGCAGTCAAGGTCAAAATACATGTGACAGCCCAGAGTAAAATTACACACGACGGCGTCAAAAGTATATATAGGCAATACGAATTTTATCTTGGCGGCGAGTTGACGGCGTCACAAGCTATAACATGACGCCGTCAAGGTGTAAAATCTATATATAGTTTTCTAATTTTCATTCATTAAGTGTGAAACTTTTGGAGAGCTTCTTTGTGCAAACCCTAGACGAATTTTCTGTAATAATAAGGGTTTCAACCCTTGTTCCATCCATCTTCAATTGAAGATAAGTTTTCCAATAATCATTCAATATGTCTATGTGTTGTTTGATACTATCTTATTCTTGTCTTCTTTTTCACATGCTAGGCTAGGTTTTTCTTGTGTTTGCTTATATGTAATGAAACCTAGATGTTGATTATTGGTTGATGGTTTGTTTATAATTGTTGTGGATGATTGTATTCGATGTTAGGCTTAAGAAAACTGGCAGACTTCCAATTGGTAACTTGCTTGAATGTCTTAAGAAACATGATCGGAGGTGTACTACGATTTAATGGTTGTATTTAATGCATAAGCGAATTCTAGTGATCCCATGTTAGGAGCTTTTAGTCGGCTCGACATAGGAGTGAAGTAGGAGCTTATAGAGTTAGGGAATTTCGTACACGGCCCTACGACTGGTATTAAGGAATATAACCTGTCATCCATGCAATTGTAACAAGCTAATCAACTGGTAAAAGATATCTAGAGAGTAATGAAATCTAAGTAAACACATTTTCTCTTATTATTGTTTACACCACACATTAGTTTTAGTTTATTTTATTTTATTTTGATTGCATCTTTAGTTAATTTTGTTAGTTGACTGGCAACTAATTCCGCCCACTCCTTCAAAACCCGAGATTTTACTTTCTTTTATAAAAATACAAAAGAATCATCCTTCACCTTTAGACCTAGTTTAGTAGACTTTTTAATCCTAGCGAACACTATTCCTGAGTTAAACGATCAATCCCCCAGTACTTGTCACTATACTATAATACAACGAACAGGTACACTTCCTGGTGGGGATTGCAAGCTTCTCAAGATCCCTTGATAGGTAAAACCTTTTGCGAGGGTGCAATTCCACGCATCAAGTTTTTGGCGCCGCAACCAGGGGAATAGTTATTGTCTAGGTTAGAATTCCTTTTTATTAGATCTACTTGCTAGATTCCTTTCTGGTAAGATTTTTATTTTATTTTTATAGGTTTTCTTTAGTCTATCTTATTTCTTCGTTCCTTTGTTCGTAACCTTTTCCATCTGCCATCATGGAAGGTGGTAATCTCTTTGATCCCATCTACCCACCACAACAAAACCATCCACAAAACCCACCACTACCAAACTAACCTCCTAAACCCCGAACCTTAGGAGAGTACTCCCGTCCTAGCCACCAAGGCTATTGAAACACCATTGAGCTCACTCAAGGAGCCAATGTGTCTCCCTTGCGATCTGACACCATCCGGTCGGTGCAAAGCGGATGTGCATTCCATGGACTTCGTTCCGAAGATCCTAATCAACATCTCAAGGATTTCCTTAAAATCGTTGACTCCATAGACCTTGATGTTGTAACTCGGGAGACGACCCGATTGCGTCTCTTCCAATTCTCTCTACATGACCAAGCTAGTCAATGGCTTGAGCGTATACCCGCCGGATCCATCACCTCTTGGGATGATCTCACCACTCGTTTCGTTGCTTAATTTTTCACACCAGGGAGAACTACTAAGCTTAGAATTGATATCTTTATGTTCCAACAACGTCAAGGTGAAACTCTCTATGAAGCATGGACTCGTTTCAAGGACTTAACTCCAAAAAGTCCCTCATCATGGCATAGATCTTTGGCTCCAAGTCCAAATTTTCTATGACCATATCGATCTCTCCACAAGGTGAACCATTGACCAATCGGCCGGTGGCAAGCTTCGTGATCTAAGTGTGGATAAATCATGGGAACTCATAGAAGATCTTGCTCTCTATGACAATGAAATTTGGAATGATCCCCGTGGTTTGAACAAAATGGTCAAGGCAATATCTTTGCCTTCGAACAATACAAGCACTCCCGACCGTAGGATCATGGAACTTGAAGACCAAGTCAAGTTTCTCATGAAATCCTATGAAGCTCCTAAACTTTCAAGCCAAGTGAAAAAAATCACTTCTTCATGCGAATTATGTAGTGGTCCCCACAACACTCGTGATTTCAAGGAACTCCCCGAACAAGCTTTTGCGGATTACGCATCCTCGTGTACCGACGGAGTGGGAGACAAGTGGTACACTTTCAAACCCGAGCAACACCCTTACGGTGATTCATACAACCCCTCTTGGAAAAATCACCCGAACCTTAGGTGGAAGCAAAACCAAAACAGGCCCCAAAACAATTCTTCCAATCCACCTAATCGTTAGCAACCAAACGGTCCAACCTCTAACCGTACTTTCAACAACAATCCTTCCAACAACTATGGTAGTACCAATAATCTTGAAGGATTGATGTCTAAATTTATGGCAACTCAAGAGGCCCGCATAGCTAAGTTTGAATCTGAATTCAATCAACAACAAGCGTATATGACCAATAAAATCGACAACTTGTTGAAAGCTCTCAACAACCAAGTGCTAACTACACCAAAGAAGGACACTAGGGACACTAGTAGCGGAACCCAAATTAAGGACCCCTCATCATCTAAACATGTCCACTTTGTCAATGTAGTTACTATTAAGCCGGTCGACAATAATAAGGAAGAAAGTGACACGGATGAGATTAAGGAAGTTGTAGAGAAAAGGGAAGAGAGAGTTGAGGAAGCATAAAATGTAGAGGAATACTTCGATAGGTTACCCACCAAGGAAGAATGGGAATACCATAAGGATCTATTCGATGACCCCGAGACACCTTACGTCCTTGGTTTACCACTCATCAAGGTGGGTGATCCCTCTAACATCAACATACCATGCAATATTGGGCATATGCATGTGTGGAAAGCCTACATCGATCTTTGATCTCCCATAAACATTATGACTAGGACCTATTATAATTGGGTAATGAAGAAGCAACTTTGGTATAGGATGATGCCCAACACGAGTTGGATGAGTAACTTTGTGGGAAAAGTGAAAGGATTACATGTCTTTGTAGGAAACTTCACATATGTTACCGATTTTGTGATTGTAGAAGATATTCGTTCGGTAATTGATGGTTGTTTAAGTCAAGTAGTGTTCGGAAAGCCATTTGTTGAGGCCTCTAAGATGAATTATGACCCGTCTCTAGGGATAGTTAGGTTCAAAGATGAGAGCGATGAGATAGCTTACCAAATGCCATATAAGATTGAACAATTTCGCCTTTTATCAAACATCGAAAAGGAACACAAACAAGCAGTCTACTATAGGAATGATGAGGATAGACGTAGAGGAGTAGACTATGTTATGAATAAGATATTTGGTTTCTACAAGGAATGCGTACAACTAGGGCCAGAATACAAAACTAAGATGGAGGATGACCTAGAGACCGTGACCGATGACGAGGTCATGTAATAGCCCATGACCTTGAGTCTAGCTACAAGACTCCTAAATAAAGAAAAACGCTTCTTGGGAGGCAACCCATGTTTTATTTGTTTTTTTTGTTTTGTTTGTTTGATTTCATTTGTTTCCATATGCATGTTTTATTTTTATTGTTTGTGGATCATGGTTCAAAGTAAATTGTGAAAATGCTTTATTTTGTTTTTAACTTCGTCTTAATTACATATAAAGGTATTTTGCAAAAGTTAAGTTGTGGAAAACTAGAAGGGGGGGGGTTTGAATAATTTTACGTCTTTTTAATTTATTGCAAAAGATTGTTAGAGTGTTTTCTTTATTTTCAAAAATTTAGATTCGATAATATGTGGTCTCAAGTCTTGCACAATATAAACAACAATAAATATGTACGATATAGCAATAATAATGTAAGTAAAGAAATAAATGAGAGATGGAAAGATCGAACCGCTAGACAAGAGATTTATAGTGGTTCAGCTACAAGGACACCTTCCTTGCCCTACTCCACTCCCCGAGCACCTAACTCGAGAGTTTTCTTCACTATGTCAACAAGCTCCCTTATGGCAGAGAAAACCTTACAAACCAATGTACACACCACAACTTCGTCACAACTTAATCACAAATTCTACAGAACCTCTTCACACCAATCTACTTCACAACTTTCTACTTCACACCTATCTATTTCACACCAATCTTCTTCACTACTTTCTACTTCAAACCTATCTACTTCACACCAATCTTCTTCACTACAATCTACTTCCTAACTCTTCTCCTTCACATCAAACTACTAACCAATCACACTATCTATATACCTAGCTAAACTATCTTCTATCAAACATTCACAACTAATTACACAAAGAGATAGATACAATAGATGATGCTCTAACAACTTGGATGTGGAGGTCACAACAAGTTGTAATACTTCTTGTCTTGGAGGATAGAAGTATTCTTCTCTTGCACTTGAGAGGATGATGTTTGGATCACTTTGAAACAAAGATTTATGTATGTATGATCAAAGGATTAAGAGAATAGAAATGGGGATCTAGAATAGAAAGTTTAGGAGTGCAAAAGGTGAAAAAATTATGTGGAATGAACTAGTATTTATAGGGGAACAAACTACTGTTCTGGAGCATGGCCGGTCCCCTTAATTAGGGGTCAGTCCCTGATTGGGTCCAAACGGTCAACCGAATTGACCAGGGAATGGTCAACCAAGTCAAACTGCCTAGAATCAATCTCCGTTGAAGTATAGTGGCTTCCCCGGGTCGTTATGTCCCAGCGAGGCGTGATGGTATTTGAAACGGGTTTTGATCGGGTGAATTTGGGCAGGAAAGGGTATATAAAGGTTTGGTTTTGATTACGCTAATGGAATATTAGTTAAAACAACTAAAAAAATAATATTAACAATTACGCGAAACCAAATTAACCTAAAACGGATAATTGCAAATAACGCACGAGAAATAAAATAAACGTAACTAAGGCATGAATTCAAACAAGGAATGAAAAGTAAAACTTAAAAACTACCTAAAAGTCTACGGGAACAATAATCGGGAATAAGGGAAACCTAAAACGTAAAGTAAATTTAAAAACGTAAAAGTTAATAAAAAACTACGCAAGTGCGCGAGATAAAACGTGAATTTAATGCTACACTAGTCCTATGGGTTTCCAAATAATTTTCCTACGTACTGGAAGACAAAAGAAAATTTTAGAAAAAAGATTTATATTTTTCTGACTTTTATATTTTTTATTATGAACTAAAAACAGTTTTACACTAATTAAATTATTAAAAATACTAAACCTATTTATAAAAATTTGAAACTTTTTCCAAAAATATTTTATACTATTACTATCCTAGGAAAAATAAAAACAAGGTGCCAGCTTATTGGGTTAAGCTGGGAAAAAGCTAATCGTATGCATAAGCTACTAAGGCTACAACTACTTTAAATATATTAATGATGCAAGAAATGGTGGAACTGGTGCCCCAGGGCAGTGGAAGGGGTGTGGGGAGATATGCATGTTATACTAGCCAAGGTCACATGTTCGAATCCCACACCCACCTTTTTTGCTATTTTTATTTTTTATTTTTGCACAATCATTAAACTGATGAAAGTATTAAACTTTAATGAAGCCAACTTTTTTACATTTTTGAAATAAGCTAAAAATAAGCCCTTAAGCTTGACAGTAGGTTTATTACCCACAATTTGGAATTTAAAGCTAACTAAGCTACAATAAGCTTAAAACTGAACCTAGAAGCTAAAATAAGATGGAAGCAAGTAAGATGTGCTTAATCTAAGCTGAAACAACAAAATACTAACACTAAAAAGCTCAATAAGCTATAATAAGCAAATCCTAACTACTAAAACAAACAAACAGGCCACAAGGCTATATGCAGCCCTATGTGAAGCCCTCAAATAAGCTCAGGGGTCCAAAAGTGTTTTGAACCAATAAGCCACCCTGGGGACCTTTCAAATAAGCTAGAAACCAAAGCCCAAGTCCTACAAATAAGCTCACCATGAGCTTGTAAAAACAGGCTTGTGAACCTGTTTTCCCTGCTTAGGGGAAAGTGCAGCCCTGCAGGTGTGTTTGAGGGCTTGTGGGGACCACATAAAAAATTGCAAAAAGAAAATGAAACTTGATTCCTAAAGCTAAGGTGGGGGGCTTCAACTCCTAAAATTTTCAAAACCTAATTTCCATTACAAAAATCTAGAAAATTCTTGGAACATTTGGGTTTTCTGCAAAATAAGAGATTTTGACTTTTTGTGATTTCTTCCTCAGTTGACTTTATTGAGTTTCTACTGGATCCTAGTTAGTTATTATGTTATATTAAGCTAATTAGAAGTTAATTTAAGCTAGATAACCTATTAATGAACTAATTTGATGAAAATGAACAATCAAATTTTAACAGATTACAAGTAAAGTGATATTAGAAACTATTTTGACTATCTGTTAATACACTACCTATATTATGCTATTACAAACTTACTCTAACCTAAATTGAACTACTAGTGCAGAGATGAAAACAATCCAACAACAACAGTACCTACTAAATTGCAGATCTAAACACCCCTTAGGAAACTGTTTTAAAGAATTTCAAAGCAAATCTGTGAATTAACACCTAAACTCTACTGATCTAGATATACTAAGTTAAATTGAACCTAGGCAAACAAACTTGAATAATCAATGACAACAATTAACACTTAGCAAAATATAGAGTGAAGCATGGTACAAAAAACTCTTACTTGGCATTCTTAATCAGTGACTGAGAACAAGGATCATAAGTACCACCTAAGTATCTCCCAAGAGATCCTAGACCATCTTCATTCAACCATAATTCACCTCTGAATCATACCATAGCTGCGCAACTGTTGTAGTTGACTTTTGTTGACCATGGAAGTTTTGATTTAAACAGAAGCCTAAACTAATTGGATTCTCAGTAAGCTATCATTTAGATTAATTGAGCTCATAAAAACAGATAAGTGGCATGAACAAGGCTTTAACTAATAAAAAAAACTTGAGATTTTTATTAAAACTGAAATCAAACAAGGAGACTGAGAATTGAACCTGAAGGCTTGTATTAATATTAAAAGTGGATTACAACAATAAACTAAGATCACATGATTTAAAAACATAAAGAAAAGAGTTACATGATTTAAAAGTACACTAAATGCTTAAAACTAAAATTAACTACTAACTTCTACTTCTCTGCTTTTGGCTTCTTAAATAATCAACAATTAGGGTTTTGTGGGCCCTCTGAGCTTTTCCCACCTTTGCTTGTGACCATTGGATGATGGAATTTGATCTTGACCTTTAAAACGGTTTTGGCGCCAAAGCTCTTTTTGGAGTTTTCTTGATATTGTTGATGCCAGGGAGATAAATTGGACTATTGTGTTTGTTTGGAGTGATAAGGGTGAGGTTGAGTGTGTAGGAGGGGAAGGTAGTAGGGGTTATGATGGGGGTGTTGCAGGCTAGTGGGGGCTGAGGTGGAAGATGGAGGGGGTCAACGAAGTTGTCAAAGGCTGGGGGGGTTTTTATTATTTAAAACGGGTGGAGTAGTGAAGATTGGGGAGTGGGCTGAAGGTTATGGTGGGCTGAGGAGATGGTGGAGTGGGGCTGGAGTGTTGGAGTGATAAGGTGGGCTTGGCTTTTGGATTGGTGTGGTGTTGGGGCAAATTACAAAACAGGTCCGTTTGGTATTTGGTGTAAATAAGCTAGGGATCAAATTTGTATAATCTGAAATTTGAGGGTAGTATTCTGCCATTATTCCAAAGTTAACAAAAGGGACCATTCCTGCTAATATGATAATTCCACAAGGACCAATATGATATATTTCCAAAATTTGAAACATCGGGGACCATTTTTGCCAAATTTCAAACTCCAGGGACCCAATGTGTAATTTCTCAAAAATTTTACCCAAGGATCGTTTTTTATAATTTTTGACTTTTCTATGCCTTGGGTAGACTTTTCTTTCGTTTTGAACTTCCAGGGACTAGTTTTGTCAATTTTTGAAATTTGAGGGACTGAAACTACCAATTATGCAAACTTTGTTCATTTTTCATTTGTTTTTAAACATTTTGCATCTAAAACGTATAAAACATAATTTTGGAATATTTTTAGTATTTTGATGCATTACTGAGTGTTTTTGGACGTTTTGACAGTTTAGATACGATAAAAATGATGAGTATTTACACACTCATCAATCCCCCACACTAAGCTATTGCTAGTCCCTAGCAATCTTTTGAGAAAAACTTAATGGATTTTAAACTCTTTACCAAAAGCCATCACTTCTGGAGTAGCCAGGTGTGAGAACTGTGGTCCACCTGATAACCGTGTGATTTTGAGCAAACCACCAGCTGTCAACGGATTTGATTAGTCTTTACCAAAAGCCGTTTGCTTCTGGACTAGCCAACTCTTGATGGAATAGTCAACATCTTGGTAAGTTGATTACTATTTATGGATTTTCCACTGCCTTTACCACATGCCATAATCTTGCGGGCTAGCCAACTCATTCGCTTTATGGGATATGGCGAGTTGAGGTACCATACAATTTTGGGCAAATTACAAGCCATAAACGGATTTGAGATGTCTTTACCAAGAGCCGTTTGCTCCTGGACTAGCCAATCCCTTTTGTCGGTTAGACAAGGCGGACTGATTACCACAAAAATTTTGAAGCACCAGTGAAAAATTTTTAAAATTTTTGGTCAAAAACGGGGGTATAAGATAGCAAAATGTGATAAAATTTGCTAGAATAGCGAAATACCCCCCCCCCCCCCACACTTAGGATGAATATTGTCCTCAATATTCAAAGTCCCGGCTATTATGCCGACATTTTGAACGTAAAAGGGCAACATTACAAGCTAAGCGTGGAAAATACCATTTTGTATTTTCACTACATAAGTAACCATAGCATGGGGGACTCCCCCAAACTTAGGGTGAAAACCCTATAAGCATGCTACTGTTTTTGTTAACCGAGTCGCTAGCTTGACTCGACCCCGAATTCATTTGTCCTTGGGGAAGCATGATGTGGAAGAAACAATCTCAATCGGACTTTCATTCAAGATGTTTGGACAAACATATGAAGCACGTGAAAGTTCCACACCGATGAGATAAGTACCAGACTCAAAATAGTGTAAACTATAAGCGGTGATGCCGGGGTCAAAAATAATGTCTTCATTCCCGAAGGAATGAAGAACAGGAGAAGTCACCCGATAGGTGAAGAACAGGAAGAAAACCATGATGAAAATCTTTATATGATTTTCTTCCTCTAGATCAGGCTCCGTAGCCTGAGTTTGGATTTCAAGGGTTAAGCTCGTAAATATCCCGGGAGGGTGGGTGGGAATTTGTAAATTCTCATGATTGAGTGCATATCCCCCCGGGTCATCATACTCCGGAGGAGTCATGATATGAGTAAGTTCACCGGAGAACTCCTCAAAGGTGAATGAATAATATTCGGGGAGAGAAATTTGAGAATGAGAAGTGGTACTGCCACTAATCTTCTCTCCCATATGATCAAAAGTAAAGGCTTCAAACTCCGGAATAGGATCATCGGATAAAATATCACTATCCTTAATGGGGATAGGAGATGAAATAGGTTTCTCTTTGAAAGCCTCGATTTTTGCAATGAGGAGACTGGCATTCAATAATGTTTCACGAAGTGCTTCATCCTTGATTTCAGTGTCAGTCTCATCATTCACCTCTTCTAAGCTAACTAGCTTAGAAGGTAATCCTTCCACATGACTGATGTCTCCAGAAGATAAAGAATTTTCATCAGCATGTGAAGTACTAAGCTCGATGTTGGGATTGGAGTTTAAAAGATTTTCAGTTTCTCCCATATCGGCTTCAAGGTCAAGCAGATCATCATCACTTCCCAATGGAAGTGGATTGATGTGAGTAAGTTCATCTGTGAACTCCTCAATAAGAGGGTCAACATCAGAATGAGGCCGTGGTGCCTCTTCATACTCAACTTCTCCATAAGATATACAATCGTCATTAAAATCGGAGAAAGTCTCAAAATGATCTTTTGGATTTTCAGGGTGATAAGGTAAGTCACACACATGATCAAAAGTCCCCTGTGACTCTCCTGGGATTGGGACAAGGATCTCAACACTAGACTTTATTAATTCGTCCGATTCCATCGCAGGAACAGTGTCAAGATGCTCGTCCCCCATGTTCGGAGAGTGAGTGTGAACTTCGGGTGTGATATCAATAGACTGAGGGAGTTTAGAAGTACTAGCAGTTATGGAATTTTCAAGTTCCATTTGATCAACGGCTAGTGACTTCGTCACATTATTTTCTCCCTGATTCTCCATGGAAGGAATCACAACTGATGAATCTGATGAATCTTTTTGAATAATAACAATGTTATCTTCATCATCATCACTGTCATCATCATCATCATATAAAGCAGCATAGCGAAGATTGGCACGTATTTTAGCCGCTCTTTGCTCAGCAAGTAATTCTTCCATGCTCAATTCGTTTCTAGCATCTCGTTCTTCGGCAAGTAATTCTGCCATTGATTTTTCACGAGATTCTTGAAATGATGTAGTAGCCAACCCCTCCTTAAATTTTTTAAATGCTTCAAGAACCTCATCACAAAGGTCTTGCGGGAATTGAGGGGTTGCTTGGGAAATTGGGTACTGTGGAGGTTGGTCTTGAAACGAATAGTCGTAATTGTTACAAGGAAGTGGATTCCCTGTTTGACAATCCGAGCTAAAGTGAGGACCTCCACAATATTCACAACAGTAAGACTGATGTGGCTGTGGGTCGTATGTGCTAGAATCATAATTGTTATCAGGAAACTGCTCATAGACAAGCGTGTTGCCCGATTGACAATCAGAACTGTTGTGTAGGCCACCACAGTACTCACAACAGTTAAACTGTTGAGTCTGGTTCGGTGAGTTGTATGGATATTGGTCGTAACCAACATTTTGACTATTATAACAATCAAAACCTTGGTGAGGACCTCCACAATACTCACAAGAAATGTTTGGTGTATTTTGATACGAACAATCATTGTGGTTTGGATAATATGATTCTTGCTCGTATGAATGTGATGGGTAATTGGAAAAATTTGGGGAATCGTTGAATGAGTTCTGATTAGGATCATAAGCAAATGAATTCCTCGAACCACAAAACAAACAACTCCCGTCTCGAATATCATTACCACATTTTTCACATGTACACCAACGACATGGTAAACCAAAAAGTGGCTCACCACAACCAACACAAGGGATAAAATCCGGAGGTGGGACAAGTGGTGTGCTCTTAGAGCTAGCAATTTCCACCACTTCTGTTTTAGTCTCGGGTTTTGGTTCTTGATGAACGTGAAGATTGGGCAAGTCGTTCTTTTCCGTCACTGCCCTAAGATCTGTACGTTTGCTTGACGACCTTATAACCTTATATCGTGAAAGGCTAGGATCAATTGTGAGCTTAGGTTTTTGGATAACCGTAGGTTGGACGTATTTAGCACTTCCATCGTCAGAGGGAAGTACATGGCCCTTTGTCACCTCGGTTTCATGATCTCTTTCCCTCACCGGAGAGGGAATAGGAATCGAAGGTCCATCATAATCAACACGACATCTCGACATTTTTGACAAGGCCATAAGTTTTTCAACTTTGCTTTTAAAGGCCCTTTGTTCAAAGAAATCATCATCAAGAGATGCCATTAGAATCAATTATGGAACAAGTGGAAGAAGGTAGAATCAAAAGGATAGAGGGTAAAGGGATGAAGAATCAAAAAGGTAGGAGGGTAAAGATGGATATTTTTGGGGTTTTTGATAAACATTTTGTACAAATGAGAAAGAAAATCTTTTTGGGTTTTTGTGTTCGTTGAAAACTAATTTTACAAAGTTCTCAGGAACTGTTTTGTTTTGAAAATAAGAAAATATGAACAAAGGATGGTAAATATACAGTGAGCGTATATCCAGATTCACTAATCTGTAAAACCGTTTAGAAAACGCGCACAACCTCCCCGGCAACGGCGCCAAAATTTGATTGGGTCCAAATGGTCAACCGAATTGACCAGGGAATGGTCAACCAAGTCAAACTGCCTAGAATCAATCTCCGTTGAAGTATAGTGGCTTCCCCGGGTCGTTATGTCCCAGCGAGGCGTGATGGTATTTGAAACGGGTTTTGATCGGGTGAATTTGGACAGGAAAGGGTATATAAAGGTTTGGTTTTGATTACGCTAATGGAATATTAGTTAAAACAACTAAAAAAATAATATTAACAATTACGCGAAACCAAATTAACCTAAAACGGATAATTGCAAATAACGCACGAGAAATAAAATAAACGTAACTAATGCATGAATTCAAACAAGGAATGAAAAGTAAAACTTAAAAACTACCTAAAAGTCTACAGGAACAATAATCGGGAATAAAGGAAACCTAAAACGTAAAGTAAATTTAAAAACGTAAAAGTTAATAAAAAACTACGCAAGTGCGCGAGATAAAACGTGAATTTAATGCTACACTAGTCCTATGGGTTTCCAAATAATTTTCCTACGTACTAGAAGACAAAAGAAAATTTTAGAAAAAAGATTTATATTTTTTTGACTTTTATATTTTTTATTATGAATTAAAAACAGTTTTACACTAATTAAATTATTAAAAATACTAAACCTATTTATAAAAATCTGAAACTTTTTCTAAAAATATTTTATACTATTACTATCCTAGCAAAAATAAAAACAAGGTGCCAGCTTATTGGGTTAAGCTGGGAATAAGCTAATCATATGCATAAGCTACTAAGGCTACAACTACTTTAAATATATTAATGATGCAAGAAATGGTGGAACTGGTGCCCCACTGCAGGGGAAGGGGTGTGGGGAGATATGCATGTTATACTAGCCAAGGTCACAGGTTCGAATCCCACACCCACCTTTTTTGCTATTTTTTTTCTTTTTGCCCAATCATTAAACTGATGAAAGTATTAAACTTTAATGAAGCCAACTTTTTTACATTTTTGAAATAAGCTAAAAATAAGCCCTTAAGCTTGACAGTAGGTTTATTACCCACAATTTTGAATTTAAAGCTAACTAAGCTACAATAAGCTTAAAACTGAACCTAGAAGCTAAAATAAGATGGAAGCAAGTAAGATGTGCTTAATCTAAGCTGAAACAACAAAATACTAACACTAAAAAGCTCAATAAGCTATAATAAGCAAATCCTAACTACTAAAACAAACAAACAGGCCACAAGGCTATATGCAGCCCTATGTGAAGCCCTCAAATAAGCTTAGGGGTCCAAAAGTGTTTTGAACCAATAAGCCACCCTGGGGACCTTTCAAATAAGCTAGAAACCAAAGCCCAAGTCCTACAAATAAGCTCACCATGAGCTTGTGAACCTGTTTTCCCTGCTCAGGGGAAAGTGCAGCCCTGCAGGTGTGTTTGAGGGCTTGTGCGGACCACATAAAAAATTGCAAAAATAAAATAAAACTTGATTCCTAAAGCTAAGGTGGGGGGCTTCAACTCCTAAAATTTTCAAAACCTAATTTCCATTACAAAAATCTAGAAAATTCTTGGAACATTTGGGTTTTCTACAAAATAAGAGATTTTGACTTTTTGTGATTTCTTCCTCAGTTGACTTTATTGAGTTTCTGCTGGATCCTAGTTAGTTATTATGTTATATTAAGCTAATTAGAAGTTAATTTAAGCTAGATAACCTATTAATGGACTAATTTGATGAAAATGAACGATCAAATTTTAACAGATTACAAGTAAAGTGATATTAGAAACTATTTTGACTATCTGTTAATACACTACCTATATTATGCTATTACAAACTTACTCTAACCTAAATTGAACTACTAGTGCAGAGATGATAACAATCTAACAACAACAGTACCTACTAAATTGCAGATCCAAACACCCCTTAGGAAACTGTTTTAAAGAATTTCAAAGCAAATCTGTGAATTAACACCTAAACTCTACTGATCTAGATATACTAAGTTAAATTGAACCTAAGCAAACAAACTTGAATAATCAATGACAACAATTAACACTTAGCAAAATATAGAGTGAAGCATGGTACAAAAAACTCTTACTTGGCATTCTTAATCAGTGACTGAGAACAAGGATCATAAGTACCACCTAAGTATCTCCCAAGAGATCCTAGACCATCTTCATTCAACCATGATTCACCTCTGAATCATACCATAGTTGCGCAACTGTTGCAGCTGACTTTTGTTGACCATGGAAGTTTTGATTTAAACAGAAGCCTAAACTAATTGGATTCTCAGTAAGCTATCATTTAGATTAATTGAGCTCATAAAAACAGATAAGTGGCATGAACAAGGCTTTAACTAATAAAAAAAACTTGAGATTTTTATTAAAACTGAAATCAAACAAGGAGACTGAGAATTGAACCTGAAGGCTTGTATTAATATTAAAAGTGGATTACAACAATAAACTAAGATCACATGATTTAAAAACATAAAGAAAAGAGTTACATGATTTAAAAGTACACTAAATGCTTAAAACTAAAATTAACTACTAACTTCTACTTCTCTGCTTCTGGCTTCTTAAATAATCAACAATTAGGGTTTTGTGGGCCCTCTGAGCTTTTCCCACCTTTGCTTGTGACCATTGGATGATGGAATTTGATCTTGACCTTTAAAACGGTTTTGGCGCCAAAGCTCTTTTTGGAGTTTTCTTGATATTGTTGATGCCAGGGAGATAAATTGGACTGTTGTGTTTGTTTGGAGTGATAAGGGTGAGGTTGAGTGTGTAGGAGGGGAAGGTAGTAGGGGTTATGATGGGGGTGTTGCAGGCTAGTGGGGGCTGAGGTGGAAGATGGAGGGGGTCAACGAAGTGGTCAAAGGCTGGGGGGGTTTTTATTATTTAAAACGGGTGGAGTAGTGAAGATTGGGGAGTGGGCTGAAGGTTATGGTGGGCTGAGGAGATGGTGGAGTGGGCCTGGAGTGTTGGAGTGATAAGGTGGGCTTGGCTTTTGGATTGGTGTGGTGTTGGGGCAAATTACAAAACAGGTCCGTTTGGTATTTGGTGTAAATAAGCTAGGGATCAAATTTGTATAATCTGAAATTTGAGGGTAGTATTCTGCCATTATTCTAAAGTTAACAAAAGGGACCATTCCTACTAATATGATAATTCCACAAGGACCAATATGATAGATTTCCAAAATTTGAAACACCGGGGACCATTTTTGCCAAATTTCAAACTCCAGGGACCCAATGTGTAATTTCTCAAAAATTTTACCCAAGGACCATTTTTTATAATTTATGACTTTTCTATGCCTTGGGTTGACTTTTCTTTCGTTTTGAACTTCCAGGGACTAGTTTTGTCAATTTTTGAAATTTGAGGGACTGAAACTGCCAATTTTGCAAAGTTTGTTCGTTTTTCATTTGTTTTTAAACATTTTGCATCTAAAACGTATAAAACACAATTTTGGAATATTTTTAGTATTTTGATGCATTACTGAGTGTTTTTGGACGTTTTGGCAGTTCAGATACGATAAAAATGATGAGTATTTACACACTCATCAGTCCCCTTAATAATTAAGGGGGTCGCCTTATGAATTAAGGGGGCCACCCCCTCCAGAACGTTGGAGTAGTTTATCCTCTTGTGGGGAAGGTTTTTCTGGATAAAATTTTCCATTTTTGGTTGGAAATTTGAAATCATATATTTAAAGTGATTTAAACATATTCTTTTAATTCCAAAAAAAGTTTTATAAAAGATATTAAGTGTTTATGACATTTTATAAAAGTTCTAGTGAGTTAGAAAAGTTTTCCTTTGATCATAGATTGCAATAAACACTTTGTTTATTCATACCTTAAGTGATTTGGATGTAAAGAGAATATTAATCACTAAATACTTGTTTATGTCATAAATTTTAGTTGAATTTGTTTATGTTTTGTAATTATCAAAACATAGAGATATTGATAATATGTTAATAATGTTTTTAGGCATTATTTATGTCAACAATCTCCCCCTTTTTGATTATTACAAAACCTTAAACTCATTAGGTCTAAAATTTATTTTTTGACAAGTATTTTAGAGTTTAATATTCTCTTCTCCCCCTTTTTTGTAAAATAAAATAAAAAAAAGGTTAAACCGAGTAAGCTTCATAGAAGAAGTGAAATGGGTAGAAAGCTCCCCCTTGACGTATGCTCCCCCTCATTTGAGAGCACCAAGGAAACGAGCTATGGAAAGCTTGGCTACAAAAAATATGTGAGGAGAACAAGACATATATATGCAAAGCAACAATTATGCAAATAAAAATAGATTCATTCAAGCATATATGAGATAATCATAGAAATGATCATCATTACAACATTCAATATGCTTGAAGCATATTGATTACAATAAAACAAAAGAAACAACATAGTCCTATATTGCCGAAGAGAGCACTTGGACTTACTTGCAACCCATGGTTGAGTGTTTTATTTGCTTAAGGGGAACAAAAGCATAGAGCTTAGTTGTTAGATGGGGAGGGATATGGAGCGAAAGAGGTGGATCTTACGATGTTGTATCGAGTTAAGGGTGGTATTGGATGAGGACGAGTGAGAAGATATTCAATCCAAGAAATATCTTCACTCAAGTAGAGAATTTGTTTTTGAAGGAAGATGCAACAAGGGCAAAAGTGAGTGTGGTTTGTAACTTGATCCAAGTTGAGAGAGTGGGGTAGGAAATTTGCGTAGGGTGATGATGGAGGTTTCCCTTTGTTGCGTTGTGCACGATGCATAGCAAGGAGATCACTAAGATCATGGATTTGGGTTATTTCATCACGGAACTTTTGCTTTTCCGTGGCAATGTGGAGAGAATCATTGTGTTGATATGGATGAATTGGGTTTGTGTAGTTGGAATTGTAGTTTGATGGTTGATCAAACTTGTATGGATCATTACAAGTGGTTGGAGGATGAGATGTGTAGTTTTGCATGAAAGAAGATGTTTGGCCAATGTTGTATGGTTTGTAAAGAGGATCAAATGAATGTCCTTGTGGGTTTGGTGTAAAGTTTGGGAAGTTAGTGGTTGGAGGTGTTGAGTGATTTCCAACTTCATTGGTTATGATGGATTTGTTTCGAGGGCCTTTTCTTCGCCAAACGGGGTTTTTCATCATCCTTGCTAGCCTTGAGGCTTTTGGTTTTGGTTTGTTTGGAGAAGTCATGATGGGATGAATGGAGAGTTGTGAAGATTGGGGATATTTATAGTGTAAGATTTGTGTGTTTATGGATGGATAAAGTTTGTTTGGGAGATTAGGACAAAATATGTTGGTGAAAATTGGGAAATGTAGGTTGAAATGGGCTAAAAAGCAAAAAAGATTCTGTAATCCCGACCATCAGATGGCCGGTCCCCTTAATTAGGGGCGGTCCCCTTAATGATTAAGGGGGCCGCCTTACATAATTAACGGGGCCGCCCATCTGGTGATTTCCAGATTGCCAGAATTGGGCTTTTGGCAGAAAATTTGCAGAAAGGTTGTGTTTTTTGATTTGGATTCAAGCAAGTTCAATTCCTTGAGGCAATATAGCATCTAATCTAATCATAATATAGCATTGACGAGTGTCTAAATACTCATCATTTTATACCAATCTGAACTGCCAAAACATACAAAAACACTCAAAAATGCATCATAATACTTAAAATCTCTTAGAAGTGTGTTTTATATGTTTCAAATGCAAAATATGCAAAAACAAATGAAAAACGTACAAAGTTTGCATAATTGGCAGTTTCAGTCCCTCAAGTTTCAAAAGTTGTCAAATCCAGTCCCTGGTAAATCAAAACATGAAAAATATCATCAAAGGTCCTTAGGGATTCATAAGTTGTCAAGTAAAGTCCTTTAAAGTTAAAAATTACAAAATGACAACTTTAGTCCCTCAAGTTTGAAAATTGTCAAAATTAGTCCTTAAGGTTTTAAAAATGGGAAATTAATAAAATAAACCTTGTACTATTCTTAAATGACAAAATTGGCCCTTATGATAAACATTTTGAGAAATTACAACCACAGTCCCTTAAAAATCCAAATTTACATAAATGATCCCTGGAGTTTGAGAAATTGGCAGAAAAGGTCCCTGGGATTTAAAAAATAAAAAAATACATCTTTTGCCCTTGTGTTATGGTTATATTGCAGGTTTGGTCCCTTGGAAGTACTTTGGAAAAGTGGTAAACTCAGCCCTTAACTTTGCCCAAATTACATTTTTGGTCCTTGTGTGAAATAAAACCAATCGGACCCTATTTGTTATTAACCCAACACACCAATCCAATCCAACACACACCAAAGCCCACCCTACCCCTTTTATTACCCAGCCCAACCAACAGCCCAATCCAAACCCTTTTATATATAATACGGGGTTTGACCTCGTTTGACCAACCAATACCGCCCAAACCACACACACTGTAGCACCTCCTCCTACCTCCCTGCTTCACCCAAAACCAGGTGGTTTTACCACTATCTCTTCACCCTCCAGCTCACCAAACCTACTACCCTCCACCTCACAGCTATCCCACACCTCATTTAATGCATTTCTCACCATTTTTCACTCCAAACTACTTCACAACCTCTGCTTTCATCATAATATCTCAACTTGGCCTCCAAACATTCCTAATTGTCCCCTGACACCTCCACATACTCCCAAAAATCTTTAATTGATCACCTTTGGCCCCAAGTTAACTTGGAAGACTTTGGCGCCATTTTTCATTTAAACGGCCATGATCAATGCAAAAGATTGGAGGGCCAAGATTGAAGTGGGAAAAGCTCAAAGTCACACCTGGAACCCTAATGTGGACTTATAAAAGGAAAGAGAAGCAGAGGAGTCATCTATCTAGTTTTTTTTATATAAAAGTGTATGTCGTATTAGTTTGTTTTCAAAGTTCAAGTGTAATTTAAGCTTTCGAGTTTCAGTTTAAGCATTCTCAGTGTACTAGTAATCTTTTTAGTTAATAAAAATCAAGTTTGTGTTGTTACCTCAGGTTGTGCAATTTTTAAGTTCATTTCAAATTTCTCAATAAAGTCTAATGTTGTTTGTAGTGGATGGTAAGGATAATTAAGTATACATAAGCTCCTAAGAAGCTCAAATAAGCTTTTAGTAACTTACTAATCAGTCTAAGATAAAAAAATTCCATAAATATCAATTTGGTCAACAAAAGTCAAACTGTCAAAGATCTTGGTGATAAGCAATGGAGCAGGGTTGATTTTGGAAGGCCTTGGGTTAGTGAATCTGTGGAGATTCTTTAAGATTGTTCTTGGTTCATGGTTTGAGCAGGAATGCACCTTGTAAGTTTCTAATCTCAATTTTTGGTTTTCACTGTGGCATACCTTATTAATCTAATTGTTGGTTTGTTTGTGCTTATTTGATGCTGGGTAGTCATAATATAACTCAATATAGCAAGCTTGTTCATTTAATTCATAGTTACTGAGAAATCAATTTATACAGTCAAAATAGTATAATCAGTAATCTAGGTTATTTGTTGTTGTTTTCTGTGTTTAAGTGTTCATTATAGCTTAGTTAATCTTGTTAAGTTGTTTTCAATCTGTTTCATAAGCTCTTGTAACTTGTTGCTACTTAAATCACAAAACAGTCTAGGTAAAGGTGTGTTTGGATCTGGTTGTTAAGCTGTGCTAAAAGTAGTTTGAGTGATTGTTGTTGCTTGCTTTAAGTCATATAGTGTAATATTAGCTCAGAAAAATAAAAATATTTAAGTCTCAGTTGGTAGAAAGTCAAAATCATACTCAATCCATCACCACAGTTAACTGTGGTGGAATTTGAGTCCAAAACTCATCAAATCCATTCATAAGTTAGTGATTTAGTTTATTTTAGTCTTAGTATAGCTTATTATAACATAATCATTCAGAAAATCAAGTTAGAAGTTCATTTTAGTCAACTTAGTTTAAAATCTTAAAAAGTCAAATTGTGCTTTGATAGAAAAAACCAAAAATTCAAGGAATTTTATAGAATTTAGTGTTTAGATTCAGCCTTTGAAACTTCTTGGGATTGAAGTCTACCAGCTTAACTTTAGTTTCATACATCTGTTTCATTTTTAAGATTTTTCTTGTGCCAGATAAGCTCATCTAAAAACACTTGCAGGGGAAGAACCTCCCCTGTGCACAGGTTTTAAGCAAAATACCAAGAACCATAGTGTGCTCACCAGTGGACCCCACACCCTAGGTTTCAGCTTAATTGTAGCTTAATACCTCAACTTTTCATATCTAGGTTTAGTTTGACCATTAGCTTATTGTAGCATAGCTTTTAGGATCCAATTTGTGCCCTGAACAAAACAAGCTACACTGAGCACTCAGTGTATGACCACCATTTCAAAGACTCACACAGAGCTTATTAGTGAACCATAAGGGTAGCTTATTGGCTCAACTTGTAGCTTATCACCTTAACTTTGAACCCCTAGGTTTAGTTTGAACCCCCTTTTACTCTTGTGGACCCCACACCCCTTGAAACACAACTGCAGGGAAGAAGTACTCCCTTGTACCATCATACCACCACCACACCACCAACTTTAGTGGTGGCTGCAGCCCACATCATTGGACCCCAGTGGTTCAAATTTAGTTTAGACAACCCCCCTCCTGCCAGGGTACAAGGTTTGACCCCTTGGTTGACCTAGAAACAAGTAGACCCCACCTGGACTTGTCCCCAAACTCTGTCCCATTTCTGAGTCAGTAACCAAATAAGCAATTGCTTATTTTAGCTTTCCAGCTTATCCTAGGAGCTTATCTCACCAAATCTAGTTTAAACAAGTTCAAGTAACTTAGGTGAACCTTACTTAACCAGTGTGGACCCCACATAACCCAATTTATCTTATTTCTTGGTGTGGTTAACATTAGTCAACTGTATAAGCTAATAAGCACTCTCAGTGCTTATTCTTGATTTATAAATTAGTTTTCTTTGTAAAAGTTTCTTATTTTAAGTGTTTTAGTAGTTTTATAAAAGAAAAACCAGAAAAAGCCAACTTTAATTATAGTGATAGCTTCTATTTAATAGAAATTATCTAATTAATTTTCATCTCAGATTATTAATAAGCACTTTTCCAATTTTATAATTTTATAAATTTCCTAGTACCTTTAAGTAGTTAAAATAATTTTCTTAGATTTTTCCTAAGCAGTTTACTATTTATTAGATTTAAAATTAGTTTAAATAATTAAATAGGTAATATTAGTAATTAAATAGATTTCTTTAATTTTAATTAACAAAAGTAGAATTTTATATTTTTCCTAAGTTTTATAAAGTAGTTAAGATTTTTAGAAAATAGTTTCATAAATTCCACTGTCCATTTTCTAATTTTCCTATTTAAATTAATTAAATTAGATTCAAAATAATTAATAGGTAATTAATTAGTCAATTAGCTTAAATATAATTTTTGGCAACTTTTTATATTTTTGTAGGATTCCTGTAGTGTTTAAATAGTTTATAAATTTTATCATAATTTTCTAAGGTAATTTAGTATTAATAGTCATTTAAAATAGTTTAATTAGATTAATTAAGTTAAATAGTTTTTAATTAATAAAATACTCATAAAAAGACAAAAATATTTATTTTCATTTTTTATACTTTCTTCAAGTTCTAATTTAGGTTTAGAAATTATTTTTGTAAGTTTTTAGGTTAATTTGTAATATTTGTCATTTTTAGTTAATTTAAAGTAGATTTAAATTAGATTTTTAAATAGTTTTATTAATTAAATAATATTTAAATAGTAAAATAATCATTTTCATAATTTCAATTTCATTTTCCATTTTCTTTAATTTTAAATTTTCAAAAGTTTCAATTTTACCCCCTGTAGTTTGTAACTTGTTAAATACCACTTGTCTCTGTCTGTTATCTGATTTTCTTATTTGTGCTTTTACTTGTATCTCTGTTATTGTTTATATACTTTCATATTATCCAAATATCAAGCAATCAGTAGTATAATCAACCCTCAAATCATTTTTGTTACTGTCCTCAGTACCACTCACTCTCTTAATCGTTTACAAATACAATTTCAATCTCGTTGGGACTTAACGACCCGGGGATTTCCCTATATTTCCACGGTCAATATTAACTTGCACTTTCTCCCAGGTGGGCCTATCAGCTGCACACGGTTGACTGGTTGGTTTGGGAGGAGTCAAGCATGCATGCAAAAACACTTAAGTAAAAGAGCAAACAAGCAATTAATAATAAGCTAGAGGAGACAAGCAAAGGCAAGGGCACTCAAACTTCCTAGGGCAACTATCTTAGATCGAAGGCAAAGGTAACTAGTGAGTCAAAAACTAGTGAGGAAACAAGATGACAACATTATGAGTGATTTTATCCTAGTGTGTGCCTATATGCAACAAATGTGGAGTTGTGATTGTTTCGACTCCTAAATGCAAAGAAAAATAAGTTACCTAAGAAACAATCCAAAATCTCCTTGATTCGATTTTTGCTCGATTCATGAATGTCAATGATATATATTAGATTATATACTTTGACAATTTATGTGAGAGTTTATGAGTGATTTAGGAAAAAGGTTTTTAGCATTTGTCAACAATGCAAGGAAAATGATGTTCATGTAATTCCTAGATGTGAGAATAGTTTTCCAGAAACTTTGATTGGGTTTTGCAAGAGAGTATATGCAATGAAAATGAGGTTTCCCAATCTTTAATTTTGTGTGAAATAAATTCCTAGACTCAGAAATAGAGAAGTGAAAGAAAAGTAAATTTTATGCAAGAGAAAAAATTTGTCTAAATGCAATAGAATTTAGTCAACTTGTTCCATCATTCCTAATCCTAAACGCAAGTGATTGAATAATTCACGCTTAAGGGGTTTAGTGAATATATCCGCAATGTTATCTTCCGATGCAACCTTTTCTATAGATATATTTCCTTTTTGTACATTATCCCTAAGGAAGTGGTTGCGTATTTCTATATGTTTAGTCCTAGAGTGTTGCACCGGATTTTTACTTAAATCTATCGCACCTTTGTTATCACACATAATGGGAACATTTTCTAACCTAATGCCATAGTCTATGAGAGCTTGTTTCATCCATAGTGCTTGTTGACATGCCTTTCCAGCGCTTACATATTCGGCTTCGGTGGTAGAAATAGCAAGAGCGGTTTGCTTCTCCGAAAACCAAGATGTTAGACAACATCCCATAAACGTGCAAATACCGCTAGTGCTTTTTCTATCTACGTAGTCTCCCGCATGATCCGAATCCGCATAGACGATGGTTTCTATGCCGGATCCCTTAGGATACCATAATCCTATGTGTATAGTGCCTTTAATGTATCGGAAGATACGCTTAACCGCTTCTAGGTGAGAGGTTTTGGGATCCTCTTGAAAGCGGGCACAAAGGCAAACACTAAACATGATATCGGGTCTACTTGCCGTTAAGTATAGTAAACTACCTATCATTCCTCTATACTTAGTATTATCCACGGACTCACCTTCATCATCTTTTGTGAGCTTTACTTCCGTAGACATAGGGGTTTTCATGGGTTTAGAGTCTTCTAGGCCAAATTTCTTAAGCATTTCCTTAATGTACTTAGATTGGTTAAAGAATATTCCATCATCTAATTGTTTTATTTGTAATCCTAGGAAGAAGTTTAGTTCACCCATCATACTCATCTCAAACTCATCATGCATGATTTTGGCAAATTCATCACACATTTCTTGACAAGTCGATCCAAATATAATGTTGTCAACATATATTTGAACAATGATGAGATTTGGGTCTTTCTTTTTAGTGAAAAGAGTGTTATCTACCATTCCCACGGAATAATTATGTTTGATAAGGAAAGCTTTTAATCGATCATACCAAGCTTTGGGAGCTTGTTTGAGTCCATACAAAGCTTTCTTTAACTTATAAACATAATTAGGTTTTACGAAGTCAATGAATCCTAGAGGTTGTGTCACATAAACCTCCTCATTGATAAAACCGTTAAGGAATGCACTTTTCACGTCCATTTGGAATAACTTAAAGTCTAGGGCGCATACATAGGCAAGTAATATCCTAATAGATTCTAGTCTAGCTACGGGGGCATAAGTTTCGTCATAGTCAATTCCTTCTTGTTGATTGTAACCTTGGGCAACTAACCTAGCTTTATTCCTAGTTACTATTCCATTTTCATCTAACTTATTCCTATATACCCATTTAGTTCCTATGATGGTCATATTCATTGAATTTGGGACTAATTCCCAAACATCATTTGCCTTAAATTGATTTAATTCTTCTTGCATAGCTATAACCCAACTTTCATCTTTTAATGCCTCATTAATATTCTTAGGTTCTATTGCTGAGAGGAAACAAAAGAAGTTATTTTTATCTTGGGCTTGTGACCTAAGGGTTCTTTGGTTAAGATGTCCTATTATATTATCTAATGGATGTGATCTAGATTCTTTAATATTTACAATTTCGTTATTTCCTAAGTCAATGTCTTCATTATCATTTCCTATGGGTTTTGTTTTACTAACCTCAATAGCTTCATCTTCGACTAAGTCATCATCTTCCAAAGGTAATGTTTTAGGAGGTGATGGTGTTTCATCAAATGTTACGTTTAGTGATTCTTCTACTTTCATAGAGTGTTTGTTAAGTATTATATATGCTTTACTATTTTGTGAGTACCCTAAAAATATTTCTTCATATGATTTTGGATCAAACTTAGTGAGGTAATCTTTAGTGTTTAAAATATAACATTTACTTACAAATACCCTAAAGTAGCTCAAGTTTGGTTTTCTACCTCTTAGTAACTCATAAGGAGTTTTTCCTAGAATTCTCCTAATTGATACCCTATTAATAATATATGTTGATATATCTACAGCGTGACACCAACATTTTTGTGGGATGGATTGTTCATTTAACATTGTTCTACTCATTTCTTGTAGTGACCTATTTTTTCTTTCTACTACTCCATTTGATTGAGGAGTACGAGGAGCGGAGAAATTGTGAGATATTCCATTTGAATCACAATATTTTCCGAATTGTACCTCGTTGTCAAATTCCCTACCATGGTCCGTCCTAATGGCTACTATTGTGCATCCTAGTTTATTTTGAATCATTTTACTAAATATTTCAAATTTTTCAAAGGCTTGGGTTTTGTCACTTAAAAACCTAGTCCACGTGTATCGTGAATAGTCATCTACTATTACTAAGGTATATTTGTTTCCTCCATAGCTCCGCACAGCGGATGGACCAAAAAGATCCATATGTAATAATTCTAGGCACCTAGTAGTGGATACTATATTCTTAGCTTTGTGACTAGCATGAACTTGTTTTCAAATTTTACATGCATCACAAAAATGCTTGTCATATTTTAGGGTAGGCAAGTTTCTAACTAGTTCTTTAGAGGCCGAAGATTGTATTTGTTGCATGTCCTAATCTCTTATTCCACAATGTGGAGTTTTCGTCTAAGGTCATTAGGCATATCCTATCTTCAGGTTTGTTTCCTAGTTTCATAACATATATGCCTCCTTTCCTAATTCCTCTACCTATAATCTTTCCATTCTTAACTATTTCGCTATCCTCTTCGGTAAAGGTAACTCTACATTTATTATCGCATATTTGTCCTATACTAAGCAATTTATATGTTAAATTATCTACATGCTCAACATTTTCAATAGTAAGTGAGTCTTGAGAAATCGTACATTTGCCTATGATTTTTCCACGCAACTCACTACCGAAAATAACGTTACCTCCATTGTTTGCCTTATACGTAGAAAATAGCTTGCGGTTCCCCGTCATGTGCCTCGAACATCCGCTATCCTTGATCCATTCGTCAGGCTCCAAGTCAATTCCTAAACATATTTCGTCGGTTACTTTTGCCACAAAACACTTTTCGTCTCTTGGTTTTTCCACTTCGTCTTTGTCACTATCAGTCCATGTTCCACTAACAAAGGCGCCTTGATTTTCATACCCCGGCGGCTTTAGACATTCACCAATGAGATGATTTGGACTTCCACATCTAAAGCACTTTCTTTTCCCATAGTTATCACTTCTATTTCTTTGGAATGGTTTTCTTTCGTCTCGTGGTGATCTAGTGAATCTTCCTCGTCTTTTGAAGAATTTCTTGAATTCTCTTATGGCCATTGCATATTATTCGTCTTCACTCTCGTCACTTGAGTCATCATCGTCACTAGGTTCCTTTTTGGCTTTTAGAGCAATGGATTTTGTTTGTTCTTTCTTGACTTTGACCGTTTCCGAATCTCTTCTTATAATTTCTTCATGGACCTTCAAGTTGCCAATAAGTTCATCAAGTGATAACGTCATCAAATTCTTTGATTCTTCAATTGTCGTGACCTTAGCTCACCATTTTGGATGCAATGCCCTAAGAAATTTCCTAACACAATTTTTACTAGAAAAGGTCTCATCAAGTGCTTTTAAACTTGTGGTAATAGTGTTAAATTTAGCAAAATCATTATCAATTGATTCCTCTTCCGGAATCGTAAATTGTTCATATTGTTGTACAAGAAGATCCATTTTATTATCTTTGACTTGACTATTACCTTGGTGAGTAATAAGTAGTGATTCCCAAATTTCTTTGGCGGTTTTACACATAAAAATTCTTTCATATTCTTTACGTGGTAACGCATTATAAATTACCATTTTAGCTTCATTATTTTTAGCTAGTTTCTTTTTCAAATCATCATTTTGTTTTTTAAAAGGTACAATTTCATCCTTTTTAGTTTCCGGATTTTGTTGAGTGGGAGGAAAATCACCAAAGGTAATAACATGCCAAAGATCAAGATCTTTTGATTTCACATGAGTTTCGAATCTATTTTTCCAATATAAAAATCCATCACTTTCAAATAGTGGTGGTCTTTGCATAGATTGCCCTTCTAAATATTTTTCAGATTCCATAGATCGTTACAAGTTTTAAAATACAAAATATTTTAAAAATCTTGCAAGACGTGGCTCTTGATACCAATTGTGGAAAACTAGAAGGGAGGGTTGAATAGTTTTACGTCTTTTTAATTTATTATAAAAGATTGTTAGAGTGTTTTCTTTATTTTCAAAAATTTAGATTCGATAATGTTGGGACCTGAGTTTATATCATTCCACACATATGAGATGGTTTAGAGAGATGAAGATATATTTTACAGAGAGAGAGTACAAGAGAGGAAAATAAGAGAAAGTTTCTTATTCCATAATGAACCAACACCCTCCTTGGAGGGTTTACAAGAGTATTTATACTCATTGTCTAGGGCATCTTACATGTTTCACATATTATCACTAATGGCCCTTAGACTTAAACAAAACATGTATTCTAAACATATTAAAACTTTAACGTACTAATATAATATTGCAACCTATTACAAGACTCATTGACTCGATAATGATCGTCACTTCAAGTGTTCCCAACAATCTCCCCCTAAGGGACGATCATTGAGATCTCTCTTTGATTGCATTTATGATCATACTTTTGCGTTTCCAACAATCTCCCCCTAAAGGGGTGATCATTGAGATCTCTTTGGCGACCTGTGGGTTATGGGTCCACCAATAGAAATGACTGATCTTTTGACTTCTTTGATGCTTGTTGTTTTGAGCTTTGAGTCTTTGTGTAATAGCTTTCCTAGATTCTTTGTTCCAATCATGCTTTGTGATCTTTGTTCTTCGTTCTTGTTGTTGTGATCAAATGATGGTGTAATCTGCCTTTCCTCACTTCTGCGTTAGTGGTGGTTGTCTGCCATTCCAACATGCTCATACATCTTTGGACTTTGACTTTCACATGCACGTAGTTCCCTTACTTTCACTTTGATCTTTAGTCTCTTTTACTTTGTAGATTCTTCTTTTTGGCGTAGAATCTTTTGGTGAACTTTGCGTTGCTTAGATCATTGAGGGAGCTATCATTGACTTCAAGATGTATGCATGAGCATGCTGGAATCTACCATCATGGAGGTGATTTTTGTTTTTTTTTTAAGTTTTCGTTTTGCTTATTTCGAGCTTATTTTCTGCTTATCAATAGCTTATTTTCTGCTTATTTCGTGCTTATTAAGTCTTATCAAAAGCTTTATTATACTGATTTTCGTATCCTATTTTTAAACTTATTTCTTAAAGTTTGATACTTTTTGGTTGAGCTTATTAAGGTCCAAACAGTCCTTTTGTTTCGAGGTCAAATACAGTTTTATTTAAGCAGTCATTTTGTCCAAAAAGTCCATTCTAACAAGATCTGTCCAAACAGCACCTTACTTGTAGCTTTTTCAAAGCTATTTTTTTTCCAACAAGATCTGTCCTAATTTTCAAGATTATTTCAAGCTTATTTTGTGGTCAAAAAAGGTAGGCAGAATATCATCAGAAAAATCATCGGAAAAGTACATCGGAATAGTGGTCAAACAGTCAAAACCCTCATCCTACGCGAAACTTCATTTCTCTACACATAACTTGGACAAGTTATGCGTAAGGTTCAAACTTAGGCAAGAAACCCTTGTCTTACGCGTAAGATTTACGCAAAAGATTTGGGCTACGCTTAAGATTTCTTACGCAAAAGATTCAAGTCAAGTTTTTACGCTTAACTTTTTTTTCTACGCAAAAGATTTACACAAAGTTACGCGTAAGGTTGTTAAAAAAAAATAAAAAAAAATAATAAAAAAAACGTTAACCTGTTTCAAACCATAAACCCAAATCCAAACCATCACTATCACTTAGAGAGAAAGAATAAAACGAGATCAGATTCAATAGCAGTATCACAAACATAATCTATATCAAAGCACAAGCTTGATCTAACCCTAAACAATTCACATCACCTTCATCTCATCTCCAAATATCAAAGCAACTTCGAAATAAAATAAAAAAAAAGGAAGGAAAAGAAAGATCTCAGTATATCTCTTTTGCAATTCAAGATTCATCAAAAGACAAACTCTCAAGAGATTCACCATCATTGATCCATTTTAAGAAGTACAACCTTCTTTTTAATATCCGATTATTAAAAGAAGAACAAGAAACAAAGCTGTCCCATCCTTCAATTGAATTGGTTATAACAGAAAACAATAGCAAAACAAAAACCTACCGTGACCTTATATGTAGATCTTGAAGTCAAACCTTTGTACTTCGCGGGCTATTGATCCGTGATAAACGTCTTAAAACTTTGAGAAACCGTTTGTTTGTTGCTCGTTTTTCATATGATTATTGAAGAATAAAGGTCATTTGGTGTGGTGTGTTTTGGACTTGTTATGTGTTCGATGGAGACAGATTGAAGTGAGTAGAGGGATTGCTTATTGACTGAGTTTTTGATTTGAGATGTTCGATTAGATGATGATGGTAATGAGATTAGAGCAGTCGGTATTGTAGATCGATAGATCTGATTTTTTGTTGATGATACGTTTGTTAGATGGAGATTTGAGTTTGGAAATAATGAAAGATGTGGGGGCAGAGTTAAATGAGTTGTTAAAGTGATTAGGTTATTTGTGATAAGTGAGTATTTTATAGTCTTAAGCTTAGGGTTAGGATTAGTATTATTGGACTTGGAGTGGAGTGTTTACTGTTGGGCTTCAGTTTTTTACTTGTTGGATAAAACTTGATGGGCTGTGATAACTAAAGCATAACTGCGCACAAACGAAACAATACTTGATGGGCTGTGACAATTCGTCCCTTGGATAAAATTTAAAGTGTTAGCTAAAATAGTTGAGGTGGATGTTCGCTATCATTTTGGAACCACGGTTTTTTTTTCAAGCTTCAATAATCCGGCATTAATTATTCTGGGCTAAGATTATTAGGGATTGTTTGAAAATAACTACTGTGCTAGTTATTGTGAAAGCGTGAAAGATTGACAAAGAGATTCATTTAAAAACACAACCTTACTTCTCTATCGTCTACAAGATCCATTTGTCATTTCACACAAAATTATAATGGAATCAAGTTCAAAAAGAAGAGAGATGCAAGAAAGTGTTAAGCTCGCAATGCAATCTAAAGAAAATTGTTTAGCACATTTTGAACCAGTTAAGATTCAATGCAAGATTCTCTCAGATGCAAGGTTTCCTTTGTGGAGTACCTTTACTGCATTCTTCGGAACTAAAATGGACCGTCTAACCTTCCAAAGGAAACTCCAAGAAAACATCGTTCAATTAGAAAAGCAAATTGAACAGGGAAGTGATTGTATGGTTGTATTTAGAGCACTCAAGACACAGTTCAAATGCTTCATGACCATGGATTTTAAAGCTTCTCTTATACACTATAAATATGAAAGCAATTTATGGAGAGAGAACATCACTAGTATGGAGGTTGAAGCTTTTAGAGATCAACTTGTTTCACGACTGAGACACTTAGAATTTGAGCTTAACGAAAGATCACTTCATCTGAGTGCTGTCAAAGAACTGGAGATGCAGATACGAGGAAGAGAATTGAATGTACTGGAGAATGAAAGTAAAAGGCAGACACATGAAGGAACAATCAACAATGATGGGACGTTGGATGATAGTTTGGTATTCAAGGGTAACAATGCATTATCAGAACTGCAGATAGAAAGCAGCACGTCCAGGAATGATTCAGATGCTGCCGGGAAACACAAATGTAAGGATGGTTTGAATAATGCAAATGCTATCAGTCCTTCACTAAGTACAGTCGCACTCGTTCAGGTACATCAATCTAATGATGATGATATATTTGAAAATGTGTTTGCTTATGAGACACAAAGTCATGGACAACCTGAGTACATTAACGACACATATGTGGTGAATCAGGATGATAGCAATATTACTCCTGAAACTCCACATGTGGATCTTAATGGAGGTACGGTTGAACATAACAGTGTGACTCATGATCAAGAATGTGCTTCAACTGCTTTAATGATTAAGAATATGCAAAACGAAGTTGATCGATGTAACAAGCTCAACTGTGAACTAAAAGCAAAAATTGTGTCATTAACAAGGGACATTGAGTGCTATAAAATACAACTTTCAAATCATGAAAACAAAGCCAAACATGAAAAAAGTTTTGAAGTGGGATTTCAAGAATATTACAATAAAGAACAAGATCTTCAACACAAAATACGCGAATTAATTGAGTCGAATGGAAAATTGGTTTCAAAACTCGAAAATGAAAAATGTGAACTCAAACAACAAGTTGAACAACTTCAAAAAGAGATTTCAAAAACACAAACAGAGTTGTCAACTTGCAAAAAGGAATTTTGTGAACATAAAGTGAGAAAAAGGAAAAAAGGAAGACTCTTATCTTAACGACATTGTTGATTTAGAAGCTAAATTGAAAGTTTTTGAAAAATCTGCTTGTGATAAATCGTTCAGTGTTGAGTCTGAAATCTTAAGAGTGGAAAATGGGATGTTGAGACACGAAAATGAGAAGATGTTAAAAGAGTCAAGTGACATCCAAGAGAAACTTAAACGTCAAATATTTTCTCTTGAACAAAATTTTCAAAGATGTCAAGCACAAAGCATTAACTTTGAGCTTGCTTTACAACACAATCTTGAAAAGCAGTCTTTTGAAAACCCCTGGATGTCAAAGCTTGAACAAGTTGAAGATGAAAACGTGTCAATGAAATGTCAAATTTCAAAATACGAAAAAGAGATTGAGCGTTTGAAACAGATTTACAAAAACCTGTTTGATTCAATCAAAAGTTCACGAGTTCAGAAACAAAACTCAAACTTGAAACAAAAAGAGACTGAAGATTTGAAGTCTCAACTGAATGAATTTGCAGATAAAAAGTTTGAAAATGTTTTGCAAAAGATTGAATCAATGAAAAAGAAAAATGTTGATTTTCAAATCACAAAAGTTTCCTTCCCAAAACCCCTGTTCGATTCTAATACTCCAGATTTTGAAAAGGAAAAGGGGAAGAAAATATATCCTTTTGAAAATGAAAATCATGTACTTCAAACGAAAGTGGTTGAGCTTGAAACGGTTTTAGCTCAACAAACAAACGATTTTGAGGATGCCAAAACCGACTTTTTCAACAAAGTAACCAAATTTGAAAATTATTTTGAAAGACTTGAAAAAGAAAATGTTGAGTTCGAACGGAAATTGGCTCGTAAAACGGAGGATTCTAAAGCCGAAAAGGATCAACTTTTGAAACAAATTACTTCTTTAGAATCAAAATTGGCATCCCAAGATCATCATTCTCTTCAAAAAGAATACAGTAATTTGAGAACTTCATACAATGCTTTAAAAGTGAAGTTTGATACTCTTAACCGATCAAAGGGAATAACTCTAATTTCAAATGTTTCAACACCAGAAGTAAGTGTTTCGAAGAAGGTTTACACGGGTGAATCTTCAAAACCATTTTCGAAAAGGGTTTCTCAGTTTACAACCTATTCTTTGCAAAAAGGAAGGAAGTTTACAAAGAGACCAAGTTTTTCCGAAACATTTACTTCCAAAAGGTTTTCAAATCCAAATGCTTCAAGTAAAATGAAACAAGTTCTTCAAACTCCATACTCTCATTTTACACCGGTAAAGCAAGTGTGGAGACCAAAACAAGGTTTTTCAAAACCCCCAAATGCTTCAAAAGAAAAGAATCATGTTTTTCAAACTCCACACTCTCGTTTTACACCGGTAAAGCAAGTGTGGAGACCAAAGCAAAGTCGTTCAAAAACTTTCAAATATTCCATATCAGAACTGCTTTCGCTGCAACATAAGAACGACTCTGCTTTGAACATTCCAAATACCGGAAGGTTTCCATTTATCACAGAAACAAATTTTCAAAAAGAACCCATGAGGTTCAACTCTAGATGGAAATCTTCTTCTTCAGATTTTAAAACTCCAAGAGAAACGCCGGGTTTCTCAAACTATTTTCAACGGAAAATGAGTTTTAAATCTACATTGATTCCACGAGTGTTATTTCATAATGAAACACCGGTTTTCAGTCCTCGTTGGAATTCAACATCTTTAAATCAGATTGACACAACCTACAAATGGATTTAAAAATTTGGTAAACCCGTTGGCGCCGTGCTTAAATGGGTTCCCAAGGTTGTTGTCTAATCTTAAATTCTTTATGGCTTGTAAGTATTTCAGCTTACAACCCGGGCTTAAACATTATGACTTGTGCACACATTTCAGTGTACAACTCGGGTTTCAAATAAAGGAAAGTGCCTTGCTAAACCATTCTTTAAAACCAAATGTGCACTTATCCTTGAAAAACAAGAAGAAGTTCTCATGCAAAGCTTATCTAAAACTTCTTAATCTTGAGCGAAATTTATTCAAAATTTCTCAAAAGGTTTTTCAAAAGTTTTCAAAATTTCGCTCAAGATTTTTTTCAAATATTTACTCCCCAATTCGCTCCAAAGTTTAAAAATGTCAAAACATATGCTAGTTTTGAGGGGGAGTATTTCTGTGTATAAAGTTTTAGTTACCTTGAAGCAAAATTTATTCAAGAATTTTTCAAACTGAAATTTCTAAATCTTTCAGAATTTTGCTTCAAGAAGACTCCTTCCCTCAAACTTTAAAAAGTTTAAAATTCTCAAAACAAATGCGAGTTTTGAGGGGGAGTATTTTCAAAACAAAATGTTCCATCAAAATCATGCTTAAAATTAAAGGACCCTGAGGTACGCGTCAGTGCCTCAATCCTAACATAAGGAGCGAAAGCTTCTTACTTTTGAGTAGAATTACTCAAATTTTCAAAGTTTTTTCTAAATTCTACTCAAAAGGACAAGTATTCCCTCTCGTAATCAAAACCTCAAAAAGTTATTTCACTTATTGAGGGGGAGTATTTGAAATGATCTTTGTTCAATATGATAAGTTCTTGGTGAATCTCCCCATAAGACTCAAAAAGCATATTTTAATCAAAAGTTCATCAAAAACAACATCTTATATGCTATTTTTGAGGGGGAGAAAAGTAAAAGTGATTAAAATATGGATGACAATGGATGCTTTAAGCTTGAATCTCGTGCGAGCTCGACTCAGAACACAAAAGTTAGTAATCGAAAAGACTTGTCCTCGACGAGTAATAACATCAAGTTAGTTACTAGAGCTAGTTGTCACCTAAAAGCTGACAATGGAACTCTTTAACTAGCCACGTAAGCGTGTCTCGAAAAGGATTTGTCTTAGTAGAAAGGTACCATTTCAATAAACTTTCTGTGGACTTGACCAGGCCGGGTAATAATTTCAAGCTAGTCTAACTAGTGATGTAAGCGTGTCTCGAATCGGTCTTGTTCACTGAAAGTGGATCAATTCAAAAAGTGCTTACTCCTCTCGCATGTGTAAATTTATTTAAATACTCATGAGCACATGTGAAGGGGGAGTTCTTCAAAAGTGTTCACAAAACTCTCAAAGTGTTAACCAAAATATTTGATGATCACAAACACTTTGAGAGATTTTCAATCAAAGGTTTCTTGGCTACTGTCGGAGTTATAAGGTGATTAAGATAGGAAAAACCGTCCTATGATCCGCTAGAGCCGGAGGGATCTACCCAAGGACATCTCCCATAGTCAGAATTAGAAGTCCTTAGGTATGATACAAAAAAAGGAGAAAAGAATGAAAGGGAAAGAAGGAGTTGAAGAATGAAAAAGAAAAGTAAAGAAATGGGTGAAAAGAAATAGCCCTCCATATGTTCAACCTTAGGGCAGACACCGGGTTCAACTCATATGCTACTGGTTGTTGCTAAGGCGACACCGGTATTGAAGATAAAGTCGTCATGGACCCAGTGACGCAATGCACTAAACCTTCTTAACCACTCAAGTTCTCTTAAAAGAACTTGTTTCACTCTGACGGGGAACCAGTGTAATCTATCGACCTATCTCTTAGAGATGGTTGATATTGAAGCAGGAGACCCCTCCCTAGTCTCCGCATAGGAAACCTAAGTATGCACTTATAGAGTCTAGAGCCTTGAGATACATCAAAGATCTCTTAGGAACACTTAGTATTTCTGCAACTGGTGTTCTACATCAATGGACACCAGCTGTAAATTATCGAGTCCTTCGCAGATCTTAGCAATCTGCCAAGAACGTTTATGAGAGAATTACAAATGTAGTTCTCAATGATTGAACGGAAATTCCTGCCAGGGTCAACATCAAACAGCCCTGACAGCAGGTCACTTCGGTAACCCCACAAGGGTTACGCTTAGTGTTTGCAGTGGTTCCATAGCGGTCTACAGTCGTGGAGTGATCCCCAGCGACTCACCCAGTCATTGAGCTACTTAGTAGGTCTCGTAAGCTCCTTCGGGGGTATCTGACATGGGAACGGCCTTGATAAGGATTAGAAGGAGTCTTCACACTATGCTGTTGACGAGCTCTAATTCCTTATCTGTAAGTACCGGTTGTTTATTGCTAACTGTTTACCTGCAGCTACACATCATCTCCATGGCGATAGATTCCGCATGCTCATATATAAATCTTGAAGTCAAAGAAAGCTCCCTCAAATATCTAAGCAACACTAAGTTCAAAGAAAGATTCTACGCCGAAAAGAAGAATCTACAAAGTAAAGAGACTTTGTGTATTTTCCTTTCATTTTCATTATCAATAAAATCACTAGTTTTCCCTTCTCTCTCTACTCTCTCTCTCTCTCTCTAACTATGGCTTTCATCTTCTTCCACCAAACCCGACCTCCCGAATTACAATATCAACACAAAACTATGATCCATCAGATAATATGTGATCTCAAGTCTTGCACAATATAAACAACAATAAATATGTACGATATAGCAATAATAATGTAAGTAAAGAAATAAATGAGAGATGGAAAGATTGAACCGCGAGACAAGAGATTTATAGTGGTTCGGCTACAAGGACACCTTCCTTGCCCTACTCCACTCCCCGAGCACCTAACTCGAGAGTTTTCTTCACTATGTCAACAAGCTCCCTTATGGCGGAGAAAACCTTACACACCAATGTACACACCACAACTTTGTCACAACTTAATCACAACTTCTACACAACCTCTTCACACCAATCTACTTCACAACTTTCTACTTCACACCTATCTACTTCACACCAATCTTCTTCACTACTTTCTACTTCACACATATCTACTTCACACCAATCTTCTTCACTACAATCTACTTCCCAACTCTTCTCCTTCACAACAAACTACTAACCAATCACACTATCTATATACCTAGCTAAACTATCTTCTATCAAATATTCACAACTAATAACCCAAAGAGATAGATACAATAGATGATGCTCTAACAACTTGGATGTGGAGGTCACAACAAGTTGTAATACTTCTTGTCTTGGGGGATAGAAGTATTCTTCTCTTGCACTTGAGAGGATGATGTTTGGATCACTTTGAAACAAAGATTTATGTATGTATGATCAAAGGATTAAGAGAATAGAAATGAAGATCTAGAACAGAAAGTTTAGGAGTGCAAAAGGTGAGAAAATTATATGGAATGAACTAGTATTTATAGGGGAACAAACTACTGTTCTGGAGCATGGCCGGTCCCTTAATAATTAAGGGGGCCGCCCCCTCCAGAACGTTGGAGTAGTTTGTCCTCTTGTGGGGAAGGTTTTTCTGGATAAAATTTTTCATTTTTGGTTGGAAATTTGAAATCATATATTTATAGTGATTTAAACATACTCTTTTAATTCCAAAAAAAGTTTTATAAAAGATATTAAGAGTTTATGACATTTTATAAAAGTTCTAGTGATTTAGAAAAGTTTTCCTTTGATCATAGATTGCAATAAACACTTTGTTTATTCATACCTTAAGTGATTTGGATGTAAAGAGAATATTAATCACTAAATACTTGTTTATGTCATAAATTTTAGTTTAATGGGTTTATGTTTTGTAATTATCAAACATAGTGATACTGATAATATGTTAATAATGTTTTTAGGCATTATTTATGTCAACATAAGTGTAAGGGAAACCCAAATTTGTTTATAAGAACGAAATTGGACATGAACCACAACAATATTAAATGAACATGTGTATTAGTAATTGTTTGAGTCAAATGCTTGTATCGAGTCATAATGATGTTTTGTAGGATTTTCCAGGAAGTAAGGCATAAGTTTTTCCAGAAATTTTCCGGAAACTTAACATGAGATTTTTATAAGAACATTCTGACGGCGTCAGGTACAAAAATTCTAAAAATTTTGCAAGTTTTATTTATACCGGAATCTTAAAGTTTTTGTTGATTCTTTAGTTTTATAAACTCCAGGAAATTTGCAAACATTCATTCCACAAGCATTATATCTTAATTTGTTTTCTAGGATTTTTAGTATATATAGATTGCCGCCGATTTTACGCGAGGTTGCCTTGATTGTTTTCTCAGGTTTAACAGGTTACATTGGAAAAGAGGATGATTTATATTTCTAGAGGGAAGCTTTCAAAGTTCATTTTCTTGGAAGAAGATCTAACCTTGTTGACACACTATCCACACCGAACGAATCAGGGGAATATTTGTTTTCATTCTTTTACCTTATTTTCTTTTACATCTTTTTATTGAACATTGGAGACAATGTTCATCCTAAGTGTAAGGGGAGGGTAAATGATGATACTTTAGAGAATACAATTACGCTTGAGTTTGTTTGATCAATAGTAGGTGTGTAATAAAACTAAGATAAATACTTGTTAGGGCAATTTTAGCGCCAAATTTAAAATTTTTTACAACATTTAGGAGTGAAGCTTTAGCCTTAATGAGCGTCTCATGGATAGGAGTTGTATGACTATCACAAAAATCGTACCACTCAGAAAAAATTTTCACCCAAATATGTGAGGTTCGCCTTTATATTTGTTAGGAAAAGCATTCATTATTAGTGCTTATGAGTGTACCGGTAGTACTTAGATTCTAGAACTTGCGTTAGTGATGCATCTCGAGACCGCTAGTGAGACTACATTCGTGTAGTAGGATTTACTACATGATAAGAGACATTAGGATCACCCTTGTGTTAAACCCGTATCATAATTACTTGACCATTTAAGTCAATTATTTGACTATGAAGTAAATTAATTTTTCCCACACCTTTGCGTTGTACTCCCCTCCGAGCCTATCTTTTTCGTTTCTAACTTTAAGCATTTTACTTAAAGGAAGAATTTGTTTACAATCCACCCCAAATGTACACCCATCTTTAGTGCATGCACTCATCTTTAGTGCATTATTGTTATTTTTTTAAACCCTTAGTTAATTATCTAATTGATTACATGGTTGCTAAGTCGAGTCATATCTTGTACATATTGTTTTGGGACGATTGGGACTCATGGGTAAAGTACTAGTGTTATGGAGTAATGGGGAAGAACATTATATATTACCCCCCATATGTGCGTTAATCATAAAAAGTACTCCAAGTGTTTTGATTATCTTAATTCGAATCATTAGAATAGTTGATTGTAAAGTATGTATTATTTTGGATGGTAGGGTAAGAGTGTATGCAAAAAAAAAATAAATAAATAAAAAAAATAAAAAAAAAAAAAAGTTCGAAAAAATCAAGAAAAAGAAAAAAAAATAGAAAAAATGAAAAAGAGAAAAACATACGGACTATCATCCCGTTTCATTCTATGTTTGTTTTATGTTTTTGTTATTTTTGATTTATTAGCTTAAGTTGAGTCGAGTCTAGGCTTAGCAACGCCATGCAATACAAGTAATTAACCAAGATGATTAACTCGCCACCAGTAAATATTGCATTTATCCAACAAAACCGTGTTTATCATATCCCTACACCTCATGTTATAACCCTTTAAAAGACCACTTTGATAGTTTATCCTATGTGCTTACGCCAAGTGGTGGAGGTTTGATCCTTTCCCAAGCCTATGGTAATCTATTTGCTATGACAGGTAGTGAGAGATGTTTTCCATTTCCTTATTGTGATATATACTTTATTACACACGAGAGATGTGAGTATCTAAACACTATTTGTGAGGTGCTAGTGTATAACCTCCATGCTTGTTTTTGGTTTTAAGTGGAATGATTATTTGTTGTAATTACTTTTATATTAGTGTTAAATGACCCCTAGCTTGTATTTTGATTAGAATAAAAGCGCATTTGCTTGAGGACAAGCAAATCTCAAGTGTAAGGGTATTTGATAAGGCGAAAAGTGTACCGCCTTCAGGGGTCATTTAAGCCTGAATTCGTAATTATTTGATATATTATTGCCCTAAATCCTTCCTTTTGTCATTTTAGGTACTTTTGAGGAGAAATCTGGAAAAGGAAGCATTTTGGACGTTTTTGGAGCAATTTAGTGAAGAAAATGACAAAGTCTCAAAATCCTTGCTGGGAACAGTACCTAACGGCGTCAAAACTATGCAAGTGACGGCGTCAAGCTTGGCAAAAGAGGTGGATGTGAAAAATACACATGACGGCCCAAAACATTTTCAAGGCAAATTTGGCCTGACGGCGTCACCAAGGCCGTCAGGGTCAAAATACATGTGACGGCCTAGAGTAAATTACACATGACGGCGTTAGAAGTGGAACTAGGCAATACGAATTTTATTTTGGCGGCAAGTTGACGGCGTCACAAGCTATAACGTGACGCCGTCAAGGTGTATAATCTATATATAGTTTTCTAATTTTCATTCATTAAGTGTGGAACTTTTGGAGAGCTTCTTTGTGCAAACCCTAGATGAATTTTCTGTAATAATAAGGGTTTCAACCCTTGTTCCATCCATGTTCAATTGAAGATAAGTTTTCCAATAATCATTCAATATGTCTATGTGTTGTTTAATTCTATCTTATGTTTGTCTTCTTTTTAACACGCTGGGCTAGGTTTTTCTTGTGTTTGCTTAGATGTAATGAAACCTAGATGTTGATTATTGGTTGATGGTTTGTTTATAATTGTTGTGGATGATTGTATTCGATGTTAGGCTTAAGAAAACTGACAGACTTCCAATTGGTAACTTGCTTGAACGTCTTAAGAAACATGATCGGAGGTGTATTACGAGTTAATGGTTGTATTTAATGCATAAGCGAATTCTAGTGATCCCATGTTAGTAGCTTTTAGTCGGCTCGACATAGGAGTGAAGTAGGAGCTTATAGAGTTAGGGAATTTCGTACACAGCCCTACGACTGGTATTAAGGAATATAACCCGTCATCCATGCAATTGTAACAAGCTAATCAACCGGCAAAAGATATCTAGGGAGTAATGAAATATAAATAAACACATTTTCTCTTATTATTTTTTACACCACACATTAGTTTTAGTTTATTTTATTTTATTTTGATTGCATCTTTAGTTAATTGAGTTAGTTGACTAGCAACTAATTCTGCCCACTACTTCAAAACCCGAGATTTTACTTGCTTTTATAAAAATATAAAAATACAAAAAGAATCATCCTTCACCTTTAGACCTAGTTTAGTAGACTTTTTAATCCTAGCGAACACTATTCCTGAGTTGAACGATTAATCCCCCAGTACTTGTCACTATACTATACTACAACGAACAGGTACACTGCCTGGTGGGGATTGCAAGCTTCTCAAGATCCCTTGAGAGGTAAACCCTTTTGCGAGGGTGCAATTCCACGCATCAAAGGTACTGCTCAAGGTACTGGAGTTCCAGATGTTAATGTTTAAGGTACTACTTCTCAAAGTACTGATAGACAATTTCTAATCACACCAAGGACTTTGAATTTTGAAGAAGAAGCTAGTCCTTCAAATCCTATTCAAGAAGAGCCTATAGAACATACTGCAAGTGATGATGAGACAATTGCAGACATCATACTAAGCATCACAAGGCCAAGGGGTATTAGTATTCCTGGAGTTAAACAAGCTCAAGCTTTACAGTCTTCTTCTCAACCTACTCAATAGGTTGATCCTAAAGACAAAGGAAAATGGATCATGCAAGAATCAAAGAAGAAGAAGAAGTTTACTCTAGCACAATTAAAAGATATAGAAGAAGCTAAGAATGAAGAAGCTACTAGAAAGTATCAAGCTGATTTGGATGCAGAATTCTTAAGGGAATCAAGAAAGCCAGTTGTTCAAACAGGAAGACCACAATCCATTGCTCAAGAGAGAAATTCTATGATAAGTTTTTTGAAGGGTAGAGGATATAAAGGTTTACAAAGACTCAGATATCCACAGGTGAAAGAGCTATATGATGCTGTTCAAGAGTCTATCAAAAGAGAGCTTGAAAGTTTCGTACCTATGGATTATGAAAAAGAGAAGAAACTGGAGGAATTAAAGAAAGAACAAGCTGAGAAAAGAAAATGAAAGAGAAAGAGGGCAACTCAAGATGATAAGTTAACAAAGAAACTCAAGATGTTGAGATCAGACACTGTTGATGAGCTGAGGAATTATCTTAGAGTTGTGGATTTTGATAATCCAAAGAAAACAGAAGATGTTGAGCATAAGTCCAAGATATCTATATTTTCTGTGGTAGAATCATCTGAAGGAGATTATCTCATTTTTCACAGAGAAGATAAAATTTTCAAAGTATTCAATATGCTATGGGATATACTGCACATGATAGACAGAGAAGATCTTTATCATTTGTATTTACAATGCAAGCATATTTTGAGAATACTGAACCAACAGGAGTGGGATTAATCTTGCTGGGAGATTTAATGACCATCTTGGAGACAAGTGAAACAAGTAATGATGCTCTGTGGAATGCTCAAGAGAATTGGGAAATAACAAGATGGAGATTCTTTGAGTCATCAGGGGTACATTCACATGAATTAGAAGATGGAGTCATGATACATATGCTAGAAGACAGAAGATACCCTCATACTAGAGATCTGATGACAAGGATGTTGTATCATGGTATAGAGGTTGAATATGAAAGTGAAGTAGCACTGATGGTGATTGAGTTATTCATTAAGTGGACTACTTCAGATGATGATATTGCATAATTACTGGTATGGTTTGTATTATATAAATCTTTTTGAATAATAAGTACTTTATTCAAAAGTACTTTCAGACAAATAGTACTTTCTCAAAGTACTGCTTGCTGCATAAAACCAGTAAAGTCTTTTGATTAAGTTTAAAATAAAAGGTAAAAGGATTTTTGAAGCACAATATAAAAGCAACAAAATGTTTTGTAATACATGGTGTTAGTATTTATACTACACAACAAATGGTAATCAACTCACCATGTTTAACAGACAAGAAAGAGTTTGACTCATCATGAGGGTACGGCTCTGATGTGATCATCAAATCCATTTTTAGTTGACAATTTACTAAAAATTGTATGGTTTTCAACTCACCATATCTGTTATAGTGAAGAGTTGGCTAGCCCACAAGAAAATGGCTTGTGGTAAAGGCTGTGGAAAAACCATTTATATGGGAATTGGTTCACCATGGTTATGTTTGTACTAAAAGAACTAACTAGTCCAAAAGCAAACGGCTCTTGGTAAAGACAAAACAAATCCATTGATAGCTGATGATTTACTAAAAATCATATGGTTATCAATGTACCATGCTTTGTGCTTAAACCTAAACATTGGCTACTCCAGAGTTAATGGCTTTGGTAAAGAGACATTTAATCCATTAATTTTCAATGATTCACCTCTCACAAGAGTTAACACACCTGGAAGTGATGAGAATAGCATGAAACTTTATGATTTGATGTACAATTTACCAAATGTTGTTGAGTTGCTGAAAAGATTTGTTGCTGTAAAGTGATCATATGCTGTTGATGAAAAGTACTTTGATACACAAGTCAGAAAGAAGATAAAGATTCAATCTTTCATTGAAGATAAAGAGACTGAAGTCAAAGATAATAAAAGAAACTTGAAATGAAGCAAGTAGAATTCAAGTTAGGGGAGGATTGTTGGGATATGAAGATCAAAAGTACTTCTGAAGTTCAAAGTACTGCTTGTGTCAAAGTACTGCTCATGATCAAAGTACTGCTTGTGTATGAAGAAAAGAGAAAGTACTTCTAAGATAAAGGACTGGTATTCAATATCGTGAAGGATTGTAATGTGAAAGTTATTAGAATATTCTAGAATTAGATTAGTATTAGTTTACTTGTCGTTAAAGTATTGTAAACCGACTTAAGGTTTTCATTATGCCTATAAAAGGACCCCTATGGTGGTGTTAGACATATGCATACGTACGATATTAGAGTTTTAGTGATTAGAGTTTGTTAGTGAATCTGTGTTGTCAAGCAGGTTCAAAGTTTGGTTTAATATAAAGTTATTCTTCTTAGCTTTGTGTTAGTAGATTCCGCATACTTTACAAAGTTACATCAGTGTTTCATTATTAATAGTTTTGGAGTTATTCAAGATTGTTAAACCTATTACAAGCTACATAGTTAGTTTGGTCAGAGTATATCGATCCAACAGTTACGTAAAGTTACGGTTTATAAGTTTTTAATCGAGGAAACTTGTTTCTTCTACGTAGCTGCTTCAACATCACTTCAGGTATGAACAAACTTTATACCATCATTAGTTAAGTGATCAAAGAATTTTATTTTCACCTAAACTTACATTTTTAAGTTGGGTAAAAGCTATAAAATACCATCGTACTTTCAAAAATGTACCAAGTTGAACCATGTACTTTTTTATTGCTTACTGGACCAACGAACTCTCAAATTTTTATTCGACTTGAACCGTATCTTATTTATTAAAAAAATAAAAAGAAATTACACGTGGATAATTAGAAAAGATATGGTTCAAGTCGAATAAAAATTTGAAAGTTCGTTGGTCAAGTAAGCAATAAAAAAGTACATGGTTCAACTTGGTACATTTTTGAAAGTACGATGGTATTTTATAGTTTTTACCCTTTTAAGTTTCACAAAACATTTTCACCAAAGTATTTTAGTGTTTTTAAAGAAATGTTTTATTAAGAAAATAAATTCAAAATCAAACTTTATAACAACTAGTTTTGCCCATAAATCAGTTCAGCCTGAACTAGATAAGTTTTCACCGCGTCAGAACAAAAAGGGAGCGTTTTGTCGCGGCGGTCCTTTAAATAGGACGACGGTCCCTTAGTGATAAAAGAAAGTCTGGCATTTACGACCGTCCCTCTCCCTCCTGTCGACTATAAATACTGAACTGTTACACTTCAGAAAACAGACTTTCATACACATAAAACTTTCTAGTCTTTGTTCATTTTATTCTTTGATCACTATAACATGTCGGTATATGTTTATAAGTGATTTCCTTTTCCGTCAAGTGCAAGAGAAGAACTCTCGACAACTATGAAGATTCGAGATGTTATAGGTGTCCACACACAAACGTAACAAGTGTTATGATGATAGGTTATGTATATTATGTCATTGTTTTCTGACTTGTGTGTGAGTCAAGGATGGGGATATTTGTGTGAACTTGGATGGTGATGTAGTTCTAAGTATTATATTTGTGTGAGCTTGGATGGTGATGTAGATCCAAGAAGTCTTGTAACTAGATTAGTTCATGTATTTGATGTAAGGAGAGTGATGTCCTAAAGTGTAGGTTAGGACTTGTTGAGTCATTATGTAAAGACTTGGATCGGGCGATGATCAAGTGTGTCAAGTGTGTGAAGGCTTGATTCGGGTGAAGAACCAAGTGAGTTGTGTGTGTAAAGGCTTGGTTCGGGTGAAGAACCAAGTATGTCAAATAAGTGAAGGCTTGGATCGGGTGAAGATTCAAGTTGGACAAGAGTGCTTGTTCGTGTGGCCACGTTGGCCTTGGAATAGATTGGTTCTAGCTATGATTAGAACTCGACATTATGCTGAGTGCCGTTAAGCCTTGTGTAAGCATGTGTACGGATTGCTCCGCCTGAAAGAGTGTGTTGATATAGTGATTGATAAATCTCGAGTGTGGTACTCGGGGAGTGGAGTAGGACGGAGAGTGAGCTTCGTGCCGAAACACTATAAATCGCCGCGTCTCTTGGTTGTGTTCTTTCTTTACTCTTTAATTTACTTGTTTATTTGTGTATGCTAGTAATCAAATTGATAACACATAACTAGTAGGATTCAACAAGTTTGTAAAAGAAAAATAACCGAACCTAAAAATGGCTAAACACTTTAGAAAATTAAAAAGAAGTAGTGAAACTATTCAACCCCTCTTCTAGTTTCTACAAATTGGTTTTTATATTTTATATGAAAATATCCCATTTAAACCTTTTAAGTTTTTATATTTACACTTTTTACCCTAAACTTAAAAACTTATAACATTTAGGCATATAACTTTCTATATTTTATATAACTAGTCCCTATACTTATATATTTAAGAGAAATGACAAAAATATTCCCTAATCTATACTAACTTTCAACAATTACCCTTTTTACCGTCACCTTAATAATATTTGCAAATTTAGTCCTTTTAAGTTTATATTTCATTTTTCTTAATATCTTAAGGTTTTAAAACTTTGCAAAAGGGGTCCTTGTACTTATAACTTTTAAGTAATGTCAAAAATAGTCCTTATACTTTATAGTTTCAAAAATTTACAGTATATACCCCTATGCATGTAAAGTTTTGCAAAACTAGGCCTAACTTTAGGTAAACTATATTCTAATGAGATTTTTAAGTTTCTAAGCTTATGATTAGTTAATATATGTCTAACTAAGTCACATAAACCAGATTATAGTACATAATATAGTAATTTAGCATATAAACACATAATTTTCTAAATCTAGGGTTTTGAAATGAAAACTTCTAAAATAAAATGATCAAGGCTATCATGTGGTTTCTAAGGCATGTTCTAAGTGTCCTAGGTAAATACTAAAGCTACTAGATCAAAAGTTAAGGCTTACCTATGTCGTGCAAGGTGTAACGAGGGTGCTAGGGTTTCTCTCGGCCAAAACCATAACTCGACACTACCAAGGCTTTGTTACTCGACTTCTATGGTTCCTAGGGACTTAGTGCTACAGAAATGTTTAAGGTAGAGAAGAGAGGGAGGTGTGGAATTAAATGGTGAGGGGAGGGGGTATGTATAGGTCGTGTTTGGAGTAGCAACCAAGTAAAGGTGAGGTGAGGTATCGTGGAGGGGTGGGGGTTGAGTAACAAATCTAGGGTGGTTTGTGGCAGGTATAAAGGTGACAAGGAGAGGCTACATAGTAGCTAGGGGCTGAGGTTGGCCCGTTGTGGTAGTGGTCTATCGAGGGGTTGAAGGAGGTAACAAGTAGGTGATCCACCTACTTGCTTGGGTGGTTAGAGGTGCTAAGGTGCTTGCTTACTATTAGGGAGGTGCTAGGGTGGTTTCTTGGTTAATTTTAAGTGCTAAGGTGTCTAGGTTTAAGTTTTAGATTTTGGTTTGACCTAGTTTGGTATAGTTTATGATTTGATCCTAGCCTAGGGGTTAGTGCCTAATTCAGGGTCCTATGGGTGTATAATGACTAATATTAAGTCCTACGAGACTTATACTTAGTGGTGATAACTTATGGTAAGATTTGGGATAATTTAGACCTAGTTTCGTGAAGTTATGCCTAATTATGGTTTTGTGCTTAAGGGACTTGTACCTAGGTTCTAGAGAGTTGTACTATGATCTAGGGGGTCTAATATATCCTAAGGTAACTAATGTAACTCATACCTAAGCCTTGAACACTTTCAAGTTAGTTCAGATAAGCAATTAAGGTTTTAAAGCTAACCGGGAACACATAGGTGCATTTAGGGTTTTCTAGTGAGTATTGTGTATTATAGTGATAGTTTACTTAGTGAAAATGTGTTTGTAACCTTGACTTAACATACCTGGTTGTTTACGTCAAGTAAACATAGTGGTGGTTGGCATAGGTGGATACATGAGCTTATCTAGAGGTTAGTTAGGCAATAGTAGTATAGTAAAACAAAATTTTTACTCGAGAAATAGCTACAAGCATTTATAATCCTAGATTGTGCTTAGTGAGGGTCTAAGTTAAGTTTGTGAGGCATGTCTAACCTAAAGGGAGTTAGTGGGGAAGTTAGTGGGTTGTTATAATTGGTGATAGAGTCCTTCTTTTCAATTCTAGATTAAAGATTTTCTCGGGAAAACTCAAAACCCGTTGGTCTGGACCTTTCACTGTCACCAAAGTATTTCCTTATGGAACCATTGAGTTATCTCAACCCGATGGTCCCAACTTTAAGGTGAATGGTCACAGGTTGAAGCACTACTTTAGAGGGGACATACCACCCATGGTTGTCCCGAATCTCCAAACTTTCCCCATGAACCAATGAATTCGGGGATCGAGTCAAGCTAGTGTCTCGGTGAACAAAAACATTTACAATCACGTGGGTGGCAACCCATGTCTCTGTCTTCTCTCTATTTTTTAATAAAGTGATGAGAAGGGGGCAACTTCTTCTACATCTTGTGTTTGGTTGTTGTTGTTTGTATAGGTATTTTTTCCTGAAGCCTGAAGGCTGTCGTGCTCGTGTTTGGTCCTCACTCCACTCGAGTCTCATTCTTCATTATTCAAGAAGTCTGATATCCTTAATCTTATTGACTAACATTATCTTTTGGCATAATTAATAAAACGGCCTTAGATAAAACGTAGGATGACCCTTACCTTTGAAACCATGAGGACAATGTTTAACTTTAGTCTAGGGGGTATCTTCGATTTGATTTGCACCTTTCATGGGCCGTTTACTCATGCAACTCCGTTTTTCTCGAAAAATCCAAATAATTGAAAAAAATCACCAAAAAAGTACAAAAAAATGAAAAAAAATTGAAAATTTTTGCAAAAATACAATAAGTTTTGACACTTTGTTTGACTTTCCACTCGGTAGAGTAGGAATAGAAATTTTGACCTGACCGGGCGTGTTGAGCCCTAGCATGTTCCCTTAACTCATTAGGCTAAGCATCCGCGAATCTCATTACTTGAGATTTTAAATTTGCGGAGAACGAGGAATGATAGTAAAGTTAATTATGTGATTAGATGCTAAACGTGGAATAGTTGGATTTCTTTAGATGGGCCTTGTAGTTCCTTGCTCCCGTACGATTGTAAACCCAAAAATAAATAATTAGAATTACTCATTTTCAAAAGTTGTCTAAATTTCCGCTCACTTTACGTGTGGCATAAGCATTAAATGGGCCTTGGATCCTTTATTCTGAAAGGCATTTAGGTCTTGGAACTCCCCGTTTTGTTCTATGCCACATGAGGTTCATAAATAACACCATCAACATGTAATAAATGCCAAAAATAGCTGCGGTTCGACAAGCGGATCCTTGCATCCTTTGTTCTGAAAGGCGCTTTGGTCTGGGACTTTCACCGTGAAGCTCCGTATGCTTGAGGCAAAGTAAAAATGAAATAAAATCATAAATACCAAAAATAACTGCGGTTCGACAAGCAGATCCTTGCATCCTTTTTTCTGAAAGGCGTTTAGGTCTAGGAAATTCACTGTGAAGCTCCGTATCTTCGAGGTACAAAGTATATATTAAAACAAGTACAAAAATGTTGAAAATGAAAAATGAAAAAATATAATAAATGTGGTGTGAACGTGTGAGCCTTTTGAGTTAAAGTTTAAACGATTTTTAAAACCACCTAAATCTATCAGACTTTAAAACTATCGGAACGAAAATGAGAAATCATTTCTTTAACAAAGTATAGATGCAATAAGACTTGGGAGCAGGAATTTACAATTAGCATTTATGAGTAGTGTTAGCATCTAATGACATTTTTGGCTATGATTTCGTTTTTACGCTAAGCTTGGAAACTTGTAAAAAATCAGTGACGATGAATTCTATCCGTATGGAGACTTTTCTCTGAGTTGTGTTTCTTACTCTGTGACCCTAAACGTTATTGAAAAATGATGAAAGTCAGCATCCTGTCACATAATAAGTAAAAAGTAAAGAAACAATAGTGTAGAAAATAAAGTTGAAAAACAGGGCGTTTTAGGGAATAAATAATTTTGTAATCTCTTTTGAACATCTTGCTAATTCTTCAACGTTAATAAAAAGAGTTATGAAATTATTTATCCTAAGAGCGTAAATTGACCACATTGCGTGAGGACACGACAATACCTTAGTCTAGGGGATTTTGGTGTGTGCTTATTCACACACCTTTTTCTGTTTAAATTAAGACCAAAACAGACACAAACTAACCATAAATGCCAAAGATATTGTATTTTTGTGTTTGTGATCGTGCAGGAACGGATATTTCAGAAATTGGCAAAAATCATGTCAAAAAGGACAAAAACGAGCACGAGTTTGTAAAACGTGTCAAAAGCCAGAGCCGGGGAAGCAAATTACAATTTATGAGCTCAGATTGTCAAAATATACCTTGAGGATCACAGAATGTCAGAAATAGTCCTTGGAGCAAAAGTTTGCAAAATTGGCAGAAATGTCCCTCAAGTTTGGAAACTGATAGAATTTACCCCTGAGCTCTTTAGGTGGGCTCCAATTAGGCCTGCAGTTAGGCCTGTTTGGAAAGGTGTATTGGATTTACTTATTCTGGCCTTTTTGGCTTATTCCTCTGTGTCTATTAGTTCATTTTAGCTTATTTTTGTTAACTTCAGTACCCCTTTGCTTATTTTCACCATTGTTCAGTTCATAGATTATTTGGTAGTCTTTTACAAACTCAAAAATCCATTTTCAAAGTCAAAAGCTTAACTATGGATTTCATAAGCTTGCATTAAGCGTATTTTAGCTTTTCAAAAAAAGTTCTCTTTGTAAAAGTAAGTTATTTTTAGTTGTAAAGTGTTTTTGTAAAAGAAAAATCCAAAAATGAAAATAAAAACAGAAAAGTGGTGCAAGTGGGATTTGAACGCTGGACCTCTTGGTTCCCTGGCACAAAACCAAACCAGACCTGAGCACCATCTCCCCTAGTGTATACTTAGTGTTTTAGTTTCCCCAACTTTAATTTATAGTGATAGCTTCTATTTAAGCCAATTTAGCTTTTTGGCTTATTTTTCTGCTTTTTCAATAAGCACTTATATGTTTTTATATTTTTCCTAAGTTTCTGTCATATTGTAGTATTTGTATAAAAAATTTCATAATTTTTTGTTTTCATTTAGTATTTATAATAATTAATATTAGTTTAATTAATTTTAATTAAAAAAATCAAAAATAAAATCATTTTCTGCTTATTTATAAGCACTTGCATCTTTTTATATTTTTCATAGATTTTATCAATTATAAAGTATTTTTAAAAACATTTTCATAATTTTTACTATTCAATTGCTATTTTTCATAATTAAATTAGTTTAATTAGACTTTAATTAATATAAATAAATAAAAATCTAAATTAGCTTATTTATAAGTTTGAGAAACTTTTTATAATTTTTTAGGATTCTTGTGATGGTTAATTAGTTTTAGAAAAATTTTCGTAATTTTTCAAGTTACTTTAATATTTTTAGTACTTTAAATTAGTTTAAATAAGTAATTAAATAGTTTTTAATTAATAATAAATAATAAAAAAAATCAGAAAAATCATTTTCTTTTTTATAAAATTTCTTTTATTATTAAGTTTGTAAGAAATTAATTTTCACCCCCTTAGGATTAAATCTGCTTTAATTTCACTTTTTCCAGTACGCGTGTAGGACCCTAGAATACTATATCTAACACAAGTTTATATAAAGATAAAGAAGAGATAAGTAGAGAGAGAAAGAGAGGTGGTAACTTCTAGAGAGAGAAAGGAGGATGTATTAGATTAAGAGAGAGAAACACACATAAAAGCACCCTAGAAGCAACACCTTTAAATTAGAGCATTTGGAGGTATTTATAGGTAAGATAAGAAGATGGGTCGGGCTTGGGCTTTTGTAATAAACTAGACCTAAACTAATACAATATTAGATTAAACCAAGCCCGTTTACCCTTAACTAAACTACAAGACTATTACAATATTATTACAAGACTAAATGACTTAATCAATGATCGTCACTTCAATTTCTAACAATCTCCCCCTAAGGGGCGATCATTGAGATCTCTCTTTGATTCCATTGATGATCAACACTTCTATTGCTAACAATCTCCCCCTAAGGGGTGATCATTGAGATCTCTCTTTGTGATCTTGATCTTTGAACTTTGAAGCTTGTTGTCTTGAACTTTGAGTCTTTGTAGAATAGTCTTTAAGTCTTTGTTCCCTCATGCTTTGTGATCTTTGATAATTGACTTTTCTTCATTCTTTGTTCCTTTGTGGTTTGTGATGTAGTGGTGAAGTCATCTGCCTTTCTTCACTTTTGCGTCTGTGGTGGTTGTCCGCCATTCCAACATGCTCATACGTCTTTACATTAGCAGTTCCCTTTCTTTCACTTTGATCTTTGTCTCTTTACTTTATAGATTCTTCTTATTGGCGTAGAATCTTTCTTTGAACTTTGTGTTGCTTAGATCTTTGAGGGAGCTTTCAATGACTTGGTGACGTAAGTATGAGCATGTGGAATCTAACGTCATGGAGGTGATATGATGCTGCAAGTAAACAGTTAGCAATAAATCAACCGGTACTTACAGATAAGGAATTAGAGATCGTCAACAGCATAGTGTGAAGACTCCTTCTAACCCTTACCAAGGCCGTTCCCATGTCGGATACTCCCTAGGGAGCTTACGAGACCTACTAATTAGCTCAACGAATGGGTGAGTCGCTGGGGATCACTCCACGACTGTAGACCATTTTGGAACCACCGCGAACACTAAGCGTAACCCATAAAGAATTACCGAAGTGACCTGCTGTCAGGGCTGCTTGATGTTGACCCTGGCAGGAATTTCCATTCAATCATTGAGAAAACACATAAGTAAATCCTCTCATAAACATTTTCGGCAGATTGCTAAGATCTGCGTAGGACTCAAAAGTTTACATCTGGCATCCTTATTGATGAACAACCAGTGTAGAAATATCATGTGTTCCTATGAGATATTTTGATGAATCTCAGGGCTCTAGACTCGATAAGTGCACATTTGGTTTCCTATGCGGAGATTAGGGAGAGGTCTCCTGTTTCAATATCAACCATCTCTAAGAGACACGTCGATAGATTACACCGGTTCCCCGTGAGAATGAAACAAGCTCTTTTGAGAGAACTTGAGTGGTTAAGAAGGTTAAGTGCAGTGCGTCACTGAGTCCATGACGTCTTTATCTTCAATACCGGTGTCACCTTAGCAACAACCAGTAGCATACGAATTGAACCCGGTGTCTGCCCTAAGGTTGAACATCTGGAGGGCTATTTCTTTTCACCCTTTTTCATAACTTTTCTTTTTAATTCTTCAACCCCTTCTTTCTCCTTTCTCATTTTCTCCTTTTTTCAATCATACCTAAGGACTTCTAATTCTAATCTATTGGATTTGTCATTGGGTAGATCCCTCCGGCTCTGACGGATCATAGGACATAAACCTAATCGTAATCACCTTATTACTCCATGATTATCCTATATTTATTTATCATATGCCATAAAACCTTTTTGTGAAAAATCTCTCAAAGTGTTTATGATAATAAAACACATTGTTGTTACCACTTTGAGAGTTTTGCAACTTTTGAAGGACTCCCCCTTCACATGTGCTCATGGATTTTTAAGAAATTTTCACATGCGTGAGGAGTTTGCACTTTTGAATTGATCCACTTTTAGTGAACATGACCGATTCGAGACACGCTTACATCACTAGTTAGACTAGCTTGAAATTATTACCTGTCCTAGTCAAGTCCAAAGAAAGTCTCTCGATACGGTACATTCTACTTAGACAAGTCCTATTCGAGACCAGCTTACATCACTAGTTAGACTAGCTTGAAATTATTACCCGTCCAGGACAAGTCTTTTCGATTAATGACATTTTAAGCTTCGTCAATTCATTGGTTATATCTGAGTCGAGCTCTTTTGAGATTTAATCACAATCTTTACACATTTTGATCACATTTTAATCACGTCTTCTCCCCCTCAAAAATAGCATATCGTGATATTTTTTATATCAACTGATTAAGAAAAAAGCTTTTGGAGAGAAAGACAGATTTGTTTTTGCATGAAATTGGAACATTTTTGTTTTTATGAAATACTCCCCCTCAAAACTTGCATATGTTTTTTAGAATGTTAAACTTTTTAAAGTTTAGAGGGAAGGAGTCTTCTCAAAGCAAAGTTCTGAAAGAGAAAGAAGTTTCAGATTTGTTGAATTTTGCTTCAAGGTTTTTTGAAAAATAAAGACTTCTCTTTGTTTGAATAGGAATGTTGCACTGATTTCCAGTTATTGTTAATATTGTCCATTTAGCTTATTTTCATTTATATCTGATTACTGTAATTCCAAAAATCATATTCCTGTTACTTTCCCTTTATCACTCAATCCCTTAAACGTTTTCCAAATACAATTTCAATCCTCGTTGGGACATAACGACCCGGGAAAACACTGTGCTTACACCGGATCATAAATTGATCACTTCTCACACTCGGTTAACCACACTTGGTTGACTGGTTAGTCTGTTTGGCTGAAGTCACCTACCTTATAGATTAAATTCCATGGTTGGTTTCTTTTGTAAAGTGTGTATTTCCTATGTTCGTGTGTGTTTCTTATCTTATCTTTGGTTAGGTCGGGAATTGCACATCGCAATAAGGAACGTGATAGTAGTTATTTTTGATTTTTGCGTGTTTACTACTATCACTATTATCTTTATATTTAAAGTTTGAAGTATATGGAAAAATCATCCAGATTTATTATGATGCTGAAGTTGTGAAATATTACACTATTAATTTTTTATTTATGATTTGTTTTAAAAAAATCGAAAAAAATGAATGAAAAAAGGAAAAAATGAAAAAAAAAAAAAAAAAAAAAAAAAAAAAAAAAAAAAAAAAGAAGAAAAGGAGAGATTGTGAGATAATCGGTTCGTCATAACTTAACCGATTTTATATTTTGAGCTAATCGATTATTCGTTGGTACGTATTATAAACCAATGATGTAAACTTTTGTATTAGTGGAGATATCACCACTATTTGTTGTACTATATTTATGGATTACAAGGGAGTTGGCCGTTAAGGGAACGCCAACTAAGGTTTGATTTTATGAAGATGATGATTAAGACATCATTGAGTCTAATTCGTGTCTACTGATTAAAGCTTGAGTTTCCGTGTTAAAATGTGAGTTAGTCTATAATTTGTGGCTTTTTCAAGGGATGGTAGGGAAGTAATTAACCACATTTTTGTTTATTGTTTGGACTTAATCTATCTGTTTATGATTTTATTTTACAACAATTATATATGTTTCCCATGCCTAATGCCTACCTTATATCATTCTTTATCTAAATCATTGATTTATTGAGATTAGGTATTAGAGCGATCTCGAGTATCGTAGTTGTCGTTACAATTATATATTCGTGATTTTGTCGCCCTTTTTGAGATAGCATTATTGGTAAAGATTACTTAATCCTATATTTAGCTTATTTGAGTTAGGTAATTAAGCAGTCACGGATATCGTGGTCGTCGTTATGATCATGTATTCGTGGTTTTGTCGCCTTCTCTGGAACAATATTATCGATAGAGATTAAAAAGAATGACAAACCCTTAAGCCTTATCATATTAACCTAATATACCTTTTTAGACTTGTTACTCCTTAGCTTTAGTGGTGGAGATATCTATCCTTGCCAAGCTTATGATAAAATACTTGTCGCGACTGAGCAATTGGGCAAACTACTTAAATGTTACCACATAGATTAGTTGAGTGATTTGAATGATTTCATTTTCTTATTTCGTGAGGTGTTTGATTGTGCACTTGATATTGAACGAATAAATGATTAACTAAAAAAATCCTTGATGAATATTTAAGATACATTTTCATAAGTTTTATCTAAATTTTACTTGATGACAAGTAAAGTTCAAGTGGGGGATATTTGATAACATCAAATAAGGTCACATTTACAGCATCATTTATCCTATCTATATTGCTTGTTTTATACCATTTTATATATGATTTGATATTCAATTGATTAAATGTTTCAATCTCAGTTATTATCAAGCGATTGGTGAAAGTTAGCAATAATGGACATGTTTTGGAGAAAAATGGATTAATTTCGAGAAAGTACACTAAAACAGACAAGAATACGCCGTATCATTCTAGGAAGATACCCTGTATATTAAGATTTGGATGATTATCAAGACCGTTGCTTGACTTTGAAGAATACGCCATATCCAGATATTGGATACGCCGTATATGAAACTTTGGTCAACATAAAGAACAAGCTTGTTTTGGTTCAGATGACATCATGATAATATGCCGCATCCACTTCAAAAACTTAACCAGATTTCGAAGATAAAGAAGACCTGATATGTATGGTTCTCTATGATATTCCATATCAGAAAGGCGGTGAACGAATATTACAGAATATAATAATCTTGGACCCCACGCGAAGTTACACTGATACGCCGTATCGGAAAAATCTGATACGCCATATCGACCGTTTTCGAAATGTATAAATAGAAAACCCTAAGTCCGGTTTTCAGAGAGCTTTTAACCACCAAGGGTAACAACCCACAAAAACCTCATTACTATCATTCCCATAACAAATACCTATAGTAGGTATTTCATAGGTTATTTTTTGCTTTTTATGTGCATTTATTACTTGCATGACTCACTAGACCTGCTCACGTACCCACACAAGCCAAATAACTCAACACTCACATCCTATAAACCACTGGTATGTCAAGCATAAGATCACCAAATCACCATAATAAGTAATCTACCAATCCAACACACTAAATATATCACAAAACCCTAATAAACCATAATTAAACCTTAAATAGGTCTATGTGCTTATATGCTTAACTAAACTAGTTTGAAAGTGTCCAAGCCTTAAGTTTGAGTTACCTTAGGAACATTAGAATACCTTAGGACCATTAGGCATTAGTACAACCCTTTAGAACTTAGGTACAAGTTCCTTAGAGCACAAAACCATAACTAAGTCATAACTTCCTAGAATTAGGTCTAAACTATCCCAAAACTTCACCAATGGTTACCACAACTTAGTATAAGCCTCTTAGGACCTAGGATTAGTTATTAGACACTCATAGGACACTAATCTAGACACTAAACCATAGGATAAACCCTAATCTCCCACTAAACACAAATAGGTCCTTTAGGTCACAAAACTAGGTCAAACCTTCCTAAATCTTTCCCATAAGCTACCATCACTTAGTATAAACCCCTTAGGACTTAGGATTAGTCACTAAACACTCTTAGGAACCTAACCTTGGCACTAAACCTTTGGTAAAACCCTAAACTCTCACTAAGTAAAACTAGGTCTAAACTTAACCTAAACTAGTAAAACCTAAACATAAGCAAGCAAGCACCATACCACCACTCCCTAGCAGCTTACACACCACATTTTCACTACCAAGCACCCTACCATACACCTCCATCACCTACTTGTCACCTACTTAACTAAACCGCCCCTAAACCACCACTAATCCACCAATAAACCACCCTAAACCACCACTAAACCACCCAAGCAGCTTACAACCAGCTCACAAGCATCTTACAAGCACCTCTCCACCACCTTGTGGCCACCAAATTGCCACACACACCCCTCGTCACCTCCTTGACCAACCCGCGGCCAAAAATCCTCCACACCACCCTATACCGCCCCCTACCTACTCTTAGCCACCCTTAGTCATCCCATAGCCTTGCCACTTCACCTCCTAGCTTGTCTTAGTCATCCCCCCCGCTCAACACCTCATACTTCCATTTTATTGGTTCCCAATGCTTACGAGCCTATATAAACCCTCGCCACCCTCGATTTCCAAACCACACCTTTCCTCACTTCATCACCTCAATATTTCTGGTCTTGGTAGTAGTACAAGAGCTCTTGGAAACTTAGAAGTCAAGTGGTATAGGTCTTGAATGCTTGTCGAAGTAATTTTGCCCTAGAAACCCTAGTTTTCCAACGTTAAGATTCCCACGACCTAGGGAGCTTCATGTAAGGAGTACCATGTGGATATTTCGTTCTAACGAGTTTGCTGGGTTTACGAATTAAAGTGCCCTGGCTCCTCAAACGATTATTGCATGTACTTCTAAATTATGATGGCTCGAATGGTGTTATGATTATAACTTAACTTAATAACAATATAGCTCAATAGTAGGGAGCTTCACGTGAGGAGTATTAACTTTTGAATTATGTTGGCCCGAACGGTATTATGTTGATAACATAAGACAATAGTAGGGAGCTTCATATGAGGAGTCATATACTTCTGGATTGTGATGGCCCGATGATGCGTGGGAATCGCAACAGGCTTTACCTCTCGAGGGATCTCGAGAAGCTTACAACCCCCACCAGGCAGTGTACCTGATCGTTGTAGTATAGTATAGTAACAAGTACCGGGGGATTGATCGTTCAGCTTAGGAATAGTGTCGCTAGGATTAGAAAACCTAATTACTAGTTCTAGAGGTGAGGGATGATTATTTTTTGTATTTTTATATTTTTATGAAAGCAAGTAAAATCTCGGGTTTTGGAAGAGTGGGCTGAATTAGTTGCTATTCAACTAACCCAAAACTAATATATAATCAAAATAAAATACTAAAAATGAAATTAAACTAATTATTACAAAGGTTATGAGCAGTAATTGGAGAAATTGTGTTTACTTAGACTTCACTACTCCCTAGATATCTTTTACACGTTAATTACTTGTTATAATTGCATGGATGACGGATCGTATTCCTTAATACCATTCATGGGGTGGCATACATAACTCCCCAATTCTATGAGCTCTTATCTCCTCCTACACCATGACCCAGCACAACTATAGGGATTGTAAACAGTGGCTCATGCATTAAATACAACCAATAAAGACCTAGTACGCCTCGGTTCATGTTTCTTAAGACGTTCAAGCATGTTACCATTTGGAGATCTGCCAGTTTTCTTAAGCCTAACATATAAAATCATTCATCCAAGACAAGAATAAACAAGTAATCAACACATAATCAACATCTAGGTTTCATTAGATCTAAGCAAACACAAAAGAGATCTAGCCTAGCATAATGGAATTGAGACAAGAACAAGATATAGACAACCAACACATAGACATATTGATTGAATTAGAAGAACACTTTTCTCAATTACAATGCAAGGTATCAAGGGTTTGGAACCCTTGAAAAACCTGTAAAAGATGCACCAAATTCGTCTTTAGGGTTTCACCAAAACTTCTCTCTTTTTTAATGTAAAAACTAGAAAACTATATATAGGAAAACTGGGTTGACGGCGTCAAGACAACCATGTGACGCCGTCACCTCGCCGCCAAATACTTCCTCGGACGGCCTTGATCTACTTATGACGGCCTGTGTGACGCCGTCACCAACCACGGTATTTTATTCTTGGCCTTTTGACGCCGTCAGGATGACTTTTGACGCCGTCATCAACTACGGTATTTTATTCTTGATGTCTGACGCCGTCAGGGTATAACTCTTGACGCCGTCACCTAGTGTTTCCAGCGTGGAAAATTGATACTTTTCCGTTTTCTTCACTTTTATGCTCCAAAAACGTCCAAAATGGCTTCTTTTCCAGAATTCACTCTCCAAGTACCTAAAATCACAAAAGGAACGATTTAGGGCAATATTTGATCAAATAAAGTCGGATTCGGGCTTAAATGACCCCCTAAAAACGGATCATTTTTCGCCTCATCATATACCCTTACACTTGGGATTTGCTTGTCCTCAAGCAAATGTGCTTTTATTCTACTCAAAAGACAAGTTAGGGGTCATTTAACACTAATATAAAAGTAATTACAACAAATAATCGTTCCACTAAAGACCAATAGACAAGCACGGAGGTCATACACAAGCACCTCACAAATAGTGTTTAGATACTCACATCTCTCGGGTGTAATAAAGTAATATAACATTATGGAAATGGAAGATATCTCTCACTACCTGTCATAGCAAAATAGATTACCATAGGCTTGGGAAAGGATCAAACCTCCACCACATGGCGTAAGCACCTAGGATAAACTATCAAAGAGGTCTTTTAAAGGGTTGTAACGTTAGGTATAGGGATATGAATTACACAGTTTTGTTGGATAAAGGAAGTTTTACTGGTGGCGAGTTAACAATCTTGGTTAATTACATGTACAAGATGGCGTTGCTAAGCCAAGACTAGACTCGACTTAAGCTAATAAATGAAAAATAACAAAAACATAAAATGAACATAGAATGAAAAGGGATGGTAGTCCGTATGTTTTTTTTTCTCTTTTTTTTTTTTTTTTTTCTTTATTTTTTTTTTCTTTTCTTTTCTTTTCTTGATTTTTCGATTTTTTTTTTTTTTTTTTTTTTTTTTTTGCATACACTCTTACCCTACCATCCAAAATAATACATCATAGGGGTATGAACATTCCCCGTACACTTGAATTTTTACATACTTTACATTGAACTATTCTAATGACTCGAATTAAGAAAATCAAAACACTTGGAGCACTTTTAAGATTAACGTACATATGGGGGTAATAATATGATGTTCTTCCCCATTACTCCATAAAATAAGTACTTACCCATGAGTCCCAATCGTCCCAAAACAATATGTACAAGGATATGACTCGACTTAGCAACCATGTAATCAATTAGAAAGTTAACTTGGGGTTTAACAAATAACAATAATGCACTAAAAATGAGCGCATACACGGAAGGCTAAGGCGATTTGGGTGTACATTTAAGTGGGGTGTAACAAATTCTTCCTTTAAGTAAGATGCTTAAAGTTAGAAACGAAAAGATGGGCTCGGAGGGGTGTACTAGGGGTTTCGTGTACTAAAAATGAGTACAACGCTAAGGGTGTGGGAAAAATTAGTTGACTTAACTAGCCAAGTAATATGACTTAAATGGTCAAGTAATTATGATACGGGTTTAACACAAGGGTAATCCTAATGCCTCTTATCATGTAGTAAATCCTACCACACGAATGTAATCTCACTAGCGGTCTCGGGATGCATCACTAACGCAAGTTCTAGAATCTAAATGCTACCGGTACACTCATAAGCACTAATAATGAATGCTTTTCCTATCAAATCTAAAGGCGAACCTCACATTTTTTGGTGGAAAATTTTTCTGAATATACGGTTATGTGCTAGTCATACAACCTCCTATCCATGAGACGCTTGCTATGGCTAAAGTTTCACTCCTAAATGTTGTAAAAAATTTTAAATTTGGCGCTAAAATTACACTAACAAGTATTTCTCATAGTTTTATTACACATCTACTATCAAACAAAACAAACTCAAGCGAAAGTGCATATGTAAGGTATCATCTTTTTACCCTCCCCTTACACTTAAGATGAACATTGTCCCCAATGTTCAAGTAAAGAATGTAAAAGTGAAAAAGTAAAGAGAATGAAATCAAATACTCCCCTGATTCGCTCGGTATGGATTATAGGTTGGCCAGGTTAAATCTTCCTCCAAGAAAACGAACAATCAAAGCTTCCCTTCCAGAATATAAATCATCTTCTTGTCATACATAACCTGTAAATCCTGACAACAATAGACAAGACAACCTCGCGTAAAATCGGCGGCATCCTATATAAGTTACTAAATCCTAGAAAACAATGTAAGATATAATGCTTGTGGAATGAAGTTTGCAGATTTCCTGGAGATTATAAAACTTAATAATTCACAAAAACCATAAGATTCCGTTAGAAAAAAAAAACCGGTAAAATTTCCAGATTTTAACTCCTGACGCCGTCAAAAGTAATACTCTGACGCCGTCAGAATGGACCTGCAGAAATTCTTATGTTAAGTTTCCGGAAAATTTCTGGAAAAACTTGGTCCTACTTCCTGGAAAATCCTACAAAACTTCATTATGACTCAATACAAGCATTTGACTCTAACAAATATGAATATACATGCTCATTTATTATCGTGGAGAATCATGATCGGTTTGTTTCTTAAAAACATATTTGGGGTTTCCCCTTACACTTATCTTTTGCAAAAATACTTTTAGGTTGGAGTTAAGACTAAGCCAAACAACATAGTAAAGTATTTCCACATTTTAATTGAGAAACATGATCAACCAACAATAAAAATAAAACATGCATACGGAAGGAAATTACAATCAAACAAATAAAATCACACAAAACATGGGTTGCCTCCCAAGAAGCGCTTTTCTTTATTTATGAGTCTTGTACCTAGACTCAAGGTTATGGGTTACTACGTGATCTCATCATCAAACGTCACATCTTCCTCACTAATCATTTCATTGTTATTTTCTTGGTAGTGTTTTACGCGTTGTATGTTAACCGTGAATTCCCTACCTTCATCATCAATTAACACTACCGCTCCAAATTTAGAAGAATTCTTTACCGTGAACGGCCCATACCATCTAGACTTAAGTTTTCCCGGAAATAATCTCAACCGAGAATTGTACAATAGGACCTTGTCTCCTTCTGAAAATTCTTTGGGTTTCTTAATTCTTTGGTCATGCCATCTTTTAGCTCTTTCTTTATATGTGATGGAGGATTCGTAGGCTTCTAGTCTAAGCTCATCAAGCTCATGTAATTGCAAAAACCTGTTATTCCCAGCAGTTGTGTAATCTAAGTTGCATGCCTTAAGCGCCCAATAAGCCTTGTGTTCTAATTCTACCGGTAAGTGACATGCCTTACCATACACCATGTGGAATGGGGTCGTTCCAATAGGTGTTTTGTAAGCAGTTCGGAATGCCCATAAGGCTTCGTCGAGTTTGAATGACCAGTCCTTTCTGTTTTGACTAACCGTTTTTTCAAGTATTCTTTTAATAGCTCTATTGGTGTTTTCGACTTGGCCATTGGTCTGTGGATGATAGGCGGTGGAGAATCGATGGGGTACTCCATACCTCTTCATGACCTTTTCCATTTGTGCATTGCAAAAATGTGTCCCCCTATCACTGATGAGAGCTTTCGGAATCCCAAATCTTGCGAAAAGCTTTTTCAGGAAATGAATGACTACTCTTGCATCATTGGTCCTAAGGGCTTGTGCCTCAACCCATTTGGAAACATAGTCAATGGCGACTAAGATGTACTCGTTTCCCCCTGAGGATGGAAAAGGTCCCATGAAGTCAATCCCCCAAACATCGAATACCTCACAAACTTGTATAAAGTTCTGAGGTGCCTCATCCCTATGTGATATATTTCCGGCTCGTTGACATGCATCGCACGCCTGCACCATTTCTTTTACATCCCGGAAAATTGTGGGCCAATAGAATCCTGCATCGAGAATCTTTCGGGCGGTAACGTTTATCCCATGATGCCCTCCGGAGGGACCGGAGTGACATTCCCTCATAATTTTTACTGCCTCATTCTCAGAAACACAACGCCTTATAATGTGGTCAGGACACCTTCGGAATAAAAAGGGTTCATCCCAGAAGTAGTATTTTAGCTGGGAAAAGAACCTCTTCCTCTCATACTTAGTCAGGTGTTCAGGAACAAGTCTACATCTACTTGCGAAGTAATTGGCAAAGTCGGCGTACCATGGCTCCGAATCAATCATTGACATCAGTTGTTCGTCAGGAAACGAATCCCTAATCTCACTTCTATCGTGCTTATCCAAGGGGTTTTCAAGACGAGATAGATGATCTGCGGCTAGATTCTCTGCCCCCCTCTTATCGCGAATCTCAACATTGAATTCTTGTAACAACAAGATCCACCGAATTAGTCGCGGCTTGGCATCCTGTTTCGCAAACAAATATCGAAGAGCTGAGTGATCAGTGAAGACGACTGTCTTTGAAAGAACAAGATATTGTCGGAATTTGTCGAATGCAAACACCACGGCTAGTAATTCTTTTTCGGTGGTGGAGTAGTTCTCTTGAGCGGGATTCATGGTTTTGCTAGCGTAGTAAATGGGTTGAAAAATCTTGTCACGTCGTTGACCCAATACAGCCCCGACAGCGAAGTCGCTAGCGTCACACATGATTTCAAATGGTAACTCCCAGTTGGGTGTGATCATGATTGGAGCTTGAGTGAGTTCCCTTTTCAAGAGATCGAAAGCATCTTTGCATTCTTGGGAAAAATCGAACGGAGCATCCTTCACAAGCAATTGAGTCATTGGCCGGGCAATTTTGGAGAAGTCTTTGATGAATCTCCGATAAAATCCGGCGTGCCCCAAAAAGCTGCGTATTGCCTTAACAGTCGTGGGGTATGGTAACTTAGATATAGCTTCAACTTTAGCTTGGTCCACCTTTATTCTGTTCCCGGAGATCTTATGTCCTAACACAATTCCTTCCTTTACCATGAAATGACACTTCTCCCAATTTAACACCAAGTTGGTTTCCTCACAACGTTTAAGCATCTTTTCTAAATTAGCAAGACAGCGGTCGAAGGAGTTTCCGAAGACTGAAAAGTCATCCATGAACACTTCCATGCTGTCTTCCATGAGTTCGTGAAAGATTGCGGTCATGCAACGTTGGAAAGTGGCGGGGGCATTACATAGCCCAAAAGGCATCCTTTTGTAGGCAAATGTTCCATAGGGGCAAGTAAACGTGGTCTTTTCTTGGTCCTCGGGTGCTATGGGGATTTGAAAATATCCAGAGAATCCATCCAAGAAGCAATAGTACTCGTGCACAGATAATCTCTCTAACATCTGATCAATGAATGGTAAGGGAAAGTGATCTTTCCTCATGGCATCGTTGAGCTTTCGATAGTCAATGCACACCCGCCATCTAGTGACAGTCCTCTGGGGCACCATCTCGCCCTTGTCATTTTTTACTACAGTCATTCCACCCTTTTTAGGTACTACCTGCACAGGACTGACCCAGGGGCTATCCGAGATCGGGTAAATCAATCCTGCATCTAAAAGTTTTATGACTTCTTTCTTCACTACTTCTTTAATGTTAGGGTTCACGCACCTCTGGGGTTGCACAGTAGGTTTATAATCTTCTTCCATGAGAATCTTATGTGTGCAAAAAGTCGAGTCAATCCCCTTAATGTCGGCTACACTCCATGCAAGCTCCCCCTTGTATTTCTTTAGGACCTCTAAGAGTTTAACTTTTTGTTCATGTTCCAAGGAGGAGTTTATGATTACCGGGAGTTGACTTTCTCCCTGAAGAAAGGCATATTCCAAATGATTAGGGAGCTCTTTAAGATCTACGTCAGGGGGCTCGATAATAGAAGGTTTGAGCTTGTTTTCGGGCTTTCGGAGCTCGAGATACTCCGTTGCCTCTTGTCTGGGGTAGAAGGAGACTGCATTAACATCCTCCGTCTTTTCCACCTCTAGCAAAGGCAGAAAACTTTCGTCCCGTAGCCAGCCTTCATCGATTTGTTCATCGATGCAACTATCAATGACATCTGTGAGTTCATCTACTTCCTCGATAAAGTAGAGCCGGTTGGCTGCTTCGAGGGAGAGGTCCATAGAATCCTTAATGTCGAAGGTTGTGCTATCGTCTCCCACTCGTAAGGTCAATTTGCCATCGTAGACATCGATGACTGCACGAGCGGTAGCAAGAAATGGTCTACCTAAGATGATAGGTACCAAGTCATCCTCCTCCATATCCAGGATTACGAAGTCGACAGGGAATTTGAATTTCCCAACTTTGACTAGCACATTCTCGCATATCCCTACGGGGTACTTGACTGATCTATCGGCTAGCTGGATGTTCATACGGGTAGGCTTCAATCCAGAATATCCTAGTTTACGGAACATAGAGTGAGGCATGAGATTGATACTCGCTCCAAAATCGGCAAGAGCATTCTTGATTGATAGAGGTCCTATGGAGCAGGGCAAGGTGAAACTGCCCGGATCGTCTACCTTCTTTGGTAACCCTCGATGGGTTACCACTGAGCATTCTTCCCCCAGGGTCACAAGACCCTCGAGTTTCTTCCTGTTAGCGAGAAGCTTTTTGAAGTATGTGCTATACTTTGGCATGTGATAGCAAGCATCAAGGAGAGGTATGGTGACAACTGAGTCTTTCAGGTATGACAAGAACCTCTTGTTATCATTCTCAGTTTTCTGGTTTCTCAATCGGGATGGAAATGGGATTCTCACAGGTTGGCTAGGCAAGGCCGATGGGGAAGGGATCGTTACGGGCGGTTGGTCTGGGGTGCCGCTGCCGACATCCTTCTCCTCCTCCTCAGGTTTGTCAGGATCGAGGGTGACGGGGGACGAGTTTGGGTAAGGAGGGTCCTTGGTTGTCGTTCCACCTCGTGTGGTTATCGCGAGCATGGGGTCCTTTTTTCTTTCTAATGGCGTTTGGAGGTGGTCTAGGGCTGAGTTAAGCTTGTTGAAAAATTCTCCAATACCCTCCTGCTGCTCGTCGAAAAGCTCATTAAGCCCTTTCATTTGCAAGTCTTTTTCTTGAGTGAAGTGACCAAGGTCACTTTCGAAATTGCTCCTAATTTTGAATTCAGGGCCTTCCTCCCCTTCTTTTCTCCTTACCAGATTTCCCCAAAGGGTGTAATCGTCATTTTGGTAGAAAGGCAAAAGGGAGGGATCAGCATAAATGTCCCCTCCTGACAAGCACGCATGTTCAGTTGTGGCTGCTCCTCCGTATTCCTCTACCTCATGCGGGCCTCCACAGTAATCGCAGACCAAGTAAGGATTCGACAGCAGTTTAGGTAGTTGCGATCCAGCTAGGTAATCCACTCTTTTGTGAACTTTGATCAACCGATCCGAGGTGATCTCAGAAATGCTGACAGTCGACTCAGGTTCATCCCAAGTGTCATCCTGGTCTTGAGCATATTCTTCAATCCTATCCCATCCTTCCTCGGCTCTAAGATTGGCCAATCTTCCTTTCCTAGATTGGTTAATTCCGTTCCGGTCATTAGAAGAGATATTTTCGTAAAAGATTTGGACCAAGAGCCAAAGTTCAATGCCATGATGTGGAACTTGTCTTATTAAATCTTTGAATCTAGTCCACGATTTATGGAAGGGTTCATCCTTCCCCTTTCGGAAACGAAGGATCCTATCTCTAAATGCTGAGGTTTTTCCAGGTGGAAAGAACTTCTCATAGAACTTGGATATGAGTTGCTCCCATGTGAAGATAGATTCGGAAGGGAGTTTGTCATACCATTCTTGGGCTTTTTCGTATAAGGTGAAAGGAAAGAATCGCAATCGGGATGTGTTTCTAGTAGCCCCATCCGTATGGATGGTGTCCACTATTTTTAGGAAGTCCTTGATGTGTTGGATTGGATTTTCCTCATCAAGTCCGTGGAACTTACACACACTTTTGACAAGCCAAACATCGTTAGCATGCAAGACCTCGTTGGTGTGTTCGTTTGGGTAAACAATGGCATTGGAGAAGCCACGAGGAGTTGGGGAAGAGTAGTCCTTGAGACGCTTAGGAGGAGGTATTATAGGGGTACTCATCTCGTTGTGGGAGCTAGGGGTTGTGATGTGATTTTCTGAATTCTCCTCAGAAAGAGGTGCATCAAAGTTGATAGCAATGCTGGATGGTTCAGGGGTTGAGTGAGTTCGTCTTAACCTACACATTTCTCTTTCGGGTTCTGCATAAGGCAAGACAAGGTCTCTAGTGGTACTACGACTCCTAGTGATCCTAAGGTTGGAGAATTCGTTGGTTGCCATGATGGCGGACGGTGAAGAGTCACGAACAAAGGCACGAAGAAATAAGATAGACTAAAGAAAACCTAAAAATAAAAATAAAATCTTACTAGAAAGGAATCTAGCAAGTAGACCTAATAAAAAGAAATCCTAACCTAGACAATAACTTGTCCCCGGGCTGCGGCGCCAAAAACTTGATGCGTGGGAATCGCAACAGGCTTTACCTCTCGAGGGATCTCGAGAAGCTTACAACCCCCACCAGGCAGTGTACCTGATCGTTGTAGTATAGTATAGTAACAAGTACCGGGGGATTGATCGTTCAGCTTAGGAATAGTGTCGCTAGGATTAGAAAACCTAATTACTAGTTCTAGAGGTGAGGGATGATTATTTTTTGTATTTTTATATTTTTATGAAAGCAAGTAAAATCTCGGGTTTTGGAAGAGTAGGCGGAATTAGTTGCTATTCAACTAACCCAAAACTAATATATAATCAAAATAAAATACTAAAAATGAAATTAAACTAATTATTACAAAGGTTGTGAGCAGTAATTGGAGAAATTGTGTTTACATAGACTTCACTACTCCCTAGATATCTTTTACACGTTAATTACTTGTTATAATTGCATGGATGACGGATCGTATTCCTTAATACCATTCATAGGGTGGCATACATAACTCCCCAATTCTATGAGCTCTTATCTCCTCCTACACCTTGACCCAGCACAACTATAGGGATTGTAAACAGTGGCTCATGCATTAAATACAACCAATAAAGACCTAGTACGCCTCGGTTCATGTTTCTTAAGACGTTCAAGCATGTTACCATTTGGAGATCTGCCAGTTTTCTTAAGCCTAACATATAAAATCATTCATCCAAGACAAGAATAAACAAGTAATCAACACATAATCAACATCTAGGTTTCATTAGATCTAAGCAAACACAAAAGAGATCTAGCCTAGCATAATGGAATTGAGACAAGAACAAGATATAGACAACCAACACATAGACATATTGATTGAATTAGAAGAACACTTATCTCTATTACAATGCAAGGTATCAAGGGTTTGGAACCCTTGAAAAACCTGTAAAAGATGCACCAAATTCGTCTTTAGGGTTTCACCAAAACTTCTCTCTTTTTTAATGTAAAAACTAGAAAACTATATATAGGAAAACTGGGCTGACGGCGTCAAGACAACCATGTGACGCCGTCACCTCACCGCCAAATACTTCCTCGGACGGCCTTGATCTACTTATGACGGCCTGTGTGACGCCGTCACCAACCACGGTATTTTATTCTTGGCCTTCTGACGCCGTCAGGATGACTTTTGACGCCGTCATCAACTACGGTATTTTATTCTTGATGTCTGACACCGTCAGGGTATAACTCTTGACGCCGTCACCTAGTGTTTCCAGCGTGGAAAATTGATACTTTGCCATTTTTTTCACTTTTATGCTCCAAAAACGTCCAAAATGGCTTCTTTTTCAGAATTCACTCTCCAAGTACCTAAAATCACAAAAGGAACGATTTAGGGCAATATTTGATCAAATAAAGTCGGATTCGGGCTTAAATGACCCCCTAAAAACGGATCATTTTTCACCTCATCACCCGAACGGTGTTATATTATATCTAAAACATTAGTGAAACTAAGAACAATAACTTAAGAAACTTAAACAAGATAACTAAAGCTTGACATACGTCCAAACCTACAACACACTAGGATACGTGAGTAAGGCAGTCTAGTTCCCGAGTCACTTTTACATCAATTAGATCTCCCTAAGCCCAGGTGAGTTCATAGCCTTATACTCTTTTTAAAACATTCACTCTAAATGCTTTACAAACCCTGTGAGGGGGATACATGCTACTTGCTTTACTTAAAACCGAACACAAGTCTTTTTCTTTGGTTATTGCACCAGTAAACTATCTGCCATCAATACATAACAAAAATTCATGAATCTAATCATTTGGGATATTTTACCCACGAGAACGTGAATATAGTTGATAGATCTATTGGAGTTTGACAACTCCCATTGGTATTAACATCTTTCTGGATGGTACCAATAAGTACTATCTTTGAACCCACTGAAGGTTTAACTTTGGCAAGTTATCCTTCCCATCCCCTCATGGTTGGGTCTGCAGCCCCCATGACCCGGATTGTTAACATGTGGTTCATGAGCTTAGTGCAACATACCCCACTCATGATAATTGTGCATGCATCACAATTATCACTCATACACTACATTTTTCCCAGATGGGTGTAACAACGGAACCCGGGGAACTTGTATTCACTAATACTTAAACCTATGATTCTCACTCAACACCTAGTGTTGACTTTGAAGCATGTATTCTAGGTATATTACTTCTACGGAGATATGGCAAAAGGAGGCACTGAGCTCGGAGGACTTTTAAACCGGTTATCATTCAAACATAACCTAACAACTAGATTTTTGGGACCTTATAAAACTCTGATAATTAAATGAATGATAACTAAATTTCTAAAACGTCTCTTTTCGAGTCGTTTTCTTTTACTGTAACTGTGATACTATGAAGTAATACCCCAAACACTTAATCCGCTGTGATCAGTGAAAAATGAGGTGTTATAGATTGGCATTAGAGCTTCAGTTGTAGAGAATAAGGTCAAAACCTAAAGTACAACTATTTTTCCTAAACCCGAGAAAGTCCTCAGTACCTCTGCCATCCTTCGTAACTATACGAGCTAAGTTTAGTATAATAATTGCCTGCTTAATTTCGAAATGATTTCCAGTATTTTTACTATTATATAGTTATGTTTACTCCCCACTACTCTACCCCCGTCTCATCTAGCTTACATCCGAAGAATGATCTTCCCTCTTCGAATGTACTAGATTATTCCCCTAAACCCTATATTCCCAATCACTTAGAAGACTCTGGGAATAGTTTAGATATACCTTCACCCTTAGGATATACACCTTCCTTAGATAACCCTCATTTAAAACACATAAGATATTTCTATGCTAAGACATCACCTATACGTCCCCTAAACCTTGTTATACACCCACCTTTCCCCACATCTAGATTAGAACCCCCATGGTTTCTTTCTCCCTAGAGAACCATATATACCTAGAAACCTTATCCCTACCTATACCCTTAGATATGACCTAAGGCAACCTTATACCTTAGGACCTACCCCTTACTTAGTAAACCCTCCCATTTCATCTTGGAAAGATGAATTTGGAGAAAAACCCTCTAGGACAACTTTAGAAAATGAAGAAAATCAATTAGAGGAAATTCTAAATAATTTAGATGAGATTTTCCTTGACCTTCTTGAGAAGATAGAAAAAGGTCATAATAATAACTTAGATAATCAACCTGACTATAGTAGTTTAAGAAACACTTTACAAGAAAACCGTTTTAAAGTAGCTAAAATACAGAAAAACCAAATGAAACACCAACATAAAATAGCCTTTGCCCGCTTTAGGATTTGCACTTTTGAAAAGATAATAGATAATGATGAGGAAAATTATCAATCAAACCTAGAAAACACAAACTCTTGGAATTAGGAAAACCTTAGAAACCCCTAAGTAATATGCCTTTTATACCCTAGAATAGTTAGTGCCTATAGGATATGTAAGATAGGAAATCAATAAAATAAGTTAGGAAACTACCTAGTACCCCTAAATTAGGATAAATTAGATAAACTAGAGTTAGGTATACCTCTCCCACATTACCTTAGGTTATCCCTAACCCAATAGTAACCCCTTAGGAAAATACCTCTCCCATATTACCTTAGGTTATCCCTAATCCAATACTAACCCCTTAGGAAAATATCTCTCCCACGTTACCTTAGGTCACCCCTAACCCAATAGTAACCCCTTTAGGAAAATAAATATAACCCATAGAACATGACAAGTTGGGTACTTGTTATAACCTACCCTTAACCCTTACCCTTAGGAATTTAGGAAAACCACCCCGATGTCTTAGATACATAGAATCTCCAAACTGTTTTAAACATCCCTCATAACTCCTCCTTCCCTAAAACCCAATCACTTTCAAACACTATCCCTTATCAATGGTAAGAATTCTTATTCTACACCACAGAGATCTGAATTCTTTCTCCTCTGATCTCTAAACCCTCACTACTTCTTTAGCTTTCTTAAGCTATTTCTTTCCTAGTTAGAGATTCTACCCCTAACTATCTCATATGCAAATATATGATAATCATATATAAGCATATTCCTATCCTTTTTCTTCTTCATTTCCTTAGATTACTATGATTTTTCCAAGTTAGTTTTCCCCATCCCCTTTAGTAAAACCCAAACTATATTTAGGATTCCCATACTTGAGGTTAGAAATAACATTAGGATACCCCTAGGAAACATATGCTTAAGTATAGAATACTTTAGATCACTAAGATAGGCTATTTAAGAATCCCTTTAGTAATTAAAAAAATACAGGATTAGGAATCTTTAAGGTTTTATAGGTTAAAACCAAAATACCTACCCAAATAAATAAAAAAAAAAATAGGAAGACATCCCTATAAGATAGGATTTAGCTTAGAAATTTATTAGGAGTAGAACCTAGATTAAATATAAGGAATATTAGGAGAAACATAGGATTAAATAGTAAAACCTCTACCATAAACCATAAAACCCCTAGTTTAGGATAGACACATAGCAAGCTTCTACCATAAGTAGTTTTAGGATAAACATTGCCCCTACCTAGTCTCTTAGGATACCCACATATATATTTAAGGATTTTAGATTACATCTTAGGATTTGACATTTCTTAGAACACACACTAGGAAATTCCACTTAGGACATACTATGGATACTACCCTAGCTGGTTTCAAGTACCTAGGAATAGTAATACTTATAATAATAGTAATAATGGTAGTAATAGACAACTTAAAACAAAAGAGAAAAACCCGAAACTACATCTAAGAATAAGGATACTCCTAGTAAACCGTTAGAAAAGAAAACCTATAAGACTACACCCTCTTTAGAACCCTCTACTTCAAATGAACCAAACACCTCACCCTTAGAAATTAGGATTAGTTAGAAAAAAACTAGAAGAACCTTAGGGGGAAACAACTTTTGGGAAAGAATCTAGTTAATCTAAAACTCCATTAGGATACTATCTTTCAGGTATCCTATACTCTTACTCTTCTGTTTAATCCTATCCTTCCGTTTTCTCTCCTTCTACCGTTTAAATCCCGTTTAAATCTCCTTCTCCCACCTTTTTCCCACTCTTCCATTCAAAATCCCATTTTCCCTCCTTTTTCCCCACTCTCCTATTAAAATCATACTCTTCCGTTCTCCCCACTCTACCGTTTAATCCTACACCCCTATACTTTTCCACTTCACCTAAACCTACCCTTCCATCTTTTCATAATCTTCCATTCTTTTATACCCTCCTATTTCTTCCTTTTCCTTCTTTCATCTTCCTCACTCCTTCCTACAAAAATCCATCATTCCATTTCCTTCCATCCTTTTTATCCCACCTTCATTTTACACTCTATTTTCTTCTCTCTATATTCTCTCTCTACCTCATCCTACAACGTTCTAAAAGTAGGAGTTGTATTTCTCGTCATATCACAAGTTTCTATTAGTTAGAACTTGTAAGAATATCTACATCGAACTATAATCCTCATTATGTTTGACTATGATATTAAATCTCGCTTTGCAAAAGTTGCAAAAATGAGATCTTCAACGCCCGTCATTCTAGTCATAACATGAGAAATTACCATGTGGCAAGTTGCTAAACAGGAAGACTGTAGAACTTGTCTCTATCATGACTAGAACTTGTCTCTATCATGAATAGAACTTGTCTCTATCGTGACTAGAATTTACCTGTACCGTAGTTAGAACTTGTCTTCACCATGACTAGAACTAGTCTTCATCATGGTTGGAACTTGTCTCTAAAATATTCCCGTGCTACATTTCCTTAAGTGTGGTAAATTCTCTTCGTTTTCCGCCGATACTACTTAAGGATGATTTATAATGACTATCCTATTAAAATGAACTAGGGCACTCCTTCATTTTAATGAGAAAATTATAAATCAAATGGATTATGAATTTATACGCTCTTGTTTACAAATATTGGGACGCATTTTTTTGTAAGTAATAAGATATAAATGAGTAAGCCCAAGTATCTGGCAACTGTGCAAGCATTTCCTACTCCTCTAGTGCAAACTTTTCTTCCTTTTCATACCACTCTTCTTTGGTATCAGAAATCCTTCCCTATAACTCTCTTCTTCTTCTTATCTTTCTCGACTTATTCTTTCCCTTACTCCTACGATTATCTAAATCTTGGGACGAGATTTCTTCTAGGGGGTAAGACTGTAACAACCCACAAAAACCTCATTACTATCATTCCCATTACAAATACCTATAGTAGGTATTTCACAGGTAAATTTTTGCTTTTTATGCGCATTCGTTACTTGCATGACTCACGAAACCTGCTCACGTACCCACACAAGCTAAATAACTCAACACTCACATCCTATAAACCCCTGGTATGTCAAGCATAAGATCACCCCAACACCATGATAAGTAATCTACCAATCCAACACATTAAATATATCACAAAACCCTAATAAACCTTAATTAAACCCTAAATAGGTCTATGTTCTTATATGCTTAACTAAACTAGTTTGAAAGTGTCCAAGGCTTAAGTATGAGTTATCTTAGGAACACTAGGATACCTTAGGACCATTAGGCATTAGTACATCCCTTTAGAACTTAGGTAGAAGTCCCTTAAAGCACAAAACTATAACTAAGTCATAACTTCCTAGAATTAGGTCTAAACTATCCCAAAACTTCACCATAGGTTACCATCACTTAGTATAAGCCTCTTCGGACCTAGGATTAGTTATTAGACACTCATAGGACACTAATCTAGGCACTAAACCATAAGATAAACCTTAATCTCCCACTAAACACAAATAGGTCATTTAGGTCACAAAACTAGGTCAAACCTTCCCAAATCTTTCCCATAAGCTACCATCACTTAATATAAACCCCTTAGTACTTAGGATTAGTCACAAAACTCTCTTAGGAACCTAACCTAGGCACTAAACCTTAGGTAATACCCTAAAATCTCACCAAGTAAAACTAGGTGTAAACTTAACCTAAACTAATAAAACCTAAACATAAGCAAGCAAGCACCCTATCACCACTCCCTAGCAGCTTACACACCACCTTTTCACTACCAAGCACCCAACCACAAACCTCCATCACCTACTTGTCACCTACTTAACTAAACCACCCCTAAACCAACACTAATCCACCACTAAACCACCCTAAATCACCCTAAACCACCACTAAACCACCCAAGCAGCTTATATCCGGCTCACGAGCAGCTTAAAAGCACCTCTCCACCACCTTGTGGCCACCAAACCGCCACACACACCCCTCGTCACCTCCTTGACCAACCTGCGGCCAAAAATCCTCCACAACAACCTATACCGCACCCTACCTACTCCTGGCCACCCTTCGTCATCCAATAGCCTTGCAATTTCACCTCCTAGCTTGTCTTAGTTATCCTCCCCTCTCGAAACCTCATACTTCCGTTTTCTTGGTCCCCAAGGCTTACGAGTCTAAATAAACCCTCGCCACCCTCCATTTCAAAACAACACCTTTCCTTACTTCATCACCTCAATATTTCTGGTCTTGGTAATAGTACAACAACTCTAGGAAACTTAGAAGTCGAGTGGTATAGGTCTTGCATGCTTGTCGAAGTAGTTTTTCCCTAGAATCCCTAGTTTACCCACGTTAAGATTCCCACGACCTAGGGAGCTTCATGTGAGGAGTACCATGTGGATATTTCGTTCTGACGAGTTTGCTGGGTTTACGAATTAAAGTGCCCTGGCTCCTCAAACGATTATTGCAGGTACTTCTGAATTATGATGGCTCGAACGGCGTTATGATTATAACTTAACTTAATAAAAATATAGCTCAATAGTAGGGAGCTTCGCGTGAGGAGTATTAACTTCTGAATTATGTGGCCCGAATGGTATTATGTTGATAACATAATACAATAGTAGGGAGCTTCATGTGAGGAGTCATATACTTCTGGATTGGGATGGCTCGAACTCTATTATATTATATCTAAAACATTAATGAACCTAAGAACAATAACTTAAGAAATTTAAACAAGATAACTAAAGCTTGACATACATCCAAACCAACAACACACTAGGATACGTGAGTAAGGCAGTCTAGTTCCCGAGTAACTTTTACATCAATTAGATTTCTCTAAGCCAAGGTGAGTTCATAGCCTCATACTCTTTGTAAAACTTTCACTCTAAATGCTTTACAAACCCTGTTAGGGGGATACATGCTACTTGCTTTACTTAAAACCGAATACAAGTCTTTTTCTTTGGTTATTGCACGAGTAAACTCTCTGCCATCATTACATAACCAAAATTCACGAATGTAATCGTTTGGGATATTTTACCAACGCGAACGTGAATATAGTTGATAGATCTATTAGAGTTTGACAACTCCCGTTGGTATTAACATCCATCTGGATGGTACCAATAACTAATATATTTGAACCCACTGAAGGTTTAACTTTGGCAAGTTATCCTTCCCATCCCCTCATGGTTTGGTCTTCAGCCCCCATGACCCGGATTGTTAACGTGTGGTTCATGAGCTTAGTGCAATATACCCCACTCATGATAATTGTGCCACACACTACATTTTCCCAGATGGGTGTAACAACGGAACCCAGGGAACTTGTATTCACTAATACTTAAACCTATGATTCTCACTCAACACCTAGTGTTGACTTTTAAGCATGTATTCTAGGTATATTACTTCTACGGAGATATGGTAGAAGGAGGCACTGAGCTCGGAGGACTTTCAAACCGGTTATCATTCAAACATAATCGGACATCCATATTTTTGGGACCTCAGCAAAAGTAAAAGTATACCTTTTACTAATAAAACTCTGATAATTAAAGGAATGATAACTAATGTGATAGAATCAAATCAAGTATATTATAGTATAATATTACTCAAGAAATCCGCAAAGAAATACGGATAACCCGAGGTCGTAGTCCGTGTGAAGGGTGAATGGAATTTCGAATTCCCGATTCGTGAAACGTGTCGTGAAAGTGGTAAAAAGTGATTTTGATGAGATTACACTAATGAATAAGTAAATTAAGCACAAATAATCACTTAAGCACGTATTTCAAGAAATTAAACCAAAAACTGAACGTAAACTTAAAACCGTAAGCTAAAACGCGAAATAAACGTAAACGTACGAAATAAAACGTGAATTTTAAGCTACACTACTCCTACGGACTTGAAAATAATTATAAAAAGTTAAAAATGATAAAAGAAAATTTTGAGAAAAAGAAAAATATTTTTTTTATTTAATTTCTATGAATAAAAAACTAATTAAAGTAATTAAAAATTAAAAGAAAAAGCAAATAAGGTGAGAAAAATGCAAATTAAATTTTGAAAATTATAAAATAACTAAAAAGTAATTTTAAAATTAAAAACTAATTTTTTTGGCTTTTTGTGTAATTTTTAGGAATTAAAAACTATTAAATCTAATTAAAAAGTAATAAAAATTCAAATTAAATTTAAAATAAATGGGAAAAATGCAAAATAAATTTCTAAAATTATAAAATAAATGAAAATAAATTTCTAAAATATTTTTGGATTTTTCTAGGCTTTTTCTGATTTTTTTAGTTTTTTTAGTAATTAAAAAGTATTAAAAATTGATTAAAAACTAAAATAAAATAAGAAAAATAACAAATAAGGTCAGAAAAATATGAAAAATTCAGGGAAATTCTAAAGTAATAATCTAAACTTAAGAAAATTTTAAAATGTTGAAAATAAGCTCTGGAAATATTACTTGCTTTGAAAACAGCTTATAACAAAGTGCTTATTAGAACTCAAATAAGCTTAAATGAACAGAACTTGGGCCAAATGATACTTAGAAACACAAGTTATGGTGCAAACAGGTCCAATAAGCTATATGGAAATAAGCAATAAGCCAAGCAGTGCAAGCAATTGGTGAAATCTCAATGAAATGAACAACTAGAAGCACAAATAGACTTATATGAACAATAATATTCAGATAATGAACAAGGAACACAATTGCAGCCCTATTATTGAATGACAGATACTTGTTTGAACCTATACCACTGATAAGCCAATAAGCTTAAGTAAATAAGCTCAGTGATAGAAGCTTATAGGGGCAAACTAACTTTTGACCAGCTGAGATGCCAAATTTACCAACAGGTATGATTTTCAAGCTCAATTGCTTGCCTACCAACCTCATAGAAAGTGAAACCTATGGTGCAGGGGAGCTTTTTGTTCAATCAGTCAACTTAAGTCCACTTTTCTAATAAGCAAATAAACTCAAATTTTAAAAATTCTTTTTGATTCTGGTTTTCTTACTGACAAACTTCTCAAAAATGTTTACCAAAAGTATTTCCAAACTCAATTGCACACAAAAAAAAACTATCCAAGTATTAACTAAATCTGAGTCATACTTTGTTTTGACTTTTTGATTTTCTGTGGGAATTTGACCAAAATGAAATTTGACTACCAAAATTTTACTGAGATTGTAATTTTAAGCTATTATATAGATGAAGTAATATAAAACTACTACTTATGCAACTAATTACATGTATATGCAACCAATCTAACTTAACCTACTAACTGTGATGAGCAATGACAACCCACTTTGACTTTTTATATTGTAACTAACTGTTTTATGTTTAATTAAGCTACTATGCAACCTATGTGACAAACCTAAATCAAACACAACCTCTGTATCAACTATTATATCAGCAACTAAACTAGATCCAAACACCCTGCTAGTAACAGTCACTACTATTTAGTCACTGAAATCAAAACCAACTTAATCCAAACTACAACCACAGTAATACAATAGATCTAATAACTCCAAATTATCACTAAATCTCAGAGACACATATCTCAGATGCAGCTACCAACCAGAAACACAGATCTACTACTAGATGAATGAAACAGTGATCTACCAAACTTAAGCAACTCTAAATGATAAAACAAACTACAACTACACTACTTATGAAGCACTTAATGTAAATAATCAGAAACCAAAACAATGAAACAGATCTGAACTACTTATAAAGCTACTGATATAATAGAAGTAAAGAGGGGGTTCACTAAGCTTGCCTGTCTTTATGACAGGCCTAGTGGCTCCTTCTTGGCTGCCTTTAACTCTAATAAGCTGGCTTATTCTCAATAAGCTGATGCAATTGACTTACTTTGACTTTTTTGAATTATAAGAGAAAATGATTGAATCAACTTACAAAAGTTATATATAAGCTAATATGAGCTTGTATTAATACTGAAAAACTATTTGAAACTTCATTGAAATTGAAACTACAATATATATTTTTTTTTTTGTGATTTTTTTTTTTTTTTTTTTTTTTTTTTTTTTTTGGATTTTAAGTATAAATTGCAATAGGACTTTAAATGAAAATGTAAACAATCTAAATCTATAGATTTAAACTAACAATAAGGTAAATAACTGAAATCAAAATAAAAAATAGAAATAAGACAATAAGCTGAGAAAATAAAACTTGATTATATTAATTTTAAGAATTCAGTACAAAGCTTTGAAAACAAAATACAATAAGCATAAAACTAAACAAATTTTGAAACCCTAAAACTACACACCATATTTGTGACTGAGGGGTCCTTATATAGGCAGAGGGTGAGGCTTCTTTGCATAGCCAGCTCATCAATCCGTGTGATGGTGTGTTTCTTTGAGTCCTTCCTGAGCCGTTTGATCTAATCAAAATGCTTCCAATAATTCTTAGCCCTTTGTTAGGAATACAAATATTCCTATAAAAGTCTCGGTCACCTAATTATTGTAATAGCATTAAGTTAGCTCGTAGTTAGTTTATTTATTAGTTAGTTAGTATTAGTTTAAGTAACACCGTGGAAGAAGGACGGGTCTTTACCCACTGTATGCCTGATCCACAGCCTGGGTGTGGGCGTTTGTAGTTTAGTATAAATACCCCTCTCCACATGTGGAGAGGGTTGGACCTTTCATTCTAATCTAACCTTTCTTTCTTTCTCTCACTAGAAAGTCTCCCAACACTTCTCTTCCCCTCTCTAGCTTTCTTTCTCTTAATTCGAACCATAACAATAAAACCATACATGTTTTGATTATGAATAGACTACAATTGGTATCAAGAGCCATGGTTACATTCTTGGGATAGCATGTAGGTTTTTAGGTTTGGTCTTGAGTTACACTTTTGGTTCGAATGCTACTTTGTTTTCTTCTTGTTGTTTTAGGTGAATAGAATAGAATAGAAAGAAACATCATAACCTGCTACTTTTATCATTGGTTTGATTATTTTATAAGCTTATTAGTCTTTGTGGGCTTTTTCATGAAGTTGAATTGCTTTTCTTGGTAGAGAGTTGCTAGTTTTTCTTGGTAGAGACTTGCTATTGTTTCTTGGCTGGTTGTTGTAACGGGATAAAGACAACAGTTAGTGAAAGGGATATTTCTGTCTCTTGTGGTTTGTCAGGTTGTTGTAGCGAGTTGGTCAATATAGCTCCAGCGAGTTGTTTTAAGAGCAAGTTGTTCCAAGTTAGCGAGTTATAATGTTAGCCAGTTAGCAAGTTGCCAAGTTATTCTACTGCTTTTTGCTGGGTAAACTAATCGGGAAAAAGACAAAAAGTACTGAAAGCAACGTTCTGTCTATTGTTGCGTGTTGTCCCACAGTAGCGAGTTGTATCATAGTTGTGATTTGTCAATTCATCTAAATCCATTAAACAAGAACAAGAAATGAATATAACAAAAGTCTCTGATTGTCTCATTGGTTACACACCAATTCATTCAAAGAACTAAACAAGAGATTTTTCCTCATCGACCCTTGAGAAGTTAATTTTTATTATCCGTCATTGTAACATACAACTAATAACCACAACACCGTGTCCCAGACTCGATCCAAACAGATATATAATTAAATTGATCTCAGTTTAACTCGTGCTATCAAAGACTCATTCTAATTACAATATCAAGAGTGTTTTATTTTCATCAAAGTTAACATTTTTTTTTTGAACTAAAGTTTTCATCTTTCCTTGGTTCGGTTAACCAAAATCAAAGCTCAAACGGTAAATGAAAAGGCAAAACGATCTCTGTTTATGTGTCAATGATTAATACAATCTTTAAAAGATATAGACACATTTCATCACAGATCGATTTAAAAGATAAACTTCCTTTAATATTCGAACTTTTCAAAGAAAGAACAAAACATTAGTTCCATTCTATCTTTTCGTTCGGTATTACAAGATCAGAGAGCTAAAAAGGCGAACCTACCTTTGATCTTTTCAATCATCTGTGTTGATATTCGTGGAATTGATGAACAAAAAGAATTTGGTGATTCTGTCTTATCTAGTAAACAAGGGTCGATTTGAGTTTGGTTTCATAGCGTATTTGCTGGTGTGTTTGAATTAGAATTATCAAAGGGTTGTGTTGGCTGCGTGATTTTGGATTAGGGTTAGGATAAGTGAGAGTTAATTTAGGTGGGAAGTGTGACTAAGGGATATTATATACATGGAGTTTTAGGGTTAAGAATTATTAGGTGGACGGTTGTTTTATTAGTAGTGGACTTGGGATGAACAAATGGGCTGCATTTGATGTTTCATGGGCCGTGAGATCACACATATTTTGTGTATTTATTTGCAACGTTTGTTGTTGTTGTTGTTATTAAGATAAGGGACGAAAGGTTCATGCTAATTTCAGGTTATTGAAGTAGTTGACGTATTGGACCGTGATTTTGATTAAGCTTCCGAAATCCGAGATTGAGAATTATTTTGAGTTGAGGTTATTCGGGCTAATGTGGAGTTTACCTTTGTGCTAATTTATTGTGAAAGTGTAAACGATTTATAAAGACACATTTGAAAAACTCAATCTCACTCCTTTATCATCTACAAGACCTCATCCTTTTTCGCATCCTCAACAATCTTCCTTTACCACATTCAATTAATCACTGTTTCACGGTTTCTTCTTGATTTTGTAAAATCCCGCGAAAGAACCTATTTCTCGGTTTAAATCATAGAATTGTAAAATCCCGTGCGCATTTACAACATGTCAAACACTTCGGATTCAGTCATAGCTGAGGTTCCCGGGCACAGTTACATCATGTCTAATACTTCAGACTCTGACATTTCTGAGAGAGAACTTCTTCAGCCCCAAATATTGCCCGATAATGCAAAGAAAAGTTGCATTGAATGTTTTCAACTTCTTCACTCACATCTCAAGGTTCTCTTTGAACGACCTGGATACTTAACAGGATACGAATGCGCATTCGCTTACGAACGTGCTTTCACATCACTCTTTGGTCAAGATGTTCAGACCTTCACTGTCAAAATGACTCAGTATTTAGACCAACTTGAACAACAACTTGACAAAGGAAATTTTCCTGAAGAAAGATCCATGGCTGCCTTTTGTGTGATCAACAACCAACTCCAAACGTTCATTGATTCCCAATTCACTAAGAATCAAATGATGAATAAGTACTTTACTAATTACACGGGAGTCGAGGTTGACATGTTCAGAGATACACTACTCCAACTCATGGGTAGTGTCAAGGAGTTCATTGAGGAAAGAGCACAACACAAACTTATGTATGATGACAAGGTGATGGCATGTCGGGTGAAATCATGTGATGGTATTGTTAATTCGGGTAAAGCATTGGATGTTGGGTCAGTTGTCACTGAATGCAAAGGATCAGAGACAGATAAGCTTGACACTATCAGCAGTTTAGTGATTCATGTTATACATGATATGGATGCAGACTTCAGACCGGTAAATGAACTGGTGTCATGTGCTGAGGTACCCTTAACTGATCAACATAAAGTGCTTGATAATGAATGGCAACATACTGATCAAATTAAGCCCACTTATGACACAAATTTGTTGGAAAAGGTTGATAGCAATACCATTTCTAATTCAATAAATGTGAGTCATAAAGGGGGAGAAAGTGATCAGTATGTTGATCATGCTGATGTGCCAAGTTCTTTGTTTACGGTTGAGTCTTTCAAATCTAATAATATGTTTGATAAAGATGTATTTAATGAACTTTCATACAGATTTCTACTACTTGAAAAACATTGTATTTCTCTCGAAATCGCAATGCAACAAAAGGAAGAAAGTTTTAAAACAAACCAACCATGTAAAAATCCGGAACTTCCTGATTTCCGTGAATTCTTTATGATTAATGACTTGAAAGCTCAGCTAGACACAAAAAACTCAACAATCATCAACCTGAAAAATCGTATCTCTGTGATGTGCGATATGTGTAATGAAGTTAAGTCTAATCATGACTGTGAGGACATTGCAACTAGAAACATGGAATTGAATCAAAAAGTGGCAAAATTACTTGATGAAAATGAGTCTTAGAAAATTTAGTGCGAAGAACTGAGTGATTTAATCAAAGAAACGAAAACTAAGAATATTGAGCAAACAACTTCTTTGATTACCAAAAATGATGAATTCAAAGCTCAACTTCAGGAAAAGTGTTTCACAATAACTGCATTAAAGAACAAGCTAAGAAAAGCAACAGGGAATAGTGTGAACACTAAGTTTGCAAAACCATCAATCTTGGGGAAACCTGTTTTCCAATCGAATAGAAACCAATCAGTTGTTAGACAACCGACTGCATTTGGATCTGAACGACCAAAACTTTCAAAAACACGGTTTGCCTCCCAAGTTGATGCAGAACAAGTTTTGACAAAACCAGTCACTCCACATTATTTGCCTAAGTTAACTGTTTCTAGTTCTATTAAACCTCAACAAGTAGCTACCCCTACTCCCAGTACCTATAGGATTAGTTCGAAAACTGTGTCTAAACCAAGCATTAAGATTCTAAATTCTTATGACATACATGATTTGCACAAGAACTATGACCTACTAAAGGCTAGAAAAAGGGCAATACTTCATAAGGATGGTATCTTAGGTTCACAACCTTGCCTGATGCCTCATGGTTTATTGAGGAATAATGCTAAGGTTCAACCTGCTAAGTCTAGGATTTATAGTAAGTCATCTACAATGCATAAGAAGCAAAACAAACCTAAATCTTCTCCTAGGTGGATATCAACTACTAAATCTTTGAAGACTAGGAATAACGATAAGCCTTCCACTATGCATAAGAAGCTTAGTAATCCTAGACCTTGCAACAAGTGGATTCCAACTGGTAGAATTTTTAAGTACATTGGACTTAAGTGGATACCTACCAGAAAGGTGCTTACTGATGGCAATGCCATGGTTGACCGTGAAACCCCTAAGGGTTTGGATACTCATGTCACTAACCCATTTATATGCAATCAAGTTTGTAATGTTAGTGCAGGTAGTCCTTACTCAGTTTCAGGTACATCGATCATTCACTATATGAGAAGACTTAAAGTCTGGAGGCCTAAAGCAAGCATATCTCCTACTTCAGGAGGTCTGGGTATTCAATGTTGATGTATGCATGCACATGACGTTTAAACACAACGGTTCAAGCCTCGTTCTTATATGACTATGACGTCTATTCACTTCAGTTCAGGCCTCGTTCTTCAACGACCATGACGTTTGAACAAATCAGTTCAAGCCTCGGTCTTCAATGTCATCATTATGGCGTCTGCTGACAACACTTCAGGCCCCGTTTATCAAAGAAAAGAAAGGTATACGATTCAGTGCGCCTTATCTTCCGAAGAAGAGAAATCTTCTTGTTTTGACCATTCACAACAACATGCTTCATGGTTTCTCCATGTTCGTTCAGTCATCAACTGGATCTACTCATATTTGCTTGAATTCATATTCACTTACTCATTCAAAAATGGCAAACTTTGTATGTAATTTTTGAGGGGGGGGGGAGAGTGAATAAACTACATGATTGAGTGTATTCTTATTCACATGCTCAATCAAAAATGGCAACCTCGTATGCAATTTTTGAGGGGAGGAAGTGTGAATAAAATACATGATTGATTGTATTCTTATTCACTTGCTCAATCAAAAAGTGCAAACCTCGCTTGCAATTTTTGAGGGGGAGAAGTGTGAATATACCACATGGTGATTGATGCTTGAAGAATGGTCATACGACTCTCCTCCAACACCTAATGTTCTACTTACAAAGGATGACTGGGATTTATGTTTGATGATTACTTCCAAGCTTCAACGAATGATGATTGATCAAGATGCACCATCTAGAAGTATTATGAATGATGATTGATCACTTGCTCAAGTAATCCAATCTCTAGTTACTCCTCAAGGTGTTGATGACGACTATCATGATTGTGAAGTTGCACACATGAATAACGATCCGTCCTCTTGTTCTATTTCATCACGGATTGTTGTTCCTCCAAATGTGCACTTTGTAAATCAACCACAAGAATATAATGGAAAATGTCGATTATAACATCAAAACGGCTAAGAATTTGGACATGGAATGTCAAGTAATCACGGAGTTTATTCGGTATCCCTTATTTGAGATTGAAGTTGACTTTCAAAAAGGAGTGATCTTCTTGTATCTTGAAGTCGGGGTTGGTTGGATGAAGACTCTTCGAGATCCTTGCTTGAGCTTTTACCATTACAATGACGAAGACTTGGATATCTAGTAATTTTGGTGATTCTTCATTTTATTACCACAAAATAACTATCACTTTAAGGAGTGTCACAACTCACACGAAGTTGTCGGTAGTCAAGAGGTGATGTACTTCTTATACTCGATGGTTGGTTGGTTGAAGAGTATAGAGTACTTAGGGATTCGATGTTGTACGAACTCTCTACACCACTCTTAGTCACACATTAGTACAAGCTTTAGTCACAAGAACGGGGAATTCTTCCTCAGTTTCAAGTATGGTTTATTGGATTTGCTTCATCAGTGGTTACTTCAAACAGTCTACACAAGGGTTGATAATGATAGTCAGAGAGTTTCTGTAGCAGTTGATTCTCACAAGATCTATTTGAGCCAATCTTGTTCTCCTCTCATGATTTCAAGTAGATGTACCTATAAGTTGTTGCTGATTCTGATGTATCAAAACCAGCAAGGGGGAAGGAGACATACATCTGAATGCATAACGAGTACACGTGATGAACATAATACTTCTTCTTAATTGAAGTTATCCTGGGAAGACATATGTCATAACCGCAGAGAATACCAGTGTATTAACTTGTGATGTTTGGTGTATCATTCCAACTACGTGGGGGAAGTGGTCTTCTGATACTTGTGGTATGTATTACTTCAGCTTTCGGTAGGATGAAATAATGAGAAGAGTATTTGGAGCGTGAGATGATATTGCTTATCGACATCTTCATACGTGCTTCTAGTTAATGCTTCATGTACACAATGTTATGCTGATTCCGATGAGATCGCAACCATCAGGGGAGAGATTTGTGTACATCAAGGACACGCAACAGGTTCACGTGATCGGGCTTAATCATATATTCCGGAGGTGATATCCGCAGAGATGATCAGTGCCTCAACCTGTTACTTTGGTGTCATCGTTTCAACTTCTGTTGGGTACATGTGTACTTTATGGGATGATTTGTAAGATAACTAGAATGCATTTGGTGAAATGAAGATGTTGGTATATTATTCCTCCGAATAGACAATTGCTCAAAACCACAGAGAAATGTGTACATCGGGGACGCACAACAAGGTCATGTGATCGGGCTTAATCATTTATTTCGGGATTGATAACCGCAGAAATGATCAGTGGCTCACCTTGTTACTTCGGTGTTAACGCTTTCTTCGGATTTCTGAGCTTCATACAATGAGACTTTTTGCATCAGTTCAACGACTTGGGGGAAGTGGTCTCATGTAGGTGATTGTCGGTTTGGGGGAAGCTACCAAAGCTTCACATTGAGGAGGCTAAAACTCAGCAATTTGGTGGTGTCCAGCGATTAACTCAGTTTTGAGATTCTAGTGATTTGGTAACTACCTGTGTTTGGTGAATTGTTGTGACTTAAATCGTTTCGATTAGTCTGATTGTAATTTGACGTTGTGAGTTAATCCTTACGACTTGACTTATTACGATCGGATCTATTGTAACTTGACTTGTCCCGACTTGACACTTAATGCTAATTATCACTTATCCAAGATCTCTCTCTAAGTTTAACTCGCATATTACATCTTTCGGTTTCTTTTGTTGACTTTAGTAAAACAAGAGTTGTAAAATCCCGTTTAAGATTATATCATGGCATCTACCGCTTCAGACGATGATTCAGGAGCCTCGAAAGCTTTGGTGGTGAAAGTTTAAGAGATGTTGACTACTGATTTCTACAACGAGCTGAACGATACTACCATTTTGGTACACAAGTTAACATCTTCTTAAACTGTTTGGTATCCTTTGTACATATCTTATACCAATACGTAAATAGAAAAATATAAAACCTATAAATACCATAAAAATCTGAAAAATCATATAAAATACAAAAATATTCTTCTTACGACATGTCTCTTGGGTAATCAATATTATGTACGTTTCTAGAAATGTCATTCAATAATGACACGGAATCATACATATGCTTGAGCAAGAGTTTTTCGGTTTCAAATAAAGTTTTTTTCTAAAACATGTCGTTTCTCAAAACAATCTTAAAATTATGGCTTACAGTCACTTCAGACTGTAACCTGGACTTCAAAATTATGGCTTGTAGTCATTTCAGACTGCAACCCGGACTTCATAAATATGGCTTGCTATTACTTCAGATAGCAACCCGTTTCTTAAAATGAGGAAAACTCGTCGCCAAAAAGACGGTTGTTCCTAGTAAAGGGTACAGTTCATCCAAGTGTGAATTACTTTATATTCATGCACCCTCGATCTAATGTACGTTTCAGTGCATTATTTCTTGATAAAGAAGAGAAGTCTTCTTTTATCGCCAAATACTTTCCGTTCTATGATTTTTCTGGAAAGTATTTATGCAAAACTTGGTGGTACCATGAGATTTTGATTAAAAATCAAATTGAACTCAAATGTTTGATAAAATACTCTCTCAATCAATGACTTTCATATTTTATGAAAATATTTCAGTTTTAACATCCGTCATTGATTGACGGGGAGAATGATTTCTCAAAATTTTATGTATCATCAAAACTCTCCACTTTGTACAAAAGCAACAAAACGATTGGTGATGGTTACGTGTCAGAATGAGTACATTTTAAAAGAGATTTCGTTATAACTTTGCATCTTTTGTAAACTCTTCAAATCTGACACATAACAACCTCCCTCACAGATTGAGGGGGAGCAAAGAAAAGGTTCCTTTTATCAGAAAATATTAAAAATTATCCGCATTTCTCTCCCAAACGTTTTCTAACTTATTTAAATCAATTGGGATCCAAAATCTCAAAAGATTTGAAATTTTTGATCGGGGGAGAGAATGTGATTTAAATATGAAATCTGATATTCAAATGTGATCTTTTAGACTCAATAAATGTGCTCCCACATATGTGCTAAACTCTTTCGAATATCGATGCACATATTGAGGGGGAGCAAAAGGCGTTTGTGGAAGTTATACCATTTATCTTTATGCATGGAGTTATAAGGTTGGTTAAGGTTAGGTATGAATTCCCATGATCCACTAGAACCGGAAGGATCTTCCCAGGGACAATCCTCTAGATAGATTAGAAGTCCTTAGGAATGATTGAAAAAAAAAAAGGAGCAAAGTGAGAAAGGTAAGAGTGCGGAGTGAGATAGAGCTAGGACTGGAACAAACCCAACAAGGTTCTAGTGGTGAAGTCTCGGTAAGCACTGAAGGGGTTGAAGAATTAAAAAGAATTGTAATGAGAAAGGGTGAAAAGAAATAGCCCTCCATATATTCAACCTTAGGGCAGAAACCGGGTTCAACTTCATATGCTACTAGCGGTTACTAAGGTAACACTGGTATTGAAGACAAGACGTCATGGACCCAGTGACGCACTGCACTAAACTTACCAACCACTCAAGTTCTCTTAAAAGAGCTTGTTTCATTCTCACGGGGAACCCTGTGCAATGTATCGACCGCTCATTGCGAGCTATGTTGATACCTAAAACAGGAGACGCCTCCCCAGTCTCCAGGAGCGGATCAAAATGCACTATTGAGTCTAGAGCCATGAGATCATCCATAAATCTCGATAGGACACATTCCTATGCTTATTGTTTCACACAATATGGAAAATAAGATAAAATATTTAGAGTCCTACGCATTATCCTTGTGGTATTTCCAGAACATCCGAGTGATATGAAAATATTCACAATGAAGATGGAAATCCTTCTAGAGCGATCATCACTCAAGCTCTTGGTAGGTGACATGTAAGATCCATCTTGGATCAATGATCAAGTGACAACTGGAAAGCAACAATGGTGCGATTCATAATTGAATCAAACTTGTTCCAGGATATGGATTGACGGATACTTTTGCTAAAACCTTTCAATGTGCTAACTAACTAAATTTTCGAGCACATTGATTGTGTAAAATCTTTCAAACAAAAGTATTTTTTATGGAAATGTGATTCAAAGTATAAAACTCTCGTTGTGTCTCAAAAATGTTTATCATATGACACGCGAGTGACTTCTATAAATCAATTTCTCATCAATCTGTGAATATCAATTCACCGATTCACTCTATCGTGTTGTCTGAGACGTTCCGGTATGAGAACATGCTGAGTATGAAGATTCCAAAGTGGATTCTTTGGAAAATTCATTACTACAAGCTGGAAATTCCTGTCAAGGAGAGTTCTCTTTAAAAGAGTCTCTACCTGATCACAGGTCGGTTTTTACAAAACCGGAGGGTAGTCTGTCCTCGTAGAACGAATGACAAAGCCATATTCGTTCTCTATCTTTATTGCTAACTATTTTATTTCAGGGACACATATAAAGATGGCGTTGATGGCTCCTATTTCCAGCTGAATCGGGTCAATCCATGCCTCATGCTCACACATCTCCACACTATCAATGACGATGAGAGACTTGCTACAACAAATGTTGAGAGACTACTAACAACGTTTCCGCAACTCTGATGAAAAAAGTCTCCTGATCCACAACTCTAAAGTAAAGTCTCCTGATCTAGAAGGGTGTGAGCATGAAGGTCCTTAAGTCACTACGTCACATGAAGGCGATACTTCTATGGATGAGCTTGGAGATTTACTATGGCTGATGATCTCAAAGAAACTCAAAGATCACATATCACAAAGGAATTCAAATCACAAGTTTGCTTGCTTGAAGTACAAAGTGTGCATAAAAGTGAAGAATCAGAACCTACGAGCTACAGAGACTAAAGAATGCTTAAAGATCAAAGAGCTTAATCTCCAAGGTGACCTCGCTTAGGGGGAGATTGTTAGGAATACAAATATTCCTATAAAAGTCTCGGTCACCTAATTATTGTAATAGCATTAAGTTAGCTCGTAGTTAGTTTATTTATTAGTTAGTTAGTATTAGTTTAAGTAACACTATGGAAGAAGGACGGGTCTTTACCCACTGTATGCCTGATCCACAGCCCGGGTGTGGGCGTTTGTAGTTTAGTATAAATACCCCTCTCCACATGTGGAGAGGGTTGGACCTTTCATTCTAATCTAACCTTTCTTTCTTTCTCTCACTAGAAAGTCTCCCAACACTTCTCTTCCTCTCTCTAGCTTTCTTTCTCTTAATTCGAACCATAACAATAAAACCATACATGTTTTGATTATGAATAGAATACACCCTTGGATTGCGTGCAATTGTTGTGGTAATCCTGCGTGTGTCTGGTGATAGGTCCACGTGTCCTCACACTCTCTGACGTAGCTGTCAGCTTCTACAAACATATATGATTGGGTAATTATTACCCAATCAAGGTAATTGTGACCGTGGTGATTAATTTGGGGTGTGGTGAATCTAGGGCTTGTGGTAACAGTGTTTTCCTGGGTTCATGTAAAATTTGGGGGGCGGGTAATATTTGGGGATTTATTATTAATAGAGTTGACCGGGTATGACTTGGGTGGGTTTATTTGACCGGGTAAGTGTAAGGTGTGGACTGGGTTTCGATATAACATAGGTGTTGGGCTTTTTGGTGTATTGGGCTTAGTTAAGATTGTGGATCCGGTATAGATTAGGATTATTATTAATAGGAATGACAAGGACTAATGTTGTATTTTCTGAAAACTTAGGGACCAAATATGTTATTAATCCAAAATACTTCCCAAGGGTATTTCTTGTTAAACTCTGAATATTGAAGGACCACTGATGACTTTTCTTCAATTTATCTTTGAGGGACCATTTTTGTAATTTCCTGAAAGTGTAGGGACTGAAATTGCCAATCTCTCCAAGCTTTGATCAAGGACCATTTATGCAACTTTGTGATTCTCCGAGGACTCCTTATGATATTTTGAGCTTTCCTTTATCATTTTGCTTCCCCGGCTCTGACTTTTGACCTTTTTCCAATCTCGTGCTCGTTTTTGTCGGTTTTGGCTTTGTTTTTGCTCATTTTTCACATACCCGTACCTGCACATACACAAATACAAAAAAACACATTCTCTTGGCATATTTAGTTAGCATTTTGTGTATTTGGTCTGATTTAAGGCTAAAAAGGATGTGTGAAAAAGCACACATCAAAATCCCTCAAACTAAGGTATTGTCGTGTCCTCACGCAATGTCATCACCTCACGCTTAAGAGATAAATAATTTCAAAACCTCTCTTTACTGACGTTGTAAAATGGCAATGATGTTCAAAAGAGATATCAAAATCATTTATTCTAAAAAACGCTCCGTTTTCCGATTTTCATAAATAACAACTACTACTACTCTTTTTGTACTTTTTCATTTATATATGTGACGGTTTGTCTTGACTTTCATTATCAATTCTTATCTGTTGATAACTTTCAGGGTCAACGAGTAGAAACACTTCTCACACAGAAGAGACCATACGGATAAAAATCGTCATCCTTGATTTTTCACAAGCTCCCAAACTAAGCGTAAAATCGAGATCATTGTTTATCCACAAGTTAGATGCTAACACTACCCACAAAAGTTAATTGTGTATTTACCTCTTGTTCCCAGGTCCTAAGTTTTGTATCTCAAGATTTTAAATTGTGACAAATGAATTGCTTCATATTTTCTCATTTTGATATTTGTTAGTCCGATAAGAGCACAAAATTTGAACGCTAAGTAGTTTCCAAACTTTCCCTTGAAAACCCCTGCATACATAAATTGGGTCCACATGAAGGTCTCTGATTTAACACGATTTGTGGGGGCCCCCCTTTTTATTTACAACCGAAACATCCCATGTTTGAGACCCGAGACGGAAGCTTTTTATTAGGGAAACCCTCGGAGTTGAAGCTTGGCATTTTTACATAATTATAAGCACTTTAATAATATTTGGTCCTTAGTCATTTATTTCTTTTACAACAATGGTTTAAGAGCCGCCAAGATGTAAGAGCTTTATTATGACCTTGGATTTATATCCGCTGCTTTTTATAGCTTTGGATTTCTCTGCCTGTTTATTTGGCTTTGGATTATTATTATTGATATTCATAATCATATGCCAAACCCCGAGTCCTACGGCCTTTACTAAGATCACAACATTGGCTGTGAACCGGCAAGATGCAATAGTCTATTTCACCGTAACACTGGCAGTACCCCTATGTGTACCAAACCCCCATATGCAGAGATTTTGTTGTGTTGGAACCTAAGTTTTTACTATTTTGTCAAGTCTCGGTCATTTGTAATAATAGGTTGCTTAAGTTATTTATTACTTACAATATTGGTTAAGTTACATGTTTACTAGGCCTAAGTAAAATGACCCATGGGCTTGAAGCCCACACGTTTCATGTAAAGGATGGAGTAGGGATGTTGCCCTAGCTCCTTTCCTATAAATACTAGTCTTAGGCCTCATTTGTATTTGGTTGGTTATTTGAAAACATTAAGGAAACTCTTGCAATTCATATTCTCTAAATTTCTCATAATCATCCCACTCTCATTCTCATCTCATTTCTTACATAATCATACTTGTGTTTACATAATGGTGACCTAACAAGTGGTATCATTCGCTAGAGGAAGGTGTAGTTATTGTTTTCATTGATTTCTATCTTAAAAATCGTTTTTCTTAATCGAATTTTTGTGAAAATCTTAAACTTTCTTGTTTGTTTCTTGGTTTTTCTCACATCTTTGCTTACAAACTTGTGTTTAAAATCAAAACAAACCAAAAAGTTTCAAATTTTTTACAAAACTATTCGATTTGCTTATTTGTACTTTTATCGAGATTTTTCTTAAATTTGAAAATTTTCTTAAAGTTTTCTACTTTCTTTAAGATCTACTCATTTTATACACAAAAGTACACGTATCTTGAAATAAAAACGAGTTTTAGGATTGCTTTCTTTGTAAAACAACAACTACCAAGTTATCGAGAACCTGCTTGTCCCCTATTTCGAGATCTTCTCCAAGTGCACTACCTCGACTTCGTTTGTGTGAACTCGGTATTTTCTTTCTTGTATAAGAAAGTTAAGTACTTCGACTTTTGGGAAAGTTTTCGAAATTGTATAATTTCGAAAACTGTGTTTCGCAATCTTGTGTTTTTCGAAAAACTTACATTTTTTTTCGAAATCGCAAAGTTATCGAAAACTTATTAAAGTTTCGAAATCTATTATTTCGATAACCTAAAAGTTTCGAAAACTCTTGATTATCTCGAAATTTCAAGTTTTTCGAAAACCTGCCAACTTTTCGCAAACTGTGTTTCTCGATAACCTGAAGTTTCGCAATCCCTGTCAAAGTTTCGCAATCTGAAGTTGTGCTAAGTTTCTCGATACTTGGTTAATTCTACACTTTCTACAAGATCCATTTCTACACAAGTGTTCTAAGATGTCTCAACCACCTAATCACTACTTCCCTCACATTCCTCAGCATCAGCAGTCTCAGCAACCTCAGCATCAGCAGTATCAGCAACAACAATACCTTCCGCATATAATGAATCAATAACCTCCTAAACAAACATACAATCCACTACATCATTACCTAATGATGCAACAACAGATCATTCCTCAACAACAACCAAATCAAGTGCAACAACAAACCACTCAGTTTTCCTCCAAACAACCTCACTGGTTTGACAGAATGTGTGAAGTTATTACAACTCAACAATCCCGACATGAGGCAGGATCACTTGAAACACCTCCAATGCTAACACCTGGGAATTATGTTCAATGGTCAAGTCGATTCTTAAGATTTCTTGAATTAAAGAAACCTCATGGACAGTTCTTAAAGCAAGTGATACTTGAAGGACCATTTGAGTGGCCAACAAGATTTGAAGCTGGTGATCCAAATGCTGATCCTCCACGTCCTCCTGGTGATAGACCCCTTCCAAAAACTGCACTCACTAAAGAACAGAAACTACATCGTGAAGCTGATCAGTATGCAATGGCTTATATACTTCAAGGTATACCTAATCCGATCTATCGAAGTGTCGATGCTCAGAAAACAGCCAAAGCTATGTGGGAACACGTTCATCTCCTTATGGAAGGTACTCAATTGAACAAAGATGACATGGAATCCAAGCTTTACATGGAATACACTGACATCACAATTGAACCTGGAGAGTCACTTGAATCCTACTATCATCGTTTCACTAATGTGGTCAATGATCTGGAACGTCACAAAATCACAGTACCAAGGATCGCTGTGAACTCCAAATTTGTTGGTAGTCTTGGCCCTGATTGGCATAAATATGTGACATTTGTTCGTCAAACGAAGAATCTTCATGATGCTCCATATGGCTTGTTGTATGATTTTCTGAAACACCATGAACCTGAAGTGGAAAAAGATAGAGCACTACGAGGAGGATACACACCAACATCAACACCAAATTCTTTGGCTCTCGTAGCTCAATCTCCCTATGCTCCACCACCAATGTCAAATCATGCATATGTTCAAGAGCAGAACTACTTCAGTTATCCACAATCTTCAACCTCGAACCAAATGATCCCTTATGATTCATCTCCACAAGATTCTTCTACTCAACTTGTTCCGTCAAACAACAATGATGCTGTGTACTACTCCAACTCTAATGATGATGACGATGATGACTTTCATACGTTGAATCAGGGACTTGCTCTTATTGCTCGTGCTTTCAGCAAATTCTCCAACAAAACAAACAACCGTCAACGTTCATCCTCTAACACAAGGAATCAAGCTGTTGTTAATGATGGAAGAGTGGAAATTCAGAATCGTAGCTATGGTCGATCTGGTTCAGGAAGCTCTTCAGGAAATTATGGGAATGGTCAGAGGTTTAGTAACAATACGGGGTTCAGGAACAACTCAGGCTCTTCTCAACAACGGTCTGACTCAGTTGCAACAAGGAACTCCAGCTCAAGGAATGCAGTTCGGTGCTACAATTGTAATGAACAAGGTCATATAGCTACAACATGTCCCAAACCGAGAACTCGGGGTAGTAAGTTTCACAAGCAGGCATTACTCATGGCTCTTCAAGATGAAAAAGATGGACATTTCCCTGAACAGGACAACAACTTCATGGCAAATGTGAACAACGATGATGACATGGAAGATCTGGAAGCCAATGCTGCGGTGATGCTTATGGCCAACATGCAGGAACTTAAGCTCAATGATTCAGGTCCAGTGTATGACACTGACGGCTTGTCTCAGGTACATGACCTCCATAAATGCTTTATCAATGAAATAGTCTCACCTTCTGCTTATGAATCAGACATGGCGCAAGTTGTTCCATCTAAATCATTTTCATCCTCTCAAAAAAATGAACAAATAAGCACAGTTGTCATATTTGATGATGACACAGTTGTTTCATTTGATGATCCAATTGAGAATGATAAACATGATCATTTCGAACAACATGAACCATCATTTGATCCAGACCCTGATCTCATATTGTTATCTAAACAACTGGATGCTCAACAATTGCAAATAATTAAATGCAACGAAAAAAACAAAGTTTTGAAAGAACAAAATGCGTCACTTGCAAGAGATATTGAATGTTATAAAATTCAGCTTTCAAATCAGGAAGACAAGATTAAAAATGCAAAAAGTTTTGAAAAAGCTTTTCACGAGTCATACAACAAAGAACAAGATCTTCAACGCAAAATGCATGATTTAATTGAGTCAAATGGAAAGTTGATTTCGAAACTTGAAAGTGAGAAGTGTGAATTGAAAATGCAAGTTGAACGTCTTCAAAGAGACCTTTCAAAAACTGAAACAAAATTGTCAAATTGCAAAAAGGAATTTTGTGAACATAAAACACAAAAAAGGAAGTATATAGATGATTTACTTGGTGATATTGTTGATCTTGAAAAACAACTCAAAGAATTTCATCACATTGTTTACAAACACGGGAACTCGTCACAACAATTCAAAAGTTTGCTTTAAAACCGAGACCCGATAAAGGATTTGCACTTTGCGATTTTAAATCAATGTTTCTTCACAAAGCTTTCAAAGAAAATCCTAAGGTTTACAGTATTGATCACATGTTTGATAATACAATTGTGCGTGCTGTTGTTTTTGATACTGAGGAAGAAGAAGAACTTGAAGACGAGAGTCGATCAAAAATGAGTTATGTTCAACACTGGACACCATATGACTATTCAAAAGCTCCACCTCTTTCTAAATCTTTTGTTACTCAAAAGGATTTACCTGAGAAATCATGGTTTATCGAAGAGTCATATGTTTCATCTCACAATGAGGCCCCTGTCCAAACTGTAGCACAAATAAATGGTCCCTTACCATCATCCGGTGAACTTACACCTTTACCGAAAACGTGTCGTGTCTTAAATTATTTCAAAACTTTTATGGAAGACATCGAAATTTTGGAGGAAACAATTGAACGTAATTCTGAAATTAAAATTGAAACTTTTCAATCCGCTTACGAGCGAGAAAAAAGAGATATTTTTCAAAAACAAATGAAGCCAATTGTTCAACACCTCCGTCTATGTGCTACACGTTGGGATCAGGAACTTCAAAAGGAGGTCAAAAATATGATAAACGTTTTCAATGCAACTGAAAATGACATTTTGGTTCAAAAGCAAAGAAATAGAGTTTTAAAAAATGATGCTGATCGACTCTTGGAACAAGTTCTCAATGCTGATATATTGTCTGTTATCATGAATGATCTTTATAATTCTGGTACTTCTATGCTTAAGCATGATCATTGTGTTGATAATAATTTGTTGAATGAGGAAATTGAGACACTTAAACAGGAAAATGATAAGTTGAGAATTAAAAATGATGATGTGACAAAACAATTTTCAAAAGAAATTTGTCAACTCAATCAAAGGCTTGAATGGTGTCAAGCTAAAAGTCTTGAAAGGGAATTGAAGTTTCAAAGTCAAAATGTTTCAAACTCTTGTCAGATTTGCAAAAACAACGAGTCTTTAAAAGGTTGGTGTCTCCGATACGAGAAAGAAATTGCGGATTTAAAAATTGAAAACGCCGAATGGCAACAAAACCGCGATGACATTAAATATTGCAATGGTTTACTTGAGTCTGAAATACAGGACAAAAATCACATCATCATTGATTTGAAAGAGAAAGTTAAGCTACTTCAAAAAGGAAAAATGGTTGACACCACGGTGATAGCACCAGGAATGTATCAATTAAACAAAACTGATAAAGGAAAGGTTGTTCAAAACACTAATGTTGATAACTCCACTTCTACAGGACTAGTCTCCACTTCTAGCATTAGCAGACCCAAGCGAAAAAGTAAAAAGAAGAATAGGATCTTGCAACGTAAGAGAGGACACCTAGAAGCTCAAGAAGTAGAAGACCAACTTAGGAATTTGAATAAAACTCATGTTGCATCAGATTTAGATTCTAATCTGGCAAATTGTAATCAAAATCTAAATGTAACGAATGATGAACCTTTGAATGTTTTGAATATTAATGCATCTTGTATGTTTTGTCGTAAAAGCGTATCATCTGGTGATCATACAAAATGTTTAGCTAATTCTCTTCTCAATCGTCATAAGAAACGTAGGACACGCATTCCTTTTAGGCCTACTAATGCCTCTAAGTCTAACTTAGGAAAGCCGTCTTCCACGGTTTCTAATTATATCACAGTTAACCCCATAGGTGCCGAGAACAAATCTAGGAATGAGCCAACTACCAGTGCATTTAACATTAAGAAAGCAAAAACTAGTTGGAACTGGCAACGTTGGTTACAATACAAACCAGACTTTAAATGGATTCCTAAATTGTTGAATACATGTGTTACTAACCAACAAGAACCCGCATTGTCTTTGGGTTCCACCCTTACTTCTGTTCCATCCGTGTCTTCTTCTTGTGATACAGGTGGTACAGCTCGTTCTCTGGATTGTTGATAGCGGATGTACCCGACATATGACAGGCAATCTCAAACTGTTACACAACTTTGTCTCAAAGTTCATTGGTACTGTCAGATTCGGGAATGATCATTACGCTCTAATCATGGGATATGGTGACTATATCAGCGGGAACATCGAAATCAGCCGTGTTTACTATGTGGAAGGCCTTGGACACAACCTTTTCTCTGTTGGTCAATTCTGTGATGGGGATCTAGAAGTTGCATTTCGTGAGAAAACTTGCTTTGTTCGTGACTTACAAGGAAACGATCTTATGTCTGGCTCACGTGGCTCTAATCTTTATACAATATCAATGTCAGATATGATTGCAACATCTCCGATATGTCTTCTCTCCAAAGCAGAATCAACTAAATCTTGGTTATGGCACAAACGTCTTTCACACTTGAATTTCAGAACTATGACTGACCTTGCTCGTTATAAACTTGTCGATGGATTTCCAAGATTTCGTTTTACCAAAGATCACTTATGTCCAGCCTGTGAACAAGGAAAAAGTACTCGAGCTCATTTTCCTTCAAAACCTGAGCAAAGTACAAATCATGTTTTACAACTGCTTCATATGGATTTGTGTGGACCGATGCGTGTTCAAAGTATCAACGGTAAACGCTACATACTAGTAATTGTGGATGACTTCTCCAGATGGACTTGGGTTTATTTCTTACGAAGTAAAGATCAGGCTCCTTCAATGATCATCACCTTTCTCACTAAAATTCAAGTTCAGTTACGCAACACGGTACGAATCGTCAGAACTGACAATGGAACTGAATTCAAAAATCAGACACTTAGGTCTTATTATGAGAAAGTGGGAATTGAACATCAAACATCTATTCCTAGAAGCCCAGAACAGAATGGTGTGGTTGAAAGACGCAACAGGACGTTAGTGGAAGCTGCTAGAACTATGTTGATTAATGCCCAATTACCAGATTACTTGTGGGCAGAAGCTGTTTCAACCGCATGTTATACTCAAAATCGTTGCATGATCACAAAACGCCATCGCAAAACACCATATCAAATTGTTCACAAAAGGAAACCGAACATCGATTACTTTCATGTATTTGGAGCACTTTGCTATCCGAAAAATGATCGTGATGATTTAGGTAAACTCAAAGCTAAGGCTGACATTGGAGTGTTCGTTGGATATTGTGAAAATTCCAAAGGTTTTCGGATATGGAATCGTCGAACAAGAGAAATTCAAGAAACAATTTCACGCTAATTTTGATGAACTCACACAAATGGCTTCTGAGCAACACAGCTTAGGACCCGATTTTAACCGTCTTAACTCTCCGGCATCTTCAGCTGAACCATTGCCACTTAACCGCAAAGAATTAGAAACCTTGTTTGCTCCACTATTTAATGACACAATTGAATACCGTCCTACTGAGATCTCACCTAATTCCACTGCTCAACCTGATAAGATTCCAGTACCAGACTCATCTCAACAAACTTCTACAAGTGTTGAGAGAGACGGTCCTCCAATTGTATCACCATCTACAGCAGAACAAACTGGTTCTACTTCCCTCCATCCAGCTGAAGATCCAACACCACAATCAGTTCCACAACCCGCAGAGCATGATCCTGATGCGTTCTTTAATCCGTTTGCACCAGCTACTACAGTTCCTGATATAGCTGAGTCGTCAACACGCAACTTGGATCCTGCCAACATGCGAGATACGTATCAACTACACCCTTCAACACATAAATGGACTCGTGACCATCCACTAGTTCATATTATTGGCCATCCAGATGCACCTGTTATGACAAGACAACGACTTCACACAGATGGAGAAACTTACATCTACGCACTCACAGTTTGTCATGAAGAACCCAAGAACATTAAAGATGCAATGACTTACGACAACTGGATTGAATCTATGCAAGAGGAATTTCAGCAATTCATAAGATTAGAAGTCTGGGAATTAGTTGAAAGACCTGACGGAGTCTTTGTCATTGGGCTAAAATGGATCTGGAAGAATAAGCTTGATGCTGAAGGAACTGTCATACGCAACAAATCACGTCTGGTAGCGAAAGGATACTCTCAACTGGAAGGTCTAGACTTTGCTGAATCCTTTGCTCCAGTGGCTAGACATGAAGCTGTTCGAATTTTTTTGGCCTATGCTGCACACCGGAACATGGTAGTTTACCAAATGGATGTCAAAACAGCATTTCTTAATGGAGAACTCCGTGAAGAAGTTTATGTTAGTCAACCTGAAGGCTTCGTTGATCCTGAGCGTCCTAATCATGTTTACCGACTCAAAAAGGCACTCTACGGACTCAAGCAAGCCCCACGGGCGTGGTATGACAAACTATCCACTTTCTTATTGGTCAATAAATTTTCTAAAGGATCGGTGGATCCAACACTGTTTACAAAAACCTACGGGGAGGACTTACTTGTTGTTCAAATATATGTCGATGACATCATTTTTGCCTCAACAAAAAGAAGTTATTCCAATGATTTTGCAAAATTAATGAAAGATAATTTTGAAATGTCCATGATGGGTGAACTTTCGTTCTTTTTAGGACTACAAGTTCATCAATCACCCCGTGGAATTTTTATAAATCAGTCCAAATATGCTCTTGAAATTTTAAAGAAACATGGAATGATGTCTTGTGATACGTATAATACACCAATGGGCTATACCACAAAACTAGATGCTGATTTACATGGGACTCCCGTTGACCCTACCAAATACCGAAGTATGATTGGGTCCCTCATGTATCTCACAGCTAGTAGACCTGATATAGTATTTGCTGTCTACATGTGCTCTCGCTATCAGTCTAAACCAACTGAAAAACACCTCAGTGAGGTCAAAAGAATCCTTTGATACATTAAGGGAACCATTAACTTGGGAATCTGGTATCCGAAGGATTCTGGTTTCGAACTAATTGCTTTTTCAGATGCTGACCATGCAGGATGTTTAGACACACGCAAAAGTACATCTGGTGGATTACAATTTCTCGGAGACAAACTTGTGTCATGGAAATCTAAGAAACAGGACTGCACGTCACTGTCATCTACAGAATCTGAATACGTAGCCATGTCTGCCTGTTGTGCTCAAGTCATCTGGATGAGATCACAACTCAAGGATTATGGCTACTTATTCAACAAGATTCCAATCTACTGTGACTCCAAAAGTGCAATTGCTATCTCCTGCAACACAGTACATCATTGCAAATCCAAACACATCGATCTCCGATATCATTTCATCAAAGAGCATGTGGAAAGGGGTACAGTTGAACTTTATTTTGTTGGAACTGAGTACCAACTGGCGGACTTACTTACCAAATCTTTAGCACCATCAAGGTTTGCTAGTCTAGTTCACCAAATTGGTATGAGATGTTTGACTCCAGAGGATCTGGAAAAGTTTTCAAAATACAACTGATCGTCAAACATCATAACTATCTTTGTATAAAATTTTTTCTTTCTTAACTTTAAACCAATCAAAAAGACAAAAAGATTTTTCATATTTTTATTTTTCATAAAAAAAAAAAAAAAAAAAAAAAAAAAAAAAAAATGCAAGTATATCGCTTCCATTCAACACCTTGTTCTTACTTTACAAGTGTTGAGGGGGAGTCACGCTTAAATCTTTTACCAATTTTAATTGGTATACTTGCATATTTCTCGTATTTTACGGTTCTTCAGAGTGTGTGGACGATTTCTCTTACATCACTTTGTCTCATTTGTTTTAAGTCTTCATAAGTTAGCTTAACGGATGCATATCTCATATATCACTTAAGTTTGCTAGTTAATTAGGACTCTAAGAGACATATCTTAAAGTTAAGGGACTTAAAGTGACTAAACTCTAAACTTTCAAAATAATAAAACAAACAAACTGTATAACACACACACCACAATAGCCAAAACCCCTTAAACCCTTTCTAAAAACCTACGGCCCTCATTAATTCGAGCCATCCAAGACCTTGATCATCAATTCGTAAGTTCCTTTGTACTCACTAGGGTATTACACACAGAGGATCTTGGTTAATTGGAAATACAACGGTTCGATTTCCTGTTTTCATGATGTCGAGAACTAGGGTTTAGGATTTCGAAAATTGCTCTAAACATGTTTAGGTGGATGATTCTTGATAGGACTTTGTTACTTAGCTTGTTTCTAACATATCCCCATTGTTTTTCATTCATTCCATCATGTATACTTTGATTCTCGAATTCATAATTTTGGGTCGAATTGGGTTTATGAGGTTCTGTGCGTATTGGCTTGATTTTATTGGTGGGATTTGTTGCTAAGGTCTCATATTTGCATGTTTGATTTAGCTATGATGATTCACACCATTTAAACTTGATTCTCGATAAACTAGAATGCTTCGTTCTTTGATAAATTCGATCTAAGTGAGTCCAATGTGTTGTTTACCGTCAATATGTGTCATTATGTGCTTACTACTTGTATTTGTAACATGCTTGACTCAATGATACACATTTGACTCAAAGTTGTGACTTTATCGAGAACTTGTTCTTGGCTTATATCGAAATCTTTGATTCGAGCCTAGTGATTTTATCTAAGTGGTGGTTATATATCTTGGTGACAGGCCTGAGTCGTTGGAAAATTTCTTTGCTAAGGAAACATACGTGTAACCTCAAAATTCGATTTGATTCTTGTACAAGAATTTGTCGAAAACCTTGAGTATTATCGCAATCTTTAACTTATCGAGAAACTGATGTTTTCGATAAATGTTGTTCAAACTCAGTCTTTTCGAAATTATATTTTCGAAATCACTCTTTGAACTATATTTTTCGAAATCTTCAGATTCTCGAAAAGTTCTTATCGAAAAAGATGATTTCGAAAACTTCAAGTTTTTTTCGCAATTCTTGATAAAGGAAAGTTTTCGATAAAATTTACTTATAAGAATTTTCTCGATAATTAACTTTCTCGATAAATTTCTTTGTAACATTTTTTCGAAACTTTCTCTCAAATCAAGTTTGCGATAAAATTCTGTCAAGTCTTATTTTTTCGAAATCTTCTTTTAACATAAGTTTGCGATAAAAGATTTATACTATTTTTTCGAAAATTTGCTTAGGCCTTGTCATAGACATGTTACCTTGTTATGATTCATTTTTGTTATGTAATGTGAAATAACTGTGAATTGTGAATATCAATTGTGCTTATTTGCGAAACGTTGCATTGTTTAGTTAATTTCAAATGTTCTATGATTCTTCAAATATGCATTATGTGACACTTCACTCATAACTAAATGACACATTTGTGCTTAATTGTCTCAAGTAGATATCTGTATCCAAACTCTAAACTGTGCTAACACATAACAAATTTGGATGTTTGGTTTATGGTGATATTTTTCAGATTAACATGGCTGAACACAATGAGAACGTCGCTGAACAAACTCTTCCATTACTCACCATGGATGACATCACTCCCGAGAACTACAACGTCACTATTGGCGACAACAATCCACAAGTTGATTTCGACAAGCTGAGTATTAAAGAGAACTCGTGCAAGATTGTCAAGGATATTCTACTTGCACATCCATGCAAACCTATGCTCACCTGTTCTACCTCAGTTCCTCTGTTCTACCTTCATCAGTTCTGGCTTACAGCTCAGGCTAACTTGGACGATGAATCTTTCACTGTTACATTGGATAGCCAAGAATACTCTGTAGATCATGACGTTCTTCGAACAGCCCTTCTCATGCCACAAACTGACAGCGAATTTGCTCCTATACTACCTGAGCTGGATCTTCTTGACTTCTTCATTGAATTAGGATATGAGGTTGATGATGATGTACCGCTTGTCAAGCTTTCCCGATTTAATGCCAAGAATATTCCTCAGCCTTGGAGAACATTCTGTCTGTTGATGGTAAGATCTTTATCTGGAAGGAAAAGTAGTCATGAACATCCAAGGCTCGAACACCTGCAAACATTCTGGGGAATGGTGACTCTGACACCGATTGACTTTGCAGTTCCTATCATGAATGATATCGTCCACAGTATTCAGACCGAACGTGTGAAGACTATGATACCATTCACAAGATTTACCAAGCTTATCATAGAACATCTCTGCAAAAGTTCTCCAGAATTTATCAAAAGGATGGCTGATCCTAATGAGCCGAAGCACCTCTTCGAGGACGACTTCACCACCTCATTCATCAAGACGACCACTTCCTCAACCAAGATCAAAGGAATGAGGCTTCCTGAATACCTACTGAATGATAAAATCAAGCAGAGTCTGAACTACAAGCTGTATGACAACGCTTACAAAGGTGTACAAGAAGAAGCAACAATAAAGACTCGTAGCAAAGGCGGTGTAAAGTCTGGGAGTACTACAAGCACCACTGCCTCACCACATACTAGATCTAAGGATGCTCCTAAGTCAAAACCCAAGACTTCCACCAAGCCTAAACCTACACCCAAACCTAAACCTGTCACCAAGCCAAAGAAGAAGGCAACTCCTGAGTACTTTATTCGGGATGAACCTACTCCTCCACCTTCTGACACCGAGTCTGAGTTTGATACAGAATCTGAAGAAGAAGAACCGGACTATGAACTAAGATACCGAGCACCTGATGAAGCATTTCCTGCAACAGAGATCGCCGTACAACAAAGTCTTGAAACTTATGAAGAAGAGACAAGGAAAAGAAAAGGAGTCACTATCAATGAACCTCAGGATGATGAAGACGAACCAATCGTTGAACCATTGGTCGATAAACGCAAACTCAAAAGTATAGTTGTCGACACTAGAGCTGAAGAAAAGCGGCTTAGGAAAGAACAGAAGAAAGCAACTCTCGAAAGCCGACTCATGTCTCAACCTTTAACCCCACCACCTATTGATCAGTCTGAACATGTAGGAGCTACAAGCAGCATGATTCCTCCCGTCGTATCCACCACGATAGAATCAGCTCTACAGCCTGATGATACCGTTAAAGATACAGACAAAACAGGAGATGTCACTATGACAGAGACTGCAACTATAGAGGAGAATGTTGGGGGTCAAGAGAACATAGCTACGGATCAGGAACATGAATATCTTATTACTCCAGAGTTTCTTGCATGAGAAGCAGAGGAAGCAGAGGAACGTCGTAGAAAGGAAAACGAAGAGAAGAACGCGTTCGACACCAACATATTTCTTAAGTCATCTTCTCAGCAGACTTCCTCAGCACAACCTCCACCTCCTCAAGACTCTCCACCAAAGGATCCGACTCCTCCTGCTTCTTCTTCGGACTCTCACAACGAGTCATCGTCCGAATCATCACCCGAGCACTCATCTCCCACACCTTCTGAAACCGCATCTAAACAGCATTCGATCAATGAACCAATACAACCAGTTGATCTTCAGGAGCAAGTTAACAAACTTACTAACATGGTTACCAATCTTACCAAACAAGTTGAGGAATTCCAGGAGTCAACGCAGCTGATCGACAAGTTCTTGAAATCTGATTACGAAGGATTTATCAGAACTGCAACACATGATTTTCTCACTGAAAATCTGGTTGAGATGATCACTCCTGAGGTAGCAAACCTTCTCAAACCAATCAATGACAACTTGGATCACAGAATTAGAAGTGTTACGAGGAAAATGTTGTCTACTACACCATTCACGCTTCACACCGCAAAATCTTCTACTGTGGCTCCAACCGTCCAAGAATTGTCCTTCAATGACATGCTTGTCAAACTCTTCGACAACCTTGCCACTAAAACCACACAGACAGCTGAAGAAAAAACCCTGTATGATGCTATGGTGGCTTACATGTCAAAGGAGTCATGCAAAGATGCTGCTGGAACCCGAAAACGAACAAGAAAAGATGACGATCCTGACCCAAACTCCAAAGGCAAGAAACCTAAGTCTGGAACAGGTCCCTCATCCTCTCTACAACCACAAAAGGACTCCACTCCTCCTAGAACTCAACAACAACCCTCAACTACTGGTAAAGGTCAAACTGAAGATGAAGAAATTTTCATGGAACACACTGATGACTTCCAAGGTCAACCTGACACTGATTACCGTGCTCCACCTATTCCTGATTCTCATGCTGGGCCATCGTCACCATCCAAAGTTAAAGACAAAGATGCTACATCTAAGTCTAAGAAATCCAAGAAGAAAACACGTCATTCATGGCTCGACAATGATGACACTCCTCAGAATGATTGGCTGACGGACATGGTTCAAGCTCAACCTCCTCTGGAAGAAGAAGAACCCCTTCCTGGTAACACTCTACAGTTTACCCAAGTCATTATGAAGGATCTTCACATCGACAAACTCACAAAGGAAGAGCTCAGAAGAATCAATAGGGATGCACAAGAATTCCTCAAGAAAAGATCTGGAAACAAAGTCGAATACGAGTACCATATGCAGAATATAGCTAGTGCAATGTCTGCTGACTTTGACTGGCTAAATCCAGAAGTGAATATCGATCTAAGTTCCAAGAATCACGAAAAACCTTACTTCACCGACTGGACCAAACCATTACCATTGAAAGGATTTCCAGACAAACTGAAGATACCTTACAGCTTCTTCTTCAACAAAGATCTTCGTAACATCCAGCTCACTCAGGAAACATCCAAGAAGAAATATGCTTCCTCACTCACAATCTCAGTACCAGCCGCTAGATACGAAATTCCAGCCATTGAAGAAACCACTCGTATTTTCAGCAACTCCATCGTAGCTTACGACAGAGATGCTCTACATGGAATTCAACATTGGCCAGATCGTCGTCGTCTCGGTTATACCAGCAGATTAGGAGAAACATCATTGGAAAATGTGAAGCAGAAATCTAAGATCATCGCTATCTTGGAGATTCAACAGTCAAAACGGTTTAACTACTTATTCATGCGTGAAATTGTTGTTAAACGACAAGATGAAAAGAAGTACAAGTTCTCCGAAGCAGACTTTCCCAACCTTTATCTCAATGACATAGAAGATATGTATCTTGAAAAGGTTCAGAGTAGAATGCGCGGATTCGATAGAGACGTTCAGTACAACTTCATGGCATCACTACTTCTTTACATCCGACGACTGATTGTTCAAGAAAGAGTGGAAGATCTTCAGCTTGGAGTGGAAAGTTACCAACAGAAGATCAATTTGACAAAGCCACAATTCTACTTTGATGGTCTCTATCAAACACCACAGTTTACTCTCATCCAAGAACCATTTGGTTTCACCAACATCAACAGCAAAAAGCTACAAAGCTTCATGAGGTTCGATGAGGTACACAAATTCTGTGATGTTACTCTCAAATCAGTTCGTGATGGGCTTGTCAAAAGATTGAACGATGATCGCCGTAAGATAGCTACAGGGGAACAACCTCGATGGAAATCCAGCTCAAGAAGACAAGTCCGTAACTTTGTCTTAAAGATTGAAGAAAGGTTATTTCGACGGGAACAAATCAGACGTCTGGAAAGCTACATTGGTGTCAGACCTTCGTTTCCTATCCGACTCTTCGAAAGACCAGAACCTCAGTTCACTAACTTCGATGCTCCACTACCGGCCGAAGAGTAACTTGGTACATTTGGTTAATTTTTCAATTTCAAATTGTTTCATTTGATTGAATTTCACAATGGCTTGTGCACGCATTACAGTGCACAACCCGATCTTGTAAAGAAAGGACCCTGAGGTACGCTTCAGTGCTTCAATCCTCATTTAAGGAGCGAAGGCTTCTTACTTTTGAGTAGAATTAATCAAACATTTATGATTTTTCATAATTCTGCTCAAAAGGATAAGTATTTCACCTCAATAAGACCTAATCACTTGTTGAGGGGGAGCACTTGCCAATACAAAAAAATACTTTGCTCAAAATCTAAAGTTCTTGGTGAATCTCCCCGTAAGACTCAAAAGGCATATTTTAATCTTAACGATTGTCAAAAACACCATTTTATATGCTATTTTTGAGGGGGAGAAAATGTAAAAGTGATTAAAATATACGAAGTCAAAGCTTTAAGTTGTATCATGTGCGAGCTAGATTCAGTATTAACCCAGGAATTGACGAGATAATACAAGTTAGTAACATCGAAAGGACTTATCCTCGACGGGTAATAACATCAAGTTAGTTACTAGAGCTAGTAGTCACCTAAAAGCTGACTATGTATCTCTTTAACTAGCCACGTAAGCGTGTCTCGAAAAGGATATGTCTTAGTAGAAATGTACCGTCTCGAGAAACTTTTTATGAACTTGATCAGGCCGGGTAATAATTTCAAGCTAGTTTAACTAGTGATGTAAGCGTGTCTCGAATCGGTCTTGTTCACGGAAAGTGGATCAATTCAAAAGTGCTTGCTCCTCCCGCATGTGCAAATTTATTAAACACTTATGAGAACATGTGTAGGGGGAGCCCTTCAAAAGTGTACACAAAACTCTCAAAGTGTTAACCAAAATATTTGATTATCACAAACACTTTGAGAGATTTTCAATCTAAGGTTTCTTGACTACTGTCGGAGTTATAAGGTGATTAAGATAGGAATATCCGTCCTATGATCCGCCAGAGCCGGAGGGATCTACCCAAGGACATCTCCCATAGTTAGAATTAGAAGTCCTTAGGTATGATACGGAAAAAGGAGAAATGAATGAAAGGGAAAGAAGGAGTTGAAGAATTAAAAAGAAAAGCAAAGTAAAGGGTGAAAAGAAATAGCCCTCCATATGTTCAACCTTAGGGCAGACACCGGGTTCAATACGTATGCTACTGGTTGTTGCAAAAGACAACACCGGTATTGAAGATTAAGCCGTCATGGACCCAGTGACGCAATGCACTAAACCTTCTTAACCACTCAAGTTCTCTTAAAAGGACTTGTTTCATTCTCACGGGGAACCCGCGTAACCTATCGACCTATCTCTTAGAGACGGTTGATATTGAAGCAGGAGACACCTCCCCAGTCTCCGCATAGGAAACCTAGGTGTGCACTTATAGAGTCTAGAGCCATGAGATACATCAAAGATCTCTTAGGAACACTTAGCATTTCTGCAACTGGTGTTCTACATCAATGGGCATCAGTTGTAAACTATCGAGTCCTTCGCAGATCTTAGCAATCTGCCGAGAACGTTTATGAGAGGATTACGTAAGTATTTCTCAATGATTGAACGGAAATCCTGCCAGGGTCAACATCAAACAGCCCTGACAGCTGGTCACTTCGGTAACCCCACAAGGGTTACGCTTAGTGTTTGCGGTGGTTCCATTACGGTCTACAGTCGTGGAGTGATCCCCAGCGACTCACCCAGGAGTGATCCCCAAATTTCTTCACGCTTAGTGTGACACCATATTTGTGCATAACTTTAGCGAATTGATCGTTACAGAAATGGGTCCCACGATCACTTATAATAGCACGAGGTGCACTAAATCGGGCGAAGAGACTTTTAAGAAATTTTACAACAACTCGGGTGTCATTGGTGGGTAGTGCCTTTGCTTCAACCTATTTAGACAAGTAATCGACGGCTACGAGTATATATTTGTTTCCACGAGAATACGGGAATGGACCCATGAAATCGATACCCCAGACGTCAAAAATTTCACAGACTTGGATAGCATTTTGAGGCATCTCGTCTCTCTGAGAAATTTTTCCTTGACGCTGGAAAGAATCACATGATTTCACTAACTCATGGGCATCCCGATATATCTTCGGCCAATAAAAGCAGGAATCAAACACTTTCTTAGCGGTGAAATTGGCACCATGATGTCCCCCCGTGGGTCCATTGTGGATGCCATGAGAATTTCAGCGGCTTCTTTGCATTGAACGCACCGCCGGATCACTTGATCTGCACAAATCTTAAACAAGTAGGGGTCGTCCCAGAAATAATGCTTAACATCTTTGAAGAATTTCTTCTTTTGTTGGAACGACATCCCTTTACGAATGAAATTCCCCGCATGGTAATTCGCAAAGTCGGCGAACCATTGGGTACTAGGATCACTATGTGATAAACTCCCAAGTGTCTCGAGATGAAATGCTTCATTAATTTCCTTTTTCTCGAAATCACTTTGATGGGGATTCTCTAAACGGGAAAGGTGATCAGCAGTAAGGTTCTCAGCTCCCTTTTTTTTCTCAAATTTCAACATTGAATTCTTGAAGGAGTAGACCCCAACGCATCAAGCGTGGCTTAGCATCTTGCTTTGTCATTATGTACTTAAGAGCCGAATGGTCCGTATACACTATGCTTTTCTTCAAGAGCAAATAAGGACGAAACTTTTCAAAAGCGTAAATGACTGCTAACATTTCTTTCTCAGTAGTCGTATAATGGTATTGAGCATCGGTCATTGTTTTACTAGCATAGTGTATCGGCTGAAAATATTTTGACTTGCGTTGCCCCAGGACTGCACCAATGGCATAATCGCTCGCATCGCACATTAGCTCGAAAGGCAAGTCCCATTCGGGGGAAACTAAGATGGGAGCCTCCGTTAACTTCTTTTTAAGAATATTAAATGCTTCGATGCATTCATTTGAGAAGATAAACAGAGCATCTTTTTCAAGTAAGTGGGTCAGGGGCCGGGCTATTTTAGAAAAATCTTGGATGAACCGTCGGTAAAAGCCGGCATGACCAAGAAAACTTCTAATTCCTTTAACGGTTGTAGGATGAGGTAACTTAGCAATCACATCAACTTTAGCTCTATCGACCTCAATCCCGGATTTAGATATCTTATGGCCGAGGACAATGCCCTCTTTAACCATGAAATGGCACTTCTCCCAATTTAGAACCAAGTTGGTGTCTTCACACCGTTTCAGCATTCTTTCTAAATGGGAGAGGCAAGAAGTGAAAAATCTCCATAAACTAAGAAATCATCCATGAAAACTTCCATGGTTTTCTCAATCATATCAGAGAATATAGACATCATACACCTTTGGAACGTGCCTGGAGCATTGCATAAGCCGAAAGGCATACGACGATAGGCAAACGTTCCATAAGGGCAAGTGAATGTAGTCTTTTCCTGGTCCGGATGATCAATCGGAATTTGAAAATAACCAGAAAATCCATCAAGAAAACAATAAAACTCATTTCCTGCTAGGCGTTCTAGCATTTGATCCATAAATGGAAGTGGGAAATGGTCCTTACGAGTCGCATCATTCAATTTACGATAGTCAATACACACTCTCCATCCGGTAACAAGACGTGTCGGAATCAATTCATTATCTTCATTTATCACTACGGTCATTCCACCTTTCTTTGGGACACAATGGACCGGGCTAACCCATGAGCTATCCTAGATTGGATAAATCATTCCGGCATCGAGGAGTTTGATAACTTCCTTTTTGATAACCTCATGAATTTTCGGGTTAACCCGTCGTTGTTGTTGGACGGACGGTTTGTAATTGTCTTCAAGTAAAATCTTATACGTGCAAAAACGAGGGTTGATACCCTTGATATCGGAAATTTGCCTAGCGATGGCACTTTTATGCTTCTTCAGCACATCTAAGAGACGGTTCTTCTCCTCATCTTTTAGTTCTTTAGAAATTATGACGGGAAGTTTATCGGTTCCTTCCAAAAATGTGTATTCAAGATGAGGAGGTAAATCCTTGAGCTTAGGCTCCGGAGGATTCTCAGTAGAAGGCTTAACTTCTTTAACATCGACCATTTTAAGGACCATCGGAGGGAGGGACGGGTTTGGGTCTTCATTCAACAATTTTTCAATCAAAAGGACATCTCCCTTCGGGTCGCAAACGGAATGATCAATTTCCGGTGAAATCGAATCATTAGAAAGAAAAGCTTTGATTTCTTCCCAAGCAAGATCACTTCCCTTAAACGGAGTAAGGGAAGGGGAAGGATCGGAGACGATTAGTTCAAAAGAAGGAGTGGGATTTCCACTCGAAGCATTTTTGGTAAAACCAAGAAGTTCTTGAGAAGATTCCTCCGTAACTTCGTCGATAACATCAACTCGGTTCACGGAAACATGATCGTAATCGGAGGAGTATCTCGCGGTTTGATTAAGATTGAACGTAACAGCTTCATTTCCAACACGTAAGGTAATCTCCTCGTCGTATACATCAATCAACGCATGGCCAATCCGTAGGAATCCTCTTCCGAGAATGAGAGGAACCCGTGGATCAGCATCAAAATCAACAATGACAAAATCGGCAGGGAAATTAAATTTTCCCACATTGACGAAGATATCCTCGGCTATATCAATTGTTCGGGACGTAGATCGGTCAGCAAGCTCGATGGTCATGCAAGTCGGAATCAAATTGGGTAAAGACAACGTTTTCCAAATGGATAACGACATTAGGTTAATGCTAGCACCAAGATCGGCCAAGGAGAAGCATTGAACCATCCCAGGAAAATTGCAAGGATTGAGAAATCAACCAGGGTCTTCAAGCTTTTTGGGAAGATTTTTGAGGATAACCGCCGAGCAATTCTCATTCATCTAGGTTCTTGACATTTCAAATAATTTTTCCTTATTATTCAAAAGACCTTTTAACATTGAAGCAAATTTAGGCATCAAAAGTATAGCATCCGCGAGAGTTATGTCAAAATGTAGTTCTTGAAAAATCTGGTAAAACTTTTCCATCTGGTTTTTATCTCTCTCATGGTGCTTTTGTTCGTTTAAGCGTGATGGATAAGACAAATTTGTTTTAACGGGAATTTCTTTCTCAGTTTCGTTAACAACTTTATCTTTTCCTTTAGACGTTGGGATCACCGTAGGTTGGATGTTTTCGGTCCTTCCATTATCAGTAGGAATTCCCGTATCCGTTGTCACCTCGGTTTCACGGGCGACTACCTTAGGAGATGAAGAAGAAGAGGTAGTCGAAGCCGTTGGCCCATCGATTGTAACACCACTCCTAGTCGTGATCGCCTTTGCATCGCCCTTCGGGTTAATAATCGTGTTGCTTGGAAGAGTACCCGAGCCCGAGGGTCGATCATTTAAAGACTTCTTGATTTCAGTGATTTCCTTAATCAGTAATTCCTGATTTTTAATTAAATTCTGATTTTGCAGCATCAATTGTTTAATCAATTCATCTAAAGGTGACTGATTCTGATTCACAACTGGATTTTGAAAATTTTGTCCACGATTATTGTTGTTGAAACCTTGATTTTGAAATTTTTGATTTCCATGGTTATAATTCCCATGATTAGTATTTTGAAAATTTCCATAATTTCCTTGAAAATTCCCTTGATTCGGGCTTTGATTATAATTACCCCGATTTTGATGAAAACTTTGATTTTGATTTTGAAAGCCATTGTTCATCTGGTTTTGATTTTGATTCTGGTTAAATTGATGGTTTCGGTTTTGCATGTTATGATTTACTTGATTGACTTGATTAACTGGATTGACTTGATTCGGTTGAGTGAAACCGGGTGGTCCAACATAATGGTTTGAACGGTAGCTGAGAAGATTTCGATCTCCTTGAGGAGGTGGGTAACCGTTGCCACCAATATTTGCAACATACATGTTCTCATGAGCATAAGAACCGGTTGACGGACATTCGTAATACGGATGTGGACCACCACAAGTCTCACAAACATGATTAACCATATTGACTTGATGGTTTTTGACTTGATTAGAACATCTTTCAAGAGCCATTGATTCAACTTTTTTAGTGAGAGCAGCTATAGCATTCATGACTTCATCATTCAGTTTATTATTATTAGAAACTTGATGATTATTTCTAGACATTCTCACACGAGCCTTATTCTCGATTATCATGAAAGCATCATTCGTGTTTCGAGCCAACAAGTTCCCACCCGCAGCAGAATTGAGTGGGTCTTGGTCAGCATGACACAACCCATTGTAGAAAGTATCAATCTGCTGAAGAGATGTGAACCCATGATTCGGACATTTTTCCATCAAATCTTTGAATCGATCCCAAGCTTCGCTGAACGAATCATCAAAAGCTTGTTGGAATCGAAAGATTTGGGAACGAAGATTAGACGTTTTAGAAGGAGGATAAAAATAATTCACAAACTTGGAAGCAAGATCGTTCCAAGTGTGAATCGAATTCGGTGGTTCCTTTTCCAGCCAAGTCCGGGCTGTCCCTTTAAAGGAGAAAGGAAATAACTTCAATTTCACCACATCGTGAGGAACTTGATTCATTCTAATGGTCTCAGCGATATCGGCGAAATTTCTTATGTGAGCATATGGGTCTTCGTGTTCAAACCCATGAAAAGATATACTCGTGATAAGATTGAGTAATCCGTGATTAATCTCAAAATTAGCATTGATTTCCGGAATCACGGTGGCTCTCCTCACACCATTGAATGGTGATTGGAGTTGTTCCTCCATCGGACGTGGATCGAAAGCCGGTTGTGGTCCCATCGGAGGAATCACATTGTTTTGAGCACCACCCATCGGCGGAGGTCCCAAGTGTTGTTCGTTCGGGTTCATTTCCTTCGTATTTGGAAAAAGAACTCGGTGTGTGTGACGAAACAAACTTTCTGGATTCGAAAGTGGAGAAACAAGTCGTTTAGAAGATGAACGGGTGTTCATACAGCACAAAAATCACAAATTTGAAAAATAAAATGAAAATCAAATTTGAAAAGGAAAATCTTTTTGTATTTTTTATATTTTTGTAAAGCAAAACTCAAAAACTTAAACTTTTGTTCTCTTTTTTAAACGTTACGTTAATTGTAAACCATTTCCTTTAAATCTACTCGTGACGGAATGGGAGAGAAGAGTGTTTCTCTCTTCAGCTTGCAATTTAATGTCAAAGCTTACCGTATTTTCCGCTTATTCGGTTGTAGAATTCAAAGTAATCCGATTAGCAACTAATTTCACGCGTTGTTATATTGGGAAGCTTATTTGGTTTACAACGCCCTCCCTTCCACAGGAGAGTCGAGGCTGTAAATTTCTTTTTTGGTATTTTTGAAAACACTTTAGGAAAAGTGTTTTTGATTTTTCAATTTTTTTTTTGTTTTTATAGAAAATATATACAAGGAAGGTTTTCAAAACACAATTTCGAAAAACGAAAACGAAAAATTCACTTCAACCTTCCCCGGCAGCGGTGCCAAAATTTTAATGTGATAGAATCAAATCAAGTATATTATAGTATAGTATTACTCAAGAAATTCGCAAAGAAATACGGATAACCCGAGGTTGTAGTCCGTGTGAAGGGTGAATGGAATTTCGAATTCCCGATTCGCGAAACGTGTCGTGAAAGTGGTAAAAAGTGATTTTGATGAGATTACACTAATGAATAAGTAAATGAAGCACAAATAATCACTTAAGCACGTATTTCAAGAAATTAAACCAAAAACGTAACGTTAACTTAAAACCGTATGCTAAAACGCGAAATAAACGTAAACGTACGAAATAAAACAGGAATTTTAAGCTACACTACTCCTACGGACTTGAAAATAATTTTAAAAAGCTAAAAATGATAAAAGAAAATTTTGAGAAAAAGAAAAATATATTTTTTTTTATTTAATTTCTATGAATTAAAAACTAATTAAACTAATTAAAAATTAAAAGAAAATGCAAATAAGGTGCGAAAAATGCAAATTAAATTTTGAAAATAATAAAATAACTAAAAAGTAATTTTAAAATTAAAAACTAATTTTTTTGGCTTTTTGTGTAATTTTTAGGAATTAAAAACTATTAAATCTAATTAAAAAGTAATAAAAATTCAAATTAAATTTAAATAAATGGGAAAAATGCAAAATAAATTTCTAAAAATCTAAAATAAATGAAAATAAATTTCTAAAATATTTTTGGATTTTTCTAGGCTTTTTCTGATTTTTCTGGATTTTTTAGTAATTAAAAAGTATTAAAAATTTATTAAAAATTAAAATAAAATAAGAAAAATAGCAAATAAGGTCAGAAAAATATGAAAAATTCAGGGAAATTCTAGATTATTAATCTAAACTTAAGAAAAATTTAAAATGTTGAAAATAAGCTCTGGAAATATTACTTGCTTTGAAAACAGCTTATAACAAAGTGCTTATTGATAAGCAGTTTGACCAAAAGTGACCCAAACTTTGACCAAGTAATATTAGAACTCAAATAAGCTTAAATGAATAGAACTTGGGCCAAATGATACTTAGAAGCACAAGTTATGGTGCAAACAGGTCTAATAAGCTATATAGAAAAAAGCAATAAGCCAAGCAGTGCAAGCAATTGGTGAAATCTCAATGAAATGAACAACTAGAAGCACAAATAGACTTATATGAACGATAATATTCAGATAATGAACCAAGGAACACAATTGCAGCCCTATTATTGAATGACATATACTTGTTTGAACCTATACCACTGATAAGCCAATAAGCTTAAGTAAATAAGCTCAGTGATAGAAGCTTATGGGGGCAAACTAACTTTTGACCAGCTGAGATGCCAAATTTACCAATAGGTATGATTTTCAAGCTCAATTGCTTGCCTACCAACCTCCTAGAAAGTGTGACAAAACCTGTGATGCAGGGGAGCTTTTTGTTCAATCAGTCAACTTAAGTCCACTTTTCTAATAAGCAAATAAACTCAAATTTTAAAAATTCTTTTTGATTATGGTTTTCTTACTGACAAATAAACTAAATCTGAGTCACACTCTGTTTTGACTTTGTTGGGTTTTATTGATTTGATGATATAAAACAAGAAGAATGAAACATGAAGGGCTTGAAGTGACAAGAAGGGAAACTACAAAAAGATGGAGGATTTGGAAGATTCTAGAAGAATATTTAGTTTCCTAATTGTATTATGATTCCTCTTGTAAACCCTAGATGTCTCTAGTATATAAAGAGACATAGGGTCATTAGTTTTATTGTACGTACAAGATGTAAAACACTAAAGAGGTGTGTGTGTAAACCTAGACGTAGGGAAAACGTCTAGGGTTAGGGTTAGTGTTTAGTTTAGCCTCTGTATTATCTTGATCAAATAATATTGGGGCTATGGAGATTGTTTGAGAAAAACCTTGTTCAATAATAGTGATGTTTATATATTCTGCTGTGCATTCTTGTTCATTATTATTATGTAATCCTAGATGAGGTCTAAACAACCTCGAGTTAAACGATTCTTAACATGTGGCATCAGAGCTAGGTTAGCTCGTGATCTAGGGTCTTACAAGGTTTTTGTTTATCGTTGAAGGGCAGTTTGGTGAAGGTATGAATTTATTTATTTTTAAGGTTTTTTGTAAATAGATCTATGTGGCGACAAACGGTGTAAAGATTATTGTATGGATAACCTCGTACAAAGTACTACATGGTAATGAATTCACATGGAATATTGCTGCTGTGATAAAATCGCTTGGCGACTGATATTGATGGCATGTTAATTGAATGAGTTGTCGTTTATTGCCGGAGTGTTATACGAATCATTATTATGAATTATCTCGTACATAACGCATGATTGGTCAGATGTACAATTAAGAGATCATGGGTCGGTATTGATTATTTTACTCCACCAATCTTTATCTATTTAAGGTTTGTTCTCTATTGTCGCAAGTGGAGTGGGTCATATAGATAAATTAATTGATCTCTAGTTTTTTTAACGAGGTGTTTGGATATTATCATTATCGTTGTCAGCTTGTGGGGTTTAGATTAATATATATGAATCTGATACGACAAGATCATGGAGAGATTGCATATGTGACGTGATTAGAGTAGGGTTTAATATTCAATTATTAATTATTATCATCATGGGTCGGTGATGGATGTCTTATTAACCTCGAACTTTTGTTGGTTTGTCGTGATTGGATTAAAAGTTTGCTGCTTCGAGAGACGTGTTTTAATTTTAATCATGCTATTCTTGGTCAATTGAAGCTGCTCAGTAGGTAACGTGAATTCTCAAGAGAACAAGTTGCTCGTTATAATCACTTATGGCTCGTTAAATTAAAGTCTGAGTGACAAGTGGTTATAACCTCGTATTTGTCTATTATGGTGGGTCAGTATTATGGTTGGAGTTTTGCGAATTATTAATACTGCTGAAGTTTTGTTTTTGCTACTGCTCGTCTTAGTTTTATTGTAAGTACTGCTGATGGAGATGTTGCTGTTTCACTAAAGTACTGCTGTTTGTATTTGGTATACTTGAAAGTACTGCTCCGTTCGATCAAAGTACTGCTATCTCCAAAGTACTGCTCGACTTCTCAAAGTACTGTTCGACTATTCAAAGTACTGCTGCGTGTTATGATGAGTAAGGGGAAGTCGCGATGAGTTTGATTGATATTTGTTTACACACACAGGAAGATTATTTGGTTCACACACACAGGAAGAAGTTTATGTTCTTAAAGGTTTTAACAGGCTCGTATTTGTTCATATTAGAAGAATTGATTACGAAGAAGATTGTTTATCACTTATTTGAAGTTGAAGTGGAGTTTCTTGGATACGTGTTCTTATCATATCTCAAAGACTTGATGAATCTAGCAAATTGGTGTATTATCTACAAACTGAAGGTGCTTTATGTCACATTTGCTATCACTTGAAGGAGTTACGTTATTGTGCTTAGTGTCTCATATTAATTGAGGATTTTGTCAAGAGGTTGTGATCTACTTATATTTATGGTTTCGTATAAGTTTGAAGTCACATGGTTGGTACAAGGTATAAGGCACAAGTTTGGGTTTTTCTACTTCTTCATCAAATTCGTTATACTCGGTTTTCTTCACAAGTGATCATTACAAGGAGCCTACAGATTTGAAGAATCATGAAGATGGTTAACACATTAATTTCCGGGGAAGTATCTTATGATGTGTTTTAATCATTTGATATTCCTGCACCACTCGAGGGGAAGTGTTTGATTTTTACTACTATTGATCATTATTACTACTGCTAGTTGGAGTTTCTATTGTTTTGGATTCATTTTTAGTAAGCATTTTGGTGTTCTTCATGGAGGGCAATTCGAAACATTGGAAGGCTTTGAATAGGAGTGTGGTATTGGTTCGTGGTGGTCAAGATCATTATTTGCATACGTTCCCTATTTGTTGATAACAAAAAGGGGAAGAGATGTTAGAAGAGATGTTGGAGTGGTATGGCATGGCTTAAGGGGAAGACAAAGATTGTTTCATTCATGGCGAGATTTAATCATCTCAATTTCTCTACTTCGTCTAGGGAAGTTCGTACAAGATTCGTGGTTGTTTTGTCATCATCAAATAGGGGAAGATTGTTGGGTTTTATTGATTTAATGATACAAAACAAGAAGAATGAAGCATGAAGGGCTTGAAGTGACAAGAAGGGAAACTACAAAAAGATGGAGGATTTGGAAGATTCTAGAAGAATATTTAGTTTCCTAATTAAATTATGATTCCTCTTGTAAACCCTAGATGTCTCTAGTATATAAAGAGACATAGGGTCATTAGTTTTATTGTACGTACAAGATGTAAAACACTAAAGAGGTGTGTGTGTAAACCTAGACGTAGGGAAAATGTCTAGGGTTAGGGTTAGTGTTTAGTTTAGCCTCTATATTATCTTGATCAAATAATATTGGGGCTATGGAGATTGTTTGAGAAAAACCTTGTTCAATAATAGTGATGTTTATATATTCCACTGTGCATTCTTGTTCATTATTATTGTGTAATCCTAGATGAGGTCTAAACAACCTCGAGTTAAACGATTCTTAACAGACTTTTTGATTTTCTGTGGGAATTTGACCAAAATGAAATTTGACTACCAAAATTTTACTGAGATTGTAATTTTAAGCTATTATATAGATGAAGTAATATAAATCTACTACTTATGCAACTAATTAGATGTATATGCAACCAATCTAACTTAACCTACTAACTGTGATGAGCAATGACAAGCCACTTTGACTTTTTATATTGTAACTAACTGTTTTATGTTTAATTAAGCTACTATGCAACCTATGTGAAAAACCTAAATCAAACACAACCTCTGTATCAACTATTATATCAGCAACTAAACTAGATCCAAACACCCTGCTAGTAACAGTCACTACTATTTAGTCACTCAAATCAAAACCAACTTAATCCAAACTACAACCACAGTAATACAATAGATCTAATAACTCCAAATTATCACTAAATATCAGAGACACAGATCTCAGATGCAACTACCAACCAGAAACACATATCTACTACTAGATGAATGAAACAGTGATCTACCAAACTTCAGCAACTCTAAATGATAAAACAAACTACAACTACACTACTTATGAAGCACTTAATGTAAATAATCAGAAACCAAAACAATGAAATAGATCTGAACTACTTATAAAGCTACTGATATAATAGAAGTAAAAATAAATGAAAACTTGCAACCAAATCCCCCTCAGCAGAAAAGAGGGGGTTCACTAAGCTTGCCTGTCTTTATGACTGGCCAAGTGGCTCCTTCTTGGCTGCCTTTAACTCCAATAAGCTGGCTTATTCTCAATAAGCTGATGTAGTTGACTTACTTTGACTTTTTTGAATTATAAGAGAAAATGATTGAATCAACTTACAAGAGTTATATAAGCTAATATGAGCTTGTATTAATACTGAAAAAGTATTTGAAACTTAATTGAAATTGAAACTACTATATTTTTTTTCTGATTTTTTTTTTTTTTTTTTTTTTTTTTGGATTTTAAGTATAAACTGCAACAGGACTTTAAATGAAAATGTAAACAATCTAAATCTATAGATTTAAACTAACAATAAGGTAAATAACTGAAATCAAAATAAGAAATAGAAATAAGATAATAAGCTGAGAAAATAAAACTTGATTATATTAATTTTAAGAATTCAGTACAAAGCTTTGAAAGGAAAATACAATAAGCATAAAACTAAACAAATTTTGAAACATTAAAACTACACACCATATCTGTGACTGAGGGGGTGATGAGGCGAAAAATGATCCATTTTTAGGGGGTCATTTAAGCCCAGTATTGAATTTATTTGATCAAATATTGCCCTAAATCGTTCCTTTTGAAATTTTAGGTACTTTTGGAGTGAATTCTGGAAAAGGAAGCATTTTGGACGTTTTTGGAGCAAAAAAGTGAAGAAAACGGCAAAGTCTTAATTTTCCTTGCTGGGAACAGTACATGACGGCGTCACCAAGCTCTTCATGACGGCGTCAAGAGTATTACAAGAGGTGAAGTGGATAGAGTCTGTGAAGGTCCAGAGAGTTTTACACTAAGGGTCATGACGGCGTCACCATAGGCCGTCATGGTCCCATTACACATGACGGCCAGAGGAAAATTGCTCTTGACGGCGTCAGATCTGGATCTAGGCAATCCGATATTATTATAGGCGGCGAGTTGACGGCGTCAGATTTCTCTTCTTGACGCCATCACGTTGGAAAATCTATATGTAATTTTCATTTATAAAGAGAGGACAATTATAGGGATAACTTGGAGAAACCCTAGCATGATTTTATCACTCTTTTCAAGGGTTTTTACACTTTGAAACCTTTCATGTTCAATTAAGATAAGTATCCTTTCAATTCATTCAATATGTCTATGTGTTGTTTGAATATATCTTACGCTTGTCTTGATTTTAACATGCTACGCTAGATCTCTTGTGTGTTTGCTTAGATGTAGTGAAACCTAGATGTTGATTATGGGTTGATTGCTTGTTTATAGTTGTTACGGATGAATGATTTCGATGTTAGGCTTAAGAAAACTGGCAGACTTCCATAGGGTAACTTGCTTGAACATCTTAAGAAACATGAACCAATGCGTACTAGGTTTTTATGGTTGTATTTAATGCATGAGCGAATTCTAGTGATCCCATGTTAGGAGCTTCTTGCAGGCTCGACATAGGAGTGAAGTAGGAGCTTATAGAGTTGGGGAAGTACGTACACCTCCCCACGATTGGTATTAAGGAATATAACCCGTCATCCACGCAATTGTAACAAACTATCATCCTGTAAAAGATATCTAGGGAGTAATGAAATCTAAGTAAACACAGTTTTCTCATTTATTGTTCACACCACATTAGTAATTAGCTTTATTTACATTTTTGTTATTTTATTTTGATTGCATCTTTAGTTATTGGGTTAGTTGATTAGCAACTAATTCCGCCCACTCTTCCAAAACCTGAGATTTTAATTGCTTTTATAAAAATATAAAAATACAAAAAGAATCATCCCTCACCTCTAGACTTAATTTTTAGGCTTTCTAATCCTAGCGATACTATTCCTGAGTTGAATGATCAATCCCCCGGTACTTGTCACTATACTATACTACAACGATCAGATGCACTGCCTGGTGGGGGTTGTAAGCTTCTCGAGATCCCTTGAGAGGTAAAGCCTGGTGCAATTCCCACGCATCAGGGAGTCTTTATATAGGTAGAGGGTGAGGCTTCTTTGCATAGCCAGCTCATCAATCCGTGTGATGGTGTGCTTCTTTGAGTCCTTCCTGAGCCGTTTGATCTAATCCAAATGCTTCCAATAATTCTTAGCCCTTGGATTGCGTGCAATTGCTGTGGTAATCCTGCGTGTGTCTGGTGATAGGTCCACGTGTCCTGACACTCTCTGACGTAGCTGTCAGCTTCTACAAACATATATGATTGGGTAATTATTACCCAATCAAGGTAATTGTAAGCGTGGTGATTAATTTGGGGTGTGGTGAATCTAGGGCTTGTGGTAACAGTGTTTTCCTGGGTTCATGTAAAATTTGGGGGGCGGGTAATATTTGGGGATTTATTATTAATAGAGTTGACCGGGTATGACTTGGGTGGGTTTATTTGACCGGGTAAGTGTAAGGTGTGGACTGGGTTTTGATATAACATAGGTGTTGGGCTTTTTGGTGTATTGGGCTTAGTTAAGATTGTGGATCCGGTATAGATTAGGATTATTATTAATAGGAATGACAAGGACTAATGTTGTATTTTCTGAAAACTTAGGGACCAAATCTGTTAATAATCTAAAATACTTCCCAAGGGTATTTCTTGTTAAACTCTGAATGTTGAAGGACCACTGATTACTTTTCTTCAATTTATCTTTGAGGGACCATTTTTGTAATTTCCTGAAAGTGTAGGGACTGAAATTACCAATCTCTCCAAACTTTGATCAAGGACCATTTATGCAACTTTGTGATTCTCTGAGGACTCCTTATGATATTTTGAGCTTTCCTTTATCATTTTGCTTCCCCGGCTCTGGCTTTTGACCTTTTTCCAATCTCGTGCTCGTTTTTGTCGGTTTTGGCTTTGTTTTTGTTCATTGTTCACATATCCGTACCTGCACATACACAAATTCAAAAACACACATTCTCTTGGCATATTTAGTTAGTATTTGGTGTATTTGGTCTTATTTAAGGCTAAAAAGGATGTGTGAAAAAGCACACATCAATAACTGAATTTCTAAAACGTCTCTTCTCAAGTCATTTTCAACTACTGTAACTGTGATACTATGAAGTAATACCCCAAACACTTAATCTGCTGCGATCAGTGAAAAATGGGGGTGTTACACCAAGTATGAAACCAGAGACTAAAGAAGACCAAGAAGGTCCTGCTAGTGCAATAATTGCATAGGAAGATTCCTTTAATTGTTTTACTACACTATAATCGTTTGGTTAGCATATTTTTCCTTTTCAATTTATACTTGAATCTTTCTGAACATGATAGCTTGTATTATTATTGAGATTATGGAGTAATACTTATAGGTATTAGCCAAGTTTATGATTATTTGATGTTTTGATTTGTTTTTATTGAATTGCTTGCTCATTCTTGAGTATTGGTTATGTTATTTATTACTTCATTCATATTTGTGTGTATGTGATTATTCATTCAAATGATTCTTGCACTATTCAATAAGTCCTAAGTTAGTGGATTATAGACATTAATTCGGGAAGATCACATATTACTTAGCTTGTTACTAGATCAATAGTGCTATGACCATTAGGCTATTAGTAATTAAGTTAGGGCATAAATACGTTAATGTAATCCCTCATGGGATAAATGATAGTAAATTGTAATCATTAAGTTGCAGTTTATGCGGGTTTCGATTGATCATGACAGGATTAGTCTGTTGAGAAACATAATTTGCAAACCTAGGGTTTAGGAAGAAGCCACGCCTAGCTTACGTCAGAAATGCCAGGAAGTGAGTATCATCGTTACAACAATTAGACAAATCATACATCTTATATGATTAACTTGGTTAATACATTTTCCTTACTATTAGCTTGGGCCACCTCTTCTTTATATATGTGTTTCTACTTGTGTGTGTTAACTGTATCATTTACTTTTACAGTTTTATTAAATCTAAACCTCTTGCTAGTTTCTCAAGCCGAAAACCCTTTTGTTGCGTTAGAATTAGGTTTAATTAGACTAACTTACATAATTAACATATTGATTGACACCCTACAAAACCAACTAACCTCCCATCGATCGGGTAACTGCCAGTTAGTGTTTGTTATAGGTAAAGTCGGCAAAAATATAAATAGTATAACTTGATAATAAGATTTACCTACACACAACGATACACATCACCAGCCATCCTTCTTTCTTCTGCCCATTGTTCAAGGCATGCTAGTGACATGTACCCGAGAACCTTGCTTGTTGGTGGACACCGGTGTTGTAAAGTCATCCATCCATGACTGTGTTCTAGGCCCCTTCGAGCTACCCTGACCTCTACTTTCTTGTGTGAAACATACTTGAGGAATTGATCAAAGTACCTAATGTTCCTCGTGGGGTTTTGGAGGTTCTTCTGGAAAGAGAGTTGTGCGTCAGTTGACTTGGTCATTTGTTGCATGCATCTCTCTTTCCAGGCCTCTAATGAGGTTTCTTGGTTGCTGGTGTTCCTCGTTCTCAAGGGTTTGTTGGCCATCCTCTATGTGAGTGAGGTCCTCCAACTGGGTTATGTTGGAGGTTTAAGGGATTTAGTTATCAGCCATGTTTAACCTAGAAATTGGTGGTTTCGAGAAAAAACATTTTGATTTTTGAGTGAGAAATGAGTGAAAATAGGTGAAAAGTTTCGTAAAATTTACGGCTATATTGTATCATGTCCCCACGGATGGCGCCATGTTTACGTATGGTATGTAAATCGGTTTAGGGATGGGAAGGGAATGGTCTTGTTGTTTGGTTTCCCATGTTGAATGGTACGGACCCGATAAGATTGATGTAGATCAAGAAGCTCAGGTAACATTTAAACAAGAACTATAATTCACTGCTGTGAGGCGATATTTGCCCAAGTGTTTGAAAATTTGTGTGATGTTGTGTGTCGCTCTCCGTTTATAGAGAGACTTTTAGGTTTTTGAGATAAAATCTTTGGAAGTGATCGACGGCCGCCAAGGTGCCAAGTGTCGATCATCCGAGAGCAGACAAGGAGGACATGTGTCATTCGTCCTTTAGCTCGTATAGGAGAATACTCTGCTCACCTGCTTGTTCCCCACTGTGCTATGTCAGACTCGTATGTCTTATGTAACTGATGAGTGCTCAAACACTCATCATTTTTGGTCTAATCTGAACTGCAAAACATACAAAAACACTCAGAAATGCATCAAAATACTAAAAAATATTTCAAAATTGTGTTTTATATGTTTTAGATGCAAAACGAGTAAAAACAAATGAAAAACGTACAAAGTTTGCAAAATTGGCAGTTTCAGTCCCCCAACTTTCATAAAATGACAAAACTAATCCCTGGTCATTCAAAATATGGAAAATTATCACCAAAGGTCCTTTTAAAATCATAAGTTATCATATTTAGTCCTTTGGTGAAAAATCTGAAAAGTTTTGGAAATTTACAAATTCAGTCCCTGGAGATTCAAATTTTGGCAGATTTGGTCCCTGGTGGGATATTTTTGAAAGGAAAATCATTTTGGGTCCTTGGGAAATCAAAAGTTATCAAAATTGGTCCCTGGGTGAAAGTTTGGAGAAAAGTTCATTTTGGTCCCTCAAGTTTCAATAAATTGCAATTTTAGTCCCTGAAGGACCAAAAGTGAAAATTATATTTCTAAAACCTTGGACTTTTGAAAGATGGCATGTTTTACCCTTGAAACAAGTTTGAAAAGTTTAGAAAAACAGCCCTTGGATTTTCAGTAATTACATGTATGGTCCTTGTGATTTGTCATTTACCAAATGGACCCTTTTGTTAATTTTAAACAAATCCAAATCCAATATAAAACTAATCCACCCAAAACACCCTCACCATCCAATCCAGCCTGATCTATGAACCCACCTAGCCTACCCCTTGGCCCAACTCCCTTCTCAGCCCACCACTTCACCCAATCCACTCCACAAATAAAAACTTACCCCGTTTTTTTTTATTACCCTCCCTCGTTGACCCTCAAAGGTCAAACAAACAATCCACCTCCACCCCCACTTGATACCTGCTTCCCTGCTACACTCAACCTCACCCATTCCCCCACCTCAACTCCACCAATCCTTGTCTCCCCAACTTACACAAACCTCCAAGGCCAATTAATGATCCTAATATTACTCCAAGTAATCCCAACTGTCCCTTGACCATTTTTGCGCCAAAAAGGATTTGAATGGCCAAGATGTGATGAAGCCATCCAACGGCCATGAATAAGTGTGGGAAAGAGAGTGGAACTCCCTGGGACATATAAAAGTAAAGAAAAGAGAGAAGAAGAGTAGTAGACAGTTAGTAGTTAGTGTAGCATAGTTGTAATTTAGGCTTTTATGTCAAATTAGTTTAAATTAAGCTTTTCAAGTTGTAATTTCATTCAAGAAACTTGTAATTTACTCTGTTAGTTTTATTATTGTTATTTGAATTCAGGTTTCCTTTATATAGTTAAGCTTTTAATAATTTCAAATTTAAAATTCCAAATTGTGCTCTAAGTTTTGAAAGTTGTTGTTTCCTATGTTATTAAGTCCAAATACCATATGAGATAAGCTCAGTAAGCTCTCTCATAGCTTATCTGAGCCTATCTCATCAAGTCATATATAGCAAGTCCCCTGGGCATCCTAATTGCAAAGTAAGCTTTCTGTTTTAATACTTGCGAACTTCTCTACAGTGGTTTATAAGTTGTAGTTCATTGCTTATTTGTGTTAAATACTGCTTTTCATAGTTGTTGGAGTACTTGTTATTGACTTGTACATGTTCTTTTCATAATTGGTAATTCCACTGTATTTTTAGCATAGTTTAGAATGATGATGTTTTGATGTTATAGTTGGTGTTTAAAGATTCAATTTAATCTATATGATCATGTTAGAACATTAGTAATTAGTTTTGTGGCCTGAATCAGTGTTTACCTTTTGAAATCACAAGTTTGGCTTTTTAAGGGAGTGTTTGGCACAGGGAGTTACCCTGTGCATTTGTGGTAATTAGTGACTAAATCCGGCCTATACACATCATTTTAGGTTCTATTAGGATGGTATAAGCATAAAATAGGTGTGTAGTTTGGAAAAAAGTCAAATCTCCACTCTAAGATCTTTAACTGCTTATCTGTTGGGTTTTCAAGATCATAAACCAATCAAATCTCTTTTCAAGTGTTTAAAGTAACTTACTTTGGTCTCATAACATCTTCGTATAACATGTTAGGTTAGTTTAGATCACCACAAGTAGTTTAGATCACCACAAGTTCAAATAAGTCAAAGTACTAAGTTTTCTTAAAAAGTCAAAACTCCCATCTCAGATTTTTATAAAAGTTCAAGTAATTTTATTTATTTTTGTGTTAGCTTTCTGGAAGTGAAACTTGTTTCCATAGATACTCTACCAGCTTATCTTCATAGTTTAACCATTTTTATATTTTTGCAAATTTTCTGTTGGGCCCCACCTTGCCTCAAAATCACTTGCAGGGCAAGGTTCACCCCTGCACACAGTCACCCAGGCTCAGACCCCCAACTTCCAAGGTCCCTCATGCATTCGTTAGTGGGCCCCACAGAGAGCTTATTGGCTTTTTGAAAACCCAATAAGCTCTTCTCTTTGGTCCTAGGCTTGTGTGCAGGTTTTGACCCCATTTGATAGAGCTGCAAGGGCACCCAACCTTGTCCCTCTTCTGATTTGTCTGTTTGGATTTTGGATTGCTTATCTTAGCTTATCAGCTTATCCAGGGCACCATTTTAGTTTTTATAGCTTATTACATGTCCAATAAGTTTGTTTGACCTTAAATCCACACCTGGTTCTCAGCTTTGAGCTTATTTTAAGCTTATAGCTTAGACAGTTGACCAAAGTCAACTGTCTAAGAAATAAGCACTTGTTGTGCTTATTTCTGAGTCCGATAAAGTTTGTTTTCACAAAAGTCTTTCATATTTAGGTGTAAAACAAGTTTTCAAAAAGAAAATCCAGAAAAGTCAAAGTAATTTCAAGTGATAGTTTCTATTTAATCTTATTTAATTTTAATTTTCATTTTTATATTTTTATTAAGAATTTAGATTTTTTATATTTTTATTAAATTCCTATTATATTAAAGTATTTATAGTAATTTTCTCAGATTTTTATTTTACCATTTAGTATTTATTAGAATTAATCTTAGTTTAATTTATAATTAATTAATATTAAGTGTTAAAATAGCATAATTAGTTTTTATTAAGTAAAACCTAGTTTTTATATTTTTTATAGCTTTTATATGATATAAAATAATTTTATAAATTTTATTAGAATTTTCACTGTTCATTTTCAATTTTTCTTAATTTAAAATAGTTTAATTAGGTAATTAGTAATTAATTAGTAATTAATTAATAGAAAAATCACAAAAAGACAAAAATACTTATTTTTAATTTTAAAACTTATTTTTAGTTATTTTATAATTTTAGAAATTTTATTTTCATTTTTCTAGTGTTTAAATAATATTGTATTATATTTAAGTTGTTTAAATATTAATAATTAGTAATAATTAGTATTTAATTAATATTAAATAATTAATTAGTGTTAAAATTTATTTTCTTTTTCTAAAAATTTTCTTTTACCTTTAAGTTTGTAAAAAAGTCATTTTCACCCCCTGGGTGTTTTCAGATTTCCGTTTTTATTTTTTATTTCGTACGTTCACGTTTATTTAAAACGTGAACGCACGCGTTTTTAAGTTTTGAACGTTTCTGGTTTTTGTAACTTTCCCGTCTTATTCATATAGCTTGTTTAAGCTATTTCATTATAGATTCCCTAGTTCAAATCATTCACAAACCCTTATCGTCCAAATTCACCCGATCACGAAACCGTTTTATAACCATCCACACCTCGTCGGGACATAACGACCCGGGGAAACCACTATATTCCACGGAGCATTGACTCTAGATAGTTTGACCTTGTTGACCATCCCTGGTCAGTTTAGGTTGACCGTTTGGAGCCAATCAATTTTTGGCGCCGCTGCCGGGGAGGTTGTGCGCGTATTTTAAACGGTTTTTCTGATTAGTGATTTTGGAATTCGTTCCATTGTACATTTATCCATCCTTTGTTCATATTTTCTTATTATCAAAACAAAACCGTTCCCGAAAATATTTTAAAATCAGTTTTCAACGAACACAAAAAACACAAAACATTTTCTTTCTCATTTGTACAAAATGTTTATCCAAAAACCCAAAAATATTCTCCTTTACCCTTTCACATCTTTGATTCTTCATCCCTACCCCTCTATACACATTTGATTCTTTCTATGTCTCATCCACACTTTCTGGTTTGCCAATGGTGTGGTAATCCTCATAATGGTAGCAATTGCCCCAGTTGTGGCATGGTAGAATCAGGAAACGGGTCTGTCTATAACCAGAATCCCTATTCCTACCATGACACGACTGATTCATTCCATCAGTTACCACATCATCAGTCTCAGCAGTTTTACTATTGTGAGCACTGTGGTGGTTCACACTATGGTTATGATTGTCAATCAGGAAACACGCTTGTCTATGAGCAGTTTCCTGATAACGATTATAACTTTAGCACATACGACCCACAGCCACATCAGTTTTACTGTTGTGATTACTGTGGAGGTCCGCACTTCAGCTCAGATTGTCAAACGGGTAATCCTTATCCTTGTGACAATTTTGACACATCGTATTATGACGAACCTCCATCTCCACCAATTCCTCAAAGTCTTCTCCTTGATCTCTTGGATTTAGTGAAAGATTTGAGAAGAATCACACATACCCCAGATAATCCAAAACAAAAATCGATGGAAGAATTGTTAGCTGACGAACAAGCTGCTAAAATAAATTCCCAAGACGCTTATGAAAACTCTATTAGGGAATCAATAGCAAAAGAAAAGCAGCCAAATCTAGCTCTCGATTCCGTTTCATTCCTGATGACAGTGATGATGAGGATACACTTGATATCCTTGGATTTTACAAAGATTCATCAGATGAGATTCCATCAGTTGAGATTCCATCTCAACCCACTCTTATCACACCCGAGGTTCCCACTCACTCTTTGATCATGGGGGACGAGCATCTTGACACTGTTCCTGATAAGGAATCGGACGAATTCATAAAGTCTAGTGTTGAGGACCTTGTCCCAATCCCAAGAGAGTCACAGGGAACTCTTGATCATTTGTGTAATATTCCTCCTCCTCTATTCTTCCCATCTAATCATGATGAGATGTTCTCCGATTCTACTGATGACAATTCGTTATCTTGTGGAGACATCATTTATATGGAAGAATTACCTTCTGAGCTAGTCAGCTTAGAAGAAGAGAATGATGAGATTAACACTGAAATCAAGGATGAAGCACTTCGTGCAACATTATTGAATGTCGATCTCCTCATTTCTATTTGAGGCTTTCAATATGAAACCTATTTCATCTCCTATCCCCATAAAGGATAGTGACATTTTTTCCGATGATCCTATTCCGGAGTTTGAAGCCTTTACCTTTGATCATATGGGAGAGAAAATTAGTGGCAGTACCACTTCTCATTCTCAAATTTCTCTCCCCGTGTATGATTCATTCACTTTTGAGGAGTTCTCCGGTGAACTCACTCATATCATATCTCCACCGGAGTATGATAACTTTCACTTTGATCTAGACAAAGTTGATCTTTGTTTTCCGAAGGGAAATATTCTCAATCTTGAGAATTTGATTGATATCAAAATCCCAACCCTCCCACCCATAATATGTCTAGTTCATACGAGCTTTACTGATGAGATTCATGATACACCAATCATGAATTCTCTTTCTGATGATGATGAATCAATCTTGATTGTCATCAAGATCTTTCTTCCCTTCTTCACCTACATGGTGACTTCTCTTGTTCTTCATTCCTTCGGGAATGAAGACACTATATTTGATCCCGGCATTTTCTTGTATCATTATCTTCAGCCGGTTACTTATCTCATCGGTGTGGAACTTTCACGTGCTTCAAATGTTTGTCCAAACATCTTAAATGAAAGTCCGATTGAGATTGCTTCTTCCACATCATGCTTCCCCAAGGACAAATGAATTCGGGGTCGAGTCAAGCTAGCGACTCGGTAAACAAAAACTGTAGCATGCTTATAGGGTTTTCACCCTAAGTGTGGGGGAGTCCCCCATGCTATGGTTACTTATGAAGTGAAATAACAAAATGGTGTTTTCCACGCTTAGCTTGTAATGTTGCCCTTTTACGTTCAAAATGTCAGCATAATAGCCGGGATTTTGAATATTGAGGACAATATTCATGCTAAGTGTGGGGGGTATTCGCTATTCTAGCGAATTTTATCACATTTTACTATATAATACCCCCGTTTTTGGCCAAAATTTCAAAAATTTTTAAAAATTTTTCACTGGTGCTTCAAAATTTTTGTGGTAATCAGTCCGCCTAGTCTAAACGACAAAAGGGATTGACTAGTCCAGGAGCAAACGGCTCTTGGTAAAGACATCTCAAATCCGTTTACGGCTTGCAATTTGCCCAAAATTGTATGGTACCTCAACTCGCCATATCCCATAAAGTGATTGAGTTGGCTAGCCCGCAAGATTATGGCTTCTGGTAAAGGCAGTGGAAAATCCATAATTGGTAATCAGCTCACCAAGATGTTGACTATTCCATCAAGAGCTGGCTAGTCCAGAAGCAAACGGCTTTTGGTAAAGACGAATCAAATCCGTTGACGGCTGGTGGTTTGCTCAAAATCACACGGTTATCAGGTGTGCCACAGTTCTTACACCTGGCTACTCCAGAAGTGATGGCTTTTGGTAAAGAGTTTAAAATCCATCAAGTTTTTAGAACAGTTATTGCTAGGGACTAGCAATAGTTTAGTGTGGGGGATTGATGAGTGCTCAAACACTCATTATTTTTGGTATAATCTGAACTGCAAAACATACAAAAACACTCAGAAATGCATCAAAATACTAAAAAAATATTTCAAAGTTGTGTTTTATATGTTTTAGATGCAAAACGAGTAAAAACAAATGAAAAACGTACAAAGTTTGCAAAATTGGCAGTTTCAGTCCCCCAACTTTCATAAAATGACAAAACTAGTCCCTGGTCATTCAAAATATGGAAAATTATCACCAAAGGTCCTTTTAAAATCATAAGTTGTCATATTTAGTCCTTTGGTGAAAAATCTGAAAAGTTTTGGAAATTTACAAATTCAGTCCCTAGAATTTCAAATTTTGGCAGATTTGGTCCCTGGTGGGATATTTTTTAAAGGAAAATCATTTTGGGTCCTTGGGAAATCAAAAGTTATCAAAATTGGTCCCTGGGTGAAAGTTTGGAGAAAAGTTCATTTTGGTCCCTCAAGTTTCAATAAATTGCAATTTTAGTCCCTGAAGGACCAAAAGTGAAAATTATATTTCTAAAACCTTGGACTTTTGAAAGATGGCATGTTTTACCCTTCAAAAAAAGTTTGAAAAGTTTACAAAAATAGCCCTTGGATTTTCAGTAATTACATGTATGGTCCTTGTGATTTGTCATTTACCAAATGGACCCTTTTGTTAATTTTAAACAAATCCAAATCCAATATAAAACTAATCCACCCAAAACACCCTCACCATCCAATCCAGCCTGATCCATGAACCCACCTAGCCTACCCCTTGGCCCAACTCCCTTCTCAGCCCACCACTTCACCCAATCCACTCCACAAATAAAAACTTACCCCGTTTTTTTTATTACCCTCCCTTGTTGACCCTCAAAGGTCAAACAAACAATCCACCTCCACCCCCACTTGATACCTGCTTCCCTGCTACACTCAACCTCACCCATTCCCCCCCCCCCCCTCAACTCCACCAATCCTTGTCTCCCCAACTTACACAAACCTCCAAGGCCAATTAATGATCCTAATATTACTCCAAGTAATCCAAACTGTCCCTTGACCATTTTCGCGCCAAAAAGGATTTGAACGGCCAAGATGTGATGAAGCCATCCAACGGCCATGAATAAGTGTGTGAAAGAGAGTGGAACTCCCTGGGACTTATAAAAGTAAAGAAAAGAGAGAAGAAGAGTAGTAGACAGTTAGTAGTTAGTGTAGCATAGTTGTAATTTAGGCTTTTATGTCAAATTAGTTTAAATTAAGCTTTTCAAGTTGTAATTTCATTCAAGAAACTTGTAATATACTTTGTTAGTTTTATTATTGTTATTTGAATTCAGGTTTCCTTTATATAGTTAAGCTTTTAATAATTTCAAATTTAAAATTCCAAATTGTGCTCTAAGTTTTGAAAGTTGTTGTTTCCTGTGTTATTAAGTCCAAATACCATATGAGATAAGCTCAGTAAGCTCTCTCATAGCTTATCTGAGCCTATCTCATCAAGTCATATATAGCAAGTCCCCTGGGCATCCTAATTGCAAAGTAAGCTTTCTGTTTTAATACTTGCAAACTTCTCTACAGTGGTTTATAAGTTGTAGTTCATTGCTTATTTGTGTTAAATACTGCTTTTCATAGTTGTTGGAGTACTTGTTATTGACTTGTCCATGTTCTTTTCATAATTGGTAATTCCACTGTATTTTTAGCATAGTTTAGAATGATGATGTTTTGATGTTATAGTTGGTGTTTAATGATTCAATTTAATCTATATGATCATGTTAGAACCTTAGTAATTAGTTTTAAGGCCTGAATCAGTGTTTACCTTTTGAAATCACAAGTTTGGCTTTTTAAGGGAGTGTTTGGCACAGGGAGTTACCCTGTGCATTTGTGGTAATTAGTGACAAAATCCTGCCTATACACATCATTTTAGGTTCTATTAGGATGGTATAAGCATAAAATAGGTGTGTAGTTTGGAAAAAAGTCAAATCTCCACTCTAAGATCTTTAACTGCTTATCTGTTGGGTTTTCAAGATCATAAACCAATCAAATCTCTTTTCAAGTGTTTAAAGTAACTTAATTTGGTCTCATAACAGCTTCTTATAACATGTTAGGTTAGTTTAGATCACCACAAGTTCATATTAGTCAAAGTACTAAGTTTTCTTAAAAAGTCAAAACTCCCATCTCAAATTTTTATAAAAGTTCAAGTAATTTTATTTATTTTTGTGTTAGCTTTCTGGAAGTGAAACTTGTTTCCATAGATACTCTACCAGCTTATCTTCATAGTTTAACCATTTTTATATTTTTGCAAATTTTATGTTGGGCCCCACCTTGCCTCAAAATCACTTGCAAGGCAAGGTTCACCCCTGCACACAGTCACCCAGGCTCAGACCCCCAACTTCTGAGGTCCCTCATGCATTCATTAGTGGGCCCCACAGAGAGCTTATTGGCCTTTTGAAAAGCCAATAAGCTCTTCTCTTTGGTCCTAGGCTTGTTTGCAGGTTTTGACCCCATTTGATAGGGCTGCAAGGGCACCCAACCTTGTCCCTCTTCTGATTTGTCTGTTTGGATTTTGGATTGCTTATCTTAGCTTATCAGCTTATCCAGGGCACCATTTTAGTTTTTATAGCTTATTACATGTCTAATAAGTTTGTTTGACCTTAAATCTACACCTGGTTCTCAGCTTTGAGCTTATTTTAAGCTTATAGCTTAGACAGTTGACCAAAGTCAACTGTCTAAGAAATAAGCACTTGTTGTGCTTATTTCTGAGTCCCATAAAGTTTGTTTTCACAAAAGTCTTTCATATTTAGGTGTAAAACAAGTTTTCAAAAAGAAAATCCAGAAAAGTCAAAGTAATTTCAAGTGATAGTTTCTATTTAATCTTATTTAATTTTAATTTTCATTTTTATATTTTTATTAAGAACTTAGCTTTTTTATATTTTTATTAAATTCCTATTATATTAAAGTATTTATAGTAATTTTCTCAGATTTTTATTTTACCATTTAATATTTATTAGAATTAATCTTAATTTAATTAATAATTAATTAATATTAAGTGTTAAAATAGCATAATTAGTTTTTATTAAGTAAAACCTAGTTTTTATATTTTTTATAGCTTTTATATGTTATAAAATAATTTTATAAATTTTATTAGAATTTTTACTGTTCATTTTCTATTTTTCTTAATTTAAAATAGTTTAATTAGGTAATTAGTAATTAATTAGTAATTAATTAATAGAAAAATCACAAAAAGACAAAAATACTTATTTTTAATTTTAAAACTTATTTTTAGTTATTTTATAATTTTAGAAATTTTATTTTCATTTTTCTAGTGTTTAAATAATATTGTATTATATTTAAGTTGTTTAAATATTAATAATTAGTATTAATTAGTATTTAATTAATATTAAATAATTAATTAGTGTTAAAATTTATTTTCTTTTTCTAAAAATTTTCTTTTACCTTTAAGTTTGTAAAAAAGTCATTTTCACCCCCTGGGTGTTTTCAGATTTCCGTTTTTACTTTTTATTTCGTACGTTCACGTTTATTTAAAACGTGAACGTACGCGTTTTTAAGTTTTGAACATTTCTGGTTTTTGTAACTTTCCCGTCTTATTCATATAGCTTGTTTAAGCTATTTCATTGTAGATTCCCTAGTTCAAATCATTCACAAACCCTTATCGTCCAAATTCACCCGATCACGAAACCGTTTTATAACCATCCACACCTCGTCGGGACATAACGACCCGTGGAAACCACTATCTTCCGCGGAGCATTGACTCTAGACAGTTTGACCTTGTTGACCATCCCCGGTCAATTTAGGTTGACCGTTTGGAGCCAATCAGTAACACCCCCTGAATTTCAATTTAACAACGGAAGACTAATCGGAGTATTACGTAGAGGATCACAGTCATAATCATAGAGAGCGACTCAAAAGAGGCATTTTGAAAGTTATTATCATTCATTTATTAAGTAAATACGAAAGAGGCTCCATTGTTTAGCATATCAAAAAAGATATAAGAGTTTGAAATGAATGATAGAATTTATTTCACAACAAGACCAATGGTTTACTCTTTATGGGCGAAAGTGTAGATCTCTGGTCTACTGGAGTGAGGTTGGGGATAGCCAACTCACGGGACCAGAGATGATTCGAAAACAACAAAAAAGATAGTACATATCAAAAACCATTTGTTACCTGCTCGTAGCTGTCAGAATAGCTATGCAAATGTGAGACATAGATCTTTGGAGTTTAATGCGGGTGATCGAGTTATGCTTAAAGTTTCGCCATGGAAAGGCGTGATACGCTTTGGGAAACGTGGGAAGCTAAATCCACGTTACATCGGGCCATTCAAAATCCTAGCTAGGGTTGGCCCAGTGGCGTACAAGTTAGCTACCTGAGGAACTTCAAGGAATTCACAACACTTTTCACGTTTCAAATCTGAAGAAGTGTTTGTCAGATATGAGTCTTGTCATTCTATTGGAAGAACTTCGCATTGATGACAAACTACACTTTATAGAAGAACCAGTAGAAATCATGGACCGAGAGGTCAAACAGCTAAAGCAAAGTCGCATCCCTATTGTTAAGGTTCGTTGGAACTCTCGAAGAGGATCAGACTACACATGGGAAAGAGAAGACCATATGTGTCAGAAATATCCTCATCTCTTCGCCAACACATCAACGACACCTAACTCGAACGGAATCTCGGGACGGGATTCTCTTTAAGGGATAAAACTATAATAACTTATACTTTTGAGGTCATTATTTAGTTATTTGACTTTACTTAATATTTTTATTTTAATTAAATTCATTCTTTCGGATAACCAGATAAGTTATTCCGCGTACGTCGTTAAAAGAACATTTAACCTAAACCGACACCTGACATGCTCAGTAGACATATTTTTATGCATTTTGTTTCCTTACAATCATAATTTAAATATTCCATTTTTAGTTTTATACTTTTACTTAAACTTTGTACATTTCGCGTTTTGCGCGGTTTCAATTTTTAAACATCAAGTAATCACCTAACAAGCTCAAGGATCACCTGAAATATTAAAATAAGTTTTGATGCCAAGTTTTAATATTTTTGTAAGTTTTGTATTTTTATATTACCTAATTTTAAGTTTCGCGTTTTAAAAACTCCACGTTTGTAATTACCGGGATCAAACTATACACTAAACAGTACCCTTTAAACAAAATTTACCAAAAATTCAACAAATCTACCACCTCATATAGGAGAGGTGGCCAATTATACATGCACACAAAGGACACTTGTCCTTATAGTTTTACAAAACTATGCATGAAACCACTTAACAAGCACAAAACCATTAAACTTTAAAAAATAAAAAATAAAAAACAAAAAAAAACAAAAAATAAAACCACACATGCAAACTACTTGAAAAATAGGTCTCAAAAACTAGAAGAATTATCTTCTTCCTTTATTTTTTTTGCTGCCGTGGATCACACCACCAAATCCCATCATACTTTAATTTTTTATCCAAAAGATATTGTACAAGAAATGAAGACTTAGTTACTTTGGGTTGATTCTTAGTTCACCTCTTTTACTCAAAGCTCTTTATAAAGAAGTTATTCAAGGATATTTAGATAAGTTTTGCAAAATATTTTGGAGTCTTGATCAAGGGTTTATGGGTCTTGGTGATTAAAGATTTGAAGGATTGTTGGTTTGGTGATTTCATCTTGGTGCTCTTTGACCTTAGTTTTCTTGTGTTTTATTACATCCTTGTAAGAACCACACTATATTTTTATTATTTCTCTACTGATGTACATTATATTTTACTCATTTTTCATGTTTCATGTGATGATTATATGAATCATGCATTGTACATAGCTCAAAATGCCAAAAACTATCATTGGGACTAGATTTGCAAAGACCCATTTTGGACTAGGGAATGTTCTCTTAAATTTCTGCACCAATCAATATACTTAAAGACTTAGGTAAAAATATAGGCATGCAGATCTATCTCGTAGCTTCGATTTTCCGGGTGGTTGATCGTGAGACGATACCCGATGAATTTACTAGAAAATAAACGATAAAACTAGTCGGAAAACGCACACCAGATTCTAAACGTAAAAAATCTCATAGATCTATTCATTTCTAAGACTCAGTACGGTTTTATGAAATGTAGGTAACACTTTAACTTGAACGTAGCCAAAAACCTTTCATTAAAAAGAGTTACGAAACTCAACTTATCGCAAAAATGGTGGCACTATTAGGTGTTATCCCGATCAGACATGACATATTAAGGTAAAATAGTAGTCTCACTTAAGTTATATAAAATTTAGAGCTATAAGACCTACAAATCTGATTAGTACACTTAAATACGTTTTCAAGAATATAAAATTTGTAACATAACTCCTTACGGTTTAGGAGAAACGAAATTTTTGGTAACGAATATCCACTTTTATTTAAAACCCGCACTTAGCCTAAAATTTTATAACTCATCAAAATTTACTTATAAATAATCAAAAGTATTTTTATAACATCTAAAAATAATGGAACTATTTTACAAACCTAAAAATATATAAACTGTTAATTTTGTTAACACATGGTAAATTTTACAATTTGCCCGAAGTGGTAGGACCCACTTCCGGGAATGAACTCAATAACTCATTTTGGACAATATAACCACACATTGACACAATAGGATTTGTGGATTATAAATATAATATAAACCCGAACTTAGGACAAGATATATTTTAGGGCTCGCAACACTCTCCTAACCTGTCAAGTTTAGTCCCTGTGACTTTATAAATCTTCAAAACCACTATGTACAATTGCATAACTTGTATAATAATGATATGATACTTGATGCATTACAATCTACTATTTTAAAATCTTAAGACGCAACATATTATGTCTAGGTTGCTCGTAGGACATCTCGACTTACCGTCACTCTTCTTACATCTTGACACTCACTTTGCTTACGGTGAGTTCATAGCCCCACTTTAAGCTTTAAACTGTTTATAAACCCATTGGGGGAGATACATGTTATTTTACAATTTGGACACAAGTACTTTGAACTGTATACTTATCTGAACGTATTATTGCCTAAGTACCACTATTGCCAAATAAGTCCCTCATATCATGAACCATTAATCACTTGCGAGTGAATGTAAATATTGTGAATAGGCCTATTGGGATTGACAAATCCCGTTTGTGTGGTCATTAAGATGCCGCAAACGCACTATATTTGAGTAACTAGATAAATGGAAAATTACCTACCAGGGCATTATTATTATCATCTATATGATACCAACTGTTAACGTTTTGCATGTCGTAAGCTTAGTGCAATAATAACTACTTTATCAGTTATCTTATAAACATGAAATCTTGTGGTACATTATTTATACATAAACCTATGGATTTCACTCAACCTTTGTGTTGACTTTTTAGCATGTTTTATCTTAGGTCCCTAAGGTATTTGGCAAGCATGAAGTTGCACGGAGAATGTTTTGATGGCTTGCACAATAATATCATTCGATAAACCTTTATAAAATTTTATATTTTGTGTCTTGTACTTTAAGACTGCTTGGGACCTCTTGTAACTCTGAATTTTTTATTATGATCGAATGATAAACTTTTAAAATGTCTCATTTAGAGTCGTTTTCTATGATTATAACTATTATGCTAATAAGTAGCACCCCAATGATATTACATTCTGCTGCCATATTTTGGTGGTGTTACAGTATGTTTGCATCACCCCCTTCCCAACCTTATTAGAGGGATGTGGATCACCATTATTTGATGTAAAATCTTCACCAGAAAAGTCCCAAATTGGCATTAGCACATGATCTTGAACATCTTCTTTATCCCTGCTTAGTTTATCAACATCAATTTATTCTTCTGAACCTGCAAAAACATTAGTATTTGTACCTGTAACAACTGGTACATAATTCATAGAATTGGTTAAAGAATCAAGATCCAACAACCATGTTGGACCAGTACCTGCAACATTAGATTTATTCTCTAAAAACTCAACATGTAGGTTTTCCTCTACTTTCTTGGTTCTTAAATTATATACCCTAAAAGCATTACTAACCATAGAGTACCCAACAAAGTAACCCTCATCAAATTTCGCATCAAATTTTCCCAAATGGTCTAAGGTATTCAGAATTGTCACATGACACCCAAATGGTCTAAGAAAACCTAAAGCAGGTGTTCTTCCTCTAAACAGTTCATAAGGTGTCTTGTTTTTAAATTGAACTACTAAAACCCTGTTTTACACATAATAAGCAGTATTAACTACTTCAGCCCAAAAAGTCATAGGTAGCTTAGAATCAGCCAACATGGTTCTAGCAGTCTCTATTAATGTTCTATTTGTTCTCTCAGCAACACCATTCATAACTCTATTTTTAAATTCTGTCCCATTATCACACCTGATGATTTTAACTTTCCTATCCACTAGGTTTTCTACTTTATTAATGAAAGTCTTAAGTATGTCAGATGTCTCATCCTTAGTTCCAAGGAAGAAAACCCATGTAAATCTTCTATAATCATCAGTTATAACAAGACAATATTTCTTATGCAAAATACTACTCATAGAGGTTGGACCAAACAAGTCCATATAAAGCATATATAATGGGTGAGTAATAGAGTTAAGGGTCTTGGGCTTACAAGAAGCTCTGTGTTGCTTACCCTTAAGACAAGCAACACATGTTTGGTTATTTTCAAACCTTTTCTAAGGCAAACCTCTTACCAAACCATCTTTTACAATTTTGTTAATGGTTTTGAAATAAATGTGACCAAGTCTTCTATGCCAGAGCATTGACTCATCGCTTTTGCAAGAAAACAAGTAATATGCTCTTTGGAAACAATATTCTTCATATCAATACTGTATAAATTGCCTTTTCTAGGAATCCTACTCAACACTTGACTTTTATCAGGCAGCTTAAAATTAGGAGAAAGGACAAGACATTAAGTGTTAGTAAAAAGAACTTTGTTCTTTTTGTCACATATTTTTGAGACACTAAAGAGATTATACTTAAGTTCTTTCACAAAATACACATCTTCAAAGTCAAGATTTCCAGACCTAATAGTGCCTTTACTAGAAATCTTTCCACCTATACCACCTCCAAAGCTAACATATCCTCCATTCAGAGCTTTGAAATCTGAAAGGTATGACATGTTGTCTGTCATGTGCCTTGAACATCCACTATCTGTATATCCTTGATCTTCTTGTTTAGCACTTGAATGTTCCTGCACATGAAAGAAAGGAAATTAGTTTCCTTTAGGGACCCAAGCAATCACTGACTTGGATCTACCTCGTGTATCAATATAATTGTATCTCTCAAAAGTTATTGATGCACCATTGAGTTTGATAGAAGGATTAGTTCCTTTTGGTCTCCATACCCAACGTGCTGAGGCTTTCATAACATTTCCCATATTTGCCTTGTTGGTGTTCACAACTGTAGCAGTAGAAACTTTTGGCCTAGCAGTAGAAACTGCTGACTCAGTTAGTTTAACTTTAGGTACCTATTTCATGTTGTGAAAAACCCTTTTCTCATAAAGGGACCTTTTTCATGTTTGTGTTATTTTAACAAAAGTTGTTATTGGTTTTACACTTGAAACAGTTTGTTTATGTCACACCCCACTAGAAGCCGAACCACGAGGTGCAACGAAATGTAACATAGCATAAGATATTATAATAACACCATATGATTTAAGTAATCAACTTACAACGTTGCATAAAGAATTTTGTACAAAACTAAATAAATAAAACATAAGTCTTAAATTTATTCAAATGTAATGTCTTTAGAAAATGTCTTGGCTAGGTCAACTCGGTCTTGAAATGAGAACGAAGTATAACTTCAAAATGTAATGCCTTCAATAAATCACTATCGATCACCTGAAAATGATACTCTAAAATGTCAACATAAAGTTGGTGAGTTCGTGAGTTTAAAGTAAACAAAACTAGGTTGCCATGCATAAGTATTTGAGACAGGTGTGCATATAAATAAAGAATAGGGCAAGTAGAACAAATTGAATAACCATCATCTACCATATGAATACCACACATTTGCCTAACTCTTCATCTCCGAAATATGCGCATAGCATGCAAAGCCTACCAGCTGGAGCTACTACATGAGTCTTGAATAATCTTGAATAACCATAGTGTGTCAAGTGGAAATAAATCCATGACATATTGAATATACTGATAACACTACTAAAGCACCTAGCATAATTATAAGCACACACTTGTCTAATAGTAATAAAAGTTGAGCATAGCATAAAATGAATTTGAGTATCATTCTCCTCCAAGGAAAACATAAGTGGAAATGGGGCCACGAAAACTCACCTTGAAGCGAATGAGATAATGAAACAAGTGCAAGCAAATAATCGAAGGAATCACAAGCTACTCTTTCTTCAACGAATCTACACGCATTATAGATCATATATTACTAATAAGCTCATTTATAAGTTCATTACTGATTTTAAGACTTATTGTCATGATATTACCATATTTTAGGGATTTAAGGTTTATAACGTGAATTTAGTTCATAATTTTATGATTCTAAAGATGCCTCAACCGGGCTTCTGAGGTTCTAATATTTTACCCAAAGGCACCTATATATGTCTAGTACATCTTACAATTTTTATAGATTTTATCTTCAAGTGTAGGTATCAACCAAAAAATCATTTATCCCAACTTATCCAGAAAATGACCTATTAGCAAACCATAAAAGTTTGTTTTTTAAAAACACACTTGTACCGTTCAGAAAAATTCACAAAAATTCCTGTAACTAGCCAACACACTGAATATTCATCTGCTAAAATCTGAGGTTCTAATTCATCATGGTGTGAGAATTAAAAATCATAGAAATTTACTGCTTTTCAGACTTCCAAATATAGTTTTGACACCCAAATCTATAAAAATCAGAATACTGCTTTCCCTACCTCCAATGACTACGAAACTTAATATACAGCAAGAATACATCATAAACATAATTTAAGGCTTTGGACTCAGTTTAAAACTCTTAGTCATCATCAGATTAGACACCCTTTTTGTTGAACCAATTTTTGGACAGCACGTAATTGGGACAGCAAATAACTCTAACCTAACTCTTTTAGATTCAGATTTTGCAATATGGTTTGACATAGGTTAACACTTGTTTATGTATTTGTTGTGAAGAGTGTGAAGTCCTCGTGGTTAGGTTAGGACTTAGTTGAGTCTTTGTATGAAGACTTGGATCGGGATAGGATGGAAGTGTGTCTTGTGTGAAGGCTTGGATCGGGATAGGATCCAAGTGTGTCTAAGTATGTTATGTGTGAAGACTTGGATTGGGTGAAGATCCAAGTGTGTCAAAGTGTGAAGATTCTAGTGAACGAGAGTGCTCGTTCGTGTGAAGGTTTAGATCCTGTGTCGATCTAAGTGGGACAAGAGTGCTTGTTCGTGTGGCCACGTTGGCCTTGGTGTAGATTGGTTCTAGCTACGATTAGGACTCGACATTCCACTTAGTGTCGTTAAACTTGGTGTAAGCTAGTGTACGGTTTGTTCCACCATAACGGAGCGTGTTGATTAGTGAAGTAACTCTCGAGCGTGGGACTCGGGGAGTGGAGTAAGAGGAAGAGGTACTTTGTGCCGAACCACTATAATTGCATTACATTTATGTTTGTGTGGCTTGGTGTGTATGTGTTTGTGATATCAACTAGTTAACTTAGAAAAACAAAACATAAGAAAACTTAATAACATATAACAAACTCGCCACTGACGGCGGTCCTTTAATAGGGCAGCGGTCCCAAATATATATGGGACCGTCTAAACATATTGAGGACCGTCCACAGTTTAATCACAAATAGCTAAATACTTTTAATCTCGTGATATTTCTTATGCTTATGTGATTGCTTGTTATGAATGACATAACAACTATTCATATTTAGTCACGCTTGATCGGAAATTTGATACGAAACATTTTGTAATTTTAAAAAGGAACGTATTCACCCCCCTCTACGTTTCTACAATTGGTATCAGAGCCAAGTCACTCTAGTTTTCAAAACAAATGGTTTTTAAAATAGAGTATAGTCCACGTATCAAATTTCTCATTAAGAGAAATTAAATATGAAAAGTATTTATGTTGCTAAACTTGTGCTAGAATTATTTGTTGCTTAATTCGTAATAGTTTTGATGGTTAAATGCACACCGTATACTAGCTTGAAAAAAATGAATTTTTACACGAAAACTGTTTTTTGGCTTACTGGTGGCGGTCCCTTATCTCTGGGCGGTCCTTTATCACTAAGGGACCGTCTGGTATTTAAGGGACCTCCACCAGAACAATGTCAATTTTTGAAAATTCATATAAAATCAACCGTAAGTTCATAGGAGTCGTGCTACCCGCCATTTTAAAGGTAATTAAATGTACTTTTATCTAAAAGTATTTGAAATGATTGATTCCAAACTTATTTAAGTAGTAAATGCAAGATACTTCATAGTGGTCAAAATCTTTTGTTACGTTGTAACGTAAAACTTGCATTCTACTCTTACTTTCGAGTCGGACACTTCTAGTAAATGAATCTTTGAAAAATGGAGTCTTCATGTTTTCAAAATATCAATCTCAACTATTTTTTTTAAATGGGGAGGAAACTATTTCGGTTTAAAAATAAAATCAAACTATGTATACATTGTTGTATCTAACATACAAAATGATTACAAATATCTTTATGTGTGCTATGCTAAATGATTATTGTTTTTGATTGCTCGCTTATGTTAAAATGTTTTAGTAAATCACTTAAATGAATAGACTATGTTAATTAATCATGTTTATCGAAAACATTTGTCTTAACACAATCATCTCTCCAAATGTTCAAGTGTTAAATTATGACACCTAAAAATAGTTAAAACTTAATCAAGTGTTCAACATGATTTCTAAAAACATTACATGCACTTGTCTTGGTTGGCCATAGGTTGTCTAATCAAGATAAAGGTTTATAACAATACATTAGTATTTATATAAAGGAAAATGTATTCTTGAACCTTGCATGTATTTAAACACACACACTAACTGATTCAAACATGTAGTCATAAATTATTTTTACATATGTAGTATATTGTATAAAAATGGTTTGGATAATTATTTTTATACTGATGTTATGTCAAAAACCATGCATAATATACATATTAATAAATAGTTTTTAGCACACCAAAATAAATGATAATTTTGAATCATTAAGTTAACATGACATTATTATTAACCTCGCACATACAACAAGTATTAAATTTGATGGACCACATTCTATAAATCTTTACTTATTTTTCTTTATTAAAAAAGAGTGGTTGTGAGGGTCAAGAAAGATTTCGAGCTTATATCGATTCATTATTCAAAAAATGATTGATATTATTATCGAATCTAATTGACAAGTTTTTGAGTGTGGACATGAAATTGGAGTCATTATTTGTTTAGCTTAAAAATATAACAAAACATATCCTCTTGAACCTACATACTCAATCACACTCGATTGGTATGAAAATAATAACGTCCTTCTCAAGACGAAAAGAATATGCATCGGATCATAACTTACACTTGTGTTGATGATGTCATATTGATTCTTCTTCTCCAAAGGTTGTGTTCCAAACATTAAACTAATATGTTTAAAAGATGCTTAAAATATACAACAAAGTAGGATTGACGACTTGGATGTTTCATCCGAAATATTCAAGCAATTTACATTGCAACGCAATTTGTAAACACTATTACAATTATGGGATTTTGACACACATGCTATTTTTTGAATGGCCACACTGTCTGATTTTTATGTAACTAAATGTACCAGAATAAAAGAAACAGCCACACTTGATTCGACTTGTGTGACCATTTCGGAAGTTCATTGTCACACATTTGAATATTTATGTGCCTATAAGGAACTGGCATTTTTTTATTATTATTTAGTCACTTATAATTTGAGACGTGTGACAGATACAAAAAAGTTTGAAACATTAGTCACACTATATATATACATATGTGACAAATTTTGGTCACACAATTGAATAGTGTGACCAAAATCCATATATGGTCACATGAAGTAATTTTGTATGTGGCTAAATCATATAGTCAAGTTTGTCACACATTATTTAAAAGTGACTAATATTTTTTGCTGAATATTTAGCCACATGAATTTGAAATGTGTGACAACTGAAAAGTAAGTTTGAAACATTAGTCACGATATGCATTTAAAGTGTCACACACTTGAACAGTGTGACCAAATGTTATATATGGTCACACTTTTGCTTTTATAGTTCAAATATTTTATAATATTTCTCAAATTTTATATCTCCCTCACATATTTTCACTACTCTTTATATTACATGTTTGTTTATATTTGCTAGTAGTTAAATTGATATCACATAACAAGTAGAATTCAACAAGTTTACAAATGTAAATTAACCAGACCTAAAAATGGTGAAACGCTTTAGAAAGTTTAAAAGAAACGGAGAAACTATTCAACCCTCCCCCTTCTAGTTTCTACAATTGGTATTAGAGCTTCGTTTATCAAGATCTTTAAAGTATACTGTACTTTAAAACTTGAATCGGTCTATGGAATCAAAAAATATCTAGAAGGGCGTTCTTTGAATGGGCCACTATTTTTCGAAAATGAAAATTTTCTCATTTGGAAAAATGAATTTGAAAGTTATGTGAAATCAATAGATCAAAATCTTTGGCATGTCATTTCAATTGGTAATATTTCTTTTAATGATAGAAAATTTCGAGAATCAAAATTTCATAAGAAACTTTTGGAAAACATTGAAGCAAAATTATTGGTTTATGAATCTTTGCCGAAAATTGATTTTGATGAAACAATTTTATGTCAAGTGGCAAATGACATATGGTAAAATGGTTTAAACTTGCATCAAGGAAATGGTCGAGCCAAAGATGTTGAAAATGTTTTATTAGAAAAACACTTAGTTTTAGTGGAATAGTGTACTACTAGTTCCAATGTTTTTATTGTAGGAAATGTCGCCGACAAGGATCACACAACCAATCTAGTTGATGCACTAGTCTTCAAGTCTTGAAGTGATGTTTATGAAGAAGACACTATGTGGTTTTTAATGTGTAAAGAAAATTGCTAGCGGACAAGACAATGTGCACCTTGTATGTGGAACTAATCAATTAGTTGATTCACCAAGTGAGTGTCATCAAGTCTTGCATCACATACAACACATGTTATGGTTATGTATTATTAAGGATAGCTAGAGGCCAAGGTAAATTTTCTTACAACCTTGACTATTATGCTTTCTATTTGAGTGTTTGCTATATTATTATGTGACTATGTGATTAGTTATTACTCGCTTGCATGCTAGATGATATTTGTGTGCTAATACGTGCTAGATGCTTTGTGTTATTTAGATGTTTTATCTAAGTGCTTATCCTTCTTTGGATTCATGCAAACTATTTGGAAAAATAATGGTCTTACCATAACCATTATTAATATAGAAATCTTGCGTCATTCAATCACTATAGACGATGTACACTCGTTTAACTCTTTATCCCATCTCTAGTTCTCGTCTATGACTTCTATTAAAATCTACATGATTGACTTCTAGCCTCTCCGATACAAATCTCGTACCAAAGCTTCATCTCACTCATTACACTTTCACTTCTTCTGTTTCGACTCAAATTCCGCTCGTCATTCAAGCGTAACGAGTCTTTTCGTTTTCTTCTGTCTCGATTCTACTCCATACCCATTCCTTAGCCTACTCGTGCGTATTAAGTCTATTTTGTGTCTTAAAATACAAAGATTCATGTTTTAAAACGATTTAAAACCAAAGATTTTCCATAATGACCAAAACACCAAAAACCGGCAAAAACCTCACACCTACTGACGACGGTCCCTTATCGACTGGCGGTCCCTTATCAATAAAGGACCGTCCAGTTATTTCAGCCAATACCCCGTTTTTCTTATGCAAAACATCCAACACTAAACCAAACACTCCCCTTTTGCTGATTAAGTGACGAAAAACTCGACCTTACTCCTATACTTACTAATCACTCCATTATAAGTTAATTTATTTAATTTCATCCAATTATTTCGAATTAAATTATTGGGGTTCATATGAACTTGAAATTAAAAGTTGGGGATTCTCATTTCTTTACAAAATTAACAACAATTGAAACCAAATCTAAACAACGTAGCTATAATAACATGCAAATTAACATACGAATTAATACAATTAGTAAATTTTGAAAATGGGTCTAAAATGAGGTCATCCCCAATTCAATTTTACTATGGTTAATTTTGCTTAAGCACGTAACAAAAACGTAGTTATGCATTGTTAATACATGTCATAAACGTTTTCATAACCATGCAACAAAATAAATCAGGAATTTCAAATTTTAAATAAATTATGGTATAAAGGTGTGTTTGGGATAAATATAAAAAAAATTATAGGCTAACCAACTTAATATTTACTTTACTTCATATTTCTTATATAGGAAAAACATGCCTAAACCAAACTGGGTTGATCACACAAAGACACGCGACTACATACCCATCCTTTCCACTGAGTACCCTTCACCTCTTTCCCATAATTTCCAGTGAATTGAAAAACGTTGTATTCATGAAGGTCGAGTCATGTATCCTGATTTTGAGGACTTTAACCACCTTGAAACTAAACTTAGTTCTGTTAAACTAGATTGTCTTTACAAAATAAATGAGTTAATCGTTCCTCGTTTTATCCTAGGTTCTATAGTCAGTTTAGGTTGAGAGTTGAGTCCATGAACGAACTCTATGTGGAGTTTGTCATTCAAGAAAAATTGTTTTCAGACTCACTTCCTGATTTTGGTCAAATCCTTAGTGTTCCTACCACGGGGCAATGCTCGGTTACTGATGAATGGAGCCTTGATACTCTTGTCAGAAGTACCCCTAGACATGGTAAATATACCACCATTCCCCCAACTCCAAATAAAATTAGGACTTTCATTCTAAAACCACGAACCTCACTTCCTACCCGTACTCACAAAGGCAAGAAAATTCCCATTGAAGAAAACCAAATCCTTACAAAAGAAATTCAAAATCACCTCAAAACTTTTGAAGAGATCATACGTGAAAACGCCTTTTTCCTTGGTGGCAATCGGGATCATCTTCCCGCTTGTCTCGGTCACATGCTTTATTCTGCTGTTACATTGACAACCTACAATCTAGCATTCTACATGGTCAGGAGAATAGAATTTGTCACCAAAAAGCCTAAGCTAAATCTACCCTTTGGTATGATTTTAACTCGTTTGTTCAATCATATCATGGATGAATTTCCGGAACTCAAATCGGAAAAGTACCTTATCCATGATCGTGTCATGTTCCCGCTCACTACTTATATTGAGCGTAAGACAAGGTCTGATTCAGGGTCAAAAAGGACCTTGTTTCCCGATTCAATCCTCCCATGATTCATCCTCTCATCACATAGATGATGATGAACACATTGGTAGTTCCAATGCTAATGCCTCTTCTTCATCCCAAAAACTCTTGAATGCCCTTCCTCAAATCCCTCAAAATCTTGATTCATAAGATCCATCTGTGATCACTCTTCTGACTCAAATTCGAGATGAGCAAAGGAAAGGATTGAAGTCAATCAAGAATCTCCTCAAGAAAAAGAAGAAGAAGTAAATGTTATTTGGAGTGAAATCATTTCATGACTATGTGTAATGTACTTGATACAACTATGTTTATTTTTATTTGTGCAAACTCTTAAGACATGCTTAATTGTTGATTATGTTTGGATTTGGATGAGATTATGAGATGTTTAGTTGATTTATGACATCTTTTATTGTTAAACTTATGTTTATGCAGTTCTGTGACAAATGGGAATGAATTGTATATGCAGGTTGCAGAAATGAAAAACTGGGCAAAATCCCGAGAACTCACTGCCGACGGTTCTTTATTGACCCAATGGTCCTCCAGTGATAAGGGACCGTCTGGGATTTAACAGATCGTCCCTCTAGGATCACGGATTTTCGTACTGTTTTCTTCTTTCTTGCAATCCTAAACCTATTGCATGATTATTGATACGTGGGAATTGCGCCCTCGCAACAGGTTTTACCTCTCAAGGGATCTCGAGAAGCTTACAACCCCCACCAAGTAGTGTACCTGTTCGTTGTAGTATAGTATAGTGACAAGTACCAGGGGATTGATCGTTCAACTCGGGAATAGTGTCGCTAGGATTAGAAAGCCTACTAAACTAGGTCTAGAGGTGAGGGATGATTCTTTTTGTATTTTTATATTTTATAGAAAGCAATTAAAATATTGGTTTTTGAAGGAGTGGGCGAAATTAGTTGCTAGCCAACTAACCCAATTAACTTCTAATGCAATCAAAATAAAATAACAAAAACAATGAAAATAAAACTATTATACTAATGTGGTGGAAACAATAATGAGAAAAGTTGTGTTTACTTAGATTTCATTACTCCATAGATATATTTTACAGGTTGATTAGCTTATTACAATTGCATGGATGACGGGTCATATTCCTTAATACTAGTCGTAGGGCCGTGTACAATATTCCCTAACTCTATAAGATCCTACTTCACTCCTATGTCGAGCCGTTAGAAGCTCCTAACATGGGATCATTAGAATTCTCTTACGCATTAAATACAACCAAAAATCATAGTACACCTCCGATCATGTTTCTTAAGATGTTCAAGCAAGTTACCAATGGAAGTCTGCCAGTTTTCTTAAGCCTAACATCGAATACAATCATCCGTAACAATTATAAAAAAAACAATCAACCCATAATTAACATCTAGGTTTCACTACATCTAAGCAAACACAAGAAAGATCTAGCCTAGCATGTTAAAGAGAAGACAAGTGTAAGATATAATCACACAACACATAGACATATTGAATGATTTGAATGAACACTTATCTTCAATTGAACATGGAATAATCAAGGGGTTGAAACCCTTGAAAAAGCTGGAAAATTCGACCTAGGGTTTATTCCCTCAAAGTTGCACACTAATGAATAAAAATTGGAAAACTATATATAGAGTTTACAACTTGACGGCGTCATGTATTAGCTCGTGACGCCGTCAACTCACCACCATGATAAAATCGTATTGCCTATATCCATTTGTGATGCCGTCATGTGGAGAAATACTCTGGGCCGTCACTAGTAATTGGACCCTGACGGCCTTGGTGACGCCGTCAGGACATAAGCTTGAAAACTCTCTAGGCCGTCACGTTATACGTTCCATATCCACCTTTTTTGTAACCCTTGACGCCGTCATGTGTAGAGGCTTGATGCCGTCAGGTACTGTTCCAGCAAGGAATTTTGAGACTTAGCCGTTTTCTTCACTTTTATGCTCCAAAAACGTCCAAAATGCTTCATTTTCCAGATTCTTCCTCAAAAGTACCTAAAATGACAAAAGGAACGATTTAGGGAAATATTTGATCAAATAATCTCGAATTTGGGCTTAAATGACCCCTTAAAAGCGATATACTTTTCGCCTCATCAAATACCTTACACTTGAGATTTGTTTGTCCTCAAGCAAATGCGCTTTTATTCTAATCAAAATACAAGTTAGGGGTCATTTAACACTAATATAAAAGTAATTACAACAAATAATCGTTCCACTAAAAACCAAAAACAAGCACGAAGGTCATACACTAGCACCTCACAAATAGTGTTTAGATACTAACATCTCTCGGGTGTAATAAAGTATGTATCACAATATGGAAATGGAATACATCTCTCACTACTTGTCATAGCAAAATAGATTACCATAGGCTTGGGAAATGATCAAACCTCCACCACTTGGCGTAAGCACCTAGGATAAACTAACAAAGAAGTCTTTTAAAGGGTTATAATGTTAGGTGTAGGGATATGGAAAACACGGTTTTGTTGGATAAAGGCAATATTTACTGGTGGCGAGTTAATCATCTTGGTTAATTACATGTACAATATGGTTGCTAAGCCAAGACTCGACTCGACTTAAGCTAATAAATCAAAAATAACAAAAACATAAAATAAACATAGAATGAAACGGGATTGTAGTCCGTATGTTTTTTCTCTTTTTTTCTATTTTTTTTCTTTTTCTTGATTATTATTATTATTTTTTTTTTGCATACACTCTTACCCTACCATCCAAAATAATACATCATAGGGAGTGTACATTCCCTTTACACTTGAATTTTTACATACTTTACAATAAACTAATCTAATGACTGGAATAAAGATAATCAAAACACTTGGAGTACTTTTTAAGATTAACGTACATATGGGGTAATAATTTAATGTTCTTTCTCATTACTCCATAACACAAGTACTTTACCCATGAGTCCTAATCGTCCCAAAACAATGTGTACAAGATATGACTCGACTTAGCAACCATGTAATTAATTAGACAATTAACTAAGGGTTTAACATGTAACAATAATGCACTAAAGATGAGTGCATACACGGAAGGCTAAGGCGATTTAGTTGCACATTTGGGTGGGTTGTAACAAATTCTTCCTTTAAGTAAGATGCTTAAAGTTAGAAACGAAAATATAGGCTCGGAGGGGTGTACTAGGGGTATCGTGTACTAAAAATGAGTACAACGCTAAGGTGTGGGAAAAATTAATTGACTTTACTAGTCAAGTAATATGGCTTAAATAGTCAAGTAATTATAATACGGGTTAAACACAAGGGTGATCCTAATGCCTCTTATCATGTAGTAAATCCTACTACACGAATGTAGTCTCACTAGCGGTCTCGGGATGCATCACTAACGCAAGTTCTAGAATCTAAATGCTACCGGTACACTCATAAGCACTAATAATAAATGTTTTTCCAATCAAATTTAAAGGCGAATCTCTCATATCCGGGTGGAAAATTTTTCTGAATGGTACGGTTTTGTGCTAGTCATACGACTCCTATCCATGAGACGCTTGTTAAGGCTAAAGTTTCACTCCTAAATGTTGTAAAAAAAAATTTAATTTGGCGCTAAAATTACACTAACAAGTATTTCTCTTAGTTTTATTACACACCTACCATCGAACAAACAAACTCAAGTGCAATTGTATACTATAAGGTATCATCATTTACCCTCCCCTTACACTTAGGATGAACATTGTCCCCAATGTTCAATTAAAGGATGTAAAAGTAGAATAGGTAAAAGAATGAAAACAAATACTCCCCTAATTCGTTCGGTGTGGATAGTGTGTCAACAAGGTTAGATCTTCCTCCAAGAAAATGAACGTTCAAAGCTTCCCTTCCAGAAATATAAATCATCTTCTTGTCATATATAACCTGTTAAACCTGAGAAAACAATCAAGGCAACCTCGCGTAAAATTGGCGGCAATCTATATATACTAACAAATCCTAGAAAGCAATTTAAGATATAATGCTTGTGGAATGAATGTTTGCAGATTTTCTGGAGTTTATAAAACTAAAGAATTAACAAAAACTTTAAGACTCCGTTAGAAAAACAAAACTCGCAAAATTTCCAGAATTTTACACGTGACGCCGTCAGGTATTAAATCCTGACGCCGTCAGAAGTGACCTGCAAAACATCATTATGCCTCGATACAAGCATTTGACTCTAACAATTACTAATATATATGCTAATTTAATATTGTGGCGAATCATGATCATTTTCGTTCTTATAAACAAATTTGGGGTTTCCCCTTACATTTAGCTTTTGCAAAATACCTTTATATGAAGTTAAGACAAAGTTAAACAACAAAATAAAGCATTTTCACAATTTTAGTATGAAACATGATCTACCAACAATAAAAATAAAGCATGCATACGGAAACAAATAACATCAAACAAATCAAACAAATAAAAACACACAAAACATGGGTTGCCTCCCAAGAAGCGCTTTTCTTTATTTACGAGTCTTGTAGCTAGACTCAAGGTCATGGGCTATCAGGTGACCTCATCTTCAAATGTTACATCCTCCTCACTAATCATCTCATTACCAATTTCTTGATAATGTTTTACGCGTTGTATGTTGACAGTGAACTCTCTATTTTCATCGTCCATTAACACAACAACACCCGTTTTAGAGGAACTTTTCACTGTAAATGGCCCATACCATCTAGACTTAAGTTTCTCGGGAAATAACCTTAACCGAGAATTATACAATAGAACTTTGTCTCCTTCTGAGAACTCCTTAGGTTTCTTAATTTGCTGGTCATGCCATCTTTTTGCTCTTTCTTTATATGTAACGGAGGCTTCATACGCTTCTAGCCTTAACTCATCGAACTCATGGAGTTGCAAGAACCTGTTTGTTCCAGCGATCGTATAATCCAAATTACATGCCTTAAGTGCCCAATAAGCCTTGTGTTCAAGTTCCACCGGAAGGTGACACACCTCGCCATAAACCATGCGGAATGGGGTCGTTCTAATAGGTGTCTTGTAGGCCGTTCGGAATGCCCATAAGGCCTCATCGAGTTTAAATGACCAGTCCTTTCTGTTTTGATTAACCGTCTTTTCCAATATTCTCTTAATTGCCCTGTTGGTGTTTTCGACTTGACCGTTGGTTTGTGGGTGATAAGCGGTGGAGAACCGGTGGGAAACTCCATACCTCTTCATGACCTTTTCCATTTGCGCATTGCAAAAGTGGGTCCCCCTATCACTAATGAGAGCTTTAGGAATGCCGAACCTAGCAAACAACTTTTTCAGAAAATGAATAACTACCCTGGCATCGTTGGTCCTAAGGGCATGTGCCTCCACCCATTTTGAAACATAATCAATGGCCACTAAAACGTATTCGTTCCCCCCTAAAGATGGAAAGGGTCCCATGAAATCAATTCCCCAAACATCGAAAACCTCACAAACTTGTATAAAATTCTGAGGCGCTTCATCTCTACTTGATATATTCCCGGCTCGTTGACATGCATCGCATGCTTGTATCATCTCCTTTACATCACAAAATATTGTGGGCCAATAGAATCCTGCATCAAAAATCTTTCGTGCGGTGGTGTTTATCCCATGATGCCCCCCAGAAGGGCCCAAATGACATTCTTTCATAATCTTCATCGCCTCTTTTCCCGAAACACATCGCCTGATTCTTTGATCAAGACATCTTGGGAATAAGAAGAGTTCGTCCCAGAAGTAGTATTTTAGTTGGGCAAAGAACCTTTTCTTTTCATGTCTAGTCATGTGTTCCGGAATGAGCCTGCTTGCAAGATAATTAGCATAATCAGCGTACCATGGTTCAGAATCTGTTATTGACACGAGTTGTTCGTCAGGGAATGAATCCCGAATTTGACTTTTGTCAAGCTCACTAAGAGAGGTGATCAGCAGCCAAATTCTCTGCCCCCTCTTATCAAGAATTTCAACATCAAATTCTTGTAACAACAAGATCCACCGAATTAGTCGTGGTTTAGCGTCTTGCTTAGCAAAAAGGTATCAGAGAGCCGAATGATCAGTAAAAATGACCGTCTTTGAAAGGACAAGATATTGGCGGAATTTGTCGAAAGCGAACACCACGGCTAATAGTTCTTTTTCGGTGGTAGAATAATTCTCTTAAGCGGGATTCATAGTTTTGCTAGCGTAGTATATTGGTTGGAATTGTTTGTTACACCTTTGGCCTAATACTGCCCCAACAGCATAGTCGCTAGTATCACACATGATCTCGAAAGGTAACTCCCAGTTGGGTGTAACCATGATTGGGGATTGCGTGAGTTCCTTTTTCAAGAGATTGAATGCATCCTTGCATTCTTGGGAGAAATCGAAAGGGGCATCCTTAACAAGCAATTGAGTCATTGGCCGAGCTATTTTAGAGAAGTCCTTAATGAACCTCCTGTAGAACCCGGCATGACCCAAGAAGCTACGTATTGCTTTAACAGTCGTGGGATAAGGTAGTTTAGATATAGCTTCAAACTTTGCTTGGTCCACCTCAATCCCATTTCCTGAGACCTTATGCCCAAGCACAATCCCTTCTTTTACCATAAAATGGCATTTCTCCCAATTTAGGACCAAGTTGGTTTCCTCGTAACGTTTGAGCATTTTTTCGAGGTTAGCGAGACAGCGGTCGAAAGAGTCCCCGAAGACTGAGAAATCATCCATGAAAACTTCCATGCTGTCTTCCATTAACTCGTGAAAGATTGCGGTCATGCATCGCTGAAAAGTGGCGGGAGCGTTACACAACCCAAAAGGCATCCTCTTATAGGCGAATGTTCCATAAGGGCAAGTAAATGTGGTTTTTTCTTGATCCTTAGGGGCTATGGGGATTTGGAAATATCCTGAGAATCCATCCAAGAAACAGTAGTACTCGTGCCCGGACAATCTTTCCAACATTTGGTCAATGAACGGGAGGGGAAAGTGATCCTTTCTGGTGGCATCATTGAGCTTTCTATAATCGATGCATACCCGCCAACCAGTAACCGTTCTCTGGGGTACCATCTCACCGTTGTCATTTTTCACCACAGTCATTCCTCCTTTCTTTGGTACAACCTGTACAGGACTAACCCACGGGCTATCCGAAATCGGGTATATCTGCCCTGCATCCAAGAGTTTGATAACTTCTTTTTTCACCACCTCCTTAATGTTGGGATTCACCCTCCTCTGGGGTTGCACGGCTGGTTTATAGTCTTCTTCTATAAGAATCTTATGCGTGCAAAAGGTTGAGTCAATCCCCTTAATGTCGGCTACACTCCATGCAAGGACTCCTTTATATTTCTTTAGAACTCCTAAGAGTCTATCCTTTTGCTCATGTTCAAGGGAAGAGTTTATGAATACTGGTAGTTGATCCTCTCCCTGGAGAAAGGCATACTCTAGGTGGTTTAGGAGTTCTTTAAGTTCTAGCTTAGGTGGTTCGATAATGGAGGGCTTTAGCTTGTTTTTGAGCTTACGGAGTTCGAGCTGTTCATTGGTCTCTTGTCTGGGGTAGAAGGAGACTGCGCTAGCGCCCTCTGTCTTTTCCTCCTCCATTATGGGGAGGAAACTCTCATCCCGTAACCAGCCTTCTTTGATTTGTTCATCAACACAGTTGTCAATGACATCAGTTAGTTCATCGACCTCTCCGATGAAATACAGCCGGCTAGCTGCTTCGAGAGATAGATTCATAGTGTTTTTAATATCAAAGGTCAAGCTATCGGTCCCTACTCGTAAGGTTAACTTGCCATCGTGAACATCAATGACTGCACGAGCGGTGGCAAGAAAGGGTCTCCCTAAGATGATGGGCACCAGGTCATCCTCCTCCATCTCCAAGATCACGAAGTCAACCGGAAATTTGAATTTCCCTACTTTGACTAGCACATTCTCGCATATCCCCAAGGGATATTTGACCGATCTATCGGCTAGTTGGATGTTCATACGGGTAGGTTTTAGTCCGGAATATCCTAGTTTGAGGAACATGGAGTAGGGCATGAGGTTGATGCTTGCCCCTAAATCGGTAAGAGCATTCTTTATCGATAGAGATCCTATGGAACAGGGCAAGGTGAAACTGCTTGGGTCGTCTACCTTTTTTGGTAGCCCTCGTTGGGTCACCACCGAACATTCTTCTCCCAGAGTCACAAGACCTTCGAGTTTCTTTCGGTTGGCAAGCAATCTTTTGAAGTATGAGCTATACTTGGGCATTTGATAGCAAGCATCAAGAAGAGGTATGGTGACCACTGAATCTTTTAGATATGACAAGAATCTCTTTTTATTGTTTTCAATCTTCTGATTTTTTTAGGCGGGATGGAAATGAGATTCTCACAGGTTGGTTAGGTGGAGTTGGTGGAGATGGGGTCACCAGAGGAGGTTGTTCAGAAGCCTCGTTGCTCACATTACCTTCCTCCTCGCGGGGATCGTTTCGCTCAACGGTGACAGGATGTGGACTCGGATAAGGAGGGTCCTTGGTTGTTGTTCCAGCTCGAGTAGTAACCGCGAGCAGGGGATCTTTTTGGCTTACTGGGGGCCTGTTATGGCCATCAAGGGTGGCATTAAGCTTGTTGAACCATTTTTTCATGTCATTCTGTTGTTCAGCGATGAGCTCGTCAAGCCCTTTTAATTGTAACCCTTTTTCCTGAGTAAAGTGCCCAAGGTCATCCTCAAAAGTGCTCCTGATTTTGTATTCAGGGCCTTCCTCTCATTCTTTTCTTTTCACCAGATTCCCCCAAAGGGTATAATCATCGTTTTGGTAAAAAGGTAAAAGAGAGTGGTTTCTCCTCCGCATTCCTCTACCTCGTGTGGGCCCCCACAGTAATCGCAAATCAAGTAAGGATTTGAAAGTAGTCTAGTTGTTTGCGACCCTGCAAGGTATTCCACCCTTTCGTGAATTTTCCTTAGCCGATCTGAGGGTGTTTGTGTGATTTCGGATGTGCTCATAATCGAATCGGGTTCATCCCAAGTATCGTCCTGGTCTTGAGCATATTCCTCAATCCTATTCTACCCTTCCTCGGCGCTCAGATTAGCTATTTTCCCTTTTCTTGAATTATTGATTCTGTTCTGGTCGTTTGGGGAGACATTGTCGTAGAAGATTTGGACCAGAAGCCAAAGTTCGATGCCATGATGGGGAACTTTTCTTATTAAATCCTTGAATCTAACCCATGATTTATGGATGGGTTCGTCCTTTCCCTTTCGGAAGTGGAGGATCCTATCCCTAAATGCTGAGGTTTTCCCTGCTGGGAAGAACTTCTCATAAAACTTGGATATAAGTTGCTCCCGTGTAAAAATAGATTCGGAGGGAAGTCTATCATACCACTCTTTGGCTTTTTCATAAAGAGTGAAAGGGAAGAATCGTAATCGGGACGTGTTTCTAGTGGCCCCATCCGCATGGAGGGTGTCCACTATCTTCAAGAAATCCCTGATATGTTGAATTGGATCATCGGTATCTAGTCCACGAAACTTGCATACACTTTGGATAAGCCAAACATCGTTTGCACACAAGACCTCTGTAACAATTCGCATTTTCAGGTTAATTACTTTTCCCAGCAGGTCACCCAAGCCTGTACTACTCTCGCATGAGCACGCTTAACCGTATGGGCGATTAACCGTTAGACCACAAAACGCGTTTCTAAGACGATTTGAGTTTTCAACTTATTAGAAAAAGTCAACATATTTTTTCCCTCCTCCATTGACCAAAAATCATCCCTTGATGTTATAAGTCATTTCGTGATTTTTAGGCTTACGGTTTGATGTCTAAAAGACATTTAATACCAACCGACACTAGACTGAGCCCAGTCTAGACATTATAAGTCATTTTAAATCATTTTTATCACATTAGAAAAGTAACATTTTACTTTTCTCAATTTTACGCAATATTCGTACGTTTTACGTATTACGCGTTTTAGACCCGTGTTTCCAGTTTTTAGCAGGGTTTTACCACCCAAATGGAACCTACCACTCATTTTATATTTTATTATGGAACATATGGACATGTTTAACAATACTTTCAAGTTCCATAATTTTACGACACCCGGTTTTACGTTTTAAGGCTTAATCATTTACGATTGGCATTTCCCGAAGTCAAAACTAACCAAGTAACTAGGATAATATCATCACAAGCCAACTCATCCCCTCCTTATCCATGTGAACCGACTTAGGGGGGGGGAGTCACCCCTTGTGTGGCTTAATCTCATGCTTTGTGATCTAGGATCATTACAAGTGTTGAACTTGTTCACCAAACTTTGACTAGTCTTTGAAAGTAACCTCCTCAAGCCCATATAAATACCCCCTCCCCCCTTCCTTGTGCCGTGCATCCCCAACCCCAAAACCATTCCATCCTTAGTTCATTTCCATCTAATTTCTTGCAAGGTTCAAGTGCTTCTTCAAGTAGGAACCCTAGTTTGATCATAAGTTACCAAAAATCTTCCAAACCCTAGAATACTTGGTGATTTCTCTTGAGTTTAAATCCACTCAATTCACCTCAACCTTCATCATCCATCTTTCAAGATTACAAGGGTAGAAAGATTGCATGAAGTGAAGTGGGTTGAAGCAAGTCTATCAAAGTCCTTTTCCTTACATGTTAACTTCCTTTCATCTTTGAAAGCCAAAAGTTGTAAGCCAAACCCTAACATGATTCTTGTTAAATAATCATGTTCATGTTATTTACATGTTATTCTTGCTATATTATGTCTTGTAGTTATGTCCATGATGTATAAAAGTGAGTAAAACAAGTTATTGTACATGATTGATAAGACAAGTTACTATAACAAGCAAACTAGTGACTTTCTTGGTAAGACCTGATCAAAATGGTAAAAATATGATATTTGATCATTACATATTACAGTAGAGGACTTAACAAGGAAAACATAGCAATTTGAATCACCCAAAACGAGTATACGAGTCAAAAGTTACGCCTATTTGAATTTACCCAAGATTTCCGGCAAAACTGCCAAATACCATTCTGATCAAATTTGGGTTTTGAAAGTCACACTTCTGTTCCGATTCATCAAAAAGTTAAAACACGAAAGTTGTCCGGAACGACGTTTTCGTTCAGGAACAAAGAAGCTCGAGCCCTAAAGACGCTTTCTGAGTGATAAAATTCTTCAAATTCTAAACAGCCCATTTTTAGGCGAAAGTCGCTAGATTATGGTTATACTTTAAAAAGAACAAGAGGTCTTATGACCTATAATCAAGACCACAACCATGGCTAGAGCCAAGGTTGTGTCTCATGACCATGGAACAATGACCAAAGGTCATGGCTAGGCCATGACGAAATGACCATACAAGCTTACCAAGGCAAATACATGAACTAGAGAAGTTGACGATAACTTGAACATACAATTTGGATCTACTTCATCTAAAGGAACCATGAGATATTACAAAGAGAAAATGGTCATACAAGACTTATGAAACTACCCCTAATAACAACCTTCATGTACTAATAAACTTTCCTAAGTTTATTCAAATATCGGACATGTAACTTTTCGAATCAAAACTTATACTTTATCAACTACTACAATAGTATGGAGCCTCATGTGAGGAGTTCATTATGTAAGCCGTCGAGTTGAGTTGTGGATTTACGAGTTAAAGTGTCCTGGCTCCTCGAACGCTTACTAATATGACTTCTGAATTATGTCGGCCCGAACGGTAGTAAACGATATACAAAACATACATGTTTCATGAATATTTTCTTTCTAAGACTTATAATATATATCATACCACATCATGGACTAAGTGCAAGACATACATATATATTGGCATGTTTATGTTTCCTTAGACATTATTCCAAACTTAAGTTGCAACAATTATTCTAGGTTGTTCGTAGAAGTTCTTACGGCATATCCATCATTCTCATTATACAAACATCCAACTCAAGGTGAGTTCATAGCCCCACTTTACATTACTTCAATGTTTTACAAACCCTTGGGGGGAATACATGCTATTATTTTTCTACTCGAACACAATGCTTTCTACTGTATGCTATTCGACCATGTTTTATTATCACTAAGTAACATCCTTGTCAAACCAAGATCCCTTATTATGAACCATTTAATCACTTGCGAGGGTTACTTGCAAGTGAGCGCGAATATTGTGAATAGGCCTATTGGGATTGACGAATCCCATTTGTTTTGACTAAGTTCAAACAAATGCATTAATATTTGAGACATTAGGTATGACGGCAAAGTACCTACCGGGATAAATCTGCCGATCGATATTGGTACACGTTAACGTTTTGGTGTCATAAGCTTAGTGTATAATACATTTTATGGGCGTATAATAACGTAGCCTACCTGTTTTGTTTTCCAAACATTGGTGTGAGTCTACAGCTCACACTACGATTATTGTGTTCAAACGATTTAACTACAAACACTACGATTATTGTGTTCAAACGATTTAACTACAAAAACTACGATTATTGTGTTCAACGATTTACTACCAACACATTGTGTTCAAACATTAAACAAACTCTATGAATATCACTCAACCTTTGTGTTGACCTCTCAAGCATGTATTTCAGGTTCATGACGATCAAGGATGGCACGGAAGGGCACGGATACTCAAGAGGGCTATAAATTTTTATTATCATTCAAAAACTCATTTATTATACATTGTAAACATGGAACCATTTGGGACCTCATTTTGTAATCTCTGATATTTATACAATTTGAATGATAAATCTTTTAAAACGACTCAATTGGAGTTCGTTTTCTATTATTGTGACTATTGTGCCGTCGAGTAACACCCAGTTCGAATTCCGCTGCAACCATGAATTGGGGGTGTTACAACCTCATCGGTGTGTTCGTTTGGGAAAACAATGGCATTTGAGAAGCCACGAGGATTCGGGGAGGAGTAGTCCTTAAGGCGCTTACAGGTGGGAGTTTCGGGGGTGCTCATATCGTTGTTGGATTGGGGGCTAGAGGGTGTGAGGTGATTATCTGAATCCTCTTCAGAAAGGGCCTCATCAAAGTTAATGGCTATGCTCGATGGTTCGGGTGTTGAGAGAGATTGCTTTAGCTTATGCATTTCCATTTCAGGTTCTGCATATGGAAAAACGAGATTTCTTATGGAACTACGACTCCTAGTGACTCTAAGGTTAGAGAGATCTTCATTTGCCATGATGGCGGATGGTAAAGGTTACGAACAAAGAAACGAAGAAATAAGATAGACTAAAGAAAACCTAAAAATAAAAATGAAAATCTTACTAGAAAGGAATCTAGCAAGTAGACCTAATAAAAAGAAATCCTAACCTAGACAATAACTATTTCCCCGGCAGCAGCGCCAAAAACTTGATACGTGGGAATTGCGCCCTCGCAACAGGTTTTACCTCTCAAGGGATCTCGAGAAGCTTACAACCCCCACCAGGCAGTGTACCTGATCGTTGTAGTATAGTATAGTGACAAGTACTGGGGGATTGATCGTTCATCTCAGGAATAGTGTCGCTAGGATTAGAAAGCATACTAAACTAGGTTTAGAGGTTAGGGATGATTCTTTTTGTATTTTTATATTTTATAGAAAGCAATTAAAATCTCGGTTTTTTAAGGAGTGGGCGGAATTAGTTGCTAGACAACTAACCCAATTAACTACTAATGCAATCAAAATAAAATAACAAAAACAATGAAAATAAAACTATTATACTAATGTGGTGGAAACAATAATGAGGAAAGTTGTGTTTACTTAGATTTCATTACTCCCTAGATATCTTTTACAGGTTGATTAGCTTGTTACAATTGCATGGATGACGGGTCATATTCCTTAATAGTAGTCGTAGGGCCGTGTACAATATTCCATAACTCTACAAGATCCTACTTCACTCCTATGTCGAGCCGTTAGAAGCTCCTAACATAGGATCATTAGAATTCTCTTACGCATTAAATACAACCAAAAATCGTAGTACACCTCCGATCATGCTTCTTAGGACGTTCAAGCAAGTTACCAATGGAAGTCTGCCAGTTTTCTTAACCCTAACATTGAATACAATCATCCGTAACAATTATAAACAAAAAATCAACCCATAATTAACATCTAGGTTTCACTACATCTAAGCAAACACAAGAAAGATCTAGCCTAGCATGTTAAAGAGAAGACAAGCGTAAGATATAATCACACAACACATAGACATATTGAATGATTTGAATGAATACTTATCTTCAATTGAACATGGAAGAATCAGGGGGTTGAAACCCTTGAAAAAGCTGAAAAATTCGACCTAGGTTTTATTCCCTCAAAGTTGCATACTAATGAATGAAAATTGGAAAACTATATATAGAGTTTACAACTTGACGGCGTCATGTATTAGCTCGTGACGCCGTCAACTCGCCGTCATGATAAAATTGTATTGCCTAGATCTATTTGTGACGCCGTCATGTGGAGAAATACTCTGGGCTGTCACTAGTAATTGGACCCTGACGGCCTTGGTGACGCCGTCAGGCCATAAGCTTGAAAACTCTCTGGGCCGTCACGTTATAAGTTCCATATCTACCTCTTTTGTAACTCTTGACTCCGTCATGTGTAGAGGCTTGACGCCGTCAGGTACTTTTCCAGCAAGGAATTTCGAGACTTAGTCGTTTTCTTCACATTTATGCTCCAAAAATGTCCAAAATGCTTCCATTTCCATATTCTTCCTCAAAAGTACCTAAAATGACAAAAGGAACGATTTAGGGCAATATTTGATCAAATAATCTCGAATTCGAGCTTAAATGACCCCTTAAAAGCGTTACACTTTTCGCCTCATCAATTATCACCATCTTACCATATTTAGATAAACAACTTGAAGTGCTTAATATTTCTTATGCTTTGCCAAAATTATAACCATGCTTGATTATTTAATCACCTCTCCTCTTCTCTAACCTCATTACAATCAATTCTTATTTCATCTTCATCACCTATAATGGCATCATCTTCCACCTCCTTGCCAAAATCAAACAAAGGACTCATAACCTTACTCAATTCACAACCACCAAACAAAAGGCCTAAGATCAAAATCATTCCACTACAAACCAAATTCATTGATCAAAGGACTTGTGGTCTAGTGGGTGGGGCTTAACTTGTTAAGCGAGCCACAAGTGGGAGTAGTACCGGATGGGTGACCATCCGGGAAGTCCTCACTTGTGGTCCACTTGTGGACCATATGTTCCGGAGATATTAGGCAATGAAGAGGAGAACCTGTAAGTCATTAGCTGCGCAGGTTCGAATCCAAGCCGGCCTCGGTTTTCATCCGGCCGTTTCTCCAGCGAGTAATCTCGTGTGGAGGCGGTACGGTTTCCGGGCGAAAGCCGTTTAATCCCCACTGCGCCAGCGTGGGCCCGGTTCAGACAACATAGTCTGGGTATGTGGTGGATGAGGGCCTACTATTTGGCAGGTGCGACTCTAAACCATACATGGAAAAAGTCACCTTTCAAAAAAAAAAAAAAAAAAAAAAAAAAACCAAATTCATTGATCTCACTCTCTGTGACACAACTCTCGCTCCAAAGTCACCACCATCATCACCTCAAGCACCAAGTGCACCACTCAAAACACCATCCACTAATGGAACATCCTACTCTTCATCAAAGCCATCATCTAGCTCAAAGCCAACATCATCACACTTCGCATCATTCATCAAAGACTTGTCTCCCTTGCTCACCTAATCTAGCTCGGGTGCTTACACTCCTTTTGTGAGTAATCAACCATCATCTCCTATCTCTTCTAGCTCTCCACCAAGAAACTCACATCACCTTGTAACAAACTCACCAAATCATACCACCACATCACCAAACGGGCCTTTAGAAAACACTCCTCCCACTCCACCATCATCTCCAAACCTTGGCAATCCCGTTCCCTACTACTTTGCTAACAACCACACCGTGGGATGTCCAGGTTGTTATTACAACTTCCATCTCATCTCTACTCTAAGAGATGAACTCCACACCATGTTTGGACACATTGAATTTCTTCTTGCTCAACAAAATGTGCAACCAACTCCCATTTCCACCATGCCACCTTCGGCTCCACCTTCACCCTTGCCATCATTCTCTCCACCCTCTAACTAGATATCCTCAAAATGTCTAGTTAAGAATAATCAAGTGGAAGCTATGTTTTGAGTCAAGCATGCTTTGGGAGATAGCTTGTTACATTAGTTGATAACTATTGTTGTAGTTTAATGATGTCGTATTGATGTGATGATTATGGTTGCTTTTGTGTACCTTTTATGTACGGAGTGAATGAATGATCATGTTTCTAGATTATGTTAACATGTTGTGATATGTGTCGTGGTTGACTTGAAAATGGACTAAAAATATTCAACCTTAAAAATGAGAAATTACTAAAAATCACAACACTTCTGCCAACATAGTCACCTTCTGGTGGCGGTCCTTTAATGGATCGGCGGTCCCATAATCATTAAGGGACCGTCCCTAGTAGGAGTCAAAATTCAAACTTTTTCCTTTGATTGTCTATTTGATTCATACTCTACCTACTTGATTTCACATTTACATTCATCTTATTTCTCCATACTCTTCTATATATATATATATCTATACTCCCTTATAAAGGAGCAATAAACACACCCTAATTCCAAACCTTACACCAAACCAAAATTTAAGATTCAACACCCGAACCTAGCCCCGAACCTGGGAGATATAAAAAAAACACTCAAACACAAACTCTCAAAGCTGATAACCTCACCCTCTCTCTAAAACACACATTACCACAAATTTCTCTCTCTAAAAACCCTAAACACATATGAACTCTCAAACCTATTTCACTATTAACTACGCCACCACCGTACGTCACTACAACCATACAGCACCACCTTTGAACCTCACGGCCATATAAACCAAGGGCTTTTCAAGTTTTAGGTATACTTTTGAGTTTTTTTAATAGATCTGTGTAAATTAATTAAGTTTTGAAAGTTTTATTTTATAGATCTCAATTTTTACAATATCTTTTGTATTTTTTACAGCCGCCGCCGTCCCCGCTGCTGTGGTCGCCGGACATAGTTTATTCGCCATTGTGGTCACCGGAAGTATCTGTTTCTACCGTAAATATTGTTGCGGCCATTTTATATTTCTAAAGGTTTTTCCATGTTTTGATGCCTCTTTGTAAAGATTTATGTTTTTCTTCCATGTTTTGAATATCTTTTTTAACGATATATATACTTTTATATAAAGTAACATTTTCTCCTTTTTTGCAGGAATCTTCACTACCAGTCTACCACCGGGAAGTTTCATTGTAATATTTGTTGGTATTTTGGTATAAAGTTCATTTGAAAAATATTTGTTGGTGTTATGTTAAAAAGTTCTTGCGTAAATTTTGTTTCAAAGTTTGTAAAGTTTATTGTTTCCATTGTTTGTAAATTTCAGTTTTTTTTTTTTTTTTTTTTTTTTTTTTTTTTTTTTTTTTTTTTGTGTGTGTAGATTTGTCATAAAAATTTGCGTAATTCTTTTTTGTAATTTTTTTGCAAATATTTTCGTCTTGCGTTTTTTTTTTAATTAACGTTTTTGTGTTTTTTAGACATGATTTTTCAGTGTGTTTCTTATAAATATGTTTTTTTTTTCTTTTTTTTAAGCTGATATTTTATTATTTGTGTTTCTTTATTGGTGTTTTTTCTTTATTCTTTATTGAATTTCAAATTTCAATTCTCAAAGAAAGTATTGTTGAGGCAGAAAAAAAGGACAACCCATTGACCAAAAAATTGAAAAGGGTGAAAAAAGTACTATTGTGACATAAGAAGGACAACTCATTCCAAAAGTTTTTGAAATCTGAAACTATGGAATCAATTAAAAATTTGAAAATTTTGAATGATCTCAATATTGAATTTGTTGAACAAGTCTGATATGTGTTTAGAGTACATTTTTATTAGAGATTGTATATTTTGTAATTTGAGATATGTCTTTATGTACCCGAACCTCATATTCAAGATTTTCAGTGACCAAAATTTGCTTCTCGATACTAAGTTTGAATTTAAATAGAAAAAAGTAGATTTAGAACCAAAATTTTGGTTTTCAAGAATGCAAATGGTAACCAGCTATTTAGAACAAAGAAAATTAATCTCGGTTTTCGAGAATGCAAGTTAACACAAAATGGTAAAAAAACAAAAAAAAAGCAAATGTAGCTAGCTATTGTTTGACTTACTTTTAAACAAAATATAGTAGCCAGGACACCTATATATATCTATGAGTCTATGACTATTAATTAAACAACTCAACAACTCACGGGACTCAATTTTTTTAGAACACGCATGGTTCACATTTTTGGTATTGTCTTAATCAATATTGAGAAATACAATAACAATTATCAACAATTACTGCAAATGTAAAAGAGAAAGTAAAGTTGTCCAACTTATTATTCAAATAATATCACTTGCATTGTATAATATAATATTTGTATTCATGAGTTTGTTTCCAAAGAATCTATAAAAAAACAAGATTAGTACTCAAATATGAAAGATATATATTGTACGTAGTAAATTTATGGTTTAAATGAAGCTAATTTTAAGTGACACAACATTCATTTTGGTTGTTAGAATTTAGAAACATGCACTTTTACTACAAGAATAAGATGCGTCATTATTTTGAGTTAGATTGGTTATTAACAATGCTAAACCAAGCTCGGGTGATCTTAGAATCCTAGCAAGCCGAACTCAACCATGCATTATGCATTACTAGCAGGGTACCCGCATATTGCGGTGGTGGGTATCTTAAAATAAATTTTTGCATATTGCGGTGGCGGGTATCTTAAAATAATTTTTTTCGATAAATCATGTATTCTAATTTATAGTATTTTTTTTAACAATACATTTAAGGATATCAAGAATTACATGCAACGTATTTCAACTCTTTAACTAATGACAATATTTTTCACTATACGTATTTAATTCTTAGTTTTAAGTATTTTAGGGACATTAAATGAATGAATTATTTTAAGTTGTTTATACAATATCTTTGATAATTTGTATTTCTTACGTATAGGGTGTTCTAATAACTATTAATAGTTTTAATTTACCACATTAATTTGCTCCCTTAAAATTAAGAAAGAGAGTGGATGTATAATATTAATGTTGTAAAAATATTGTAAAATAAGCTTTTAAATTATAAAATTTAATTTTTATTTATTTATTTATTTTATATATTTTTTAATAGTATAGATAATAGGATCATTGAGCTATTGACTCAAGTTTGATTAGAACGAGCTTGCCGACGGACCATTGTCTTCCCATTCTTGAGCCTAAGGTCTTCAATGCAAGCTCGACTATACGCTATTTAACATCAATAGAGTCTGACCCTACTATTTATGTTGGTTTTGTCCTTGGTTACATCATAATAGCTTATTAGGGTTCATAATATACGCTGAAGGTGCATGTAGTTGGATCAACAAAATCACAAAGAATTCCAGTTCATACAAAAAAAAAAAGTAAATTACTTTATAAAACACATAATTTATATAAAACATTGCCTCTATGCCCGAGTACCATGTTATACAATGTTGCTACTGCGCAACCATGCTTTTTGAAAAGCAGCTCTTCGAAAAGGATTCCCAAGCACTATAGATAGAATTTTCGAAAAAGATTTATTCACCGCTAGAATATTTTCAAAAAATAGACACCGCTGCCGATAGGCGCGGGTACTCGGCTAGTATATATATATATATATATATATATATATATATATATATATATATATATATATATATATATATATATATATATATATATATGCTTTACTTCTAACTTATTTTTGTAGCACATCACCATAGCTCGATTTCCCGATGCCCTCATTTAAGGGGAGCACTTAGCTAGGGAGAGCTTGTATACCGTTGATTCTTCGACGATGCTTGTGTCTCCTCTCCTCCATGACAACGACACCTTTTTGATTCTACAAAAAGGGGGAGAATACAAAAAGGGGGGAGAAGTAACGGGAAAACTTATTAAAAATTTATCAATGCATAATTTTACTTAAAATGAGTTTATATTTTGTAATCATAAAAAAGGAGGAGATTGTTAATAGAAATAAGGGCAAATGGCATAAAAAGGCATCAAAGTTAGGGTCAATTTCCAATCAAGGTATCAAACTTTTTTTCTTGCATAAAAAGGTTCTCAACTTTTTTTTTTTTTGCGGATTTGGGTTTTTTCCTAACTTTCGTTAACTCACTTCGTTAGAAAATTACATGTTTGGTCATTGCATATGTATAACCATTTCATGCACAGTCCATAACCAAAAAAAAAAATCCAAAAAAATATTTTCGAAAAAAAAAAGGAAATTTTTTTATAAAAAAAATAGAAAATCAAAAAAATCAAAATTTAAAAAAAAAATAAAAAAACAAGTTTAAAAAAAAATTAAAAATTAAAAAAATATATTTTCTAATTTTTTTTCGAAAATTTTTTTTTGGAAAAAATTTTTGAAAAAAAATTTTCAAAATTTTTTTTCGAAATTTTTTGAAAATAAAAAATTTTTGAAAAAAAAAATTTTCGAAAAAATTTTTGAAAATAAAAAATTTCCAAAATTTAAAAAAAAAATAGAAAATAAAAATTTTTTAAAAAATTCAAAAAAAAACTTTTTCGAAAATATTTTTTTGAAAAACAAAAATTAGAAAATAAAAAAATTTCGAAAATTTTTTGTCACTGAACTGATTAGCGACACTTTTTCTGTCACTGATCATTTCTACTGATCGTTATTTCATTTCTGCTGATAAGCTTAGTGACAGTTTAGCAGCAGATCAGTGACAGAAAAAGTGTCACTAATCAGTTCAGTGACAGATTTTGCAACAGTTTTGTGACACTCTTCAAGTGTCGCTTATCAGTTCAGTGACAGGTTGGTTCCTACTGATTGGATCCTGCTGATCGGTTCCTACTGATTGGTTCCTACTGGTTGGATCCTGCTGATCGAAATTTTTTTATTTTCTAATTTTTTGTTTTTCAAAAAAAATTTTTCGAAAAAAAAAATTTATTTTCTATTTTTTTTTTTAAATTTGGAAATTTTTTATTTTCAAAAAATTTTTCGAAAAAATAAATTTTTTTTCAAAAATTTTTTATTTTCAAAAATGTTTTATTTTCAAAAAATTTCGAAAAAAAATTTTCGAAAAAAAATTTTGAAAATTTTTTTTCAAAAATTTTTTCGAAAAAAAAAATTTTCAAAAAATTTTTCGAAAAAAAATTAGAAAATAACAAAAAATATTTTCAAAAAATATTTTCGAAAAAAAAAAATTTATTTTCTAACTTTTAAAAATAAAATTTGGAAATTTTTTATTTTCTATATTTTTTAAATTTTTAAATTTTTTTTATATTAATAAATTTTTTTTATTTTCTAATTTTTTATAATTTTTTTAACAAAATTTTGATTTTTTTTATTTTCTAATTTTTTTTAGTTTTTATATATATATTTTTTTTATTTTCTAATTTTTTAATTTTTTTTCTTATTTTTTTTCGAAAATATTTTTTTTATTATTAAATTTTTTTAATTTTTTTTTTAAAATTTTGATTTTTTTGATTTTCTATTTTTTTTTTTAATTTTCCTATTTTTTTTTTAAAATGTTTTTTTGGAGTTTTTTTTTGGTTATGGACTGTGCATGAGATGGTTATACATATGCAAGGACCAAACATGTAATTTTCTAACGAAGTCAGTTAACGAAAGTTAGGAAAAAACTCAAATCCGCCAAAAAAAAAGTTCAGAACCTTTTTATGCAAGATAAAAAGTTGGATACCTTGATTGGAAATGGACCCTAACTTTTATGCCTTTTTATGCCATTTGCCCTAGAAATAATGTCAAAAACGTTATTCGCATTATTCGGGCTTCTCGTGTTTTGATAATCACAAAATATAAAGACATGTTATGTAAAGTTACGGTTTATAAGTTTTTAATCGAGGAAGCTCGTTTCTTCCACGTAGCTACTACAACGTCACTTCAGGTATGAACAAACTTTATACCGTCATTAGTTAAGTGATTAAAGAATTTTATTTTATCGTGAACTTACATTTTTATGTTTGACAAAACATTTTCATAAAAGTATTTTTTGTGTTTTTAAAGAAATGTTTTATTAAGAAAATATATTCAAATTCAAACTTATAACAGCTATATTTCTCCCCAATTCAGTTCAGCTTGCACCAGATAAGTTTTCACCACGTCAGAACAAAATGAGAGCGTCTTGTCGGGACGGTCCCTTAAAGTAGTCGGCGGTCCCTTAGTGATAAAGGATTGTCGCCTGTTTAAAGGACCGTCTCCTCCTTTCCTATCGTCTATAAATACTGAAATGTTCTCTTTCAGAAAATAAGCTTCCACACACACAAAAACTTTCTGTTTTATTTTTTTTTATCTTTGATCACTATAACATGTCGGTATATGTTTATAAGTGATTTCCTCTTCCGCAAAGTGCAAAAGAAAAACTCTCGACGTAGATGAAGATTCGAGAAGTTAAAGTCAATGCCTCTTCCCAAAGTGCAAGAGAAGAACTCTCAACGTAGATGAAGATTCGAGATGTTATAGGTGTCTACACAAAAAACGTAACAAGTGTTACGGTTATGGATTTTGTAAATATTGTAAATACTTCCGACTTTTGTGTGAGTCGAGGATGGGGATATATGTGTGTGAACTTGGAGAAGATGAAGATCCAAGAAGTCTTGTAACTAGATTAGTTCATGTATTTGTTATGAGGAGAGTGATGTCCTAAGTGGTTAGGTTAGGACTTAGTTGAGTCTTTGTGTGAAGGCTTGGATCGGGAAAGAATCCAAGTGTGTCGTGTGTGAAGACTTGGATCGGGTGAAGATGTGTGTCTTAGTGTGAAGAATCTAGTGAACAGGAGTGCTCGTTTACGTAAAGGCTTAGATCGTGTGTCGATCTAAGTGGGACAAGAGTGCTTGTTTGTGTGGTCACGTGGGCCTTGGTGTAGATTGGTTCTAGCTACGATTAGAACTCGACATTCCGCTTAGAGTCGTTAAACCTTGTGTAAGCTTGTATGCGGATTGCTCCGATCCGCCTGAAGGAGTGTGTTGATATAGTGATTGATAACTCTCGAGTGTGGTACTCGGGGAGTGGAGTAGGACGGAGGAGTGAGCTTCGTGCCGAACCACTATAAATTGTCGTGTCTCTTTGGTTGTGTTATTTCCTTACTCTTTTTATTTATTGTTTGTTTATATTTGCTAATAGCTAAATTGATATCACATAACAAGTAGAATTCAACAAGTTTGCAAATGTAAATTAATCTGACCTAAAAACGGCGAAACACTTTAGAAAGTTTAAAAGAAGCGGAGAAACTATTCAACCCACCTTCTAGTTTCTACATAACGTTTGATGGGCCTTAAGGCCTGTTAAGGATTTAAGTCCTTATAGGGACTGTTTCGAGTGGCCTAAGCTTAAAGCTTTTAAAACACATCAAATTAGCTTATAAACATGGCCTGTTTGTTTAGCTTATGAAGAATTAGGTTGAGTTTTTTGATTGATATGATACATATTTATAAGAGGGTCTAACACACCCATCTCTAGTCGACTCAGGCTATTCCTACTTAGGAATATAACTTAAGAAAATTTGGTAAGGGTCAAGGAAACATTAAAATGTGTTATATAATGGGTTTAAAGGTTGATGTAAGTTGTTAATGAGTGTTTTAATCCAAACCATCATGTACCAAGAATCAAATGATCATAAAATGAAGGAAAAAGGAATATAATACGAGAGCATGTCAAATAAAATGAAAAGCTAGTCGAGCTCATGTGTTTCATTAAATATCAACAATATGAAAAATAGACTAAGTAGTGTCGAATGGACTTACTACACCACAAAAGGGTGGGGTGAACTCGACTGTGGGATTAGGAAATGAGGCGAGGACCTTGTAGCTTGTTTGATCACACAACAAGGACTTGAGAGCAACTTTTACACCTCATTGACTTGCACTAGAACTCTTAGAATCTTGGCTCTTCTCACGTATGATTCATAGCAAGCAAAGTGGCTTAGGGGTGTTTTGTTTATGCGTTTTGTGAGTGTGTACGTAGAGTGTGGTTTGTATGGTTCCTTATACGGGTATTCCTACATTATGAGGAGACAAAGGGAATAAGAGATCAGGATAAGGGCATGGGGAAGTGAAGCTAGGGTGTTGGGATACTTGAGAAGTCTGACAACTAGGTTACAAGTGGTGTTAAGGTGTGAAACGTTTTGGAGGTCTCGGGTTTAGAGCAAGGGGTAGCAAAGGACCGACTTAGTAATTCTATTCGAGTACTCTTGAGTCTAGTAACATGTAATGTGACTAAAGTTGTTTTTTGAGTGCAAGGAAGAGGGTACATGCCTGTTTACCAAGGTTGTGTACTCAAAAGGGTCCAAACAACCTTTTACGTGACCAAATAAATAGATTTAGGGGCATAAGGAATTCCATTGGTCCAAAACGATTTGTAACGTGACCAAAATATATGTAAGTGATCGATTTGGAGTTTTAGGGGAGTTTGGGAGGTTACAAACGACTAAGATAGAGTCTTTGTGTATACTTATGAGCTAACATGACATGTTACATGCCTAATATTACCCTATGGGTACGTTTGGGATTGTGAGCACTTTGGGATTGTTTGAAATAGTTGTGAGCACTTTGGGTACGTTTGGGATTGTGTTGATCAGGCTTAGCTTTGATGCTTAATTTCTATCCAAACGAACATACTAGATATATATTTTGGCCATTCATGAATCTTTGCCATGTCCTTAATCGATCCACGTAATTTATGATATCACTTGTTTGTAGGAATATCAAATAAACGAGCCCTAGTGATTAGATGTTGGTACGTTTAGGGGTAAAGGGTTAATGGATTATGGGCTTAGATGTTGGGTTAAGGCCCAAGGTTAGTTATATAAGGGTCCGATTTAGGTTATTATGGGTTTATTAATTTGGGCTAATGTGTGACAAGGCCCAATGTGAAATTTTAAGAATCCAATTTGGTTTCCAGGCCTAGTGAAAGAAATAGGGAACTAGGAGGAGGGTTGTGAGTGTGTTGTGATGTTTTGATGATAAAAATGTTACTAGGGTTTAATTTGTTCATGTTTTGGGATATCGTGATACGTGTGTGAGCTCGTTCAAAAGAAATGTGAATCACATATATATTGATTCGTTGTTGGTTAGTGTAAGCAAAAAAAAAAATAAAATAAAATAAAATAAAATAAAATAAAAAATCTTGTCTAAAAGTGGTTAAGTGAACAGTAATACTTGATTACTTATTGATTAACGTTTATTAATAACCGGAAAATTTTGACAGGTTGCTACATCTTAACTGTTAGCGACTGCTCGAACAGTTGTCCCTTTGCGCACGTGTTCGTGCTGCCTGAAGAGAGTTATCAGGGCTCATTTGGCCTGGGCTTAAACTGTTCTAGTCAGTGTTGATTTCGTGAACTACTTTGTGTTTGATCCGAGCGTGTGCTTAATGGGGCTTGGTCATTAATTATGATACGCTATCAGGAAGTTAAACAAAAAAATTTGTATATTATTTTTGTTCTCTAGTTTTGAAAAATAAAGAAAGAAAGTGGAAGTATGTATGTTTGTGTATCACATTTTATATAAGGGAATATGTTAGCTACAACTTATTGTAGATAATTGGCTACAATTATATACTACAAATTGTGAGTCCTTTGAATAAATTTTGTAGGTCCTGATTTATTTTTTTATGCATTTTGGATAGAAGATTGTAGCTAATTGGCTACAACAATTGTAGCCAAACTATCTTTTTTATATAATTGATTTTGTTAAATTACCACTGTACTTTTACAAATAAAAAGCACAATGAATTGATACTTGCAATGAAAGTTATTTTTGTCAATAATATTTATTTATTTTGTGATTGTTATTGTTACATCAACTTTTATCTTAATTTTGAGGTGAAAGTTTCACACAAACAAACATAATAACTTTTACTTCATTCCTCTCAATTTCTCCATAATTTCACTATTATAAAAAGCTTAAGAACATAATAACATTTAGGTTTCTTACACTTTTTAAACTTTCTTCTCAAATCATAACAAAAATAGTGTACGTATCAATTTGTTTCTTGAATCATAAAATAATAATATCTATCATTTACGGAGTTTATTAAGATACAGTTCATCATGCTTCCATCACATATCGATCTCTTTCATTTAGACGTTTACCATTTGCACGCTTATTGCTCACATATAATTACTCGTTTATATTACACTTCTTTCTAGACAATGATACTTCTAATTTTCAACGTGACAAAAACGAAAATAGGACTCCAAGATAATTGCAAACATGCTTGGATCTTATACAGAAAATAAAATTATGACGAATAACACGACTAAGCATATTGAAGGGCTATGTCATGGAGGCAAGCACTAAGTTGTTTTGGGTCACATAACATCGCCATATGATCCACACCTTTCAGTTCTTTCACCTTATCTACCGGATTATTATCGATCATCCATTGTTGAAAACCTTTTTTGATGCCTTCATCTTCATCACAAACAACAAATACTCGTCTCACAGAACCATACCCTCCTTTTGTAAACTGTTTGGCCCCCTTTAGATCTTTCAAATATAATGATCCGGGCCTGATCAATTTTATCCCTAATTCACGATCCTACAATATAATAGTATTAGATAATTAGTATATAGCTTTATTCTAGTTGCGGTTTGGTACAGGGTGATATATAATAACCTCATCGGAGCAAAGTTGATAGAGCTTCAGCGACATAAATTTGGGACCAAAAAAACATGGAGTGTTCACATTCTTTGTCGGCATTGAAAGGCATGAACTGTGTGTCCAACCAATCTTCAGCCGGAGTCCTTTCATTATACTTCAAAATAGAAAATCGGATTAATTTAAAGTACAACTTACATATATGGAATAAGATATCCATACTCGTTCGTTATTCGTTGCTAATTACTCCTTCCGTCTCATATTAAGTGTACACAATGAAATTTTGGAATGTTCCGAATTAAGTGCACATATTGTATTCCAACCAATGAGATGAGACTTTAGTTGATAATAATGAATTAATGATATTTGATTGATTGAGAGTGTAGTTAGTGGAATTTGTTAAAACTTTATATATTTTGAAAGTGGACATTTAATATGGAACGGAGGGATTAATTATTTAATACGTACACTAGAATTAGTGTCACGTAAAATTGACAGGTGATTCCTAAAAAATCATATTTTCTTTTAGCAAGGCAGAGAGAGATATAACTAAAAATTCTTCCTCATGAGTAAAGAGTGGAGAAAGTAGGGATGAGCACGGTACCGGTTCTGTACCGATCCTGTATCGAATTAGTGGTATCGATTTTTCCCGAGAACAACTAGGGCTACCGGTACCGTACCGAACGGGATTCGGATACCGGTATCGGTATCGGAAAATCAGGTTTTCCTGGAATTTCCCGATTTGATACCGGTCTCGTGCCGAATTAGTGATCTTGATTTTTTTTTCATCTTATTTCGTAGTCCAGATATGATACCGTATATCGAGATCGATATCGTTTTGATACGATACCGGTACGGTTACGATTCAATTCCAAAATTCGGAGGTAATCCAAGAAAACTAAACCAATTCCCCAAATAGGAGAACACGTACCACATTACCCAGCACATGGGCACGTAACACCAATAGCCAACAAGAAAGGGTGACGTGTTACTGTGTTAGTGATGCACATGGTACATTTAATTATGATGTAATAAACACATCATCTTTTGTTACATATCACCTCCCTAAAAGAATGGGCGACGTGTTAGCTCTTTAATTCTTCCTATATAGCACTAGGTCAACCTCTTAGAAAGGAGCTAAAATGGACTAAAACTTGTACTTTTTTATCACAAGAAATTCGGATCATCCATGGTTTTGGTACTACTTCATACTGATGATTAAATATCATTAAATAAAAAAAGAAAAGAAAAAAAAAATAAATAAAATAAAAAAGAGTTTAATGTTTTTGGAGCATCTAAAAGTAAGATCAATAATCAATTACCTGGTCTAAAACATAGGAAGATATATGTTCGTAATCCGGCATGAAAGAAGAGAGGTAGACGCCAACAGATACCTTTTCCGGGAACTTCTCCATGGCAAGATCAATGTTCATGCCACCGAGGCTATGTCCCACCAGCACAACCTTCTCCTCTTTCGGTATAGTGGCCATGAGTTCTAGCAACGGCATAGTGTAGTCCGAAAGAGTGGCAACTTCTTGTATCACTTTGGTATTTGTTCCGGAGGCTGAGAGATCTAAAGCGGAGACGCGATGGCCAGCAGCTTCAAGTAGGGGTTTGAGCTTGAACCAGGACCATGCTCCATGGCAAGCACCATGCACTAGAACAAAATGTTTTTGTTGATCACCTGTGCTTCCCATGTTACCTTTTTCTTTCAGGTCTATGTGAATTAATTGGTTGATGTGTATTTGATACCCCTGTTTGTTTGGTTATTAATAGGGATGACTCTTAAGTTGTCATACACACAACTTAGAGTCAAAAGTTGGACAATTAACTGGGGATAGTAGTTTGACTAATAAACCTTATAATTATGTTATAAGGAATGGTATGATCAATTGTTCGATTAAAACAAAAACTTCTAAAATGAGGTGTCAATCTTTAATTGGTGTGTTTTTCTATACTTTCTTTTTTTCTTTTTGATTTAGCCAATTAAACAGTGATATCTTATTTTGTAAGACTTTTTTTTTTTTTTTTTTTTTTTTTTTTTTTTTTTACCGCTCTTTCCAAAATTAAGAATCCATTTGATTGGATAAGTAATTTTGGCACATCATTGTGAATTTTTTTTGTAAAAATTAATAACCTATAATAAATTAATAATAAGATGCATAATATAGAGATCGACTGGAACCCACGATCATCATATCCAATATTTATCTTCTTATAAAATTAGCACGTTTAAAACGTTTAATGACGTTTACTGATTAAGAAACACAAATTGGTTACTAAATTTTCTACATACATAAATATACCTTTTTTCGTGCCTAATATCAGCGTTGACATTTCCCTATTTGCCTAATTTGAAGGTCTGAAAACCTTGCACAATATTGTTTTCGTCTTTGAAATATCGTGATCGTAAGATCGGATCGTGATCTTAAGATCCTACTCTAACGTTATTTCTTAATAATTTTTGTAATATTATACAAATCTACAAATTATTATATATTATAAACACAAAATATTAAGAATGTTTAATAGACATATTTTCCTAAATTATAATTATGAAATGTTTAAAAATAATAACATGTTTTTTGAATTTCTATAAAAGAAAAACAACCCATAAATTTATAGTTTATTAGTTTGTAATCCGAGAAAAATAAAATCGGGATTGGATTAGATTTTAAGATTGTATGATCAAGATCGGAATCTTATAAGATTTTAAGCTTACAAAGATCCTATGTAGGATCCGGATTGCTTTGCAGTATCGTAAAATCGTAAGATCCTAAGATCAGGATCGGGATCCTGACACCTATGCTGAAAACGGCATTAAGAAAAACAAAATTACTTTTAAGAGGAGTTCAAAATGAAATTTTAGACACGCAAAATCATTTTGTTCTATTTCGGATAGGGATAAAGATACATGGTAGAGTTAAAATAAAAGAAAAACAAATATTCGTATGAGAATTAAAAAAAAAAAAAAAAAGTGTTTTCAAAAACCTGCCAAAATATTTCTTACAAGGTATGAGCTGTGAATGGAATTTTTCTAAAAAGTATATAGTTTTAATGAAAAAAAAGGTGTTAAAAAGAAATTTGCGCATTAACATTTTATAAATTGACATTTTGTGCATTAAAATTTCGTTTTGGCATGCATCATCTTTTTAGTATATGTATCAAAATTTTATTGTGCACTAAATATAAGAAGTTGAAATATTTGTGTATCAAATATTTTGAAAGTTCAAATTTTATTGTGCATTAAATATAACAAATTGAAATATTTTTCAAACTGCTCAGTTCTTTGACATCTGCAGCTTATTTTGAAAGCTTGTTTATTTTCTTTTTGAGATAAAGATTTTCAGATTTTAAAGAAGATATTTGTTCAAAATGCACATTCCCATACTTAGGGCTGATCAACGGTCGAAGACCGGACCGGACCGACCAAGACCGAGACTGAAATTGCCCAAAAACCAAGACCGAGAAGGCAAAATGGTCGGTTTTTAGAACGGACCGGATCGGACCGAGACCAATAAGGAAAAACTCGAGACCGAGACCGGACCGCTAGTTCTTCGGTCCGGTCGGTCTCGGTTCCATCTCGGTCGGTCCGTCGATCAGTCCAGTTGAAACGGTCCGTGTGCTCAGTCCTACTCATACTCATGGCTGATAGATGCTAATTTGAACGAATCTATTTGATTTGCGAAAAACTCTTTTTGAATATCAATAATTAAGCATTTTTCATCGAAATCATTTTCAAGAGACATGACATACTTCAAATCTTATTTCATTTCAGTGGCAAGATTTTTTTCAAGTTAATCAAGTCTTGCCTTGATTTTAGTAACCAAAGGCTCAAAATCGTTTGTTAAAATCTTTTTAGCTGCCCTGACGAGAGTATGAACAGGATTCCAAGCATTTTGGAATTCATCAAGAATAATATCTTTCATGGAATGCATTTTTATTACAAAAGACTCAATGTCATACTTGAGATAATAAAACTCCTGCTTTAGTTTACTTGGACAACATTGAATATATAAATTATTAAGCGGGCCTTGTACAAAATGTGCGTTTTTATATTTTTGTCTTTTCTTTTCAAAGGTTATTTTGGTATATTTGTCAGTTGAGTACAACCATACATAAAGCCATGCTATGGGAATAGGGTTTTTCTTTGTTTCACATTTAAATGTTTTTCTTTTTCACATTTTAAATCGTATTGAGAATTAATCATAAGATTAGTCGACAAATCTGTTCTCAGCTTTTCAGCGTTATGCAAACTAAGTGTCAACTCTTTGGATTTATTCAAAGTTTCAGGATTCTCAAAACCAAGCCTATATTTCCAACATTCACGTTATCTTGTGATGGATGCATCATGAGAAAAGTCTAAACAGTCTGTCCAATTTTTCTAAGTTTGTTTTCAAGATCGTTTATTCGTTTTAAAAACTCTTGATTGCATTTTCAAGTTTTTTTTTTTTTTTTTTAACGTTCTCTAAATTTGAAGTAGTTTTCTGAAGTTTTGAATTTCCACTTTTTAAATCAGAGTTTTCTTTTAAAAGAGCCTCAAGCTTTCTGTTGTTATTATTATTTGTGTATCACATTCATTAATGGCACTATTTTCTCAATAAATGGCTTCTCAATAACTAACTTCAAGTTATTCTTTTCTTTTTAAAGGTGGTTTGACACTCTCCATACATTTCACGCTTCCGAGCTTGAGATTTAAGGTTTGTGATTTCAATTTCGAGTTCAACTTTTCTTTTCATGTCTTTTTCAAAACCTTTTTCAATTTCCTTAAATCTCTTGAGAACTTTGGTCAATAAGACATTAGCTTGCAGAGCTTCATGATTGACCTTTTTGTAGTTTTCTACTTCACATTTTAAATTATTGACTAAGAAAGCAAATAAGACACGATCTTGCTCAAAATCCACATTACCATGTTCTTCCTTACCTCTATTAGGATCCATATTTTGAGTTTCAGAAATAATATTACTATCATCCTAATTCACCACATATGTGTCATTAATAAATTCAGGTTGTTCATGATTTTGTATCTCATGAGCAAACACATTATCAAAAGCTATAACATTATCATAATCAGTATCGTTTGAATGTTGTACCTTAACTAATATCCGTGTTTCTGTGTCAAATGAAGGTTTGATATTATCATCCTCAGCATCCCATATAGCCTCATTCCAGTAAGAACCATCAGCATCCGAATCATACCATGGACTGCTGCTTGCTCCTTGCTGTTATGTTGATATATCATTTTTCTTGAAAACCAAACTAGCATATGATGCTTTACCCTCATTGAATGTTGTGTTTGTGTCTATATCTCTCTGCCAGTCTTGCTGTCGTTCACCTCAGTTTCTTTTAACTGCTTCTCCCTTTCAAGAATCTCTTTTTCAATCAACTCCTTTCATATTCATGCTTTTCTAGTTCATTCAACTTTTTTTTTTATTTTTTTTTTTATTTTTTTTTTCTAGTTCTCTTTTTCAATCTGATCTCTTTCCCTATTCTGCTATTCTTTTACATTCAACTCTTTTTCCTTTATCAACTTATTTTCCTCAAACAGTGCTCTTGCATTAAGTACCATTTCAAGCTTATCCATTAGACTGATAATCCTATATCTAAAGGTTTGAATGTCCATTCCAATGGAATTTTTAAATTCCTCAAACTCTAAATCATATCCTTTTAGCACTCTGAACTGTGTGTTGGAGAAGTTTTTGAATTATGTCTTGAGCAATTTAAAATTTGCCTTGGAGTCAATCTCCTGAATCTTCTCTTTCATCAATTGGTTTTCTAATTAATCTATGTTGTGAAAAATTCCATCTATGAAAGTCTCAATCTCCGTGTCGATGTCTAATCCAAGGAGTATTCTAAATATCCTACTAAATCATCGATTCAATTTTATGTGTATGAAAACCTTAAGAAGTGACTAGAGTGCGCTAATGTGTGACAAACAATTCTCTTTTGAGTGCATTGCTTTCTTTACAATTCTTTGCAATTGATGCTGGATTTCAGACTAGGTTTTAATATTTATATTAACTCGTCTACCTATGGTAAAGCCGAGGTCGTCCCAAGAGCTATGAGTGCGGATTGTAACTTAAGTTCTATTGTCACTGATTTTAAAGAGGGTTTTGAATTGATTAATATTTAAACTAATAAAAGTGAAATAAATGCGAAATGAATTAAATGAGAGAAAATCAATAGGGAGAAATGTGCTAGCCTAGTTACTAATCTTGTTATGCCATAATTAGGACTTTCTATTAATGCTTTCTACCACTTCATGTGGGGGTAAATGTCACTAGACTCCTCGGATAACTTCGTCTAGTCTATAGTCTAGATTCCTCATCTACCGTAGTTACTCGATGGAGATCAAGGGTAACCTATCCTTAGTCGTTACGTACCAGCTACAATCTAGACCTATTCTGCTAAACCCGGCATCTCTGAACTTAGGTTCCCATAACTTCTTAAGTATCTCCATTTGGTAGGTGATCCTATGGTCAATTCGCACGCAAGAAAATGGTAGTCCTATGGTCAATTCTCCTAGCCTTATAGATACTACCAAGCTTTAATACTACCGAAACAAGGGTTTCCATGAATAGGAAAAGAAAATATACACATAAAACGATACGAAAACGAGAAAACTTAAATCATGGTAATAACAATTTCATAACTAGCCTATCACAAAGGGTGTTAGCCAATCATATTAAATAATGCAGAAAATTCAGTGTTGATGATAATAATGAAAGACATTGAATTAAATACAAATGCTTGATACAAAATAACTAAAACTTATGCAGTAATGACGTGAATTCTCCATTGGAAAATGTTCCTAATGCTGCTGGAAATCATCCTTCTGGAAGCCCTTTACGTTCCTTGGTATTTTTTGTTGGGAAGTGATGATGAAAATGCAGAATTAGGGTTTATATTTCATAGGCTCGTCAAAGTTACAGCGTAACCTTGAGAATTAGTTATGCCATAACCAGCGTATCTAAGACGATCTTATCATCCATAAATAATCTACGGTGTAACCTATATAGTGGGTTACGGCCGTAAAAATCTCATAGTGAATTTATTCATTTCTCCGCCGTAATCTTATAAGTGGGTTACAGAGTAACCTTGATGGCCTTTGAATTCATCTAAGTCATAGAAATCTATGGCGTAACATAGTCGATGGAGTTATGGCATAACCTTTAGCTGCGTTGACTTTGGTCTTCAAGTGTAAACTAGTGTTACGGCGTAGGTTGAGAGTGGAGCCTACGCTGTAACCTTCAACTGGTCAGCATCCATTTGTATATCTTTGTTAAAAATCTTCCAAATCCGCGTCTCTTTGTTCCTATGCTCATTTATGTCCTGAAAAAAATGAAATATTAAGAAACAAGAGCATATATCCAAGTAATATAATACTAATTATGAGCATATTAGGGGGAAATTGACACTAAAATATCAGGACTATTTGATGTTATCAAATATCCCCCAACTTAAATTCTACTTGCCCTCAAGTAACCTTATTAGAATCATTCTTAAAAAGATATCTCCCAAGTAACTTGGAAAATATGAGATTAAAAACTTGCTATGCTAGATATACAAAGCCGAACACCTCATGAAATGGGGGAACAAAACACTCATACTCTCTCTAATCTAAGTGTCATTTTCGGGGTGATCACTCATTGCATTGTCATAGTAAGTATTCTATCATAGGCTTGGCGGTTACACAAATATCCACTACTAGAGCTAAGGTCAAGACAATTCCTCAAAGGCAACATTAGGTGAACATATTTATAAGGCTATGGTGAATTTTCATTACTAACGTACCACGGCGTAGGCAACAAAGACCATCGATTCATGACCAAATCCATGGCCAAGACACCAATGACTGCTTACGTTCTCACCTAAGCACGATTCATGACTAAAGGGTAGGATAAGCCAATGGATGCACGGTGTAAAAAAACAAAAAATAGTCTTAGCCTACAACCGAGTTGTCACCGCCCACCGTCCATCCAAAATCCAAGCCTCAAGACGTGAAAACCGGATCATAATGTAACAAGCTAGTGTTCCATAAGTAGATGTCAAATAAGGAGATGTACACTAACTTGGTCTTCAAAATACAAGTTGGTGTAGTCACGTCACCAACTTGTACAGTCAAAAGAATGAGAACGAGGCAATTTCCTCGTTGCTAGTCCAATAAGCTCCATCAATAATACTACGGATTAGTGCTTATAACTAACCCTTTTTACAACAATGATAAATAAACTACTAACTTTTTTTTAATTACAAATACAAGAAATTAAATAAGTAATCCCCTCACTTGAGATGAATCATATGTGAGAAATATGGGGGCTCTTCAATGATCTTCAAAAATATGTCTTCAACGTAGGCGTGATTCCTTAATCTCTCTACCCGAACCTTAAACTTAGGCATTCGACAACTTTTCAATCATAAACTAAGACTACATGATAGGCTAAGGCGAATCGGTGTAACGAAACAATACATAGTATGGGTAAAGAAATGAAAAGAATGGCTTGAGATGGTTTATCTATGGGTGTCTTGCACTAAAGGTGAGTGCAACAAAAGGGTTTAACACGGGAGGTCGAAAAGTCGAGGTGACTAATCGATAAACACACACAGTTTTACATATATGGGCTGTTTGGGTGAAATTCCTAGAACATTGCCTTCTTGAACTATCCCTCCCAAATATATCGAGATAACTCAACACACTACTCGTCTATGTTCTCGAAATGATGAAAAAGCCAAGTTCTAAAGTTTACAATACTACCGACACACTCAATATTTGGTGGATTAGAGTAATATGGGGAAACTGAAAGGCTAAACCTCACCAATGAATTTAAGGGTTATACTTCGCTCGGCTAAAGTCTATTCTAGTTTGGTTAAGAAAAACATGTCAAAAATTTTCAAAATGGCATATTTTTTCAAAATAAACTAAAAAAATGAGGGCGAATAGGGTTCAAGTTATAATTCTACTCCCGTCCCCCACTTAATTTCTACAAAGTCCTTTTTGTACGGAAATATTAAAATAATAAGGAGAAAAGTAGAATTGGAATGAGAACTATCTTGAAATTTGCTCCAAAAATGGTAGAAAGATCTCGTTGAAAAGACAAGCCTTTACTTTGCCTCCATGAGAAAACTTCAAATCCCTGAAATCACGACACTACCAACAAGCATAAATCTAAAAACAAAATGGAAATAAAAACGAATAAGAAACCTAAGAATCACGGTGCCCTGAGTGGACGAGTGAAGTCTCGTGAGGGTTTACAGGGAACACTCTTACAAATTTCATGTAGTTACTAATACAAGGTTATGAAATGTAAGCTAAAATTTTTTGTCAGAGGAGGGTTATGGCGTAGACTCTAGAATTGAGTTACACCGTCAGTTATTAAACCTGACAAAATTGCTGATGTCTGAGGATGGTTACGGCGTAAGCATATTACAGGGTTACGCCGTAGAAACTTTCTGTAGACAATTCTGAAGAGTTTGTAACTCCACGGTGAGTTCCAAGCCTTCCTTCTTTCTCCAATACCTGCAAAAGGTTATAACAAACATACCAAACCAATCTATACAAATAAAGGGAAGGGAAAGATATATGTCGGGTTGTCTCCCGATAAGCACTTTTGTTTTTAAGTTAGACTCAAGGCCACGGTTTTAAGTTTTTTCAACACCTAAGGTGGTGTTCATTTCATCCCTGATCATCTTTTTAAATTTCTCTCCATTCATCCGACTAACCGGTAGTTGTCTTTCCTTCATCTCTCTATGGAAACCGTAAAGGGGGGAGGGGTGAATATGTTTCTATTTAAAAACTTAAATAACTTTTGTATCAAATACCCAATCAAGTGTGACATAATACGAAAAGTGTCAACACTAGTCTTACAAGAATTAGAGATAATATAAAGCAACATATAAGGCATGTCACAATGACACAGACTTAGACATATAATAACTAGCAAGCCATGACATAAACACAACTAACACAATATAAGCAACAAGCCCTACAAATATAAACGCGATGCAAAATATAAATGTAAGAATAAAAAGTAAAGAGATGAGTAAAAAAAGCGCAAACCGGACTCGGTGATTTATAATGGTTCGGTCACGAAGCTCCTCTTCGCCCTACTCCGCTCCCCGAGTACCCAACTCGACAGTTTTTTTACTAATCAACAAGCTCCCTACTTGGCGGAGAAAACCATACAACGTCGCTTGCAATATTTTCTGACACTAAGCTAGATGTCGAGTTCTTCTTTAGGTACAACCAAACCCGTTATGTTTTATGGCCCAACATAACAAACCTTGTATTTTGAGGCCTAAACACATAACTGCGTCGCTTACATTATTTTCTGACATTAAGCTAAATGTCGAGTACTAATCTAGAGGGTACCAATATCATTCACGATCTACCCAATCTTCACAAATCACACAACCTACAAGCTCCACATGATCTACACTCGATCTACTCACAATCTACCCAATCCTAAAAAATCACACAAGCTACAAGATCCACATGATCTACACTCGATCTACCCAATCTATGCATGATCTACCCGATCCTCACAAATCACACAAGCTACAAGATCCACATGATCTACACTCGATCTAACCGATCTACTCACGATCAACCCGATCTTCACACGATCTACCCGATCTACTCACTATCAGCACAAGCTACATAAGATCTTCCCGATCTTTACAAGATAACAATGATCCACACAAGATGACTAAACAAGACAATGACAACTTGATATGTGTCTAGATAAAACAAGTAATGCAAGTGCACCACACAATGACTCTAACACCTTGTATCTTCTTGATACTTTGTGTTCTTCTCTTTGACTAATAGAGGAATGAAGGTGATCTTTGGTTGGATGACAGACTCACTCTTAAACAACAGAACAACTCTCTAAATGATCAAAGAAAGTGATCTAAATAAGAAGGGATTAGACCAGAGAAAACTGATTGGAAAAATCAAGTTGGAAGTTGATGTGTCATTGTATAGGTGATTATTTGTTGATCAAGTTTTAGTATTTATTTTATGCCGACTTAACCTATAACAACAATAACGGGCAGTGGACCTGATCAATGTAGCCTAGTTGGTAAGTAGGGTGTCGATCACTAAGAGTGGATTTCTAATGTACTAATTCTAAAGGTATTCTACTCTACTAAATTAACCTAAACTAATGGAAAGGGGGGTTCAACCTGAGAGGCTGGCATGAGTCTGGTTTTATAATAAACTAATTAAACTAAACAAACAATAGAAGTATGAAGACACCAACGATAAGAAGAACGTGTTAACCAAGTTTAGTCATATATGATTAAGTTTTGATAAGTTCCTAAGACCTGCAGCGATGGAGCTCACGACTAGGCGCGGTCAATCCTACCTCTCGTTTCCATAGAGTCTAGATTCCATTCTAATTAATCATGTCACATTTAATCAGAATTCGTAAAAAGCTGCTTAATAATTACTAAGTTTATGATTAAGTAGCTTGTCACTTGTTTTATTGCTAGTTTTATATGATGAGTATCGTAAACTATTCTCTCTCGTTGGATCTTAAATATAGGCGAGTAAACCCTTAATGATCACTTATGTCTATCTCACTTTCTAGACACTAGATAAGTAAGCGTGGACACATATAAAGAACGAAAAAAACATCATATAAACTTACAATCGATGGGAAAGCAATTTTAAGGGGAGTAGTATGGTGGCCACAAGCCCATCAATCCTGATGGATTCAAGCTTACTATTACAATAAAACAAAACTACTTAATATAAGTAATCAAAACGAAGACTGAGCAACCAATCGAATTAGTAACAAATCAAACCATCAAATAGTCATAAACTTGGCTAACACATAAGGGTGTTAGCCCATAATCTCAGTAACAAAGTACATAAACATAATCCTAATGAATAGAGTATGAAACATAATGAATACGATACGCTAACCAAATGATTAAGTAATATAAAAATGATTAGAGATGCTCTTCAAGGATAATTGGGTCTTCAATATTGATGTTGTGCTGTTTGGAGGTGTTTTAATTGTCTGGGAATGACCCTAAGGGTCCCCAATGATACCCTAATTCGTTAATGAGTCTTCTATTTATAGTTTCTGAAATCACGATCGATGCAGTGCATCTAGAGAGTTAGACGCACCGTATCTATAAGTAAACGTAGCCTCCAAGTCTGAAATTGACCCGATATGGCACATCAAGAATTCTGATATGGAGCATCACCCAATACGGCGCATCTAAATACCCAATGCACCGCATATTCATTAGGAACAGATAGATCTCCTTTTTGTCTTTCCGTGACCGCTTGAACGGGGTAAAACGGAGTCCGGATGAAGATTTTACAGCCAAAATACGAAAGCATCTTCGAGTGTCGACTTGTAATCTTTGACTTCTTCTTTAAGCTTCTAATCTCCACTTGATTTCTCGGTAAGGATTTTATATGGCCGATACGGCGCATCGGATTGGTCCGATGTGGCGTATCAAGGTAACTTCGCGTGGGGTACAAGATTATAATATTCACGAATATTCGTACACCGCCTATAGATGCGGCGTAACTTCTTTCTTCATGCGGCACATTGTCTTCAGTATCTTGGATAATTCTGGTGAAGTCTTGAGATTGATACGCTGCATATTAGGAACTTCATGCGGCGCATCTGGAGTAGGATTGTGTCACACCCACATAATCGGGTCCAGCAGAAGCATACATGTAGCTGGGGTGTAACTCAATTGGTACCACAACACAAGTACAAAAATGGTTTTCACTTCAATCATTTAGAATAAAATCGTTTAACCAAAAGTATTGGATTTACATTGTTAAAAGTAGTGCGGAAGTAGGCCCTTAAAATAGTTAAAAACGGTCCCCATATGAATAATCAGAGTCTTCTATGACCATGCCATGCCCTGCCGAAACCTCTAGTAGCGTGCCATTGCTTAAAGTCTGAAAATACATGCTAAATTGTCAACACGAGGTTGGTGAGTTCATAGAGTCTTTTGAAAAAGAATGTAATGCATATGAATGAAGATTTCCCATCAAAGGCCTCGTAAATCCACTCAGTTCCAAGTCCCTCCATAAGAGACTTGTAACCTGTGTGTTTACGACCCACTGCCAAATATGATATAGTTTATGTGAACAAAAGTAATACTTGTATCTAGATTCAAAGATAAATGTAGCAATACTGCTATATAAACAATTAAAAACAATGAGGTTTTATAAACAATTTTGGCAATGAGGCCATATAAGCAATTTTTGACAATGCTGACAATGTCGCCAGATAAACAACGATGACAATGAGGTCGTATAAATAAGTTTGACAATCCTGATAATGTCGTCAGATAAATAATTTTGACAATCCTGACAATGTCGCCAGATAAACATTTATGACAATGAGGTCGTGTAAACAATACTGACAATGTCGCCAGATAAACAATTATGACAATGAGGTCATATAAATAAATAAATAATAATGTTTAGGAGACAAATCACATGAAATACAGGTAATCAAACATACCAATGAAATGCAGGTAATCAACCATGTAAAGCGAGTAACGCGTTTAAGTAAAACGAGCATAAAGTTGAAATCATATAATTGAGCATGTATCTCCCTCAAAGAGTTTACAAAACAATAAAAAGAGTAGGGGCTATGACTCACCTGGTGCAATAGCTACGATGACAAAATACGATTACAAAACAATTTTGTCATCGTAGCTATTACACCAGGTGAGTCATAGCCCCTACTCTTTTAATTGTTTTGTAAACTCTTTGGGGGAGATACATGCTCAATTATATGATTTCAACTTTATGCTCGTTTTACTTAAACGCATTACTCGCTTTACATGGTTGATTACCTGCATTTCATTGGTATGTTTGATTACCTGTATTTCATGTGATTTGTCTCCTAAACATTATTATTTATTTATATGACCTCATTGTCATAATTGTTTATCTGGCGACATTGTCAGTATTGTTTACACGACCTCATTGTCATAATTGTTTATTTGGCGACATTGTCAAAATTATTTATCTGACGACATTTTCAGGATTGTCAGACTTATTTATACGACCTCATTGTCATCGTTGTTTATTTGGCGACATTGTCAGCATTGTCAAAAATTGCTTATATGGCCTCATTGCCAAAATTGTTTATAAAACCTCATTATTTTTAATTGTTTATATAGCAGTATTGCTACATTTATCTTTGAATCTAGATACAAGTATTACTTTTGTTCACATAAACTATATCATATTTGGCAGTGGGTCGTAAACACACAGGTTACAAGTCTCTTATGGCGGGACTTGGAACTGAGTGGATTTACGAGGCCTTTGCTGGGAAATCTTCATTCATATGCATTACATTCTTTTTCACAAGACTCTATGAACTCACCAACCTCGTGTTGACACTTTAGCATGTATTTTCAGACTTTAAGCAATGGCACGCTACTGGAGGTTTTGGTAGGGCATGGCATGGTCATAGAAGACTCTGATTATTCATATGGGGACCGTTTTTAACTATTTTAAGGGCCTACTTCCGCACTACTTTTAACAATGTAAATCCAATACTTTTGGTTAAACGATTTTATTCTAAATGATTGAAGTGAAAACCATTTTTGTACTTGTGTTGTGGTACCAATTGAGTTACACCCCAGCTACATGTATGCTTTCGCTGGACCAGATTATGTTGGTGTGACAGATTGTCAGATCTTCTTCGTTGACCAAGGTTTTATATGCGGCGCATGGGATAAATCCATGCAGTGCATGCTTCAAAGTCAGGAAATGGTCTTCATAATCGTATTCTTCTTTAGTTTAGTAGACTTTTCCAATGATAACATCAACTCGTACCCGTATTTTAGGTGTTAATTTCCCCTATATTGCTCATCTTTTATGTTAATATGTTGGATATATAATCTTATTTGTTTATATTCAGTTTTCAGGGCAAAGATGAGAAAAGGAACGAAAAGACGCGGATTTGGAAGGATTTACACGCAAATCATTGAAGTATGCGGATTCGGCATAGACTACGACGTAGATACTCAATCTACCTACGCCGTAACTATCATTACTGAAGACTACGGCGTAGATGCTCCATCTACCTACGCTGTAGATATTATATATGAAGACTACGCCGTAGCCAACACCACACTTACGGCGTAGCTGAACATCAAAGGGTTCTACGGAGTAACCTCTCTCCACCTACGGCGTAGATCCCAAAATCAAGATGTAAGAGAAGTATCGAGGCCATAGAAGAAACTACTGCGTAGTTCCCAACATAACTACGGCGTAGACATAAGAGCTGAAGAAACTACGGCCGTAGCACAAGATCTAGCTACGGCGTAGATACAATTATCGAAGACTACGGCATAGCCAACCCTAGGGCTACGCCGTAGCTATGTCGGTCCTATAAATACCATCCTTAATTCCGAGTTTTCATATACACATTCTAACACACAGAAGTCAGGAGGAATTAAGGGAGTAGGAGGACGAAGTTCCATCAGCATGCTAGTCCACTCCAAGGGAGATTTCACACCACAACTATAAGTTTATTCATTCAATTTGTTTGTATTAATTCAATGTTTACATTCATTATGTTAAACCTTTGTTTTTCTGCATTCATGAACATGAGTGGCTAAACACCTCTTGGTGTTAGCCTATTTATGAAATTGTTATTTATGTGATTTAGTTTTCGCGCATCTTTATCCGTTTTATTTGTATACTTGCTTAGCTAGTCTTGGGAAACTCTTTTTTTAAGGGTTTTGATATTGGGTAGTACTTCGAGGGGAGAGATAGATGTGACCGTGCCGCTCTACATTAGAAGCTAGTGACTTGGTGATAGTAATATCACCATACACGTGCGAATTGACCATAGGATCACCTACCTAGTGGATTCACCTAAGAAGTTAGAGGGGAAGTAAAAGTGACAACATTTCCCACTAGACTAGTCTAAGTTAGTAGAGGTACTTAATGACTCAACATAGTCTACCGTTGACCTCCGTCTATCTCAAAGGGTTAGTCCTTCGATATCGGAGGAGGTGTCTATGGGAAATAGATTAGGCGAATTTAACAAGGAGCCTAGTGACTTTAATCCCCAGATATAACGATAGGATGCATAATTAGAGAACTTGTCACATTGATAAAAAGAGTAATAATTAGGTTAACACTGCTTTCTCCTACTGATTTCCATCCATCATTTACTTGCTTTATTGTTTTATTTTATTTATTTCAATCATTATAAAACCCTTTTTATTTTAGTGACATTAAAACTTAGATATCTTCCGCCCCTTAGCTCTTGGGACGGGACGACCTCGGCTTTACCATCTAGCTATACCTCACACGACCGGGTACACTGACCGATAGTGCATTAGGTAGACGAGACTATTATAAATATAAAACCTGGTCAGTAAATCCTGCATCATCCAACTTGATCCATTTTGCTCCATTTTACGTCCGTAATAGCTAACTTTTACCAAATGCTTGTTTATAACTGAGAATTACAAAAGTAATTGATTAATTATCGATCCTCATATAAATAAATATAAAACAAGCGAATAACATAGGATAAATGATGCCAATAAAATATACTTATTTGATGTTATCAAATATCCCCCCCCCCCACTTGAACATTACTTGTCCCCAAGTAAACCTTAGATTTGAACTTATGAAAATGTATCCTATACAATTGTCTAGGATTTTTATAGTTAAGCATTCACTCGTTTAATCTCAATTTCACAACCAAACACCTCAGGAAATAGGAAAATGAAATCACTCAAATCACTCAACTAATCTATGTGGTAGTTCGCTCAATTGCTCGATCGTGATGTGTATTCTATCATAAGCTTGGCAAGCATACACATCTCCACTACTAAAGCTAAGGAGTAACGAGTCTAAAGTGTTAAAAAGGGTTGATATGGCTTAGGGTTAAACCTAGCTTCATTCAAAAATCTCATTCATAAACTTAGTAGATCGTTGGCGCGAGTCCTTGATGCCTCAAACAACGGATAGTCACTAATGTGTTTATTGGATTGCTGGCACGTTATTTGCATAACGGATGGTCACCAATTCATACACCAAATCGCTGGCGCGTTATTTAATTAATCTAATACTCGGATGGTCACTACCTTATTCACACACTTGACATTCTCACTTGGCCATCATTATATCCGGATGCTCGAAAGCTAACAACGAATACAATAATACGGTATAGGGTATGGATAATATTTGGGAAATACATAAATTGGTGTAAAACAAAAAATAAACAAAAGAAATATATTAAGTCCTATGTGTGGTTAATTACTTTCCCAACCAACCCATGAAGAAGACACATATCATTGACTAACTCACGCTTTAACACGGAAACTCACGCTTTAGTAGGTACACATGAATCAGACTCAATAATATCTTAATTAAAGAACAAACCTTAGTTGGCGTTCCTATAACGGCCAACTCCCTTTCAACCCATAAACATAATACAATAAGCAGTAGCGATATCACTAATAGTACATAACTTTACATTGTTGAGTTATCAATCTTACCAACTTCTTCTTTCTTTTTCCTTTTCTCTTCTCCTCCTTGTTTTTTTCTTTTTCTTTTTCTTTTACTTTTTTTTTTATAAAATCAATTAAATAACTAACGGTGTAAAATTTCACCACTTCACTATAATAACAACTATGGATGATTTTCTTATATACTCCAATCCTTCAGATATAAAAATAATAGTGAAAGTAGTAAACATACGAAAAATAAAAATACAATATCTACTTTCACTTCCCATTGCATTGTGCAATTCCCGACCTAACCAAAGATAATAATTTATGCACACGAACACAGGAAACACAGGGAATACACACTTTTACCAAAAGCAACTAACCACAACTTAAATCTACAGGGTAGGCTAAGGTGTAAAGGTGTAATGAAACATTTTTATTGGTGTAAGAAATGAAAGGAATAGCTCTGAGGGTTTTTCTAGGGTATCTTACTCTAAAAATGAGAGTAACAAATGGGTTTATATGGGGTTAACTAACCAATATAGTTAGTTATTAACACAAAACATATATAGGCCATTTGGGTGTAATCTTAGAAATTTACCTAGTTAAACAAGTCACTCCAATTATATAAATAATACTCATTATGGTGGTCTCGAATAGTATACAAGCGAAGTTCTAAAGTTTAGAAGGCACTGGCACACTCATATTTTTGTAGAATTTGGGTAAAATATTAGGAAACGGAATAGGCTTAATTCTCACAATTTGGAAATAAGGGTTATGTGTGCGGTCATGCAACTTAGATTTAACAAAAACATGCTAGAAAAATTTTAAATTTAGGCATGTTAAGTACATATTAAGCATATTTTTGAAAAATAAGGACAAGTCTCGTTCTAATTCTCCATCCCCCCACTTAAGATAAACACGTCCTCGTTGTTTAATTTGAAATTAAAACCAGGAAATTAAAAGAATTAAAATGAAAAACTCCCTTGAGATTTGCTCGGTATGATCCTCCATGGTAAGAATGCCAGCATATAAAATGTGGGAGTTCATCAAAACCTTCAATTGTCCAGACATGTAAAAATATGGAGACCATAGAAAAAGAAAATCGAGAACATCTCATTAATCATCGGTTAGAATATAAAAATACAAAAAAAAAAATACAGGCAGAGTGTTGATGCGCCGTATCCATGGAATATTGGATACGCCGCATCAACTGCTTGTAGGAAATACTAAAGTGCACATCAAGGATTAATGCACCGTATCCACTAAAAGTGCATACGCCGCATTGACCAACTGACAGAAATACGAAAATGAAAATAAACTATAAATAACATTGAAAATAAAAGATAAGAATGCGTTGCCTCCCACAAAGCACTTGTTTTTGTTCGAGTTACGAGCCTGACTCCACCCTTATTTACTAGGCAATAGGTTGTTGTTCCCGCCACTTGGAATCAAGTGCGGGTGATAGTAGCAATAAGCACCATAAGGGTGTGAATTTGCTACTGGAGATCGATAGAATATGTAAAGATAATACCTTGGCAATATTTGAACTTCTTTCTTTACCTTACCCTGTTTGGTTGATAAATTGGATGACTTGAGAATTCCATGTGAAAGAGTAGTATCTTGAGGATCGATGAATCTCCTTTCTTCTTCGTTTGTACCATTGGTAGTAAGGCGTCCCTTGACTTCCATAAAAGATGAGAAAGGGTCTTTGGCGAGTAAAAGTTCGAGTTCCTCTTCAATCATGGTTATGTTCACGAGCTCTTCCATGAATCCTTTCTCGAGTTCAACCAAAAATAGGTTGATAACAGGTGCTTTATGTGCATCATTAGGTGTAACAAATTCCACCTCATCATTCTTTTGTTTTGTAACCTGTTTAGGAAAACTAGCAAGATTATTAGTAACGGGATTAATAATATCAAATAAATTTGTAACACTTTGTGTTGTGAGTGACTCCAATTCATCTTGTGAGTCTCCATCTTCAACTAGTGGTTTTGCAATTCCATCCTTGTCCCGAATTTTCACCTTAAATAAGTCATCCCAGATTTCTTCAAATTCCCTTGTGGGGTCCAAGATTATAATATTCATGAATATTCGTACACCGCCTATAGATGCGGCGTAACTTCTTTTTTCATGCGGCTCATTGTCTTCAGTATCTTGGAAAATTCTGGCGAAGTCTTGAGATTGATACGCCGCATATTAGGAACTTCATGCGGCGCATCTGGAGTAGGATTGTCAGATCTTTCTCATTGACCATGGTTTTATATGCGGCGCATGCGATAAATCCATGCGGTACATGCTTCAAAGTCAGGCAATCGTCTAAGTCTTGTTATACAGCGCATCTATCAAGAATGATGCGGCGTATTCTTCGTTAGTTTAGTAGACTTTTCCGACTTGATCCATTTTGCTCCATTTAACGTCTATAATAGCTAACTTTCACCAAATGCTTATTTATAACTGAGAATTACAAAAGTAACTGATTAAGTATCCATCCTCATATAAATAAATATAAAACAAGCAAATAACATAGGATAAATGATGCCAATAAAATGTACTTATTTGATGTTATCAGAAGTGTAAAATGGTCCACTATTTATAGGCAAAGAAAAAACTAGCTATTATAGAGGGATGACATCACTAATTGTCAAACGGCACACTAAATTTAGTGGTACCATGGGGGACAAAAACGCTCCTCCATTTGTTTTTAGTGGGGAAGGTTTATTTGTGAATGTTTGGAGCTGTTTTAGGGGGAAAATAGCTGTTACTATTTTTGAAATAATTTTCTCAAATAAAATATTTCTTTATAATTCAAAATAATTTGTAAAATGTATTTTTGAAAAATGTTTTGCCATATTCATAAACATGTGAAGTTTAAAACAAAAAATTAATTTCTTTGATCATCCGTCAAGTTTAAATTTGTTTGTTCATACCTTGAGTGATTTATGTTAGAATGGAAATCTTCGACTATGTTGAACCATACTTGAGATGTCGAGAGATGTTGATGTAAGTATGCATCGATGATTAGTGTTTACAAGTAACTTGTGCATTTTACGTTATTAATTAGAAGTTACATGTTTGTTATCATTAAAACTGAAGAAACCGTTTAGTTTAAACATCGTAATATTTGCGCTAACAATCTTCCCCTTTTTTATGATGACAAATATGTAAACCGTAACACACAGTATATGGAAAACTAGAAGGGGGGTTGAATAGTTTACCGCTTTTTATCTTGATTTTCTTTGTTAACTTTACGTGTAATCAATAATCAAAACTAATAAGCAATAAGTAATGTGCAAGAGTAAAGTAAGAAACGATCAAATCACAACACGAATGTTTATCATGGTTTGGCTACAAGAACTCTTTTTCCTTGCCCTACTCCACGCCCCAAGTATCCAACTCGAGAGTATCCTTCACTAGTCAACAAGCTCCTTTCACCGGTGGAGAAAACCTTACAATCGTCGCTTACACTTTATCCGGTACAAAGCTAAATACCGGGTTCAAGTTCAAGGTAGAACCAACATAACATCGCCTATACAATATTTCTGACACTAAGCTAGATGTCGAGTTCTTTTACAAGGGTACAACCACTCCCGGCACTCTATGTATTTTGAGGACTAAAATACTATCCAATCACTATAGATAATATACAAACAAATGATGTATAAACTATAAGAGTTTACACAATGCAAAGCTACCAAGTCTTGCAATGTTGTGTTGAAGCTTGTATTCTTTTCGGATGAACTTGTGGACTTCTTTGCTACAAAAGAGGATCACAAAAATGAGATGCTACTGAATTAGATGAAAGAAATGAGAGTGTATGTGTAAAGTATAGCTAAAAGTGTTGAAGGATTTCTTTGATGTGGCTTGCTATTTATAGGCAAGAACTTCAGCACAACCACGGATCAGGCGGAACCCTTTTGAGGGTTCCGTCCTTGTGGGACTTTGGTACCACCAGAACAGATAGCAAATCACCAAGAAATCTTTCCATATCTTTGTCAAGCCTAATCAAGATCATTCAAGGTCAACTTGTAAGATATGTTGAGTGTGTAAAACCTAAAATTCTAAAACGTGCAAAACGACCAAAATGCGCCGATATTTTAAAATTGTTAAGGCGAAAAGTGTATCGCTTTTGGGGGGTCATTTAAGCCCGAATTTGTAATTATTTGATCAATTATTGCCATAAATCGTTCCTTTTGTCATTTTAGGTACTTTTGAGAGGAAATTTACAAAAGGAATCATTTTGGAGCGAAAAAGTGAAGAAAACGACAAAGTCTCAAAATCCTTGCTGGGAACAGTACCTGACGGCGTCAAGGCAATGCAAGTGACGGCGTCAAGAGTGGCAAAAGAGGTGGATGTGGAAAATACACATGACGGCCCAGAGCATTCTTAAGGCAATTTGGCCTGACGGCGTCACCAAGGCCGTGAGGGTCAAAATACATGTGACGGCCCAGAGTAATATTACACATAACGGCGTCATAAGTGGTCTAGGCAATACGAATTTTATCTTGGCGGCGAGTTGACGGCGTCACAACCTAAAACGTGACGCCGTCAAGGTGTAAAATCTATATATAGTTTTCTAATTTTCATTTATTAAGTGTGGAACTTTTGGAGAACTTCTTTGTGAAAACCCTAGACGAATTTTCTGTAATAATAAGGGTTTCAACCCTTGTTCCATCCATGTTCAATTAAAGATAAATTTTCCAATAATCATACAATATGTCTATTTGTTGTGTGATTCTATCTTATGCTTTTCTTCTTTTTAACATGCTAGGCTAGGTTTTTATTGTGTTTGCTTAGATGTAATGAAACCTAGATGTTGATTATTGGTTGATGGTTTTTTATAATTTTTGTGGATGATTGTATTTGACGTTAGGCTTAAGAATACTGGCAGACTTCCAATTGGTAACTTGCTTGAACATCTTAAGAAACATGATCGGAGGTGTACTACGATTTATGGTTGTATTTAATGCATGAGCGAATTCTAGTGATCCCATGTTAGGAGCTTTTAGTCGGCTCGACATAGGAGTGAAGTAGGAGCTTATAGAGTTAGGGAATTTCGCACACGGCCCTACGACTAGTATTAAGGAATATAACCCGTCATCCATTCAATTGTAACAAGCTAATAAACCGGTAAAAGATATCTAGGGAGTAATGAAATCTAAGTAAACACATTTTCTCTTATTATTGTTTACACCACAATTTAGTTTTAGTTTATTTTATTTTATTTTGATTACATCTTTAGTTAATTGGGTTAGTTGACTAGCAACTAATTCTGCCCACTCCTTCAAAACCCGAGATTTTGCTTGCTTTTATGAAATATAAAAACATAAAAAGAATTATCCTTCACCTTTAGGCCTAGTTTAGTAGACTTTTTAATCCTAGAGAACACTATTCCTGAGTTGAACGATCAATCCGCCGGTACTTGTCACTATACTATACTACAACGAACATGTACAATGCCTGGTGGGGATTGCAAGCTTCTCAAGATCCCTTGAGAGGAAAAACCTTTTGCGAGGGTGCAATTCCACGCATCAAGTTTTTGGCGCCGCAGCCCGGGGAATAGTTATTGTCTAGGTTAAGATATCTTTTTATTAGGTCTACTTGCTAGATTCCTTTCTAGTAAGATTTTTAGTTTTATTTTTATAGGTTTCTTTAGTCTATCTTATTTCTTCGTTTTTTTGTTCGTAACTTTTACCATCCGCTATCATGGAAGGTGGTAATCTCTTTGATCTCATCAACCCACCGCAACAAAACCACCCACAAAACCCACCACTAGCAAACCAATCTCCTAGACCCCGAACTTTAGGAGAGTACTCCCGTCCTAGCCACCAAGGCTATCGAAACACCATTGAGCTCACTCAAGGAGCCAATGTGTCTCCCTTACAATCCGACACCATCTGGTTGGTGCAAAGCGGATGTGCATTCCATGGACTTCGTTCTGGAGATCCTATTCAACATCTCAAGGATTTCCTTAAAATCTTTGATTCCATAGACCTTGATCTTCCAATTCTCTCTACGTGACCAAGCTAGTCAATGGCTTGAGCGTTTACCCGCGGGATCCATCACCTCTTGGGATGATCTCACCACTCCTTTCCTTGCTCAATTTTTCCCACCAGGGAGAACTATTTAGCTTAGAAATGATATCTTGATGTTCCAACAACGTCAAGGTGAAACTCTCTATAAGGCATGGACTCGTTTCAAGGACTTACTCCAAAAAGTCCCTCATCATGGCATAGATCTTTGGGTTCAAGTCCAAATTTTCTTTGACCATATCGATCTCTCCACAAGGCGAACCATTGACCAATCGGCCGATGGAAAGCTTCATGATCTAAGTGCGGAATAATCATGGGAACTCATAGAAGATCTTGCTCTCTATGACAACGAAAGTTGGAATGATCACCGTGATTTGAACAAAACGGTCAAGGCGATATCTTTGCCTTCGAACAATTCAAGCACTCCCGACCGTAGGATCATGGAACTTGAAGACCAAGTCAAGTTTCTCATGAAATCCTACGAAGCTCCTAAACCTTCAAGCTAAGTGAGCAAAATCACTTCTTCATGCGAATTATGTGGTGGTCCCCATGACACTCGTGATTGCATGGAACTCCCCGAACAAGCTTTTGCAGATTACACATCCTCGCGTACCGATGGAGCGGGAGACAGGTGGTACACTTTCAAACCCGAGCAAAAACCTTACGGTGATTCAAACAACCCCTCTTGGAAAAATCACCCGAACCTTAGGTGGAAGCAAAACCAAAACATGCCCCAAAACAATTGTTCCAACCCACCCAATCGTTACCAACCAAGCGGTCCAACCTCTAACCGTACTTTCAACAACTATCCTTCCAACAACTATGGTAGTACAAATAATCTTGAAGGATTGATGTCCAAATTTATGGCATCTCAAGAGGCCCGCATAGCTAGGTTTGAATCTGAATTCAATCAACAACATGCGGAGATGACCAATAAAATCGACAACTTGTTGAAAGCTCTCAACAACCAAGTGCTAACTACACCAAAGAAGGACACTAGGGACACTAGTAGCGGAACCCAAATTAAGGACCCTTCATCATCTAAACACATCCACTTTGTCAATGTAGTTACTATTAAGCCGGTCAACAATAATAAGGAAGAAAGTGACACGGATGAGATTAAGGAAGTTGTAGAGAAAAAGGAAGAGAGAGTTAAGGAAGTAGAAAATGTAGAGGAATACTTCGATAGGTTACCCACCAAGGAAGAACAGGAATACCACAAGGATCTATTCGATGACCCCGAGACACCATACGTCATTGGTTCACCACTCATCAAAGCGGGTGATCCCTCTAACATCAACATACCATGCAATATTGGGCATATGCATGTGTGGAAAGCCTACATCGATCTTAGATCTCCCATAAACATTATGACTAGGACCTATTATAATTGGGTAATGAAGAAGCAACTTGGATATAGGATGATGCCCAACACGAGTTGGATGAGTAACTTTGTGGGAAGAGTGAAAGGATTACATGTCTTTGTAGAAAACTTCACTTATGTTACCGATTTTGTGATTGTAGAGGATATTCGTCCGGTAAAAGATGGTTGTTTAAGTCAAGTAGTGTTCGGAAAGCCATTTGTTGAGGCCACTAAGATGAATTATGACCCATCCCTAAGGATAGTTAGGTTCAAAGATTAGAGCGATGATATAGCTTACCAAATGCCCTGTAAGATTGAACAATTTCGTCTTTTATCAAACATCGAAAAGGAACACAAACAAGCAGTCTACTATAGGAGTGATGAGGATAGACGTAGAGGAGTAGACTATGTTATGAATAAGATACTTGGTTTCTACAAGGAATGCTTGCAACTAGGTCCGGAATACAAAACTAAAATTTAGGATGACCTAGGAACAGGAACCGATGACGAGGTTACGTAATTGCCCACGACCTTGAGTCTAGCTACAAGACTCGTAAATAAAGAAAAGCGCTTCTTGGGAGGCAACCCATGTTTTATTTGTTTTGTTTGTTTGATTTTATTTGTTTCCGTATGCGTGTTTTATTTTTATTGATTGTGGATCATTGTTCAAAGTAAATTGTGAAAATGCTTTATTTTATTTTTAATTTCGTCTTAATTACATATAAAGGTATTTTGCAAAAGCTAAGTGTAAGGGAAACCCAAATTTGTTTATAAGAACGAAATTGGACATGAACCACAACAATATTAAATGAACATGTGTATTAGTAATTGTTTGAGTCAAATGCTTGGATCGAGTCACAATGATGTTTTGCAGGATTTTCCAAGAAGTAAGGCATAAGTTTTTCCAGAAATTTTCTGGAAACTTAACATGAGATTTTTGCTGGAACATTCTGACGGCATCAGGAGTTAAAACCTAACGGCGTCAGGTACTAAAATTCTGAAAAATTTTGCGAGTTTTGTTTATACCGGAGTCTTAAAGTTTTTGTTGATTCTTTAGTTTTATAAACTCCAGGAAATCTGCAAACATTCATTCCACAAGCATTGTATCTTAATTTGTTTCCTAGGATTTATTTTTTTAGTATATATAGATTGCCGCCGATTTTACCAGAGGTTTGCCTTGATTGTTTTCTCAGGTTTAACATGTTACATTTGACAAGAGGATGATTTATATTTTTGGAGGGAAGCTTTCAAATTTCATTTTCTTGGAAGAAGATCTAACCTTGTTGACACACTATCCACACCGAACGAATCAGGGGAGTATTTGTTTTCATTCTTTTACCTTATTTTGTTTTACATCTTTTTATTGAACATTGGGGACTATGTTCAGCTTAAGTGTAAGGGGAGGGTAAATGATGATACTTTTGAGAATACAATTATGCTTGAGTTTTTTTTGTTCAATAGTAGGTGCGTAATAAAACTAAGAGAAATACTTGTTAGGGCAATTTTAGCGCCAAATTTAAAATTTTTTACAACATTTAGGAGTGAAGCTTTAGCCTAAATGAGCGTCTCATGGATAGGAGTTGTATAACTAGCACAAAAACCGTACCACTCAGAAAAATTTTCCACCCAAATACATGTAATTAACCAAGATGATTAACTCGCCACCAGTAAAGATTGCCTTTATTCAACAAAACCGTGTTTACCATATCCCTACACCTCATGCTATAACCCTTTAAAAGACATCTTTGATAGTTTATCCTAGGTTCTTACGCCAAGTGGTGGAGGTTTGATCCTTTCCCAAGCCTATGGTAATCTATTTGCTATGACAGGTAGTGAGAGATGTTTTCCATTTCCTTATTGTGATATATACTTTATTACACCCGAAAGATGTGAGTATCTAAACACTATTTGTGAGGTGCTAGTGTATAACCTCCGTGCTTGTTTTTAGTTTTAAGTGGAACGATATTTTGTTGTAATTACTTTTATCTTAGTGTTAAATGACCCCGAACTTGTATTTTTATTAGAATAAGAGCACATTTGCTTGAGGACAAGCAAATCTCAAGTGTAAGGGTATTTGATAAGGCAAAAGTGTACCGATTTTTGGGGGTCATTTAAGCCCGAATTCGTAATTATTTGATCAATTATTGCCCTAAATCATTCCTTTTGTCATTTTAGGTACTTTTGAGAGGAAATTTACAAAAGGAAGCATTTTGGATGTTTTTAGAGCGAAAACGTGAAGAAAACGACAAAGTCTCAAAATCCTTGCAGGGAATAGTACCTGACGGCGTCAAGGCAATGTAAGTGACGGCGTCAAGAGTGGCAAAAGAGGTGGATGTGGAAAATACACATGAAGGCCCAGAGCATTCTCAAGGCAATTTGGCCCGACGGCGTCACCAAGGCCGTCAGGGTCAAAATACATGTGACGGCCCAGAGTAATATTACACATGACAGCGTCAGAAGTGGATCTAGGCAATACGAATTTTATCTTGGCGGCGAGTTGATGACATCACTAGCTAAAACGTGACTCCGTCAAGGTGTAAAATCTATATATAGTTTTCTAATTTTCATTTATTAAGTGTGGAACATTTGGAGAACTTCTTTGTGAAAACCCTAGACGAATTTTCTGTAATAATAAGGGTTTCAACCCTTGTTCCAACCATGTTCAATTGAAGATAAGTTTTCCAATAATCATACAATATGTCTATGTTTTGTGTGATTCTATCTTATGCTTTTCTTCTTTTTAACATGCTAGGCTAGGTTTTTATTATGTTTGCTTCGATGTAATGAAACCTAGATGTTGATTATTGGTTGATGGTTTGTTTATAATTGTTGTGGATGATTGTATTCGATGTTAGGCTTAAGAAAACTGGCAGACTTCCAATTGGTAACTTGCTTGAACATCTTAAGAAATATGATCGGAGGTGTACTACGATTTATGGTTGTATTTAATGCATGAGCGAATTCTAGTGATCCCATGTTAGGAGCTTTTAGTCGGCTCGACATAGGAGTGAAGTAGGAGCTTATAGAGTTAGGGAATTTCGTACACGACCCTACGACTAGTATTAAGGAATATAACCCTTCATCCATGCAATTGTAACAAGCTAATCATCCGGTAAAAGATATCTAGGGAGTAATGAAATCTAAGTAAACACATTTTCTCTTATTATTGTTTACACCACAATTTAGTTTTAGTTTATTTTATTTTATTTTGATTACATCTTTAGTTAATTGGGTTAGTTGACTAGCAACTAATTCTCCCACTCCTTCAAAACCCGAGATTTTACTTGCTTTTATAAAATATAAAAACACAAAAAGAATCATCCTTCACCTTTAGGCCTAGTTTAGTAGACTTTTTAATCCTAGCGAACACTATTCCTGAGTTGAACGATCAATCCCCCGGTACTTGTCACTATACTATACTACAACGAACAGGTACACTGCCTGGTGGGATTGCAAGCTTCTCAAGATCCCTTGAGAGGTAAAACCTTTTGTGAGGGTGCAATTCAACGCATCAAAAATCTTAATAATTACTTATAAAATACCAAATAAACCCTAACAATTTTGTAATTCATAATATATGATCTATATAACTTAAGTAATCATTTGATTTACATTTTTATGTTTCTAAAATCCATAATGCACGATTATATGTAATTAAAGGGTCCAAATTATATTTAATTTTGTAAAATACATAATAAAAGATATACATAAGTAAAATTAGAAGACTTTGAGTTTGATTTGGATTTCTTTGGGCCTTGAATATTCGGCCGAATTGTAACACCCCCTTTTTCATTGATCACAGCGGATTAAGTGTTTGGGGTATTACTCATGGAAACAAAGACAAGATAATAGAAAACGACTCGAAAAGAGACATTTTAGACAAAGGTGTTATCATTCATTTATTCATCAGAGTTTTTACAGTAAAAGATATACTTTTACCAAAAGAGAGGTCCCAAAAGATACGTTTTAAGACAAAACTGATGAATGATAACTATTCTGGACGTCCTCATATCCAGTACTTCTCCGTGCCAGGGTTCCTAAAGAGCTCATTTACCTAGGATAACATGCTTAAAAGTCAACACGAACGTTGAGTGAGATTCATAGGTTTAAGTAGTTAGGATGTGTGAATACAAGCTCCACAGGGTTCAGGTTAAACCCTATGTATGGAAAAGTTTAGTGATAGCTGGTGTATTGTACTAAGCTCATGAACCACACGTTAACAATCCGGGTCATGGGGGCTGTAGGCCCAACCATGAGGGGATGGGAAGGATAACTTGCCAAAGTTAATCCTTCAGTGAGGGTTCAAATATAATACTTATTGGTACTCTCCAGTGAGAGATAGTACCAACGGGAGTTGTCAAACTCAAATAGATCTATCTATTATATTCACGTTCACTTGTGTAAAACATCACAAGCGATTAGATTTATGAATTTTGTTGTGTAGGGGTGGCAGATAGTTTACTCGTGCAACAACCAAAGAAAAAGACTTGTATTTGATTTAAAGCACGTATCCGCCTCACAGGGTTGTAAATCTTTTAAAAGTGAGGCTACGAAAACTCACCTGGATCTAAGGTAAGTAGGGTAGGGTTTAGACAGCTTACTCACGTATCCTGGGATAGTGTAGGTAGGTGGGTGTGTGTATGTCAAATCTTAGTCTAGGTTTTTAAGTAATTACTCTTAGGGTTTATAGATATAACATAACACCGTTCGGACCATCACAATTCAGAAGTATATGACTCCTCACATGAAGCTCCCTACTATTGTATTATGTTATCAACATAATACCGTTCGGGCCATCATAATTCAGAAGTTAATACTCCTTACATGAAGCTCCCTACTATTGAGCTATGTTGTTATTAAGTTTTAGTTATAGAATAACACCGTTCGGGCCATCATAATTCAGAATTACATGCAATAATCATTTGAGGAGCCAGGGCACTTTAATTCGTAAACCGAGCAAACTCGCCAAAACAAAATATCCACATGCTACTCCTGTAACACCCCCATTTTCATGGTTCGCAGCGGATTTAGGGTTGGGGTATTACTCCATGGAATCACAGTTACAGTAATAGAAAACGACTCAAAAAGAGACGTTTTTAGAAATTTAGTTATCATTCATTTAATTATCAGAGTTTTTATAATAAAAGATATACTTTTACTTTTGATGAGGTCCCAAAGTCTAGGTGTTAAGTTATGTTTGAATGGTAACCGGTTTGTAAGTCCTCTGAGTTCAGTGCCTCCTTCTGCCATGTTTCCGTAGAAGTGATATACCAATAATACATGCTTAAAAGTCAACACTAGGTGTTGAGTGAGAATCATAGGTTTATGTGTTAGTGAATACAAGTTCTTTGGGTTCCGTTGTTACACCCATCTAGGAAAATGTTGTGTGTGTGTGATAATTGTGATGGATGCACAATTATCAAGAGTGGGGTGTGTTGCAGAAAGCTCATGAACCACACGTTAACAATCCGGGTCATGGGGGCTGCAGACCCGACCATGAGGGGATGAGAAGGATAACTTGCCAAAGTTAATCCTTCAGTGGGTTCAAATATAGTACTTATTGATACCATCCAGAAAGATGTAGCATCAATCGGAGTTGTCAAACTCCAATAGATCTATCAACTATATTCGCGTTCGCGTGGGTAAAATATCCCAAACGATTAGATTCATGAATTTTAGTTATGTAGTGGTGGCAGTTAGTTTACTCGTGCAACAACCAAAGAAAAAGACTTGTATTCGGTTTTAAGTAAAGCAAGTAGCATGTATCCCCCTCATAGTGTTTATAAAGCATTTAGAGTGAAAGTTTAAAAAGATGTGAGGCTACGAAACTCAGCTGGGCTTAGGGAAATCTAATTGATGCAAAAAGTGAGTCGGGAACTAGACTGCCTTACTCACGTATCCTGGTTGTTTTGTTGGTGTGGATGTATGTGAAGCTTTAGTTATCTTGTTTAAGTTTCTTAAGTAATCATTCTTAGGTTCGTTAATGTTTTAGATATAATATAACACCATTCGGGCCATCACAATCCAGAAGTATAATACTCCTCACATGAAGCTCCCTACTATTGTATTTTGTTATCAACATAATACCGTTCGGGCCATCATAATTCAGAAGTTAATACTCCTCACGTGAAGCTCCCTACTATTGAGCTATGTTATTATTAAGTTTAGTTATAACATAACACCGTTCGGGCCATCATAATCCAGAAGTACATGCAATAATCGTTTGAGGAGTCAGGGCACTTTAATTCGTAAACCCAGCAAACTCGTCAAAACGAAATATCCACATGGTACTCCTCACATGAAGCCCCCTAGTATTGTGTTATGCTTCTAACTTTAATTAAGTTTTATATTTATATAATATTTTCACTTTATACCCTTATAGTGTATATATTTACACTTTCTACCCTATACTTTATTATACTTATATTACTTAGGTTTTTAACTATCTAAACTCTTCCTAACTAGTCCCTATACTTCTACATTTTAGAAAAATGACAAAAACAACCCTTGGACTTATAAGTTTTCAGATTTTACTATTTATACCCTAAGTTTTATAACTTTTGAAAAACTAGTCCTTATTAGTTTATAACTATTTTACTTTCTATCCTAGGGTTTTATAACTTTGAAAAAAGGGTAATTATAATTATATCTTCTGAGAAATGTCAAAAATAGTCCCTAGACTTAATATTTTTAGGAAGTTACCATATATACCCCTATGCATGGAAAACTTTCTAAAACTAGTCCTAATTCCATGCAAACTATATTTTTATGTAACAACTAAGTTTCCTAGCTTATGTTTAGTTAATATTAGCTTATCTAAGTTACCTAAATCAGATTATAGCTTATGTAAAGGGCTTATAGCATATAAACATGTATTCGACTCATATTAGGGTTTTAAAAAGAAAACTAGTAAATGAAATGGTTCAAGGCTTAGGCGAGGGTTCCTAGGGGATCTAAGGAATCCTAATACTATACTAAGACTAAACTAAAGCTAATAGAACTAGTAAAGTAGCTTACTTGGGTCAATTGGGATTTAACGTGAGCTAACCTAGGGTTTTAGGGTTTTGTGATGGAAAAGTAACTCTACAAGGGTCCTTGATGAGGCAAAAAGTGTTACGCTTTTAGAGGGTCATTTAAGCCCTAATTCGTGATTATTTGATCAAATATTGCCTCAAATAGTTCCTTTTGTCATTTTAGTTACTTTGGAGAAGAAATCTAGAAAAGGACGCATTTTAGACGTTTTTGGAGCGAAAAGTGAAGAAAACGATAAAGTCTCCAAAATCAAGATGGAAACAGTACCTGACGGCGTCACGCTCTAAAGGTGATGGTGTCATGTGTTGGCAAAGAGGTGGATATGAAGTTTACACGAGATGCACCAGAAAGATTTTTAGATTTAAAGAGTGACGGCGTCACCCTTTGTGACGCCTAGGCCGTCACGTACAATCTAAAAAGTGACGGCCAAGTGAAGAATATAAAAAGACGGCGTCAGATCTGGATCTAGGCAATCCGAGGGAAGCATTGGCGGCGAGTTGACGGCGTCACATGTATAACATGACGCAGTTAGATAGTTTTCTCTATATATAGTTTTCTAAATTTCATTCATTAAAGAGAGAGAACTTTTGGAGGAACATCACCATAAACCCTAGGATGAATTTTATCCTTTTTGTAAGGGTTTCAAACCCTTCTTTCATCCATGATTAATTAAAGATAAGTCTTCCAATAATAATTCAATATGTCTATGTGTTGTTTGATTCTATCATATGCTTGTCTTTATATTAACATGTTAGGCTAGGTTTGTTTGTGTTTGCTTAGATGTAATGAAACCTAGCTATTGATTATTGGTTGATTGTTTGTTATTGATTGTTGTTGGATGAATGATTTCGATATTAGGCTTAAGAAAATTGGCTAATCTCCAATTGGTAACATGCTTGAACGTCTTAAGAAACATGAATCAGATGTGTACTACGATTTTAATGGTTGTATTTAATGCATAAGTGACTACTAAGGAGGCCATGTTAGGAGCTAGTTGTCGGCTCGACATAGGAAGAGGTAGAAGCTTATATAGTTGGGGAAGATCGTACACGGCCCCATGAATGGTATTAAGGAATATAACCCATCATCCACGCAATTGTAACAAACTAATCAATTAATAAAAGATAGCTAGGGAGTAGTGAAATCTAAGTAAACACGTTTTTCTCCATATAAGGTTTTTCTCACATTTTATTTTCTTGTTATTTTATTTTTATTGCATTTGTAATTATTTGGGTAAGTTGATTAGCAACTAATTCCGTCCACTCTTCCAATACCTGAGATTTTTACTTGCTTTCCATAAAATATAAAAATACAAAAAAGAATCATCCCTCACCTCTAGACCTAGTTTAATTAAGTTTTAATCCTAACGAACACTATTCCCCAATTAGAACGATCAATCCCCTGGTACTTGCCACTACACTATACTACATTGGTCAGGTACACTGCCTAGTGGGGATTGCAAGCTTCTCGAGATCCCTCGAAAGGTAAAACCTTTTGCAAGGTTGCAAAACCACGCATCAAGTTTTTGGCGCTACTGCTGGGGAATAGTTATTGCTTAGGTTGAAATTTCTTTTTATTAGGTCTACTTGCTAGATTCCTTTCTAGTAAGATTTTTATTTTAATTTTATAGGTTTTCATTAGTCTATATTTTTCTTTGTTCCTTTGTTCATAACCATCTTTGATCCCATCAACCCACCACAACAAAACCCACCACAACCAAACCAACCTCCTAGACCCCGCACTTTAGGAGAATACTCCCGTCCTAGCCACCAAGGGTATCAAAACACCATTGAGCTCACTCAAGGAGCCAATGTGTCTGCCTTGCGATCCGACACCATCCGGTTGGTGCAAAGCGGATGTGAATTCCATGGACTTCGTTCTGAAGATCCTAATCAACATCTCAAGGATTTCCTCAAAATCGTAGATTCTATAGACCTTGATGTTGAAACTCGAGAGACGACCCGATTGCGTCTCTTCCAATTCTCTCTATGTGACCAAGCTAGTCAATGGCTTGAGTGTTTACCCACGGTATCCATTACCTCTTGGGATGATCTTACCTCTCGTTTCCTTGCTCAATTTTTCCCACCGGGAAAAACCACCAAGTTAAGGAATGACATCTTGATGTTCCAAAAACGTCAAGGTGAAACTCTTTATGAAGCATTGACTCGTTTCAAGGACTTACTCCAAAAAGTTCCTCATCATGGCATAGATCTTTGGCTCTAAGTCCAAATCTTCTATGACCATATCAATGTCTCCACGAGGCAAACCATTGACCAAGCGGCCGGTGGCAAGCTATGTGATCGAAGTGCGGAAGAATCATGAGAACTCATAGAAGATCTTGCTCTCTATGACAATGAAAGTTGCAGTGATCCCCATGATTTGAACAAAACGGTCAAGGCAATATCTTTGCCTTCGAACAATTCAAGCACTCCCGACTGTAGGATCATGGAACTTGAAGACCAAGTCAAGTTTCTCATGAAATCCTACGAAGCTCCTAAACCCTCAAGCCAAGTGAATAAAATCACTTCTTCATGTCAATTATGTAGTGGTCCCCACGACATTCGTGATTGCATGGAACTCCCCGAACAAGCTTTTGCAGATTACGCATCCTCGCGTACCGACGGAGTGGGAGAAAAGTGGTACACTTTCAAACCCAAGCCAAACCCTTATGGTAATTCATAGAATCCCTGACTCCTCCCAAACCAACCAGTCAACCGGGTGTAGTTGATAGGCCCACCTGGGAGAGAAAGTTAAGTGTATTAAAATCCGTGGAAGTACAGGGAAATCCACGGGTCGTTAAGTCCCAACTAGATTGAAATTATATTTTGAACGTTTTTGGGAATGAGTGGCACTGAGGACAATAACCAAAGATGATTGGGTTTGATTTTACACTACTGATGTTATTATGGAAACAGTATATAACAAACTCAGTAAACAGATATATATATAAGCACAAATCAGAAATCAGAATGGGATACAGACTGAAGAAAAGGTGACTTTTAAACAATTTAAAACTACAGGGGGTGCAAATAAAAATTTCACAAACTTAATTATAAAAGAAAATGAAATTAAAAAGAAAATTATTTTTTTGATTATTTTATTATTTAATATTAATTATTTAAATTAAAACTATTTAACTTTTTAATTAAAACTAATTAACTTAAAAACTTAATAATACAAATTTAAACTAGAAAAGTGCAAAATTAATTCCTAAAAATATAAAATGACTTAAAATAAATTTAAAAACTAAAAATACTTGTTTTTGTCTTTTTGTGGACTTTCTATTAATTAAATACAAATTATATTAATTAAACTATTTAAACTAGTTTAAATTACTAAAGATACTAAAAATGATTTAGAAAATTAAAGAAAAATTTATAAATTTAATTAACCATCTCAGGAATCCTAAAAAATTATAAAAAGTTTCTGAAAATTATAATTAGACTATTTTACAAATTATTTACTTAATTATTAATTATTATCTAATTTAACTAAATTAATTAAGAAAACTAGAAAATCAACAGTAGAAATTGAGAGACTATTTTCTAAAAATACTAAATGATTTATAAAACTTAGTAAAAATATGAAAAGGTACTGTTGTTAACTAAAAATTAATAAAAAAACTATTTAATTACTAATATTACTTAATTATTTAATTAAATTAATCTTAATTCTAATAATTATTAAATGAAAAGAAAAAAATCTAGGAAAATTTCTGAAAATACTTGAAGATAAAAGTAAATTAAGAAAAATATAAAAATGATGAAGTGATTAATAATAAGCTGAAAAGAAAAATTAAAAAGATAAATCCTATTAAATAGAAGCTATCACTATTTTTAAATTTGGTTTTTGTTGGTTTTTCTTTTTGACAGATAATAATAAGCTAAAAATGGAAAACTCTTAGGAAGACACTTTTGAAATAGCTTATTAATAAGCTATGTGCACCCCCTATGTGCTTAACAGTTGACTCAATAGCTTATTAGGACTTTGTGATTATTGAAAAAGCTGAGAAATGAACAAATAAGCATAAACAGATGATTGACAACTTGAAATATGCAATTGGGAACACATAAGCACTCAGGAAAAGCCGTATATGAACCAATAAGCAATTATCAAAAAACTAGGCCTAAACAGGCCAAACAAAGGGGTTTTGGAACTCTGTGGGGCCCACAGAAGTCAAGGGGAGTCCAAACTAAGACTTGACCTTCCAAGTTGACCTGGTCAACTTTCAAATAAGCCAATAAGCTGGGCTTATTGCTTATTTTCGAGCACTGGGTGGTGCTTGGAACTTGGTCTCAAAATCTGAATCACTTAGTGTACTCAGGGAAATGGACAACTTAAAAGCTACTTGCAGCCCTATCAAATAAGCTTAAAATGGTGAAATAAGCCTTGATCTATCAAGATGGGTTGCTTGGCTTTCCAAAAAGCCAATAAGCTAAGCGTGGGGTCCGCTAATGAATCAGCTAAGGTCCTGGGAATATTGGCCACTTATACTGAGCACTCAGTATAAAGAGTTAAAATAAGCAAACTTTCAAGGCTAAATAAGCTATGCTACTTAGTACTGAGATCCAATTTTATGATTAATCCTAAAAACACTACTGATGAGCTTTTAAAAAAGCTAAAAATCAAGATCTAAGGTTTTGGTTTGCACCCTGGGGGGTTTGAAATTTGACCAAAAACCAAAGGTACCCTGGTGTAGGGCAGTACCTTGCCCTGCAGGTCTAAATAAGCTGTTGTATAAGCTACAAAAAAATTCACAAAAATAAGCTGGTGGTGGGAACTTGTAGCTTAGGTGACAGAAAATGACTTGTGAAAAGCTCAGGGTCTCAATCCAAATACAAAAATCAAAACAAATCTCCCAATTTTTGGATTTCTGAAACAAGTATGTTTTTGACTTTTTGGAATTTTGAACTTAGGTTGACTTTTGTGAGATTGTACCTAGATTTAAGCACTGATTAGGTTATGATAAGCTAGGATAAGACTAAAATAAGCTAGAACAACTACTTGTGAAAGGATTTTATGAGATTTGGACTCAAAATGCTTAATAGACAACAATTGATGTGAGATCAAAAGGTATTTTGACTTTTTTTTTGATGAAAGACCAATGGATTTTATGCTTGAACTAAGTTATTAGAACCTAAAGTGATATGTCTGAGCTCAAAACAACAACTAGACCTCCCTTGATCACACAGAACCTATCTGAGCCAAACACCCCTTACACAGATTCAATACTTGATTTTCAAAAGGATTATGAGATTTAGGCCACTAAACAGACTTATAAGCACTTGTATTGATTAATTAAGCTGAAATGAAAAAGTAGAAACAATAATTAACAACTAATACTACAAATGACCAATTATACTAATTTGACTGTGTAACTAGGATTTTTAGAAACTATAAATTTTAATGAACAAGCTCTCAATTTTAAGCCACAATATGACTAAATAACACCAACTAAGCCCAAACAAAACAAATAAGCAGTCAAATAAGATATGCTACAGTAGAAACAAAGAAATGAGATTATGAGCTTACAAGGTGCAATCCTGCCAAAACCATGAACCAAGGACCAAAGATCTTTCCTATAGAATCCCACATATTCACTAACCCAGGGCCATCCATGCTCCACCCTACTCCATCTTGATTACCATTGTAACCTGATTTTTTGATTTTCTTTCTATTTTTCTGATTTTTTTTTGTATTTTTGATTTTTGACACTATATTGACTTTTAAGGTGTCTAAAAGCTTTTAGAAGCTTTCTAGGAGCTTACATGTACCTATGAGTCCTTACAATTAAATAGCAACAACAGTAAAGCTTTTCAAGAAATTTGAAATAAAATTGAAAATTGCACAAACTGAGAGAGAAACTAAAACTTGAAATTGATTATGAAAATGATTGAGATTACACTAGAATTAACTGATACAATGCATAGAAGCTTAGAAATTGACTGAAATAACAAGTTACAAGCTAAACGAGATACTAAAATGGAAATTATACTACACTTTCTTCTCTGCTCCATCTCTTTCTTTATATAGGCTCACATTATGGTTCCCATGAGCTTCTGAGCAAATCCCATCAATAATCTAGGCCGTTGGATGACTGAAACCAATCCCATCCGTTTAAATGATTTTTGGCGCCAAAACGAGACAGGAGGATTGGGGCTATTTTCAGAGCAATTAAAGAAGTTTGGCTTGTTGTAGAGGTGGAGGGGTGGAGTGTAGTGGGTTTGGGCGGTGTGATGGGATGGTGATGGGCAAATTGTTACCAAAACTAGAGCAGTGAGTATGGAGGTTGAGTGTGTGGTGGTGGGGAAGCATTAAATGCTCAGTGGGTGTGAATGATGAGGGGGATGAGGTGGATAGCCAGCTGGGGTCAAGTTGGGGTGGAATACCAGTGGTATTGGAGGGTGGTGTTGGTGTTGCAGGGAGAGGGAAGGGATGAACAGTAAGGGTGGTTTTGGGAGGGTTGACCGTGGGTTTGACCCTGGTAATATCTAAAAGGGTGGGCTAGTTTGTTTGTTGGGCCAAAGGGAAGGGTTTTGGGCTTGGTTTTTATTTTGGGTTTAGGATATAGATATTAAGGGTCCGGTTTGGATTTGTAATTATTACAAGGACTAATTTTGTAATTCCTGAAATTTTGAGGGGCTGAATTTGGCAAGCTTCTAAAGTATTCCATGGGGTATAATTTTCCAAGTATGAATAATGTGAGGACCACAAATGAGATTTTCCAAAATTACACTTCCAGGGACTAAATCTGCCATACTTGAAATTCCAGGGACCAATCTTGTAATTTTTCCAAACTTTTCTTCCAAAGACCATTCCAGCCAAAGATTAGTAGTACAAGGACCAAAATTCATTTTTCTCAAAGTTTAAATATCCCAGGGTCCATTTTTGTCAATTTTTCAAAGTTGAGGGACTAAACTTGTAATTTTGAGAAACTTTGCACCAAAGGACTAATTATGTTTATTTGTGATTCAAAAGGACCTTTGGTGACGTTTTCATGTTTTTAGAATAACCAGGGACTAGTTTTGACATCTTTTGAAAGTTGAGGGACTAAAACTGCCAATTATGCAAACTTTGTTCATATTTCATCAGTTTTTGATTATTTTGCATCTGAAACATATAAAACACACTTCTGGGATATTTTCAGTATTATGATGCATATTTGAGTGTTTTTGGATGTTTTGGCAGCTCAAAATAGGTAAAAATGATGAGTGTTTACATACTCATCAATCCCCACACTAAAATATTGCTAGTCCCTAGCAATCTTTTGAGAAAACTTAATGGATTTGAAGTCTCTTTACCAAAAGCCATTACTTCTGGAGTAGCCAAATGTTTTAGCTCAAGTAAGAACTATGGTACACTGATAACCATATGATTTTGAGCAAATCATCACCTGTCAACGGATTTGATTTGTCTTTACCAAAAGCCGTTTGCTTCTAGACTAGCCAACTCTTTGATGGAAATGAAGTCATCATCTTGGTGAGCTGATTACCAACTATGGTTTTTCCACTGCCTTTACCACAAGCCATAACCTTGCGGGCTAGCCAACTCTTCACGGTTAAAGATATGGTGAGTTGAATCCCATACAATTTTGGGCAAATTGTCAGCCATCAACGGTTTTGAGATATCTTTACCAAGAGCCGTTTGCTCCTGGATTAGCCAGTCCTTTTGTGGTTTAGACAAGGTGGACTGATAACCATAAAATTTTTGAAATAAAGTGATTTTTTTTTAAATTTTGGCTAAAACGGGGGTACTAGAAGATATAATGTGATAAAATTCGCTAGAATTTCCCCCGCCCACAGTTAGAGTTGAATATTGTCCTCAATATTCAAAGTCCCGACTATTATGCCGACTCTTTGAAAGGAAAAGGAAAATATTACAAGCTAAATGTTTTTTTTTTTTTTTTTTCTTTTTTTCTTTTTTTTTTTTTTTTTTTTTTTTTTTTTTTTTGAGATTATATACATGGTGAACCATAGCAGGGGTAACTTCCCCTACACTTAGGGTGAAAACCCCATATACATGCTACTGTTTTTGTTTATCGAGTCGCTAGCTTAACTCGATCCCCGAATTCATTGGTTCGTGGGGAAAGTTTGGAGATCTGGGACAACCATTGGTGGTATGTCCCCTCCAAGGTAGTGCTTTAACCGATGGCCATTCACTTTGAAGTTGGAACCGTCAGGTTGAGATACCTCAACAGTTCCATATGGAAACACTTTTGTTACAGTGAATGGCCCAGACCAATGAGTTTTAAGCTTTCTTGAGAATATCTTCAATCGTGAGTTGAAGAGAAGGACTCTGTCACTAATGTTGAAAACACGGTTTTTAATTTTGGAGTCGTGTATCTTCTTGGTTTTTTCCTTGTAAATCAAAGAATTCTCATAAGCTTGATTACGAAGTTCGTTTAATTCGTTTAGTTGAACCTTGCGGTGATCACCCGCTGTCTGAAGGTCAAAATTTGCATGTTTTAAGGCCCAGTAGGCCTTATGTTCTAATTCGATCGGAAGATGACATGCTTTCCCGTACACTAGCTTATATGGAGTACACCTGATGGGTGTTTTGTAAGCAGTGCGGAAAGCCCATAGTGCATCATCCAGCTTATCCGACCAAGAGGCACGGTTTTCTCCCACCGCCCTCTCCAGAATTCTCTTAATACCTCGATTCGAGACCTCCACCTGCCCACTTGTTTGTGGGTGGTATGCAGTAGAAAGACGGTGAGTTACACCGTATTTCAGCATCACTCTTGCAAATTGTTCATTGCAGAAGTGTGTGCCACGATCACTGATAATGACACGAGGAGTCCCGAATCTGGCAAAGAGAGACTTCAAAAATTTAACGACTACTCGGGCATCATTGGTGGGTAAAGCTTTTGCTTCAACCCATTTTGACAGATAGTCGACAGCCACGAGTATGTATTTATTCCCTCGTGAAGACGGGAATGGCCCTATAAAATCAATGCCCCACATATCAAATATTTCACAGACTTGGATGGCATTTTGCGGCATCTCATTCTTTTTGGAAATATTCCCGTGACGCTGGCAAGTCTCACAGGTTTTGATAAGTTCATGGGCGTCTTTGTAGATTGTGGGCCAAAAGAATCCCGAATCAAACACCTTTTTGGCGGTGTAGTTTAGGTTATGATGTCCCCCCGTAGGTCCATCATGACAAGCTTTAAGAATTTCCATGACTTCTTGGCCATGGACACACCGTCGGATGACTTGATCCACACATATTTTGAACAAGTAGGGGTCGTCCCAGAAGTAATGTTTTACATCTTTAAAGAATTTTCTTTTCTGTTGGGACGACATCCCTTTCACAACGAAATTACCCGCATGGTAATTTGCAAAATCGGTAAACCATGGGGTAGTGGTTTCATCCTGGGTAGAGATTAGATTGAGAGTCTCTAGAGGAAAAGTTTCATTAATCTCTTTTCTCTCGAGAATATCCTGATGAGGATTCTCTAACCGGGATAAGTGATCAGCTGCAAGGTTTTCTACTCCTTTTTTTGTCTCGTATGATTATATCGAATTCCTGAAGGAGCAGGACCCAACGGAGCAGTCTTGGCTTTGCGTCCTGTTTAGCAAACAGGTATTTCAAAGCCGAGTGGTCCGTATACACCACACATTTGGTTAGGATTAAGTAAGGCCTAAATTTCTCAAAGGCATATACCACAGCTAATAATTCTTTTTCTGTGGTGGTATAGTGCGTTTGAGCTTCAGTCATGGTCTTACTTGCGTAGTGTATTGGCTGAAAATGTTTTGTTTTGCGTTGCCCCAGAACTGCACCAATATCGAAGTCGCTAGCATCGCACATAAGTTCGAAGGGTAAGTCCCAGTCGGGGGCAACAAGGATTGGTGCCTCGGTAAGCCTTTTCTTTAAAGTAGAAAAAGCTTCAACGCACTTGGGGGAAAAGATGAAAGGAGCTTCCTTTTCAAGAAGATGAGTCATGGGCCGGGCTATTTTGGAGAAATCCTGAATGAATCTCCGATAGAACCCGACATGGCCGAGGAAACTCCTTATGCCTTTAACAGTGGTGGGATGAGGCAGCTTAGTAATAACATCAATTTTTGCCTTATCGACCTCAATCCCACTTTTTGTAATTTTATGGCCGAGGACAATGCCCTCTTTGACCATAAAATGGCTCTTCTCCCAGTTTAGACAAAGATTCGTGTCTTTACAACACTGAAGCATCTTTTCTAAATGGGAGAGGCATGAGTCGAAAGAACTCCCGATGACTGAGAAGTCATCCATGAATACCTCCATGGTTTTCCCGATCATGTCGTGGAAAATAGCCATCATGCACCTCTGGAAAGTGCCCGGAGCGTTGCAAAACCCAAAAGGCATGCGACGATAGGCAAATGTCCCGTAAGGGCATGTGAAGGTAGTCTTCTCTTGATCCTGTGGATCAATGAGAATCTGGAAGTAACCCGAGAAGCCATCGAGGAAGCAATAATACTCATTCCCCGCTAGTCTCTCGAGCATTTGATCCATAAAGGATAGAGGAAAATGGTCCTTGCCGGTGGCTTCGTTAAGTTTTCTGTAATCGATACATACGCCACCTTGTAACCAACCGAGTTGGTATAAACTCGTTATCCTCATTTGTGACAACCGTAATGTCACCCTTTTTTGGAACACAATGTATGGGGCTAACCCAAGGAATGTCTGATATTGGGTAAATTAATCCAGCATCGAGAAGTTTTAGAACTTCTTGCTTGATAACTTCGTGGATTTTTGGATTTACCCGTCTTTGATGCTGCGCGGCAGGCTTAAAGTCATCCTCCATTAGGATTTTGTGTGTACAAAAATCCGGGTTAATACCCTTTATGTCTGAGAACTATCAGCGAATCCAAGGATTTCCTGAGCATACTCCTCAGATGCAATGTCAATGACATCAATTTGGTTGACCGATTCAGCATCTTAATTCGAGGAGTATCTCGAAGTTTGATCAAGGTTGAACGTTATCGCTTCAGTGCCAACTCGTAACGTTTTTTCCTCATCGAAAACATCGATCAATGCACGACCTGTCCTTAAGAATTCCCTCCCAAGAATGAGAGGAACTCTTGGATCCGCATCGAAATCAACTACGACAAAGTCTGCCGGAAAATGGAACTTTCCCACTCTTACAAATACGTCCTCGGCAATACCAAGGAGACGTGAAATTGAACGGACTGTAAGCTCGAGAGTCATGCATGTGGGACTAAGTTCCTGAAGAGAGAGCTTTTTCCAAACTGAATAGGACATTAAGTTGATGCTTGCACTAAGATCGGCCAAGGCAAAGCACTCAACCATCCTCGGGAAAATACATGGTATTAGAAATTTCCCGGGGTCTCCTAGCTTCTCGGGAAGCTGTTTCAACAGAACTGCAGAGCAGTTTTCATTGAGTGGAGTTCGTGCCATCTCAAACAGTTTCTCTTTATTGCTCAATAGGTTTTTGATTGTCGATGCGAATTTGGGCATTAAAAGGAGAGCATCCGCAAAACTAATATCAAAGTGTAGATCTTGGAAAATTTGGAAAAAAATTTTCCATCTGATGATTAGATTTTTCACGGAGCTTTTGGTCTTGCAATCGTGAGGGATATGGAATCAATGGTTTTGGGTTGGCTTTTGGATTTTTCACAAGGCCTTCGGGAGTTTCAAACATGACTCCTTTAGTGGGAGTCGGCACCGGGACAACTGGAGGAGGGATGTCATTGGTACCTCCGTTATTAGTAGGAAGTACCGTATCCATAGTATCCTCATTCCTCTACCTGGACAGGAGAAGTGGTAGACGGAGCTGTGGGTCCTTTATAAGAAACTCCACTTCTTGTGGTGATCACCTTTACATCGCCCCTCGGATTAGCGATCGTGTTGCTAGGTAAAGTACCTGAGCCCGAGGGTCGATCATTTAAAGACTTCTTCAATTCAGAGATATGACTGACCAGCATTTTGTTCAATTCATCTTGGGATTTCATAAACTGTTTTAATAACTCATCCGATGATGGTCCAGTTGGAACAACGACTTGATTTTGATTTTGAAAATTTTGAGCCTGATTGTTCTGGAAATTCCCATGTTGCTGGTTGTTATTACCCTGGAAGTGGTTTTGTTGTTGAAAATTACCCTGATGGTAATTGTTCTGACCTTGATTACGGTTATAATTCCCTTGGTTTTGATTTTGTTGAACCTGGTGTTGACCAGAGTTGAAATTCCCTTGGTTGTTAAAACCTTAGTTCATTCGGTTCTGGTTCCGATTCTGGTTAAAGTTCTGGTTTCTGTTTTGACCATTTTGGTTCTGGGACTGATTAAATCCTGGTGGTCCAATGTAATTATTGGAACGATAGCTCAACATATTTCGGTCCCCTTGCGGTTGGTAAGAATTACCTCCCGTGATGTAGGAACCTTGAGCTGCGAATACGTTCTCTTGAGTGAAGCCACCGGAGGCTGGGCACTCATGGTACGGGTGTGGACCACCACATGTTTCACAACTGATAGTTTTGATCTGCTGATTGTGATTTGTCTGGTGAATTTGGAGAACCAGAGCAGACAAATCATCAAACTTTTTGGTAAGAGCAGCTATTTCATTATTTGCCGGAGTGACTGACTTACATGAGTCATTCATCTCTGCAGAGGAGTCCCAAAAATTGTGATGGGCAGTCATGTTTTCGATTAAGTCATAACACTCTTCAGGGGTCCTTTTCATAAAGGTGCCCCCAGCAGCAGCATTGATGGTGTCATGATGACGAAGAGTCAAACCATTATAAAAGGTATCAATAATGGTGACAAGAAGCATGTTATGATTGGGACACCGATCAATAGCAAGTTTGTAGCGTTCCCATGCCTCAAATAAGGACTCTTCGGGAAGCTGTCTGAAGTTACTAATATCGTTTCTCAGCTTTGTAACCATGGATGGTGGAAAGTATTTAGCTAAGAACTTAGTAACCATCTCATCAAAGGTATGGATTGAATTCTTAGGAAGTCGATCGAACCAAGCAGTCGCATGATGAGTGAGAGAATATGGGAACAGGTATAAACGCAGGCCGTCTTCGGTGACGCCATTTTGTTTCATGCTCTGGGTGACGGTTAAATATTTATCGAGATGCTTGTTAGCATCGTCACCCGGCAAACCGTGGAACTGACATGAATTCTGGACCTGTTGTATCATGTTGTGTTTTAGTCCAAAATCTGAGGCTCTAATTGTAAGTGGTGCAATGGGTCCACCCATCCCGTGCATGGTAGGTTGACATAATTCCTACATTGTTCAGGTGTCAGGAACTATATCCTCCTTGGGAGGGATTGGGGGCTCGTCGTCCATTTTTATCGTGTGTTCTTCTTCAACAGTACGTAAATCGGTTACGTTTCTATGACGATTACGTCGTGATTGTGAACGAGTGCGCATGCACTAAAAACAATTTTTCAAAACAAGATCGAGACAAAACCACAATGAACTTAAACCAATAATCGCAAGTGAATGGCTTCTTTATAAAAGGTACACCACTCACAGGGATACAATGACAAGTTTTTATCTTATGTTTGGGAACTTATTATGTTCACCCCCCCAGTTGTTAGGTGTTCTGCCTTGGTTTGCGGTGGTAATCTTTTACGTAATTATATTCACAGTAAAATGTTTTTGGCTTTTCGTGTATGGGTGAAAAAACTTGGACAATATTTTTGGAACTGATTCGTTAACTGAAATCGTTCCTTTAAGATTACTCGCAGGGTGGCAGGAGAGAATAAATGGATCTCTCTTCAGTTCGCAATTTAATGTCAGAACTTCCGTATTCCACCTGTGTAGGTTGTAATCTTAAAGTAAACGAAGTAATTTAACATCACAGTTAGTTTTGTTGTTTATGATATTTTTTTGGTGTTTTTAACACTTCGGGAAATGAGTTAATGAACTTTTTCAATTTTGATTTTGATTTTCACAAAAATTTACAAAGTGATGGTATTTGTACAGGAGGGGTTTTGAAAACCAGTAAACCTAAAACGTTTTGAAATACGCAACAACCTCCCCGGCAGCGGAGCCAAATTTTGACTCCTCCCAAACCAACCAGTCAACCGGGTGCAGTTGATAGGCCCACCTGGGAGAGAAAGTCAAGTGTATTAAAATCCGTGGAAGAACAGGGAAATCCCCGGGTCGTTAAGTCCCAACGAGATTGAAATTGTATTTTGAACGTTTTTGGGAATGAGTGGCACTGAGTACAGTAACCAAAGATGATTGGGTTTGATTTTACACTACTGATGTTATTATGGAAACAATATATAACAAACTCAGTAAACAGATATGTATATAAGCACAAATCAGAAATCAAAATGGGATACAGACTGAAGAAAAGGTGACTTTTATACAATTTAAAACTATAGGGGGTGCAAATGAAAATTTCACAAACTTAATTATAAAAGAAAATGAAATTAAAAAGAAAATTATTTTTTTGATTATTTTATTATTTAATATTAATTATTTAAATTAAAACTATTTAACTTTTTAATAAAAACTAATTAACTTAAAAACTTAATAATATAAATTTAAACTAGAAAATTGCAAAATTAATTCCTTAAAATATAAAATGACTTAAAATAAATTTAAAAACTAAAAAATACTTGTTTTTGTCTTTTTGTGGATTTTCTATTAATTAAATACAAATTATATTAATTAAACTATTTAAACAAGTTTAAATTACTAAAGATACTAAAAATGATTTAGAAAATTAAAGAAAAATTTATAAATTTAATTAACCATCTCAAGAATCCTAAAAAATTATAAAAAGTTTCTAAAAATTATATTTAGACTATTTTACTAATTATTTACTTAATTATTAATTATTATCTAATTTAACTAAATTAATTAAGAAAACTAGAAAATGAACAGTAGAAATTGAGAGACTATTTTCTAAAAATACTAAATGATTTATAAAACTTAGTAAAAATATGAAAAGGTACTGTTGTTAACAAAAAATTAATAAAACTATTTAATTACTAATATTACTTAATTATTTAATTAAACTAATTTTAATTCTAATAATTATTAAATTAAAAGAGAAAAATCTAGAAAAATTACTGAAAATACTTGAAGATAAAAGTAAATTAAGAAAAATATAAAAATGATGAATGCTTAATAATAAGCAGAAAAGAAAATTTAAAAAGATAAATCCTATTAAATAGAAGCTATCACTATTTATAAATTTGGTTTTTGTTGGTTTTTCTTTTTGACAGATGATAATAAGCTAAAAATGGAAAACTTTTATGAAGACACTTTTGAAATAGCTTATTAATAAGCTATGTGCAACCCTATGTGCTTAACAGTTGACTCAATAGCTTATTAGGACTTTGTGATTATTGAAAAAGCTGAGAAATGAACAAATAAGCATAAACAGATGATTGACAACTTGAAATAAGCAATTGGGAACACATAAGCACTCAGGAAAAGCTGTATATGAACCAATAAGCACTTATCAAAACACTAGGCCTAAACAGGCCAAACAAAGGGGTTTTGGACCTTTGTGGGGTCCACAGAAGTCAAGGGGAGTCCAAACTAAGACTTGACCTTCCAAGTTGACCTGGTCAACTTTCAAATAAGCCAATAAGCTGGGCTTATTGATTATTTTTGAGCACTGGGTGGTGCTTGGAACTTGGGCTCAAAATCTGAGTCACTTAGTGTACTCAGGGAAATGGACAACTTAAAAGCTACTTGCAGCCCTATCAAATAAGCTTGAAATGGTGAAATAAACCCTGATCTATCAAGATGGGTTGCTTGGCTTTCCAAAAAGCCAATAAGCTAAGGGTGGGGTCCACTAATGTATCAGCTAAGGTCTTTGGAGTATTGGCCACTTATACTGAGCACTTAGTATAAAGAGTTAAAATAAGTAAACTTTCAAGGCTAAATAAGCTATGCTACTTAGTACTGAGATCCAATTTTATGATTAATCCTAAAAGCACTACTGATGAGCTTTTCAAAAAGCTAAAAATCAAGATCTAAGGTTTTGGTGTACACCCTGGGGGGTTTGAAATTTGACCAAAAACCAAAGGTACCCTGGTGCAGGGCAGTACCTTGCCCTGCAGGTCTAAATAAGCTGTTGTATAAGCTACACAAAAATTCACAAAAATAAGCTGGTGGTGGGAACTTGTAGCTTAGGTGACAGAAAATGACTTGTGAAAAGCTCAGGGTCTCAATCCAAATACAAAAATCAAAACAAATCTCCCAGTTTTTGGATTTCTGAAACAAGTATGTTTTTGACTTTTTGGAATTATGAACTTAGGTTGACTTTTGTGAGATTCTATCTAGATTTAAGCACTGATTAGGTTATGATAAGCTAGGATAATACTAAAGTAAGCTAAAACAACTACTTGTGAAAGGATTTTATGAGATTTGGACTCAAAATGCTTAACAGACAACAATTGATGTGAGATCAAGAGGTATTTTGACTTTTTTTTTATTAAAGACCAATGGATTTTATGCTTGAACTAAGTTATTAGAACCTAAAGTGATATGTCTGAGCTCAAAACAACAACTAGACCTCCCTTGGTCACACAGAACCTATCTGAGCTAAACACCCCTTACACAGATTCAATACTTGATTTTCAAAAGGATTATGAGATTTAGGCGACTAAACTGACTTATAAGCACTTGTATTGATTAATTAAGCTGAAATGAACAAGTAGAAACAATAATTAACAACTAATACTACAAATGACCAATTATACTAATTTGACTATGTAACTAGGATTTTTAGAAACTACAAATTTTAATGAACAAGCTCTCTATTTTAAGCCACAATATGACTAAATAACACCAAATAAGCACAAACAAACCAAATAAGCAGTCAAATAAGATATGCTACAGTAGAAACAAAGAAATGAGATTATGAGCTTACAAGGTGCAATCCTGCCAAAACCATGAACCAAGGACCAAAGATCTTTCCTATAGAATCCTACAGATTCACTAACCCAGGGCCATCCATGCTCCACCCTGCTCCATCTTGATTACCATTGTAACCTGATTTTTTGATTTTCTTTCTATTTTTCTGATGTTTTTTGTATTTTTGATTTTTGATACTATATTGAAATTTAAGGTGTCTAAAAGCTTTTAGAAGCTTTCTAGGAGCTTACATGTACCTATGAGTCCTTACAATTAAATAGCAACAACAGTAAAGCTTTTCAAGAAGTTTGAAATAAAATTGAAAATTGCCCAAACTGAGAGAGAAACTAAAACTTGAAATTGATTATGAAAATGATTGAGATTACACTAGAATTAACTGATACAATGCTTAGAAGCTTAGAAATTGACTGAGATAACAAGTTACAAGCTAAACGAGATACTAAAATGGAATTATACTACAGTTTCTTCTCTGCTCCATCTCTTTCTTTATATAGGCTCACATTAGGGTTCCCACAAGCTTATAAGCAAATCCTATCAATAATCTAGGCCGTTGGATGACTGAAACCAATCCCATCCGTTTAAATGATTTTTGGCGCCAAAACGAGACAGGAGGATTGGGGCTGTTTTAAGAGCAATTAAAGAAGTTTGCCTTGTTGTAGAGGTGGAGGGGTGGAGTGTGGTAGGTTTGGGCAGTGTGTTGGGAATTAAACTAATGTTGTTGGAGTTCCCACTGCTGGAAGAATACACTAGCAGTGGAAACATTATTCCCACTGCTGGAAGAATACACTAGCAGTGGAAACATCATTACCACTGCTAGTGCATATAGTTACCACTGCTTAGTTTATAACTGTTATAGATAAGTATAGAAAAGATCTTGTGAATATCTTATTTATTTATCATTATACTTATCTTGTAAAGGACTCCTTGTATCCTATAAAAGGAGATCCTAGGATTAGGGTTACACACATCAGTTGTCATATATCTTTCTAATATGTTTTCTTAGAGCTTCAAGGTGTAACCCTAGTGATATCATAGATCACTCGTATTATTATCATTAATAATATTGGAGCTATTTGTTTTGTTATATACATTGTTCATACATACTGTTTCATTTACAATCAATCTTCTAAGTATCATTAAGTAGATTCCGCATACTTAGTGGTATCACTCAAAGTATCATTATTAACACAAGTTCAAGGTGTTCACGATCCAACAAGTGGTATCAGAGCCAGGTTTTGATATTTTGATTTAGAAGACTCAAGTTCACTCAGAAGAATCAATGGAGACAGAAACCAGAGTGAGCTTTGATTGGAGCTTTATGACTAAGGAAGATGATTCAGAGTCTGCAATGGGTGCACTAATGGCTTTTTCTGACTTTGAGGTACAAATTATATGTTGTGCTAAATCTTGTTCTGCTTTAAAAGAATATGAAAAACTTAAAAAGCAATATGATGAACAGAAGTTAGAGCTAAATCAAACTAGTTATAATCTTTCTAATCATAAAAGAGGTCTTGCTGTGCTAGAAGAACAGATTTTGCATTATAGAAAAAATGAGTCTAAATTTAATGATGATATTGCTGTGTTAAAAAGGGATTTAGACTATAAAATTGCAGTAAATGTAGCTCTTAGGGAAGAGATTGAAAAAGTTAAGAAGGCTAGTGAGAACATTCAGATAACTAATCAAACACTAGACCACCAATCTAAGAGCATTAGCAAAATTTGGGAAGCTCAAGTTGTGAGCAAAGCCAAATCAGGTCTGGGATACAAATCAGTTCCACCACCTCTAAGAGGTGTTCCAGCACCTCCTGGCATTGACCTAGCTCACACAGGTTTAGAAGAGTTTCAGGATCTACCTATGACCTATGGACCAAAATTTGTTAAACCAGTTGAAACAGAAAAGGTTCAGGTTGAGGTTGAGACTTTTGATAGTGCTAGTGACTCATCTCTCAAAGATGAATGTTTACATGTTGTATCTAAACCTAGTACTTCTGAGAATGTTAATGTGGAGGTTAGAAAAAGTATTCCTGAAGTAGTCAAAGAGAAGCCTAGGACACAGTCAAATTACACTAGGCCCACTACTAGGTATGCTGAGATGTACAGGTCACAACCTAGAGGTAACCAAAGAAATTGGAATAATATGAAATCTCAATAGCTAGGTAGTGATTTTGTTATGCAAAATAAAACTTGTTTTGTATGTGGTAGTTTTGACCACTTTGCTGCTTATTGTAATCATAATCCATGGAAAAAGGTAACTTCAAGGGATACAAGGGTATTTGGAAACAAACAACCTAGAGTGAACAAATATGTTTCAAATCAAACTCACTCTAAAGTTAATATGATACCTAGATCATTTATGTTGAACTCTGGCACAAGACAATTTTGTCCTGCTAGACAAAACAAAACTGTATATCCAAAACCAACTGTTCCAAGTGCTAAACCAAGATTTTCAAATCAAGCACAAACAGTTAAACATGCCTTTTTCAATAAAACAGCTAGGCAAAATAAAAAATGGGAACCTAAGGTTTCAACTGCTAAGCCAGCAGTTCCCACTGGTAGGCCAAAAGTTTCTACTAATAGGCAAAAGAAAGATGTTAAGGGTAATGGCATGAAAGTTACAGCACAATGGGTTTGGAGACCAATAACAGGTGACAAGGCATCTATGGTTTTAAAGAAACACACTTATATTGATGCAAGAGGGAGAGTCAAGTCAGTAATGGCTTGGGTTTCCAATGTTTAGTTGTCTGTTATAGTATGTTTTGTTAGTCATATTCATTATTGTTAAAAGGAAAATATTTTGTCTTGTATTTTCTTGGTTTTGGACTAACAAATGCAGGTTGATAAAGCAAATGATTCAGAGCTATCAGATTGCTTGATATGTGAATTGAACTGTATGCTGATATAGAGTTTGGAGTGTGTGAACTAGACACACAACAAATGGTTACTGATTCACCATGTCTAATCCACATAAGAATCAACTAGTCCAGAGCAAACGGCTACTGGTAAAGACTTATCAAATCCGTTTATGGTTGATAGTTTACCAAAAACTAGGTTATCAACTCACCATACATCCATGTGATCAAGAGTTGGCTAGTCCATAGCAAACGGCTCATGGTAAAGACATATCAAATCCGTTGATAGCTGATAGTTTGCTAAAAACTATGATAAGAGCAGCTAATTTTATATGTTTTACTTTCCACTGCTCTTTGAAAATTCTGTTGATTTTTACCACTGCAGGTTCACAGTTACCACTGAAAGTGTAAATTTTTCACTGTTGATCTTAGCAACTAATCCTTAATATGTGTAGATGCAGGATATGACAGTGTTAACATCATTAAAAGCTCTACCATGGCAACACCTAATGTGTCTCATCCTTTTCGATTGGATACAGATGGTGGAATCCCAAGCCAAATTGAAATATTGGGTGGTTCAGGAGTACTTCCTAGTTCAACTAGGGGAGAAACTGAATCTATGCTCCATGATGCACCTCTCCCAGAAGTTAACACATCTGGAAGTGCTGAGGGTAGTTTGCAAATAAAGGAATTGTGTACCAAATTATCATAAAAGGTGGATACTCTTGAAGAATATATTGCTGCAACAAAGAAACTTTATGGAAGAGGAGAGTAAACACAGTGGAATCTTCAAGTTCTTTTGAATTTTATCTGATTGTGATGATTTTGGTGGTGATTCTCCCAAACAGGGGAGGAAAAATGATGATAAGATTCAGGGGAGGATTGCTCTTAGAAATTCAAGGCAAAGGTTCTGGTATCATGATTGAAGCAGAAGAAGAAAGAACTGCTCAGTTGAAAGAAAAAGCTAATGAAGAAATAGAAAGGTTGCATATAGAAGAGTTCATAAGTTTGAAAGATGAGAACTGCAAGATTGATAAGATATGTGTTTTGAAGAATCCCCCCAACATCAAGGAGGAAGTTTAATTCAAGAAACTTGTGGATTTGCAGAGGAATCACAAGTTTAGGGGAGGATTGTTGGGAATTAAACTAATGTTGTTGGAGTTCCCACTGCTAGAAGAATACACTAGCAGTGGAAACATTATTCCCACTGCTGGAAGAATACACTAGCAGTGGAAACATCATTACCACTGCTAGTGCATATAGTTACCACTGCTTAGTTTATAACTGTTATAGATAAGTATAGAAAAGATCTTGTGAATATCTTATTTATTTATCATTATACTTATCTTGTAAAGGACTCCTTGTATCCTATAAAAGGAGATCCTAGGATTAGGGTTACACATATCAGTTGTCATATATCTTTCTAATACGTTTTCTTAGAGCTTCAAGGTGTAACCCTAGTGATATCATAGATCACTCGTATTATTATCATTAATAATATTGGAGCTATTTGTTTTGTTACATACATTGTTCATACATACAATTGTTTCATTTACAATCAATCTTCTAAGTATCATTAAGTAGATTCCGCATACTTAGTGGTATCACTCAAAGTATCATTATTAACACAAGTTCAAGGTGTTCACGATCCAACACAGTGTGATGGGTAAATTGGTACCAAAACTAGAGAAGTGAGTATGGAGGTTGAGTGTTTGGTGGTGGGGAAGCATTAAATGCTCAGTGGGTGTGAATGATGAGGGGGATGAGGTGGATAGCCAGCTGGGGTCAAGTTGGGGTGGAATACCAGTGGTATTGGAGGGTGGTGTTGGTGTTGCAGGGAGAGGGAAGGGATGAACAGTAAGGGTGGTTTTGGGAGGGTTGACCGTGGGTTTGACCCTGGTAATATCTAAAAGGGTGGGCTGGTTTGTTTTTTGGGCCAAAGGGAAGGGTTTTGGGCTTGGTTTTTATTTTGGGTTTAGGATATAGATATTAAGGGTCCGGTTTGGATTTGTAATTATCACAAGGACTAATTTTGTAATTCCTAAAATTTTGAGGGGCTGAATTTCGCAAGCTTCCAAAGTATTCCATGGGGTATAATTTGCCAAGTATGAATAATGTGAGGACCACAAATGAGATTTTCCAAAATTACACTTCCAGGGACTAAATCTGCCAAACTTGAAATTCCAGGGACCAATCTTGTAATTTTTTCAAAATTTTCTTCCAAAGACCATTCCTGCCAAAGATTAGTAGTACAAGGACCAAAATTCATTTTTCTCAAAGTTTAAATATCCCAGGGACCATTTTTGTCAATTTTTCAAAGTTGAGGTACTAAACTTGTAATTTTGTGAAACTTTGCACCAAAGGACTAATTATGTTTATTTGTGATTCAATAGGACCTTTGGTGACTTTTTCATGTTTTTAGAATAACCAGGGACTAGTTTTGACATCTTTTGGAAGTTGAGGGACTGAAACTGCCAATTATGCAAACTTTGTTCATATTTCATATGTTTTTGATTATTTTGCATCTGAAACATATAAAACACACTTCTGGAATATTTTCAGTATTATGATGCATATTTGAGTGTTTTTGGATGTTTTGGCAGCTCAGAATAGGTAAAAATGATGAGTATTTACACACTCATCAATCCCTCTTGAAAAAATCACCCAAACTTTAGGTGGAAACAAAACCAAAACGCACCCCAAAATAATTCTTCCAATCCACCTAATCTTTACCAATCAAACGGTCCACCCCCTAGTCGTACTTTCAACAACAATCCTTCCAACAACTATAGTAGTACCAATAATTTCAAAGGGTTGATGTCTAAATTTATGTCATCTCAAGAAGCTCGTTTAGCAAAGTTTGAATGCGAATTCAATAAACAACAAACGAAGATGGCCAATAAAATTGACAACTTGTTGAAAGCTCTTAACAACCAAGTGTTGATCACGCCGAACAAGGACAATAGGAACACAAGTAGTGGGACCCAAATCAAGGATCCCTCATCATCCAAACATGTCCACTTTGTCAGTGTTGTCACTATTAAACCAATCGATAGGGATAGGGGAGAAGATGATGTAGATAGACTTGGAATTGATAGTGAATCTAAGAATGAGGATAATAAGGAAGGGAAGGTAGAGGAAGTAGAGAAGAGAACTACTTCGATAGGTTACCAACTAAGGAAGAACGCGCGTACCATAGGGATTTATTCGATGACCTCGAGACACCATACGTCCTAGGTTCACCAATCATCAAAGCAGGCGATCCCTCAAATATCAATATACCGTGCAACATTGGGCATGTGCATGTGTGGAAAGCCTACATCGATCTTAAATCTCCCATAAACATTATGACTAGGATCCACTATAACTGGATAATGAAAAAGCAACTCAGACATAGGATATTTTCCAACATGGGTTGGATGAGTAACTTTGTAGGAAGAGTAAAGGATTGCATGTTCTTATAGGAAATTTCACATACGTTACCGATTTTGTGATTGTAGAAGATATTCGTCCGGTAATAGATAGTTGCCTAACTCAAGTAGTGTTTGGAAAGCCATTCGTTGAAGCCTTTGAAATGAATTATGACCCATCTTTAGGGATAGTTAGGTTCAAGGACGAGACCGATGAAGTAGCCTATCAAATGCCATATAAGATAGAACAATACAGACTTCTATCGAATCTTGAGAGAGAGCACAAGCAAGCGGTCTACTATAGGAATGATGAGGATAGACGTAGAGGAGTAGACCATGTGATGAAAAAAATACTTGGCTTCTACAAAGAATGCTTGCAACTAGGTCCGGAATATAAGACCAAACCCGAGGATGACCTAGAGCCCGTGACCAATAACGAGGTCACGTAATAGCCCATGACTTTTAGTCTAGTTACAAGACTCATAAATAAAGAAAAATGCTTCTTGGGAGGCAACCCAAGCTTTGTTTGTTTGTTTGTTTGATTTTATTTGTTTCTGTATGCATGTTTTATTTTTATTGTTTGTGGCTCATATTTCAAAGTAAATTGTGAGAATGCTTTATTTTGTTTTTAACTTCTTCTTAGCTACATATAAAGGTATTTATTTGAGTCAAATGCTTGTATCGAGTCATAATGAGTATTTTGCAAGATTTACAGGAATTAAGGCTTAAGTTTTTCCAGAAATTTTCCGGAAACTAAACATGAAATTTCTGCAGGTCACTTATGACGGCGTCAGGATTATAACCTGACGGCGTCATGTGTAAAATTCTGGAAAATTTTTCAAGTTTTGTTTTTCTGCCAGAATCGTAAAGTTTTTGTTAAATCTTTAGTTTTATAAACTATAGGAAATATGCAAATATTCATTCCACAAGCATTATATCTTTAATTGCTTTCTAGGATTTTATTATATATAGAGTTTGCCGCCGATTTTATGCGAGGTTTTCCATGTTTGTTTTCTCAGGTTTAACAGGTTATATTGGACAAGAAGATGATTTATATTTCTGGCGAGAAGCATTCTACGTTCATTTTCTTGGAGGAGGATCTAACCATGTTAACGCATTATCCACACCGAACGAATCAGGGGAGTATTTGTTTCATACTTTTACCTTCTTTACTTTTACATCCTTTTAATTGAACATTGGGGACAGTGTTCGACTTAAGTGTAATGGGAGGGTAAATGATGATACCTTAGAGAATGCAATTACACTTGATTTTTGTTTGTTTAATAGTAGGTGTGTAATAAAACTAAGAGAAACACTTGTTAGGGTTATTTTAGCGCCAAATTTAAAATTTTGTACAACATATAGGAGTGAAGCTTTAGTCTTAATAAGCGTCTCATGGATAGGAGTTGTATGACTAGCACAAAAAAACCGTACCACTCAAAAAATTTTCCACCCCAAATATGTGAGGTTTGCCGCTAGATTTGTTAGGAAAAGATGCTTATGAGTGTACCGGTAGTACTTAGATTCTAGAACTTGTGATAGTGATACATTCCAAGACCACATGTGAGACCACATTCGGGTAGTTGGATTACTACATGATAAGAGGCATTAGGATAACCCTGTGTTAAACCCCTATCATAATTACTTGACCAATAAAGTCAATACATTTGACTAGTAAAGACAATTAATTTTCCCACACCTTTGCGTTGTACTCATTTTTAGTACACGATACCCCTAGTACAACCCTCTGAGCCTATCTTTTTTTTCTTTCTAACTTTAAGCATTTTACTTAAAGATAGAATTTGTTTACAATCCACCCCCAAATGTACACCCAAATCGCCTTAGCCTTCCTTGTATGCACTCATCTTTAGTGCATTATTGTTACATGTTTAAACCATTAGTTAATTGTCTAATTGATTACATGGTTGCTAAGTCGAGTCATATCTTGTACCTATTGTTTTGGGACGATTGGGACTCATGGGTAAAGTACTATTGTTTTGGACTATTGGGGAAGAAGTCAATTATTACCCCCATATGTGCATTAATATCTTAAAAAGTACTCAAAGTGTTTTGATTATCTCAATTAGAGTCATTAGAATAGTTGATTGTAAAGTATGTAAAATTTCAAGTGTAAGGGGAATGTAAATTTCCTATGATGTATTATTTTGGATGGTAGGGCAAGAGTGTACGCAAAAAAAGAAATCTCTCTCTAAGATGTCTTCACATTTTATGATGAAATTCATCATCTAAATTCAATTTAACCATTGGATTTTGATTTTGATTTTTGTTTTGTGTTCTACTGTTCATGATCTACACATCCATATAATTTTCATACATTAATTCATCCACTCTTGTCCTAATATAAAATCATTTTATTTCCGTTATCATTGTTTGTCCTTTCTCTCACTTCATTAATCTTTTCCGTTTCATTCCCAACATTTACATAATCATTCTCATCTTCTTCATAGTATGATTTTTGTCTGAAATCATTGTTATCATGTCGGAATTGAATCCCCACCCACCAAACCCAGATCCTAAAAACCCTAATTCTATTCCTAATTCTATTCCGCCTCTGCAAGGAATTATTGAAGTCAGCATATAGATACTGCTGATGGATACTGCTGACAGGATTCTGCTGAAGCTTATATGGATTCTGTTGATGATCTGGATTCTGCTGATGAAATAGTTTCTGCGGATATAGTTAATCCGTAGATAAGAGTTTGTTATTTTAGGATAAGATATGTAGAATATCTTATAGAGTTTTATGAATATACGTTTCTTGTAACAAAGGTTAGGGTTTCTTATAGTATAAAAGGAACCCAAGGTCATTGTATTTTGTACGTGTCAAAAACATTCTTAGTGAATAATAAAACGATCCATAGAGGATCAAAGTGTGTAGTATATTGTTTGTATTTATATTCCGCAATAGAAACAAGCTCGCAGAGATTGTCCATATAGTTTTTCTAGTGATTACATTAGTAAGCTATCGATCCATTAGATCAAGATCTATCAAGGGTAGATCCTGCAAGTGGTATCAGAGCCACAGGAGAATTCTGCAATAAAACCTACCTTCAACACCTTTTCATTCAGTACCCATAGGAGATACAGACTCTTCTGATGTCACTCAAAACAACAACAACACCCTCACACAACAGCTTCAGCAGGTTGCTTTTTCAAACAGCAATGCCAAGTTTCCCTATCTCAAGAAAGATGAGTATGAGATATGGGCTATGAAGATGCAAAATTGGATTGCTAGTGTTGACTTAAATCTATGGAATGTGATTTTGAATGGAAACAGTCCTAAGAAGACAGGAAAAGACCCTAATGGCCATATTACCATCTATCCTCCTTCTTCTGCTGAAGAAATCGTTGCTGTCCAAAAGGAGAACAAAGCAAGAACCATCTTGCTTCAAGCAATCCCAGATGATCACATGGGAGATTTTCACTTTCTTGATGATCCCAGAGACATCTGTTTGGCTATAAAAGCAAGGTTCGGGTGCAATGAGGAATCTAAAAGAATGAGAAAATCCATGCTTAAGCAGGAATTTCAAGAATTCAGGAAAACAGAGGAGGAGGGCATTCACAAGGGTTATGATAAATTCCAGAATATTTTAAGTCAGCTGCATCAGCTTTAAGCCAGGCCTTACAATGAGGAAGTCAATTCCAAGTTTCTAAGGGCTTTACCTCCTTCATGGTCTCAGGTCAGTATATCACTAAAAACTAAAGGTGGCCTGGACTATCTCTCTTTTGATGACTTGTATAACAAGCTCAGAAGCCTGAAGCTTGATATCAAGGGGCACTCCTCCTATACTGCAACTCCATCACACTCTGCATTTGTGAGCACTACTTCAAACAGGGTGTCACATGCTCTAAGCCCAAGTTCTTCCTCTACAACATTATCTTACACATCTACTGCTCCAAAGAGTCATTCACAGACTAGTAATGTGATGGAGGAAGTACTTCATTCGTTTATTGCTAACTATGAATAAAAGCAGCAAATAGCTTATGAAGATTTTGAGCAGATTAAAGAGCTAGCTTTAGAAGAGTTGGATTTGAAGTGGCAAATGGCAATGCTTACTCTCAAAGTCAGAAGATTTGAATAGAAACCTGGTAGAAAGCTCAACATTAGAAGAAGAGATCCATCTAGATTTGACAGAAGAAAGGTGAAGTGCTATTCATGTGGAGAAATAGGACATTTTTCAAGAGAGTGTAATGCTAAGAAGGCTGAAGACAACACAAGGTATTCAGCCTACAAGAAGAAAGAGTTGGAAGCTAGAGATACAAAGGCTTTGGTGATTGCTTTGGATGCCTGCATTGATTGGAATGAGCATGATACTGACGATGCTGCAAGCAGTACTTCTCAGCAAATATCTTGTCTGGCTAGTTGTGATGAAGAATTTGCCTTCATGGGTATATCTCCTCAGGTATCTGATTGTGTTTTTGGTTGTGATAGAAAATATAATGCTCTTAAAGAAGCTTATGATGATTTGGAACCAAAATATAAAAACTGTTTTATTCAGGCTCAAGCTAATAAAGAAGCTGTTAAAACATTAGAAAAACAAAAGGTTTGGTTTCAACAAAATCAATTGGCTTATGAGGAGAAAATTAGTGTGTTAAAAAGGGATTTAGAGATGACTAGTAATGAGTTAAAATTTTCTGAAAAAGAAAAGGCTAGAGTTGAATTAGAGAAACAAGTTTTTCAAGATAAGTTTGATAAGGAAGTGGCTAGGCATAAAGAATGGCTAATTTCTGGTGACAAGTTAGCTAGCTTGCTTTATAGTAGTCAGTCTGTAACATCTGAGATAGGTTTAGGTTTTCAGAAATATGTAGGTGCAGAGGTACACCATAATTCTGTGAAGAAAAGTAAGTTTAACCCTGAACCTGTAAGCAATAAAAAATTCTTAAAAGAAGGTGAGATGCATGCAATTCCAAGACCAATTAGAGGAGTATTTATGCCCACCACCAATACCACAGACTTTGATGGCTCACATCATTTGTATGGCAAAAAGTCAGGTGACTTGCCAGACCCTGTGTGTAAAACTAAGGACTCAGTCACTCCTACTATCACAGGAACCTCTAAGCCCACATCCCACCATTTGGACTTAGATGAATCACAGATGCAAACTGGCAATAGGTATAATGACTCCCCTGACTCTAGAAGTGTCTCTAGTAATGATTCTACTGAATTTGTCTCTTGTTCTTTCAGTGACAAGACCTCAGAGACCTCTACCTCTAGTTATGCTAGTTGTGATTCCAAGACCAAGTTAGATTCACCCAAGTCCTCACCAAAGTCTTCTGTCAAGTCCTCTTACAAGTCTGCTGACTCTAGAGTTGTTGCTGATGAAGTTATTTCAAAGACAGCTTCTCCTGAAGACTTGTCATTTACTTCTTTGAAAAACAATTCCTTTCAATCATTACAAAACAATTCTATTTTTAGTGTTTGTTTGAATAATTCTGTGTTTGATAAGACATCTTTTGGTTTGAATAAATCTTCTAGAAAGAAGAAATGTTTTCTTTGTGGTAGTAAATTGCATTTTATTAAGGATTGTGATTTTTATGAAAAGAGGATGGATGTTTCTGTTGATCATGATAGACCTAGACCAAAGTGGACCAAAGTTCATGCCAAACCCTCATATATTCCACCGACAACCCTCACCACCAGCAGAACCAAGTTAGTTTCTACTGATAGGGCTATTCCTGCTGGAGATCTGCTTCTGCTGGCAGATATTTTCCTGCTTATAGGAACAGACATGTAGCTAGACCATTTTCTAGATATAACACTAATTACTTTCAAAATGGTTATTGGCCTGGATATTATGACCCAATGTTTTTGGGAAGGGCATATTGGGATTCTGCTGTAAAGACCTCAGCAGATTGTTCTTGGAAATTTTATAGAACATTTATACACAGGGGTTCCAGGAACAATGGTGGATCTAACTCATCTGCATGGCTTCACTCTAATGATCCACAAGGCAGGCTCAAGTCATTCATCACTTGAGTCTCTCTATGGTACTCATGTTGTTGTAGGAACATCCTCTCTTAAGTAAAGATTTAGGTATTGTTGATAGTTGTTGCTCTAGAAGCATGTCTGGTAATCAAGAGAAGCTGCATGATTTTGTGCCTATTAATGGAGGCAAAGTGACATTTGGAAGTGGAGTAGGAAGGATCACTGGAAAAGGAACCATCAGAACTCCAAAGGTGGATTTTGAGAATGTATACTATGTGAAGGAGCTACAAAATTTTAATTTGTTCTCTGTCTCACAAATTTGTGACAAAAAGATTCATGTGCTATTCACTGAGGAGGACTGTCTTATTCTATCAAAAGACATCAAAATGCCTGATGAGAGTCTTGTATTGCTAAGGGTTCCAAGAAATCATAATCTTTACACATTCAACTTGAATGATGTAAAACCAGAAGGTGATCTAGCATGCTTGGTGGCCAAAGAATCCTTGGATGAATCTAAAACATGGCACAGAAGGATGGCACATGTAAACTTCAAGGTTATCAACAAGCTTGCTAAGAATGGACTGGTTCATGGACTTCCTTCCAAGATCTTCACTAATGAACACAACTGTGTTGCATGCAACAAAGGAAAGCAACACAAGGCTTCTTACAAATCCATTACTGTTGTGAGCACCATTTCAGAACCTTTGCAGCTACTACATATTGATCTTTTTGGTCCAACATCTATCAGAAGTATTGACCATAAGTACTTCTGTCTAGTGATCACTGATGCTTATAGTAGGTTTAGTTGGGTATTCTTTTTGGGGACTAAAGACCAAACTTTTCAGACTCTAAAAGATTATATGGCCCTTATTGAAAACCAACTCAACAAGAAGATAAAAGGGATAAGGTGTGATAATGGGACAGAGTTCAAAAATAATAATCTCATTGAACTCTGTGGGACTAAAGGTATCAAAAGGGATTATAGTAATGCCAGATATCCACAACAAAATGGAGTTGCTGAGAGGAAGAATAGAATCCTGATAGTGGCAGCAAGATCCATGCTTGCTGACTCTAAACTTCCCACTATGTTTTGGACTGAAGTAGTAGGCACTGCTTGTTATGTACTAAATAGGGTGCTGATTACAAGACCACATAATAAAACACCCTATGAGCTTTTGACTGGGAAGATACCCACCATTGAGTACTTTAAACCTTTTGGATGTCAAGTGACTATCCGAAATACAAGTGATCACCTACGAAAGTTTGAAGAAAAAGCTGCTGAAGGGTACATAGTTGGATACTCAGCTCATAGTAAGGCTTATAGGGTATATAATTTGGCTGCAAAGAAGATTGAGGAGACTCTAAACCTGAGATTTCTAGAAGACAATGAAAATGTTCAGGGAAAAGGTCTTGAATGGTACTTTGACCTTGACTACTTGACAGATCATTTGGGGTATACTAGATCTAAAACTAACCCATTTGCAGGTACACAAGAGTCACCTACTAACATTGCAGGTACCCTGGAAGATGACTCAGACAGTGATTCAGAATGTGATGAACCCACTATTGTTGTTTCTTCTCTCCCTATTCATGTTGCAGGTCCTAATAACAAAGTAGCCTCTAATGACAAAGTTGCTGATGATGTGGATAACTTAACATATGCAGAAGATCTTACAAGACTTAAGAAGCAAGAACATGCAGCAAATGAAAAAGCTAAGAGGCTTGGTCTTGAGTTTGCTCAAGACACTGAGGCACTCTTGAGATAAGCTGCTCTTGATGCCAGCAGAAACACAATTTCTGCTGATGGCACCCCTGTTGCTGCTGACGCCAATACTTCTGATGGCATTTCTGTTATTGTACCTGTTTCTACTGCTACCTCCACAAGCTTAGATAAACCTTTTACAAGGTTTCCCAGCCCCTCAGACCTTGGCAATCATAGACAAAGTGCTGAAATTTTCCAATCAGCTTCTTATGATGATGATTTTGCTCCAACTCTGACCAATCTTGATACTACTGTTGAAGTTAACCCTAATCCCACTAAGAGGATAAATACCATTCATCCTCAAACCAATATCCTTGGTGATCCCAATGCTATGGTTCTAACTAGAAGTGCAATGAAAAAGACATAGTTTGGAGAATGTGCTTTTCTCACCTACGTTACTAATCAGAAAAGGGACAATCATACAAATCAACAACACTGTTTGTTTCCTTGTTTCCTATCTGAAGTTGAACCAACCAGTATTACACAAGCAATGAATAATCCTAGTTGGGTAGAGGCTTTGCACGAAGAGATGCAACAATTAAAGAATCAAGATGTATGGGTACTTGTTGATCTTCCTGCATGAAAGTTTGCAATTGGGACCAAGTGGATTCTAAAATATAAGAGGGAGGCTAGAGGAATTGTGGTTAGAAACAAAGCAAGATTGGTTGCTCAGGGTTTTAGATAAAAAGAAGGGATTGATTTTGATGAAGTTTTTGCACCTGTAGCCAGAGTTGAGGCCATTAGGCTATTTTTATCCTTTGCTTCATACATGGGTTTTGTGGTGTATCAGATTGATCTGAAGATTGCCTTTCTCTATGGCAAGATTGAAGAGGAAGTTTATGTCACTCAGCCAAAAGATTTTAAAGACCCACAGAATCCAAAAAAGGTGTACAAGGTTGTCAAAGCACTCTATGGTCTTCATCAGGCACCAAGAGCTTGGTATGCAAGGTTATCAACATTTATTTTGGAGCATGGCTATAGAAGAGGATCTATTGATAAGAGTCTATTCATCAAGAAGAATTCTAGGGATATCATTCTTGTCCAAGTCTATGTGGGTGATATCATCTTTGGTTCCACAAAAGAAGCCTGGTGCAGGGAATTTGAAGATTTAATGAAGATTGAATTTCAAATGAGTGCAATGGGGGAACTGACATTTTTCTTGGGGCTACAAGTCAAGCAACAACCTGAAGGGATCTTTATCCATCAGGAGAAAGATGTTAGAAACATCTTGAAGAAGTTTGACTTTGAATTATTGAGGACTGCAGCTACTCCCTATGAACCTCGAAAGCCTAAGAATCAGAATGAACCAGATGATGTTGTCAATGTTCGTCTATACAGATCCATGATTGGCTCACTCATGTACCTCACAGCTTCAAGACCTGACATCACTTTTACTGTCAGTGCTTGTTCAAGACACCAAGTCACTCCATTGACTTCCCACCTGAATGCAGTAAAGAAGATTTTCAAGTATGTAAAAGGCCAACCTAAGTTAGGTCTTTGGTATCCAAGAGACTCACCATTTGTGTTAAAAGCATATAGTGACAGTGATTATGCTGGAGCTAATTTGGACGGGAAATCCAGAACAGGAGGTTGTTAATTCTTTGGCAGAAGGCTAATTTCTTGGCAGTGCAAGAAACAAACCATTGTGGCTACCTCATCTACTGAAGCAGAGTATGTTGCTGCTGCTAATTGTTGTGGTCAGGTACTTTGGATTCAAAATCAAATGATTGATTATGGGTTCAACTTCATGAACACTAAAATCTATATTAGTAATAAAAGAACCATTTCAATTGTTAGAAATCCAGTTTTTCATCTAAGAACAAAACATATTGAAATTAGGCACCATTTTATTAGGGATGCAAATGAGAAACATTTAATTCAGGTGCTTAAAATTCATACTGATGATAATGTGGCTGATTTATTAACAAAGGCTTTTGATGGAACTAGGTTTAATCACTTAGTTGTCTACATTGGGATGGTTAACCCTTAAATGTTTTGTTTAAGGGGAGGCATAAGCCTGAGGGGAGGCATATGCTTTTGGGGAGGATTGATATTGATGTTGTAAATTTTGTATATTATTATGATTATGTTTGCTAACTTTGTTTTACAGGTTTAACTTTATTTAGACTAACTATTATTTGTATAAGTGTGTCTTTTGTGTTCTGATTTTAGTGTTTGTTTTGCAGGTTTCTGTTTCTGCTTATGGACAAAGATCACTATATCACATATCAGTAGAAAAGAAGAAAAAAAAACTAGAAATTTTATTCATATAGATTCAATACATCGAGTACTTCAACCAGCAGTGATACATGATTACTAGCAAGATCAACAAACAGCATTACAACTGAACAACCTCAAAAGACACCTACCTAACAACCTACACCTACCCAACCCCCTACTCCATCTTCCTCTTCCCCTTTCCCATGTCCTTGTCCTTGGGGTCAGGCATTCTCTTGTGGACCCCTCTGGACTGCATATCTTTGTCCCATAATTTGGGAGCAGCAAGCCCTAGGACAACTTTTAGTGGACCTTTACCCCTTTGGGAAGATTGATGCTCCACAGGGACTGAGATTTTGCTCATGTCAGCTACAACTCTCTCTCACTAGTGAGAAACTCAGTAACCGGAGCAAATGATGGGAGAATAACTGCTAGGGGAGATGGATTCAATGTTTCCTCTGGTGAAGCAGGAGATGTATTGACCTCAGAAGGTCCCTTACCAATAGTGTTATATGCTCTCCTGATTTGGGGTAGATCATAGGTAGAGTCAGAAGATGTGGATGATGAATCAGAAGAAATTTCAATGACATTGGATTTGGGGTTCATGACTGCTGGTGTTGGGAAAATATTTAAAGTGTTGGGTACTAGTGTGTATTTGATTTAGGTTACTTGTGACTTAAAGGCCTCTTTATAGATCTGATTTGGAGTTAATGAGAGTTAATGTAACTTAATGGGAGGTAGTTGAGTTTGTGATGTTTACTGAATAAACAAGTTGACCATAAAGAAGATTCTACGGATGAGTTATCCTATGGTTTGACCAATTGCTGCTGATGACCTTAAACCATATCAGAAGTATGATCATAAAAGAAGTTGGATATGTGTTCCTGCTGATAGTTTCTGTCAATAGTGTTCATATCAGTAGAATGTGTATTCATCAGTAGAAAAGAGCTAAATAACTTTCATTCAAACAAGGCAGATGATAAATCAAGAGATAATACAGGAGAAACAAAGCTTTATTCATATTCATCAAAGGTACAAGAAGGATGAAGTTACATGATACTGAAATAAGCAAAACAATCATAAACCAAACACCTAGGCTATCAACCCTGACACCACTACTCTAACTTCCCTTTTCCATTCCCTATAACCTCTGCAACCTTGTTCTTGCTCTTGTTCCTGGTAAAGGTTTCATACTGTTGAGGGCAAGTCAACCCAATCACCACTTCTCTTGCCCTTGGCAGAGGGGGATTTTATATTCTTGGCCTTGATGGTGGTCTTGGACAGGAGGATTGGGGTCTCACCGGTGTTGAGGGAGGATTGTAAAGGTCGTCATCTTCATCTTCATAGGAAGAAGTACAAATGAAGGGTGACACAAGTTCACGCAGTGGTGGTTAATATGGGATCCAAGGATTGAGGGCTTTGCTTGATGCACCCACATCATGTTTCTTCTTCTTGTCCTGTTCCTTTGTGAGACCTCTTGGATTGGTTGGAACTTGGAATGGTGGTAGAGATGTCAACGATTCAGATGAATCAGAGGAGTTAGAAGAAATATTGATGATACTTGGGTTGAATTTCATGGTTGATTCTAAATTTGGGGTTATGGTATCTAATTAGGGATTTGCATTGCAAATGTGGTTGGTGAGAATTGGGGATTTTTACCCTCTATTTATAAGCCCAATTATGCCTCATGTTTAGTAGAAGTTATTGATCATTAATGCAAGGCGGTTGAAATTTATTTGGGAAAGAAAGTTTGACTAACACAAGAGATTTTTACTGAATAGTGGTTTCCTCTGATGGAGTGTTTCTACTGATTGGAACATATCTTTGCTGCTGATGGGTGAAATGGTTGACCGTAGTCAACATTAAGTAGGTTTCTACTGATTGACCATATGATTCCTGCTGTTTGACTTGGTTTCTGCTGGTGAGTCAATTTTATGTTTTATTTTGGGATTTTATTAAAGTCAAATATTGGTCAAAGATTGTTCCCACAATTCTTGCCAATTACACTCCATGTTTGGCATTTTACTTCAAATAACCTAGACGTGCAAATCTCACTCACAAATAACTGATTCCCTCTCCTTATAAACTCAAAAACCATTTCAAAACCTCTCAGCATACAAAACGCACTCTCTATTATCATTCAATGGCAGAACTGTTATTCAAAGGTGATCACAACAAACAAGCTTTCTTAGGCCGTGGTAAAGGGGATGCTCATTATGTTCAGATGATGGAGTTTCTCCAAAGGTCAAAGATTTACTTTGCTTTAACCCAATACCCTGACATTATATATGAATCATTGGTTAAACAATTTTGGGAAACGGCTCAAGTGAGGTCTGTTGAAAAAGGACCAACGGAGATTGTGGCTACTATTTATGGGGAAGAATATGTAGTTACAGAGACCTTGGTTAGGGCTCAACTACAGCTTGATGATGAACATGGTGAACATGAGGTACCTAAGGAGGAGATTCTTGCGGGTCTTCAGGCTGCTGGATATGCTGGAAATGGGAAAGTCTGGTACAAAAATCAATTTTGCTCTAAATGGAGATTCCTGACACACACTCTGCTTCAGTGTATGAGCTCTAAATCTGGAGGATGGGATCAATTCTCCACATATATTGCTCTTGCCATTGTGTGCTTATCTCAGGGTAGAACTTTTAATTTCTCTAAGTACATATTTGATGAAATGCTTCAAAATGTTAAGGATAACAAACTTAAATTTTTAATGTATCATAGGTTTCTTCAAATAATCTTAGGTATTCAGACCAATGACACTACCCATATGCCTGTTAAGAGGTTGTCTAGCAAACTATTTGCCTCTATGCAAACAAAATATAATGGGGACCATAGGCCTTTATTACCTGCTATGTTGCCTGCTGGCAATGCATCTGCTGGTGGTCAAGAACCTGCTGATGCTAATGCACCAATAGATTCTGCTGAGGGTCCTTCAATTGCTCCTGATGCTAGTACATCAGTTGCTGCTGATGCCCAACCACCTCTATCTCCAAGGCCATCTACACCTAGATCTCCCACACCAATACCCTCACCTGGTGTTGATGCTCCTATTGAGCATGTGGCACCTGAGGTTTCTAGCCTTGACCAACCTGTCCACTCTCCACAGACAACGACTTGCCACAAGAAGTCCATTGAGACCTTCTTCTGAGGAATATGCGAATCTAGATGCAGGATTTTATAATTCTCCTTTCAAGACTAATGATGCTCCAAATACCTTAGATATCGCTGTAGGTGGAGCTGAAGGTCCTGTTACTCTCACCTCCTTGTCTCTTTTATTGAACAGTATGTGCAAAAGGTGAATACCTTGGAAACAGATCTTAAGCGAACCAAGAGAACCCTTGGAAAGGCTGTAGTTACCTTGGTGAAGAGGGTAAAGAAATTGGAGACTCAGCTTAAGACACAGAGAAGTAAAGGTGTTGTGGTTGAATTAGATGAAGAAGTTACTGAGGGGTCTGATAAGATTGACTTGGAAGTACTTCGTCTTCTTGCTACCACCACTGTAGAGAGTGCTCCGGATGATGCTGCTAATGCTATGGATGTACAAAATGATGCACCTGCTGAAACATCCTCTCCCAAGGCTAAGAAGGTGCTTTATGTAAGGAGAAAGTATTTGGGAGAACATCAAAGAAAGACTGATGCTTCCCATTCTGCTAATGTTGATATGAGTGGTGTTTCTGCTGAGAAGGTTCCTGCAAGTACTACTCAGTCAGGAGAAACATTCTTTGTTGCTGGAAAAGAATATGTGGCTTCACCTAGCAAGGAGATATCTGTCCAAGAACCTTCTGATAGAGACACAATTGCTGATCCAATGCATAAGGTGGTTCCTACTTATGAATCAGCAGATATACCTACTGATGGTCTTGATGCTTCGATTGAAAAGGTTTCTACTGATCAGCCTTATATTCCTGCTGATGCTACTTGCACTCAAATGGATAAAGGAAAATCTGATGTTATTGAACAAGATCTTCCTCCAGGAAAGAAATCCAAACAGGAACTTGCCAATGAAAAGCTAAGTGAGCAGGTAGCAGCATAGTTGCAAGCTAAAGAGGATGATGCTAAGGCTAAGAGGGCTGCAGAAATGAAGGATTCTGAGGCTCTTGCTATAAAGATGCATGTTGATTTAGATAAAATGGGTGATCCAATTACTCATACTCTACCTGCTGAAAGACAAAAGGAGTTGGATGAAATATCCAAACATCTCACTACTGAGCATTGGACTAATCTTGCTGCTCAAGTTTCTTCTAATCCTGATTTTGCAAAGTCTGTACTTGGTGATGCATTTCATGATGATGACTTTGCTGAAAGGATGGTTGAGGCTGCTAAACTCAAGAAAAAAGCTGAGGCAGAGAGGAAAGCCAAGGAGAAGAGAGACAAACCATGGACTAGAGCACAGATTAAAGCCTACATGAGAACTTTTGGACCAGGAAGAAAGTTTGGGGTTTTTTAGACACTAAGTTATCTACAGAATATGAAAAGCTTATTTCTATTCTTCATAAGTCAGGCATCAGTGTTCAATATCCCTTGGAGAAACATAGAAGACTTCTGGGTGAGCCTACTGCTAAAAGATTGAGGCTTGATGATTCTGCTGACATTCCAAAGGATTCTACTAAGTCTTTGTGTTGGGTCACTGAATTCCCCAATCTTCTTCTGACAAGGATTTGAACGTAAAATAACCGAAGTGTAACAAGTCACAAGTGAACAGTAACTCAGCGAGTCATCTTCAGGATGCTTAGACCGAGCCCAAGAAGAAAAGTTCTCCATTCAGTGAGGCGGAACTTAGTGAGTGTGATCTAAGACAAGATGAAGGTGATGGGTTCAGTGAGGATGACAATAACTCACTGAACCCCAAGACTCCTCGACAACTATCATGGTAATGAAGACTGATGACTTGAAGACTAAAGTTTTGGCGGGATTGGGCGGGAAAGTTTGATCTGTTTCACTAAAGTGCTTTCTCACTTTAAGGTCAAACTTTCCCCAAATGGTTAAAACCAGTCTGTCATCAGAAAGCACCTTTTGGACTTAACCCAAAGAAGTTTCCCTTGCCAGAGAATAAAATCTATCAAGATTTTATTAAGGAACATTTAGGTCCATTGTATAATAAAGTTGTTCATATTTGTGTATAAATAGGTAGCATAAGTGAGGAGTAAAAGTTGACAAGTTTGTGCAATTAATGCAAAGCATTCACAAACCACTTTTACTCCTCCAAAGAACAACAAAGCCCCTGAGATAGCTCAGTGGGTCCTCAGTTGTCACTCAAATATAGTTTTGAGTTTAGAGAGGAGTCAATACAACACTTGTCATTTTCAATCCCAAGTGTTATTCCGCAAACACTTGGGTACGATTCTTTTTGATTAACTTCTAATAAAGAATTAAACGTTGAAAAATATTGTCTCTTATCTTTACATTGCTTTATTGTTAATCATATATACATCTGAGTTAAAGGTCATATATCTTGGTTACATTAGCTATTTAGTTATTGATAACCAAGTAAAAGGGACCAACAAGTGGTATCAGAGCATCTAGTTTGTAAAACTTTTCAAAACTGAGAGAGTGCTCAAAAAGTTTTCAAAACCTTGATCCCACCATGGCTGACTCAGATGTTCCCCAACTTGTCGACAAAAAGGGTGGAAGTTATTCAGCAACTGCCCCTCGACTTGAAGTTGGAAAATTCAACAAGTGGAAAAAGCAAATGTTTTGCTACTTAACTGGGATGGAACCTTATTACATCAAATTGATTAATGATGGTCCATTTGTCCCAACAACTTCCCAAGGTTTAGTCAAACCTGAAGCCCAATGGACCCCAGATGAAAGGAGGGTGGTCAATCAGGACCAGCGCCTGAAAAGCATCATTATATCATGTCTTCCTGACGATATAATGGAATCAGTGATTAACTGTCCCACTGCCAAGTAGACATGGATTGACTTGGTTCATGATGCGTGGGAATCGCACCTTGCTTTACCTCTCGAGGGATCTCGCGAGGCTTACAACCCCCACCAGGCAGTGTACCTGATCGTTGTAGTATAGTATAGTGACAAGTACCGGGGGATTGATCGTTCAGCTTAGGAATAGTGTCGCTAGGATTAGAAAGCCTAATTAATAGTTCTAGAGATGGAAGATGATTATTTTTGTGTTTTTATATTTTATGAAAGCAAGTAAAATCTCGGGTTTTGAAGGAGTGGGCGGAATTAGTTGCTAATCAACTAACCCAAAAACTACTTTATAACTAATTAACTAATGAAAATGAAATTAAACTAATATTAAACTAAGGTTGTGAGCAGTGGTTGGAGAAATTGTGTTTACTTAGACTTCATTACTCCCTAGATATCTTTTACATGTTAATTACTTGTTACACTTGTATGAATGACGGGTTGTATTCCTGAATACCATTCGTGGAGTGGCATACATAACTCCCCAACTCTATGAGCTCTTATCTCCTCCTACACCATGACCCAGCACAACTATAGGGATTGTAAACAGTGGCTCATGCATTAAATACAACCAATAAAGACCTAGTACGCCTCGGTTCATGTTTCTTAAGACGTTCAAGCATGTTACCATTTGGAGATCTGCCAGTTTTCTTAAGCCTAACATATAATATCATTCATTCAAAACAAGAATAGACAAGTAATCAACACATAATCAACATCTAGGTTTCATTAGATCTAAGCAAACACAAAGGAAATTTAGCCTAGCATAGTAGAATTAAGATAAGAACAAAAGATAGACAACCAACACATAGACATATTGATTGAATTAAGAGTATACTTATCTCAATTACAATGCAAGGTCTCAAGGGTTTGGAACCCTTGAAAAACCTGTAAAAGAGGCACCAAAATCGTCTTTAGGGTTTCACCAAAACTTCTTTTTTTTTTAATGAAAAAACTAGAAAACTATATATAGGAAAATCGTCCTGACGGCGTCAAGAGTAAAATCTGACGCCGTCAACTCGCCGCCATATACTTCCTCGGACGCCCTAGATCCAATCGTGACGGCCTATGTGACGCCGTCACCACCCTCGGTAAATTAATCTTGGTCACTTTGACGCCGTCATCTCTTCATCTGACGCCTTCACAACCTTCGGTAAAATATTCATCCTTTCTGACGCCGTCAAGAGTAAATTCTTGACGCCGTCACCTTGTAATTCCAGCTTGGATTTGGTACTTTGTTGTTTTCTTCACTTTATGCTCCAAAAACGTCCAAAATAGCCTCTTTTCCAGAATTCACTCTCCAAACACCTAAAATCACAAAAGGAACGATTTAGGGCAATATTTGATCAAATAAATTCGGATTCGGGCTTAAATGACCCCCTAAAAACGGATCATTTTTCGCCTCATCATATACCCTTACACTTGAGATTTGCTTGTCCTCAAGCAAATGAGCTTTTATTCTACTCAAAAGACAAGTTAGGGGTCATTTAATACTAATATAAAAGTAAATACAACAAATAATCGTTCCACTAAAGACCAATAGACAAGCACGGAGGTCATACACAAGCACCTCACAAATAGTGTTTAGATACTCATATCTCTCGGGTGTAATAAAGTAATATAACATTATGGAAATGGAAGATATCTCTCACTACCTGTCATAGCAAAATAGATTACCATAGGCTTGGGAAAGGATCAAACCTCCACCACATGGCGTAAGCACCTAGGATAAACTATCAAAGAGGTCTTTTAAAGGGTTATAACGTTAGGTGTAGGGATATGAATTACACGGTTTTGTTGGATAAAGGGGATTTTACTGGTGGCGAGTTAACAATCTTAGTTAATTACATGTACAAGATGGCGTTGCTAAGCCAAGACTAGACTCGACTTAAGCTAATAAATGAAAAATAACTAAAAACATAAAATGAACATAGAATGAAAACGGGATGGTAGTCCGTATGTTTTTTTTTTTCTCTCTTTCTTTTCTATTTTTTTTTTCTTTTTCTATTTTTTTTCGATTTTTTTTTTTTTTTTTTTTTTTTTTTTTTTTTTTTTTTTTTCATACACTCTTACCCTACCATCCAAAATAATACATCATAGGGGTTTGAGCATTCCCCTTACACTTGAATCTTTACATACTTTACATTAAACTGTTCTAATGACTCGAATTAAGAAAATCAAAACACTTGGAGCACTTTTAAGATTAACGTACATATGGGGGTAATAAGTGTTGTTCTTCCCCATTACTCCATAAAATAAGTACTTACCCATGAGTCCCAATCGTCCCAAAACAATATGTACAAGGATATGACTCGACTTAGCAACCATGTAATCAATTAGAAAGTTAACTTAGGGTTTAACAAATAACAATAATGCACTAAAAATGAGCGCATACACGGAAGGCTAAGGCGATTTGGGTGTACATTTAAGTGGGGTGTAACAAATTCTTCCTTTAAGTAAGATGCTTAAAGTTAGAAACGAAAAGATAGGCTCGGAGGGGTGTACTAGGGGTATCGTGTACTAAAAATGAGTACAACGCTAAGGGTGTGGGAAAAATTAGTTGACTTAACTAGCCAAGTAATATGACTTAAATGGTCAAGTAATCGTAATACGGGTTTAACACAAGGGTGATCCTAATGCCTCTTATCATGTAGTAAATCCTACTACACGAATGTAGTCTCACTAGCGGTCTCGGGATGCATCACTAACGCAAGTTCTAGAATCTAAATGCTACCGGTACACTCATAAGCACCAATAATAAATGCTTTTCCTATCAAATCTAAAGGCGAACCTCACATTTTTGGGTGGAAAATTTTTCTGAATATACGGTTATGTGCTAGTCATACAACCTCCTATCCATGAGACGCTTGCTATGGCTAAAGTTTCACTCCTAAATGTTGTAAAAAATTTTAAATTTGGCGCTAAAATTGCACTAACAAGTATTTCTCATAGTTTTATTACTCATCTACTATCAAACAAAACAAACTCAAGCGAAAGTGCATATGTAAGGTATCATCTTTTTACCCTCCCTTTACACTTAAGATGAACATTGTCCCCAATGTTCAAGTAAAGAATGTAAAAGTTAAAAGTAAAGAGAATGAATTCAAATACTCCCCTGATTCGCTCGGTATGGATTTTAGGTTGGCCAGGTTAAATCTTCCTCCAAGAAAACGAACAATCAAAGCTTCCCTTCCAGAATATAAATCATCTTCTTGTCTCAAATAACCTGTAAATCCTGACAAAAGTAGACAAGGCAACCTCGCGTAAAATCGGCGGCATCCTATATAAGTTACTAAATCCTAGAAAACAAAGTAAGATATAATGCTTGTGGAATGAAGTTTGCAGATTTCCTGGAGATTATAAAACTTAATAATTCACAAAAACTTATAAGACTCCGTTAGAAAAACAAAATCGGTAAAATTTCCAGATTTTTGACTCCTGACGCCGTCAAGAGCAATTGCCTGACGCCGTCAGAATGAACCTGCAGAAATCTTTATGTTAAGTTTCCGGAAAATTTCTGGAAAAACTTTGTCCTACTTCCTGGAAAATCCTGCAAAACTACATTATGACTCAATACAAGCATTTGACTCTAACAATACGAATACACATGTTCATTAAATATTGTGGAGAATCATGATCGGTTTGTTTCTTAAAAAACATATTTGGGGTTTCCCCTTACACTTATCTTTTGCAAAAATACCTTTAGGTTGAAGTTAAGACTAGGCTAAACAACATAATAAAGTATTTCCACATTTTAATTGAGAAACATGATCAACCAACAATAAAAATAAAGCATGCATACGGAAGCAAATAACAATCAAACAATTAAAATCACACAAAACATGGGTTGCCTCCCAAGAAGCGCTTTTCTTTATTTATGAGTCTTGTAGCTAGACTCAAAGTCGTGGGTTACTACGTGATTTCATCATTGGTTCCATTCTCTAGGTCATCTTCTAAACCAGTTTTGTATTCTGGACCTAGTTGTAAGCACTCTTTGTAGAAACCAAGCATCCTATTTCTAACATACTCTACTCCTCTACGTCTATCCTCCTCATTCCTATAATAAGCCGCTTGCTTACGTTCCTTTTCGAAATTAGAGAGAAGGCGGTATTGCTCAATCTTGTAGGGCATTTGATAAGCAACCTCATCATTCTCTTCCTTGAATCTAACTATCCCTAACGTCGGATCATAACTCATCCTAGTGGCCTCAACAAATGGCTTCCCGAATACTACTTGACTTAGGCAAGCATCTATCACCGGACGAATGTCTTCAACTATCATAAAATCAATCTCATAGGTGAGATTCCCTATAATGACATGCAATCCCTTCACTCTTCCCGCAAAATTACTTATCCAACTTTTACCGGGCATTATCCTAAAATTGAGTTGCTTCTTCATCACCCAATTGTAATAAGTCCTAGACATGATGTTCACGGGGGATCTAAGGTCTATGTAAGCTTTCCATACATGCATGTGCCCGATATTGCATGGGATGTTAATGTTAGAGGGGTCTCCCATTTTGATCAGGGGATCGCCAAAGATATATGTTGTTTCGGGACTATCGAATAAATACTTATTGTATTCCCGTTCTTCCTTGGTTGGCAACTTATCAAAATATTCCTTTATAGGTTCTACCTCCTCTAATTCCTCATCCTTATTAACCTCAACTTCCCTACTCTCATCCTCACTATTGGCTTCTACTCTAACTTCATCTTTGTCACTCTCCTCTATTTCCCTATCTATCGGCTTAATAGTGACAACATTGACAAAGTGGACATGTTTGGATGATGAGGGGTCCTTAGCTTGGATTCCACTATTGGTGTCCCTAGTGTCCTTCCTAGGTGTGGCTAATGTTTGGTTGTTGAGGGCTTTCAACAAGTTGTCGATTTTGTTGGTCATCTCCGTTTGTTGTTGGTTGAATTCGGTTTCAAACCTAGCTATGCGAGCTTCTTGAGATGCCATAAATTTCGACATCAATCCTTCAAGATTGTTGGTACTACCATAGTTGTTAGAAGGATTGTTGTTGAAGGTACGGTTGGATGGTGGACCGTTTGATTGGTAACGATTAGGTGGGTTGGATGAATTTGGTTGATTTTGTTTCCACCTAAGGTTTGGGTGATTTTTCCATGAGGGGTTATATGAATCACCGTATGTGTTTGGCTCGGGCTTGAAAGTGTACCACTTATCTCCCGCTTCGTCGGTACGCGTGGATGCGTAGTCCGCAAAAGCTGTTCCGGGGAGTTCCACACAATCACGAGTGTCATGGGGACCACTACATAATTCGCATGAAGAAGTGATTTTGTTCACTTGGCTTGAATGCTTCGGAGCTTCGTAAGATTTCATGAGAAACTTGACTTGGTCCTCAAGTTCCATGATCCTACGGTCGGGAGTGCTTGAATTATTCGAAGGCAAAGATATTGCCTTGACCGTTTTGTTCAAATCACGGGGATCATTCCAACTTTCGTTGTCATAGAGAGCAAGATCTTCTATGAGTTCCCATGATTGTTCCGCACTAAGATCACGTAGCTTACCACCGGCCGATTGGTCAATGGTTCGCCTCGTGGGGATATCGATATGGTCATAAAAAATTTGGACTTGGAGCCACAAATCTATGCCATGATGAGGGACTTTTTGGAGTAAGTCCTTGAAACGAGTCCATGCTTCATAAAGAGATTCATTTTGACGTTGTTGGAACATCAAGATGTCATTCCTAAGTTTAGTAGTTCTCCCCGGTGGGAAAAATTGAGCAAGGAAACGAGTGGTGAGATCATCCCATGTGGTGATGGATCCCGCGGGTAAACGCTCAAGCCATTGACTAGCGTGATCCCGTAGAGAGAATTGGAATAGGCGTAAACGGGTAGTCTCTCTAGTTTCAACACCTAAGTCTATGGAATCTACAATTTTGAGGAAGTCCTTAAGGTGTTGGTTTGGATCTTCGGAACGAAGTCCATGGAATGCACATCCGCTTTGCACCAACCAGATGGTGTCGGATCGCAAGGGGGTCACATTGGCTCCGGTGAGCTCAATGGTGTTTCGGTAGCCTTGGTGGCTAGGTCGGGAATACTCTCCTAAGGTTCGGGGCCTAAGGGGTTCTAATGGTGGGTTTTGTTGTGGTGGGATGATGGGTTCAAAGATGTTACCACCTTCCATGATGTCGGATGGTAAAGAGTTACGAGCAAAAGCACGAAGAAATAAGATAGACTAAAGAAGACCTAAAAATAAAAATAAAATCTTACTAGAAAGGAATCTAGCAAGTAGACCTAATAAAAAGAAATCCTAACCTAGACAATAACTATTCCCCGGGCTGCGGCGCCAAAAACTTGATGCGTGGGAATCGCACCTTGCTTTACCTCTCGAGGGATCTCGCGAGGCTTACAACCCCCACCAGGCAGTGTACCTGATCGTTGTAGTATAGTATAGTGACAAGTACCGGGGGATTGATCGTTCAGCTTAGGAATAGTGTCGCTAGGATTAGAAAGCCTAATTAATAGTTCTAGAGATGGAAGATGATTATTTTTGTGTTTTTATATTTTATGAAAGCAAGTAAAATCTCGGGTTTTGAAGGAGTGGGCGGAATTAGTTGCTAATCAACTAACCCAAAAACTACTTTATAACTAATTAACTAATGAAAATGAAATTAAACTAATATTAAACTAAGGTTGTGAGCAGTGGTTGGAGAAATTGTGTTTACTTAGACTTCATTACTCCCTAGATATCTTTTACATGTTAATTACTTGTTACACTTGTATGAATGACGGGTTGTATTCCTTAATACCATTCGTGGAGTGGCATACATAACTCCCCAACTCTATGAGCTCTTATCTCCTCCTACACCATGACCCAGCACAACTATAGGGATTGTAAACAGTGGCTCATGCATTAAATACAACCAATAAAGACCTAGTACGCCTCGGTTCATGTTTCTTAAGACGTTCAAGCATGTTACCATTTGGAGATCTGCCAGTTTTCTTAAGCCTAACATATAATATCATTCATTCAAAACAAGAATAGACAAGTAATCAACACATAATCAACATCTAGGTTTCATTAGATCTAAGCAAACACAAAGGAAATTTAGCCTAGCATAGTAGAATTAAGATAAGAACAAAAGATAGACAACCAACACATAGACATATTGATTGAATTAAGAGTATACTTATCTCAATTACAATGCAAGGTCTCAAGGGTTTGGAACCCTTGAAAAACCTGTAAAAGAGGCACCAAAATCGTCTTTAGGGTTTCACCAAAACTTCTTTTTTTTTTAATGAAAAAACTAGAAAACTATATATAGGAAAATCGTCCTGACGGCGTCAAGAGTAAAATCTGACGCCGTCAACTCGCCGCCATATACTTCCTCGGACGCCCTAGATCCAATCGTGACGGCCTATGTGACGCCGTCACCACCCTCGGTAAATTAATCTTGGTCACTTTGACGCCGTCATCTCTTCATCTGACGCCTTCACAACCTTCGGTAAAATATTCATCCTTTCTAACGCCGTCAAGAGTAAATTCTTGACGCCGTCACCTTGTAATTCCAGCTTGGATTTGGTACTTTGTTGTTTTCTTCACTTTATGCTCCAAAAACGTCCAAAATAGCCTCTTTTCCAGAATTCACTCTCCAAACACCTAAAATCACAAAAGGAACGATTTAGGGCAATATTTGATCAAATAAATTCGGATTCGGGCCTAAATGACCCCCTAAAAACGGATCATTTTTCGCCTCATCAGTTCATAGCTATGAAGGGCCTTCTGATACCAAAGAGAATAGAATCATGGGCCTGAAGCTTGAATTCAATACCTTCAGGGCCAAGGATTCTGAAAGTCTCTCTGAGACTTATACTTGGTATAAGACCCTCCTGAATGAGCTGACCAATGATGGTGTTATTCTGTCAAAGCATGAAATCAATGTTGGCTTTGTCAACAGTCTCTCTGAGAAGTGGTTAAACTTCTCTAAGGGTTTAAGAAATGCTAACCATATTCAGAACCTTGAGCTCCCTGCTATTTATGGGAAGTTTGTCTATGAAGACAATCTTATCACCAGGAGATACCCTAGTAAAGCTCAGGAGACCAAAAAAGCCTTGACAATTTCACCCATATCAACTGCTTTCTATTCCAATGGTTTTGTGTAGGATTTCCAAGATGATTCTGATGATGAGGTTGACCAAAGAACCAGTGAGGAGTGCCTAAATGATCTTCAAATTGAATTTCATGAAAGGGCACTCCTTGCAAACTCAAAAAGGTTTTTTAAGAAAAACAAATTTCCTTCTAAAGCAAATGAAAACACTAAGTGTTTTAAATGTGGCAAAAAAGGCCATTTTGCAAAAGATTGTTTTTCAAAAACAACCTCAGAACCATCTTTCAGGTTTTTAGGAAATAACTCTTTTTCAGGACCCAGCAAATTTCAACCTAAGTTGCTTCAATCCAGTCAAAGATTTGAAAAAGCCCCTCAAATTGACTTTGAAGCCAAATATAGGAAGGCTAAAGCCAAACTTGCCCTCCTTGAATCATCCTCATCAGTCAGTCAGCTACCTCAGGCTCCAAAGCCTCCTCAGGCCAAGAACAAAGGGCTGGTAGCTGAAACATTTGACTGGGATGATGTTGAAGTGTCCTCTGATGATAATGAAGAGGTTTATATCAGTGCCCTGATGGCCCTATCAGATGACAACAAACTTGCTGTGGGAAAGAGTCATGCAAGAGATGGAGAATGGGTTCACATCACAATGAGAAAGGTAAACATTTTACTTTCTATGGATGATGATGCTGATTGGAAATTGTAACAATTCGCATTTTCAGGTTAACTTCGATTCCCAAAAATTTTAATATTCATTTCTACAGTTAGCGATTAACGGGACCAAAACTCACTCCGTAAAAGCAAGATAACATCAAAACTCCACCTAGTCATCCAAGATAAGTATATGAACGAAATAGATGGCTAGTCATAAGCCTTGTTGTCTTGAGATAAAGCCTTGATGAGTTTTGATCATTACAAGTGTCTAAACTTCCATGCTAAGCTTCCTAAATATCCTATAAGACTTCATCTAAGACTTGACAACTCATAAGAACTCATCTCTTCCTTTTTCTCTCTACAGCAACGACCAAAGACACCCTAAAACACCCCATTTGATCTTGATTTTCATATTGTAATCCATCACAAGTTAAAGGCTTAAGTTCCTTGTTGATTCCTAGTTCCATTTATACCATAAATCATCATAAAGAACACCATAATCTCATCATCATTCCATGATTGATTTGGAAGCTACACAAAGGTGCTATGGCTGAGTTAAGAAGGATATTACAAGGGCAACCTAAGGTTATAATCAAGTGGTTAAAAGATTTGTAAGCTAGGGATAAAGGAATAGAAGCTAGGGTTTTCGATTGAAGGATTTAGATCTTGTCTTAGTTCATGAATTCCCTTTTCATTAAGGCCAAAAGTTGTAAGAAAACTTATACTCATCATCCTTACTATATTTTCATAAGCTCCATATGCTATACATGTCTTGTTATATTGATCTCATGATGTACAAATCCTTAAAACAATTCTAAACTTATATATCATTATATGTTATCATATATAAAACAAACAAGTAAACTTGTGACATATATTGTGAAATTCGACCAAAATAATATAAACATGATATTGGAAAATCACATACTGTGGTAGAGGGTTTTAAAAGGAAAACATAGCAATTTGAATCACCTAAAATGAGTACACGAGTCAAAAGATACGGTCAAAAGAAGTTAGCAAAACCAAAACGCCGAAACTGCCAAAACAAGCTGTTAAGCAGCTGACCTTTTTGAAAGAGGCCCTTCTTTTTCGTTTCATCAAAAAGTTAAAACACGAAAGTTGTCCAGAATGATGTTTTCGTTCAGAAACCAAGAAGCTCGAACCCTGAAAATGTATAACGGGTGATATTTTTCTTCAAATTCTTAACAGCCCCTTTTAATACCCAAAGTACCATGTATTGGTTATGGCTAAGTAAAACCAAGAGGTCTAATGACCTTAAAGCCAAGACCACAACCATGGCTAAGGCCAAGGATGAGTCTCAAGACAATGGTAACAATGACCAAGGTCACGGCAAAGCCACGGCTAAAGACCATATAAACTTACAAAGACGAAAACATGAACTAAAGAGTTAATGGTAACATAAACATCTAATTTGGATCTACTCCATCAAAATAACCATGAGACTTTACAAGTAATATTCATACTAGACTTAAGTAACTCATTGAAATAACAATCTTCATTTAAAAGTAAACTTTCCTAAGTTTATTCAATTATTTGGACATGTAACTTTTCGGATCAAAAACTTATATATTTTTATCAAATACTACAACACTAGGGAAATTCATGTGAGGGGTTCATTAAAGTAAACCGTCGAGATGAGTTGTGGATTTACGAATTAAAGTGTCCTGGCTCGTCAAACGTTTACTACACGGCCTCTGAATTATGTCGGCCCGAACGGTAGTAAGCGATATACAAACACATGTTTCATAAACCATTTTTATTCAAAGACTTACACTATATACTAAGTACTAGATCATGGACTAAATGCAAGACATATATAGGCAATTCTTTGTTTTCTTAGACATTATTCCAAACCTAAGTTGCAACAATTATTCTAGGTTGCTCGTAGAAGTTCTCACGGCATATCCATCATTCTCATTATACATCATCCAACTCACGGTGAGTTCATAGCCCCACTTTCTATTACTTAATTGTTTTACAAACCCTTGGGGGGAATACATGCTATTTTAACCGAACACAATGTTTTCAAATTGTATGCTTGCTTGATTGTTTTATTATTACTAAGTCCCATCCTTGCCAATCCAAGACCCCTTATCATGAACCATTTAATCACTAGTAATAGTGAGCGCGAGTATTGTGAATAGGCCTATTGGGATTGACAAATCCCATTTGTATTGACTACGTTCAAACAAATGCACTATATTTGAGATTTAGGTATAACAGCAAAGTACCTACCGGGGTAACTCCACCGATTGATATTGGTACCAGTAAATGTTTTGGTGTCATGAGCTTAGTATAATAATATCTGTTTTGTTTTCCAACCATTGGTGTGAGTCTAATTAACTCACACTACCAACATATTGTGTTCATCCATTTAATAAACTCTAAGAATTTCACTCAACCTTTGTGCTGACCTTTTATGCATGTATTTCAGGTCCATGATGATCAAGGATGGCACAGAGGGGCACGGATATTCAAGAGGGCTATAAATTTTATTATCATTCGAAAACTTATCTAATGTAATTTGTAAACATGGAACCATCTGGGACCTCATTTTGTAATCTCTGATATTTAAATAATTTGAATGATAAATCTTTTAAAACGACTCAATTAGAGATCGTTTTCTATTATTATGATTGTTGTGCCATCGAGTAACACCCAGTTTGAATTCCACTGCATATTACGAAATTGGGGGTGTTACAGAAATCTTACTTAGATTATATTAATGTTGATCTTAAGTATGTTGAAGAGAAAAGAATTAATTTGTTTTCAAAATTTAACAAACTGAGTTTTAAATTAAATCAATGTAGAGATGAACTACTTTGAAACAAGCTAAGCATGAAAGTGTTACACTTCAAATTCAAAATTCTGAACTTGTAAAACAAAATGAAGCTCTTCAGGAAGAACTTAAGAAAGAAAAGGCTGTTATTTGGAAATGGACTCAGAAAAACCCCAAACTTTATGAAACACTAAGTCTCTCACCGAGCACCAAAAAGGTGGACATGGGTGAAGAACAACTCACTGAAGAGTCTGGCGAGAGTAGCCATTCAACAACCTTTTTGTCAGCCAACATACTCTCTAGCAAAGAACTTGCTCCTAAACCCAGTGATAGGATTGAAAGAAACAATCCTGACATTAAGCTGCCAAATTTTAACACTAGAAGAATCCTGGGACCTGAAAGTCAGGCCATCAAGGAGCTACTAGGAGTCGCTAATGAACTTAGTCCTACTAAGTCCATCATTGAGTCTAAGTCTGATTCATCACTCCCTCCACTAAAACATCTTTAGGGAGCTGAACCCAATTCTGACCTTGCACCATCAGTCTATCAACCCCATTCTCCCAAAGAGAAATCAGGGTTAGGAAAGACTATTCTGAAAAGACCTACTCCTGGACCCACTGAACACCACAAACCTTCAGTGCGTAATGAAGTGAAACCTGAAAGCACTGATTCAAAATTTGATCAGCTTGCTGAACTTGTCAGGATGCTGAGTGAGAAAATTGAGTCCACTGAAAAACCTTCTGACTCAAAAGTGAAAAATCCATCAGTATCCTCAAGTTCTTCCAAACCAAAAACCACACCCAGACCTTTAGGGAGATGTGAGCTGTGCAATTATCCAAATCACAACACTGATAAATGCTACAGAGTCCTGTTCTGCATGATATGCAAACAAGAGGACCACAGAACTTGTGATCACATCTCTCACACTACTTCTTTAAAGGCACAAGGTCTATACAAAACCCAAGGCTATTAGTATGCCACACCTTCCAAACAGAGACTGAAGGCTAAGCCTTTCTTGCCATGTCCTCACTGTGGTTTCAATGACCATCTTCCTGATGATTGTATGATGAATAATTGTTGTGAAATCTGTGGAGATCCCTCCCATTAAACCAAGGGACATGACAAGATCATTCAGTCTAGAAGGAAAACTCCCACCAACACTTCTCAGTCAAGTGAAGCATCAACCTCCACAAAATATAAAACATGTGGAAGCTCAGTACACACAACTTTAGACCATGATTCATTAGCTATATTCAAAAAGTCCCTGAGGACTAAGCCCACTAGGAAATGGGTCAATAAGAAAAACTAACCCAGTTTACTGTTTGTGTAGAAACACATCAGGGATCCTACCTGGCACCTCGATAGTGGATATTCTAGGAGTATGACTGGTGTGAAAAGTTATATGCATAAATATGTCGAAGAACCAGGACCCAAAGTAGTATTTGGTGATAACTCATCAGCTCCCACTGAAGGTTATGGTTCAGTAAACTGCAATGGTATAGTTTTTACTAGAATAGCTTATGTTAATGGTCTCAAGTACAACCTGATAAGTGTTTCCTAACTATGTGATGCCAAATACATAGTTCAGTTTGATGACAAGAGAGGGACCATCTTTAATGCCAATAAGGAAGTAGTGTTGATTGCCCCCAGGAGGGATGATGTCTATGTTCTAGACATGTCATCCCTGACTCAAAATGCGACTTGTCTATTCTCAAAGGCAAGTGAAACAATCAACTGGCTATGGCATAGGAGACTCTCTCATCTCAATTTCAAGAGCATCAACAACCTGGCCAAACAGAACAAAGTTCTGGGCCTTCCATCCCTGGTGTATACCAAAGACAAGCCTTGCTCTGCTTGTCAAAAAAGAAAACACCACAAGGCATCATTCAAAACCAAACAAACCTTTTCAATCAAAGCTGCCTACATCTTCTTCATATGGACCTTTTTGGATCTGTCAGTCCAGTGTCCATTCACCATGAGAAGTATACTCTGGTCATAGTGGATGAGTACTCAAGATACACTTGGGTTTACTTCCTGACCAAAAAGAGTCAGGCAGCTGAAACTATCATGTCATTTGTCAGAAACATTGAAAATCAAAATGATGTCAAAGTTAAACAAATTAGAACTGACAATGGCACTGAATTAAAAAACCAAGACCTAGTGTGTTTTTGTGATGAGAAAGGAATTTCTCAAAATTTCACTTCTCCCTATACTCCTGAGCAAAATGGAGTAGCTGAAAGGAGAAATAGAACACTCATTGAGGCAGCAAGGACAATGTTAAATGGCTCAGTCCTCTCAAAACATTTCTGGACTGAGGCTTTCAAAACAGCTTGCTACACTCAAAATAGGTCAATCATTATGAAAAGGCACAATAAGACTCCTTATGAGATATTCAAAGGAAGGATCCCTGACATTCGCTACTTTCATGTATTTGGGTGTCCTGTGTTTATTCAGAATCACAAGGATCACTTGGGTAAATTTGATGCCAAAGCTGATGATGGATACTTCCTGTGATATTCTCTGGTTTCTAAAGCCTTCAGGGTGTTCAACACAAGGAGACACCAAACTGAGGAGACTTATCACATTACTGTTGATGAGAGCACTGAATCCATCAGGTTCTCAAATTCCTCAGTTTAAGATATTGGTATTGATGACTCATCAAGGTATCCCCCTGATAAGTATCATCCTGAGGACAACCCCTCAACCCAATACCAAGCTGATGCTGATGTCTCCTACTATATCATCCCTCACAACCTACCGCAACCAACAATCAGTGAGTTCATTTAAACTCAGCAGGTCTCCAATGAGACTGCACTCACTAAACAAATTGTTTAGGAACCCTCAGAGCAAGTTGTTCCCACAAATGTCACTAAAGCACATATTGATGAGTCACCTCATGTTCCTGAGCCTGAACCTAATCAGGCTCCTTCAAGCTCAAATTCCTATCCCAAACCTCAGGATACCTGGACAAGATCCAAAATTATTGAGCTTGTGAACATCATTGGTGAACCCACTGAAGGCATGCTCATAAGAAGCATGGCTGGAAAACTCAAAGCAGCCTCAGCAAATATATGTCTTTATGCTGACTCTCTCTCTGAGATTGAGCCTAAAAATGTCAAAGAAGCCCTGACTTATGAAAGTTGGGTTCAGGCCATGAGAGATGAATTGGAACAATTTGACAGAAATGATGTCATGACCCTTGTTGAATGCCCCCAGGGTGTTTTAATCATTGGTATGATATGGGTCTTTAAAAACAAGACTGATGAGAATGGCACAGTCATCAAAAACAAAGCAAGACTGGTTGCCAAAGGATATAATCAACAGGAAGGTATAAACTATGAGGAAACCTTTGCACCTGTTGCTAGAATGGAAGCCATCAGGATCTTCCTTGCCTATGCAACCTTCATGAACTTTAAGGTTTACCAAATGGATGTTAAAAGTGCATTCCTAAATGGTAACATCAAAGAAGATGTTTATGTGCAACAGCCTCCTGGCTTTGAAAGTAGTGAATAACCAAACCATGTCCACAAGCTTAACAAAGCCCTTTATGGACTAAAAAAAAGCTCCCAGGGCATGGTATGAAACTCTTTCATCCTTCCTGATCCAAAACAATTTTGTTAGAGGAAAGATTGACAACACACTGTTCATCTACAGGACAAAAAGTGATGTCATCCTAGTTCAAGTGTATGTTGATGACATCATCTTTGGCTCAACAAGTTACAAACTTTGCAAACAGTTTGAAAAACTGATGACCACAAAGTTTGAAATGAGCATGATGGGTGAACTCACATACTTTCTTTGACTCCAAATCAAACAAACTGAAAAAGGAATATCCATTTGCCAAGAAAACCTGAGGAACCTACTTAAGAAGTATGAGCTCACTGACTGCTCTTTAGTGAAGACTCCTATGGTTCCTCCAAACAATCTTGGCCCTGACCTCACTGGCAAATCAGTGAACCAAACCCAATACAGGGGAATGATAGGCTCCCTAATGTACTTACTTGCATCTAGGCCTGATATCCAATTCTCAGTCTCTCTGTGTGCAAGATATCAGGCTGATCCTAAAGAGTCTCATCTCACTACTATCAAGAGAATCTTCAAGTACCTGAAGGGTACATCAAACCTTGGTTTGTACTACCCAAAATGTTCAGGATTTGATCACAAAGGGTACACTGACTCTGACTATGCAGGATGCAATATGGACAAAAAAAGTACCTCAGGATCCTGTCAATTCCTTGGTGGTAAACTTGTGTGTTGGAGTACAAAGAAACAACAATCAGTAGCCATGTCCTCAGCTGAAGCTGAATATATGGCTGCTGCAGGATGTTGTGCAAATGTACTATGGATGAAGAGCCAACTGAGTGACTATGGCATTCAGTCTAAGATGGTACCTATCTTTTGTGATAATACAAGTGCCATAGCCATCTCAAATAATCCAGTACTTCATCAAAGAACCAAACACATTGACATCAGATACCATTTCATCAGGGACCACATCATGAATGGAGAAATTGAATTACATTTCATCCCTACTAAATATCAGCTAGCTGATATCTTCACAAAACCCTTGGATGAACCGACTTTCACAAGATTGAAAGCTGAATTAGGCATGTTGGACATAGAATCAGGCAACTGATCAAACAGTGTTCCAACCTGATGTAAATTCTCTAGGTCCCTGATCACACCCATCCTGAACAAATTCCATGTCTGAATGAAAAATCATTTAGGGGGCTCAAGATGTCAAAGGCATTGAATAAACTAACTAAATACTCTAAGTACTTAGTTAGTAAATGTCCGAGGTAGGTAACTAATTCCTATTAAATATAGGAATATATGTCGCTTACACAACTGGCATCCATATCTTGGGCCCCCACATCTCTCTCACCAAACACCACTGAGCATTAATTGCTCTCTCACAACAAATTGTTGTGATGATACCACTCTGCAAAAGTGCATTATTTGCAGAGCCACACAACTTTTCACCCCATCATATGAGAGAAAATAGGGTAATGGGAATCGTGATAATTAATGCGGATATCAAGCACATATTATTATACCGTTTTGGTTAATAACAAAAACCCTTTCATATCCACAACATCACTACCCTAATCCATTCCCTATAAATACCCCCACAAAGAAAAAACACACACGCTTTTAAAACCTTATCAAAACTCTTGCAATATTGTTTTCCAAAATCTGTGATTAAAATGCGTGTGTTTTCTTCTTTGATACTAATTTTTTTCAAAACCATACCTTTTTTCAAACACAAATGGCATCTTCAAAGGTCATCAAATACGCACCCAATGTGGATTTCCAAATGGAAAGCGTAGACCTCACCAAAAACAATGTGGTTGGGAACTTTGCCTACCCTGAAGGGTTCCCTGAATACAGGGATGTGGTAAAGTTCCTACAAAACTGTTTTCTCACCACCACATTCACAAAGACCCCCTCAGTCATCTATCATGAATACTTGAGGGAATTTTGGTGCACAGCGGTGGTTGAAAACCCTGATGCGCCAAAGGAGGCCTAAATCAGGTTCTCAGTGAAGAATGGAACTAAGTTCCTAACTCTTGACTACAAAACCTTTGTCAAAGCCACTGGCCTTGACTACACTAAGACCTTTGTAGCCCAACCTACTAAAGAGGAAGTTAGACAACTCCTCTTGGAATGTGGGCCCTATGATAAACATCATCCTGATGTTACTTCAGGGGCCCTACTATCCAAAGCCCCCATAATCAAAACATGGTTCCCTGCCCCTTGGAGGATCCTGATGACATTTGTAATTCAGGTCCTTGGGGGGAATAAATCCTCAACTAAGCAACTAAACACTACTCAATCAATGATAGTGTACTGTCTCATTGAGGGTAAAAAGATTGACCTTGGAGAAATTATCTTCAGGGACCTCATAGCCAAATTGGGTGGGAAGTCTAGGAAAAAACACATGTATTAACCTAGATTCATTTCCTGTGCCCTGAATGACTTATTAGGGTCTTAGTATATCAAGCCTGACAGTCTCGGCTTTGAACCTGATGTCTTACATAAGGCAAACTACTCTCGTGACCCTATTGAGGTAACACCTGTCGCCCTGACCACATATATGCTGACTGCTATCCAGGGTGACAACATCATATCACCTGTTCCCTCTCCCACCAAGAAGGTGAAGAGGAAGAAGGGAAAGCGGTCCAGGAAGGTGGCTCAACCCAAGTCACTCGCCACTGAGACCTCTGCCCCTAAGCCTGACAAAAGGGAGCAACAACAACAAAAGACCCTGACTGTTGACACCCTCAGGATCATTAGCCAATCTTTGGCCCCAAAAAAAAAGGCCAACAGAGGGCATTGAGACATCATACACAGTGTCCTCGGGCGAACTAGTTCCCAAAGGCTCTGCTGACATAAACAAGTCAGTAGAGTTGGAACCAACCAAACCTCCACATCCTGCTAAAGGCTCTGGGAAATCACAACCAGGGTCTCAGGGAAAAAGGGGTCCTATACCCTCGGTGGGGCAGAACTACTCCACTGAGAAGGGGACCCACAAACAATAACATCCTGCCAAAGGCTCGGGTAAATCACAACCCAAGCAACAGGGAGTTCTCACCCCTAAACCTTTGATAGGCTAGTACAAGCCTGTTGGAAAGGGGGGAAAAACCACTCAGGTGCCTGATGAGGACATTCGCAAATCAAAGCTTTTGTCTGAGGGCACAAAAACTCATCCCAAAGACTCAGAGGGAAACATACAACCCGCTTATAGGGACACAACTTTCATGGCTCCTCATGATGGCACTGGGAAACACCCATTAGTGTCTGAAGGGGTCACGGGGGACAAAGATTCAGAGGGACAAAAGCCACCCGCTGATATGGAACCCATAACCACCCCCGAAGGTGCGCATAACTTGGGAACTGACCTTGAAGACCAGGTAGATAAAACCCAATCTATCGGATTTGAGGGGTCAGGACCAGGCCATAACGAAGGCAAGTCTTCTTATGAAGAGTAGCCGGATAACCTTAACCTGTTGCAGATTAACTAACTGGCTGATGCTCAGGCCGCCCTATTCTCTGATGATGAATTTCACAATGATGAGGAGATTTTTGAAGCTGGAGATGATATGGTGGTTGAGGAGACAGTCCCTGAACCAATTCCTCAGTCTCCTCAACCCTCTGACACTGAGGCCGCTGAAACTAACTCCACATCAGAGTCCTCAGAAGATGATCAAGCTCTTCTCACTGAGAAAGTTTTCACCAAATTCATCAAGAAGATACTAACATTTTGTACAGGGGGGTCACTGACGAAGTGTTTAACATGCACACTGAGCAAGCACTCCACTACCACCTCTTCAAGGATGCTGTTGAAGACTTTAATGATGATGTCAGGGAACAAAATTCCACAGTCACCTACTCCCTGACACAAATGGTCTATCAACTCAACCAGTTTTTGGAATCCCTCAACAAGCTGAATACAGGGATTCAGTCTGTTCAAGAATTAGTCAAAGATGATCCTGAGCTAAGCAGGAAGCTTCTTCAGGCATCTGAGATGTATCAGGTAAACTCAGTGACCCTCACTGAGTTACTTGACTTGCTAAAGGGATCTAATGTTCAGGTTCTCAGCTCAACGATGGAGTCTCTCAAATCTTCCTTTACAAAATTGGAAGAATCAGTGGCAGCTCAATCCCAAAAGTCCACTTCTCTAGCATGGACAATGGGATCTAGGATGACAGCCCTTGAAAATTCTCAAGCTGCACTTGACTCTAAAGTATCTCTCATTAATCATGATACTGCGGAAATCAAGTCTATGATGACCGAAATTTTTCAAGCCTTCAAGAGAACATCTACTTCTTCTTCAGTACAGCCAACACTTGCCATAACTGACGCTCAGGCAAATGTTGAGGGGGAGAATGCTACTGAAGCCCCTAATATTGAGGAACAAGAAGCTGGACAGCCCTCTCACACTGAGGGGGAGCATGTCACTGAAGCCACACCAATCACTGAAGTTCCACTGCAAGAGGAACCAGTCTCCTCCACACTCAGGCAGGACAGAGGAAAAAGTATTGCTACCACCTCTGAACCTGAAATTGTACTCAAGCCTGCCTCAACCATAGTCAGATATGACCCTGATGAACCTATTAGAGTCCCGTTTGAAACCAAGGGAGTAGTACATCATCTCACCAATGCCGAAATTCAAGCTCACATGGAATGGATTGAGATACTACAAAAGGTGGCTGAAGAGGAGAGGATGAGCAAGCCTGCCCTTATAAAGGTTGTTCACGAGGAGGCTGAAAAGATTGGTTTGGATACTAAGGCACTAGCCACAGAGCAAGCTGGTGCAGCCTTTAAAAAGGCTCAGGAAGAAGAGTTAAGTGCTCTCAAAAAGAAAAGGGAAGAAAAGCTCAGGAAGGATGCTCATATAAGGAAGACCAGGATTGAAAGGTATACTTAGGTGATGAAAGAAAGGCTAAAACCTGAAACAATCACTGATATTAAAATTCATCGCAACACCAATCCTGCAATAATCACTGTCTGCAGGGGACAAGATAAGAGAGTGATGGAAGTTCACAATCCATTCAGGTTTGCTGACTTTGGCATCACCGAACTTGATGAGCTTCGTCCCATCATTGCCAAGAAGAACAATGTTGTTGTACCCAACCTTCTCAAGTCACTAAAGGAAAGGCATGACAGACTGAAAGCAATGCCTGAAGCACTTAACATTCCCTCCCTTCTTCCTGCTTCAAAAACAGAGACTGCTCCATCTAAGGCTTCCAGGAGGAAAAGGAAGCATATTGAGATGGAGCCTGAGATCAAAGTACCAGGGCTGGACTATGATAGGTCGCTTCCTGAAGGGATCACTTTTGTGAACAATATGGTCCTTGAAGCACCTGAGAGAGGCTTATGTTTTACTGATGAGTATGGAAACCTAGCTTTCCAAAAATGGTCTGATATGGAAAAGGCAGGAATTAAAGCAATGCTCATGTACCTCATACTGGCGTCCACCATCAAGAGTACTGAGAACAAAAGATTCTGCCAGGACTTAGAAGCTATGATTAATGAACATCCTTAAAGACATCTACTTAGATCAAAGAAAGCAAAGCTTGAAGCCCTTGGTTTCCACCTGAACATCTAATCTGCAACAACAACTATCTTTTTTTTTTGTAATTTGTAGGACTTGTAATAACTATGAATAAACTTTCATGTTTTGTTTAAATTATGTGTCCTAATTTTAATTACATCAACATTCAGTAAGAGATGAAGACCCCTACAAACTCATACTGAATCAAGAAACACTTAGGCTATTTGTATGTTCAAATAGGGGGAGATTGTTGGGTCACTAAATTCCCCAATTTTCTTCTGATAAGGATTTAAACGTAAAATAACCTAAGTGTAAACAAGTCACTGAGTGAACAGTAACTCAGTGAGTCATCTTCAGGATGCTTAGACCGAGCCTAAGAAGAAAGGTTCTCCATTCAGTGAGGCGGAACTCAGTGAGTGTGATCTAAGCGAAGAAGAAGGTGATGGGTTCAGTGAGGATGACAATAACTCACTGAACCCCAAGACTCCTCAACAACTATCATGGTACTGAAGACTGATGAGTTGAATACTGAAGTTTTGGCAGGACTGGGCGGGAAAGTTTGATCTGTTTCACTAAAGTGCTTTATCACTTTAAGGTCAAACTTTCCCCAAATGGTTAAAACCAGTCTGTCATCAGAAAGCACCTTTTGGACTTAACCCAAAGAACTTTCCCTTGCCAGAGAATAAAATCTATCAAGATTTTATTAAGGAACGTTTAGGTCCATTGTATAATAGAGTTGTTCATATTTGTGTATAAATAGGTAGCATAAGTGAGGAGTAAAAGTTGACAAGTTTGTGCAATTAATGCAAAGCATTCACAAACCACTTTTACTCCTCCAAAGAACAACATAGACCCTGAGATAGCTCAGTGGGTCCTCAGTTGTCACTCAAACATTGTTTTAAGTTTAGAGAGGAGTCAATACCACACTTGTCATTTTCAATCCCAAGTGTTATTCCGCAAACACTTTGGTACGATTCTTTTTGATTAACTTCTAATAAAGAATTAAACGTTGAAAAATATTGTCTCTTATCTTTACGTTGCTTTATTGTTAATCATATATACATCTGAGTTAAAAGTAATATATCTTGGTTACATTAGCTATTTAGTTATTGATAACCAAGTAAAAGGGACCAACACTTTGTTTGCTGATGAGGGTAACATTCATTCTCTCTCAGTCTTAACTCCGATAGATGATCCTGCTGATACTTCAAACAAACCATCTGCTGATAAGGATGGAGTGTCTTCTGAACCTAAGGATATTGATGGCTCTACTTCTGTCCCTACTGATGATTCTTCTGATGTTCCAAAGGTTCCAAAGTCTCTTTCTACTGATGTTCCAACTACTGAGACTTTTTCTTCTGATAACCCGAAGCCTATTCCTACTGATGATTCAGAATCAGTTCCTACTGATCCTTAAACTACTGATGAGGCTTCTGCTGTCACAAAAGCTGATACACATACTTCTTCTCCTTCTACTCCTGGTACTAGGAAGAAGAGTGTTGCCAAGAAGAGGAAGGCTCCTAAAGGTCTTGCCATGCCAGCAGAAGATAACACTTTTATTGAGTTTGATTATGATAATGAAGACCCTATTGATTGGGAAAAGGTAGTTAGATGGGAGCTTATTAAGTCCTCAGTGGGTCAAGGATAAGTGAATGTGCTTCATAGACAAGATGGTTCTACAAAGCATTTCACTTTTCTTAGTGAAATTTTACATATTGTGGATAGACAGGACATCATTTCATTATATGGTTGGGTTACAGATCACTATAAATCTCATATGCCTGAAGGAATTGGTATGTTTCTAGTTGGAGATTTATATGTGCTGTGTGATTCTTTTACTTATGTGGGCAAGGGATTTCATGCTTGGAAGGGTCAAAAGGATTGGGTAGTAGATTATTGGAAATATTTTCCTCTCTCTAATGTTCATATGATCTTCACTACCACTGGTAAAACATTATACATGTGGGGAGATGTGATATATCCAATCACTATAGATGTTATGAAGCAAATGTTGGAGGTGAAATTAACTGTTCCTCCTGATATGGTTGGGAATGATATGCATCATGCTGAACAACTTGTTAGAGCAATAAGAAGAAGTCTTCTAGTTAAAATGGAATTGGAGGCTCAACATGATGTTCATCTTGAAACTTCTTTGAGATGATTGGATAATGGTATTGTATATTTTTGTATTTTTATTTTCTTTCTTTATATTTAGTAAAAAAAAATAACAGCTTTGTATAGTATTTTGTGTTGTATGCAGGTTTTGGTGTTGGTTATTCACCACACCTTATCTGGTTATCAACTTACCATGATGTTGACTATTCCATCAAAAAGTTGGCTAGTCCAAAGGGTACAGCTTTGGTAAAGACAAGTCAAATCTGTTGATAGTTGTAATAGTTTGCTAAAAACTATTGGGTTCTTAACTCACCCATGCTTAACAGCTGAGAATTGGATGGTTGTCAATTGACCATGGATTTTTCCTTATGGATTCCAAATAATTGGCTAGCCCACAAGTGTATGGCTTGTGGTAAAGGCAGTGGAAAACCATATTTGGTATTCAATTTACCAAGGTGATTTAATAAACCTAATAATTGACTAGTCCTGAGCAAACGGCTACAGGTAAAGACATCTCAAATCTGTTTATAGATGATGATTTGCTAAAAGTCATATGGTTATCAGTGTACCATAGTTTGTGAACTAAAACATTTGGCTACTCCAGTAGTAATGGCTATTGGTAAAGAGACATCAAATCCATTATTTTCAATGATTCACCTCTCACAGGAGTTAATACACCTAGAAGTGATGAGAATAGTATGAAACTTATGTTTTGATGTACATTTGGTCATTTGTTACTGCAAAGAATGGAGATTTCAAGTTTTTGCTGATCATAAAGATGCTTGACGAGTGCTCAAACACTCATCATTTTTGGTCAAATCTGAACTGCAAAACATACAAAAACACTCAGTAATGCATTAAAATACTAAAAATATTTCAAAATCGTGTTTTATATGTTTTAGATGCAAAATGAGCAAAAACAGATGAAAAACGTACAAAGTTTGCAAAATTGACAGTTTCAGTCCCCCAACTTTTATAAAATTACAAAACTAGTCCCTGGATATTCAAAATATAGAAAATTATCACCAAAGGTCCTTTTGAAATCATAAGTTTTCATATTTAGTCCTTTGGTGAAAAATTGGAAAAGTTTTGGAAATTTACAGTTTGGTCCCTGGAGTTACAGATTTTGGCAGATTCAGTCCCTGGTGGGATAATTTTGAAAGAAAAATCACTTTTGGTCCTTGGGAAAGTCACAAAAGCCATTTTTAGTCCTTGGGAGGAAAGTTTGAGGAAATTACAAGTTTGGTCCCTCATGTTTAGAAATTTACAAATTTAGTCCCCGGGAAATATTTGAAAAATGAAAATAGCAAAAAATGGTTTTTGAAATATTGGTGATTGGCAATTTTGGTACTTATGAGCACTTTGGGAAAGTTTCATTTTCAGTCCTCAACTTTGGTAAATTACAAAAAATGGTCCTTGTGAATTTTAGTTACAAATTAAACGGACCCTTGTTTAATTTACCCTACAAACAAAACCCAAAATAAACCCCACCCATGATCCAACAATCAAGCCCACCAAGCAAAAACCCTCACCCCGTTTTATTAATACTCCCCCAACCTTTGACCCTAGTTTGACTCCACCTCACCCTTGCCTCCACCTCCCTCCAAAAACCTGAACACCCACCCTGCCATAGCTACTCCAAACCCATCATCACCCTCTGCTCACCCACTCCTCATATCCCCTCCAAACACTAGAATACAACAAGCAATTAATGTTTCACCCTTATCCCAAGTTATCACAGTCAACAACCCCAACTTGCACAATCTCAATTTCCCGCCAAGAACCAATCAAACGGCCAAGATCATACCAAAGCCATCCAACGGCTGGGACTTAATGGAGAAGCAATGAAGAGAGATGAAAAACCCTAGTTTTAATTTTTTCTTGTTTGTATAAATACAAGACTGTGTAAGCCATTGTCAGGCAGTAGGAAGTAGGTAGTAGTATTAGTAGAATTTTAGTTTCTAGTTCAAGTGTTTAATTAGTTTCAGTCTTATGTAGCTTAATTACAAGTGTTGTATTAAACTCTTTCAAATCAATGCAATGTGAGTTTTATAATAAATTTTCAAACTGCTTCTTTATTTCTTCTTATTTAAACTGCTTAATTTATGTTGATGATTGCTTATTAGGTTTATTTTATGCCATTTGTGGTATGATATGCTTTGTTGGTTATTTAAAAGATATAGGTTTAGTTTTTAACTTTGGGCTGTATAGTTTAGCTTATATTAGCTTGGTCTATTAGCTTGGTATAAACTGCTTATTCTGAATCTGTTTGTGCTTATTTTTAGGGAACTATTGCTTTTATCTCTTAATATAATTTAGTTGCTCACAAGTTTAGGTTATCAACACCATCCTTTCTTAATTGAAATTTCCTTAGGCAACCTGTTTAGGGGTGTTTGGCACTAAGGAACATTGAGAGATTAGAACATTTATTGTTCATATATCAGTTTGCTTCAGCTGTATGTTAGTTGTTTTAGTGGAATCCTTATCAGTTTTAGTATTTTCAATTAGTCTCTTAGCTTTTGAGTGGTATTCCTTAGCTTCAGGGTTTAACTTCATTTAGACAAGCTGAGGATAAATTTCATAGGATTTTGTAGTTTTTGGTTGTTGATGTTTGCTCAATTCAGTTTATTTAACATGTTTCAAAATTATGGTTCAAAGTTTTTAGGTGCGAACTTGTTTCTACCCAATTTGACCATTTGAACCCACTGGTTCAGCAGACTGCAGTCCCAAACCCCCCTTAGGTTAGTATTTTTCTTTTGCTCGTCTGTGAGATGCATAACATGAAAATTGATTTGTGGCTTGTTGAACAGCTTGCGAACATTAGTATAATTTTAGATTATTTTTTGGAATTTTCTACATGATCGTGCATTAGCTCAAGATAGCCCCACTTGGCCTGATTTAGAGAGCTATCTGTTTAAGCTCATGATTCCTCTTGGCTTATATGCTTGTCTTTAGCTTATTTGTGTATGGTTTTAGCTTATTTCAAGTTGGTGATAACTTATTGTTTGAAAACAGTTGATTGGTAGCCTTGTGAGGGCTGCAAAAGCCATTTCATACCTGCTGTTGAACTGATCCAAACACTCCCACACCAGCTCCCATAACAAGCTTTCATAAGCTCAGTTAGGTCTATAATTCAATGTTCATGTTCCTTGTAGGATCGTAAGTTTATGTTGATATTGTGATTCGGGAGGTCGGTTTTGGTGGAAGAAGATGAATGCCATGGTTAGAGAGAGAGAGTAGAGAGAGAAGGGAAATACTATGTGTTTATTGAAATAAGAAAGATGAAAGGTTACACACACTAAGTCTCACCCTCCTAGTGAAGTCTAGGAGGGCTTATATAGGGCAACATACACACTACTTTAAAATAATGACGGTTTCAGTACCTGTGTATTTGCCTTACATCATAACTAACGTAATCCCGTAAATGTCATTCCATTTACGTGTTAGGATCAAAAACTTTGATCCCAACAATCTTCCCCCAATGGGGCGACATAAGGGATTACTTACAACATTTCCTACAAGTACAAATACAAATAAAGAAAGGTCTTCATCGGCTCTTCAAGTGCTGAGGATGACTACAGTTGACGCTCTTTGTCTTCATCTTGTACCTCGGCTTGAGAACTTTATTTTTACTTGTAAGCAAATGATGTAATATGCATGAAATGGATTAACTTCCCCCCAATTCATGCTGCATGTCTTTAGCGGCTTCTTCATACACTTCTTTTTGGCGAAGTTTCTGAATCAGCTTCCCCCCAAACTGACAACCGTCTTCAGCAGATTTGAAACTTTGATGTAGTCAACATGTCTTCTAACTTTTGAAGTTTTAAGTACGCAGCGGAATTTGTAGAAAACACTGTAAACTACACCAAGCAGATCTGAGTAGTCACTTAATCACAGTTATGCTCAACGCGAAAGCTCCGTTCGGGGGTAACATGCAAGAAATCAGCAAGATCTTCTCACTTAAGTAGGCTACTTCACACTTCACAACCCGCGAGAGTTGAAATGATTATACCAAAATCACAAAATTGAACCACTGATCATCTCTGCGGACGTCTGTCCGGTAGTAATAAAATTGTAAGCTCGATCATGTGAGTCTATTATGTGTCCCTGATGTGCACATTTCTTCCCCCTAATTGCAGAACCTCGTGGAAAATAAGTGTTTTCGCAAAGACGTCAAGAAAAGTCAAAGAAGCAAAACAACACCCACTCTCTCTTCCCCCACGATGTCTTCGTGGAATCGGAAGCATACACACTATGTTTACGATGGAAACGGAGGCAGCGTAACCCCATATGTCTAACTAACCGATTATGTGTGAAGTATCATAAATAGCCCGTGAGAATCAACTGCTGATAAACATCTCTACTCTTTTATACTCCTCTCAACTAACTCTTTACCGACCCCATTATCATTCTGTCGGCTCTTTGTAGTGACTACTGATGGAGAAAACCCAGTATGACGAACTTGAGACTGAAGTAAAATAACCCGAACTTGTGACTTAAACTTGCACTATTGTCTGACTAAGAGCGGCGTAGAGAGTTCGTCCACCATCGAATCCCTAAGTACTCTATACTCTACAACCATCAAGTATAAGACGTACATCACCTCTTGAGTATCCACAACTTTGTGTGACACTGAGCACTACAACGTAACTCCTTAAAGTGATAGTTATTTGTGGTAACATAGAGGAAGAATCACAAAATAACTAGATATCCAAGTCTTCGTCATTGTAAAGGTTAAAAGCTCGAACAAGGATCTCGAAGAATCTTGATCCAACCAACCCCGATATCTTCAGATACTAAGTACACGCGCCCGTGAAATCTCACTTCAACCTCAAATAAATAATAATGAATTATCGCCGTAGTCACATCTTGCGGTCCAATACCCAAAACTAGCCTTTTTGACGGTTTAATGTGAACTTTGATAATGGTTTATCCCGATCTTGTCAAAAAATGTATCTCCCCGCGAAAATTTGAGCCACCAAAAATACCACTTCTTTTGGCAAATAATATTCCAATAAATTAACACAATGTATTAACATACATTTGATAATAAATTTTCAGCCCTTGTATTAATTCAATTTGGATCCAATAACCATTGCAACACATGACAAGCATTTTCGATCAGCCTACTGCAAATTTTATTACAACCCATGATTCGTTTGTGATAAAATTCCAGCTTGACTCCATGCATGAGAACATTGAAGCCCAAGAATCATTTGGGTACAAAGCCTATAATTGGTTAAGCCCAATGTGCATTCCTGATTCAATACATGTTAAAGCCCAGTGCAAATAAATTAACTCGATCCAGTCAAATTACCCTAAACATACGGGTATTTAACACATACCACAATAACCCTACTTCTTTTCATCCGCCCCCACTTATTTGCAGTAACAAAATCTCTCACCACTTCTTTGTCACTTCATTTTCCAGATCCAAACAATGGTTAACGATACTCACAACACCTCTACGGACCCAACCTTAAATCTCTTCGTGGTTGGTTTCTTTTAGTCAGAAAACGAACACCAACAAAGACGAATCCTTCAAATAATTTAGTTAACTTTTCGGCTTCAAGGTCCTAGGATGGGTCTCGGGTAAGGTTCTAATCTATTGTGTTTCTTGTTCATGTGGTTTTCAACGAACAAAGAAAGAAAATAACTTACTAGTTATCTTTCTTCTTCTATATGTTCGGATAAAAAAAACAAAGATCTGTGATGATGAGTTTACTCGTGTGTTACCTCCAAGGTCTTGATGTTTCCAAATTAAACACGAATAAGAAATCTGAGATTAATAGTAATAGCTTAATAAATCCGATCTCGTATGAATTTGATGAGTGTTGGAGGATGTAAGGGTTTGGTTGTGTTTTCGATGATGGAATAAAACTAAACTCAACAAGGGTCTGGTATTTTGATTGTGGTCAATGAGGTCTTTCTTCATCTTCATTTTTCATCAGATTTTTGAAAAAAAACTTTATGCTTATCGAAAACATGTTTTCGAGAACATGATTTTCGAAAATATGACATTATCGAGAACTTAGACATTTATCGAGAACATGGTACAAGTTTTTCTCGAGAACTTAAGTTATCGAGAAAAAAAAAGATTTCGACAATTTAGGGTTATAGTTCTCGATAACCAGTATTTTTCTCGAAAACAAGTACATCTCGAAAATTTCTTATACAAGAAATTCCGACAATTATCCGACGACTTTTAGCAGTATCCGATGACCAATTATTTTGACCATATAAATGACCACAGATTCACGGGTTTTGGTACCAAACATAAGTCACCCAAATGAAAAGATACATAACCTGTTAACGGGTGCAAGAAAGACCACACACAAACAGATAAATGATATGACAATGAAAGATAATGACTTTTTGTTTTGACCACTAATAGATACTCATGAAAAATTTCCGATCGACAAAAAAATTGGTATAACAGCTTAAAAAATTGTACGGATCCACATAAAGTGACTTCTTTTAACAAGATAATACCACAAATCAACAAAGTAATAACCTTGGCTCTGATGCCACTTGTTGGATCGTAAGTTTATGTTGATATTGTGATTCGGGAGGTCGGTTTTGGTGGAAGAAGATGAATGCCATGGTTAGAGAGAGAGAGTAGAGAGAGAAGGGAAATACTATGTGTTTATTGAAATAAGAAAGATGAAAGGTTACACACACTAAGTCTCACCCTCCTAGTGAAGTCTAGGAGGGCTTATATAGGGCAACATACACACTACTTTAAAATAATGACGGTTTCAGTACCTGTGTATTTGCCTTACATCATAACTAATGTAATCCCGTAAATGTCATTCCATTTACGTGTTAGGATCAAAAACTTTGATCCCAACATTCCTTGGTAGCTTATTATCATGTAGAACCAGTTTAGGGATCACAAGCTTGTAGGTTGCTAGCTTATTTATTGCTTTGAAAAGACCTCAGTGGACCAAAGATGCCCTGCTCCAGGAAATTTACCATATTTCAATAGCTCTCCATAAGCACATCTGTGGGCCCCACTCAAAGAGCTTTGGATTTTTGGAAAGCCCACCAGCTCATCTTGCTACATCAGTACTCAATTTGTACTTTTCAGCTTATTCAATAAGCTTAAATTGCCCCTAAAGTTAGTTGCAGGCCTGTTTGGTCTGTGGCTTTTAGAAGTGCTTAACTTCTGCTTTACAGCTTTTTCTTTGTACTTATTGGTCTATTTCAGTTTATCTCAGTACCTTGTGGCTTATTTTATCTTTGGCCTACAGTATCTAGCTTGTGTGAAGCTGTTTCAAGCTTATTTGACCAAAAAGTCAAACTGTCAAGCTTTTCATGTCCATTTTGCTTATCAATAAGCTTCAAGAAATATCTCTTCACAAAAGTTTCCTCTTTTCATTTGTTTAGTAGGTTTGTAAAAGAAAAATCCAAAAAAAAAACCAAATTTAATTTTTAGTGATAGCTTCTATTTAATATAATTTAGCTTTTTAATTTTTCTTTTTAAATTTTTGTCAAGTACTTACAAGTTTTTATATTTTTATTAAATTCCCAGTATATTGAAGTATTTTTTGGAATTTTTCTAGATTTTTCTCTTTTCATTTGCTATTTTTAATAATTAATATTAGTTTATTACTAATTAATTAATATTAGATAATTAAATAGTATAAATAGTTTTTATTAAGTACCCCTATGTTTTTATATTTTTCCTAGGTTTTAAATGTCATAAAATATTTTCAGAAAAAGTTTTAGGATTTTTACTGTTCATTTGCTATTTTTCTTAATTTAAAATAGTTAATTAGGTAATTAATGTTTAATTAGTAATTAATTAATACAAAAACCACAAAAAGACAAAAATACTTATTTTTATTTTTAAAACTTGTTTTTAGTTATTTTATAATTTTAGGAATTTTATTTTCATTTTTCTAGAGCTTAATTAATATAATATTGTATTTAAGTGTTTTAAATATTAATAATTAGTTTTAATTAGTATTAAATTAATATTAAATAATTAATTTGTGTAAAAAGTAATTTTCTTTTTCTAAAAATTTTCTTTCATCTTTTAGTTTGTAAAAAAGTCATTTTCACCCCCTGGGTGTTTTCAGATTTCCGTTTTCACTTTTTATTTCGTACGTCTACGTTTTATTTTAACGTGAACGTACGCGTTTTAAGTTTTAAACGTTTCTGGGATTTCAAACTTTCCAGTCTTGTTTATATAGCTTATTTAAGCTATTTCATTGTAGATTCTTTAGTTCAAGATCACTCACAAACCTTTTCCTGTCCAAATTCACCCGATCACGAAACCGTTTTATAACCATCACACCTCGTCGGGACATAACGACCCGGGGAAACACTGTATTCCACGGAGCATTGATCTAGGCTCTTTGACTTTGTTGACCATTCCCTGGTCAATTAGGTTGACCGTTTGGAGCCAATCAAAATTTGGCGCCGCTGCCGGGGAGGTTGTGCGCGTTTATCTAAATGGTTTTTCTGATTAGTGTCTTTGGAATTCGTTCCATTGTACATTTATCCATCCTTGTTCATATTTTCATAAAAACAAAAACACAAAAAGATTTTCCTTCTCATTTGTACAAAATGTATTTCCAAAAACCCAAAAATATTCACCTTTACCCTCTCGCACCTTTGATTCGTCATCCCTACCCCTCCCAAACCATTTGATTTTTTCTATGTCTCATCCACACTTTCTGGTTTGCCAGTGGTGTGGTAGTTCTCATAATGGTGGTAATTGCCCCGGTTGTGGCATGGTAGAGTCAGGAAACGGGTCTGTCTATAACCAAGATCCCTATTCTTACCATGACACCACTGATTCATTCCACCAGCTACCACACCATCAATCTGGAAACACGCTTGTCTATGAGCAGTTTCCTGATAACGGTTATGACTCTAGCACGTACAACCCACAGCCTCAACAGTTTTACTGTTGTGATTTCTGTGGAGGTCCACACTTCAGTTCAGATTGTCAAACGGGGAATCCATACCCTTGTGACAATTTTGACACACCTTATTAGGACCAACTTCCACAGTATGATAAGAATCAAGCACTTCTTCCAGAAATGCAAAATCTGATGAAAATCGTTGATGAGCTTAAGGGTTTAGTTGACGACTTTGCCCAAAGACATACTCATCAAAAATCCATGGAAGAATTACTTGCTGAAGAGCAGGCTGCTAGAATAAATTCCCAAGATGCATATGAAAAATCTGTGAGGGAATCCATTGCAAGAGAAAAAACAGCCAAATCTAGCTCTTTGTTCCGTTTCATTCCTGATGACAGTGATGATGAGGATACACTTGACATCCTTGAATTTTATAAAACTTCAAGTTCATCAGTTGATACCCCAGCAGTTGAGATTCCATCTCAAACAACTGCTATCACACCCGAGGTTCCCACTCACTCTTTGATCATGGGGGACGAGCATCTTGACACTGTTCCTGAAAGGGAATCGGACGAATTCATAAAGCTAGTGTTGAGAACCTTGTCCCAATCCCGAGAGAGTCACAGGGAACTCTTGAGCATATGTGTAATATTCCTTCCCCTCTTGAGTGTTCAAACGATCATTTTGAGACTTTCTCAGATTTTAATGATGATTGTAAATCTCATGGAGACATCGAGTATGTTGAGGCATCAGTTCCACAAACTGATGCTGATCATCTTCTTGAGGAGTTCGCCGATGAACTTACTCACATCAATCCACTTTCATTGGAAGGTGATGACGGTCTCCTTGACTTCGAAGCCGATCTGGGAGAAATTGAAAGTCTCCTATATCATAATCCGTCACTCACTTCTGATCCCAACAGTCCAATAAAGAATGATAATCTCTTTGTTCCCGAAACATTTAATACGACTCTCACCAATCCTCTATTTGAATTCGATTCTGAATTCACTATGATTTCTAATAATCTAATCTTTGACGAGGATTGTGATGAGTCCACAATGGAACATGAGTCCACAGATTCACATCTTGTGAATAATTCTCTTCATGAGGAGTTCTCCGGTGAACTCGCTCATCATGTCATGACTCCTTCGGAGTTAGATAGCCCGGGGGGAAATGCACTCAATTATGAGAATTTGCAAATTCCCACCCACCCTCCCGGGTTGTTTACGAGCTTACCCTTTGAAATCCAAACTCAGGCTATTGAGCCTCCTCTCGAGGAAGAAGATCAACTCATGATTTTCGTCATGGTTTTCTTCCTTTTCTTCACCTATAGGGTGACTTCTTCTCTTCTTCACTCCTTCGGGAGTGAAGACACTATATTTGATCCCGGCATTTTCATGTGTCATTATCTTGAGCCGGATACTTATCTCATCGGTGTGGAACTTTCACGTGCTTCAAATGTTTGTCCAAACATCTTGAATGAAAGTCCGATGGAGATTACTTCTTCCACATTCCCCAAGGACAAATGAATTCGGGGTCGAGTCAAGCTAGCGACTCGGTAAACAAAAACAGTAGCAGGCATATAGGGTTTTCACCCTAAGTGTGGGGGTGTCCCCCATGCTATGATTACAGAAGTGAAAATACAAAATGGTGTTTTCCACGCTTAGCTTGTAATGTTGCCCTTTTACGTTCAAAATGTCGGCATAATAGCCGGGATTTTGAATATTGAGGACAATATTCATGCTTAGTGTGGGGGGTATTCGCGACTCTAGCGAATTTTATCACATTTTACTATATAATACCCCCGTTTTTGCCAAAATTTCAAAAATTTTAAATTTTTTTTCACTGGTGCTTAAAAATTTTTGTGGTAATCAGTCCGCCTTGTCTAAACGACAAAAGGGATTGGCTAGTCCAGGAGCAAACGGCTCTTGGTAAAGTCATCTCAAATCCGTTTACGGCTTGCAATTTGCCCAAAATTGTATGGTTCCTCAACTCCCCAAAAACAAATGAGTTGGCTAGCCCGCAAGATTATGGCTTGTGGTAAAGGCCGTGGAAAATCCATAATTGGTAATCATCTCACCAAGATGTTGACTATTCCATCAAGAGCTGGCTAGTCCAGAAGCAAACGGCTTTTGGTAAAGACTACTCAAATCCGTTGACAGCTGGTGGTTTGCTCAAAATCACACGGTTATCAGGTGTGCCACAGTTCTTACACCTGGCTACTCCAAAAGAGATGACTTTTGGTAAAGAGTTTAAAATCCATCAAGTTTTCAAAACAGTATTGCTAGGGACTAGCAATAGTTTAGTGTGGGGGATTGATGAGTGCTCAAACACTCATCATTTTTGGTCAAATCTGAACTGCAAAACATACAAAAACACTCAGTAATGCATCAAAATATTAAAAATATTTTAAAATCGTGTTTTATATGTTTTAGATGCAAAATGAGCAAAAACAGATGAAAAACGTACAAAGTTTGCAAAATTGACAGTTTCAGTCCCCCAACTTTCATAAAATTACAAAACTAGTCCCTGGATATTCAAAATATAGAAAATTATCACCAAAGGTCCTTTTGAAATCATAAGTTGTCATATTTAGTCCTTTGGTGAAAAATTGGAAAAATTTTGGAAATTTACAGTTTGGTCCCTGGAGTTACAGATTTTGGCAGATTCAGTCCCTGGTGGGATAATTTTGAAAGAAAAATCACTTTTGGTCCTTGGGAAAGTCACAAAAGCCATTTTTAGTCCTTGGGAGGAAAGTTTGAGGAAATTACAAGTTTGGTCCCTCATGTTTAGAAATTTACAAATTTAGTCCCCGGGAAATATTTGAAAAATGAAAATAGCAAAAAATGGTTTTTGAAATATTGGTGATTGGCAATTTTGGTACTTATGAGCACTTTGGGAAAGTTTCATTTTCAGTCCTCAACTTTGGTAAATTACAAAAAATGGTCCTTGTGAATTTTAGTTACAAATTAAACGGACCCTTGTATAATTTACCCTACAAACCAAACCCAAAATAAACCCCACCCATGATCCAACAATCAAGCCCACCAAGCAAAAACCCTCACCCCGTTTTATTAATACTCCCCCAACCTTTGACCCTAGTTTGACTCCACCTCACCCTTGCCTCCACCTCCCTCCAAAAACCTGAACACCCACCCTGCAATAGCTACTCCAAACCCATCATCACCCTCTGCTCACCCACTCCTCATATCCCCTCCAAACACTAGAATACAACAAGCAATTAATGTTTCACCCTTATCCCAAGTTATCACAGTCAACAACCCCAACTTGCACAATCTCAATTTCCCGCCAAGAACCAATCAAACGGCCAAGATCATACCAAAGCCATCCAACGGTTGGGACTTAATGGAGAAGCAATGAAGAGAGATGAAAAACCCTAGTTTTAATTTTTTTCTTATTTGTATAAATACAAGACTGTGTAAGCCATTGTGAGGCAGTAGGAAGTAGGTAGTAGTATTAGTAGAATTTTAGTTTCTAGTTCAAGTGTTTAATTAGTTTCAGTCTTATGTAGCTTAATTACAAGTGTTGTATTAAACTCTTTCAAATCAATGCAATGTGAGTTTTATAATAAATTTTCAATCTGCTTCTTTATTTCTGCTTATTTAAACTGCTTAATTTATGTTGATGATTGCTTATTAGGTTTATTTTATGCCATTTGTGGTATGATATGCTTAGTTGGTTATTTAAAAGATATAGGTTTAGTTTTTAACTCTGGGCTGTATAGTTTAGCTTATATTAGCTTGGTCTATTAGCTTGGTATAAACTGCTTATTCTGAATTTGTTTGTGCTTATTTTTAGGGAACTATTGCTTTTATCTCTTAATATAATTTAGTTGCTCACAAGTTTAGGTTATCAACACCATCCTTTCTTAATTGAAATTTCCTTAGGCAACCTGTTTAGGGGTGTTTAGCACTAAGGAACATTGAGAGATTAGAACATTTATTGTTCATATATCAGTTTGCTTCAGCTGTATGTTAGTTGTTTTAGTGGAATCCTTATCATTTTTAGTATTTTCAATTAGTCTCTTAGCTTTTGAGTGGTATTCCTTAGCTTCAGGGTTTAACTTCATTTAGACAAGCTGAGGATAAATTTCATAGGATTTTGTAGTTTTTGGTTGTTGATGTTTGCTCAATTCAGTTTATTTAACATGTTTCAAAATTATGGTTCAAAGTTTTTAGGTGCGAACTTGTTTCTACCCAATTTGACCATTTGAACCCACTGGTTCAGCAGACTGCAGTCCCAAACCCCCCTTAGGTTAGTATTTTTCTTTTGCTCATCTGTCAGATGCATAACATGAAAATTGATTTACGGCTTATTGAACAGCTTGCGAACATTAGTATAATTTTAGATTAATTTTTGGAATTTTCTACATGATCGTGCATTAGCTCAAGATAGCCCCACTTGGCCTGATTTAGAGAGCTATCTGTTTAAGCTCATGATTCCTCTTGGCTTATATGCTTGTCTTTAGCTTATTTGTGTATGGTTTTAGCTTATTTCAAGTTGGTGATAACTTATTGTTTGAAAACAGTTGATTGGTAGCCTTGTGAGGGCTGCAAAAGCCATTTCATACCTGCTGTTGAACTGATCCAAACACTCCCACACCAGCTCCCATAACAAGCTTTCATAAGCTCAGTTAGGTCTGTAATTCAATGTTCATGTTCCTTGGTAGCTTATTATCATGTAGAACCAGTTTAGGGATCACAAGCTTGTAGGTTGCTAGCTTATTTATTGCTTTGAAAAGACCTCAGTGGACCAAAGATGCCCTGCTCCAGGAAATTTACCATATTTCAATAGCTCTCCATAAGCACATCTGTGGGCCCCACTCAAAGAGCTTTGGCTTTTTGGAAAGCCCACCAGCTCATCTTGCTACATCAGTACTCAATTTGTACTTTTCAGCTTATTCAATAAGCTTAAATTGCCCCTAAAGTTAGTTGCAGGCCTGTTTGGTCTGTGGCTTTTGGAAGTGCTTAACTTCTGCTTTACAGCTTTTTCTTTGTGCTTATTGGTCTATTTTAGTTTATCTCAGTACCTTGTGGCTTATTTTATCTTTGGCCTACAGTATGTAGCTTGTGTGAAGCTGTTTCAAGCTTATTTGACCAAAAAGTCAAACTGTCAAGCTTTTCATGTCCATTTTGCTTATCAATAAGCTTCAAGAAATATCTCTTCACAAAAGTTTCCTCTTTTCATTTGTTTAGTAGGTTTGTAAAAGAAAAATCCAAAAAAAAAACCAAATTTAATTTTTAGTGATAGCTTCTATTTAATATTTTAGCTTTTTAATTTTTCTTTTTAAATTTTTGTCAAGTACTTACATGTTTTTATATTTTTATTAAATTCCCAGTATATTAAAATATTTTTTGGAATTTTTCTAGAATTTTCTCTTTTCATTTGCTATTTTTAATAATTAATATTAGTTTATTACTAATTAATTAATATTAGATAATTAAATAGTATAAATAGTTTTTATTAAGTACCCCTATGTTTTTATATTTTTCCTAGGTTTTAAATGTCATAAAATATTTTCAGAAAAAGTTTTAGGATTTTTACTGTTCATTTGCTATTTTTCTTAATTTAAAATAGTTAATTAGGTAATTAATGTTTAATTAGTAATTAATTAATACAAAAACCACAAAAAGACAAAAATACTTATTTTTATTTTTAAAACTTGTTTTTAGTTATTTTATAATTTTAGGAATTTCATTTTCATTTTTCTAGAGCTTAATTAATATAATATTGTATTTAAGTGTTTTAAATATTAATAATTAGTTTTAATTAGTATTAAATAATTAATTAGTGTAAAAAGTAATTTTCTTTTTCTAAAAATTTTCTTTTATCTTTTAGTTTGTAAAAAAGTCATTTTCACCCCCTGGGTGTTTTCAGATTTCCGTTTTCACTTTTTATTTCGTACGTCTACTTTTTATTTAAACGTGAACGTGCGCGTTTTAAGTTTTAAACGTTTCTGGGATTTCAAACTTTCCAGTCTTGTTTATATAGCTTATTTAAGCTATTTCATTGTAGATTCTTTAGTTCAAGATCACTCACAAACCTTTTCCTGTCCAAATTCACCCGATCACGAAACCGTTTTATAACCATCACACGTCGTCGGGACATAACGACCCGGGGAAACACTGTATTCCGCGGAGCATTGATCTAGGCTCTTTGACTTTGTTGACCATTCCCTAGTCAATTAGGTTGACCGTTTGGAGCCAATCAATGCTGCTGATAAAGATTCTTTGCTGTTGAAGTTCATGTTCAATCCTCTTCTTCTGGGACTTAAAGATCTATCAAGAATCTTGGAGTTAACCATGTCAACTTCAAGATTAGGGGAGGATTGTAAGGAATTATTGAAGCCAGCATATAGATACTGCTGATGGATACTGCTGACAGGATTCTACTGAAGCTTATATGGATTCTGCTGATGATCTGGATTCTGCTGATGAAATAGTTTCTGCGGATATAGTTAATCCGTAGATAAGAGTTTGTTATTTTAGGATAAGATATGTAGAATATATTATAGAGTTTTATGAACCCAAGGTCATTGTATTATGGACATGTCAAAAACATTCTTTGTGAATAATAAAACGATCCATAGAGGATCAAAGTTTTTAGTATATTGTTTGTATTTATATTCCGCAATAGATACAAGCTCGCAGAGATTGTCCATATAGTTTTACTAGTGATTACATTAGTAAGCTATCGATCCATTGGCTCAAGATCTATCAAGGGTAGATCCTACAGCCTCCTCATGGACCTAATGAATTTGTTAGAACCAAAAGGAGTACTAGGAATTCGGGTAATGATAATAAGATGGCTATGAAGAGCTCTGGTGTAGGCTCTAAATCTTCTTTGAGTGTTAAGAAGAATATTAAGAAGGGTAGCAGAAGAAATAAGTCTTTAGTTAAGGGTATGGAAGGTATGGAGTTTGAAGCTGATGAAACAGAGGATATGGAGGCTAAGGATGATGATTTTGAGGGTAGTGATGGAGAAAATGAGGCTATGTTGAAGGTAGATGGTTAGGGTGTGTCTGAGAGTGGTGAAGGGTCAAGCCTTTGGGGTAATACTCATGGTAAGGCTCCTATTGTCTCTATGGTTGGTACGAGTAATGAAAATGTTGTTGCTAGTGATGTTATTAATAATGAAATACCTGTTAATGCTTCTAACAATGGTAATACTAGCTATAAGAGTGATAGTTATATGAGTAATGATTACCTATACCTGTTGAGGAGAATCCTGTGTTAAATCCTAAACAGGGTAAGGGTAGTACTTCTATGAATGATAAAATTGCTAAAAACTTAAATGAGGCTAAGAATGGGAATCCATGGCCTAGTTTAAATGAGGCTAAGAATGTTGCTGAGGTAGGTAAGGAAAACAGGGATACTGTAATGTTGGAAGGCAATATACAACCTAAAGTTTCATTTGCTTCTGCCTTTAAAGGATTAACTGGTTTAGGAAACAATAAGTTGTCTAAAGTACCTGTTAATATTAATGAGCAGGGTAGAGTTGTGGTGGATATGGATCCTATTATTGAAGAAGGTAGTAAGAAATGGGACTTGACTTTGGTGGGTTATTTTGTGGGGATGAAAATGAACTATAATGAGATCTCAGGCCATCTAAGAAGAATGTGGAGAGCCCAACAAGTTGCTGAGATAATCACTAATGAGTGTGGACTACTATTTATTAAATTCAGATCAGTGGAGGGTATGGAATTTGTGTTAGAAAATGGTCCATGGCTTGTTGATAGTAAGCCTTTTTTTGTTCAAAAGTGGGAACCTGGTTAATGCATGGAAAGGCCTGAACCATCTAAGGTTCCAATATAGGTTAAAATCATGAATGTACCCTTGGAAGCTTGGAATGTGCAAGGTATTAGTCGTTTAGCTAGTAGAATTGGGAATCCTATTATTATGGATAGGATCACAACTTCTATGTGTGAGAAAGCTTATGGTAGGGCAAGTTTTGCTAGGGTTTTGATTGAAGTAGATGCTTCTCATTAATTGGTGGAGAATGTAGAGGTGTGTTATAAGAGTTTGGGCAAATCTATAAATTTGAAGCTTGAGTACACTTGGAAGCATCCTCATTGTACCAACTGCAAGGTTTTTGGTCATGAGGATAGAACATGTAGTACAAGGGAGATACCTGTGAAGGAGATTAATGAAAAAGCTAAGGAAGTTGGTGATGCGTGGGAATTGCACCAGGCTTTACCTCTCAAGGGATCTTGAGAAGCTTACAACCCCCACCAGGCAGTGTACCTGATCGATGTAGTATAGTATAATGACAAGTACCAGGGGATTGATCGTTCAACTAGGAATAGTGTCGCTAGGATTAGAAAACCTAAAGACTAGGTCTAGAGATGAGGGATGATTCTTTTTGTATTTTTTTATTTTTAGGAAAGCAAGTTAAAATCTCGGGTTTGAAGGATTTGGGCTGAATTAGTTGCTAGTCAACTAACCCAATACTAAGATGCAATCAAAATAAAATACTAAAAATGAAAATAAACTAAATTAAACTAAGGTTGTGAGCAATATATGGGAGAAATGTGTTTACTTAGATTTCACTACTCCCTAGATATCTTTTACATGTTAATTACTTGTTATAGTTGCGTGGATGATTCTTTTTGTATTTTTTTATTTTTAGGAAAGCAAGTTAAAATCTCGGGTTTGAAGGATTTGGGCTGAATTAGTTGCTAGTCAACTAACCCAATACTAAGATGCAATCAAAATAAAATACTAAAAATGAAAATAAACTAAATTAAACTAAGGTTGTGAGCAATATATGGGAGAAATGTGTTTACTTAGATTTCACTACTCCCTAGATATCTTTTACATGTTAATTACTTTTTATAGTTGCGTGGATGACGGATTGTATTCCTTAATATCATTCATGGGGTGGCGTACTTACTTCCCCAATCCTATGAGTGCCTACTTCACTCCTATGTCGAGCCGGCTAAGAAGCTCCTAACATGGGATCATTAGAATTTACTCATGCATTAAATACCACCAATAAAACCTAGTACACATCGGTTCATGTTTCCTAAGACGTTCAAGCATGTTACACAACGGAGATCTGCCAGTTTTCTTAAGCCTAACATTGAAATCATTCATCCAATACAACCATAAACAAGTAATCAACACTTAATTAACATCTAGGTTTCATTAGATCTAATCAAACACAAGATAAATCTAGCCTAGCATGTTGAAATCAAGACAAGCACAAGATATAGACAACCAACACATAGACATATTGATTGAATTAAGAGAAGACTTATCTCAATAGCACATGAAAGGATTCAAGGGGTGAAAACCCTTGAATTTACTGTAAAATACGAGCTAGGGTTCACAAAGTTCGGCCCTAGGGTTTCTCCACATAAGTTCCTCTCTAATGATTGAAAAATAGAAAACTATATATAGATTTTAGAAGGTGACGGCATCAAGAACAAATGTTTGACACCGTCATCTCGCCGCCAAATAGTTCCTCGGACTGCCTAGATCTGGGTCTGACGCCGTCATGGGTACACCTTATGCAGGCCGTCATGATTTTAACTTTTGATGCTCTTGTTGTGACGCCTTCAGGTTTCTTCTTGTCATGGATTTTCCTCTTGACGCCGTCAGGATTTCCTTCTTGACGCCGTCATACACTGTTCTCAGCATGGAAAATTAAGTCTTTGGCGTTTTCTTCACTTTTATGCTCCAAAAACGTCCGAATTGCTTCCTTTTCCAGATTTCACTCCCGAAGTACCTAAAATCACAAAAGGAACAATTTAGGGCAATATTTGATCAAATAAATTCAATTCCGGGCTTAAATGACCCCCTAAAAGTGGTTCATTTTTCGCCTCATCAGTTGGTGAGAATACAGGTAAAATAAATGGAAATAATAATAGAGGGGAAGAATGGAAGGAAGTAAAGAAGTATGCTAACAATGGGGCTAGTACCAGTAGAAATATGGGACAGCAAAGCAATGGGTATTATGTTAACAGAGGTAGCTTTAATAACAGAGGCAGAGGTGGTAGTAGTAGTAGTGGTAGGGGTGGTTTGAATCAAAGGTATGGTAGAGATGGTAATAATGGGAGGTATGTGCCTATGGAAAGTAATGGTAAGAAGATTGATGATGGTCTGGTCATGGAAGGTAATAGCAGGGGTAATAATAGTAAAGGTAAAGAAATTTCTAAGTCCAATGAGGTAGTGAAAAGTAAGAATAAGAAACAAAATGATATCAATACGAAGAATAGTTTTAATGCTTTGGCTAATGAAGGTATGAATGAGGTTGAGGTTGGAAGTGATGAATGGGTACAAATGAGAAGTAAAATTGATTTGGCATGTGATCTAGGAATGAAAATTGCTGAGGGAGAAAACAGCAGGTGGTCTATAGATTTAAAGAAATATTATGAAAATAAGTGTAATGCAAAGGTTAAAGGTAGAATGATGGAAGGTTTAAAGTGGAGAATTTCTAAATTGCAAAAAGACATAAGTTATGGTCATACTAATATAGCTATGAATGCTAAATTGAAAGCTGATGAATTATGTAAAGAGATAATGAAAGATACTGGGATGACACATAATCAAGCTTATATGAGAGCTTATGATGAGTGTTATAAAAATGAACTTAGTATTATAGATGGGTGGGTGAAAGAGAGACAAAAGGCTAAGGTTGAATTGTTCTTTCTGTCTGAATTAGTACTAACTCATATGGTTAGAAACACTTGGACATATGAAATGATTCAAGTGTATGAGGGCCTTATTAATAATAAAGTTGAGGGTATGATTGATGTTCATTTTGAAAAAGGTATTATGGAAGGAATGAATGAGGAGGTGGCCATGGAAACTAATGGTACTGCTGCATTCATGACACAGGATATGGTTTCAAATGTGGTTGGGAGTAACTCTAATCTGGTGCAAGGTGAGATTGCACCAAACTCCTCTCTTTTTTAATGGTGATAAAAATAGCTTCATGGAATGTCAAGGGAGTTTGTGATTCCCTGAGGCAAGATGAAGTTAAAAAACTTATTAGTAGTATTAATATTAGTATGTTTGGTATTTTAGAAACTCATTTAAGAAAGAAGTTTGTTAATAGTGTATGTAATGGGATTTTTGATGACTGGCCTTGGGTTTCCAACTCTGTGGATAGCCCTAAAGGTTGTAGGATTGCTGTGGGGTGGGACCATAGGGTTGTAATGGCTATCTTATTGTCCCAAACTAGTCAAGTTATGCATTTTTCAGTTAAAGATATTAGAAGTAATATGGATTTTTTTGTCTCTTATGTTTATGGGAGCAACCTTGTTAAGGATAGACTCTTGTTATGGAAGAATATGATTCATCACAAAAGTGTTGCAGGGAATCATCCATGGGTTATGTTAGGAGACTTTAATACTACTTTGTACCATAATGAAAACTCTAACAGTTTCAATGTTAAGAGTGGAATTGGTATGCAAGAGTTTAAAGATTGTGTGGATAGGATTTGTATGGGTGATATTAATATGAGTGGTCTGTTCTTCACTTGGATTCAGAAAAGAAGAGACCCCGAGGTTGGTATCCTTAAGAAACTTGATAGGATTATGGGTAATGACAGTTTTATGAGCATGTTTCCTAATAGTCATGCTAAGTTTCTCCCATATATGATATCTGATCATTCTCCTGCCATTCTGTCTATCCATGGGGATGTTAGTAGGCAGAAAAAGGGTAGTTCTTTTAGATTTATGAATTATATGACTGAGAAGAAAGAGTTTTTGTCAACTGTTGAAGAAAATTGGGATATTAGCATAGAAGGATATAAGATGTTTATTTTGGCTAAGAAGCTTAAAGCTATGAAAAAGCATCTTAGAGTTTTGAACAGGAAAAATGGAAATGTGTTTGATAAGGTTAAATTTCTTCGAGTTGAATTGGGAAGGGTTCAAAGTGGTTTAGATAAATATCCTTTGAATCCTAAGTTAAGAGAAGAAGAAATGGTTTATGCTGCTGCTTACAAAGAGGCTATTCTTGATGAAGAAAGAGTGTTGAAACAGAAGACAAAAATCTAGTGGCTTAAAGAGGGTGATTGTAATAGCAAGTATTTTCATAGTATGGTGAAAGGTAGAACTTCTAAATATAGAGTTGAAGAGGTTAAAGATGAGCAAGGGAATGTTTTCAAAGGCTATGATGTGTCTACTGCTTTTGTTAATCATTTTCAAAAGTTTTTTAATGATTATGAAGAAATATTTCCTATTCATGATCTAAGCAGTTTGTTTTCTAAGAAGTTGGAGCCTGAGACTGCTTTGGATTTGATTAAAGAAGTTACTGATGATGAGATTAATTTGGCATTTTTTGATATTGAGGATGATAAAGCATCTGTTCCTGATGGTTATACCTCTAAATTCTTCAAGGCTGCTTGGAATGTGGTAGGAAAGGATACTTGTGATGCTATTAGAGAATTCTTCTCTAGTGATAAGCTGTTGGGTGAGTTCAATACCACACTTATCTCTCTTATTCCTAAAATCAAAAATTCTATTATGGTTTCTGATTTTAGACCCATCTCATGCTGCAACATTTTGTATAAAACAATTAGTAAGGTCATTACTAATAGGTTAAAAATGGTTCTGAATTATTTAGTTGATGATAATCAGTGTGCTTTCATTCCTGGAAGGCAAATCAATGATAATATTCTGTTGACTCAAGAATTCATGAGGGGTTATGGTTGGAATTGGGGTGCTAAAAGGTGTGCTTTCAAAGTTGATATCATGAAAGCCTATGACACTGTTAATTGGGGTTTCTTAAGGTATATTCTTCTGGAATTTGGGTTTCACCAAGTCATGGTTCATTGGATTATGACATGTCTTACCACAACTCATTTTTCTGTTTGTATCAATGGTGAGACTCATGGTTTTTTCAAAGCTGGAAGAGGTCTAAGACAAGGGGATCCCATTTCCCCTTATATGTTTACTCTTGTCATGGAGGTCTTGAATCTTATGGTTAAAAGGCAAGTTAAAGCTGAAAAGAAGTTCCAGTATTACTAGGGATGTAAAGAACTCTTGATTACTAGCCTCTATTTTGCTGATGATTTGTTGATGTTGTGCCATGGTGACTTGGTGTCTGCTTCTATGCTGAGAAGAGGCCTTGATGAATTTGGTATGTGCTTTGGTTTATATCCTAATTTACATAAGAGTGAGGCTTTTTTTTAGTAATATGTCAGAAAATGATATTGCTAATATTAAACTAGCTATGCCATTTAAAGATGGAACTTTGCCTATTAGATATCTAGGTGTTCCCATGGTGTCTAAAGGGTTGAGGTTTAATGATTGTAAAATTTTGATTAATATTGTGGAGAAGAGAATAAGTGATTGGAGAAACAAAACTCTGTCCTTTACTGGTAGGTTACAACTCATCACCTCTGTTCTGGCCTCTATTCAAGTTTACTGGTCTTCTTTGTTCATTTTATCCCTGAATGTATGTGAGGCTATTGATAAGTTGTTAAAAGGTTTTATGTGGAATAGAGGAGACAATAATAGTGGTAATCATAGTGTTGCCTGGAAAGATATTTGTAAGACTAAAAGCCAAGGTGGTCTTGGTATCAAGACTGTACATATTTGGAATCAAGCTTTAATGATTAAACACTTATGGAACATTGTGAATAATCAGAATTCTGTTTGGGTGAGATGGATTAATATTTACAGATTAAAAGAGAGAAGTATTTAGAATATTAAAGTCAGTAAAGGTGCTCCTTGGATTTGGAAGAAGCTTCTTGATTTAAGAGATATAGTGAGGAAGTTTATTTGGGTTAAATTAGGTGATGGTAAGAGTTGTAATGTTTGGTTTGATAAGTGGCATGCTCAAGGTCCTTTGAGTAAGTTCATTGATATGAAGACTATTATTGATTCTGGGATGAACATCAATTCTAATGTTTCTGACCTTATTGTTAATTAGAGCTTGAATTGGCCTATTGATTGGAGTGATAAGTTTGATAATATCACTAGTATCCCTATTCTGATACTTGATGCTAATTGTAGTGATAGGGCTTTGTGGGTTAACAAAAAGGGCAAGGAAGTTAATTTTTCAACCAAAGAGGTTTGGAAGGCTATTAGTGATGATTCTCCTAAGGTTATTTGGTATAATCATGTCTGGTTTAATCAAGGTATTCCTAGGCATTCTTTTATTCTTTGGACTGCTATGAGAGGTAGATTGAAAACTAGAGACAGATTAGCTAGGTGGTTTAGTATTGGTGATAAGAAATGTTTGTTATGCAATCTGGAGGATGAATCTCATAGTCACTTGTTCTTCTCTTGTGTGTTTTCCAAAAGACAGTGGGAAAGGTTGAAAACAATGGCTAGATTAGAGAATGTTGGTTATGATTGGGCTAGTGTGATCTCTACTATTGTTAACAAAACTGCCAATAACACCATTTGGAGTGTAATTCAGAGGTTGGTCTTTGGTGCTTGTGTTTATTATATTTGGTATGAAAGAAATAGTAGTAGAGTGAATCATGTTTGCAGAAGTGAAGAGGGGGTCTTCAAGAGTATTGTGGACACTGTTAGATTGAGATTATTGGGGCTTAATTTGAAGTACACTTCACAGGTCTGCAAGGCTTCTAAGATATGGAATATCCTTGTTAGATGTAATGAGTACTACAGTAGAATGGCCAATGAGTTGGCCAGAGATAAAACTAACATCTAATCTAATGAGTTTTATGCCTTTCATGGTTTCTTGTCTTTGTATTTGGATGTACAGGTATAGGGAAGATACTGGATTCTGGAAATGCAACACTAACTATGCTCTTTTCCTTGATGATGCATTTGGAGATGGTTTTGGTTGCTGTTGTTCAGGAATTTGATATGCATATGGATGTGAATACTTTAGGTGATCTGATTGGAAGGTTTTTGGTTGTGGTGTTGGGAAGATTTTGGGGTATGTTGCACTCTTTTTGTCCTTCTTATGGTTTTACCCTTTAGGTTTTTCATAAGAAGGTTTTTAAGGAGACAAATACTCCAAAATAGCTACTCTGGCACTTCCCTATTTTTTTTTGTTGAATTCTGTGTTGTTTTGGGCATCTGATTTTCTGTGGATGGCCTGATGCACTGCTGGTTTGAAGTTTTGGATGGCATTATGTTTACTTCCTTTGTAGTTGCTTGGCTTTTGGATGGTGATCTCTGGTTATGGTCTTGTTTGGCTGCTGCTCTTAGCTTTTTTGTAATTTCTCTTATTTAATTGGTCTAGGTAGCTTTGCTTTCTATTTATTGCCATCACATGGTGATGTTTGGATGTGCTTTGGTTGACTCCATTGCAATATTCCATGGATTCAGAGTGTGATGGTGGTGATAGTTTAAGCCATCTTCTACCTTAACTAATTTTATTTGAGTATTAGGCTATTTTTTGTTATTGTCTTGATGTTATTGTTATGTGAGCTAGGAAATTTGTCCTATGCCATATTTTTGTGTGTGTGCAAAGTGTGATAACTAAGTATGTATCTTAGTCTTTTTTAAATACTTTGCACTTTCATCTTCTTGCACTGCCTTTTGGCCCCATTTACTTAATAAAATTTACCTTTAAGTAAATAAAATAAATAAATAAAAAGAAAAAAAATGATAAAAGGAGAAAACAGAGAAAAAGAAAGAAAAAATAGAAAAAGAAAAAAAAACATACGGACTAGCATCCCGTTTCCTTTTATGTTTCTTTTTATGTTCTTGTAGTTTTCATTAGCTTAAGTCGAGTCGAGTCTTGGCTTAGCAACGCCACATTGTACATGTAATTGACCAAGATGATTAACTCACCACCAGTAAGGATTGCCTTTAATCCAACAAAACCGTGTTTATCATATCCCTACACCTCATGTTACAACCCTTTAAAAGACCTATTTGATAGTTTATCCTAGGTGCTTACGCCAAAGTGGTGGAGGTTTGTTCCTTTCCCAAGCCTATGGTAATCTATATGCTATGACAGGTAGTGAGAGATATTTTTCATTTTTATTTGTGATATATACTCTTATTACACCCGAGAGATGTGAGTATCGAAACACTATTTGTGAGGTGCTAGTGTATAATTTCCATGCTTGTTACTGGTTGAAGTGGAACGATCATTTGTTGTAATTACTTTTATATTAGTCTAAATGACCCCTAGCTTGTATTTTGATTAGAATAAAAGCGCATTTGCTTGAGGACAATCAAATCTCAAGTGTAAGGGTATTTGATGAGGCGAAAAGTGTTACGCTTTTAGGGGGTCATTTAAGCCCTAAGTCGTGATTATTTGATCAAATATTGCCTCAAATCGTTCCTTTTGTCATTTTAGGTACTTTGGAGAAGAAATCTGGAAAAAGACGCATTTTGGACATTTTTGGAGCGAAAAGTGAAGAAAACAACAAAGTCAACAAAATCAAGCTGGAAACAGTACCTGACGGCGTCACGCTCTAAAGGTGATGGCGTTATGTGTTGGCAAAGAGGTGGATATGAAGTTTACACAAGACGCGCTAGAAAGATTTTTGGATTTAAAGAGTGACGGCGTCACCCTTTGTGACGCCTAGGCCGTCATGTACAATCTTAAAGGTGACGGCCAAGTGAAGAATATAAAGTGACGGCATTAGATCTGGATCTACGCAATCCGAGGGAAGCATTGGCGGCGAGTTGACGGCGTCACATGTATAACGTGACGCCGTCATATTGTATTCTCTATATATAGTTTTGTAAATTTCATTCATTAAAAAGAGAGAACTTTTGGAGTAACTTCACCATAAACCCTAGGACGACTTTTACCCTTTTTGTAAGGGTTTCAAACCCTTCTTTCATCCATGATTAATTAAAGATATGTCTTCCAATAATCATTCAATATGTCTATGTGTTGTTTGATTCTATCTTATGCTTGTCTTTATATTAACATGTTAGGCCTAGTTTGTTTGTGTTTGCTTAGACGTAATGAAACCTAGCTACTGATTATTGGTTGATTGTTTGTTATTGATTGTTGTTGGATAAATGATTTCGATGTTAGGCTTAAGAAAACGGGCTAATCTCCAATTGATAACATGCTTGAATGTCTTAAGAAACATGAATCGGATGTGTACTATGATTTTAATGGTTGTATTCAATGCATAAGTGACTACTAAGGAGGCCATGTTAGGAGCTAGTTGTCCGCTCGACATAGGAAGAGGTAGAAGCTTATAGAGTTGGGGAATATCGTACATGGCCCACGAATGGTATTAAGGAATATAACCCGTCATCCACGCAATTGTAACAAACTAATCAATTAATGAAAGATAGCTAGGGAGTAGTGAAATCTAAGTAAACACGTTTTTCTCCATATAAGGTTTTTCTCACATTTTATTTTCTTGTTATTTTATTTTTATTGCATTTGTAGTTATTTCGGTTAGTTGATTAGCAACTAATTCCACCCACTCTTCCAATACCCGAGATTTTTACTTGCTTTCCATAAAATATAAAAATACAAAAAAGAATCATCCCTTACCTCTAGACCTAGATTAATTAACTTTTAATCCTAATGAACACTATTCCCCAAGTAGAACGATCAATCCCCTGGTACTTGCCACTACACTATACTACATCGGTTAGGTACACTACCTGGTGGGGATTTCAAGCTTCTCGAGATCCCTCGAGAGGTAAAACCTTTTGCAAGGTTGCAAAACCACGCATCAGTCCTTGGCTTGCTTTGCTCGACTCCTAAGCCTCCTATAGCTCAAGTACTACTACTACTACATAATGTTTTGAGGTGAAGAAGATAAGAGGTGTGCTTTTGAAATGGAGAGGGTGTCGAGCTATTTATAGGGTACGTGAGGAGTGGAGAGCAAGCAAAGAAAGTAGGAGGTGTCGAGGGTGAGGGAGGTGACTCATGGCAGCTATATGTGAGTAAGGAAATCTACCATGGTGACTAGGCTACTCTATAATGGCGGTTTAGGGTTTATGCGGTGGTGGTGAAGCCATGGAGGCGGTTTTGGGAAGAAGGTGAGAAGTAGGTGATGCACCTACTTGTGTGGGTGCTTGTAAGGTGCTTGAGGTGCTTAGACGTGCTTAGAGGTGCTTATAGTAACTTGGTTTAAGGGTTTAGGTTTAGTTTTTAACCTAGTTTTATCTAGTGAGATTTTAGGATTTATCCTAGGGTTAAGTACCTAGATTAGTGTCCTATGAGTGTTTAGTGACTAATCCTAAGTCCTAAGAGGCTTATACTAAGTAATGGTAGCTTATGGGGAAAATTTGGGAAGGTTTGACCTAGTTTCCAGACCTAAATGACCTAATTTTACTTAGTGAGAGATTAGGGTTTATCCTAGGGGTTAGTGCCTAGGTTAAGGTCCTATGAGTGCCTAATAACTAATCCTAGGTCTTAAGAAGCTTATACTAAGTGGTGGTGGCTTATGGCAAAGTTTTGGGATAGTTTAGACCTAATTCCGGGAAGTTATAACCCAGTTATGGTTTTGTGCCAAAGGGACTTGTACCTAAGCTCTAATGGGTTGTAATAGTAACTAAGGGTCCTAAGCTGTCCTAATGTTCATAAGGTAACTCATACTTAAGCCTTGGACACTTTCAAACTAGTTTAGTTAAGCATATAAGGTTTAGTAAGCACATAGACCTAATTAGGGCTTAATTAGGGTTCATTAGTGTTTTGTGATATGTTTAGTGTGTTAGATTGGTAGATTACTTATTATGGTGTTGTTGTGATCTTATGCTTGACATACAAAGGATTGATAGGATGTGAGTGTTGAGTTATTTGGCTTGTGTGGATACGTGAGCAGGTCTAGAGAGTAATGCAGGTAATGAATACATATAAAAAGCAAAAATTTACCTGTGAAACACCTACTATAGGTATTTGTAATAGGAATGATAGCGATGAGATATTATGGGTTGTTACAACTCCTCACATGAAGCACCCTAGTATTTTGTTATGTTTCTAACTTAAAAATAGTTTTTTATATTTTATATGAAAATATTCCATTTAAACCTTTCAAGTTTATATATTTACACTTTCTACCCTAAACTTATAAACTTATAACATTTAGGCATGTAACTTTCTATATTTTACATAACTACTCCCTATACTTATATTTTAAAGAGAAATGGTAAAAATAGTCCTTAAACAACACTAAATTTCAATAATTACCCTTTTTACCCTTAACTTAATAATATTTGCAAATTTAGTCCTTTTAAGTTTTTATTTCATTTTTCTTAATATCTTAAAGTTTTAAAACTTTGCAAAAGGGGTCCTTGTACTTATATCGTTCAAGTAATGTCAAAAACAGTCCTTATACTTTATAGTTTCAGAATTTTCCAATATATACCCCTATGCATGTAAAGTTTTGCAAAACTAGTCCAAACTTTAGTTAAACTATATTCTAATGAGATATTTAAGTTTCTAAGCTTATGATTAGTTAATACACATCTAACTAAGTCACATAAACCAGATTATAACACATAATATAGCAATTTAGCATATAAACACCTAATTATCTAATTCTAGGGCTTCAAATTGAACGCTTCTAAAATAAAATGGTCAAGGCTATCCTAGGGTTTCTAATGCATGCTCTAAGTGTCATAGGTCTGTTCTAAAGCTATTAAATTCAAAGGTGAGGCTTACCTAGGTCGTGGGAAGGGTAACAAGGAAACTAGGGTTTTCTCGACCTAAAACTACAACTCGACAATGTTTAGGCTCTAGTACTCAACTTCTATGGTTCCTAGGGACTTAGTACTACAGAAAGGTTTAGGGTAGACAAGAGAGGGAGGTGTGGAATGAAATGGTGAAGGGAGGGAGGTATTTATAGGTCGCGGATGGAGTAGCGACCAAGGAAAAGGGTGCTAGGTGTCATGGAGGGGGGGGGGGGGTGCGTAAGCTGAGCTAAAGGGTGGTGTGGAGGGTCTAAGGGATGACAAAGGTGATCTATGGTGCAGGTAGGGGGTTGCCTAGGCCGGTTGTGGCCATGGTGAGCCGTGAGGGTGAAGGTGGTGACAAGTAGGTGATATACCTACTTTCTTGGGTGCTTAGAGGTGCTAGGGTGCAAGCTTAGTAATAGGGAGGTGCTAGGGTGGTTTCTTGGTTCATTTGAGGTGCTAAAGTGGCTAAGTTTAAGCTTTAGGTTTTGGTTTGACCTAGTTTTGTATAGTTTGTGATTTGATCCTATCCTAGGTTTTAGTGCCTAATTTAGGGTCATATGGGTGTCTAATGACTAATATTAATTCCTAGGAGACTTATACTAAGTGGTGAAAACTTATGGGTGAAGATTTGGGATAGTTTAGACCTAGTTTCGGGAAGTTATGACCTAATTAGGGTTTTGTGCTTAAGGGACTTGTACCTAGGTTCTAGAGGGTTGTACTATGATCTAGGGGGTCTAATATATCCTAAGGTAACTAATGTTGCTCATATCTAAACCTTAAACACTTTCAAGATAGTTCAGATAAGCAATTAGGGTTTTAAAGCTAATCGGGAACACATAAGTGCAATTAGGGTTTTAAAGCTAATCGGGAACACATAAGCTAATCGGGATAGTTTACTTAGTGAAAATGTATTTATAACCTTGACTTGACATACCTGGATGTTTACATCAAGTAAACATAGTGGTGGTTGGCATTGGTGGATACCTGAGCTTATCTAGAGGTTAGTTAGGCAATAGTAGTATAGAAAAGCAAAAATTTTACTTGGGAAATAGCTATAGGCATTTCTATCCTAGATTGTGCTTAGTGAGGGCCTAAGTTAAGTTAGTAAGGCATTGCTAACCTAAAGGGAGTTAGTGGGGAAGTTAGTGGGTTGTTATAATCTCCCATCCTAAAAGAAAATCTCGTCTCGAGATTTAAATAGGGTTAGTAGGTGTAGGTGAGAATAGGTGGGGATATTTAGCACGGATTTGATCCTCTCATTCCCAAGTATACTCTGGTCCTCTTTTAGAGTCCCAGCGTACCTTAACAATAGGAATCCGATAGTGTTTTAGATTTTTGACCTCTCGGTCCATGATTTCGATTGGTTCCTCTATGAAATTGAGCTTATCATCCAATTGAAGCTCTTTCATAGGTATGATGAGTGATTCATCCGATAAAAACTTCGTAAGGTTAGAGACGTGAAACGTGTCGTGTATATTACTTAGTTAATCCAGCAACTAAAGTCGGTATGCCACTGGACCAATTCGTTCTAAAACCTTAAATGGTCCGATGTATCTCGGATTAAGCTTTCCTTGCTTTCCGAAATGAATGACACCTTTCCTAGTTGAAACTTTCAACATAACCTTGTCTCCGACTTGAAATTCTAAAGGCTTACGTCTTATATTGGCATAACTCTTCTGTCGATCCCTCACAGATTGTAAGCGTTGTCGGATTTGAACTATTTTCTCGTTAGTCTCATGGATTATCTCTGGACCCGTAAGTTGCGCTTCTCCAAATTCGGCCTAGCAGATAGGGGATCTGCACTTACGTCCATAAAGTGCTTCATACGGCGCTGCCTTAATACTAGTGTGATAATATTATTATACAAGAATTTGATCAACGGTAAGTGTTTCTCCCATCCTTTACCAAAATCTATCACACACGCTCGAAGCATATCCTCGAGTGTTTGGATAGTTCTTTCACTTTGACCTTCGCTCTGTGGATGATATGCCGTACTCAAGTCTATCTGAGTATCTAGGGCTTTTTGCATAGATTGCCAAAATCTTGACGTGAATCGAGAGTCACAATCATATATGATAGATATTCGCACTCAATGTCGGGAAACTATTTCCTTGAGGTACAACCTAGCAAGGGTTTCCATATCATCCGTTTCTCGTATAGGAATGAAATGAGGTGATTTCGTAAGTCGATCAACTATTACCCAAATAGTATCAAGCCCGTTGGATGTTCTAGGAAGTTTAGTGATAAAATCCATCGTAATCTTTTCCCACTTCCAAATGGGAATTTCAGGCTGTACCAATAGCCCGGATGGCTTTTGACATTCAGCCTTCACTCTAGAACATGTTAAACAATTGCCCACATATCTAGCAATGGATGCCTTCATGTCGGGCCACCAATAGTGTTTCTTCAGATCTTGATACATCTTATTAGAACCCGGATGAATGGAGTATTTAGATTTGTGGGACTCGTGCATTATTAGGTTCCTTAAGTTACCAAAATATGGCAACCATCTCCGATTCTTAATGCAACGAGTTCCGTCTGAACGTATCTCAAAATCCTTATTCATCCCTCGTAATCTTTCCATTTTAAGATTTTCCTCTTTTAGGGCTTCATTTCGGGCTTTGAGTATTCGAGAGGGTAAATCAGAATGGAGAGTCATTACTAATGACCTAACTCTAATCGGTTTGATTCATTCCTCTCGACTCAAAGCATCTGCTACTACGTTAGCTTTGCCAGGATGGTAACGAATCTCATAATCGTAATTAGCGAGCAGTTCAATCCAACGACGTTGTCTCATGTTCAACTCTTTTTGATTAAGAATATGCTGTAGGCTTATATGATCGGTGAAAACCATACATTTTGTGCCATACGGATAATGTCTCCATATTCTCAGAGCAAACATTACTGCTCCTAATTCTAGATCATGTGTAGTATAGTTTTCCTCATGCGGTTTAAGTTGTCGTGACGCATAAGCTATAACCTTATTTCTTTGCATTAATATTGCTGCAAGACCTCGATGCGAAGCATCACAGTAAACAACAAAATCGTTGTTACTCTCGGGTAATGCTAAGATCGGAGCTTCACACAACTTTCACTTCAAAAGTTTGAAAGCTATCTCTTTGTCTTTTTCCCAGTCAAACTTCCTATTTTTCTGGGTTAACTCCGTCAAAGGTTCTCCAGAACTCACACTTAGAGAACTTTGCATAAAGTTTCTCCGTCTTAAGTAGTTTTAGGATTATTCTCAAGTTTTGAGCATGTTCTTCCTCGTTATGAGAATAGATAAGGATATCATCTATGAACACTATGACAACTTTATCAAAGTATGGTTTACACTCCCGGTTCATGAGGTCCATGAAAACCGTTGGTGCGTTTGTCAAACCAAATGGCATAACTTGAAATTCATAGTGCCCATACCTTGTTCTGAAAGTGGTTTTAGGGATATCCTTTTCCCTCACTCTTAGTTGATGATAACCTGATCGTAATTCGATCTTCGAATATACGCTTGACCCTTGAAGTTGATCAAATAAGTCATCAATCCTGGGTAATGGGTATCGATTCTTGATAGTAAGTTTGTTCAATCCACGATAATTGATACACATTCTCATAGAGCCGTCTTTCTTCGTTACGAATAAGACAGGGGCTCCCCAGGGTGATATACTTGGGCGTATAAAACCTCGATCAGTTTATTCCTGGAGTTGTTCAGAGAGTTATTTAATTTTTGAAGGGGCTAACCTATAGGGGGCTTGAGTAATAGGTGCCGCTCCGGTAATTAAATCGATTTGAAATTCTATCTGACAGACAGGAGGTATGCCAGGTAAATCCTTGGGAAAAACCTCTGGGTATTCCATGACTACAGGGATCTCATCCAGTTGTTTTTCATCTGGCTTAGTCTCCATTACTTGAATAATGAAGACTTGACAACCTCGTGACATGTATCGTTCCGTTTTGATACATGAAATGAAGTTAAGTCGGGTTTTACTTTGATCTCCTCGGATAGTTAAAGTCTCACTGTTGATAGGTACATGGATGATTTTCTCGTCACAAAGAATCTTAGCTTGATTCTTGGACAACCAATCCATTCCCCCAACAACGTCAAAACTACCGAGTCTAATAGGTATGAGATCGATTTCGAAAGGGTGGTTGAGTAAGGTTCGGGTACAACCCTTGATGACGGTGTTAGTACTAACTAAGTTTCCGTCGGCCATTTCTATCTCATAGTAGGTATCTAAAGCTGCAGGTTTGGTCCTAAGTCTAGAAACAAAAGGTATAGATACGAAACTCGTATCGGCTCCTGAATCAAATAGAACTCTAACTAAGTTGTGGTTTAAGAAAACTTACCCGTGACTACCCTCGGATCCTGTAGATCGTTCCTATCCCTCAACATATATGCTCTTCCCTGGGCTCCATCAGTATTTTTCTTTGGACATCTACTTGCATAGTGTCCCTTTTCTCCGCAAGCATGACAAATGACCGTTACTGGTTGCGGATTACCACCAGTAGCTGGTCCTTTGTGCTTGCAATCCTTTGTCTGATGGCCCACCTTGTTACATGTATTACATTTAATGGAACAAGGTCCAGTATGATGCCAATTGCACTTCTTACACAGAGGGGCTTTTCCAGCATAACCACTTACCTCATTTGGAGTGGCTACATATGCTCTGGCAGTCTCTTGCCTTGGTTGAGGATAGTGGTTGGTACGATGATTACCATAGGTGTTACGGGTACTACCGAAAGCTCTCCCATCATGGAACTTTCATTTATTATCGTTGGGCACTTTCGTTTATGCTCTGGCAGTCTCTTGTCTTGGTTGAGGATAGGGGTTGGTACGATGATTACCATAGGTGTTACGGGTACTACCGAAAGCTCTCCCATCGTGGAACTTTCGTTTATTATCGTTGGGTATTGGCACAAAGTTGTGCTTTGTTACTTGATCCACTAACCTCAAAGTGATGTTAATGGCTTCCTCTAAGGTTTGTAGCCTTGAGGCAGTAACATTCCCTTCGATACTCTAGGGCAAACCTCCGATGAAAAATTCTATTATCTTTTCAACAGTTGGCACCATTGTGGGACACAAAGTTGCCAACTCTTGAAATCTCCTAATATAAGTTTTAACATCGTTCCCATTCACAGTCAAGTTATAAAATTCATCCACCATTTTCTTGACTTCTATTCGAGGGCAGTATTTCTTAATCAAAAGTTTCTTAAATTCAACCCAAGATAACTTGTATGCCTCTTCGATTCCTATGGGTTGGGCATACGATTTCCACCAAGATAACTCTTCCTCAGTAAGTGTACCAGTCGCAAACTTAACCCTACAATCCTCAGTACAGTTACTACGGGAAAATACCGATTCACATCTCTCAAACCAGTGAATCAATCCTATGGCCCCTTTTGTCCAGTTGAAATTGAAGGGCTGACAACTCATAAATTCCTTGTAGTTACTCTTCTTCACTATAGGAATTTCAGGGTTTCTAGCCATGTTTGCATTCCTAGCATCTAGTGCCGCAGTTACACTGTCAGCAACTAGTTGCCAAATGTCTTCCTGAGACATAGCGGGAGTAGTAGGAGTAGCGGGAGTCTTGGATCTCGTACGTGGCATTCTATAGACGTTTATAGGAGTTAAGATGAGATAAGAATTATGTCATTTCGAATTTAGACATTCTTGCAAGTTCTAACTAATAGAAACTTGCGTATAGACGGATGGTACAAGTTCTAACTCGTAGAACATTGTCTGATACCAGGGAAAAGCATAGGTACGGAATCCTAAAGCTAAGAGGGCGGTTTTCCTAATAAGATTGATTATATTCCCAGAAATTCACTTCCCCCCGTCTAAAGGCATAGTGGGACTAACCTAAGAGATCCTAATTCTAAGCTTTAGTGTTCCTAGGTAAGTCTACTTGTTTTAAATTTTCTAATGACCTTGTAGGACCATAGAACAACCTTAATCACTTAAGAATCATCCCTAAATCTAGAGAGAGAAAGTATGTTGAGAGAGAGAGTGGGTGGGAACTCTAGTGTGTGAAAATAATAACCTTGATATTACCAAGAGCACCAACCTCTCAAATCAGGTTTACAAGAGTATTTATACTTGTAGTCTAGGGCATCTCTTATCTTTTACATTATTACACTAATAGCCCTTAGACTTTTACAAAACATGAATACTAAACATAAACTTCATCATAATGTTATTCTAAAGCAACCTATTACATAATATTAATGACCGACACTTTTTATAAATAAAATTTGATCCTAACAATCTCCCCCTAAGTGTTGGTCATGGAAGGTTGTGCGATGTCATCATCTTTGTCTTTAACCTTTAGCATTCATAGCTCTTGACGTCTTTAAGAATCACTAGATGAATCATAGTTCCAGTTCATCATGCTTCATTGTTGTTGAAGTGATCCAATGATGTCATCTGCCTTTCGTCACTTCTTTGTTTTTGATGGTTATGCGCCTTTCCACCATGCTCATACGTCTTTAGTCTTTGTCATATATACATTTGTCGTTTCCATTCTTTCACTTTGATCTTTGTCACTTTACTTTGTAGATTCTTCTTTTTGGCATAGAATCTTTCTTTAACTGTTGATATCCTTTGATCTTTGTGAGAACTTTCCTTTGACTTTGTGATGCATGTATGAGCATGTGGAATCCATCGCCATGGAGATGATGTATAGCTGCAGGTAAATAGTTAGCAATAAATCAACCGGTATTTACAGATAAGGAATTAGAGATCGTCAACAACATAGTGTGAAGACTCCTTCTAACCCTTACCATGGCCGTTCCCATTTCGGATACTCCCGAGGGAGCTTACGAGACCTACTAAGTAGCTCAACAAATGGGTGAGTCGTTGGGGATCACTCCACGACTGTAGACCGTTTGAGACATAGTAACCATCATGATAGATAAGGCAAGATCCGTAGATCTCATAAAGACTCTTACAACTTTTGTCCTTTTTGGCGAACACAAGTGTATTCATAGGAAGTGTATCCTAGGAGATCTTTTAATGAATCTCATGGCTCTAGACTCGATAAGTGCATAATTTGGTTTCCTATGCGGAGACTAGGGAGAGGTCTCCTGCTTCAATATCAACCATCTCTAAGAGATAAGTTAATAGATTACACTGGTTCCCCGTGAGAATGAAACAAGCTCTTTTAAGAGAACTTGAGTGGCTAGAAGGTTAAGTGCAGTGCGTCACTGGGTCCATGACGTCTTTATCTTCAATACCGGTGTCACCTTAGTAACAACCAGTAGCAGATGAGTTGAACCCGGTTTCTTCCCTAAGGTTGAACATTTGGAGGGCTATTTCTTTTCACCCTTTTGATTACTTTTCTTTTTAGTTCTTCAACCCCTTCTTTCTCCTTTCATTCTTTTCTCCTTTTTTCAAATCATACCTAAGGACTTCTAATCTATTGCAATTGTCCTTGGGTAGATCCCTCCGGCTCTGGCGGATCATAGGACGGTTTTTCCTAACCTTAGTCACCTTATAACTTCATGACTATCCTATTGTTGCCATCAAACCATTTGTGAAAATATCTCAAAGTGTTTATGAACATAAACACATTTTTGTTGACACTTTGAGAGTTTTGCATTTCATTTGAAGGACTCCCCCTTCACATGTGCTCATGGATTTTTAAGAAATTTGCACATGCGTGAAGAGTTAGCACTTTTCGAATTGATCAACTTTCAGTGAACATGACCGATTCGAGACACGCTTACATCACTAGTTAGACTAGGTTGAAATTATTACCCGTCCTGGTCAAGTCCACAGAAAGTCTCTCGAGACGGTACATTATACTCTGACAAGTCCTATTCGAGACACGCTTACATCACTAGTTAGACTAGCTTGAAATTATTACCCGTCTAGGACAAGTATTTTCGATTACTGACATTTTAAGCTTCGTCAATTCATTAGTACTTTTTGAGTCGAGCTCTTCTGAGATTCAAGATGATCACGTTTCTCCCCTCAAAAATAGCATATCCATGGTATTTTTTATACCGATTGATTAAAACCTTTGTTTTTGGATAGCTTATGGGAGAAATGGATGTTTGTTAATTCCATATAAGTTTCCTTTAAGCATGATCATTTTGGAACATCATTTTATTACTCCCCCTTAAAAATAGAACATTTTGAGTAAATTTAAGCTTTTAAGGATTTTAGGGAGTAATATCTTGAGCTTCATCATGAAAAGTTTTGAAAACCTTTTGAAACATTTTTCAAAATTTTGCTCAAAAAATTAAGAAGACTTTGATAAGCTTTATGGTGAGAAGTCTTCTTATCTTTTAGGATTGTCGCACATAAATGTACAACAGGGTCCTTTCTTTGAAAATGACGTGTTATACACTGTTATGTGTGCATAAGCCATAATGTTTTTAGGATAAGTGCACAGAAAATCTTTAAACCTTTGTTTGAGTAAGCACTTTCCTTTCTTTGAAGAACGAGTCCTTAGCTGAAGTACTAAGAAGTCATTGTGAAGAAACTTTTGAGAAACGACATGTTTTAGAAAAACATTTTAAAGAACTCCCGTTCAAGCATCTGTATATGTTCGTGTCATTGTTGAATGACATTTCTAGAAACGTACAGAATATTGATTTATACGAGACACATGTTGTGAGAAGAATATTTTTGGATTTTTTGATTTTGTATTGTTTCTGTATTTTTTGAAATTTTATATTTTTGTATTTTGTTTTTGTTTTTATAAAAGAAATGGAAAATCAAAAATAGAAGATTGAAAGAATGATTTTATAGAATTTACTGAATTTGAACCCTTTGATGAACTGGGTTCTGAGATAGTTGAAGCACCTGCAACCAAAGACGAAGAGGTTTTACAAATAACAGTGTTATAAGTACATGAATCATCACTCAGCAGGTGTTGAATATCAACGGTTGTAATGGTTTGTACTTCCTTATCATGATGATTATCACTATTATTTGTCTTGGTGCAACTATAAAAAATCTTTCCTGTGGGAATCCATCTAAGACCAACTATTTTTAAAACTTTTCCTATAGGAATCCACCTAAGGTAAGATCTAGACGTAGTTTTCTTATCAGATGCAGCGGAAGTCTCAGTCTTGGAAAAACTACATCCTTTCGGTATCCACCTACTAGGTTTCTTAACCTCTTGCTTCTTATCAACGGGTTTGTTTCTATTTGGTGTCTTAGTGGATTGTGTCTTGACACTTGATTTTCCTTACTTGAGAAATTGTGCAATACATGCATCGTGATTAGCTGAAAAAACACTTTTTTGACATGTAGGACAGACAAATTCAACATCGTTGTTTAACATAGCAATTTTAACTTTGTCACTACAGTCTTTTGGAAATTGTTTTTGTTGTTCGATGAGACCTTGGAATTCTTTGTATTACATTCTACGTTCCTATCATGCTCTTTTGTGCCACTACTCTTTAGATGCAATCCAATCCCTAGTAATTTGTTGATTGTTCCTAGGTAATGGTTTACTACTACTAGCAGTGCTTCGGAATCTCGTAGAATTAACCAAACTAGGTTTTACACCTAAAATTCCATCTTTTCGAAGTTGTGTCTTTTTCCTAACTTCCTCTAGATGGTGATTTTGGACCATGTCATTAGAACCAACAGACTCTTTAACAGTTTTTATGGTCACATTCGGTGTATTATTCCTAGAAGGGCCAGGTGAACGAACATTTGTGTTTCTTTCAACAACCAATTTTTGTTTATCAACAATCTTTTCGTTTTCACTTTGCTGGGGCAAGGGTGTTGGAGTGACTGGTTTTGTCAAATCCTTTTTCTCATCTACTCTTGGAGCAAACCATGAAATTGACATTTTTGGTTTTTGAACCGTGTTTGAAACATTTGGTTTCTCCGAAGTCGATGGTTTTCCAAACTTAGTTTCCTCACCCTTCCCTTTTTGACTTTCAAGCTGTGCCCTCAAAAGATCATTTTGCTCTTTCATGTTCTTGAAGGCACGCTCATACGACAGTTTGTAATACTTGCATTCTTCCTTTTTTCGATCAAGTTGTTTAAAACATGACACATTTTATTTTTCAAGCTTTATAAGAGCACTTTCATATTTGGAAACAATTTCGGAGGTCTCAGCTCTCAGTCTTTCATTGTCATGAACTAAATATGTTTGTATGATGATAGACATTATATCAGTAGACAGAACTGCTTCGAAGAGAGAATCCTTTAACCTTTCCAAAACATTCATGTTTTCACGAGTTTCATTAGCTTCGTTTACCAGGGATTTGTGGTCCTTGAAAAAATTGGCCGTTTCTTTTAAGAAAGCGTTTTCAAAATGGATTACCCTCGCACTGATGTTATTCTGTGGGATAGTAATTTCGTTTTCAAACACCTTTTTCTGTTCGATACGAAAACTAGAATGCCAGTTGTTAATACTTATAGTAGTTTTAGATTTAACAATATTTTGAAGTTCTTGAATTCTCTTTTTAACGTCATCAAGAATGTCTCTAGCCTCACTTGTATTAAAAATGTTGTTAGAAGACATTTGTTCCATTTTTGAAAGAGATTTGGAAACAACTATCTTTTTAGAAAAGAATTTTGCAAATGGTCGTTTTATGGAAAACACAGATGGTTCTGTTTATGGAACAAAAGTAATTCCCGAAAGTTTGTTCAATTTGTTGTAATCAATGGATTTCAAATCCTTTTGTTTCATTTTATATATGCTCTCTTCGACAAGTTCCATCGTTTGCACAGAATCCCGAACGACGGGAGGATCATGTTTGGTGTAAATCACATTGCCATTATACAAAACATTCTGTTCTTGTTGAGCTTTCTTGAGATTACAAGGAGTTAAGTTACCAAGAGCCACTAATTCTTCTAGATGTGCAATCATGTGTTCTGACTCTACGATTTCTTCCAAAAGTTTATCTTCTTTCTTTGCAAATTCCTTTTTCAACTCATCCCTTTCTTTTTCAAGATTGGAATAAGCTGATTTTTGTTTAGAAAGTTGGTTTTGCAAATCAGAAATTTCCGCGTTTAAAGATTTTATTTTATTGAACGAATTAACATCAAATGTATCAAACTTGATTTGCAAAAGTTTTTCCCTTGAAACGGAATTTTGATAACCAGTTTCTAATTCTGACAATCTTTTGTTATGAAACTCAAAAGCATTAACGTTTTTCTTGTAACTCTCAAGTTCAGCGGTCAATTTAACATTTGCGGCCTTAACATCGCGATTTACCTTTTTCACTTTCTCAATTTCAATGCTGCAATTATTCAATAAAGATTCAAAGAAAGCATGGGTTTCCTCATCATTAGCACCATTTTGTGCAACTTGAACTCCATTAGGATCCATATCTGGAGTTTCATAGTTAACATTGCTATTAACTTGTTCCCCCACATATGTATCATAATTAGGTTCAGGTGGCACATAATGTGGCTTCTCATGAGCAAACGGATTAGCATCATTACCATAATTTGGTACCTTATGGAGTGAATCTGAATCATAAGTAGGAGGAAGATCAGAATCACTGCTAGATGTTGTTGCCTGCTGATTTGCCATAAAGTTGTAGGTTTCATTGAGATCTGCTGAATTGTCATTAACTCTTGTAGAAGCTCTAAACTCATTTTCATCAGCAGTCAACGGTATTCCCAATTCTTCTTTATTGGCTAGCATCAGAAAGTACTGGATCTTTTCTACCTTCGTCATTGCATTGACATTGTAATTATTACCAATATCACTGCTGTGACTTGCTGATGTAGTTTTCTGAATCGAACTCGTGAAACAATCAATCCCATTTTGAGTAAGCACATTCTGATTCACAATCTGATCTATTTGATTTCCTACATATTGCATCTGATTCCCCATCTGTATACTCGAAGCATATCCTTGCCGATTGTTGTTATGTTGTTGGATGTTTAATGCCTTTAAGAATGAGGCAAAACCATTGGACAAAGCACTTGTGAAACTGTCATGGTGAGATGCCATTGATTCAGATTCAAAGTGAAACGTTGTTCTGAGGATCTTTTGAAAGATAACAAAGGTTGTTGTTGTAGATTAGATGTTTTGGTGAAGTTGAAAATGCGTTCTCGGTTGATCTCAGTGATTTCGTATTTTCCCTCCAAAAATAAAATTTGAAAATTTTCTCGCCCAAAATTTGAAAATCACTATTAAATGAAATTCTAAGGTTACTATAAAAATTTGAGTTTTAAAAATTTTGACGCTAAATTTTACCGAAAAAAATTGAATTTTGGCCTAAAAATTTGAATTTCGGGCCAAAATTTTCAACCTTATACCAAAATTTGAATTTCGCGTAAAAATTGAACGTTTAGTCTCCTGTAAAAAATAAATTTTAAATATTATTATTATTATTATTATTATTATTATTATTATTATTATTATTATTATTATTATTATTATTATTATTTGTCTAACTCGATAAGATGGATTTGTAAATCGGTAACCTCAGAAAGTTGTAACTCGCAAGCTAACTCGCTAAGAATTTCTAACTCGCAAGACTTGATAAAGTTTTAACTCGCTAAGAATTTCTAACTCGCAGAAACTTGTCTAACTCGCTAAGAATTTCTAACTCGCAAGACTTGATAATATCTTAACTCGAAAAAGTCTTAACTCGATAAGTAAATGTTCAACGAAGTATAGTTTCCCCTTACTCGATAACATCAAGAAACCTTACTCGATAAACGATAAGGGTTGTTAGCTAACTCGCCAAATAGTTGCTTAACTCGCAAGAACTGACCTAACTCGAAAGACAAGTTCTAACTCGCTAAAGATTGAAGTCCTATCTCGCTAAGAAAATTTCAAACTCGCTAAAAACACACTAACTCACAAGTTCTACGATGAACAATAACTGATCCATAAAAAACGCTACGAGTCCAAGTTTTTCTGACAAATCGAACCTAAAACAACCTATATTATCCCTAGGCGATTGATACCACTTGTAGGACCATAGAACAACCATAATCACTTATGAATCTTGCCTAAATCTAGAGAGAGAAAGTAAGTAGAGAGAGAGTGGGAGGGAACTGTCACACCCCCAATTTACCTGAATGGCAGCGGAATGGAATACCTGGGGGTGGCTGTCATAGCACCATAGTTTACCGTTATATTGAACGACCTAAAGTGTCGTTTAGAAAATACAGCGTTTGATCATCAAATCATTCAGAGTTTACAAAGCTTAGGTCCCAAAAGAGTTTGCCAAAATAGTTAAAATAAGTTCAACAAGATCAAACGTTTCATAAGTGCAGAAAATATAGTGAGACGCGTCGACTCCGCGACTCCATGTAGGTCCAAATGTATGCAACATGAGCTACCTTAATAACCTGAGAAATACATTGCGAAAACGGTCAACATAAAGTTGGTGAATAATCATAGGTTTATAAGTTAAATCGTATGTACAATAAGCCACAAGTATAGAGTAAAGTACTAAAATGTCAAAAAGCTACATTGTCTCTTAAGCTCATGGCACCGAAGCTCGACGTACTAAAATTGGCCCCAAAGGAGTGTTTATCAGGCACTCGTACTATAATTAGACATGAAATGCATTCGTTTTCCTTATGGAGCAACCCAAACACGAATGGAGGAGTCACCCTCGATAGATCTATCCACTCACTCTCGCTTGGCAATATAATTAACGGTCCATGATAATAAAGGGGACTTGAAGTGATAGTACTACCAACTTAAGCAATGTATGAAATTTAATACTGGGGCATGTACAAAAATAATTGTGCAATGTATTCTCCCCCGTGGGATTTAAAATCAAATAAGTACTAAAAACGGGGCTATGAGAACTCACCTCGAAAGGATGGTACAACGATGGTACAATGCTGTAAAAGTAGTCGGGACAATGAGGCGCGAACACTAGCCGCAACCTAAATGAATAATCGCGATCTAATTTAGATCAAGCCGAATTGAAATGAATGCACATGCACATGATACTCATACCACTCGTAATTTGAAAATACTAGTTATCGTCGTAGTAAAATAGATTCCATACTTAGGAAAATAAGTCCTTATATAGGAGTATATAACTTGTCGTACTATCTCGTTAAAAAGTGTTAGCGTTAAATTCCTTGTATTGAAAACCTTGAAATACGTCGTTAAGTCGTATAAGTATTCCCTTGGATCATACGTATTCGTTTGATAAGAAAATAGTCCTTAGTAATATTTTCTAGAAAATATACCGTTTAGTACGTACGTTATTATTTTTATTTGGGACTATATATATATATATATATATAGTTTGACGATGTTAGAATGGGTATAACTTTGTCGTTTTAAGCTCGTTTTCCTTGTTCTTTATGTCCACGGATTCGTCTTTGTGTATACTAGTATATTTTAGATAACTCGGCTCCTTTAGGTTACGTTTAATGCTTCAAAATACCCATCGTATTCTGCCCAACAGCAAGCAGTTTTCTGGAAAAGTAGTTTTCGTCGTTAAGTTTGCAAAAATCATAACTCCTTCGTTATAAACTCGTTTCAATCCGTTCTTTCGCCTAAAGTTTCGTTTTTGAATGTATTTTCCAAATCTTTGGTCAAAACTTAGTCACCCTCTACTGATTTTCCCACGGATTTAAAATAAGGACAGTAGGTATTTCAAAAGTTTCAAAAATCATTTTCAAGTCTCTAAACTAGTTCCATCCTCCATCAATCCACTTTCAAACACCACAAGACTAATCTAATCCTACCATACACCTTCTTAGGGTGTCATGGGTCCTTAAATATCATCAAACCACTAGGTCTAACAAGAGTTTCATATGTTTCCATTTCTAGGGCTTCAAAGTTAATATATACAAAATGAAGTGGTACAAGTTGATACATGTATAAGATCTTGTAAGAAAATTATATGAACATAATAATAACTTGTAAAAATCATAAAAATGAGTTTGTATACTTACTTGGTGGTTTAGAGAGTTTAGATGATGAAAAGCTTACTAATCCTTGAGTTTTTATTTCAAAACTCTAACAAGGATGATTATACTAACTAGTTTGTAATATGATCTTGTAAAATTTACCCTCCTTGCTCCTTGTTTACCCCAAATCGAACCAAACACAAGAGAAAATGAAGAGAAAAGTTGCTAGTTGTAAGTAAAAGTGATTTTTATGTGATAAATGTGAGAAAAAGTTTAATATATACTAAAATTGGCCCCAAAGGAGGGTTTATCAGGCACTCGTACTATAATTAGACATGAAATGCATTCGTTTTCCTTATGGAGCAACCCAAACACGAATGGAGGAGTCACCCTCGATAGATCTATCCACTCACTCTCGCTTGGCAATATAATTAACGGTCCATGATAATAAAGGGGACTTGAAGTGATAGTACTACCAACTTAAGCAATGTATGAAATTTAATACTGGGACATGTACAAAAATAATTGTGCAATGTATTCTCCCCCGTGGGATTTAAAATCAAATAAGTACTAAAAACGGGGCTATGAGAACTCACCTCGAAAGGATGGTACAACGATGGTACAATGCTGTAAAAGTAGTCGGGACAATGAGGCGCGAACACTAGCCGCAACCTAAATGAATAATCGCGATCTAATTTAGATCAAGCCGAATTGAAATGAATGCACATGCACATGATACTCATACCACTCGTAATTTGAAAATACTAGTTATCGTCGTAGTAAAATAGATTCCATACTTAGGAAAATAAGTCCTTATATAGGAGTATATAACTTGTCGTACTATCTCGTTAAAAAGTGTTAGCGTTAAATTCCTTGTATTGAAAACCTTGAAATACGTCGTTAAGTCGTATAAGTATTCCCTTGGATCATACGTATTCGTTTGATAAGAAAATAGTCCTTAGTAATATTTTCTAGAAAATATACCGTTTAGTACGTACGTTATTATTTTTATTTGGGACTATATATATATATATATATAGTTTGACGATGTTAGAATGGGTATAACTTTGTCGTTTTAAGCTCGTTTTCCTTGTTCTTTATGTCCACGGATTCGTCTTTGTGTATACTAGTATATTTTAGATAACTCGGCTCCTTTAGGTTATGTTTAATGCTTCAAAATACCCATCGTATTCTGCCCAACAGCAAGCAGTTTTCTGGAAAAGTAGTTTTCGTCGTTAAGTTTGCAAAAATCATAACTCCTTCGTTATAAACTCGTTTCAATCCGTTCTTTCGCCTAAAGTTTCGTTTTTGAATGTATTTTCCAAATCTTTGGTCAAAACTTAGTCACCCTCTACTGATTTTCCCACGGATTTAAAATAAGGACAGTAGGTATTTCAAAAGTTTCAAAAATCATTTTCAAGTCTCTAAACTAGTTCCATCCTCCATCAATCCACTTTCAAACACCACAAGACTAATCTAATCCTACCATACACCTTCTTAGGGTGTCATGGGTCCTTAAATATCATCAAACCACTAGGTCTAACAAGAGTTTCATATGTTTCCATTTCTAGGGCTTCAAAGTTAATATATACAAAATGAAGTGGTACAAGTTGATACATGTATAAGATCTTGTAAGAAAATTATATGAACATAATAATAACTTGTAAAAATCATAAAAATGAGTTTGTATACTTACTTGGTGGTTTAGAGAGTTTAGATGATGAAAAGCTTACTAATCCTTGAGTTTTTATTTCAAAACTCTAACAAGGATGATTATACTAACTAGTTTGTAATATGATCTTGTAAAATTTACCCTCCTTGCTCCTTGTTTACCCCAAATCGAACCAAACACAAGAGAAAATGAAGAGAAAAGTTGCTAGTTGTAAGTAAAAGTGATTTTTATGTGATAAATGTGAGAAAAAGTTTAATATATACTAGAGACATAAGTTAGGTGTACCATTAAGAGTGTTGGTGAGTTATTAAAGCTTGAAGACTTTTAAGGGGGGGGGGGGGGGGGGGGGGGGGTTGGCCGGTTTTAGGGAGGGAAATGGGGGGATATGTTTGGTGATTAATTAGTAAAATTAGTGTTAGTAGTAAAGTGTAGTTAGGTTAGGTTTAGGTTTAAGGTTTAATCGGGTACCGGGTTTGTTAAAAATAAGTTTTGTTGAAGTTATTTGGGACGTAATAAAGTTATAAAAGTTGTAAAAATAAGTCGGGTACAAGTACGGAGAGTTAGGGTGATTATCGTTTAATTTTGGTGAAAACCGGCGTTATTAAGTTAAACGTACGATACGTAATGGTTAAGTTTCCAAAATACCGGGTAAATGAATATTATAGTTTTTATATTATAGAAATGAGTATAAAAATGTATTGGGATCATAGTCGGGAGTGTCGGACATGTTAGACACATTTATAGTTCGCGTATTAGCGTTTATTTAAAATAAACGTACGTAAATCGTTAATCGTACCAAAAGTATAAATTTAATTATCCTACGAGTGGAATAGTATGCAAGTGCCGTAATAATGATATGTCGATTATTTCTAGTCCGTATGAAATGTCCTTGACAATAATGCATGAATTCGCTCCTGAACCAATACGGTTACGCGAATTTGAACACTCGTAAACAAAATTTACGATGACATGAATAATGCACGTGAATAGTGGTTTTCTCTCGGAAATGAATAGTGTCAAGTGAATAGTAAAATTTCTGAATATGTCTCGGAATGTCAAATTGACCTAAAAAACGATGAATAGTGATCGATGAATAGTAAATGATGAATAGTAACTTGTGAATAGTAAATTGTCGAGGTTTGGAAAATGATCGGAAATTACGAGTTGTGACAGTCTTCCCCACTAACAGGGACTTCGTCCCGAAGTTCAGTTTTGGTTGGTTTCTGAAGTATATTTGGTCAAAAGACGTGGATACTTGAGTTGCATTTGGTCCTCTCGTTCCCAAGTAAATTCGGGTCCTTTTCAAGAATTCCAGCGAACTTTCACGATAGGAATTCGACTTTGCTTCAATCGTTCGATTCTAACAGTCCATGATTTCTATTGATCCTCTTACCAGGTTTACGTTTGTCTTTGGGTTGGAATTCTTTCCAAATGGGATTATAAGTGACTAATCTGAAAGTCATTTCCTGGATTCAAATAGGTGAAACATAGTTGTGTAATCCGGCTATTCTTTAACAAGGCTCAAGTCTGAAGGCTACTAGGCCTACTCTGTCTGAATTAATACATGGCCCAGTGTATATCGGTTTTAACTTTCCAAATCTTTCCGAATAATATCATGCCTTTCCTAGGCAGAACTTTCAACGTAATCTGGCTACCAACTTGAGGTTTTAATGGTTTACAATTTTATAGAATTTGTAATTGATTCTCGACTTGTAGGAAAATTCCGGTTATTTCATGAATGCTTACTGGAATAGTGAGTTTGGCTTTTTCCGAGTTCGGTTCGTCAATAGATGATCAGTGCTTCTTCAGGTTTATAATGTAATATGGGTAATATATGTTGCTGAACTCTGTCAGAACTCAAATCTTATATTTCAGCTGGTCGATTCTAACATGAATCTGAAATGGTCCAATATACTTAAAAGTTCAATCTCTCGTGTTACCAAAATCGTATCATGCCTCTCCAAGGCAAAGCTTTCAATTTAGTTCGTTCTTTCACGTGAATCTAGTAAATTTGCTTGTTCAAGGATACCCAATCCGTATGATGTGCGTCATGTACCAACATAACTCCTACCAGTTTCTCGTTGCTTGTAACCGATTCTTGACTTGTGAAATTTCCTTTGTTGTTCCATGGTTTAGTTCCATACCAGTGAATTTTTAACTTTCCGATTTCAGTTTGTAAACGGGTAATTGGTACTTCGACCATAAAGTGCCTCAAATGGTGTAGTCTCTATGCTCGCGCGATAACTATGGTTGTAAAAGAATCCAATTTATGGTAAATGGTTAGTCCAACCATTTCTAGAGTCAATCACTCATATTCTGAGTATAACTTTCCTATGTTTGAATCATTCTCTCGTTATGACCATCGATCTGAGGATGATAGGCGGTGTTCACATCTTTATGAGGTTCCGAAGGAAATCTTAAAATGATTGCTAGAAGTCCAAGGTGATTCGATCACCTTTATCAGGAATAATTGAAACGGTACAATAAATCTTGTGACTAAATCCACAACGTTACGTCTTTCGAACACGGCGTTATACGAAGAAGATAGAATACGGTTAACAATATTTGATTCCTTGCGTTTTGGTCTAATGGATTGCTAAGACATGTGTCGTTCTTTGCCTACTGTGCTTGGTCTCCATTACTGACGTTTGTAATCGTTCTATGATGTTCCTCCTAATTTCCTTCATCACCTATTCCAATATTCCTTATTGTCAAGTCACAAAGCCCTAAATGCACAAGCGATATAGCATGGTGATTTGTTTCCAAATTTATCTCGCGATTTTCGAGTTTTTTGGTCGAAATCTTTTTCTGAATAAACAATTTTAGAAAATGGAACAAATGGTATACTCAATATTAGCTTTATTGATGATTCAAAATTTAATAGTTATGAAATGTGACGCGGTTTTCAAACATGTTGTGAATAGAACTATTTACCAAAGTTTGATGTTTAAACATTTCTCATTGTATAATGGTTCAAGTAAATACTGGCTAAAAAGGGTCGTATTTATTCAAAATAGGCAATTCAAAATTATTTTCCACGAGATATGTGATTTGTATGGACAAAATTTTGAAATCCACTTCATTTAAAAGTAAAAATACTAGCAAGGATAAAATGGTAGGATCGGAAATATTCGCATAAATGCATAGGTGTCTAACCTTCGGTTCCTGACATTAGAAAATGCCTATTGGCGATTATTCGACAAAACTACAAGTCTAGGTATCCAACCAACTTAAGTCCTGAGATGGTTTATCGTTGAAATTGTTATCATGTTGGCAATATGAGGGTTTCAATTGATACCATGTCGATGAATTTCCGTATTGTCTTCACATGTAGCTGGGGAGATATTCTTGAGTCTGATGCCTTTCTCGATGTATAGGTGAGGTTATCCAGAAGTTCTAAAGAACATAATGCTTTAGGGGAATCTATATCGATATCCATAATTCGAATCAATCATTCTTGTCGTAAACTCACTGCAGGGAAGTTTGCGTATGGATGAGACCATGTTAACTCAAAACACTTTACAGTATCGGTTAGGAGGCTTGGTTTATTCCCATGGTGTTGCTTAGCGTACCTTCACAATGTGTTTGATCCCGTAGATCAGTCTAGCTAGTACCTTTGAATAATAAAATCGGACAACTAGGTCAGAGATGGTGAGTCGGATGTTCGCTTGGTATCTTAAGATTGTTGTTGAGTTATAAATTTTTTCTCAGTCTAGGTATAATAGTTCCGTAATCCTTTTATTGTTTTTCTTGTATCAAGGCATCCTCCTAGTACTTGATATGGTAAGTCTCTCCTAAAGAAGTCAATGGAACAATCCAACTTAATGGCTAAGTGGGTGACAGGTGGGGTAAGTATCCAGGGAGAGTTTGTCAGAAAGAGACATTTATAAAAGAGTTTATTTGTTTAAAACGTTTTTGGATGAAGATTGTTATTAACAATACTTTATAAAGTAACTATTTCCTTCATGGCATAATCTTTCCTGAAGTATACATAGGTGATCAGGCTATGTATAGTTGAGGACTAATGATGCGATGCTTGATTTAATCAAAATAATATTATTTTTCTCAAAAGCTTTAGATGGTGTTCAACGTTTTGTTTCGAAGAATGGTATTCTAGTCATTTCCTTTCAAAGCAATATAAAAATTGTTTCGCGTAATAATAGTAAATATTTGGCGTAATATCGGAAAAATCAGTTTATAGTACGGTAACAAAACGACTTATTTTAGAAATTCGGTAAAAACAAATTCCCCATAAGGTAGTAAAATAGTTTGAAATAAAACTCGTTGAATGGTTTATTGGATACATGGGTAAATACTATGGATTGGTAATAATCTACTAATCCGTCAATTATGAAATCGGTCAAATCCTTAATAAAACAATGGCATAATGTTACGAAACGATTGAAAATTGAACGATTGGGATAGAAAGCGGAGTAAACGAAGGTTATGGTTATCATAGAGGTAACAAAAGATAGTCATTACATTGGATAGGAAAGTGCTTAATACAACTAGGTTACATCAACGTACTTATGGAAAGTACCAAAAGAAAGTACAACCCTAGAGGGCTCGAACTATGGTTTTAAAACATGAACTGCTTCCTCCAGTTCCGGTCTCTCAACACCGGGCATTCACTCTTGAAGTGTCCCACTACTCCACATTCACGGCAGATTACCGTGAGTTCCTGATGCTTTGTGAGGGTGGGAGTCTTGCAATCCTTGGCTTTGTGTCCGATTTTCTTACAGTTGCCACATGGTTCCGGGCAACGTCCTTTGTGATGAAACTGACACCTGTTGCACTCGGGTAATTTACCTACATATCCTTTATTTTGGCTTGACCCAGCAGTAAAGGTCTCCACCACTTGTTGTATCTTAAATGGTCGTTGAGTAGCATTAGCATCCTGATTACCGATCTCTTTTCTCTTGTTGTTATTATTGTCTCCCGATGTCTTGTCGCGAACTATGAGTTCCTTTGTTTCGATTGCCATCTGGATAGCTTCAGACATGGTATTGGGTTCACATGCGATGACCATCCTACGAATTTCAGGAGGTAGTCCTCCTACGTACCTTTCAAGTCTCTTGCTTTCCGGTTCATCCATTGCAGAGCCTATTCGAGCAAAATCATAAAAATAAGCAGTATACTTGACAACGTCATTTCCTTCCATGGTAAGGTTTAGTGTTTCTTGTTCAATTGCTTGTAATTCGCTTTTCACACAGAACTTCAAACTCATCATCCTTTTTAGTTTCTCCCAAGAGTGTGAGTAAGCAGCATCAACTCCTACTACCTGGACATACTTAGTCCACCATTTCTGGGCATGCTTCTGAAAAGTGCAAGTGGCGAACTTAACCTTGTCTTCCTTACGACAGTCACCACTTTGAAAGATTGTTTCTAATTCTTCGAACCATTTGAGAAATTCTTTTGTGTCTACATTTCCGCTAAAGAAGGGGGGATTACAACCCATAAATTCCTCGTGAGTAAGTTCCTTGGTGGGGGCGGTAGTTACGTTCCTGGCAATGAATTGTCCAACAGCGGCTTGCGTCATGCTTGGAGTGGTTTGCTTAAATCTATTTCCATCAAATCATAAGAGTCCATGAGAATCTATTGGTAATAAAAATCATCATATTCATAACACATGAATATAACACATGAAGGTTTCGGTCTATATGGGCCAATATCATAGATGGCACAACCATTCCCTTATAGTAGAGTCAATACTTGGTGATTCCGTTTGTTCATCAATCAAAATACTACAAGTTTCTTCGAACTATGCCACACCTCTCGTGGCTAGGGTAATAGTAAAAGCTAGTAAAGATATAAGTCTAGTCTAAAGACTTCCTGTAGTCCTTCTAGGTGAAATCAGGTTTTACGGCATCATAAGGTCGGGATAGTACTGAAGTGGTGTCTGTAGTTGTACATCGATCAAGTTCTAGATAGCGTAGGTTCTAAACCATTCTTGAGGAACCTGCGGATGTTCCTGTTGAGTCCGTAATCTTGGTATTATCCACAAGGTGTTATCTAATTCGTGGCAAGTGAAAATGGGAAAGGAAACTGACAATGATGGTATTCTAAAGGATGAGAATAACATTGATGACGATGAAATCCCAGTGATGAGTTAAGAGATAATGGTGATAATAGTGAATGGGATCCTACCCTCTTTCGCGCAATCTCGAGACATCAAAGAGGTAAAGCTGAAGTACGCACTATGGGACGACCAATAGTGTAATAAGTAACCAACGGTGGTGGTAGTACCTAGGTAGTAAGCGTCCTACTAGTGAAGGAAATAAAACATGCTATCTCCCTTGTAATAAGCATCCAAATAAGTCCATTAAAATTAAGTCTGAATACTCTACCAAACGGCATTCTATGTATAGGCTGAATGAGAACCTCGCTCTTATGACAATTCAATAGTGCTAATGGTGGTGTACGTGTAACTGGTGGTATAATGGTAGTGGAAGATGACAAGGCATCTTCAATGTCGGAATCCGATGAAAGGATAACAGTGTGGGTATCTGAAGACATGTCACTTGTGAACCATGTCAATATAATCATATATATATATATATATATGAGTATGGGTATGAATAACTTGCACAGTGTGTGCGTAAAACAACATGTATAGCGAATATGCACCTATGATGAAATGATGAGATGCTATGATGATGTGGTTATAGTCTAGGGTCCAAGATACATCCTAGTTCGCTATAACCTTAGCTCTGATGCCAATCTGTCACACCCCCAATTTACCTGAATGGCAGCGGAATGGAATACCTGGGGGTGGCTGTCATAGCACCATAGTTTACCGTTATATTGAACGACCTAAAGTGTCGTTTAGAAAATACAGCGTTTGATCATCAAATCATTCAGAGTTTACAAAGCTTAGGTCCCAAAAGAGTTTGCCAAAATAGTTAAAATAAGTTCAACAAGATCAAACGTTTCATAAGTGCAGAAAATATAGTGAGACGCGTCGACTCCGCGACTCCATGTAGGTCCAAATGTATGCAACATGAGCTACCTTAATAACCTGAGAAATACATTGCGAAAACGGTCAACATAAAGTTGGTGAATAATCATAGGTTTATAAGTTAAATCGTATGTACAATAAGCCACAAGTATAGAGTAAAGTACTAAAATGTCAAAAAGCTACATTGTCTCTTAAGCTCATGGCACCGAAGCTCGACGTACTAAAATTGGCCCCAAAGGAGTGTTTATCAGGCACTCGTACTATAATTAGACATGAAATGCATTCGTTTTCCTTATGGAGCAACCCAAACACGAATGGAGGAGTCACCCTCGATAGATCTATCCACTCACTCTCGCTTGGCAATATAATTAACGGTCCATGATAATAAAGGGGACTTGAAGTGATAGTACTACCAACTTAAGCAATGTATGAAATTTAATACTGGGGCATGTACAAAAATAATTGTGCAATGTATTCTCCCCCGTGGGATTTAAAATCAAATAAGTACTAAAAACGGGGCTATGAGAACTCACCTCGAAAGGATGGTACAACGATGGTACAATGCTGTAAAAGTAGTCGGGACAATGAGGCGCGAACACTAGCCGCAACCTAAATGAATAATCGCGATCTAATTTAGATCAAGCCGAATTGAAATGAATGCACATGCACATGATACTCATACCACTCGTAATTTGAAAATACTAGTTATCGTCGTAGTAAAATAGATTCCATACTTAGGAAAATAAGTCCTTATATAGGAGTATATAACTTGTCGTACTATCTCGTTAAAAAGTGTTAGCGTTAAATTCCTTGTATTGAAAACCTTGAAATACGTCGTTAAGTCGTATAAGTATTCCCTTGGATCATACGTATTCGTTTGATAAGAAAATAGTCCTTAGTAATATTTTCTAGAAAATATACCGTTTAGTACGTACGTTATTATTTTTATTTGGGACTATATATATATATATAGTTTGACGATGTTAGAATGGGTATAACTTTGTCGTTTTAAGCTCGTTTTCCTTGTTCTTTATGTCCACGGATTCGTCTTTGTGTATACTAGTATATTTTAGATAACTCGGCTCCTTTAGGTTACGTTTAATGCTTCAAAATACCCATCGTATTCTGCCCAACAGCAAGCAGTTTTCTGGAAAAGTAGTTTTCGTCGTTAAGTTTGCAAAAATCATAACTCCTTCGTTATAAACTCGTTTCAATCCGTTCTTTCGCCTAAAGTTTCGTTTTTGAATGTATTTTCCAAATCTTTGGTCAAAACTTAGTCACCCTCTACTGATTTTCCCACGGATTTAAAATAAGGACAGTAGGTATTTCAAAAGTTTCAAAAATCATTTTCAAGTCTCTAAACTAGTTCCATCCTCCATCAATCCACTTTCAAACACCACAAGACTAATCTAATCCTACCATACACCTTCTTAGGGTGTCATGGGTCCTTAAATATCATCAAACCACTAGGTCTAACAAGAGTTTCATATGTTTCCATTTCTAGGGCTTCAAAGTTAATATATACAAAATGAAGTGGTACAAGTTGATACATGTATAAGATCTTGTAAGAAAATTATATGAACATAATAATAACTTGTAAAAATCATAAAAATGAGTTTGTATACTTACTTGGTGGTTTAGAGAGTTTAGATGATGAAAAGCTTACTAATCCTTGAGTTTTTATTTCAAAACTCTAACAAGGATGATTATACTAACTAGTTTGTAATATGATCTTGTAAAATTTACCCTCCTTGCTCCTTGTTTACCCCAAATCGAACCAAACACAAGAGAAAATGAAGAGAAAAGTTGCTAGTTGTAAGTAAAAGTGATTTTTATGTGATAAATGTGAGAAAAAGTTTAATATATACTAGAGACATAAGTTAGGTGTACCATTAAGAGTGTTGGTGAGTTATTAAAGCTTGAAGACTTTTAAGGGGGGGGGGGGGGGGGGTTGGCCGGTTTTAGGGAGGGAAATGGGGGGATATGTTTGGTGATTAATTAGTAAAATTAGTGTTAGTAGTAAAGTGTAGTTAGGTTAGGTTTAGGTTTAAGGTTTAATCGGGTACCGGGTTTGTTAAAAATAAGTTTTGTTGAAGTTATTCGGGACGTAATAAAGTTATAAAAGTTGTAAAAATAAGTCGGGTACAAGTACGGAGAGTTAGGGTGATTATCGTTTAATTTTGGTGAAAACCGGCGTTATTAAGTTAAACGTACGATACGTAATGGTTAAGTTTCCAAAATACCGGGTAAATGAATATTATAGTTTTTATATTATAGAAATGAGTATAAAAATGTATTGGGATCATAGTCGGGAGTGTCGGACATGTTAGACACATTTATAGTTCGCGTATTAGCGTTTATTTAAAATAAACGTACGTAAATCGTTAATCGTACCAAAAGTATAAATTTAATTATCCTACGAGTGGAATAGTATGCAAGTGCCGTGATAATGATATGTCGATTATTTCTAGTCCGTATGAAATGTCCTTGACAATAATGCATGAATTCGCTCCTGAACCAATACGGTTACGCGAATTTGAACACTCGTAAACAAAATTTACGATGACATGAATAATGCACGTGAATAGTGGTTTTCTCTCGGAAATGAATAGTGTCAAGTGAATAGTAAAATTTCTGAATATGTCTCGGAATGTCAAATTGACCTAAAAAACGATGAATAGTGATCGATGAATAGTAAATGATGAATAGTAACTTGTGAATAGTAAATTGTCGAGGTTTGGAAAATGATCGGAAATTACGAGTTGTGACAGGAACTCCTAGTGTGTGAAATATGAGACTATGTTATTACTAAGAGCACCAACCTCAAAATGAGGTAATACATGAGTATTTATACAAGTAGTCTAGGGCATCACTTATCTTTTACATTATTACATTAATGGCCCTTAGACTTTTAGAAAACATGAATACTAAGCATAAACTTCATCATAATGATATTCTAAAGCAACCTATAACAATACATTAATGACCGACACTTTTTATAAATAAAATTCGATCCTAACAGACCTCGAGTTATTTAGACTTAAGGTAGGCCTATAGTGTTTTCCTAAGGCATAGGGGATCCTAATACGAGATACCTGATATAAGAAAACTAAGTGTACGCAAACTATAACTTTTTATTCTTAGCAAGTACCCATACATACTAAGTTATCTATAGCTAAACTACCTATAAAACTAACCTATAACCTTACTAGTTTGACGCTTTATTGTTTTTGAGTTCCTAGATTACTGCTAACAAATTTGCTATATCAGACTTATGACTATTCCTAGTATCCTCGATGATCATTTCTATAGTGGAAAGCCTAACATGTGTTGTAACTACTTCATCGGAGTGTCCTTCATATTTTGTTTGTAACCTAAAGATTTGACTACGTGTTTTCTCAAATTCATTTTCTAACCTATTATAGCCTTTTTGAATTATAATTCTACCTTTTCCTAGGGCACTTATCTTATTTTCTACTTCCTCAATACGTCCTAACGATAACTTATCTAAATGATTAAGTAAATCCTCTATCTATTCCTCGTGCCTTTCTAAAGGCGTTTTATAGGAACTAATACCTATTTCAAATCTAGGGGGAGGTGAAGGCGGTATAATACATATTTTCTTACAGGGAGGGGAGATATTTCGGGAACATAACGATCTTTACTAGTATAGTGAGGTATAGATGGGGTAAGGGTTATAGTTGGTACGATAAGAATATCACCACCATATGCTTGCATGTAACCATTATATGCTTGCATATAGGGATCATTCGGGGAAAGTTCTAGATGTAAGCTAACTAAGGCATTCTGGGCTAATTTTTCCGGAGAATTAGAACCAGAAGATGAGTGAGTAGGGGTAGCCGGGGTATATTCATAACTATCCGATGAGGTATCTGTATCATCGGTATCCAACCCGATGATAGGATTGTTAAAGGAGGACATAACTAACTGTAATACCCGGGGAAAGTATCTTAACATATCTCTAGCCTATGCTATATGCTAGGGGCAATATTAATAGTGAGGTATCTATATTAGAGGCAATTGGGAGGTATCTAACCTAAAGGCAAATTTGGGGAATCTAACCTAGAGGCAAGTTAGGAATCCTATCCTAAAGGCAAGTTAGGAGTCTAAAGGCAAGTTGGGGGATTCTAGTAGCACGGAGGACTTTTTGAAAAATTGGTTATAATTTTGAAAAAATCCTTTTGCTTTCTATAACCGAGGCTCTGGTACCAATCTGTAACACCCCCATTTTTCACTGATCGCAGCGGATTAAGTGTTTGGGGTACTACTCATGGAAACAAAGTCAAGATAATAGAAAACGACTCGAAAAGAGACGTTTTAGAAAAATGTGTTATCATTCATTTATTCATCAGAGTTTTTACAGTAAAAGATATACTTTTACCAAAAGAGATGTCCCAAAAGATACGTTTTAAGGAAAAACTAATGAATGATAACTATTCTTGACGTCCTCATGTCCAGTACTTCTCCGTGCCAGGGTTCCTAAAGAGCTCATTTACCTAGGATAACATGCTTAAAAGTCAACACGAATGTTGAGTGAGAGTCATAGGTTTAAGTAGTTAGGATGTGTGGATAGAAGCTCCGCAGGGTTTAGCTTAAACCCTATGTGTGGAAAAGTTTAGTGATAGCTGGTGTATTGCACTAAGCTCATGAACCACACGTTAACAATCCGGGTCATGGGGGTTGCAGTCCCAACCATGAGGGGATGGGAAGGATAACTTGCCAAAGTTAATCCTTCAGTGAGGGTTCAAATATAACACTTATTGGTACTCTCTAGTGAGAGATAGTACCAACGGGAGTTGTCAAACTCCAATAGATCTATCTATTATATCCACGTTCACTTGTGTAAAATATCACAAGCGATTAGATTCATGAATTTTGTTGTGTAGGGGTGGCAGATAGTTTACTCATGCAACAACCAAAGAAAGAGACTTGTATTCGATTTAAAGCACGTATCCCCCCCACAGGGTTGTAAAGCATTTAAAAGTGAGGCTATGAAAACTCACCTGGGTGTAAGGTAAGTAGGGTAGGGTTTAGACAGCTTACTCACGTATCCAGAGGTAGTGTAGGTGGGTGTGTGTAAGTCAAGTCTTAGTCTAGTTTTTTAAGAAATTACTCTTAGGGTTTATAGATATAACATAACACCGTTCGGGCCATCACAATTCAGAAGTATACGACTCATCACATGAAGCTCCCTACTATTGTATTATGTTATCAACATAATACTGTTCGGGCCATCATAATTCAGAAGTTAATACTTGTAACACCCCCAATTCATGGTTGCAGCGGAATTCGAACTGGGTGTTACTCGACGGCACAATAGTCACAATAATAGAAAACGAACTCCAATTGAGTCGTTTTAAAAGATTTATCATTCAAATTATATAAATATCAGAGATTACAAAATGAGGTCCCAAATGGTTCCATGTTTACAATTTACATTAAATGAGTTTTGAATGATAATAAAATTTATAGCCCTCTTGAGTATCCGTGCCCTTCCGTGCCATCCTTGAACGTCATGAACCTGAAATACATGCTTGAGAGGTCAACACAAAGGTTGAGTGATATTCATAGAGTTTGTTTAATGTTTGAACACAATATGTTGGTAGTGTGAGCTAATCAGACTCATACACATGTTTGGAAAACAAAGGTGGGCTACGTTGTTATACGCCCGGAAAAGGTATTATCACATTATTCACTAAGCTTATGACACCAAAACGTTAACAGGTACCAATATTGATCGGCGGTTTTATCCCGGTAGGTATGTTGCTGTCATACCCAGGTCTCAAATATTAATGCATTTGTATAACGTATTCACTACAAATGGGATTCGTCAATCCCAATAGGCCTATTCACAATATTCGCGCTCACTATTGCTAGTGATTAAATGGTTCATGATAGGGATCTCGGTTCAGCAAGGCAGGTACTTAGTGATAATAAAACAATCAGGCAAGCATACAATTTAAAAACATTGTGCTCGGTTAAAAATAGCATGTATTCCCCCCAAGGTTTGTAAAATAATTAAGTAATGGAAAGTGGGGCTATGAACTCACCTTGAGTTGGATGATGTATAATGAGAATGATGGGTATGCCGTAAGAACTTCTACGAGCAACCTAGAATAATCGTTGCAACTTAGGTTTGGAATAATGTCTAAGGAAACATAAACATGCCAATATATATCTTGCACTTAGTCCATGATGTGGTACAATGTATTGTCTAAGTCTTTGAAAGAAAAGATTCATGAACATGTATGTTTTGTATATCGTTTACTACCGTTCGGGCCGACATAATTCAGAAGTCATGTTAGTAAGCGTTCGAGGAGCCAGGACACTTTAACTCGTAAATCCACAACTCAACTCGACGGCTTACATAATGAACTCCTCACATGAGGCTCCCTACTATTGTAGTAGTTGATGAAATATATAGATATAAGTTTTGATCCGAAAAGTTACATGTCCGATACTTGAATAAACTTAGGAAAGTTTATTTGTACATGAAGATTGTTATTAGGGGTAGTTTCATAAGTCTTGTATGATCATTTTTCTTTGTAATATCTCATGGTTCCTTTAAGTGAAGTAGATCCAAATTGTTTGTTCAAGTTATCGTTAACTCTTTGTTTCATGTTTACGCGCAAGTAAGCTTACATGGTCATTTCGTCATGGCCTTGCCATGACCTTTGGTCATTGTTCCATGGTCTTGAGACTCAACCTTGGCTCTAGCCATGGTTGTGATCTTGATTCTAGGTCATAAGACCCCTTTGGTCTTTATAAACCATAACCTATATGTAATGACTTTGGTCTAAAAATAAGCTGTTAAGAATTTGAAGAAATTATCACTCGGAAAGCGTTTTCAGGGCTCGAGCTTCTTTACACCTGAATGAAAACGGTGTTCCGGACAACTTTTGTGTTTTAACTTTTTGATGAATCGGACCAGAAGTATGACTTTCAAAAAGTCAGAATGCAAAACAGTGTGGTTTAGGCAGTTTTGCCGGAAATCTTTGGTAACTTCAAATGGGCGTAACTTTTGACTCGTATACTCGTTTTAGGTGGTTCAAATTGCTATGGTTTCCTTGTTAAGTCCTATACTGTAATATTTAATGATCCAACATCATATTTTTACCATTTTGATCAGGTCTTACCAAGAAAGTCACTAGTTTACTTGTTTTAGTAACTTATCTTGTCAATCAATTACAACAACTTTTTTTACTCACTTTTATACATCATGGACATGAATACAAGACATAATATAGCATGAATAATATGTAAATAACATGAACATGATTATTCAACAAGAAGCATGTTAGGGTTTGGCTTACAACTTTTGGCTTTCAAAGATGAAAGGAAGTTAACATGTAAGGATAGGACTTTGATAGACTTGCTTCAACCCTTTTCACCTCATGCAATCTTTCTACCCTTGGTATTCTTGAAAGAGATGTAATGAAAGTTGAGGTGAATTGAGTGGATTTAAACTCAAGAGAAATCACCAAGTATATGAGGTTATGGAAGTGTTTTGATAACCTAAGATCAACTAGGGTTTCTACCTTGAACTTGCTCTTGAATCTTGCTAAAATTTGGAAGAAAATGAGCAAAGGAGATGGTGTTGGTGTGTGTGGGTCGTTGGAATGGCCAAGGAGGGGAAGAGAAGGCTTAAATAAGGTCTTGAGGAGGTTACATGTATGACTAGTCAACCCTTGGAGGCCAAGTTCTACACATGTAACCATCTTAAGGCCTTAAGCACAAGATCAAGCCACCTAGTGTGAATCCCCCCCCCCCTAGTGGCGGTTCATATGCTTGGGGAACAAGGTGTGGACTTTTGATGATATTATCCAAGATACTTGGTTAGTTTTGACTCCAGGAAATGCCAATCGTAAATGATTAAGCCTCAAAACGTAAAACCGGGTATCGTAAAAATACGAAACTTGGAAGAATGGTTAAACATGTCAAAATACTCCATAATAAAATATAAAATGAGTGGTAGGTTCCATTTGGGTGGTAAAACCCTGCTAAAAACTGGAAACACGGGTCTAAAACGCGTAATACGTAAAACGTACGAATATTGCGTAAAATTGAGAAAAGTAAAATGTTACTTTTCTAATAGGATAATATTGATTTAAAATGACTTATAATGTCTAGACTGGGCTCAGTCTAGTGTCGGTTGGTATTAAATGTCTTTTAAACATCAAACCGTAAGCCTAAAAATCAAGGAATGACTTATAAAATCAAGGGATGATTTTTGGTCAATGGAGGAGGGAAAAATATGTTGACTTTTTCTAAAAAGTTGAAAACTCAAATTGTATTAGAAACGCGGTGCAGGTATAGGCTAAGGTTACGGCTGAGTAAAAACGCTTAAAAACTGAAAATTCCAGTTTTTCACGGCCGAGGTTTATTTTGGTCATGTTTTTCTCAGTCATGATTTATTCTCAAATAAATCATGAGTGTGTCAAACATTTTTCCGATGTGGGGTCACCTGACGGGGTCGAATTTCGTTGTGCGTAGAATTTCTGAATGACGTTTTACCCTAAAACGTGTAATTCTTTAATAACTTTCACGAAAATGATCTGACGAATGTCAAACATTTAATTTGCCATGGAAATGATTTATCACTCGAGAATATCAAATAAAAATCAACTTTCAGGAAAGTTTCGGGAAAAATGAATAGTAAAAATGAATAGTAAAATGAATAGTGAAAATTTTCCGGGAAAATTAATTAACCTGAAAATGCGAATTGTTACGGTCTCTACCCCTTACGGGAACTTCGTCCCGAAGTTTAGTTTATGTCATGGTTTGAAGTGATGTCGGTGAAAAGATAGGATTTCTTGTGGCGAATATAATGTAGGTATCATGCCATACTTGTGCAATGTAATGTAGGTATCATGCCATACCCGAGCAATGTAATGTAGGTATCAAGCCATACCCGAGCAATGTAATGTAGGTATCATATGTTGGAGTGGTGTCGATGAAAAGGTGTGGTTACTTATGAGGACTAAAGTCTGGGATTACCGGTGATGTAATTTGATTTGTCATTTTAGTGTATGGTGTAGGATGAGGCTTACTTTTATGTAGGAAAGGTATGGTAATAGTCGAATATCAAAGGAACTTGATATAGCAGTCGAATATTAATAGTAATTGAGATAGTAATTGCAATCATAGCCTAGTAGGTAATCGGTTGTTGTACCTAGTGTTTATTGACTTCATACTTATGTTATTTCGGATACAAATAAGCCCACTTGTTTATAATTCTTTATTTACATAGAGAGGCATCCCAAACAATGTAAATAGGGGAATATAAACTTATGGTTTGGTGATTTACAATTTCTTTATTTAAATGAAAAGGCATCCCAATCCATTCAAATAATTATAAATCATACTACTTAAGAATTCCCAACCCAACATTCATACTTAGCGGTAGTGTATTACGAGATGATACTGGTGTTCCAAAAGTACAAGATGAATATTCAATCTTGTAAAGCTGTTGAGGGTTCTTGTGGTGTAACTAAGGATGATTTGATCTTTAAAAGTGCATCAAGATCTGTTAATGAGCTTGTGTTTGCCACGGTTGTGAAGGTAATGTTGTGATATGTTGATGAACAAAAGTGCGTAGTGTATGCTTAATGTTAATATTGGTAGAGATGTCAAGTTTGCTTTAAAATTTTAGGAAATTTTAAAGGTTTATGACGGGATGGTATCCTTAGGACCTAAACAGGATAGTACTTCTACAGGATGAAGAGAAGAATTGATAACTATCCCAAGATAGTAGTTCGGATTATAAATGAAAACTTTCAAGAATGAAATTAAGGTGTTAAGATATTGCTGAGTGGTAAGACACTATCGTTTCTCTAGATTGTTTTAATGTATTCTTGTGGTTTATCGTATTCATGTAGGAAATCAATCTAAACATAACCCTAGTACAACTATTCTCAGTATTTGAAAATTTTAAGTCGAATATAGTTAGTCAGACTATATTCCACTGTCCCTAGGTTAAATATAGGTGACTAGTCTATATTTAGCCAAGGTTCGATAAAATTTTCAAATACCTAAATTAGGTATACTTGTGATATGTCCGTTGCTTTCGGGAAACTGTCCACTAAACAAAGGCGATGTCAAACCCTTCAGTTGCAAGTCCCGCCCATACAAGATTTGTAACGTATGTTTTCATATTCCATTGTATAGAAGATAGTAAGGGTAGGTACATATGGAAAGGAAGTTTTAAGTAGTTCTAAAATAGAACATACTTGGCCAGGTTCACGAACTTTTAATAATGAAGGTTTCAGAAGAAAACTTTGATGAATGTAGAGCTGAACTTCAGCTTTTGTAGGTGATGGATTTGTTTGTCCTTTAGAAATCTCATATTTCTTGTTTTGAAATCGATAAATTGTGACGGGTTTTTGATATCATAAGAAATGATATTGATGATGTGATGGAATAATTCTAGAGACCATTTGCACAAAACACAATGTCTCGGAAGTAGGTTAGACCATTGTGCAATTCACAATGTCTGGGAAGTAGGTTAGGCCATTGTGTGACTCAAAACATTTGAGAAATGATTAAGACCATTGTATCATACAATGTCTTGGAAAATGAATGAGACCATTGTATCTCACAATGTCTTGGAAAATGAATGAGGCCATTGTATCTCACAATGTCTTGGAAAATGAATGAGACCATTGTATCTCACAATGTCTTGGAAAATGAATGAGACCATTGTATCTCACAATGTCTTGGAAAATGAATGAGACCATTGTATCTCACAATGTCTTGGAAAATGAATGAGACCATTGTAATTAGTTACAATGTCTTGGACATATAATGTTGGAGTAGGAACATGATTGGGAGAGTGTGGCTGTGCCGAAATGCCTTAGAATAGGCATACACAGATATGTTTAGTCCATTGTTTAGATAAATGATTGAAAATAAACCGAGTTTGTATATCAATATACTAATATGTTCATGTAGTATAGAATGCCTAGTGTGTATATATGAATATACTTATATGTTCATGTGGCATAAAATGCTTACGGGGAAATGCTCAATTATGTTAAGGGTACATATATCAATATGCAATTATGTTTGTGTAGCACAAAATGTATACGGGGAAATGCTCAAAATGGGTATATATGAATATACTAATATGTTTGTGTATCATAACATGCTTACTAAGTCCATAATCATCTGGAGGATGGAAGACACGGAGAGCGGAAGGCTATAAAAATGTTTTTGCTTGTATATGCGGTTATAGTTTAGGTCTCAATTAGACCCATTTCTCTATAACCATGGCTCTGATACCAATCTATAACACCCCCAATTCATGGTTGCAGCGGAATTCGAACTGGGTGTTACTCGACGGCACAATAGTCACAATAATAGAAAACGAACTCCAATTGAGTCGTTTTAAAAGATTTATCATTCAAATTATATAAATATCAGAGATTACAAAATGAGGTCCCAAATGGTTCCATGTTTACAATTTACATTAAATGAGTTTTGAATGATAATAAAATTTATAGCCCTCTTGAGTATCCGTGCCCTTCCGTGCCATCCTTGATCGTCATGAACCTGAAATACATGCTTGAGAGGTCAACACAAAGGTTGAGTGATATTCATAGAGTTTGTTTAATGTTTGAACACAATATGTTGGTAGTGTGAGCTAATCAGACTCATACACATGTTTGGAAAACAAAGGTGGGCTACGTTGTTATACGCCCGGAAAAGGAATTATCACATTATTCACTAAGCTTATGACACCAAAACGTTAACGGGTACCAATATCGATCGGCGGTTTTATCCCGGTAGGTATGTTGCTGTCATACCCAGGTCTCAAATATTAATGCATTTGTATGAACGTATTCACTACAAATGGGATTCGTCAATCCCAATAGGCCTATTCACAATATTCGCGCTCACTATTGCTAGTGATTAAATGGTTCATGATAGGGATCTCGGTTCAGCAAGGCAGGTACTTAGTGATAATAAAACAATCAGGCAAGCATACAATTTAAAAACATTGTGCTCGGTTAAAAATAGCATGTATTCCCCCCAAGGTTTGTAAAATAATTAAGTAATGGAAAGTGGGGCTATGAACTCACCTTGAGTTGGATGATGTATAATGAGAATGATGGGTATGCCGTAAGAACTTCTACGAGCAACCTAGAATAATCGTTGCAACTTAGGTTTGGAATAATGTCTAAGGAAACATAAACATGCCAATATATATCTTGCACTTAGTCCATGATGTGGTACAATATATTGTGTAAGTCTTTGAAAGAAAAGATTCATGAACATGTATGTTTTGTATATCGTTTACTACCGTTCGGGCCGACATAATTCAGAAGTCATGTTAGTAAGTGTTCGAGGAGCCAGGACACTTTAACTCGTAAATCCACAACTCAACTCGACGGCTTACATAATGAACTCCTCACATGAGGCTCCCTACTATTGTAGTAGTTGATGAAATATATAGATATAAGTTTTGATCCAAAAAGTTACATGTCCGATACTTGAATAAACTTAGGAAAGTTTATTTGTACATGAAGATTGTTATTAGGGGTAGTTTCATAAGTCTTGTATGATCATTTTTCTTTGTAATATCTCATGGTTCCTTTAAGTGAAGTAGATCCAAATTGTTTGTTCAAGTTATCGTTAACTCTTTGTTTCATGTTTACGCGCAAGTAAGCTTACATGGTCATTTCGTCATGGCCTTGCCATGACCTTTGGTCATTGTTCCATGGTCTTGAGACTCAACCTTGGCTCTAGCCATGGTTGTGGTCTTGATTCTAGGTCATAAGACCCCTTTGGTCTTTATAAACCATAACCTATATGTAATGACTTTGGTCTAAAAATAGGATGTTAAGAATTTGAAGAAATTATCACTCGGAAAGCGTTTTCAGGGCTCGAGCTTCTTTAATCCTGAATGAAAACGGCGTTCCGGAAAACTTTTGTGTTTTAACTTTTTGATGAATCGGACCAGAAGTATGACTTTCAAAAAGTCAGAATGCAAAACAGTGTGGTTTAGGCAGTTTTGCCGGAAATCTTTGGTAACTTCAAATGGGCGTAACTTTTGACTCGTATACTCGTTTTAGGTGGTTCAAATTGCTATGGTTTCCTTGTTAAGTCCTCTACTGTAATATGTAATGATCCAACATCATATTTTTACCATTTTGATCAGGTCTTACCAAGAAAGTCACTAGTTTACTTGTTTTAGTAACTTATCTTGTCAATCAATTACAACAACTTGTTTTACTCACTTTTATACATCATGGACATGAATACAAGACATAATATAGCATGAATAATATATAAATAACATGAACATGATTATTCAACAAGAAGCATGTTAGGGTTTGGCTTACAACTTTTGGCTTTCAAAGATGAAAGGAAGTTAACATGTAAGGATAGGACTTTGATAGACTTGCTTCAACCCTTTTCACCTCATGCAATCTTTCTACCCTTGGTATTCTTGAAAGAGATGTAATGAAAGTTGAGGTGAATTGAGTGGATTTAAACTCAAGAGAAATCACCAAGTATATGAGGTTATGGAAGTGTTTTGATAACCTAAGATCAACTAGGGTTTCTACCTTGAACTTGCTCTTGAATCTTGCTAAAATTTGGAAGAAAATGAGCAAAGGAGATGGTGTTGGTGTGTGTGGGTCGTTGGAATGGCCAAGGAGGGGAAGAGAAGGCTTAAATAAGGTCTTGAGGAGGTTACATGTATGACTAGTCAACCCTTGGAGGCCAAGTTCTACACATGTAACCATCTTAAGGCCTTAAGCACAAGATCAAGCCACCTAGTGTGAATCCCCCCCCTAGTGGCGGTTCATATGCTTGGGGAACAAGGTGTGGACTTTTGATGATATTATCCAAGATACTTGGTTAGTTTTGACTCCGGGAAATGCCAATCGTAAATGATTAAGCCTCAAAACGTAAAACCGGGTATCGTAAAAATACAAAACTTAGAAGAATGGTTAAACATGTCAAAATACTCCATAATAAAATATAAAATGAGTGGTAGGTTCCATTTGGGTGGTAAAACCTTGCTAAAAACTGGAAACACGGGTCTAAAACGCGTAATTCGTAAAACGTACGAATATTGCGTAAAATTGAGAAAAGTAAAATGTTACTTTTCTAATAGGATAATATTGATTTAAAATAACTTATAATGTCTAGATTGGGCTTAGTCTAGTGTCGGTTGGTATTAAATGTCTTTTAAACATCAAACCGTAAGCCTAAAAATCAAGGAATGACTTATAAAATCAATGGATGATTTTTGGTCAATGGAGGAGGGAAAAATATGTTGACTTTTTCTAAAAAGTTGAAAACTCAAATCGTATTAGAAACGCGGTGCAGGTATAGGCTAAGGTTACGGCTGAGTAAAAACGCTTAAAAACTGAAAATTCCAGTTTTTCACGGCCGAGGTTTATTTTGGTCATGTTTTTCTCAGTCATGATTTATTCTCAAATAAATCATGAGTGTGTCAAACATTTTTCCGATGTGGGGTCACCTGACGGGGTCGAATTTCGTTGTGCGTAGAATTTCTGAATGACGTTTTAACCTAAAACGTGTAATTCCTTAATAACTTTCACGAAAATGATCTGACGAATGTCAAACATTTAATTTGCTATGGAAATGATTTATCACTCGAGAATATCAAATAAAAATCAACTTTCGGGAAAAATGAATAGTAAAAATGAATAGTAAAATGAATAGTGAAAATTTTCCGGGAAAATTAATTAACCTGAAAATGCGAATTGTTACAATACTCCTCACATGAAGCTCCCTACTACTGAGCTATGTTGTTATTAAGTTTTAGTTATAGCATAAGACCTTTCAAGTTTATATATTTACACTTTCTACCATAAACTTATAAACTTTTAACATTTAGGCATATAACTTTCTATATTTTACATAACTAGTCCCTATACTTATATTTTTAAGAGAAATGGTAAAAATATTCCTTAAACTACACTAACTTTCAAGAATTACCCTTAACTCAATAATATTTGCAAATTTAGTCCTTTTAAATTTTTGTTTCATTTTTCTTAAAATCTTAAGGTTTTAAAACTTTGCAAAAGGGGTCCTTGTACTTATATCTTTCAAGTAATGTCAAAAACAGTCCTTATACTTTATAGTTTCAGAATTTTACAATATATACCCCTATGCATGTAAAGTTTTGCAAAACTAGTCCTAACTTTAGGTAAACTATATTCTAATGAGATATTTAAGTTTCTAAGCTTATGATTAGTTAATATAGTCACATAAACCAGATTATAGCACATAATATAGCAATTTAGCATATAAACACATAATTATCTAATTCTAGGGTTTCAAATTGAAAACTTCTAAAATAAATTAGTCAATGCTATCCTAGGGTTTCTAATGCATGCTCCAAGTGTCCTATGTATTTTCTAAAGCTATTAGATTCAACAGTGAGGATTACCTAGGTCGTGGGAAGGGTAACGAGGTAACTAGGGTTTTCTCGACCTAAAACTACAACTCGACAAGGTTTAGGCTCTAGTACTCGACTTCTATGGTTCCTAGGGACTTAGTACTATAGAAAGGTTTAAGGTAGAGAAGAGAGGTAGGTATGGAATGAAATGGTGAGGGGAGGGGGTATTTATAGGTCGCGTATGGAGTAGCGACCAAGGAAAAGGGTCCTAGGTGTCGTGGAGGGGGTGGGGGTGAGTAAACAGAGCTAGAGAGTGGTGTGGAGGGTCTAAAGGATGACTAAGGTGAGCTATGGTGTAGGTAGGGGGCTGCCTAGGCCGGTTGTGGCCATGGTGAGTCGTGAGGGTGAAGGTGGTGACAAGTAGGTGATCTACCTACTTTCTTGGGTGATTAGAGGTGCTAGGGTGCTAGATTAGTATTAGGGAGGTGCTAGGGTGGTTGCTTGGTTGATTTGAGGTGCTAAAGTGGCTAGGTTTAAGCTTTAGGTTTTGGTTTGACCTAGTTTTGTATAGTTTGTGATTTGATTCTAGCCTAGGGTTTAGTGCCTAATTCAGGGTCCTATGGTTGTCTAATGACTAATATTAAGTCCTAGGAGACATATACTAATTGGTGATAATTTATGGTAAAGATTTAGGATAGTTTAGACCTAGTTTCGAGAATTTATGACCTAACTTGGGTTTTGTGCTTAAGGTGCTTGTACCTAGGTTCTAGAGGGTTGTACTATGATCTAGGGGGTCTAATATATTCTAAGGTAACTAATTTAACTCATATCTAAGCCTTAAATACTTCCAAGATAGTTCAGATAAGCAATTAGGGTTTTAAAGCTAACTAGGAACACATAGGTGCAATTAGGGTTTTCTAGTGAGTATTGTGTATTAGAGTGATAGTTTACTTAGTGAAAATGTTTTTATAACCTTGACTTGACATACCTGGATGTTTACATCAAGTAAACATAGTGGTGGTTGGCATTGGTGGATACTTGAGCTTGTATAAAGGTTAGTTAGGCAATAGTAGTATAGCAAAGCAAAAATTTTACTCGGGAAATAGCTATAGGCATTTCTATCATAGATTTTGCTTAGTGAGGGCCTAATTTAAGTTAGTAAGGAATTGCTAATCTAAAGGGAGTTATTGGGGAAGTTAGTGCGTTTTTATACGAATACCCTCTGTGAAAACGTAGAGGGGGGGTGACTACGTTACCATTTAAAACTCTTTAAACTTGTTGTATCAAATATCCATTCTTAGCTTGTTCCAATATGAAAGATGTTAAGTTTAGTTTATGGCTACCATAAACTTAAGACATATTATCACACAAGCATAATCAACAAGTCACAACACAAACAATCACATAATGCAAACATTAAAGTAAAGCAAACCAAACACGAGGATTTATAGTGGTTTGGTCACGGATCTCCTCTCCGCCCTACTCCACTGCTCGAGTACCCAACTCGAGAGTTACTTCACTAGATCAACAACCTCCCTTATTAGCGGTGAAAACCTTACAATCGTCGCTTACACTTTATCCGGTACAAAGCTAGATACCGAGTTCTTTTACAAGGTACAACCACTCCTATCGTCGCCTATTCAATATTTCCGACACTAAGCTAGATGTTGAGTTCTTTTCCAAGGGTACAACCACTCTCGCTATGTTTTGTGGCCCAATATAGAAACCTTGTGTTTTATGGCACAAACACATAAACCATCTATTCTATATGGATATGAATGACTAATCTACATGAACTTCTTTGAATAAGAAGTCTTCAATCATTGAGGATGTCAAGAGCCCTTGAATCTTCAAATGTTGGAATGCTTTAATGAATGATGACTTCAAGATCTTGTAACCTTCTTGATGGATCATGAAGTATGATATGCTTACAACATAATGAATGTTAGAAGCATTATGATCATTATGGAAAGGGTGATTGATTTATGTTTCTACATGATTTTCTATCTATCTACATGTGTGTAGTTTTTCATCTTTTCATCATCAAGTTATGAGAAAACCATGGACTACTATTTATAGGAAAACAAGTAAAGAGGTTTTTCCAAAACCATGTTCCAAGACTTAGTAAAGATATCTTCCAAATATATTTCCATATCTATCTCTGGTCTTATCAATATTTTCTAGTCAACTACAAGATTATAGTGTTTAAGTCTAAACAAAATCTATGACATATCTTACAAGTTTCTTTCCAAGTTTAGACATGTCAAATCAAGATTCTACAAGTCAACACACAATAGTTTGAGTGAGAATCTTTCCATATGTGTAAGAACTTTTACACATTATATCATATATATATTTCTACTTTTAGATTAAGATATATATGAAAGTAAACTTGTAAAATATATATATTGCCTAAGTAATATTGTTTTATTAAGTTAATGAGTTACTAAAAATGTTTGATTCCTAATGTCATCACATTTTTATCATTTGTAAAACTTACTAATATTATTTTAACACCTAAAGTGGCACTTATTCTATTTTGCACCTAAAGTGCACTTTGACACCTAAAATACTTAAAGACTCTAAAAGTATTTTAGCCATTCTAAATGGCTAGTCAAGGGGTTTGATCATAATGCGACATAACAAACATGTACGAACCTGTGTTGTAGCATACAAGGACTCCAGACGTTGAGAGGTGTTGAATGTTTGTTGAGACAAAATAAGATTACAAGTAAATTGTACATTTTACGTTATGTATCAAGTTATATGTTTGTCATCAATCAAAACAAACGAGACTGTATAGATTAGATATCATAATATTTGCACTAAAAATCTCCCCCTTTTTGATGATGACAAAATATGTAAACGTGATAGATAGTAAAATGTAAAAAGTTAATTGTGTCCGTATTACTTACATGTATCCGTAACACCTCTTACATTTCCTTCTCCGTTTACACTCTTCTCCCCCTTTTTTCGAAACAAAAAGGGGTGTGTCCTTGGAGTTAACTTCATTTCTCCCCGAAATGGCGAGCTTGCATCATCCCTAGTGAAGTTAATTCTTCAACTCCAATTTCCTATCGTTGTTGCGTCCCTTAGGTTGTTAGCGGATCCATGGATCAAATAAGAGCTTAAACCTATATCAAGGTTAGTGTTCTACAACATAAAAATGATATGAAAAATGATATGAAATGCATGTTGGACTATGTTGACTTATCTCCTTCTTTTTGTAGAAACACAAAAGTGTGTCGAAGAATGAGAATAAAGATGAATGCGTGCATGCTCCCCCTTGAATGTAGCTCCCCCTTGATCAATACTCCCCGTTGCTAGGGTACCAACGTATATGATGCAAGAAATTAGAAAGCTAGAAAAACAAAGATTAGTGCATGATCGACTACCCCTTGATCAATACTCCCCATTGCTAGGGTACCAACGTATATGATGCAAGGATGAAGAATCCTACAAAATAAGGGTTAGTACAAGATAGTATAATATGCATTCAATAAATTTCTGACAGAAGATCCCCCTTGCTTTAGGGCGTCAATATGAACCAACAAACCAAATATTAGTAGACTAGAAGCTTTGTTAGTGGACACGTATGTCATATACAACCAAGTGTATATGATGATGAACCTACAATGAAACGATTAGTGCAATATATTTCATCTTTAAAAAAAACTAAACATAAGGTGTATTCTTCTAATAAGAATTACAATTAAAATAAAAATGCGAATATAATATGATAAAATCCCTCAAAGTAATACCTAGAAGGGAAATTGAAATATTAAGAGTTAAGCTGAGTGATGCACGTGTTGGTGTTAAAGAGAATGCGAAATTGAGAAAAATATATAAAATTCTGCAGGTTTCTGGCAGCACCAAATGAATACACGGGCGAAACCCTGGTTTTGATTCTGCCTGGTCCGCTGGGCCAAAACTAGGAATACCCAGAAATTGCATGGGTGGAACCAAAAATTTGGTTCAGCCATTTCCGCTAGACTACAAATTCTTAAAAGACCAGGTTTTTAATGGTCGAAACGATTTTCTAATTCCGTAATTTTTCCTAAAACAGAAGCACAATATTAAATCTGATTGGGAAATGACAAAAAGGCAAGTAAAAACACGCGTATCGATAGAGTTTGAACGAGGGCTAACGATTTTCATTATACTTTAGTAAAAGTATTGAAAATTTGACAACATCACAAGATTAATAGAAATAGATTTTATGCTAATCCAAGGTGGTGATGATCAGTGAAAGAGTTGATGAAGGTGGTCGTTATAATGCATGAATTTAAAAACTCATATGTATAGCAAATGCTATAATGGATGAACATATGGACTTGTGCAATCTACAATTCACAACTTAAAGGGATGAAGGAATATGATATATGTAATTTCAAGAGAAAAGTAAAATGTTAATGGACATTGATATTCAATGACGGCTATGGGTTATGATTTGATCGATTAGGATTGACGCTAATGAAAATGAAATACTTTTAGAAATAGTGACCTATATCGAACGACAATGGATGAAAGAGTACTAACATGGTTTAGTCCTACATGACCTTTGATGACATTATCATCTACCAAACATGATGTATCATGCCATAATATATGATTGAATGGATTCAAAAGGAAGTGAAGACAATAAGCACCTAGAAACAAACATTTCGTAAGAAATGAATAAAGAATACTAAGAACCTATATGAGGATGAGAATGAAATTATGAGATGGGAGAGTGTTAGTTAAACCGATGTGTTGAGAAAGTGTTGGGAATGACGGTTTTGATTAATATATCATTTTCACTGACAATGACGTGCATGATATGTGTTGAGTACGAAAGGATGAGATCCTATGATGGTGTTCTAGAAAATGAAGTTGTGAAGTCCTAGTTTTGAGAAGAATCCTATACTCCATTTGGATGAGTTTTTGGTTGTGGAAATGAAGAACTTTGTCAAACACATGATGTGTTTTTCACTTGATGAGATATTGGGGGTGAAAAAGGCTTGAACTATTAAAAAGAGAAAATGTCAAAGGCTTGAAGCACTTGTGGTTTTGTGAACCATCTTTAACTAAATGGAGTGTACCTATGTGTTGGTATTTTAGGGTGTAAGAAACATGAGTAGATGTTCTTTAAATACAATTTGACAAAGTACAAATATGTTAATGAATTTCTCTCCTCCTCAATAGGTGGACATCCAACATATTATGTAATGCATCGTATAAAGAATAATGATGAATTGTTTAGGAGGTTGTAGGTTAATGAAAGCGATGAGCTTAGTAATGTTTTTTGCAGATGTTGGTTAGTATACAAAGAACTTTATGCTTGAAGTCATGTAGCTCTTCTCTATCAATGCGAGATGATCGCATGACGAGGCATGTGGTTTTCTCAAAGGAGGTGGAAAGAATTAGAGTATTGTTAAGGCTAAATAGTGATGTAAGTGATTTTTGGAAAGTGGAAGCAATAATGCGAATTAGAAAGAGGTTGATTGAAAGATATCCAAACACAAATTTCAAATCACTAAGACTCAATCCTATTAGCTATAAAACTATATGCAAGTGTAGGGGTTCCATAAAACATATTACTAACCCACGTAGCAATAAAGGAATTACATTCATGCGAGATGAGCATATAAAAGCTAGAATGGAGTGAGATGGCAAATGATTAGTTCTCAATCCATTAAAACAAATTTGTTTGTGACAAAAGATGTCAACAAGATAAAAATCTAAAGTTATTATCTAATACAAACAACGCATTCGACTACTAGACATAAAGTTACCACATAGCAACAAATAATCATACTAAACAAGAGCATGACATTATTTAAAACACTTCAATGTGAAATAGTTTTGTTGTTAAGATTAGACACTTAAGCATATAACAATCTATGTGATTAATTTTTATGATAAAACGACTTCTAAATGTTTATCATACCAAGAGTACTTCGACAAATTATAAGTGCACATGAAGTGAACAAATAGTGTGACAAAGTCACGAAAGAAACAAGACGAACAATTTATGCAACCCATGTTTAAATGATAACATTTTGGAGCAAGTATTATATAGATCATCCTAAGCATGGATCTAAAAAATGACAGCAAAAGACACAAGCTTTCAAATATATAAATATCATATAAAAGCATCATGTACCAAAATGACATATCATGTGTTAACAAGAAACATGTTAATCATGCCAAACGTCATATAGATAAAGAATGAAAATATCATACAAATCATGTTGATACATAGTAACACGTAACATATAAGTATGCATGCATCATAAAGATATAACCAAGATTTACACATGAATCAATCAAATAGTTATCATGGTTATGTTAAGATGTCCAATAATATCAAACAAATAACATGTAATCGACACATGTATGTGTAATGCAAAAGCTTTTAATCTTTGTATTTGGAATCTATGGTTGAATGATCTATAGGGAGACATCTTTTATGTTGAGTTTAAGTATGTGTTATGAGAGTTATTTGATCATCTAAGACCAAGAGATGTGTTTGGGTGTGATAATGGAATATATTAAGAATGTTCTCAAGAGAGATCTTTGGAACAGGAATCTAAGTGAAGTTACCAATTTCAATAGATCTTGTGTATGCTCTGGAGATAGGTTTGGTTATGATGAACGCTTGAAAGGAAATAGACACATATAGTGTCTTTCAATAAGTAGAATTATTACGTGAAATAAAGTCATCATGCTTATGAAAACAAAAATGACAAGATTATGAGGAAGCTCTAGTTGATAGAACTTTCAGATGTTTATTTAAGATCATTTACCCGATGAGGTAAAATGAAATTTCTTGTAACACAACCGTTCATGTTCAATGAGAGAATGATGCATAGGAAATACAATATACTTTTAACAGGATGAAAACTTAATGCATGATTTCTTAGGCATAATGTCTTCCAAAACATCATGTTTTCCTAAATGAAGATATGAAGCCAAAGTATTTGAATCGGATAGTCCTATCCTAAATATACTTGGTCTCAAGATTATATTCACTAGATGATGACAAGAAGAATTCACTCGAGTTTCTTATGTATACTCCTCAAGAGTCATTGTTGCTTAGGGTGTATGAGGTTAGATTTGTGATTGCATTTTAACATATGTTGCTAAGATGTTGATTTAAGGTTTAATGAAACTTATGCAAAAGTTAAAAGTATTACCAATACTTTGATAACTTGCGAAAGTGGTACTACTTAAACCTAGTGTAATTGAATGAGCGCTTCATGCTCATTTGATTGTAAAGGTTCTAATCCTATAGGTGGTAAGGTATGGTTGAGTGTTTGGACAAAGGGATTTTTTAGCAATGCACTCAATGAATTTAAACAATGGTAAGAATGGTGGATTGGTTGATCTAGGTGGTAGGTCTTCTAGTGTGTCTTAATAAAGATGTAGTGATGTAGAGGTTTGTTGTGCTATGGAAGTACTTAAGTTTCATAGATGTTAAAAGTAAAACGGACAGATACTAAGCCTTGTGGTACATAACTAGCGAGTGAAGTTCTTGAGGTTTTGGTTATGTTTGTGAAGCTTAGGGGCTGAGATATATCATAGAAGTGAATCAGATGATGGTGAAAGAACAAGTGAACTTAAGTGCTCAATGTTCAATAATGAAGACCAATTGACATTTGTTTTACCCCTATTGATTGAGAGAGTGTTAGGATAAGTGTTTTAACATATGTTGTTAAAATACTTGGGTGTAGATTCTTACGGATGTGACTTTTAATGACTTCAATCGTAAGTCAGATTTACTCAAATATTTCGGACAAAATACTTAAGTTGTCAATCCTACTTTGTTGAGATTGGATAGTATTCAAGGATAGCAAGACTTCATAATACTTCTATAACTTAAGTATAAGTTATGACTTGATGTAAATCCTTATCGTCTTGAAGGATGACACATTACTTTCAAGTTAACCAAGTGAGGTAACATATATAGATACAAAACAATATCTATAGCCACAAGTTAGACTTGTGATTTTGATATTATATGTAATCTTTGTAAGTAACGAGTCCAGATTAGTTAGGAAGTTGTCAAGTCACCAAATAAGTGAAACTAATGGATGAAGGATGAGTTAATGATGGAAGAATGTAATAACCGTGGGTAGCAATTACAAAACATTTGTGGTAAGGTACCCACGGATGGCAAGGAACCAAATAAAGGGTTCCTTCCTTTATGCAGAAGGGTTCCTTGGGTGAGGTTTGTTTAAATTGAATTTTTGGCGGGAAGTGGGTTGCTATTGGTTCTAGAGAATGAGATTGGTCCTAGTTCAATTATGAACTAATGAGAAATGAGATTCTAACTAAAAAGGATGATTTGGAATTGTGTGGAAGTTGAAATTTTGAATAGTTGAAAATTTTTCTGCAGGTGACTGGCGGAACCAAACGAACACAAGGGCGGAACCTTGTTTTGGGTTCCGTCTGATCCGTTAGGCCAAAACTGGGTTTTCCCAGAAAATGCACTGGCGGAACCCTGAATTTGGTTCCGCCAAGTCACAGAAACGAGACAGAACAGTATTCTCGAGGTCGAGACATTTTCCAAATTTACCGAAAATTCTTGGAACATAAACTTAAATATATATCTGGTTAGGAAATGCAAAAAATGAATATAGAAACATTCTTACCGATAGACTTTGACCGGGGGCTAGCGAATTTCACTATACTTAGTGAAATATCCATAAACTTGAAAATTTGACAACATCCCAAATGTTGTCTACCTGCATTTCCGTTAGTACAAAACATTATCCAAAGATAATAAGAGATCCTAGAAGAACATATATCCATGAAACAGATTGTTTAACTACCAAATTGTTCAAATTTCAAGTTATGCCAAACACTCCTTAACAATGGACATTTATCAACTTCCCGAAACTCATTCAAATATCCTAATTATACTTGGAACATATGCACCTAATTAGATGTTATAGATTAAAACCAAAAACACATATTCTAACACATGTTAGCATATAGATCAAGTTGAGGATTATGAACTTACCAAAAATGGAAATTAAGCCAAAGACGGAAAATTGATAACATAAAAGTGTTATCGACCAAACATGATACGATTAGTTTACATGATCAATCAAAGATGAGTTACTATCTTATAGCATGACACATTCATTAAACACCATAGTAGAAGCATATATACCAAACACCATTTTACATGACTACTATATGTTTAAAAACGTAGTGACTCATTTAGACACTTGATCATATTTCATGATACTTAATTAGTGTTACTTAATTCTCATTCCTAAGTAAACTATTAAAAATAATCACATAACATATGCAAAGATGAAAATCTAAGACTATAAGTAATACAAAAGAAATTTATCAACTTGGTGCACAAGATCTAATTAAAAGTCCTATTTTGCATAAACAAGACATCGACAAACAAGCAAATATAATATCATCGCAAGATTGACTCTTATAAATCACAAATAAACAAGCGCAACCATAACATTCAATAAGCACGAAACATATATGCATACAACTAAAATAAGTAGTCATTTAGCATATCATAAAAAGAAAAATACTTTTCATCACTTTGCGTTTAAATATGACGATGTATGCCAAGCTTGATTAGTTTCCTTTATATATATAGATATTACCGAATTATTTAGTTTCAAAAGAAATTACATCAATGTTCAAAGGATCCTAACTTAAATTGCCTAACTCAAAAGTTTGAGTTTCTACGTCAAAATAAAACTTAATATTTTGGACACACTATAGTATTTGGTTTATTCTTTTGACTTCAGATTATATTTAGTCCATAACATTATTTTTAAAATAAAGTAGACTCAATTACCTTTAAAATGATAGGTGGCGCGACTCCTACGGACTTACGGTTAATTTGTTATGAATTTTTGAAGTTTGACAAAAACAGCATACTGTGCAGATCAAGGAATCTTTCTCCAAAGGGCAAGGAACCCTTCAGAGGGTTCCGCGGGGTCTGCTGTAACAAAATGTCACAGAATGCTAAAAACGTGTATTTTGCATAGCAAAAATGTATAGGACTTACTAGATTTGTTAGTAAACATATAATACACATATTTTAATATCATTACTTCTTATGTGACTTATATAAACATTTACGGAGGTGATTTTTCAACTAAATTTATAGTTAACCCAAACACTCCTTTTAAAACCGTATTTTACGTACATTAGGTCTAACTACATAATTTGATACTTACAAATTTTTAAGAAATGTTTTCTTTTATTTTTCAAGAACACCTTCAAGCATGTATACAAAGTAACATTTAACCACTAAATTTCTAAGTATACTTAACGAAACATTTTTCATATTATATTCCGCTTCAATGGTAATTTGATACATGGATCGTGCACCATTTTAAAAACATTTATTTTCAAAATAAGAGCATCGAAGCTCTGATGCCAATTGTGAGAACGTAGAGGGAGGGGGGGTGAATATGTTACCGTTTAAAACTCTTTAAACTTGTTGTATCAAATATCCATTCTTAGCTTATTCCAATATGAAAGATGTTAAGTTTAGTTTATGGCTAGCATAAACTTAAGACATGTTATAACATAAGCATAATCAACAAGTCAAAACACAAACAATCACATAATATAAACATTAAAGTAAAGCAATAAGTAAAAGGAAAGTGCAAACCAAACACGAGGATTTATAGTGGTTCAGTCACGGATCTCCTCTCCGCCCTACTCCACTCCTCAAGTACCCAACTCGAGAGTTACTTCACTAGATCACCAACCTCCCTTCTCGGCGGAGAAAACCTTACAATCTTCGCTTACACTTTATCCGGTATAAAGCTAGATACCGAGTTCTTTTACAAGGTACAACCACTCCTATCGTCGCCTATTCAATATTTCCGACACTAAGCTAGATGTTGAGTTCTTTTCCAAGGGTACAATCACTCCCGCTATCTTTTGTGGCCCAACTTTATGGCACAAACACATAAACCATCTATTCTATATTGTGATGATACAATGATGATCCATGACATAAAAGTCTTATGGATATGAATGACTAATCTACATGAACTTCTTTGAATAAGAAGTCTTCAATCATTGAGGATGTCAAGAGCCCTTGAATCTTCAAATGTTGGAATGCTTTAATGAATGATGACTTCAAGATCTTGTAACCTTCTTGATGGATCATGAAGTAGGATATGCTTACAACATAATGAATGTTATAAGCATTATGATCATTATGGAAAGGGTGATTGATTTATGTTTCTACATGATTTTCTATCTATCTACATGTGTGTAGTTTTTCATCTTGTCATCATCAAGTTATGAGAAAACCATGGACTACTATTTATAGGGAAACAAGTAAAGAGGTTTTTCCAAAACCATGTTCCAAGACTTTGTAAAGATATCTTCCAAATATCTTTCCATATCTATCTCTAATCTTATCAATATTTTCTAGTCAACTACAAGATTGTAGTGTGTAAGTCTAAACAAAATCTATGACATATCTTACAAGTTTCTTTCCAAGTTTATACATGTCAAATCAAGATTCTACAAGTCAACACACAATAGTTTGAGTGAGAATATTTCCATATGTGTAAGAACTTTTACACATTATGTCATATATATATTTCTACTTTTAGATTAAATATATATGAAAGTAAACTTGTAGAATGTATATATTGCCTAAGTAATATTGTTTTAGCAAGTTAATGAGTTACTAAAAATGTTTTATTCCTAATGTCATCACATTTTATCATTTGTAAAACTTACTAATATTACTTTGACACCTAAAGCGGCACTTATTCTATTTTGCATCTAAAGTGCACTTTGACACCTAAAATACTTAAAGACTCTAAAAGTATTTTAGTCATTCTAAATAGTTGGTCAAGGGGTTTGATCATAATGCGACATAACAAACATGTACGAACCTGTGTTGTAGCATACGTGGACTCGAGACGTTGAGAGGAGTTGAATGTTTGTTGAGACAAAATAAGATTACAAGTAACTTGTACATTTTACGTTATGTATCAAGTTATATGTTTGTCATCAATCAAAACAAACGAGACTGTATAGATTAAATATTGTAATATTTGCACTAACACCCTCCACTCTCTACTCTCCATATATTCGATCCTAGTTATTTATTTTTTCGATCGATCATATGTTTTTCCAAGGAGTTGTGGTTCTTTGTTTTGTTTCCATTAGACTCATCACAAGCTCGGTATCATCTATAAGCTATTCTTGTTCTTTCGATCTTATATACGCATGCATGAACCTTCTTTAAACAATGCATGAATCGATCTAGCAAGTATATATGTATGTACATATTGTATAAAAAGATAAACAAATAAAATCATGAACTATGAAACCCTAGTCGATCAATACTTGTTGTTATTTGAATAAGATTTTATACGTAACATGTACATGATATTCGACCTAGAATCAATAATAAAGAGCTTATATAAAACGTAAAAAAGGGTTTGTGTTTGGTTTTGCTTTGGGTGTCTCGGCAAAAGAGAAAGAAATGGTGTGCTTGTGTGTTGTATGTGTCGAACAAGAATAGAAAAAAGGGTTTCATTTGGTTTGTGGTCGCGGCAAAGAAAGAAAAACAAAAGAAACTACGGTTTGTAGATTAGGGTTAGGGTTTGGAATGAATTTGGTTAATGATTTACTTATGATTTGTAATTAATGATTAAGGTGTAATTAATGGCTAGGGTTAGGGTTTAGTGAAATAAATGGATTCGTTTGATTTTGTAAAACTTAAGGGTGTGTTTCGTTAATTTGTAACTTGAGGGGTGGTTTTGTAAACTCAAAATAATTAAGGGGTAGTTCGTATAAAATAAGTAGAGGGGTATGATGTGTAGTATTGATATTTACAAGGTTTATTTGGTTAAATATATAATAAAGGGGTCGAATTGTAATTTATAGAACTTAAAGGGTTTAAATTTGTAAATTACTAAAATATAAGGTTTGATTCATAAAATATGGAAGTTAAGGGACTAATTTGGATAATATGTAAACATGTGATATTTATATTTAAAACCCTATACTTTAATATAATTACACTTTAAACCCTAAAAATGTTATAATTAAACCCTAAAACTATATTAATGAATTTATTTAAATACTTAACCTAATAATAATGTGAAATCTTGCTAAATAAGTAAACATGCTATTTTAGGAAACTTTCTAAATATAGAAACTTACTAATTTTGGAAATCTGCTAAAAATGAAAAGTTACTAAAATGGAAAGAAGACCTAATATGGAATATGAATAAGTAAATGAAGCTATTCATAACGAATACTATATGTGTAGATTTCTGCAGAAGGGTGTTATTCGTTCTTTTGATCCTTTCTATTTCTGTCAGCTTTGCATTTTTCCAAGGTACGGATATTCTGACCTTACTCTTAAGGTTTCCTTTGTGATTACAACCTTGGATATGAACCTTCAGATTTGGACCTATGCTTTGATAAACCTTGTTATTTGAACTTTCTGATATGACAACTATGTTTTGAGCCCTTGTTTATGAACCTTAAGTTACCTGAGCTTCACTAGGCATATGGTGGTGGGTTATTTTCAGGGGCGTATGGATGCATCCTAGATCTATTTATGTAAAGTTATGATATGATATTTGTCTGGTGAATGTGGCTGTGTGTGCAATACACGTCCTTCACAACTCAGGGAGGTCTCCCCTCCAATTATGTTGCCTTACGTAATGATATGATTTAGATATGTTTTGTCTGAGCTCATGGTATTCTGATTCTGTTTATACATGTGACTGTATAGATTCCTTACTTAACCTGTAAAATCAAGATCGTTTAAGCTCTTCTAGGATTAGCAATATTGATAAGCACAACGAAATAAGAACAAGAACACAATATTACTAATAAGGTTTCTTTATTAAAATAATATACACACGCTTTGGATTGTGTGTCTACACTCTCATTGGAAGAGTTCTCTATGATTGGATAAGTAAGTAACCTAGACGCCTACCCTCTTTATATAATAGAGGGAGGTTACAAACCCTAGCTTACTAAGAAAGCTAACTATTACATAATAGGCCCTCATTGTTTCTTCTTTCTTCATTCTTGCTTGTGGGTTTTGTAATCTTCAAATCTTTAATTCCCTACAATCTTCCCCTATTTGATATTACAAAAAAATCTGCATGAAGAAACAATGCTAAAACATGTCATCACAAATAATAAGTTGCACATCATAACTCTTCTTCCCCTTTTTGTAATCATCCAATAGGGGTCTTGTGCACCTTGTAAACGCTTCCCCTCAAGTGATGCATGTAGATGGTTACATATTTTTGAACAATAAGCTTCCCCTTAAAAATATCCTAACCATCTCATGAATCTCGAACTCAGTAGCATGGAACATTTCTTCCTTTAGTACGAAAAAGACATCATAAAATGTCTTTGGATAATTCTTGTAGTCAATATATGCATGGCGATTACATGCAATGGCCGATAGTCTCAGTGAGCGCAGACGGATGAACCAGAAACCACTCAATGCTTATGATTATCTATTTTATAATCATATCATGAACTGCATGGTATCATATGCCCCCCAAATATTTGTAAACCGCGTGTAACTGTTCCAGTCAAGAATTATGTAACGAACTGAATCTCTGTTAGGAATTACTATAAGTTCCTACTGATGAATACTGCTGACGGGTTCCTGCTGATGACTTCGGCTGAAGCTATAAAGATCCTGCTGATGTAGTATATCCATAGGATATGTTTAGTTTATTTTAGAAAGAGATATAGAATATCTTTTATAGTTTTAGTGTATGCATTACTTGTACGCAAAGTTTAGGGTTCCTTCTAGTATAAAAAGAACACACGGATACATGTTTTGAGATATGTTTTTCAATCAATAGTGATTAACAAAAGATCCATAGAGGATCAAAGTATTATTAGTATATTGTGTTCTTAATTACTTGTGTTTAATTTCGCATAGACATAAGTAAATAGAGATTCTCTGTATAGTATTGCTTGTGATTACATTAGCAATCTATCGATCCATTGGCTCAAAGATCTATCAAGGAGTAGATCCTACAAGCGGTATCAGAGACAGGTTAGTGTCTTTGTAAACAAAGAACAACTTTTCTTCAACACACCCTCACCCTAATACCATGGATGATGCAGCATCAGATGCAACAGAGGTTACTCAACCAAACAACACTATGGCACACCAAATTCAGCAGGTTACTTTCACCAGCAGCAGCAAGAAGGATGAATACGAGATATGGGCTATGAAGATGCAGAATTGGATAACTAACAGTGATTTTAATCTCTGGAATGTTATCCTGAATGGCAATAATAAGAAGAAGACTGGAAAAGACCTTGATGGTAAGATTACCATCTTTCCTCGTGCTACTGCTGAAGAAGTTATTGCTATTCAAAGGGAGAATAAGGCAAGAACCATCTCGCTTCAAGCTGTACCAGATATCATATGGGAGATTTCCACTATCTTGATGATGCCAAAGATATCTGGTTAGCCATTAGAGCAAGGTTTGGGGGCAATGATGAGTCCAAGAGAATGAGAAAGACCATGCTTAAATAGGAGTTTCAAGAATTCAAGATCTCAAAGGAAGAAGGCCTACACAAGGGGTATGATAGATTTCAGAAGATCTTGAGTCAATTGAACCAGCTAAAAGCCAAGCCTGACAATGAGGACTGTATCATCAACTCCTTGAGCTTGATATCAAGGGGCACTCGACTTATTCATCAACTCCTTCAAACTCAGCTTTTGTAAGCACCACCTCCAACAAGGTGAAACATGCTACTGGTCCAAGTTCTTCCTCAACATCATCTTCCTACACCTCTACTGGACCAAAGAATCATCCACAATCTGGTGGTGTGATGGAGGATGTACTTCATTCGTTTGTTGCTGAATATGAACAACAACAACAATTGGCCTATGAAGATTTTGAACAAGTTGACAAGTTGGATCTGGAAGAGATGGACCTAAAGTGGTAGATGGCTATGCTTACTATTAAAGTCAGAATGTTTGAGAAGAAAGCTGGTAGAAAGCTCAATTTCAGAGGAAGAGATCCAGCTAGATTTGATAGGAGAAAAGTCAAGTGTTACTCATGTGGTGAGACAGGTCATTTTTCTAGAGAGTGTGCTGCCAAGAAGACTGAAGACAACACAAGGTATTCAACATACAAGCATAAGGAGTTGGAATCTGGCAACTCAAAGGCTATGATAACAGCTATGGATTCTTGTGTTGATTGGAAAGAGGATGAGTCTGATGATGCTGAAAGTAGTGCTTCTAAGCTTTACTCATGCCTGGCAAGTTGTGATACTGAAGATGAGAATGAAGAGTTTGCTTTCATGGGGATCTGGTCTTAGATACCAAATTCTCTTTTTGGTTGTGATAAAAAATATGTTGCACTTAAAGATTCTTATGATGAATTAGAACCAAAATATAAAATGCTATATTCAGGCCCAAGCCTATAAGGAAGCAGTTAAAACATTAGAGCACCAAAAGGTTTGGTTTCAAAAGAATCAATTAGCATATGACGAGAAAATTAGGGTGTTAAAGAGAGATCTAGAGAATACTAGTAATTTGTTGAAATTTTATGAAAAAGAAAAAGCTAAAGTTGATTTAGAAAAACAAGAGTTGTAGGTTAAGTTTGATAACGAAGTTGCAGGTCGCATGAAGTGGCAAGACGGGGCTAAAAGTCTTGATAGAATAATTGATAGTTGTCAGTCCACTAGGTCTAGAATAGCTTTAGGGTATGGAGACTATATTGGGCCTGATGAGGTCTATGACCCTACTGAACCTAGTGTTTTTGACCCTGAACCACCTCTGCAATTTCAAACTTCTGTAAAGTTTGTTAAAGAGGGGGAAATGCACACTGTTTCTCCCACCATTAGAGGAACCTTTATGCCAACCTTACCACACCTGGAACTATTTGAATCACAAATAAAAACTGGCATTAAGTTAACTGACTTTCCTGACTCTAGCAGTGTCTCTAGCAATAACTTTAATGAATTTGTATCTTGTTCTTTCAGTGACAAGACCTCAAAGACCAATACCACTAGCTTTTCCAGTTGTGATTCCAGTGTCAAGTCAGAATAACCCAAGCCCTCACCCAAGTCTTCTTACAAGTCTATTGACTTTTCCCCTAGAGTTATTGCTGATGAAGTTACTTCAAAGACAGCTTCTCTTGAAGACTTATCTTTTACTTCTCTGAAAAACAATTCTTTTCAGTCTTTGCAAAACAATTCAGTTTCTAGTATTGGTTTGAATGATTTGGTGTGTAATAAGACATCTTTTGTTTTGAATAAATCTTCTAGATAGAAGAAATGTTTTGTTTGTGGTAGTAAATTTCATCTTATTAAAGATTGTGACTTTCATGAGAAGCGAATGGGTGTTTATGTTGACCAAAAGAAACCTAGACCATATGTTCCACAGACAACACACACCACCAGCAGACTGAAATCAGTTTCTGCTGATAAGCCAGTTTCTGCTAGTGGGTCTGTTTTTGCTGGTAGGACTTTTTCAGCTAGTTGGAAAAGACATGTTGCTAGACCATCTTTTAGAACTTATAATACTAACTTTGAGAATGGTTATTGGCCTGATTTTATGACCCAAGGTTCATGGGAGGGGCATACTGGGATATTGCTGTAAAGTCCTCAGCAGGTTGTTCTTGGAGACATAATAGACGATCTGTAAATAGGGGATACAAGAACAATGGTGGATCTCATTCATCTACATGGCTTCACTTTAAAGATCCACAAGACAGGCTCAAGTCATTTATGACATGAGCCTCCCTATGTTACTAAGGTTGTTATATATTTTGTAATTGTAGGAACATCCTCTTAAAAGTAAAGATGTAGGTATTGTTGATAGTGGGTGTTCTAGAAGCATGTCTGGGAATAATGAAAAGTTGCATGATTTTGTGCCTATTAATGGAGGCGCAGTGACATTTGGAGGAGGAGTTGGAAGGATCACAGGAAAAGGAAACATTAGGACTCCCAAGGTGGATTTTGAAAACGTTTACTATGTGAAGGAGCTAAAAAACTTCAATTTGTTCTCTGTTTCACAAATCTGTGACAAAAAGATTAATGTTCTATTCACAAAGGAGGACTGTCTTATACTTTCAAAAGACTTCAAGTTACCTGATGAAAGTCTTGTTTTGCTAAGAATTCCTAGGAGTCACAATCTCTACACATTCAACTCTAATGATGTCAAACCTGATGGTGATCTAGCATGCTTGGTCGCAAAAGCATCCTTGGATGAATCTAAAAAATGGCATAAAAGAATGGCACATGTAAACTCAAAACAATCAACAAGCTTGCTAAACATGGATTGGTCCATGGACTTCCTTCCAAAGTCTTCACAAATGAGCACAACTGTGTTGCATGCAATAAAAGAAAGCAACACAAAGCAACATACAAAGCCATTCAAGTTGTGAGAATAATTTCAGAACCTCTCCAGCTATTGCATATGGATCTTTTTGGTCCAACTTCCATCAAAAGTATTGACCATAAGTACTTATTCCTGGTGATCACTGATGACTATAGCAGGCTTTGCTGGGTATTCTTTTTGGGCACTAAAGATCAAACTTTTCATACTCTTAAAGAATTTATAGTCCTGGTTGAAAACCAATTGAACAAAAAGGTTAAAAGTATAAGGTGTGATAATGGGACAGAGTTCAAAAATATTAATCTAATTGAACTCTGTGGGTCCAAGGGAATAAAAAGGGATTATAGTAATGCCAGAACCCCACAACAAAATGGGGTTGTTGAAAGAAAGAATAGAACCCTGATAGAGGCAGCAAGATCTATGCTAGCTGACTCTAAATTTCCCACTATGTTTTGGACTGAAGCAGTATGCACTGCTTGTTATGTCCTGAATAGGGTTTCAATTACTAGACCACACAATAAGACACCCTGTGAACTTTTGACTGGGAAGATTCCTACCATTATATACTTCAAGCCTTTTGGATGTCATGTGACTATCTTGAATACAAGTGATCACCTAGGAAAGTTTGAAGGGAAGGCTGATGAGGGTTATATAGTTGGATATTCAGCTCATAGTAAGGCCTATAGGGTATATAATTTGTATGCAAAGAAGATGGAGGAAACTCTTAACCTGAGATTTTTGGAAGAGACACCTAATGTTCAGGGTAAAGGTCATGATTGGTATTTTGACCTTGATTACTTAACGGATTATTTGGGTTATACTAGATTCAAATCTAACGAATCTGCAGGTACATAAGAGTCACCAACTAACAATGCAGGTACCCTGGAGGATAATTCAGACTGTGACTCAAAGTGTTATTAACCTACCATTATTGTTTCTTCTCTTCCTACTAACATTGAAGGTTCTCATGACAAAGTTGTTTCTGGTGTGGATGATTCAACTTTTGTAGAAGATCTTGCTAGGCTTAAAAAGCAAGAACATGCAGCAAATGAAGAAGCTGAGAGGCTTGGTCTTGAGTTTGCTAAAGATACTGAGGCACTACTGAGACAAGCTGCTCTTGACAACAGCAGGAACATCAATTTTGCTGATCGTGGTTTTGTTTCTGCTGATGGTTCTCCTGCTGTTGCTGCTGATGCCAATTCCCCTGATGGTATTTCTGCTGTAGTGCCTGTTTCTGCTGTTCACTCCACTACTCCTACTGATCCATCCCCAAGCTTAGATGAGCCTTTTACAGGATTTCCAAGTCCCACAGCTCTTGGTAATCATCAACACAATGCTGGAATTTTCAACTCTTCTTCTTATGATGAAGATTTTGCACCCACTCTGACCAATCTTCAGTCAACTGTTGATGTTAACCCTAATCCTACTAAGAGAATAAACACTATTCATCCTCAATCCAATATTCTTGGTGATCCCACTGCCATGGTTCAAACAAGGAGTACAGTGAAAAAGACAAAGTTTGGTCAATGTGCTTTTATCACTTACATCACTAATCAGAAGAGGGACAATCATACAGATCATCAACATTGTTTGTTTGCTTGTTTCCTATCTCAAGTAGAACCAACTAGTATTACACAAGCACTAAGTGATCCTATTTAGGTAGAAGCAATGCAAGAATAAATGCAACAGTTCAAGAATCAAGATGTTTGGGTGCTTGTGGATCTACCTGAAGGATAATTTGCTATAGGGACCAAGTGGATTCTAAAAAACAAAAGGGATGCTAGAGGTGTTGTGGTTAGGAACAAGGCAATATTGGTTGCTCAGGGTTTTAGACATGAAGAAGGCATTGACTATGATGAAGTCTTTGCACCTGTAGCAAGGGTTGAGGCCATTAGACTATTTTTGGCCTTTGCTTCTTACATGGGATTTGTGGTTTATCAGATGGATGTGAAGAGTGCCTTTCTCTATGGAAAGATTGAAGAGGAAGTGTATGTTACTCAACCTAAAGGATTTAAAGACCCATAGAATCCAAAGAAGGTATATAAAGTTGTGAAAGCACATTATGGACTTCATTAAGCTCCGAGAGCCTGGTATGCAAGATTGTCAAACTTTCTTTTGGAGCATGGTTACAGAAGAGGTGCAATTGATAAAACACTCTTCATCAAAAAGAATTCCAAAGATATCATTCTTGTTCAAGTCTATGTGGATGATATCATCTTTGGATCAACAAAGGAAGCCTGGTGCAGAGAATTTGAGACTTTAATGAAAAGTGAGTTTCAAATGAGTGCAATGGGGTAGCTTACCTTTTTCTTGGGATTACAAGTGCAGCGAAAACCTGAAGAGATTTTTATCCACTAGGAAAAGTATGTCAAAGACATTCTAAAAAAGTTTGACTTTGAACTCTTAAGGACTACAACTACACCTTATGAAGCTCCAAAGCCTAAGAATCAGAATGAACCAAATGAAGCTGTGAATGTTCACCTCTACAGATCAATGATTGGTTCACTTATTTACTTAACAGCCTTAAGGCCTGATATCACATTTGCAGTCAGTGCTTGTTCTAGACATCAAGTTACTCCATTGACTTCCCATTTGAATCTAGTGAAGAAAATCTTTAAGTGTCTTAAAAGCCAGCCTAAGTTAGGTCTTTGGTACCCAAAAGATTCTCCATTTGTCTTAGAAGCTTACAGTGATAGTGATTATGCTGGTGCCAATCTTGATAGAAAGTCCACCACTGGAGGTTGCCAATTTATTGGTAAAAGGTTAATTTCTTGGCAATGCAAGAAGCAAACGATTGTGGCTACCTCATTTACTAAAGCAGAGTATGTTGCTGCTGCTAACTATTGTGGACGGGTACTTTGGATACAAAATTAGATGCTTGATTATGGGTTCAACTTCATGAACAATAAAATCTATATTGATAACCAAAGTACAATTTCAATAGTTAAAAATCCAGTATTTCATCAAATAACAAAGCATATTGAAATTAGGCACCATTTTATTAGGGATGCAAATGAGAAACACTTAATTCAGGTGCTTAAAATTCATATTGATGACAATGTGGCTGATTTATTAACAAAGGTTTTTGATGGACCTAGGTTTAATTTCTTAGTTGTCCACTGATGAGGCAAAAAATAAACCACTTTTAGGGGGTCATTTAAGCCCGGAATTGAATTTATTTGATCAAATATTGCCCTAATTCATTCCTTTTGTGATTTTAGGTACTTTGGGAGTGAAATCTGGAAAAGGAAGCAATTCGGACGTTTTTGGAGCATAAAAGTGAAGAAAACGCCAAAGACTTAATTTTCCATGCTGGAAACAGTGTATGACGGCGTCAAGAGTAAAGACCATGACGACCCAGTACAAAAATGAAGGCGTCACAAGTAGAGCGTCAAGAGTTAAATGTGTGACGGCCTGCAAAAGTGGACTACATGACGGCGTCAGATGTAGATCAAGGCAGTCCGAGGATTATTTTGGCGGCGAGATGACGGTGTCACCCGTTTGTTCTTGACGCCGTCAGCCTTTAATATCTATATATAGTTTTCTAATTTTCATTCATTAAGAGGAACAAGTTTGGAGAAACCCTAAGGCCGAACCATATACGTATTTTACAGCTTTTTCAAGGGTTTTCAGCCCTTGAACCCTTACATGTGCTATTGAGATAAGTATTCTTTTAATTCAATCAATATGTCTATGTGTTGGTTGTCTATATCTTGTACTTGTCTTGATTCCATCATGTTAGGCTAGATCTATCTTGTGTTTACTTGGATCTAATGAAACCTAGATGTTGATTATGTGGTGATTACTTGTTTATGGTTGTATTGGATGAATGATTTCAATGTTAGGCTTAAGAAAACTGGCAGATCTCCAAATGGTAACATGCTTGAACGTCTTAGGAAACATGAACCGATGTGTACTAGGTTTTATTGGTTGTATTTAATGCATGAGTAATTTCTAATGATCCCATGTTAGGAGCTTCTTAGCCGGCTCGACATAGGAGTGAAGTAGGCACTCATAGGATTGGGGAGTTAAGTACGCCACCCCATGAATGGTATTAAGGAATACAATCTGTCATCCACGCAACTATAACAAGTAATTAACGTGTAAAAGATATCTAGGGAGTAGTGAAATCTAAGTAAACACATTTCTCCACTTATGGCTCACAACCTTAGTTTAAATTAGTTTTAATTTCATTTTTAGTATTTTATTTTGATTGCATCTCAGTATTGGGTTAGTTGATTAGCAACTAATTCCGCCCAAATCCTTCACACCCGAGATATTTACTTGCTTTCTAAAAAATATAAAAATACAAAAAGAATCATCCCTCATCTCTAGATCTAGTATTTAGGTTTTCTAATCCTAGCGACACTATTCCTAGCTGAACGATCAATCCCCCGGTACTTGTCATTATACTATACTACATCGATCAGGTACACTGCCTGGTGGGGGTTGTAAGCTTCTCAAGATCCCTTGAGAGGTAAAGCCTGGTGCAATCCCTACGCATCAAGTTTTTGGCGCCGCTGCCCGAGGAATAGTTATTGTCTAGGTTAGAATCTCTTTTTATTAGGTCTACTTGCTAGATTCCTTTCTAGTAAGATTTTATTTTTATATTTAGGTTTTCTTTAGTCTATCTTTTCTTTGTGTCTTTGTTCATAAAAACATTTCCATTGACTCTTCCGTTCACCACTATAGAGAACGCGAATCCGCCAAGTTTTTCATCCAATCGACCAAATCCACTACAAAATCTACCCTTTCCACTTCAAAATGACATCTTGATGTTTCGACAACATCATGATGAATCTTTTCCCGTTGCATGGACTCGTTTCAAATACTTACTACAAAAAGTCCTTCACCATGGTCTTGATTTATTGCCTCTACTTCAATTATTTTACACTCGTATCGACTACGAAACCCAAAAGAGGCTTGACTATGTAACAGATGGGGAGTTTTGGGAATATGATGTTAAAGACGCGTGGGAAAACTTTGAGATTCACGCCCAATACAGAAGTGGAACATGGGACCCAAAAAACGTAAGTGTAGACCTATTTTCAGTTTGGAAGGCTCAATCGAAAAATTTTCTTAGGGATAAAAATATTAGAGTTGAGCCACCTAGTTGCATGTCATGGTTAGGCACTACCATAATGCAAGATGAACACATAGGTGATATTGATGTGATGGAAGAGATAGTAGAAAACCCAAACCCACTAAGTACCCCACAAGTCCTACCATCACTTGAGGAATACACACCACCCGTGACTTACCCGGAAGAAGTAGAAGAGACTATAGGAGCCCCAATAGAGGTAGAACCCTTGTACTAAACACCACTAGAGGATATAGGTTTGAATACTTGTAGTGATAACCTTACTCTTAGTTCTAGGAATTACCTAGTGTTGATGAACCGGAACCTCAATCTTCACACAACTTTCCAGCCTTAGATATATATCTAGGAGACAAAAGAGGAGTTGACCCACCCATCAACCCATGTAGTCCGGGTAGTCTTAGGATAAAGGTGGTAGACTTTAAGCCATGTAGAGAGGAAACCAATATAGGAGTGAAAAATGACCTTACATGCTTACATCACCCATTTATGATTGATCACAAGAAACATTATGGGTTTAAACCGGGTTTATTAGGTCAATATGGGTCCCCAACTAGGAGTCTTTTGAAGTTGATAGAAAATGATCCCTTTCTAAGAGAAAATTTTAATCCACCCATTAACCCGATTGAATTAGGTAAGGTTATGATGATAGGAGCACACCCCTTTGAGCATATAATTCATCCACCACTCTTTCCTCACGAGGCATATTTACACCCTAAGGTTGTGTATCGCTACTTCCACCCGCACTTAATCCTAAGTGTAGGGAAAACCTCCCCTATCTTCGTTAAATAAGGGTAGAGTCAGGCTCGTGACTCGAAGAAAAACAAGCGCTCCTTGGGAGGCAACCCATGCTTTGTGTGTTTTTATTTGTGTGATTTTTATTTTGTTTGTTTGTTATTTGCTTCCGTATGCATACTTTGTTTTTATTGTTGGTTGATCATGTTTCAAAACTATAATAGTGAAAATACTTTATTTTGTTGTTTGGCTTAGTCTTAACTTCATCCAAAGGTATTTTTGCAAAAGATAAGTGTAAGGGGAAACCCCAAATATGTTTTTAAGAAACAAACCGATCATGATTTTCCACAATATTAAGTGAACATGTATATTCGCATTTGTTAGAGTCAAATGCTTGTATCGAGTCATAATGAAGTTTTGCAGGATTTTCCAGGAAATAGGACCAAGTTTTTCCAGAAATTTTCTGAAAACTTAACACAAGAATTCTTGCAGGTCACTTCTGACAGCGTCATGAGCTTGCTCTTAACGGCGTCACGGGTAAAAATCTGGAAATTTTACCGGTTTTGTTTTTCTAACGGAGTCTTAAAGTTTTTGCTGAATTATTAAGTTTTATAATCTCCAGGAAATCTGCAAACTTCATTCCACAAGCATTATATCTTATTTTGTTTTCTAGGATTTAGTAACTTATGCAGATTGCCGCCGATTTTATGCGAGGTTGCCTTGTCTGTTTTCTCAGGATTTATAGGTTATGTATGACAAAAAGATGATTATTTTTCTGGAAGGGAAGCTTTGATTGTTCATTTTCTTGGAGGAAGATTTAACCTGGCCACCTTATTATCCATACCGAGTGAATCAGGGGAGTATTTGATTTCATTTGTTTTACTTATTTCACTTTTACATTCTTTACTTGAACATTGGGGACAATGTTCATCTTAAGTGTAAGGGGAGGGTAAAATGATGATACCTTACAAATACACTTTCGCTTGAGTTTATTTGTTTAATAGTAGATGTGTAATAAAACTATGAGAAATACTTGTTAGTGCAATTTTAGCGCCAAATATAAAATGTTTTACAACATTTAGGAGTGAAACTTTAGCCATAGCAAGCGTCTCATGGATAGGAGATTGTATGACTAGCACATAACCGTATCATTCAGAAAAATTTTCCACCCAAATATGTGAGGTTCGCCTTTAGATTTGATAGGAAAAGCATTTACTATTAGTGCTTATGAGTGTACCAGTAGCATTTAGATTCTAGAACTTGCGTTAGTGATGCATCCCGAGACCGCTAGTGAGACTACATTCATGTAGTAAGGATTTACTACATGATAAGAGGCATTAGGATCACCCTTGTGTTAAACCCGTATCATAATTACTTGACCATTTAAGTCATATTACTTGGCTAGTTAAGTCAACTAATTTTTTCCACACCCTTAGCGTTGTACTCATTTTTAGTACACGAAACCCCTAGTACACCCCTCCGAGCCTATCTTTTCATTTCTAACTTTAAGCATTTTACTTAAAGGAAGAATTTGTTACACCCCACTTAAATGTACACCCAAATCGCTTTAGCCTTCCGTGTATGCGCTCATTTTTAGTGCATTATTGTTATTTGTTAAACCCTAAGTTAATTATCTAATTGATTACATGGTTGCTAAGTCGAGTCATATCCTTGTACATATTGTTTTGGGACGATTGGGACTCATGGGTAAAGTACTTATTTTATGGAGTAATGGGGAAGAACATCATTTATTACCCCCATATGTACGTTAATCTTAAAAGTACTCCAAGTGTTTTGATTTTCTTAATTCGAGTCATTAGATTAGTTTATTTTAAAGTATGTAAAGATTCAAGTGTAAGGGGAATTTTCATTCCCTATGATGTATTATTTTGGATGGTAGGCTAAGAGTGTATGCAAAAAAAAAAAAAAAAAAAAAAAAAAAAAAAAAAAAAAAAATCGAAAAAATCAAGAAAAAGAAAAAATTAATAGAAAAAGAAAAAGAGAAAAAACATACGGACTACCATCCCTTTTTATTCTATGTTCATTTTATGTTTTTGTTATTTTTTATTTATTAGCTTAAGTCGAGTCGAGTCTTGGCTTAGCAACGCCATATTGTACATATAATTAACCAAGATTGTTAACTCGCCACCAGTAAAGACTGCCTATATCCAACAAAACCGTGTATTTCATATCCCTACACCTAATGTTACAACCTTTTAAAAGACCTCTTTAATAGTTTATCCTAGGTGCTTACGCCATGTGATGGAGGTTTGATCCTTTCCCAAGCCTATGGTAATCTATTTTGCTATGACAGGTAGTGAGAGATATCTTCCATTTCCATATTGTAATTTATACTTTATTACACCCGAGAGATGTGAGTATCTAAACACTATTTGTGAGGTGCTAGTGTATGACCTCCGTGCTTGTCTTTGGTCTTTAGTGGAACGATTATTTGTTGTAATTACTTTTATATTAGTGTTAAATGACCCCTAACTTGTATTTTGATTAGAATAAAAGCGCATTTGCTTGAGGACAAGCAAATCTCAAGTGTAAGGGTATATGATGAGGCGAAAAATGAACCACTTTTAGGGGGTCATTTAAGCCCGGAATTGAATTTATTTGATCAAATATTGCCCTAATTCGTTCCTTTTGTGATTTTAGGTACTTTGGGAGTGAAATCTGGAAAAGGAAGCAATTCGGACGTTTTTGGAGCATAAAAGTGAAGAAAACGCCAAAGACTTAATTTTCCATGCTGGAAACAGTGTATGACGGCGTCAAGAAGACAATCCTGACGGCGTCAAGAGTAAAGACCATGACGACCCAGTACAAAAATGAAGGCGTCACAAGTAGAGCGTCAAGAGTTAATTGTGTGACGGCCTGCAAAAGTGGACTACATGACGGCGTCAGATGTAGATCAAGGCAGTCCGAGGATTATTTTGGCGGCGAGATGACGGCATCACCCGTTTGTTCTTGACGCCATCAGCCTCTAATATCTATATATAGTTTTCTAATTTTCATTCATTAAGAGGAACAAGTTTGGAGAAACCCTAAGGCCGAACCATATACGTATTTTACAGCTTTTTCAAGGGTTTTCAGCCCTTGAACCCTTACATGTGCTATTGAGATAAGTATTCTTTTAATTCAATCAATATGTCTATGTGTTGGTTGTCTATATCTTGTGCTTGTCTTGATTCCATCATGTTAGGCTAGATCTATCTTTTGTTTGCTTGGATCTAATGAAACCTAGATGTTGATTATGTGTTGATTACTTGTTTATGGTTGTATTGGATGAATGATTTCAATGTTAAGCTTAAGAAAACTGGCAGATCTCCAAATGGTAACATGCTTGAACGTCTTAGGAAACATGAACCGATGTGTACTAGGTTTTATTGGTTGTATTTAATGCATGAGTAAATTCTAATGATCCCATGTTAGGAGCTTCTTAGCCGGCTCGACATAGGAGTGAAGTAGGCACTCATAGGATTGGGGAGTTAAGTACGCCACCCCATGAATGGTATTAAGGAATACAATCCGTCATCCACGCAACTATAACAAGTAATTAACGTGTAAAAGATATCTAGGGAGTAGTGAAATCTAAGTAAACTCATTTCTCCACTTATTGCTCACAACCTTAGTTTAAATTAGTTTTAATTTCATTTTTAGTATTTTATTTTGATTGCATCTTAGTATTGGGTTAGTTGATTAGCAACTAATTCCGCCCAAATCCTTCAAACCCGAGATATTTACTTGCTTTCTAAAAAATATAAAAATACAAAAAGAATCATCCATCATCTCTAGATCTAGTATTTAGGTTTTCGAATCCTAGCGACACTATTCCTAGCTGAACGATCAATCCCCCCGGTACTTGTCATTATACTATACTACATCGATCAGGTACACTGCCTGGTGGGGGTTGTAAGCTTCTAAAGATCCCTTGAGAGGTAAAGCCTGGTGCAATCCCTACGCATCATCCACATTAGGATGGTTAACCCTTGAATGCTTAGTTTGAGGGGAGGCATATGCCTTTGGGGAGGATGAATGTTGTATATTATGTAACTAGTTATGATTTTATTCACTAACTTTGTTTTGCAGGTTTAATTTTTGTATAATCTAACCATTATTTGTTTGAAGTTTGTTTTTGTGTGTTCCGTCATGTGTGTTTAGTTTGCAGGCAAGTGTATCTGCTGTTGGACAGAGTACATCTGAGTTTCTGCTGATTACTTTGATACCTATCAGTAGAATTGAAGAAAACAGAAACAAGAAATTTTATTCATTGTGGATATAACTACAAGCAGGTTTTCAAATCTTACAAACAAGACCAACACAAAAACCATCAAACTAACCAACCACAAAAGATACCTACCCAACAATCTACCCACCCAACCTACTACTCCATCTTCCTATTCCCCTTGTCCTTGTCCTTGGGGTCAGGAATTTTCTTGTGGACCCCTCTGGCCTGCATATCTTTGTCCCACACTCTTGGACAAGAAAGCCCTAGCACAACCTTCAGTGGCCCTGGACGCTTTTGGGATGCACGAGGCTCCTCGGGGATTGGGATCCTACTCATTCCAGCTACAACCCTCTCCATCTCACTAGTGAGAAACGCAAAGACTAGTGTGAGTGATGTTCTCATCATCCTCCTCAAAAGAAGCTAGAGATGGCTTGACCTCAGAAGGTCCCTCATCACTTGGAGGAAGGGATGGAAAGTATTGGCCAAGTGGTACATTAGGGTTAAAATGAGGCATTTGATCCTCAGGTGGAAAGTAAGATAACCAGTGTGGTTCATTTGGATGGACAGAAGATTCTGATGATGAATCGGAGAAAATGATATTTGGTGTATTTGGGTATTGAGAGTGTTTGATGTGGGTGATTTGTGATTTGAGGGTATTTTATAGCACTGATTTAGAGTTAATGGGAATTAATGCAACTAAATGCGAGTTGGTTGGATAGTAAGAATATTAGATTTTTACTGATTATCACGTTGATCTTAAAGAAGATATTTTACTGTGAAGAAGTTTCTACTGATGGGTGTTTCTGCGGATTGACTGATTGCTACTGATTGACTTTCAATCCTGCTGAAGGGGATTATTTGTTGACCACGGTCAATAATTTGGAATTCTGTGGATTGACCAAAGGTTTTTGTTGTTTGACTTCTGGTTACTGCTAATAAGGTTAATTTGGGTTTTTATTTCGGGAAGTTATTAAAAGTCAAAATTGGTCAAAGATTCATCCCACGATTTTTGCCAATTACCATCCACGTTTGGAAACTACTACATATAACCTAAACGTGTACATCCCACGCCCAAAATAGCTGATTCCCTCTCGTTAAATTTCAAACCCATTGATTGAGGCTAAATAGTCAACCTAAATTAACCAAGTGATTGGTCAATAAGGTCAAACTACCTAGGTCAATCCTTTCGGATAATATAGGGTATTACCGGGTCTTTATGTCCCGACGAGGTGTGAATGGTATTTGAACGGGCTTGTGATCGGGTGATTTTCACAGGAAAGGGTTATGATGATTATACTACTGATTTTTAGCTGAAAATGATACAAATAATTAATATGGACAAAAAATGAAAAACCAGATAAGTGAAAACATTTTAAAACTTAAAAGGTACGTTTAAGTTTAAATAAGCGTCAACGTACCAAATAAATAGTGAAAACTGAAATATGAAAACCCTCAGGGGGTGAAAATAACTTTTTTACAAACTAAGGATGAAAGAAAATTTTTAGAAAAAGAAAATGAATTTTTACACTAATTAATTATTTAATATTAATTAAATACTATTTAATACTAATTATAAATATTTAAATAACTTAAATACAATATAATATTATTTTAATACTAGAAAAGTGAAAATTAAATTTCTAAAATTATAAAATAACTAAAAACAAATTTTAAACTTAAAAATATATTTTTTTGTCTTTTTGTGGATTTTATATTAATTAATTACTAATTTAATATTAATTACCTAATTAAACTAATCAAAATTAGTAAAAATACTAAAAAGACTTAGAAAATTGAGAAAAAATTTATAAAACTAATTAACTATCACATGAATCCTAGAAAAATATAAAAAGTTTACATTATGTATTTTTAAATTATTTTACTAATTATTATCCTAATTATTAATTAATTACTACTTAAATAGTTAAATTATAAAAAATAGAAAATGAACAGTAAAAATTATAGAAAAATTCATAAAAGTAATTTATATTATATAAAAGCTAGGAAAAATATAAAAACTAGGTAGTGCTTAATAAATACTAATTTTGCTATTTAATACTTAAATATTAATTAATAATCAATAAAAATAATATTAAATCTAATAAATACTAAATGACAATATAAAATTCTGGAAAAATTTCTAAAAATTCTTTAATATAAAAGAAAATTAATAAAAATATAAAAATGCAAATTACTTCATAAAAAGCTAAAAAGGAAAATTAAAAAGATAAATAATATTAAATAGAAGCTATCACTTAAATTTATTTTGGATTTTTCTGGTTTTTCTTTTGGAAAACTATTTTATACCTAAAAACTAAGAACTTTTGTGAAAACAACTTTTCTAGAACTTAAAAATAAGCAATATAGACATAAAAGCTAAAACAGTTGACTTTTGTTGACTAAAGATGGAAATAAGCTTATGTGGGGTCCACAGGGGCATATTATGGTCTAAACTAGCTAGGTGGAGTGAAATAAGCAAGAAAAAACAAGAGGGTACCACTGATAAGCAAATAAGCACAAAAATAAACACTTAAAACCTTGTTTGCACACAGAAAATGGGACAGACTTTGATAGCCAAAATATGTGGGTCCAGTGAGCTTAAGCTCAAAACTTTGTTTGAACTAGCTAGAGGGACAGGTGGGGAGTACTAGGAACTAAAGATTACATAGTGGGACCCACAGAAGTTGGGTGTGTTGTTGTGCAGTAGGGGAGGGCAGTGGCCTGCAGCCCTGTTCACAAGCTTAATTAAGCTACTAAAAAACTTCTGAAAATTAAGCCAAGCTAGATTCCTGAAGTTTAGATGGGATACTATAACATGTAAAAAGCTCAGGGCCTGAATCCAAACACAAAAATCACAACAATTCCTTGAAAATCTGTGATTTTGCCTAGAAGTCAATTTTTGACTTTTTACATGAACATGAAACTTTGACTATTATGAGATTTGATTCCTTCTAATGGACTAAAAATGATGTTTAATGTTATAATAAGGCTAAATTAGGCTAAAGGGTCAACTTTTAAACTAAAATGGGTGGATTTGGGATCAAAAAATCCCAACAGTTAACTGTAGGGTGGGTTGATAGGTGGTTTTGACTTTTTTTTTTAAAGAACACTAGATTTTATGTCTTACCTGAGTTATTTTGACCTAATCCAACTTGTATCAATAAACAATAACCATAGTAACATACCTTAACGCACTTAAACATATTTAACCAAACACCCCTATACCACTACTATATTTGAGTTTTAAGATGCAAATGCTGAAGTGAGGTTATCCTACTGACACTAATGACTTATATATGCTATATAAGACCTATAATGATAGAATAACTAGTACAGAATTAGCAAATGAATAATCAAACCATTATAACTAGTATTTTTAGATATTTAAAGGTTTTTGATGAAAACTCAAATCCAACAAGACTTAAACTAAAGATAGCAACTAATAAGCAATAATGAACTGAGATAAGCAATTAGGAATAGAAAATAATCAGAGCATAGTAGATGAATAAGCAATGCAACAGTTTCAAGCTCAAAAAAAAGAGAACAAGGCTTACAAGAGGAACTGTGGGGCTTCAAAGCCAAGTATACAAGAACCAAAACCTGTCCTAAAACCTCCCTTGAGGTCTACAACCAAGTTCCATCCATATTTGATGTTGCTTCCAGCTTTCTTCATCCTCCACAGTAATTTTTGAATTATGAACTATTTAATTGGTATTTTTATGAATTTTTGATTTTTTTAAACAAAACTGATTTAAATGAATACAGGAGTTTACAAAAGCTTATCAGAGACTTAAATGAGCTTATAGGATCATTAAACAGCAGCTTGTCACAACATTAGAACTAAATGAGATTTTAAGTTAAAAATGCTAAAAACTGAATCAAACTGAGAAAGCTGAAATTGGTTATTGAAATGAGTTCAGATTACAATGAAACATTAAAATTACAACTATGAGATTAATTAATTAGAATACTAGGATTTAGAAAATTTACTAATACGACATCCTAATCTACACTACAACTACTGTCTATGTTAGGTGCCCATATAGATGTTACACAAGTAAGAATGAGATAGATATAAGGATTGGTTGATTATATGATATATGAAAAGTAAAAGTGCAAGAGTTTCATTAAGATCACAAAATAACCAACAAAATAAAATGTAACCATACATGGGTATTTATAGGAGAGGATGCTAGGGCAACATATCTAGATCCTTCCTTTGTTTCAACGTGGGCTATTGAAGCCTTATGGGATTTTAGAACTTGCCCATTAACTTAAACATAAACATAAATATTTCTAAAGCAACCTAGCACAAAATGTAATGACCGAGTCTTGAATAAATATAAAAGTATGTTCCCAACAATCTCCCCCTAAGGGTCGGTCATCACGGTTGCTGGACGTCTTCGTCTTTGTCTTTGACTTTTGACTTGTATAACTTTTGACGTCTTCAAAAAATTGTTGTTAGATGAAGGTACTTTGCTCTTAGACTTTGTTCTTTGGTGATGATGTAGTGATTGTGTAGTCATCTGCCTTTCATCACTTCATCGTCTTTGGTGGTTGTCCGCCATTCCAACATGCTCATACATCTTTGGACTTTGACTTTCAAGTGCACGAAGTTCCTTTACATTCACATTGATCTTTGGTCTTTATACTATGTAGATTCTTCTTTTTGGCGTAGAATCTATCTTTGAACTTTGTGGTGCTTAGATCTTTGGGGGAGCTTTCCAAGACTTCAAGATGTATGCATGAGCATGCTGGAATCTACCATCATGGATGTGATATGTACATGTAGGTAAACAGTTAGCAATAATCAACTGGTACTTACAGATAAGGAATTAGAGATCGTCAACAGCATATTGTGAAGACTCCTTCTAACCCTTATCAAGGCCGTTCCCATGTCAGATACTCCCGAGGGAGCTTACAAGACCTACTTAGTAGCTCAATGACTGGGTGAGTCGCTGGGGATCACTCCACGACTGTAGACGGCTATGGAACAACCGCGAACACTAAGCGTAACCCGTGAAGGGTTACCAAAGTGACCTGCTGTCAGGGCTGTTTGATGTTGACCCTGGCAGGAATTTCCGTTCAATCATTGAGAAATACTTTTGTAATTCTCTCATAAACGTTCTCGGCAGATTGCTAAGATCTGCGAAGGACTCGATAATTTACAGCTGGTGTCCATTGATGTAGAACACCAGTTGTAGAAATACTAACTGTTCCTAAGAGATCTTTGATGTATCTCATGGCTCTAGACTCGATAAGGGCATACTTAGGTTTCCTATGCCGAGACTAGGGAATGGTCTCCTGCTTCAATATCAACCATCTCTAAGAGATAAGTCGATAGATTACACTAGTTCCCCGTGAGAATGAAACAAGTTCTTTTAAGAGAACTTGAGTGGTTAAGAAGGTTTAGTGCATTGCGTCACTGGGTCCATGACGACTTTATCTTCAATACCGGTGTTGCCTTAGTAACAACCAGTAGCATACGAATTGAACCCGGTGTCTGCCCTAAGGTTGAACATATGGAGGGCTATTTCTTTTCACCCTTTTCCTTACTTTTCTTTTTAATTCTTCAACTCCTTCTTTCCCTTTTCATTCTTTTCTCCTTTTTTCGTATCATACCTAAGGACTTCTAATTCTAACTATTGGTGATGTCCTTGGGTAGATCCCTCCGGCTCTGGCAGATCATAGGATGGTTTTTCCTATCTTAATCACCTTATAACTCCATGATTATCCTATGTTTGCCATGAAATCCTTTATTGAAAATCTCTCAAAGTGTTTGTGATCATCAAATATTTTGGTTAACACTTTGAGAGTTTTGTGTTTACTTTTGAACGGCTCCCCCTTCACATGTGATCATAAGTAATTAATAAATTTGCACATGCGGGAGGAGCAAGCACTTTTTGAATTGATCCACTTTCAGTGAACAAGACGGATTCGATACACGCTTACATCACTAGTTAGACTAGCTTGAAGTTATTACCCGGCCTGGTCAAGTCCACAGAAAATTTCTCAAGACGGTACATTTCTATTAAGAAAAATCCTTTTCGAGACACGCTTACGTGACTAGTTAGAGAGTTCCATTGTCAGATTTTAGGTGACAACTAGCTCTAGTAACTAACTTGATGTTATTACCTGATGAGGTGAAAAAAGAACCGTTTTTAAGGGGTCATTTAAGCCCGAAGTTGAGATTATTTGATCAAATATTGCCCTAAATCGTTCCTTTTGTCATTTTAGGTACTTTTGGAGTGAAATCTGGAAAAGGAAGCATTTTTGACGTTTTTGGAGCATAAAAGTGTAGAAAACGGCAAAGTCTTAATTTTCCTTGCTGGAAACAGTACCTGACGGCGTCACATGTTCCATAATGACGGTGTCAATAGTAATACAAGTGGTGGATGTGGACAATACACGTGACGATCCAGAGAGTTTTGTGCATTGGAGATGACGGCGTCACCTAAGGCCGTCATGGTCCAAGTATTAGTGACGGCCCAGAAGAAATTTACACATGACGGCGTCAAAAGTGGATCTAGGCAATCCGATTTCATTATAGGCGGCGAGTTGACGGTGTCACATGTTTACATATGACGCCGTCACCCTGTATTATCTATATATAGTTTTCCAAATTTCATTCATTGGTGTGCAACTTTGAGGGAAAAACCCTAGGCCCATTTTCACTTTGAAACTTTCATGTTCAATTTGAGATAAGTAATCTTTCAATTCAATCAATATGTCTATGTGTTGTTTGAATATATCTTACGCTTGTCTTCAATTTAACATGCTAGGCTAGATTTCATTTGTGTTTGCTTAGATGTAGTGCAACCTAGATGTTAATTATGGGTTGATTGTTTGTTTATAGTTGTTACGGATGATTGTATTCGATGTTAGGCTTAAGAAAACTGGCAGACTTCCATTGGTAACATGCTTGAACGTCTTAAGAAACATGATCAGAGGTGTACTATGACTTTTGGTTGTATTTAATGCGTAGGAGAATTCTAATGATCCCACGTTTGGAGCTTCTAACGGCTCGACATAGGAGTGAAGTAGGATCCTATAGAGTTAGGGAATATTGTACACGGCCCTACGACTAGTATTAAAGAATATGACCCGTCATCCATGCAATTGTAACAAGCTATCAACCTGTAAAAGATATCTAGTGAGCAATGAAACCTAAGTAAACATAACTTTCCCCATCATTGTTTACACCAAATTAGTATAATTAGTTTCATTTCATTTTTGTTATTTTATTTTGATTGCATCTTTAGTTATTGGGTTAGTTGGCTAGCAACTAATTCCGCCCACTCTTCCAAAAACCGAGATTTTACTTGCTTTTATAAAACATAAAAATACAAAAAGAATCATCCCTCATCTTTAGACTTAGTTTAGGAGACTTTCTAATCCTAGCGACACTATTCCTTAGTTGAACGATCAATCCCCCAGTACTTGTCACTATACTATACTACAACGATCAGGTACACTGCCTGGTGGGGGTTGTAAGCTTCTCGAGATCCCTCGAGAGGTAAAGCCTGGTGCAATTCCCACGTATCATTACCCGTCAAGGATAAGTCTTTTCGAGATTACTAATTTTCATTTTTCATCAATTCCTGGGTCAATTCTGAGTCTAGCTCGCACAAGATACAACTTTTAGCTTTTTGACCACTTATATTTTAACCACTTTACATTTTCTCCCCCTCACAAATAGCATACGAAATGATGTTTTTGATGATCTTTTTAGATTAAAATATGCCTTTTTGAGTCTTATGGGGAGATTCACCAAGAACTTTTAACTTTTAAGAACAAAGTAGTTTTGTTTGACAAATGCTCCCCCTCAACAAGTGATTAGGTCTTATTGAGGTGAAATACTTGTCCTTTTGAGCAGAATTATGAAAATCATAAAACATTTGATTAATTCTACTCAAAAGTAAGAAGTCTTCGCTCCTTATATTAGGATTGAGGCACTGATGCGTACCTCAGGGTCCTTTCTTTACAAGTTCGTGTTGTACCTGTAATGCGTGCACAAGCCATTATGAATGTAAATAATGACAAATCAAATCAAGATCTTACAAACATCTACCATTCGGGTCTCTGAAATGTCAACACTGGAAATCCTTGTCTTCCTCCCACATAGCTTTCAAATCTCCTTATATGATCCCTACGCTTCAGCCGGTTCTCAATCCTTGTAATGAACCTACGAGCTTGCCTGGCTTCATCGGTATTCCACCTTTTGGACTTGTACAGTGCAAGGTCATTAAGTCGGCTTTTGATTCCATCTCTAACAAACTTCGGTGTTTCATCACAGAACTTGTGGATTTCATCATATACCATGAAGCAGTTGCGTCGGTTGACACTGAGGTAGGTGAATCCGAATGCTGGCTGCTTGATCAAGGTGTATTGAGATAAGTGTTGAAGGTTGGGGACATTGTAAAGGTTTGGTTTTGTGAGATTCAATTTCTTTTGGTAACTTTCTACTCCTAGTTGAAGATCTTCAACTCGTTCTTTGATGACGATGTGTTGCATGAAGATGAGAAGAGCTGTGATGAAGGCAAGTTGCACTTCTTTAGGTAGGTTGCACAGCTTCCCTTGGACTTTGAGTAGATACATGTCTTCGATGTCATTGAGGAGCAGTCGTGGAAAGTCTGACATGGAGATCACATACTCTTGTTCATCTAATCGCTTGAGAACGGTCTTTTGAAGGAAGGAGTAGCCAAAGTGTGTCATGGTGGAGATGAATTGGATGGAGACAATCTTCAAGTCACTCATTAGCTCACCCATCGTTTGACTTAATTTGCTGCTTCGGTAGAATTGTGCACGGTCGGTGAATCCCGTAAAGTGCATTTCTGTCATATGGCACGATTTTATCACTAAACAACATTGTAGCATCTTCTTAAATTGCGTTGTTCAAGTACCGAGCAGCGGGAATGGAAAGAGTGAGTGATGTTGCAAACTCGGTGTTGAAGAAGTACATGAAAGGTATCTTTGGTTCCTTCGGCTTTCCAACCATCGGCAGTGGTTTAGACCAGTCGGTGATATATGGTGCTTCCTTCCTTGTGACTGGATCGATGTGAGATTCAGGATTGATCCAGTCAATATTGCTTGACATAGCTCGAGCAATGTTTTCAAGGTGATATTCAAGCTCAATTGAGTTGGCAGACCGATCTTTCAGCAGATTAAAAGCATCATTCTTGATTCTTCTTAATTCCTTCTTGTTCATCTTTTTCATATGAAATTTTCGTTTAATCAACTGAGCGTATTCCACTGTTCGACCATCGAGAGGTACTTGATTGTCGGCAAGTAGTGGTTGAGAATTAATCAGTTTGTCAAACCAGGAGTATTCGGCAGTTGTGTCTTTGTCAAGCCATTTGAGAATCTTTTTCGGTCTTGGTGGTTCATAGTCTTTCGATGTAGATTCTTGCTTGTGATGAGGCTGTTTCTTCTTCTTCTTCTCCGGTTTGGTGGAAGGTTAAGGTGCAGGGATGTCATCTTGCTGTACAAAGTCGTCTGCTCCTGTATACTCGAAATGATCGTGAGCCTTTGGGCCTGAGCCGGATGCCTTTGGTTGTTGAGTTGACGTTGTTGTTGTTGGAGGAATGACAGATTCTTTGTGTTGAGATGAAGGTCCTTCGGCTTTCTTATGCTTCTTTGCCTGAGAGTTAGGATCTTTGTCTTCATCATCTCTTTGACGCTTCAACTTGTCGGCTTCAGTGCTGCACGATTCCTTGGACATCTTGACTTGTAGAGCTTCCCAGACTTTAATTTCATCAGGTGTCATGGTGACCTTACTTGCCAATTTGTTGAAGAGCTGAGTCTCTAATTCTTCCAATGACATCTCTTATTATGGCAAAGGTGATTTGTCAGCTCGGAGAGTGAATGAAGTAGTTCTGATCACTTTCTTGACTGCTTGTTCGGCTATCTTGGTGAGTTCATCTCTCATCGGCTTCAGCAACTCTTTCAACTCTGTAATTAAGTGTTGTTCCATATACTGATTTGCTTGAGCAGCCAATGTAGCTTCCATGTCTTCTTGAACATCTTTTGCTAAGAAGGCATCCACTTTGTCATGCATTTCCTGAACATTAGTCATTTGCTTTGTCAATTCAGCAACTTGACTAGCTAGTGATTCAACTTTAACTTCTAGTTTGCTGCGCTTCTTTTTACGAACTCTCTTTACCGCCTTCTTTATCAACTTAGATGCAGCTGAGGCTTCAAGACTTGAAGATTTCTTGATTGATTCGTCAGGTTTTGGTTGTGATGCTGGAGGTGATGATTGAGAAGATTCAATGTAGGTGGAGGTATCTTTATCATCTCCTGTTGTTGATTCGGGTTTGTCTTTGGGCTCTTATTTCTCTTCAGTCACTCTGTCTGCTTCAGCCTTTAATCTCTGCTCTTCTGCTAGCTTATCTGCTTCTTCTTTTAGCCTTAGTTCTTCTGCTAGTCTGGCTTCTTCTTCTGTTCTTTTTCTTGTTTCTTCTTGCAACCTTAATTCTTCAGCAAGTTTTTCTGTCTCTTCAGCTTTCTTGCTTTCTTCCATTCTTATTGCTTCTTCCAGTTTGGCTTGTTCTTCTTCCTCAAGCTTTGCCTCTTCAGCTTCTTGCTTTCTTTTAAGTTCTTCCTCTTGAGACTTTTCTCTTTTCTCCATTTCTTCCATGGTCATAAGGTGTGGAAAATCTGTATCCATATGGTCCTCCTCATCATCTTCTTCCCTTTCTGAAGCATTTTGCATTTCTACGTCTTCAGGTGATACTGTGGGAGTTTCGTAGACGATCATTTCAGTATTGGTTCCTGTTTCCTGAGTTTGACAAACTGGAGTGGACTCAGGAATACTGCTAGATCCACCAGCCTCGCTTGGTTGAGTGAAGAGAGGTGGTGGAGGTTGATCAGCTTGGAAGTAGTCGATTTTGCTGTAGAGGATACCCAACTTGAAAGCTCTTTCATTCTCTTCTTCCACAGACCGACCAAGGTTAGTATGAGCCTCTTCTTGTCTTTCTTGCTCTTCAGTCATGGGTTTCTTTAGCTTTTCACCCTTTAACCGCTCTTCTTCCAATCTTGCATCTTCTTCGATCAATGGTCTTTGGATGAAGGTAGTTTTTTTTTCTGCTGCTTCAACAAATTCATCGATGTCTCTGTCCCAATCTTCCATAGTCATGTCTCGATCTTCATCCTGTTTGCTGCTTGAATAAGCTTCCTGATAAACTGGACCGCTATCGGATTCAGTATCTGAATCAGATGATTGTGGAGAAGATGGTGGTGTGGGTGCAGGAACTGCTTCAGGAACTGGTTTCATGACTGGTATTCTGATCTTCAGTGATCACTTGTGAGGCTTTTGAGCAGATTTGGTTGAACTTTCGGAGCTGCTAGACTTGCCACCTTTCTTTCCCTTTTCTGCATAAAAGAAGGGAGAGGAACTTCGTCTAAGAACCCTACTTTGTCTTCCTTGAGAGCTTGAACAAAATACTTGTAGTTCTTGCAATTCTTTACTTTAGCATTCAGAAGACATGTGGGAAGTTCCATTCCTTGCTTTCGTGTACTGGTGTCAAGTCTCTTAATCTGCTTGAGAGTGGGCTCATTTCTGAATGTGTGCTTGTCTTCATCATCCAGTCTTGGAGGAATGTCATCATACTCATGGAGAAAGCTTTGAATTAATAACTTGGTGAAACGAACAAATGGAATCTTTGCAGACTTGTGTTGTATGTGCCAAACTATATCTTCCCAGATAATACTTGCAAAATCCACCAATTTGACATTAGCCATTGCCCAGAAGGTCAGGATCTGGATCAAACAACGGTTCATGTTGTTCTACATGATCATGTTTATCATTCTCAATAAGATCATCAAATGAAACAACTGTGTCATCATCAAATATAACAACTGTGTTCATTTGTTCATCTTCTTGAGAAGATAAAGATGAGTCAGATGGAACAACATGCCCCTTATCTGATTCAGAAGCAGAGGGTGATGCTATTTCATGTATTAGGCAAGCATTAAGATCATGTACCTAAGACAAACCATCAGTGTCATACACTGGGCCTGAATCATTCATATGAAGTTCCTGCATGTTGGCCATAAGCATCACAGCTGCGTTAGCTTCCAGATCTTCCATGCCATAATCGTTGTACGCATTTGCCATGAGTTCTCCTACTCAGTGAAATGTCCTTCCTTGTCATCTTTAAGAGCCATCAGTAATGCTTGCTTGTGAAACTTACTGCCCCGAGTTCTCGGTTTTGGACATGTTGTAGCAATATGACCTTTCTCATTACAGTTGTAGCACCACACAGCATTCCCAGAGTTTGAGTTCCCAGTTTCAACAATTTCATTCCTTTCCTAAGTAGCACCGGAGTTGTTCCTGAACCCTCCATTGTTGTTAAACCTCTGTTCATTTCCAGAATTTCCCAAATAACCACATCCACCTGATCTTCCATAATTCCGATTCTGTATCTCAACCCTTCCATCTTGAATGACAGCTTGATTCCTAGTGTTTGATGAAGAGCGAAGACGGTTGTTTGTTTTGTTCGAGAATTTTCTGAAGGCACGAGCAATAAGAGCAAGTCCTTGATTCAACGTATTGAAGTCTTCATCTTCATCTTCATTGGAATTAGAGTAGTACATTGACTCACTGTTATCATAAGGAACAAGTTGATTAGATTGCGGTGAAGAATCATATGGGATCATCTGATTTGGAGTTGTAGGTTGTGGGTAGCTAAAGTAATTTTGTTCTCGAACATAAGCATGATTTGACATTGGAGGTGGAGCATGGTGATATTGAGCTACGAGTGCCAAAGAATTTGGTTTTGGTGGTGGTAAGTAACCTCCTCGAAGAGCACGATCTTTCTCCACTTCACGTTCATGGTGTTTCAGAAAATCATACAACAAACCATATGGTGCATCATGAAAATTTTTGGTTTGACTAACAAATGTCACATACTTTTGCCAATCCGGACCAAGACTACTAACGAATTTGGAATTCATTGCGATCCTTGGTACTGTAATTTTGTGTCGTTCCAAATCATTAACCACATTAGTGCAACGGTGATAGTAGGATTCAAGTGACTCCCCTGGTTCAATTGTGATGTTAGTGTATTCCATGTAGAGTTTTGATTCTATATCATCTTTGTTCAGTTGAGTGCCTTCCATTAGTAGATGAACATGTTCCCACATAGCTTTAGCCGTTTTCTGAGCATCAACACTATGATAGATTGGATTTGGAATTCCTTGAAGTATATAGATCATGGCATATTTATCAGCTTCACGATGAAGTTTCTGTTCTTCTGTGAGTAGAGATTCTGGAAGAGGTTTCTCTACAGGAGCACATGGAGGATCAGCAGATGGATCACCACCTTCAAGTCTGGTTGGCCACTGAAATGGTCCTTCAAGTATCAATTGTTTCAAGAATTTCCCGTGGGTTTCCTAAGTTCAATAAACCGTAAGAATCGACTTGCCCACTGAACATAGTTCCCAGGTGTAAGCATTGGAGGTGTATCAAGTGAGCCTGCCTCATGTCTGGATTGTTGAGTTGTAATAACTTCACACATCCGATCAAACCAGTGAGGTTGTTTGGACGAATACTGAATGGGTTGTTGTGACATTGGATATGGTTGTTGTTGAGGAATGATTTGATGTTGTTGAATCATGAGATATTGTTGTTGTAGATGAAACGGTTGTTGCTGAAAGTGTGATTGTGATGGTTGTTGATACGATTGTTGCTGACGGTATTGCTGTGGCTGATACTACTGATATTGTTGTTGCTGAGGATGAGAGAAGAAGTAACGTGGTGGTTGAGACATCTTAGAACACTTGTGTAATGTAAGATCTTGTAGAAGATTGAAATGCAAGTTCCTTTGGTTAAAACCACAATCCTTTAGCAAAGTTGAAAACTTACGCGTAACAATAAACTTATGCGTAGACTCAAATGTTATGCGTAAAGGGTGATTTTATACGTAAACAGTAAGTTTATGCGTAAGATTCTCCTTTACGCGTAAGTTTAAGCTTATGCGTAAGAATTTAAGTTTTGCGTAAGGTTAAAGAACCAAACAAATCTTTCAAACTTGTCCAAGCTTGAAAGATATCCTTAGTCGAAGTATTCCACTAACTTGTCCAAGCTAGGGAAGTACTGAGTCACCGTTGCACGAAGAGAAGACCGTTGAAGAAGCTTAAGAGTAGAATTTAGCAACTTACGCGTAAGATATAATCTTATGCGTAAGATCCAATCTTCAGCGTAGAAAGTGAAACTTAGGCGTAGGATTCTCAAGTTTTGCGTAGGAAAGGGTTTTTATGCTTAAACATAAGCGTAGGAAGTGGTTTTTTGCGTAGAAAAGGGGTTTTCAACCAAAACTTATGCGTAGAAAGTGATCTTACGCATAGAAAAAGGGTATTTTGCCAAAACTTATGCGTAAAAGTACCAAAAAGTATTGTTGACAGCTTTAAACTTGTACTATACGTAAAAGTTACGCGTAAGATGACCAGAAACTTGTAAAAATTTCAACTTTTAGAAGAAAAACACCTAGAAATAAGGTTCTATTGAGCAAATAACTTCACCAACACTTAGAAAACACTAAATATGAAGGATTTTGCTACCAAAAACTAGTTTTCTAAAATCAAAGAAGCTACAAAACTCAATAAACTAAGGGTAAAAGTACTAAAAAACTTTAAAAGATCAAAACTTTATGCAAAATCAAAGCTTCTAATCACTATAACAACCATAAAACTTATCCAAGCTTTAAGATTTAAGTGAGAGAAACAAAGAAAAAAACAAAAAATGAAGAAAAATAAGCCTAAACCCCAAGTTAACACCAAGAACCAACACTTCAATCTCTATTTGGCGAATGATACCACTTGTTAGGTGCCCATATAGATGTTACACAAGTAAGAATGAGATAGATATAAGGATTGGTTGATTATATGATATATGAAAAGTAAAAGTGCAAGAGTTTCATTAAGATAACAAAATAACCAACAAAATAAAATGTAACCATACATGGGTATTTATAGGAGAGGATGCTAGGGCAACATATCTAGATCCTTCCTTTGTTTCAACGTGGGCTATTGAAGCCTTATGGACTTTTACAACTTGCCCATTAACTTAAACATAAATATAAATATTACTAAAGCAACCTAGCACAAAATGTAATGACTGAGTCTTGAATAAATATAAAAGTATGTTCCCAACAGTCTACTTCATCCTCCTTCTCTTTCTTCTTTTAAGATGACTTCTAGGGCTTGTGTGACCCACTGGAACATTTCCCAGCTATAATATAGGCCATTGGATGATTGGAAGCAATCTTAGCCGTTTATGCTTTTTGGCAGGAAATTGGCTTTAAGCCAATTGGAGTTTGATAATGTGTGTAGGGGGTGGTGCATTAAATGCTCTTGGGAAGTGTATGGATGTTGTGGATTGGGCGGTGGAGCAGGTTCAAGTGGATGTGAAAATACCACCTTGGTATTGAAGCAGGGAAAGTGAGGAAGAGGGTGAACAGTGGAGGCAGTTTGGCAGGGTCAAACCATGTTTGACCAGGTTTTATTATAAAAACGGAAGTGGCTTAAAAGTTGGGCTTGGATATGGTGGATTGGATCAGGCTTATGGGTTTGTTTGGTTTGTATTTGGATTTGGTAGTTTAAGCTTAAAACCAAAAGGACCATTCATGTAATTTCAGATTTTTGAGGGTGTGATTTGACAACCTCTCAAACTTGGTTAAAGGGTTTTTTCTGCCAAGTATTAATAGTCCGAGGGTAAAAATTGAGATTTTTCACTTTTGGTCCTTCGGGGACTAAATCTGTTAATTGTTGAAACTTTGGGGACCATAATTGTAATTTCTTCAAACTTTCATTCCAAGGACCAATATTGACAATTTTTGATTTCCCAAGGACCAATGTTGACTTTCCATCTAAAATATTCCACCAAGGACCACTTCTGCCATTTCTGAAAGTTCAGGGGCCAATTTCGCCAATTGTGAAACTCTAGGGACTAAACTTGTAAACGTTTGAAAACTTTTCACCCAAAGATCATTTTTGATAACTTTTGACTTTTAAAAGACTTGGGTTGACTTTTCATTTAAAACAAATGCTCAGGGACTAATTTTGACAAGTTTTAAAAGATGGGGGACTGAAACTGCCAATTATGCAAACTTTGATTGTTTTTCATCTGTTTTTAATCATTTTGCATCTAAAATATATAAAACACAATTTTGGGATATTTTCTGTATTTTGATGCATTTCTAAGTGTTTTTAAATGTTTTTGCAGTTCAGATTGACAAAAAATGATGAGTATTTACACACTCATCACCCATCTCCCAAACTTCACAATTTCATCTCTTCTCTCAAATTTTCAAATGGCGGCATTACAATTCAAGAGTGATCACAACAAGGTTGCATTCCTTGAAAAGGTTGAGGGTCATGAAGTGTTTGACCCTATGGTGGATTTTTTACTCAGGTCCAAGATTCGTTTTGCTCTAACCCGTTACCCAACTCTGGTGTGTGAATCCCTTGAACAACAATTTTGGGCAACTTCTGAAACAAGAAATCATGAAGGTCATCCCATAGAGATTGTGGCTACCATATATAGTGTGGAGTATATTAGTGAGTATCATACCAATTATGATGAAATTCTTGATGGGATGTAGGATGTTGGATATAGACATGATAACTCAAAGGTGTGGCGCAAGAATGATTGGTGTGAAACAGTCAGATAATATCAACCAAGTTATGGTCAACAAGTCAAATAGCTTAGGCCAATACTCCGGTAAGTTTAGTGTTTCCCCGGATCGTTAGATCCCAACGAGGCGTGAAATCTGAAATAAAACGACTTCGAGATCAGGTGAATTGAACAGGAAAAGGGTTTAAGTGATTGCACTACTGAAATATAAGTGTGAATAGCTTTAATAAGCTATATCAACTAATACGTGAAATCAGATAAGTACAAGTGAAAAGGGATTGGAAAACGTAAACGTTTATTATTTAAACGTAAACAAAAACAACTTTAACTATAGTAGGAGTTTGCAAGCCTTAGGGGCTTAAATGCAAATTAAATAAACTTTAGAATCTTTATTTTATAATTATTAATTTATTTAAAATTTAATAAAACCTAAAAAATGTAAAAAAAAATATATAAGATATACGTTTATATTTAAGTAAACGTAAACGTATGAAATTTAAACGTGAATTCTGTAAAATACAACTTCCACAAATATGAAAATAATATTTTTGGAATTCTAAACTTATTAGAAAATTATTAGAAACTTTAAAATTATTTTTATAACTATTTAATTAATTATTATTATTTAATAACTATTTTTAATTAGTTAATAATTCACTAATAAATAGAAAAATGTAAAATAAGTCTAGAAATTCAAAATTAAAATTTTTAAAAGTCTAAAATATTATAAAACTTATTTTAGAATTAAAATTATATTTTTCACACTATTTATCTATTTATTATTAATTATTTATTATTTAATTATTATTTAATTATTATTTAACTAATTATATTGATTTAAATTATTATAAATACTAAAAAGACTTAGATAATTATGAAAAAATTTATATATCTAATTAACCATCACAGGAATCCTAAAAAATTATAAAAAGTTTATATTCTGTATTTTTAATCTAATTTACTAATTATTATTCTATTTATGAATAAATTATCAATTAAACTAATTATATTATTAAAAATAGAAAATGAACAGTATAAATCCTAGAAAAATTTATAAAATTGTTTTACCTTATATAAAAGCTATAAAAATTATAAAAACTAGGTGGTACTTTATAAAATATAATTATTCTATTTAATTCTTATTTATTAATTAATTATTAATTTAACTAATATTAATTCTAAATATTACCAAATGACAAAGGAAAATTCTGGAAAAATTTATAAAAATACTTTAAGATTATAGAGATTTATTAAAAATATAAAAATACAGAAGTGCTTATAAATAAGCTAAAAAGAAAATTAAATAGATAATTTCTATTAAATAGAAGGTATAACTATAATTAAGTTTGGTTTTTTTCTAGTTTTTCTTTTATAAAACTAATAAAATACTTAAAATAAGAAACTTTAATAAAGGAAAATAATTTATAAACTTAGAATAAGCACTAAGAGTGCTTATTACCCAAACAGTTTGACTTTTGTTGACTTGGTTAAGAAATAAGCTCAACTGAGCTTGTGTGGGGTCCACAAGAGTAAAAGTTTGTTTCTCTGAGTTGTATGAACAATATTAAACAAGATAATCACAAATAAGCAGCTTTAATAAGATACTAAACACAAATAAGCACTTAGCTTATTATGATTCTGAGACAGAATGGGGACAGCTTTTGGGAGCAAAACTAAGTGGGGTCCACAGGTCTAGAGGTCAAACTATTGGTCAACTTTCACTCCCTGGTAGGAGGGGGGTTGGGAGAACCTAAGTGTGTGGTGTGGGACCCACTGGGTGAGCCACAAATTACCACCAAAGTTGGGTGGGTGATATGGGGTCTGGTCTGAGCAGGTCACCTATAAGACCTCAATAAGCTATAAGCTGAGAAGCTGAGGTCTAAAATAAACCTTAAACTACAAAGATGATTAGTAAACTACTTAAGAAGCTATTTTATAACTAGTGGGACCCACATGTTAACCCTGAGTAGGTCTTAGCTTTTTGGAGTACAAAACATGAATGGGTCAGTTTGGTGGTGTGTAGACAGGCCAACAATTGGGTCAAATAAATTGAGCAATCAACAAGCCTAAGTCCAAAATAAGCTATAAGCTAAAAAGTTGAGCTGATAAGCTCAGTAAAAAGCCCAAGGGGCAAGTGTGGGGTCCACTGGATTAGCCAGAGGTGACCCAAGATGTTTGGTCAGACCTTGGTGCAGGGGAGGTAACTCTCCCTGCAGGCTACTTTTAGCTTGCACACAAGCTACAGAAAAATTCCCAAAAATGAGAAAATTGCTTATACTTGTAGTTAAACTGATAGACTTTAGTCCCAAGAAATTTCAAAGCTTAATATTCAACACAAAATTCAAATAAATTCTTGTAACTTTTGCAAAAATCTGAATTGTGCAATTTGACTTTTTGAGATTTATCACCTACTTTGACTAAAATGAAATTCTAATTACCCTAGATGATTGATTGTGTTATATTAACCTTAAAAGAGACCAAATTAAGCAATCTCAACAAGTTTTAAGCTGAATTCCAAACTATGCTTCTCTAAAACTCAAACAGTTAATCAGAATTAAATTAAAACCTTAGTTTTGACTTTCTTACTTAAAATTTACCTAAACAAATGTTTGACTGAGCTATATTATCCTTAGTGATAATGTCTAAACTATCCACTACCACAAATAACAACAAATACTCAGCAACACAGGTTAAGCCAAACACTCCTTAATGAGGACTATTATTGTGATTTCAAAGTAATGGGTGGAATTTAACCATGACACTTATTCCTGAGCTTGTAACATGATATATTGAAGCTATAAAAGCATATAAAACCAGCAATGAAAGCATGAAACAGATAGATCACAGGTTTACTTATATTGACTGAGAAAAGTATAAACTGAGCAACCTAGTATTTATATAAATAAGTAAGATATTTTAAATAACAATTTAGCTAAATAACAATAACTAAACAATAAAACAACAAGAATAATTATCAACCAAGAGATATACAGTAGTAAGCTAAAAAGAGATTTGAGCTTACAAATGGTAATGCAACTGAGAACAAGTGAACCAGGAACAAGAAACACACCTAATAGGTCTCCACAGACCCACTAAACCATATTTGCTCCAAAATTGCTCAGCTTGCACGTTCTTGCTTCATCTTCTTGATTTTTTTATTTTTCTCTTATTTAATTCTATTTTTTTTTTTTAGACTTAAACTGATTTTAAATAGTTTCTACTAGCTTATAGAAGCTATAAGGGAACCTATATGAGCTAATCAGTCCATCATAACAACCATAAACAAATTTAATTCAAATTGAGATTTTTGAATTTGAAATAAGCATAAACTGAATTCAAGTACATAAACTGGAATTGATTATTGAAAAGGGTTTGAAATACACTTAGAATACTGGAAATATACTTTGAAAGCTTAAAGATACACTGGAAAATGAAAAGCTTGGTTAATCGACATACATTACTAAAAATTAAACTAGGTAGTCTTCTTTGTTGCTTCTCTTCCCTTCTTTATAGATATCTTTGACTTCCAGGCTGGTTCTGAGCAAATCCCACTTGAGTTTTGATCTTTTTCATGACTTTTTGGCCTTCAAGATATTTTGGCGGGAAAACGGGGTTTGTCAGTTGAGGTAACTTGGAGCAATTTGAGACTAATTAAAGTTGTTTGGGTTTAGTGGTGACTAAGGGGGGACAAGGGGTGTGAGTTTTCAGAGTTGGTAGTGAGGTGGTGGATAGGTGGTATCAAAACCACCATGGTTTTGGCTGTGTGAGGTGGGAGAGGGAAAAGTGAACAGGGATGGTGGGTTTGACCGGGGGTTTAACCGGTTAATAATATTAAGGGGTGTGGACTGGGCTTATTTTGGGCCAAAGAAAAAGGAAAGGGGGTTGGGCTAGGTTAGTGTTTGGATTGGGTTTGTTTTTGGGGTTTATAATAAAACCAAGGGTCCGGTTTGGTTAAGGTTTACACAAGGACCACTTTTGTAATTTTTACAAAAATAGAGGGACTGATTTTGCACTTTTCCCAAAATTATTATAAGGACTATTTTTGTTATTTAGGAATAACCCAAGGACCAAAAGTGTAATTTTTCCATTTTTCAAATACCAGGGACCTTTTCTGCTAATTCGACAAACTCCAGGGACCAAACTTGTAATTTTCTGAAATTTGAAGGGTTTAACTTTTAATTTCTCAAAAGTTATCATAAGGACCAATTTTGCTATTTAAGAATAGTACAAGGCTTATTTTTCATTTTTTTCATTTACAAAACCTTAAGGACTATTTTTGACATTTTCCAAACTTGAGGGACTAAAGTTGCCATTTTGCAATTTTTAACTTTAAAAGACTATACTTGACAACTTATAAATCCCTAAGGACCTTTGATGATATATTTCATGTTTTTGATTTACCAGGGACTAGATTTGCCAATTTTTCAAAGTTTAGGGACTGAAACTGTAAATTATGTGAAATGTTTTGTTTTTCATCAGTTTTCAATCCTTTTGCATAAAAACACAATCCAGGGATATTTTATGTATTTTAAGGCATTCCTGTGTGTTTTTATATGTTTTTGCAGTTTAAATGTAACAGAAATGATGAGTATTTACACACTCATCAATCCCCCACACTAAACTATTGCTAGTCCCTAGCAATCTTTTGAGAAAAATTTAATGGATTTTTACTCTTTACCAAAAGCCATCACTTCTGGAGTAGCCAGGTGTAAGAACTGTGGCACACCTGATAACCGTGTGATTTTTAGCAAACCACCAGCTGTCAACGGATTTGATTTGTCTTTACCAAAAGCCGTTTGCTTCTGGACTAGCCAACTCTTGATGGAATAGTCAACATCTTGGTGAGCTGATTACCAATTATGGATTTTCCACTGCCTTTACCACAAGCCATAATCTTGCGGGCTAGCCAACTCATTCGCTTTTTAGGATATGGTGAGTTGAGGTACCATACAATTTTTGGCAAATTGCAAGCCATCAACGGTTTTGAGATATCTTTACCAAGAGCCGTTTGCTCCTGGATTAGCCAATCCTTATGTGGGTTAGACATGGCGGACTGATAACCATTTATTGCATTTCTAAGTGTGAAAAAACTTTAAATTTTGATCAAATGAGGGTGCTTGACGGAACATGTGTTTGAATTTGTGAGAATCCCCCCCCCCCCCCCCCCACACTTAGAAATGAATATTGCTCTCAATATTCAAAACACCGGGTGTTAAACCGATACTTAGAACGTAAGAAGGAAATATTAATAACCTTTATTTTAGGCTATTTACATCTTCTTTTTTTTTTTTTTTTTTTTTTTTTTTTTTTACATAAGATATATACATATATACAACATGTGGGGCATCTCCCCCACACTAGGGTAGTAGAAAAGAGAAAGAAATCAGAAATATGAGTGAAAACCCATATTGCTACTGTTTTTGATTACCGAGTCGCTAGCTTGACTCGACCTTGAATTTAATTGTCCATGAGGAAGCTACTGTTTTTGTTAACCGAGTCGCTAGCTTGACTCGACCCCGAATTTAATTGTCCTTGGGGAAAGTTTGGAGATCCGGGACAACCATGTTTGGTATGTCCTCTCCAAAGTAGTGTTTCACACGATGGCCATTTACTTTAAAACATGGACCGTCATTTTGAGATAACTCAAAGGCACCATATGGATAAACCTTAGTGATAGTAAATGGACCAGTCCAACGGGTTTTTAATTTACCCGAGAAGATCTTTAATCTAGAATTAAAAAGAAGTACTCGATCACCAACGTTAAAAACGCGGTTCTTTATTTTTGAGTTATGAATTCTCTTTGTTTTTTCTTTATAGATTAAAGAGTTCTCGTAAGCTTGATCACGTAGTTCATTTAATTCATTCATTTGAACTTTTCTGTGATCACCCGCAGTTTTGAGGTCAAAGTTGGCATGTTTCAATGCCCAGTAAGCTTTGTGCTCAAGTTCCATCGGTAGATGACATGTCTTTCCGTACACAAGCTTGTAAGGTGTACACCCAATTGGTGTTTTATAAGCTGTACGAAAAGCCCATAGTGCGTCATCTAATTTATCCGACCAGGCAGCACGGTTTTCACCAACAGTCCTCTCAAGTATCCTTTTGATACCACGGTTTGAAACCTCCACTTGCCCACTTGTTTGTGGGTGATACGCGGTAGAAAGACGGTGAGTTACACCATACTTTTGCATGACTTTATCAAATTTGTCATTGCAGAAATGCGTACCATGATCAGTTATGATAGCACGTGGAGTTCCAAAACGGGCAAAAAGAGATTTAAGGAATTTCACTACAACTCGGGCATCATTTGTGGGTAAAGCTTTTGCTTCAACCCACTTTGATAAATAATCAACAGCCACAAGTATGTACTTGTTTCCTCTAGATGATGGAAATGGCCCCATAAAGTCAATGCCCCAGATATCAAATATCTCACATACTTGAATAGCATTTTGTGGCATCTCATTTCTTTGTGAAATGTTTCCATGACGCTGACAAGCGTCACAGGTTTTAATGAGATCCTGGGCATCTTTATAAATTGTGGGCCAAAAGAATCCGGAATCAAACACCTTTTTGGCGGTGTAATTGGGACTATGATGTCCCCCAGTGGGTCCAGCATGGCAAGCCTTGAGAATTTCAGTGGCTTCCTGTCCATATACACACCGTCGGGTGACTTGATCCGCACAGATTTTGAATAAGTAGGGGTCATCCCAGAAGTAATGTTTAACATCTTTAAAGAATTTATTCTTCTGTTGGGTTAACATCCCTTTCACAACAAAGTTACCCGCATGGTAGTTTGCGAAGTCGGCAAACCATGGGGTAGTAGAATCTCCACAAAAAGCAACCGCATTGAGTGTTTCGAGAGGAAATGTTTCATTAATTTCCTTTTTCTCATACACATCTTGATGAGGGTTCTCTAATCGGGACAAATGATCAGCAGCCAGGTTCTCAGCTCCTTTTTTATCACTAATAATGATATCAAATTCCTAGAGGAGGAGAACCCAACGGAGCAATCTCGGCTTTGCATCTTGTTTTGCAAATAGATATTTAAGAGCTGAATGATCCGTATACACTACGCTTTTAGTCAAGATTAAGTACGTCTGAAATTTCTCAAAAGCATACACCACAGCTAATAATTCTTTTTCTGTAGTGGTGTAATGAGTTTGAGCTTCGTTCATAGTTTTGCTTGCGTAGTGGATAGGCTGAAAGTGTTTCGTTTTGCGTTGCCCCAAGACTGCACCGATAGCAAAATCACTTGCATCGCACATAAGCTCGAAGGGTAAATCCCAGTCGGGGGCAATAAGAATGGGTGCCTCAGTAAGCTTTTTCTTTAATGTTTCAAAAGCTTTGATACACTCTGGTGAGAAGATAAAAGGAGTATCCTTTTCAAGGAGATGAGTCATAGGCCGTGAGATTTTAGAAAAATCTTGTGTAAATCGACGATAGAAACTGGCATGACCCAAGAAACTCCTAATACCTTTGACGGTAGTAGGGTGAGGCAATTTTGCAATGACATCAACCTTAGCTCTGTCAACCTCAATCCCATTCTTGGAAATCTTATGGCCGAGGACAATGCCCTCTTTGACCATAAAGTGACTCTTTTCCCAATTTAGACATAGATTGGTGTCTTTACACCTATTCAACAATTTTTCTAAATTGGTGAGACATGTTTGGAATGAATCCCCAATGACCGAAAAGTCATCCATAAAGACCTCCATAGTTTTACCAATCATGTCGGTAAATATAGCCATCATGCACCTCTGGAACGTACCTGGAGCATTACATAAGCCAAAAGGCATACGTTTATAAGCAAAGGTTCCATAAGGGCATGTAAAGGTAGTCTTTTCTTGATCCGATGGATCAATGGGGATTTGGAAGTATCCTGAGAAACCATCAAGGAAACAATAGTACTCGTTTCCTGCTAATCTCTCAAGCATCTAGTCCATAAAGGGTAGCAGAAAGTGGTCTTTGCGGGTGGCGTCATTTAACATACGATAGTCAATGCAAACACGCCATCCGGTAACCAGCCGAGTTGGAATCGACTCATTTTCCTCATTAGTGACAACAGTAATGCCACCCTTTTTTGGGACGCAATGAATGGGACTAACCCATGGACTGTCAGAGATAGGGTAAATCAATCCTGCATCAAGAAGTTTAAGAACCTCTTGTTTAATCACATCATGGATTTTTGGATTTACCCTTCTTTGATGTTGCACTGCAGGCTTGAAGTCATCCTACATCAAGATTTTTTGTGTACAAAAATCTGGGTTAATACACTTAATATCGGAGAGTTTCCAAGCAATTGCTTGCTTGTGTGACTTCAGGACCTTTATGAGAGCAATCTTCTCCTCAACACTTAAACCTTTAGCAATAATGACGGGTAATTTATCATCACCCTCCAGGAATGTGTATTCAAGATGAGGAGGTAAGTCCTTGAGTTCGACCTCAGGAAAATCATCAGTTTTCTCAACATATTTGATTTCCTGATTATGAAGTTGTACGGGAGGGAGTGGAGGAGAATTGTCTTGGTTTAGCAATCTCTCAAGGAGAAGAATATCTCCCTCCAGATCAATCTCAGTGTTATCAATTCCCGATGGAACTGAATCACTTTTGAGAAAAGCCTCGACCTCTTCCAAAAGGAAATCACTTCCCTCAAACGGAGTGAGAGAAGGGGAAGAGTCGGAAATGATAGGTTCAGATGTTGGAGTGGCATCCCCACTCACAGAATTATGAGAATAACCAAGAAACTCTTGAGAGTACTCCTCTGAAGCAATGTCTATGATATCTATTTGATTAACTGCTTCAGAATCATAATTGGAGGAGTACCTCGAGGTTTGATCGAGGTTAAATGTAACAGCTTCATTACCCACACGCAGAGTGATTTCTTGCTCAAATACATCGATAAGAGCACGGCCCGTTCTAAGGAAACCCCTCCCAACAATAAGAGGGACCCTTTGATCAGCATTGAAATCAACCACTACAAAGTCAGCGGGGAGATGAAATTCTCCTACCTTCACAAACACGTCCTCGGCAATGCCGAGAGGACGAGATATCGATCGGTCTGCTAGCTCTAAAGTCATGCAGGTAGGAGTAAGATCAGGAAGAGAGTTTCTTCCAAACTGAATATGGCATTAGGTTGATACTTGCACCAAGATCGGCCAAGGCATAGCAATCAACCATTCCCAGAAATACACATGGTATTAGAAATTTTCCAGGATCTCCCAGCTTCTCGGGAAGCTTCTTTAAAAGAACTGCTGAGCAGTTCTCATTCAAGGGAGTCTTTGCCATTTCAAACAGTTTCTCCTTGTTGCTTAACAAGTATTTGATTGTCGATGCAAATTTGGGCATCAGAATAATAGCATCCGCAAAGCTAATGTCAAAATGCAAATCTTAGATGATTTGAAAGAATTTATCCATCTGGTGACTAGCTTTTTCACGGAGCTTTTGCTCACTCAAGCGTGAGGGGTAAGGAATAGAGGAGGTAGAAGGTTTAGACTTTGGTGTTTCAACTGGGATATCATTGGGTTCAAAAACAACTCTAGGTTTTGGTTTGGGTTTCGAGACAACATGAGGTGGGACGTCTTGGGTACCTCCCTTATGACTAGGAAGTACTTCGTCCTTATTTACCTCAGCGTTATTTTCCACTACCTTGGGAGAAGAAGAAGGGGTAGTGGGAACAGTGGGTCCATCATATGAAACTCCGCTCCTGGTCGTGATCGCCTTTGCATCGCCCCTCGGGTTTGCGATCGTGTTGCTCGGAAGTTTTCCAGAGCCCGAGGGTTGTTCATTTAAAGATTTCTTAATTTCAGAAATCTGGCTGACCAACAACCTGTTTGTCTCTTCTTGAGTTTTCATGAACTGCTTCAACAACTCATCAGATGATGATTGTGGAGCTGGGAGAATGGCTTGTGTTTGGTTGGGGAAATTTTGGACACGGTTATTTTGATTATAACCTTGTTGTGGCTGAAAATTTCCCTGATTTGGATTACCATTTCCCTGAAAATGATTTCCGGGGTTGAAATTGTTTCTGTTAAAGTTTCCTTGATTGTGGAAACCTTGATTCTGTCCAGGATTGAAATTCCCTTGGTTTTGATAACCTTGATTCATTCGAGGTTGGTTCTGGTTTCTGTTTTGCAAATTTGGGTTTTGGTTAAACCCGGGTGGTCCCATATGTGTGTTAGCACGGTAACTTGGTTCCATTTGAGGATGGTATTGATTACCTCCCTGATTTGTAGTACCGGCTAAGGCATTGGCTTCAAAAGGACTACCATCGGTGGCAGTACAATTGTAGTAAGCATGTGGGCCACCACAAGTGACACAAACTTCCACCTTTTTTACTTCAGCATGTGAAGGGTTTTGTGTGAAAGTCACTTTTTTCTTGTTTGAGAGAACCAAAGCTTGAATGGCGTCCGTGAGTTTATCTATCTTAGCATCGGTGCTAGAAGTACTCACGGGAGATGAAGTAGAAGGACCAGCACTCACTTGGGAGTTATATGGCTTTGTGCGTGTAGTGCGGACCTTGGACTTATTTTCAATGATTTCTAAAGCTTCTTTAATGGTTTTACTCAAAAAATTACCTCCCGCGGAGGCATTGAGAGAATCTTGGTCAGATTGACTCACACCATTATAAAACGTGTCAATTTGCATTAATTCAGTGAAACCATGATGAGGACATCGACGAAGCAATTCTTTGAAATGATCCCATGCGTCGCCAAACGATTCATCAAACCTTTGAGTAAATTTGATGATTTCATTTTTAAGACTTGTCGTTCTGGATGGGGGAAAAATTCGTTTACAAATTTGGTAACTAAATCTTCCCATGACGTTATTGAACGAGGAGGTTGTTTTTCCAGCCAAATCCGGACTGCCCCCTCAAGAGAAAATGGGAAAAGAAGAAGTTTGACTGCTTTGGAAGGGACGTTCTTGTATTTGATGGTAGTGGTAATTTTATTAAACCATCGAATATGAGCATGAGGATCATCCCTCTCAAAACCATAAAATTGGCTTGAGGTTACTAGATTTAGTAACCCGGTTTTGAGCTCAAAGTATTCAGCCACAATGGCTGGGACAACAATAGCGTCTCCGTAACCCTCAATGGGTGCTTGGAGAAGCTCATTCATTGGACGGTCTTCCGCCATGATAACTTTGTTTGGGGAAACAGCATGTATCTCAGATACAACTGTTGGGGCAGAACGTCTACGGCGTCTTCGAGGATTTCTAACAAGCTCACGGAAAGCGCTTGTTGACCTAGAAGAACGAGTGCGCATGCACTAGAGATGACTCTAAGAATACTTAGAGTGACGGGAAATTAAAAATAGAAAAGAAATATAGACAAAAAGATGATATATAACAAAGTGTGATAATTCAAACTCACAGATACTTCAAAAAGTCGTAATATGCAGCACACCTCCCCGGCAGCGGCGCCAAATTTTGATTGGTGTGAAACAGTCAGATAATATCAACCAAGTTATGGTCAACAAGTCAAACAGCTTAGGCCAATACTCCGGTGAGTTTAGTGTTTCCCCGGATCGTTAGATCCCAACGAGGCGTGAAATCTGAAATAAAACAACTTCGAGATCAGGTGAATTGAACAGGAAAAGGGTTTAAGTGATTGTACTACTGAAATATAAGTGTGAATAGCTTTAATAAGCTATATCAACTAATACGTGAAATCAGATAAGTACAAGTGAAAAGGGATTGGAAAACGTAAACGTTTATTATTTAAACGTAAACAAAAACAACTTTAACTATAGTAGGAGTTTGCAAGCCTTAGGGGCTTAAATGCAAATTAAATAAACTTTAGAATATTTATTTTATAATTATTAATTTATTTAAAATTTAATAAAACCTAAAAAATGTAAATATATATATATATATATATATATATATATATATATATATATATATATATATATATATATATATATAAGATATACGTTTATATTTAAGTAAACGTAAACGTATGAAATTTAAACGTGAATTCTGTAAAATACAACTTCCACAAATATGAAAATAATATTTTTGGAATTCTAAACTTATTAGAAAATTATTAGAAAATTTAAAATTATTTTTATAACTATTTAATTAATTATTATTATTTAATAACTATTTTTAATTAGTTAATAATTCACTAATAAATAGAAAAATGTAAAATAAGTCTAGAAATTCAAAATTAAAATTTCTAAAAGTCTAAAATATTATAAAACATATTTTAAAATTAAAATTCTATTTTTCACACTATTTATCTATTTATTATTAATTATTTATTATTTAATTATTATTTAACTAATTATATTGATTTAAATTATTATAAATACTAAACAGACTTAGATAATTATGAAAAATTTTATATATCTAATTAACCATCACAGGAATCCTAAAAAATTATAAAAAGTTTATATTATGTATTTTTAATCTAATTTACTAATTATTATTCTATTTGTTAATTAATTATCAATTAAACTAATTATATTATTAAAAATAGAAAATGAACAGTATAAATTCTAGAAAAATTTATAAATTTTTTTTACCTTATATAAAAGCTATAAAAATTATAAAAACTAGGTGGTACTTTTTAAAATATAATTATGCTATTTAATTCTTATTTATTAATTAATTATTAATTTAACTAATATTAATTCTAAATATTACCAAATGACAAAGGAAAATTCTGGAAAAATTTATAAAAATACTTTAAGATTATAGAGATTTATTAAAAATATAAAATTACAGAAGTGCTTATAAATAAGCTAAAAAGAAAATTAAATAGATAATTTCTATTAAATAGAAGCTATCACTATAATTAAGTTTGGTTTTTTCTGGTTTTTCTTTTATAAAACTAATAAAATACTTAAAATAAGAAACTTTAATAAAGGAAAATAATTTATAAACTCAGAATAAGCACTATGAGTGCTTATTACCCAAACAGTTTGACTTTTGTTGACTTGGTTAAGAAATAAGCTCAACTGAGCTTGTGTGGGGTCCACAAGAGTAAAAGTTTGTTTCTCTGAGTTGTATGAACAATATTAAACAAGATAATCACAAATAAGCAGCTTAAATAAGCTACTAAACACAAATAAGCATTTAGCTTAATATGATTCTGAGACAGAATGGGGATAGCTTTTGGGAGCAAAACTAAGTGGGGTCCACAGGTCTAGAGGTCAAACTATTGGTCAACTTTCACTCCCTGGTAGGAGGGGGTTGGGAGAACCTAAGTGTGAGGTGTGGGACCCACTGGGTGAGCCATAAATTACCACCAAAGTTGGGTGGGTGATATGGGGTCTGGTCTGAGCAGGTCACCTATAAGACCTCAATAAGCTATAAGCTGAGAAGCTGAGGTCTAAAATAAACCTTAAACTACAAAGATGATTAGTAAACTACTTAAGAAACTATTTTACAACTAGTGGGACCCACATGTTAACCCTGAGTAGGTCTTAGCTTTTTGGAGTACAAAACATGAATGGGTCAGTTTGGTGGTGTGTAGACAGGCCAACAATTGGGTCAAATAAATTGAGCAATCAATAAGCCTAAGTCCAAAATAAGCTATAAGCTAAAAAGTTGAGCTGATAAGCTCAGTAAAAATCCCAAGGGGCAAGTGTGGGGTCTACTGGATTAGCCAGAGGTGACCCAAGATGTTTGGTCAGACCTTGGTGCAGGGGAGGTAACTCTCCCTGCAGGCTACTTTTAGCTTGCACACAAGCTACAGAAAAATTCCCAAAAATGAGAAAATTGCTTATCCTTGTAATTAAACTGATAGACTTTAGTCCCAAGAAATTTCAAAGCTTAATATTCAACACAAAATTCAAATAAATTCTTGTAACTTTTGCAAAAATCTGAATTGTGCAATTTGACTTTTTGAGATTTATCACCTAGTTTGACTAAAATGAAATTCTAATTACCCTAGATGATTGATTGTGTTATATTAACCTTAAAAGAGACCAAATTAAGCAATCTCAACAAGTTTTAAGCTGAATTCCAAACTATGCTTCTCTAAAACTCAAACAGTTAAGCAGAATTAAATTAAAACTTTAGTTTTGACTTTCTTACTTAAAATTTACCTAAACAAATGTTTGACTGAGCTATATTATCCTTAGTGATAATGTCTAAACTATCCACTACCACAAATAACAACAAATACTCAGCAACACAGGTTAAGCCAAACACTCCTTAATGAGGACTATTATTGTGATTTCAAAGTAATGGGTGGAATTTAACCATGACACTTATTCCTGAGCTTGTAACATGATATATTGAAGCTATAAAAGCATATAAAACCAGCAATGAAAGCATGAAACAGATAGATCACAGGTTTACTTATATTGACTGAGAAAAGTATAAACTGAGCAACCTAGTATTTATATAAATAAGTAAGATATTTTAAATAACAATTTAGCTAAATAACAATAACTAAACAATAAAACAACAAGAATAATTATCAACCAAGAGATATACAGTAGTAAGCTAAAAAGAGATTTGAGCTTACAAATGGTAATGCAACTGAGAACAAGTGAACCAGGAACAAGAAACACACCTAATAGGTCTCCACAGACCCACTAAACCATATTTGATCCAAAATTGCTCAGCTTGCACCTTCTTGCTTCATCTTCTTGATTTTTTTATTTTTCTCTTATTTAATTCTATTTTTTTTTAGACTTAAACTGATTTTAAATAGTTTCTACTAGCTTATAGAAGCTATAAGGGAACCTATATGAGCTAATCAGTCCATCATAACAACCATAAACAAATTTAATTCAAATTGAGATTTTTGAATTTGAAATAAGCATAAACTGAATTCAAGTACATAAACTGGAATTGATTATTGAAAAGGGTTTGAAATACACTTAGAATACTGGAAATATACTTTGAAAGCTTAAAGATACACTGGAAAATGAAAAGCTTAGTTAATCGACATACATTACTAAAAATTAAACTAGGTAGTCTTCTTTGTTGCTTCTCTTCCCTTCTTTAAAGATATCTTTGACTTCCAGGCTGGTTCTGAGCAAATCCCACTTGAGTTTTGATCTTTTCCATGACTTTTTGGCCTTCAAGATATTTTGGCGGGAAAACGGGGTTTGTCAGTTGAGGTAACTTGGAGCAATTTAAGACTAATTAAAGCTGTTTGGGGCTTAGTGGTGACTAAGGGGGGACAAGGGGTGTGAGTTTTCAGAGTTGGTAGTGAGGTGGTGGACAGGTGGTATCAAAACCACCATGGTTTTGGCTGTGTGAGGTGGGAGAGGGAAAGGTGAACAGGGATGGTGGGTTTGACCGGGGGTTTGACCGGTTTATAATATTAAGGGGTGTGGACTAGGCTTATTTTTGGCCAAAGAAAAAGGAAAGGGGGTTGGGCTAGGTTAGTGTTTGGATTGGGTTTGTTTTTGGGGTTTATAATAAAACCAAGGGTCTGGTTTGGTTAAGGTTTACACAAGGACCACTTTTGTAATTTTTACAAAAATAGAGGGACTGATTTTGCACTTTTCCCAAAATTATTATAAGGACTATTTTTGTTATTTAGGAATAACCCAAGGACCAAAATTGTAATTTTTCCATTTTTCAAATACCAGGGACCTTTTCTGCCAATTCCATAAACTCCAGGGACCAAACTTGTAATTTTCTGAAATTTGAAGGGTTTAACTTGTAATTTCTCAAAAGTTATCATAAGGACCAATTTTGCTATTTAAGAATAGTACAAGGCTTATTTTTCATTTTTTTCATTTACAAAACCTTAAGGACTATTTTTGACATTTTCCAAACTTGAGGGACTAAAGTTGCCATTTTGCAATTTTTAACTTTAAAGGACTATACTTGACAACTTATAAATCCCTAAGGACCTTTGATGATATATTTCATGTTTTTGATTTACCAGGGACTAGATTTGCCAATTTTTCAAAGTTTAGGGACTGAAACTGTAAATTATGTGAAATGTTTTGTTTTTCATCAGTTTTCAATCCTTTTGCATAAAAACACAATCCAGGGATATTTTATGTATTTTAAGGCATTCCTGTGTGTTTTTATATGTTTTTGCAGTTTAAATGTAACAGAAATGATGAGTATTTACACACTCATCAAAGAACAAACTCTGCCCTAAGGGGAGATTTTTGGTTCACACTTTACTTCAGTGTCTCAGTCCAAAGTCAGGAGGATGGGATCAATTCTCAACTTCTCTTGCTTGCGGTATTGTGTGTCTTTCTAAGGGTATTACTTATATCTTTTCTAGGTTTATATTTGATGGTATGCTTGATAATGTTAGTGCTTAGAAAAAGAAATTTCTTATGTATCCTAGGTTTCTACAGATAATTATAGGCATTGAAACTCAGAATAGAACACATAGGCCTATTATAGAATTATCTGCTAAATTGTTTGCTAATATGAAAACTGGTTATAATGGGGGCCATAGGCCTTTGTTAGAAGCTATGTTGCCCACTGGCAATGAAGCTACTGAAAAAGGGAATGCTGCTGATGGTGATAATCCACCTAGTCCTGATGCTGCTAATGCAGGTGTTGATGCAAGTGCATCAGCAACTGCTGATGCTGGCACTTCCAATGCTGCTGATGCAAATGCATCAGCTGATGCTGGAGACCAACCCTTACCATCCCCTAGGCCTACTACTCCTGATGAGGGTCTAGCTATTTCTGCTGGCGTTGATACAGATGTCATTACTCAACCCTCTTCTAGGCCCATAGATGACTCAGTGAATACTAGTCCCATTCATGCACCAGAGGAAACCTTAATTGAGCCTAGTGTTGACCTTTAGGCACCTCATGCTGAATCAGTGTTTACATCTGAGTTTGAGACTCAGACTGAGCCATTGACTTTCCAAAGGTAGGAGACTCCTAGTCCAATTAGAGATCTCTTGTTCAGGAAACTCATACTACTGATGATTTTCATGTTTCTCCTGCTAGGCCTAATTAAGCTTCTAAATCACCAGGTAATCCTGCTGATGAAGCTGAGAACCCTGTTACACTCACCAATCTGTATGCTTTGCTCAGCAGGTATGTCAAACAAGTAAGTGACTTGGAAAAAGACCTTAAAGATACCAAAGCAACTCTTGGTGGAAAGATAGATGTGCTTAATGAGAGAGTTCAAACTTTGGAGGCCCAACTTGAGCAGAAGAGAAAGAGGAAAATTGTTGTTGATTCAGAGGATGAGGAGGTGGATTTGCACTTTGATTCTCTTCATGTATTAGCTGATGCAACTTTGGCTCAGCCACCTCCTTCATCTGCACCTCCAGTTGCTGATACTCCAAAGCCAAAAGGACCAATAATGGTTCAAAGGAGAAAACCCAGGCACCGAATAACTAAGGGTTCAGAGGTACAAGTTCTTGATGTTGAGGCTGGAAGTTCAAGTGTGCCAGCTGCTGCCTCTATTCCTGCTGAAGTTGCTAGGGTTTCTAGAGTTCCCAGTACTTCTGCTGATGTTGGAGATTCAATTGATGTTGATTCTGCTGTTGGTGTTACTCCTGATGTTATTCAATCAGAAGAACCATCCATAATTTTTGTTGTTGGTAGAGTATTTGAGGTTTCTTCTGATTCTCCTAATGTTGTTTTCCAAGCTCCCGGTGTTTATCCTGCTGCCATCAACCTTACCTTGAGTCCTTCTTAAGTTTTTGCTGATGGTGACACAACTATTGATCCTCACACCAAGGGATCTACTGATGATCCTATGCAATCTGTTTCTACTACTTAGATATCTGATGATCATCCTACTGGTGCAGTTCCTACTAATCAACCAGCAGATAAAGTTTTTGCAAGTGTTGAGAGATCTGATGGCCCCCTTCCTTCTGTTCTTGGTGCTTCTACTGATCAGACATCCATTCCTGCTGCTGTTTCCACTTGTAAAATGGATAAAGGAAATCTATTTTGATTGAACAAGAGCCTCCTTCTATTTTAATTGAACTAGAGCAAGAAAGACTTAGTCTACATTTAGCTGAAAAGTTACAAGCTGATGACTTGGCGGCTGAGGCCAAGAGGGTTGAAGAGTTGAAGCAATTTGAGGCATTTGCAAGGAAAATCCAAGATGATTTAGACAAGATGGGTTTTCCAGTCCCAACAACTGCTGAGAGACAAAGGGAATTGGATGAGATCTCCAAACAATTTACTGTTGCACATTGGGATAATCTTGAAACGCAAGTTACTTCAAATCCTAGTCTTGCTCAGACAGTACTAGGAGCTGAATTTGATATGGAAGATTATGCTCAGAAGATGGTTGCACTAGTTAAACAGAAAAGGAAAGCTGAGGCAGAAAGAAAGGCAAGGGAAAAAGAGGGAAAAGCCATGGACTAAAGCACAGATGAGGGACTATATGAGAAATTTTGTCAAGAATCAAAGTAGTGCTGTGTATAGTTTAACTTGGACAAAGAAGCAAGTATGGGCTTCTCTGACTCTAAGTTGACTGAAGTATATGAAAGGCTTATTTCAAATCTTCAGATGTCTGGCATCAAAGTTCATCATCCTATGAATATGGAGAGACTTGGAAGTCTTTTGGGTGAACCTGCAGCAAAAAGGTTAAAGACTGATGTTTCTGCTGATACTCTTAAGGATTCTACTGATCCTTTTCTTGCTAATGAGGATCAAGTTCATCCACCCTCAGTCCTGACTCAGGTTTATGATTCTGCTGATGCTTCTCATGCTACTTCTGCTGCTTCCAGACATGTTGTGGATTCTACTGATGCAACACCTGCTAATAAACTTGAGGGATTCACATCTACTGCCTTTTCTCCTGAAATATCTGTGACTATTGGAAAGCCTTCTGAACCTCAAGCTACTAATGCATCTGTTTCTGCTGAGGTTTCACAAACTATTGCTCCTGATGTTCTAGAGACTGTTTCTGCTAATGCTCCAAAGTCACTTCCTACTGAGGAACCAGAAACAGCTTCTACTGATGGTTCTACTCCTGCTACTACTACTGCTTCTTTTGCACAAACTGAAGCTCCTGAGTCAGATATTCCTACTCCTTCTACTCCTGGTACAAGGAAGAAGAGATTTGCAAAGAAAAGAGCTTCTAAGGGTGTCACTTTGCCAACAGAAGATAGTTCATTTATTGAGTTTGATGAAGAAGTTGAGGATGATCCTGTTCTATGGGTTCCTTTGGTCAAATGGGAACTTGTTCAGTCTACAGTGGGTCAAGGACAAGTTAATGTTATTCACAGACAAAATGGTTCCACAAAGCATTTCACTTTCCTTTGTGAAATATCACATATGGTGGATAGACAGGATATTCTCCATTTATATGGCTGGGTGACAGAATACTATAACTCACACAAGCCAGAAGGTATTTATATGTTTTTTCTTGGGGATTTATATGTTCTATGTGATTCTTCTCATTATGTTGGCAAAGGGTTTAAGGCTTGGCGTGCACAACAGTCTTGGAATGTAGCTAGTTGGAAATATTTCCCTCTCTCTAATGTGCATATGGTTTTCACTATGGATGGTAACACTTTATATATGTGGGGAGATGTGACATATCCTATTACCATATATGTTTTAAAGCAGATGCTTGAAGTGAAGTTTACTGCTCCTCATGATACGGTGGGGAATGATATGACTCATGCATAACAGCTTGTTAGAGCCATTAGAAGGAGTCTTCTTGTTAAACAGGAATTGACAGCTAAGCATGATGTTCACATTAAATCTTCACTTCTGTGAGTTGTTTCTTTGTTATTGTATATTTGTTTATTATTATTAGTTAAAAAAAACTAACTAACAGATTTGTATAGTGACATTCTTTGTTGTATACAGGTTTTGGTGTTGGTTAATCACCACACCTTATATGGTTATCAACTCACCATGATGTTGACTGTTCCATCAAAGAGTTGGCTAGTCCAAAGGGTACAGCTTTGGTAAAGACACATCAAATCTGTTGATAGCTGTTATAGTTTGCTAAATACTATAGGGTACTTAACTCACCCATGCTTCACAGCTGAGAGTTGAATGGTTTTCAATTCATCATGGATTTTTTCTTTTGGATTCCAAAGAATTGGCTAGCCCACAAGTGTATGGATTGTGGTAAAGGCAGTGGAACACCATATATGGTTACTGATTCACCATGGTTTTAACCAAAGAATTAGCTAGTCCTGAGCAAACGGCTACATGTAAAGACATGTCAAATTCGTTTATAGCTGATGATTCGCTAAAAATCATATGGTTATCAGTGTACCATAGTTCTTGAACTTAAACATTTGGCTACTCCAATAATGATGGCTATTGGTAAAGAGACATCAAATCCAATAATTTTCAATGATTCACCTCTAACGGGAGTTAACACACCTGGAAGTGATGAGAATAGTATGAAACTTATGACTTGATGTACACTATGTCAAATGTTGTTGCAAAGAAAGGATGTTTTAAAGTCTAGTTGCTGATAGAGATGCTGCTGATTTATTATTCTTTGCTGCTGAAGTTAAACTTTGATGCGTGGGTTTGCAACCTTGCAAAACGTTTTACCTCTCAAAGGATCTTGAGAAGCTTGCAATCCCCACCAGGCAGAGTACCTGACCGTTGTAGTATAGTATAGTGACAAGTACTAGGGGATTGATCGTTCAACTCCAAGAATAGTGTTCGCTAGGGTTAAAACTCAATTAAACTAGGTCTAGAGGTGAGGGATGATTCTTTTTGTATTTTTATATTTTATGGAAAGCAAGTCAAAATCTCGGGTTTTTGAAAGAGTGGGCGGAATTAGTTGCTAATCAACTAACCCAATTAACTACAAATGCAAACAAAATAAAATAAAATGAACTTAAAGTAAATGTGGCGAAAACAATAATAAGAGAAAATGTGTTTACTTAGATTTCGCTACTCCCTAGCTATCTTTTACCGGTTGATTAGTTTGTTAAAATTGCATGGATGACGGGTTATATTCCTTAATACCATTCGTAGGGCCGTGTACGATCTTCCCTAAATCTATAAGCTTCTACCTCTTCCTATGTCGAGCCTACTACTAGCTCCTAACATGGCCTCATTAGTAGTTACCTATGCATTAAATATAACCAATTTATCGTAGTACACCTCCGATCATGTTTCTTAAAACGTTCAAGCAAGTTACTAATTGGAAGTCTGCCAGCTTTCTTAAGGCTAACATCGAAATCATTCATCCACAACAATTATAAACAAACAACCAACCAATAATCAATATCTAAGTTTCATTACATCTAAGCAAACACAAAGCAAACCTAGCCTAGCATGTTAAAGAGAAGACAAGCATAAGATAGAATCAAACAACACATAGACATATTGAATGATTATTGGAAAACTTATATTCAATTAAGTATGGATGAAACAAGGGTTTGAAACCCTCAAAAATATAGTAAAATTCATCTAGGGTTTTTCTCCTCTCCTAGTTGCACACAATGAATGAAAAATCAAAACTATATATAGATTATTAGGTCTGACGGCGTCAAGAGTAAGTTCTGACGCCGTCAACTCACCGCCATAATTATCATCATATTGCCTAGATCCACTTCTGACGTCGTCATGTGTAAACTTCATCTTGGCCGTCACATGCAAATTACTCTTGGTGACGCCGTCATGTATAATTCTTCCAAAATCTCTCTGGCGTGTCACGTGTAACTTGATTTATCCACCTTTTTGTCAAAGGGTGACGGCGTCACATGCATATCCTGACGCCGTCAGGTACAATTTCCAGCATGAATTTGAGACTTTGTCGTTTTCTTCACTTTTTCGCTCCAAAAACGTCCAAAATGCTTCCTTTTCCAGATTTCCTCTCAAAAGTACCTAAAATGACAAAAGCAACGATTTAGGGTAATATTTGATCAAATAATCTCGGCTTTGGGCTTAAATGACCCCCTAAAAGCGGTACACTTTTCGTCTCATCAAATACCCTTACACTTGAGATTTGCTTGTCCTCAAGCAAATGCGCTTTTATTCTAATCAAAATACAAGCTAGGGGTCATTTAACACTAATATAAAAGTAATTGCAACAAATAATCGTTCCACTTCAACCAAAAACAAGCATGGAAATTATACACTAGCACATCACAAATAGTGTTTAGATACTCACATCTCTCGGGTGTAATAAAGTATATATCACAATATGGAAATGGAAAACATCTCTCACTACTTGTCATAGCAAATAGATTACCATAGGCTTGGGAAAGGATCAAACCTCCACCACTTGGCGTAAGCACCTAGGATAAACTATCAAAGAGGTCTTTTAAATTGTTATAACGTGAGGTGTAGGGATATGGTAAACACGGTTTTGTTGGATAAAGGCAATATTTACTTGTGGCGAGTTAGTCATCATAGTTAATTACATGTACAATGTGGCGTTGCTAAGCCAAGACTCGACTCGACTTAAGCTAATCAAAAACTAACAAAAACATAAAAAGAAACGGGTTGGTAGTCCGTATGTTTTTTTTATTTTCTTTTCTTTTTTTTTTTTTTTTTTTTTTTTTTTTTGCATACACTCTTACCCTACCATCCAAAATAATACATCATAGGAAATTTGCATTCCCTTTACACTTGAACTTTTACATACTTTACAATCAACTATTCGAGTGACTCGAATTAAGATAATCAAAACACTTGGAGTACTTTTTAGATATTAACGCACATATGGGGGTAATAAATGATGTTCTTCCCCATTACTCCATAACACTAGTACTTTACCCATGAGTCCCAACTGTCCCAAAACAATATGTACAAGATATGACTCGACTTAGCAACCATGTAATCAATTAGAAAATTAACTAAGGGTTTAAACATGTAACAATAATGCACTAAAGATGAGTGCATACAAGGAAGGCTAAGGCGATTTGGTTGCACATTTGGGCGTGGATTGTAAAAAAATTCTTCCTTTATGTAAAATGCTTAAAGTTAGAAATGAAAAAGATAGGCCCAGAAGGGTGTACTAGGGGTATCGTGTACTAAAAATGAGTACATCGCAAAGGTGTGGGAGAATTAATTGACTTTACTAGTCAAGTAATTATGACTTCATTGGTCAAGTAATTATGATACGGGTTTAAACACAAGGGTTATCCTAATGCCTCTTATCATGTAGTAAATCCTACTACACGAATGTAGTCTCACTAGCGGTCTCGGGATGCATCACTAACGCAAGTTCTAGAATCTAAGTACTACCGGTACACTCATAAGCATCTTTTCCTAACAAATCTAGGGGCGAACCTCACATATTTGGGGTGGAAAATTTTGAGTGGTACGGTTTTTGTGCTAGTTATACAACTCCTATCCATGAGATGCTCATTAAGGCTAAATCTTCACTCCTAAATGTTGTAAAAAATTTTAAATTTGGCGATAAAATTGCCCTAACATGTATTTCTCTTAGTTTTATTACACACCTACTATTGAACAAACAAACTCAAGTGCAATTATATTCTCTAAGGTATCATCATTTACCTTCCCCTTACACTTATGTTGATCATTGACCCCAATGTTCAATAAAAAGGATGTAAAAGTAACGAAGGTAAAAGAATGAAACAAATACTCCCCTGATTCATTCGGCGTGGATAAATGGATAACATGGTTAAATCCTCCTCCAAAAAAATGAACGTTGAAAGCTTCCCTCCAGAAATATAAATCATCTTCTTGTCCAATATAACCTGTTAAACCTGAGAAAACAATCATGGCAAAGCGCGCGTAAAATCGGCGGCAATCTATGTATATAAGGATATAATGCTTGTTGAATGAATGTTTGCAGATTTCCTGGAGTTTATAAAACAAAAGAATTAACAAAAACTTTAAGACTCTGGTAGAAAAACAAAACTTACAAAATTTTTTAGAATTTTACACCTGACGCCGTCAGGTTATGATCCTGACGCAGTCAGAGTGTTCTGACAGAAATTTTATGTTAAGTTTCCGAAAAATTTCTGGAAAAACTCATGCCTTAATTCCTGGAATTCTGGCAAAACATCATAATGACTTGATACAAGCATTTGACTCAAACAAATACTAATATACATGTTCATTTAATATTGTTGTGGTTCATGTTCAATTCCGTTCTTAGAAAACAAGTTTAGATTTCCCTTACACTTATCTTTTGCGAAATACCTTTTTATGAAGTTAAGACAAACAACAAGGTAAAGCATTTTCACAATTTATTATGAAACATGATCCACAAACAATAAAAATAAAGCATGCATACGAAAACAAATAAAATCAAACAAACAAACAAACAAATAAAACTTGGGTTGCCTCCCAAGAAGCTCTTTTCTTTATTTACAAGTCTTGTAGATAGACTCAAGGTCACGGCTATTACGTGACCTCGCCATTGGCCACGGTTCCTAGGTCATCCTCCAAATCTCTATCGGGATCGCTTTCATAGTGCAGGTATTTTAGGTCTTCAAATTCAAAGACATCTTCCCGATATTTGGAACCAAGCTTACTGACATCCTTAAAGAACCCACATAATAAGTCAAAGGTGTTTTTACATCCTCTCCGAACATCATCATCACATAAAATAAGTGGGGACCTTAGCTTATCAAGTCCGTCGCAATCTACTCCTTTGAGATCTTTCATTTTGTACGGCGTTTGGTATAAGATTCTCCTAATTCCATCTGTGAAAGTCATGATTCCATTCCGGTCATCAACCATTAAGTTAGTGATTTCACAAAAGGGCTCCCCGAAAACAACTTGTGATAACCTCGGGTCGATATAATCCTCAATCTTGTCTACAATCGTAAAGTCCATTGTGAATGTCATATTTCCTACAAATACTTGAACTTCATGAACTCTACCTACAACATTTTCTCCTTTATAAATCAATCCCCATCTGCAAATATTGTTGTAATGGAATAAGGACATAACATTCTTGGGTAGGCACACGTCAATGTAGACATTATAAAAATGCTTGTGATGTATCATACAAGGGATTTTGAGGTTATTCGGATCACGTCGCCTTATCTTTCCCGACCTTCTACCCTGTAATCCATTTGTATTACAATCCAATGATGGTCGGTATTCATACACTTCCTCATTACCCTTACAAAAAATTACTTTCTTGACACCATTGGTGATTAGTGCACTACCAAAACTCTCATCAAGGGTCACTCTTGTCTCTTTTACGAATGGTTTTCCAATGACGAGGTTAGTTAATGTTGGATTAATGAATGAGTCTATGTCATCGATCACGATTAGATCAATGTTATAGATGAATCCTCCAATCATAACTGATAACCTTTTTCATTATTCTGACGTTATCGAGTCCTTTACACGTAATTTTTTCAAGGAAAGCTTCGTTGTAAAGGGAGAGAGGGATCGCATTCACAGGGAGGTTAGGATCTATGTAAGCGTCGGTTATGAGTTTTTTCCTAGTGGTGCAAGAAATCTTAAAAACTTTAGAGTCTCCTTCCTCAATCCTATTTCTACACCCTATAGTAATCTCTACCATGTATTTCCCGAGGTTCTCCATAATAGATTTATCCAAAATTTCCGGATTTTCCTTATGCCGTTCGGATTCTTCTTTCGACTCCTTCCACTTGCTCGACCCTTATGTGATGGAGTTCTCGAGTAAGTCTACAGGGCTCTTAGCCATATCATGGTCTTTCTTGGGGGCCTCTCCTTCAACTTCATGACCTTCATCCCAAGTTGGTTGTCGGCTCTGATCGGCTGTAGGAGCAAGTATTGTATTAATGGTGTTTACGAAGTGGATTGGTCCCGTGGGGTTAACATGGTCCCTAGCTTCCTTCACATGGGAGGGTGGCTGATTAATGATGGTGACGGATTTGACCTCTTCAGCCTGAATCAATTTACTAGCATTGCGCTCATTGATAGCGTTCAACAGGTTACTAACCTTGTTATTCACATCGGCTTGCTGTTTTCTTAATCGAGTCTCGAGCGTGGAAAGCCGAATTTCTTGATAGAGAAAGAATTTTTTTAGTGCTTCTTCATAACTTTGCTTATGGATGTTCTGTGGTGGATAATGCTCGGACCATGAGAGTGGGGGAGAATCATTGAAGGATACACTCCGAGTCAGGTACCCTCTGAAATTTGGTTTATCCTTCCATGCTTCATAGGCCTCGCCAAAATTTCAAGGCCCTGGATTACTGGTAGGCCACCTATCCTCCATTTTATCAGCACGCGACGATGCGAATTCCTTAAAAGCACGTTTTGGGAAGTTCCATGCAATTATGAGTTTCATGAGGACCACTACAGAATCTGCATGAAGAAGTGATTTTGTTCACTTGTCTTGAAGGTTTAGGAGCTTCGTAGGATTCCATAAGAAACTTAACTTGCTCTTCAAGTTCCATGATCCTATGGTCGGGAGTACTTGAATTATTCAAAGGCAAAGGTATTGCCTTGACCGTTTTGTTCAAATCACGGGAATCATTGTTAGTGTTGAAATCCTCGGTTTGAAATCCTTGAAATAACGCCTTGTAGTGATAAAAATATACTTGTAATCACTAATACCTCATTAGTTATGATATTGGGTACTTGGTATTATTTCTAGAAATCTAGAGTTACTACGTAGTTTTAGCGTTATTATTTCTAAAAGCTGTCAAAATAACATGAGTTTTGCCGATATGGAAACGTGAATATCTTTGTCGTTATAAGTCCGTTTTACTTGTTCTTTATATCCACGGTTACGTCTTAGTATGTAGTAATATATTTTGGAAGGCTTGGCTCCTCCGGGTTACGTCTAAAGTCTCTTTTTGTCCGACGAAAAACGTCCAACAGCAACAATTTTCAGAAAATATACTTTTCGTCAATTAACTTGCAAAAATCATAACTTCTTCGTTATAAACTCTTTTTAATCCGTTCTTTCGCCCTACGGATTCGTTTTTGAAAGTATTTTCTAAAAATTTTGCCAAAGTTTCCTTTATGTTTACTATTTTCCTGGATTTAACAAAATGGGACAGAATGTTTATATAGTTGTTACAAACCCATTTTTCATGTTCAAAACTAGTTTCAACCTCAACCAAAACTCTTGCAAACTCCACAAAGCTATACTAATCCTACCATACACCTTCTTAGGGTGTGATGGGTTCCTAATGATCACTAAACAAGTTAATTTAACAAGGGAGTACCTAAAACAAATTCTAGGGTTTGTATGTTCAAAAAGTCTACAAAAATAAAGTGGTATAGCTAGCTTGTGCATGAAATTAAGAATGAAAACCATAAGATACAAGTGTTAATTAGATGAAAACATGAAAATAAATTTGATAACTCACTTTGAAATAATAGGTGATTAGATGATGAGAAACCTTGTGTTACTTGTGTTTTTGTTGTAAGATTCTTGATTAGGATGATAAAATGAACAACTTCTATGCTTTAACTCTTGGAAAATTATCACTTGATCTTGATCCTTGTGTTGGGTCGTGGGTTTTGGAGAGAAAGAGATGAGATGAGAGCTTTTTGATTCTTAGATTTATGTATGTTTATGTTTATGTTTATGAGGTTTTTGGTAGATATTTAGTATAAGTTATATAGTATAATATGTATACATAAATACCCTAGGTTAAGAAAAGTGTAAGAATTGCCTTGGTGAGAACTTTTGGGGGCTGGCCTAGGTGGATGAGGGGGGGGGGGGGGGGGGGGGGGGGGGTTGGGGTAGTTTTGATTTAATTAGGATTCTAGTGTAGGATTTAGTGTATATTTGAGTTATTTGTTAAAATCGGGTGCCGGGTTTGAAAGAAATAAATGTTAATGAAGTTATTCGTGATAAAATAAAGTTGTAAAAATGTTAAAAATATGTTGGGTACAAGTACTGAGTGTTCGGGTGATTATTGTTTAGTTTTCACGAAAACCGTCGTAATATTTATAAACTTACGTTATAAATAAAATAAATTTCCAAAATACTGGGTAAATGAATGTTATAACTTTTATGATGATAAAATGGATATAAAAATATGTCGGGACCATTGTGAAAATATTTAGATATATTCGTCGTGTTTATTAACCGGGTGTTAACGTTTATTATAAATAATTATAAGGAAAAGGTTAAATGTATCAAATATATAAATTTGAAAATCCTAAGAGTGGTATAACATGAAAATGCTGTTATGATGATATGCAGACTGTCCTAGTCTGTATGCTGTGTCCTTAGTACTAATGAAATGAATTCGCACCTAAACCAATCCGGTTACGCGAATTTGAATACCCGTAAACTAAATTTATGATGAAATGAGTAATGCAAGTGAATAGTGAAAACTTTTCCGGCAATGAATAGTGTTCAGTGAATAGTAAATTTCTCAAATGTTTCTCAGAATATCAAATTGACCTCGAAAATGATGAATAGTAAAACGATGAATAGTGTTTTGATGAATAGTGATTTATGAATAGTAAAATGTCGAAGTTTGGGAAATGACCTGAAATGATGAGTTGTGACAGTCACCCACCCAAAAAGGAATTCAGTCCCTGAATTCAGCTAGTGTTGGTCTCGGTAATAGGTTTGGTGAAAAGGTGTGGATACTTGCGTTGCATTTGGTCCTCTCGTTCCCAAGTAAACTCGGGTCCTCTTCGACAATTCTAGCGAACCTTAACGATCGGAATTCGACTCTGCTTCAATTGTTTGACCTCTCGGTCCATGATTTCAACTTGTTCCTCCAAAAAGTTAAGTTTGTCATCTAGCTGAATCTCTTCTAATGGTATAACGGAAGACTCATCTGAAAGGCATTTCTTGAGGTTTGAGACATGAAATGTGTTATGTACGTTGTTGAGTTCTGATGGAAGTTCTAGCTTGTAAGCTACTGGACCAATCCTTTCCAGTATCTTAAATGGACCAATGTATCTCGGGTTTAACTTCCCGCGTTTTCCAAATCGTATCACGCCTTTCCAGGGCGAGACTTTCAACATGACCTTGTCTCCGACCTTGAATTCCAATGGTTTACGTCTAACATCTGCGTAGCTTTTCTGTCTACTTCTAGCAGTTTCAAGTCTTTCTCGAATCTGGATTATCTTTTCTGTTGTTTCTCGTACCATCTCTAGACCTGTGCATTGTACCTCTCCAACTTCTGCCCAACAAACTGGGGAACGACACTTACGACCATAAAGTGCCTCAAATGGTGCTGCTTTAATACTTGAATGGTAACTGTTGTTATAAGAGAACTCGATTAATGGCAAATGGTTAGCCCAACCATTCCCAAAGTCAATCACACATGCCCTCAGCATGTCCTCCAGTGTCTGAATAGTTCTCTCACTCTGACCATCAGTCTGAGGATGGTAAGTAGTGCTCATGTCTAACTTGGATCCAAAAGAATCTTGTAATGACTTCCAAAAGTTTGAAGTAAAGCGATTATCTCTGTCAGAAATAATGGAGATTGGTGCTCCATGTCTCGAGACTATTTCCTTGACATAAAGTCTGATTAAGTAAGACGATCGACAATTACCCAAATAGCATCGTAACCTCCTGACGTCTTGGGAAGTTTAGTGACAAAGTCCATTGTAATACGCTCCCACTTCCATTGTGGAATTTCTGGTTATTGAAGTAATCCTGACGGTTTCGGGTATTCGGCTTTCACTTTAGCACAAGTAAGGCATTTGCTGACGTACGTAGCTATTTCTGCTTTCATGTTTGGCCACCAATACAGCTTTTTGAGATCCTGATACATCTTGTTAGAACCTGGGTGAATAGAGTACCTCGACTTGTGTGATTCATGCATAATCAATTCTCGTACTCCACCATAGAGTGGTATCCAACTTCGGTCCTTGAAGCATAACACTCCATCTGCTCTCTTAACGAAACCATTCTTGTTTTCTGGCATACCACAAAGTTTCTCCTGTCGTCGATTTTCCTCCTTGAGAGCCTCAATCTGAGCTTCTAAAATTTTTTATGGTAATGGTGAAATAATAGTCATCCCCAACGACCTAACCCTCAAAGGTTTGAGTTGTTCTTTTCTGCTAAGTGCATCTGCTACGACATTTGCTTTTCCTGGGTGATATCGGATTTCACAATCGTAATCACTCAACAATTCTAGCCAACGACGTTGTCTCATATTAAGTTCCTTCTGATCAAGTATATGCTCTTTCTTACTCTTGGAATAAATTAGGATATCGTCAATGAATACAATCACATACTTATCAAGATATGGTTTGCACACTCTGTTCATGAGATCCATGAATACTGCAGGTGCATTCGTTAATCCAAAAGGCATCACTTGAAACTCATAATGACCATAACGTGTTCTGAATGCCGTCTTCGGGATATCTTCTTCCCGAACTCTGAGTTGATGGTAACCTGATCTTAAATCAATCTTGGAATAAAAACAAGAACCTTGTAGCTGATCAAACAAGTCATCGATCCTAGGGAGTGGATAACGATTCTTCACCATTAACTTGTTCAGCTCACGATAGTCTATGCACATTCTGAAAGATCCATCCTTCTTCTTCACAAACAAAACCGGTGCTCCCCAAGGCGAGGAACTCGGTCTAATAAATCCTTTGTCTAGAAGTTCTTGTAATTGGTTAGACAATTCTTGCATCTCAGAAGGTGCAAGTCTATACGGTGCTCTTGCAATTGGTGCAGCTCCTGGCACCAACTCAATCTGAAACTCAACCTGACGTGTAGGTGGAAGTCCTGGCAATTCTTCCAGAAAAACTTCTGGAAATTCCTTAACAATTGGCACATCTTCAAGTCGTTTCACATCCGACTTCTTCTCCGTGATGTGAGCCAAGAATGCATAACAACCCTTCTTTATGTACTTCTCGGTTTTAATGCACGATATGATACTGAGTCTAGTTCCACTTCGCTCTCCGCGAACAACTAAAGTTTTACCTCCATAAGAAAGATGAACAACTTTTTCATCACAAATGATTCTTGCACGATGTCGAGACAACCAATCCATACCGATCACAACGTCAAAACTTCCAAGTTCTACGGGCATAAGGTCTATATTGAATGGGTGATTTAGGAAATTGATGGTGCAACCACGGATAACGGTGTTGGTTTTAACTAAGGACCCATCGGCTAATTCTACAATATACGGAATGTCTAAGGTAGTTGGTTCTATGTTAAGTAAAGGTGCAAATGCAATAGAAACAAAAATTCTATCCGCTCCTGAATCAAATAAAATGGATGCATAACGATTATTAACGAGGAACGTACCCGCAACAACATTCGGGTCCTCTCGGGCATCTTCTCCTCCTATAACATAAGCCCTTCCTCGAGCTACTGCGCCCAGATTTCCAGCTCTTTGATCCTTCCTCTTTGGGCAATCGTTCTTGAAATGACCCAACTCTCCACAACCATAACATGCTCCTGGTTGGTTCTGATTAACTACCCCTCGTGGAGCTTTGCATTCCCTAGTCGAATGACCGACTTTTCCACAGTTCTGACAAGCTCTAGGACAATTTCCAGGGTTGTAATGAGTCTGACACTTATTACACTTGGGTAGTTTTCCAGCATATCCTTTTCCTTCTGTTGGTCCTGCAGCATAGGCCTTTGCCACTTCATGTCTCTTAGGTGCTGGTTGGATAGCATTTCCACCTTGGTTATAGTCAAACCTCCTCTTGTTGTTATTGTTGTTATTGTTGTTGTTGTTTTGGTTATTGGGGTAGTTGCGGTTTCGGTTATTGTTATAGTTGTTGTTGTTTCGAGTGTTGTTGTAGTTGGTGTTGTTTGAACGGTTATTGTTGTTGTTTGCAGCAGATTTTCCTTTTAACACTTGGACCATAAGTTTCTGAGTTATACGAATAGCCTCTTCCATTGATTGTGGGTCGAAAGACATCACATCCCCTCGGATGCTTTCGGGTAGTCCTCCAGTAAAATTCTCCATCTTTTTCTCATCGTCCGAAACCATAGTTGGACATATTGCAGCCAACTCCTGAAACTTCCTTATATAAGTCTCAATGTCATCACCTTTTGTTACCAGCTCATAGAATTCGGTTTCCAACTTTTGCACCTCAGTACGAGGGCAAAACTTCTTAGTCATCAGCTTCTTGAATTGATCCCAAGTGAGCTTGTAGGCATTCTCCATACCAATAGGCTGAGCATAAGAATTCTACCAAGACATAGCTTCATCAAGAAGCATACCATTAGCAAATTTTACCTTGTTAACCTCCTGGCAACCGCACATGAGAAATACATTCTCAGTCATTTCAAACCAGCGGATCAAAGCAACCGCTCCCTCAGTGCCCTTAAACTTGACGGGATCACTAATCTTGAAATCCTTCCAAGTACATTCACGCCTAGTAGTGGGTTGAACCACTTCAGTATTAGGTGGAATCTCAGCAGCCCTAGCAGCAACCTCAGCTCTCTCAGTCTCCAGAGGTTCTGATATACTATCCCTGACCAACTTGCGGATAGCGGCTTGAGTCATCGCGGGTGTTTCTGATGTAGCCTTTGCTTTCTTTGGCGCCATACTTCTGATAAATAATAATCGACAACAACCATGAGAAAACCATAATAGAAATAGTCATCGTACAAAAAGTATATACCCACAACATGTATTAATACAACCACGACACGTATAGATACAACCACAACAAGTATAAATACGTTAATGATAAAGAGCAACCACGAAACATCATAAATATAATCACAACACATGAATATAATACATGAAAATTTCAGCCTACATGGACCGATATATATATATATATATATATATATATATATATATATATATATATATATATATATATATATATATATATATATAGCACAACATTTCCAACATAGTAGAGTCGCACTTGATATATTTGTTTGTACAACAACCAAAAGACTACAAGTTCTTGAACTATGTCCCACACCTCGGGACTAGGAAATAGTAAAAGCTAATACAATATAAGTCTATGTCTAGGCTCCTCTAGGTGCTCTAGATGGTCCAGGAGCTCCAGATGCTCCAGGTGCACTCCTCAAACGACGAATCTCCCTGTCCATCATAACTGCAATCTCCTCTAAATGCTAAACTCGAAGCTGAAGAGCAGCATCTCTACCCTCCATCATAGCCAACCTCTCCTGTGCTACTGCCAACTGGTGTGTCTGCTCTCCCTGAGCCTCCTGTGTAGTCTGAGCTCTATCCCGTATCTCTGGTAGCTCATCCCTAAGTTGGTCAATCAGCTCCCGATGTCCCTCCTGTCGTGCCTCAAGTCCATGATACGACACGTCGATACTAACTCTGCCTAAAATCAATCCCTCGACCTGCTCCTCAACCGCCTCAAGTCGAGTAGTGATATCCTCATCAACCCTATAACCCAAACTATCAACCTGCTCCTGCTGAGCCCCTAACTGATCCTCTAATGTAACATCCGTAGGCTCCCTAGCAGCAGTTGCTCTCGAACTCTCACCTACATGGTATACTAGTGGTGGTTCTGACTCTGTAGTAGGTGAAGCTGGTGTAGTAAAAATCGCACGCTTCCTAAGCGGCAATAGTGAAGTAGATATGGATGTAGTAGCGGGTATGGCTGGTGGTGCAGGTAATATGGGAATAGCAGGGATCCTAAAGGTAGATATAGCAGGGCGAACTCTCTTACTAGGACCTATAGTCGTCTTCCTACGGGGAAACATAAGTCTAGGTTCTGATGGAATAGTGGTAGTAGATGATGATGTGCCAGTGGGTGCACGGGTAATCTCAGGTGGTGCAATAGGGGAAACATGAGGAGTAGGAGCAGTCTCATCCTCCTCAAAAGGCTCGGTTTCCTCACCTGATGCCGAGAGTGGCAACACAGGTACAAGAGGAATGGGTGGCGGTGAAAAGGCAGTGGAAGACATAGAGCCTTCAACATCGGAGTCTGTGACAGAGTACAGTATGACAATGTTCGGGTCTGAAGACATGGTTCTGTGATAATCAAGGTGAAATAAAATAAATAACTCGTATAATGGAATCACCTAAAACAATGAACATGCACTTATGATGAAATGATGAGATGCTATGATAATGTGGTTATAGTCTAGGGTCCATGATGAATCCTAGTTCGCTATAACCTTAGCTCTGGTACCAATCTGTCACACCCCCAATTTACCTGACTTGCAGCAGAATGGAATGCCTGGGGGTGTAACTGTCATAGCACCATAACAAGGATATATTGAACGACCTAAAGTGTCGTTTGGAAAATACATCGTTTGATTTATTTAAAAACATCCAGTGTTACAAAACATAGGTCCCCAAAGTCTGGAAAAGTTTAAGGAAATAAGTTTGGTACAATCAAACGATAAAATACAAGTGCATGAAAAATCCAAAATGTAGTGCGTCATCCCTGGCACACCCTAATATGACTCCATGCATATGATATGATAATGCCTTTAGTTACCTGAAAATACATTGTGAAAACGGTCAACATAAAGTTGGTGAATAATCATAGTTTTATAAAATGTAATGTTGTACGGCCACCACAAGTATAAGTGCATGACAAAAGTCACGAAAAATAGTACAATAGACCTTAAGCTCATGACACCGAAGCTAGACTGATGAAATTTATGCCCCTCCTGAATGTTATGCATCCGCTTACTGTTGGTAAATACTACCACGGATGGAGGCGTCACCCTCAATAGATCTATTCACTCACTCGCGCTTAATAGGCAAATTAACGGTTCATGATGATAATAGGGGACTTATCACAAGGCAGACTAGCTACTTAAGCAATGTACATAAGTTTGAATACTTGGGCTCGTACTAAAATGGTGCAATGTATTCTCCCCCATGGGATTTGAAAACAATCATAAAATGTATACGAGGCTATGAAAACTCACCTTAACTGATGATACTGTGATGATGTGAAATGAACAACAATGAACGGTTAGCTGCCTCAACCTAATATGAATGATGAACGATCTAATTTAGATCACCAAATGATGTTATGAATGTCCATGCACATGTTCCTATACCACTCTACTCTTTAGAAAAACACTTGTTGTTATCAAAAATATATATTTTCCAAGACTTAGGAAAATATGGCTATTAGAAAAATAAAACTAGTTGAAGTATATATATATATATATATATATATATATATATATATATATATATATATATATATATATATATATATATATATATCGTATGTATCAATGTTAGTGTTGAAATCCTCGGTTTGAAATCCTTGAAATAACGCCTTGTAGTGATAAAAATATACTTGTAATCACTAATACCTCATTAGTTATGATATTGGGTACTTGGTATTATTTCTAGAAATCTAGAGTTACTACGTAGTTTTAGCGTTATTATTTCTAAAAGCTGTCAAAATAACATGAGTTTTACCGATATGGAAACGTGAATATCTTTGTCGTTATAAGTCTGTTTTACTTGTTCTTTATATCCATGGTTACGTCTTAGTATGTAGTAATATATTTTGGAAGGCTTGGCTCCTCCGGGTTACGTCTAAACTCTCTTTTTGTCCGACGAAAAACGTCCAACAGCAACAATTTTCAGAAAATATACTTTTCGTCAATTAACTTGCAAAAATCATAACTTCTTCGTTATAAACTCTTTTTAATCCGTTCTTTCGCCTACGGATTCGTTTTTGAAAGTATTTTCTAAAAATTTTTCCAAAGTTTCCTTTATGTTTACTGATTTTCCTGGATTTAACAAAATGGGGCAGAATCTTTATATACTTGATACAAACCCATTTTTCATGTTCAAAACTAGTTTCAACCTCAACCAAAACTCTTGCAAACTCCACAAAACTATACTAATCCTACCATACACCTTCTTAGGGTGCCATGAGTTCCTAATGATCACTAAACAAGTTAATTTAACAAGGGAGTACCTAAAACAAATTCTAGGGTTTGTATGTTCAAAAAGTCTACAAAAATAAAGTGGTATAGCTAGCTTGTGCATGAAATTAAGTATGAAAACCATAAGATACAAGTGTTAATTAGATGAAAACATGAAAATAAATTTGATAACTCACTTTGAAATAATAGGTGATTAGATGATGAGAAACCTTGTGTTACTTGTTTTTTTGTTGTAAGATTCTTGATTAGGATGATAAAATGAACAACTTATATGCTTTAACTCTTGGAAAATTATCACTTGATCTTGATCCTTGTGTTGGGTCGTGGGTTTTGGAGAGAAAGAGATGAGATGAGAGCTTTTTGATTCTTAGATTTATGTATGTTTATGTTTATGAGGTTTTTGGTAGATATTTAGTATAAGTTATATAGTATAATATGTATACATAAATGCCCTAGGTTAAGAAAAGTGTAAGAATTGCCTTGGTGAGGACTTTTGGGGGCCGGCCTAGGTGGATGAGGGGGGGGGGGGGGGGGGGGGGGGTTGGGGTAGTTTTGATTTAATTAGGATTCTAGTGTAGGATTTAGTGTATATTTGAGTTATTTGTTAAAATCGGGGTACCGGGTTTGATAGAAATAAATGTTAATGAAGTTATTTGGGATAAAATAAAGTTGTAAAAATGTTAAAAATATGTTGGGTACAAGTACTGAGTGTTCGGGTGATTATTATTTAGTTTTCACGAAAACCGTCGTAATATTTATAAACTTACGTTATAAATAAAATAAATTTCTAAAATACTGGGTAAATGAATGTTATAACTTTTATGATGATAAAATGGATATAAAAATATGTCGGGACCATTGTGAAAATATTTAGATATATTCGTCGTGTTTATTAACCGGGTGTTAACGTTTATTATAAATAATTATAAGGAAAAGGTTAAATGTATCAAATATATAAATTTGAAAATCCTAAGAGTGGTATAACATGAAAATGTTGTTATGATGATATGCAGACTGTCCCTAGTCCGTATGCAGTGTCCTTAGTACTAATGAAATGAATTCGCACCTAAACCAATCCGGTTACGCGAATTTGAATACCCGTAAACTAAATTTACGATGAAATGAGTAATGCAAGTGAATAGTGAAAACTTTTCCGGCAATGAATAGTGTTCAGTGAATAGTAAATTTCTCAAATGTTCAGAATATCAAATTGACCTCGAAAATGATGAATAGTAAAACGATGAATAGTGTTTTGATGAATAGTGATTTATGAATAGTAAAATGTCGAAGATTGGGAAATGACCTGAAATGGTGTGTTGTGACAGTCGCCCACCCAAAAAGGAATTCAGTCCCTGAATTCAGCTAGTGTTGGTCTCGGTAATAGGTTTGGTGAAAAGGTGTAGATACTTGCGTTGCATTTGGTCCTCTCGTTCCCAAGTAAACTCGGGTCCTCTTCGAGAATTCTAGCGAACCTTAACGATCGGAATTTGACTCTGCTTCAATTGTTTGACCTCTCGGTCCATGATTCAACTGGTTCCTCCACAAAGTTAAGTTTGTCATCTAGCTGAATCTCTTCTAATGGTATAACGGAAGACTCATCTGAAAGGCATTTCTTGAGGTTTGAGACATGAAATGTGTTATGTACGTTGCTGAGTTCTGATGGAAGTTCTAGCTTGTAAGCTACTGGACCAATCCTTTCCAGTATCTTAAATGGACCAATGTATCTCGGGTTCAACTTCCCGCGTTTTCCAAATCATATCACGCCTTTCCAGGGCGAGACTTTCAACATGACCTTGTCTCCGACCTGGAATTCCAATGGTTTGCGTCTAACATCTGCGTAGCTTTTCTGTCTACTTCTAGCAGTTTCAAGTCTTTCTCGAATCTGGATTATCTTTTCTGTTGTTTCTCGTACCATCTCTAGACCTGTGCATTGTACCTCTCCAACTTCTGCCCAACAAACTGGGGAACGACACTTACGACCATAAAGTGCCTCAAATGGTGCTGCTTTAATACTTGAATGGTAACTGTTGTTATAAGAGAACTCGATTAATGGCAAATGGTTAGCCCAACCATTCCCAAAGTCAATCACACATGCCCTTAGCATGTCCTCCAGTGTCTGAATATTTCTCTCACTCTGACCATCAGTCTGAGGATGGTAAGGAGTGCTCATGTCTAACTTGGATCCAAAAGAATCTTGTAATGACTTCCAAAAGTTTGAAGTAAAGCGATTATCTCTGTCAGAAATAATGGAGATTGGTGCTCCATGTCTCGAGACTATTTCCTTGACATAAAGTCTGGCAAGTTGTTCCATGGAATAAGTCTCTCTAATGGGAATGAAATGGGCTGATTTAGTAAGACGATCGACAATTACCCAAATAGCATCGTAACATCCTGACGTCTTGGGAAGTTTAGTGACAAAGTCCATTGTAATACGCTCCCACTTCCATTGTGGAATTTCTGGTTGTTGAAGTAATCCTGATGGTTTCTGGTACTCGGCTTTCACTTTAGCACAAGTAAGGCATTTGCTGACGTACGTAGCTATTTCTGCTTTCATGTTCGGCCACCAATACAGCTTTTTGAGATCCTGATACATCTTGTCAGAACCTGGGTGAATAGAGTACTTTGACTTGTGTGATTCATGCATAATCAATTCTCGTACTCCACCATAGAGTGGTATCCAACTTCGGTCCTTGAAGCATAACACTCCATCTGCTCTCTTAACGAAACCATTCTTGTTTTCTGGCATACCATAAAGTTTCTCCTGTGGTCGATTTTCCTCCTTGAGAGCCTCAATCTGAGCTTCTAAAATTTTTGATGGTAATGGTGAAATAATAGTCATCCCCAACGACCTAACCCTTAAAGGTTTGAGTTGTTCTTTTCTGCTAAGTGCATCTGCTACGACATTTGCTTTTCCTGGGTGATATCGGATTTCACAATCGTAATCACTCAACAATTCTAACCAACGACGTTGTCTCATATTAAGTTCCTTCTGATCAAGTATATGCTGTAAGCTCTTGTGGTCGGTAAAAACTACACATTTAGTACCATAAAGGTAGTGTCTCCAAATCTTGAGTGCAAAAACCACAGCACCCAACTCCAAGTCGTGTGTAGTGTAATTCTTCTCATGTGTCTTAAGCTGTCTAGATGCATAAGCTATCACCTTCTCGTTTTGCATTAGCACAGCTCCAAGTCCTTTATGCGAAGCATCGCAATATACCACAAAGTTCTCAATGCCTTCTGGTAGTGACAAAATCGGTGCACTACAAAGCTTCTGCTTCAATAACTGAAATGCAGATTCTTGTTTCTCTCCCCACTCGTACTTTTGATTCTTTTGTGTCAGCTTAGTCAGTGACTTCGCTATCTTGGAAAACCCTTCAATAAACCTTCTGTAATATCCTGCAAGTCCTAAGAATTGATGAATTTCTGTAGGAGACTTGGGCGTAGCCCAATCCTTTACTGCCTCAATCTTTGCTGGGTCGACTTGTAATCCTTGGCTATCAATGACATGGCCTAGAAATTGAACTCTTTGTATCCAAAAGTCACACTTTGAAAATTTGGCATACAATTGCTCCTTCTTGAGTAGTTCCAATATTGTTCTGAGGTGTGCTTCATGCTCTTTCTTACTCTTGGAATAAATCAGGATATCGTCAATGAATACAATCACATACTTATCAAGATATGGTTTGCACACTCTGTTCATGAGATCCATGAATACCGCAGGTGCATTCGTTAATCCAAAAGGCATCACTTGAAACTCATAATGACCATAACGTGTTCTGAATGCCGTCTTCGGGATATCTTCTTCCCGAACTCTGAGTTGATGGTAACCTGATCTTAAATCAATCTTGGAATAAAAATAAGAACCTTGTAGCTGATCAAACAAGTCATCGATCCTAGGGAGTGGATAATGATTCTTCACCGTTAACTTGTTCAGCTCACGATAGTCTATGCACATTCTGAAAGATCCATCCTTCTTCTTCACAAACAAAACCGGTGCTCCCCAAGGCGAGGAACTCGGTCTAATGAATCCTTTGTCTAGAAGTTCTTGTAATTGGTTAGACAATTCTTGCATCTCAGAAGGTGCAAGTCTATACGGTGCTCTTGCAATTGGTGCAGCTCCTGGCACCAACTCAACTTGACGTGGAGGCGGAAGTCCTGGCAATTCTTCCGAAAAAACTTCTGGAAATTCCTTAACAATTGGCACATCTTCAAGTCGTTTCTCATCCGACTTCTTCTCTGTGATGTGAGCCAAGAATGCATAACAACCCTTCTTTATGTACTTCTCGGTTTTAATGCACGATATGATACTGAGTCTAGTTCCACTTCGCTCTCCGCGAACAACTAAAGTTTCACATCCATAAGAAAGATGAACAACTTTTTCATCACAAATGATTCTTGCACGATGTCGAGACAACCAATCCATACCGATCACAACGTCAAAACTTCCAAGTTCTACGGGCATAAGGTCTATATTGAATGGGTGATTTAGGAAATTGATGGTGCAACCACGGATAACGGTGTTGGTTTTAACTAAGGACCCATCGGCTAATTCTACAATATAGGGAATGTCTAAGGTAGTTGGTTCTATGTTAAGTAAAGGTGCAAATGCAATAGAAACAAAAATTCTATCTGCTCCTGAATCAAATAAAATGGATGCATAACGATTATTAACGAGGAACGTACCCGCAACAACATTCGGGTCCTCTCGGGCATCTTCTCCTCCCATAACATAAGCCCTTCCTCGAGCTACTCCGCCCAGATTTCCAGCTCTCTGATCCTTCCTCTTTGGGCAATCGTTCTTAAAATGACCCAACTCTCCACAACCATAACATGCTCCTGGTTGGTTCTGATTAACTACCCCTCATGGAGCTTTGCATTCCCTAGTCGAATGACCGACTTTTCCACAGTTCTGACAAGCTCTAGGACAATTTCCAGGGTTGTGATGAGTCTGACACTTATTACACTTGGGTAGTTTTCCAGCATATCCTTTTCCTTCTGTTGGTCCTGCAGCATAGGCCTTTGCCACTTCCTGTCTCTTAGGTGCTGGTTGGATAGCATTTCCACCTTGGTTGTAGTCAAACCTCCTCTTGTTGTTATTGTTGTTATTGTTGTTGTTGTTTTGGTTATTGTGGTAGTTGCGGTTTCAGCTATTGTTATAGTTGTTGTTGTTTCGAGTGTTGTTGTAGTTGGTGTTGTTTGAACGGTTATTGTTGTTGTTTGCAGCAGATTTTCCTTTTAACACTTGGACCATAAGTTTCTGAGTTATACGAATAGCCTCTTCCATTGATTGTGGGTCGAAAGACATCACATCCCCTCGGATGCTTTCGGGTAGTCCTCCAGTAAAATTCTCCATCTTTTTCTCATCGTCCGGAACCATAGTTAGACATATTGCAGCCAACTCCTGAAACTTCCTTATATAAGTCTCAATGTCATCACCTTTTGTTACCAGCTCATAGAATTTGGTTTCCAACTTTTGCACCTCAGTACGAAAGCAAAACTTCTTAGTCATCAGCTTCTTGAATTGATCCCAAGTGAGCTTGTAGGCATTCTCCATACCAATAGGCTTAGCATAAGAATTCCACCAAGACATAGCTTCATCAAGAAGCATACCAGTAGCAAATTTTACCTTGTTAACCTCCTGGCAACCGCACATGAGAAATACATTCTCAGTCTTTTCAAACCAGCGGATCAAAGCAACCGCTCCCTCGGTGCCCTTAAACTTGACGGGATCACTAATCTTGAAATCCTTCCAAGTAAATTCACGCCTAGTAGTGGGTTGAACCACTTCAGTATTAGGTGGAATCTCAGCAGCCCTAGCAGCAACCTCAGCTCTCTCAGTCTCCAGAGCTTCTGCTATACTATCCCTGACCAACTTGCGGATAGCGGCTTGAGTCATCGCGGGTGTTTCTGATGTAGCCTTTGCTTTCTTTGGCGCCATACTTCTGATAAATAATAATCGACAACAACCATGAGAAAACCATAATAGAAATAGTCATCGTACAAAAAGTATATACCCACAACATGTATTAATACAACCACGACACGTATAGATACAACCACAACAAGTATAAATACGTTAACAATAAAGAGCAACCACGAAACATCATAAATATAATCACAAAACATGAATATAATACATGAAAATTTCGGCCTACATGGACCAATATATATATATATAGCACAACATTTCCAACATAGTAGAGTCGCACTTGATATATTTGTTTGTACAACAACCAAAAGACTACAAGTTCTTGAACTATGTCCCACACCTCGGGACTAGGAAATAGTAAAAGCTAATACAATATAAGTCTATGTCTAGGCTCCTCCAAGTGCTCTAGATGGTCCAGGAGCTCCAGATGCTCCAGGTGCACTCCTCAAACGACGAATCTCCCTGTCCATCATAACTGCAATCTCCTCTAAATGCTAAACTCAAAGCTGAAGAGCAGCATCTCTACCCTCCATCATAGCCAACCTCTCCTGTGCTACTGCCAATTGGTGTGTCTGCTCTCCCTGAGCCTCCTGTGTAGTCTGAGCTCTATCCCGTATCTCTGGTAGCTCATCCCTAAGCTGGTCAATCAGCTCCCGATGTCCCTCATGTCGTGCCTCAAGTCCATGATACGACACGTCGATACTAACTCTGCCTAAAATCAATCCCTCGACCTGCTCCTCAACCGCCTCAAGTCGAGTAGTGATATCCTCATCAACCCTATAACCCAAACTATCAACCTGCTCCTGCTGAGCCCCTAACTGATCCTCTAATGTAACATCTGTAGGCTCCCTAGCAGCAGTTGCTCTCGAACTCTCACCTACATGGTATACTGGTGGTGGTTCTGACTCTGTAGTAGGTGAAGCTGGTGTAGTAAACCTCGCACGCTTCCTAAGCGGAAATAGTGAAGTAGATATGGATGTAGTAGCGGGTATGGCTGGTGGTGCAGGTAATATGGGAATAGCAGGGATCCTAAAGGTAGATGTAGCAGGGCGAACTCTCTTACTAGGACCTATAGTCGTCTTCCTACGGGGAAACATAAGTCTAGGTTCTGATGGAATAGTGATAGCAGATGATGATGTGCCAGTGGGTGCACGGGTAATCTCAGGTGGTGCAATAGGGGAAACATGAGGAGTAGGAGCAGTCTCATCCTCCTCAAAAGGCTCGGTTTCCTCACCTGATGCCGAGAGTGGCAACACAGGTACAAGAGGAATGGGTGGTGGTGAAAAGGCAGTGGAAGACATAGAGCCTTCAACATCGGAGTCTGTGACAGAGTACAGTATGACAACGTTCGGGTCTGAAGACATGGTTCTGTGATAATCAAGGTGAAATAAAATAAATAACTCGTATAATGGAATCACCTAAAACAATTAACATGCACTTATGATGAAATGATGAGATGCTATGATAATGTGGTTATAGTCTAGGGTCCATGATGAATCCTAGTTCGCTATAACCTTAGCTCTGGTACCAATCTGTCACACCCCCAATTTACCTGACTTGCAGCGGAATGGAATGCCTAGGGGTGTAACTGTCATAGCACCATAACAAGGATATATTGAACGACCTAAAGTGTCGTTTGGAAAATACATCGTTTGATTTATTTAAAAACATCCAGTGTTATAAAACATAGGTCCCCAAAGTCTGGAAAAGTTTAAGGAAATAAGTTTGGTACAATCAAACGATAAAATACAAGTGCATGAAAAATCCAAAATGTAGTGCGTCATCCCTGGCACACCCTAATGTGACTCCATGCATATGATATGATAATGCCTTTACTTACCTGAAAATACATTGCGAAAATGGTCAACATAAAGTTGGTGAATAATCATAGGTTTATAAAATGTAATGTTGTACGGCCACCACAAGTATAAGTGCATGACAAAAGTCACGAAAAATAGTACAATAGATCTTAAGCTCATGACACCGAAGCTAGACTTATGAAATTTATGCCCCTCCTGAATGTTCTGCCAAAACACTCAAATGTAGCAGACATGAAATGCATCCGCTTACTATTGGTAAATACTACCACGGATGGAGGCGTCACCCTCAATAGATCTATTCACTCACTCTCGCTTAATAGGCAAATTAACGGTTCATGATGATAATAGGGGACTTATCACAAGGCAGACTAGCTACTTAAGCAATGTACATAAGTTTGAATACTTGGGCTCGTACTAAAATGGTGCAATGTATTCTCCCCCATGGGATTTGAAAACAATCATAAAATGTATACGAGGCTATGAAAACTCACCTTAACTGATGATACTGTGATGATGTGAAATGAACAACAATGAACGGTTAGCTGCCTCAACCTAATATGAATGATGAACGATCTAATTTAGATCACCAAATGATGTTATGAATGTCCATGCACATGTTCCTATACCACTCTACTCTTTAGAAAAACACTTGTTGTTATCAAAAATATATATTTTCCAAGACTTAGGAAAATATGGCTATTAGAAAAATAAAACTAGTTGAAGTATATATATATATATATATATATATATATATATATATATATATATATATATATATATATATATATATATATCGTATGTATCAATGTTAGTGTTGAAATCCTCGGTTTGAAATCCTTGAAATAACGCCTTGTAGTGATAAAAATATACTTGTAATCACTAATACCCCATTAGTTATGATATTGGGTACTTGGTATTATTTCTAGAAATCTAGAGTTACTACGTACTTTTAGCGTTATTATTTCTAAAAGCTGTCAAAATAACATGAGTTTTGCCGATATGGAAACGTGAATATCTTTGTCGTTATAAGTCCGTTTTACTTGTTCTTTATATCCACGGTTACATCTTAGTATGTAGTAATATATTTTGGAAGGCTTGGCTCCTCCGGGTTACGTCTAAAGTCTCTTTTTGTCCGACGAAAAACGTCCAACAGCAACAATTTTCAGAAAATATACTTTTCGTCAATTAACTTGCAAAAATCATAACTTCTTCGTTATAAACTCTTTTTAATCCGTTCTTTCGCCTACGGATTCGTTTTTGAAAGTATTTTCTAAATATTTTGCCAAAGTTTCCTTTATGTTTACTGATTTTCCTGGATTTAACAAAATGGGACAGAATGTTTATATACTTGTTACAAACCCATTTTTCATGTTCAAAACTAGTTTCAACCTCAACCAAAACTCTTGCAAACTCCACAAAGCTATACTAATCCTACCATACACCTTCTTAGGGTGTCATGGGTTCCTAATGATCACTAAACAAGTTAATTTAACAAGGGAGTACCTAAAACAAATTCTAGGGTTTGTATGTTCAAAAAGTCTACAAAAATAAAGTGGTATAGCTAGCTTGTGCATGAAATTAAGCATGAAAACCATAAGATACAAGTGTTAATTAGATGAAAACATGAAAATAAATTTGATAACTCACTTTGAAATAATAGGTGATTAGATGATGAGAAACCTTGTGTTACTTGTGTTTTTGTTGTAAGATTCTTGATTAGGATGATAAAATGAACAACTTCTATGCTTTAACTCTTGGAAAATTATCACTTGATCTTGATCCTTGTGTTGGGTCGTGGGTTTTGGAGAGAAAGAGATGAGATGAGAGCTTTTTGATTCTTAGATTTATGTATGTTTATGTTTATGAGGTTTTTAGTAGATATTTAGTATAAGTTATATAGTATAATATGTATACATAAATGCCCTAGGTTAAGAAAAGTGTAAGAATTGCCTTGGTGAGGACTTTTGGGGGCCGGCCTAGGTGGATGAGGGGGGGGGGGGGGTTGGAGTAGTTTTGATTTAATTAGGATTCTAGTGTAGGATTTAGTGTATATTTGAGTTATTTGTTAAAATCGGGTACCGGGTTTGATAGAAATAAATGTTAATGAAGTTATTCGGGATAAAATAAAGTTGTAAAAATGTTAAAAATATGTTGGGTACAAGTACTGAGTGTTCGGGTGATTATTGTTTAGTTTTCACGAAAACCGTCGTAATATTTATAAACTTACGTTATAAATAAAATAAATTTCCAAAATACTGGGTAAATGAATGTTATAACTTTTATGATGATAAAATGGATATAAAAATATGTCGGGACCATTTTGAAAATATTTAGATATATTCGTCGTGTTTATTAACCGGGTGTTAACGTTTATTATAAATAATTATAAGGAAAAGGTTAAATGTATCAAATATATAAATTTGAAAATCCTTAGAGTGGTATAACATGAAAATGTTGTTATGATGATATGCAGACTGTCCCTAGTTTGTATGCAGTGTCCTTAGTACTAATGAAATGAATTCGCACCTAAACCAATCCGGTTACGCGAATTTGAATACCCGTAAACTAAATTTACGATGAAATGAGTAATGCAAGTGAATAGTGAAAACTTTTCCGGCAATGAATAGTGTTCAGTGAATAGTAAATTTCTCAAATGTTTCTCAGAATATCAAATTGACCTCGAAAATGATGAATAGTAAAATGATGAATAGTGTTTTGATGAATAGTGATTTATGAATAGTAAAATGTCGAAGTTTGGGAAATGACCTGAAATGGTGAGTTGTGACAAAGATCTTTTATGAGTTCCCATGATTCTTCCGCACTTAGATCACGAAGCTTGCCACTGGCCGATTGGTCAATGGTTCGCCTTGTGGAGAGATCGATATGGTCATAGAAAATTTGGACTTGGTGCCATAGACCTATGCCATGATGAGGGACTTTTTGGAGTAAGTCCTTGAAACGAGTCCATGCTTCAAAGAAAGTTTCACCTTGACGTTGTTGGAACATCAAAATGTCATTTCTAAGCTTAGTAGTTATCCCCGGTGGGAAAAATTGAGCAAGGAAATGAGTGGTGAGATCATCCCAAGAGGTGATGGATCTCGCGGGTAAACGCTCAAGCCATTGACTAGCTTGGTCACGTAGAGAAAATTGGAAGAGACGTTATCGGGTCGTCTCTCGAGTTTCAACATCAAGGTCTATGGAATCTTCGATTTTAAGGAAATCCTTGAGATGTTGATTAGGATCTACGGAACGAATTCCATGGAATGCACATCCGCTTTGCACCAAACAGATGGTTTCGGATCGCAAGGGAGACACATTGGCTCCTTGAGTAAGCTCAATGCTGTTTCGATGGCCTTGGTGGCTAGGACGGGAGTACTCTCCTAAATTCCGAGGTCTAGGAGGTTGGTTTGGTTGTGGTGGGTTATGTGGATGGTTTTCTTGTGGTGGGTTTATGGGATCAAAGAGATTACCACCTTCCATAATGGCGGATGGCAACGGTCACGAACAAAGGAAACAAAGAAAAAGATAGACTAAAGAAACCTATAAAAATAAAAACAAAAATCTTAATAGAAAGGAATCTAGCAAATAGACCTAATAAAAAGAAATTTCAACCTAAAAAATAACTATTCCCCGGGCTGTGGCGCAAAAAAATTGATGCGCGGTTTTGCATCCTTGTAAAAGGTTTTACCTCTCAAGGGATCTTGAGAAGCTTGCAATCCCCACCAGGCAGTGTACCTGACCGTTGTAGTATAGTATAGTGACAAGTATCAGGGGATTGATCGTTCAACCCAAAGAATAGTGTTCGCTAGGGTTAAAACTCAATTAAACTAGGTCTAGAGGTGAGGGATGATTCTTTTTGTATTTTTATATTTTTTGGAAAGCAAGTAAAAATCTCGGGTTTTTGAAAGAGTGGGCAGAACTAGTTGCTAATCAACTAACCCAATTAACTACAAATGCAAACAAAATAAAATAAAATGAACTTAAAGTAAATGTGGCCAAAACAATAATAAGAGAAAATGTGTTTACTTAGATTTCACTACTCCCTAGCTATCTTTTACCGGTTGATTAATTTGTTACAATTGCATGGATGACGGGTTATATTCCTTAATACCATTCGTAGGGCCATGTACGATCTTCCCTAACTCTATAAGCTTCTACCTTTTCCTATGTCGAGCCGACTACTAGCTCCTAACATGGCCTCATTAGTAGTTACCTATGCATTAAATATAACCAATTTATCATAGTAAACCTCCGATCATGTTTCTTAAGACGTTCAAGCAAGTTACCAATTAGAAGTCTGACAGTTTTTCTTAAGCCTAACATCGAAATCATTCATCCACAACAATTATAAACAAACAACCAACCAATAATCAATATCTAAGTTTCATTACATCTAAGCAAACACAAAGAAAACCTAGCCTAGCATGTTAAAGAGAAGATAAGCATAAGATAGAATCAAACAACACATAGACATATTGAATGATTATTGGAAAACTTATCTTCAATTCAGCATGGATGAAACAAGGGTTTAAAACCCTAAAAAATACACTAAAATTCGTCTAGGGTTTTTCTCCTCTCCAAGTTGCACACAATGAATGAAAAATCAAAAACTATATATAGATTATTAGGTCTGACGGCGTCAAGAGTAAGTTCTGACGCCATCAACTCGCCGCCATAATTATCATCATATTTTCTAGATCCACTTCTGGCATCGTCATGTGTAAACTTCATCTTGGCCGTCACATGCAAATTACTCTTGATGGCCTTGGTGATGCCGTCATGTATAATTCTTTCAAAATCTCTCTGGCGCGTCACGTGTAACTTGATTTATCCACCTTTTTGTCAAAGAGTGACGGCGTCACATCCATATCCTGACGCCGTCAGCTACAATTTCCAGCATGAATTTGAGACTTTGTCATTTTCTTCACTTTTTCGCTCCAAAAATGTCCAAAATGGTTCCTTTTCAAGATTTCCTCTCAAAAGTACCTAAAATGACAAAAGGAATGATTTAGAGCAATATTTGATCAAATAATCTCAACTTTGGGCTTAAATGACCCCTAAAAGCGGTACACTTTTCGTCTCATCAAACTTTCAATCCTCAAGTTCGACATCTTAAAGATCTATCAAGAAACTTGAAATTAACTTAGTAAAATTGAAGTATATGGGAGGATTGTTAGGAATTATTAAAAGTTCCTACTGATGAATACTACTGACGGGTTCCTGCTGATGACTTCTGCTGAAGCTTTAGTGTTTCTGCTAATGAGCTGGTTCCTGCTGATATAAAGATCCTGCTGATGTAGTATATACGTAGGATATGTTTAGTTTATTCTTGAAAGAGATATAGAATATCTTTTATTGTTTTAGTTTATGCATTACTTGTACGCAAAGTTTAGGGTTCCTAGTAGTATAAAAGGAACACACGGATACATGTTTTGAGATACGTTTTTCAATCAATAGTGATTAACAAAAGATCCATAGAGGATCAAAGTATTATTAGTATATTGTGTTCTTAATTACTTGTGTTTAATTCCGCATAGACATAAGTAAACAGAGATTCTCTGTATAGTATTGCTTGTTATTACATTAGCAATCTATCGATCCATTGGCTCAAAGATCTATCAAGGAGTAGATCCTACAATCTCCAAAACGAACAATACACATCATCATTGTTCAAGATCCAAGGGTGTCTTTGGACCTAGATTCAAATATCAACCAGCAGAAAAATAATAACTATTTTTTAAACTAATAGCAGTAACCAAGCAGTAGTAGAATCTGAGCAGCAGGAACAAATAAGCACACCATCACAAAGTGTAAGAGCAGTAGAATCCATTAGGCTCCATGGAATGATCACTGATGAAGAAAATCAAATATAATTGATTTGATGAAGAAGTTAAATCTTCCAAACTTGCATCTTTTGTCTTGCACTATCCACGAGACGCCGAACTCATAAAATATGAGTAGTGAAGATCCAAGCCTCTTGACAAACTCCTCATTCACTTATCCAATGAGACACTGAGCACAAATAACGTAACTCCTTCAAGTGATAGCAAATGCACGCATTAAGCACAATAAGATGGATCGTACCCTTTCGCTAGATTCGTCAAGTCTTCGTCACCATACAAACCAAGCAAGTTATCTTAAAAAGGTCCTGCTCCCTTTAAGATATGATAAGAACACAAAACCTGTGAAAATCAACTGCAACATCAAACAAGTGACAATCAAATGTCTTCAACAAGTAATCTTCTCAATGAAATAATGATGGTTGATAACTCCATCCTCCCTAACCATTAGTCACATCAGAACCGTCACTAAAACCGATGAACACTAATCTCACAAGACTAGTAGGAACCATAACCGACTAAAAGAAAAAGTATACAACAAGCCAGCAGGAAACATAAAGAAGTCAACAAGAATCATATGTATCAGTAGGAACCCACTAGTAGGAATGAAACCTAACCAGCAGGAACAAGTACGATCAGCAGAAACCAAAAGCAACCAGGAGGAACTGAGAAACACAACCCGCATAAACATATATGACCAGCAGTTGACCAAAAATAGTTATACATACCATGAATCTCCATGTGATTTGTGCCTTAAAATAACCCATGTGACCTCATGACCAATCACTATCATTTAAAAACAATATATTTACATTTAATAACATAGCACGAGATAAAAAAATAACCAGTTCCACTTGCCTAATCTTTGACAGCTTATTGTCATCGATAAGGACTTTTTGGCGACATAAATTCCAAACAAATATAGAACCGATTTGCTGCTCCTTTAAAACTACAATTTATTCATAAATACGAAAACCTTGTATAAACCCTAGATATTGAGAGCCCCTAAGCTCTGATGCCAATTGTAAAATCAAGATTGTTTAAGCTCTTCTAGAATTAGCAATATTGATAAGCACAACGTAATAAGAACAAGAACATAATATTACTAATAAGGTTTTATTTATTAAAATAAATAAACTACTAACTACTAATATACACACGCTTTGGATCGTGTGTCTAGACTCTCATTAGAAGAGTTCTCTATGATTGGATGAGTAAGTAACCTAGACGCCTGCCCTCTTTATATAATAGAGGGAGGTTACAAACCTTAGCTTACTAAGAAAGCTAACTATTACATAATAGGCCCTCATTGTTTCTTCTTTCTTCATTCTTGCTTGTGGGTTTTGTAATCTTCAAATCTGTAATTCCCTACATAACCTACACATTACATTTCCATACTATTCAGTATGCCTAATTATGTTTCCCCATACTATATCATTTGTACTTCAGTATTTATATTTCAGTTCATTATTGTTATATCCGTTCACTGGGCTTTTTAAGCTCAGCCACATTTCTTTTCTCCGCGGCAGGTATTCAAGATAGCTTTTAGGATAGCTTTCTGGGGATTGAGAGTAGAGCTTAGTGTAGACTTGACCATAGTCATCTTAGATTAATGTTATTTATGTATCATGGAGATTTAGAATTTTGTTTTGTTCATTGTTTTCTTTTAATTATTTTGTAATACTTCCGCTTTTGTTTAGTTATGTATGTTCTGATGTGTAACCATATTATGATACCTTTACCCTTGTCGGGTTGGGGTGTTACAATTTATGGTATCAGAGCTAGGTTAGGACCCTTAGAGCTTAGGCTATGACCTGTGAGGACAGGGTAGACATTAGGTTTCCTTCTGCATACTTTCCTTTCCGTACCCTATCATATTTGGATCTTGTTAATCGTTTGATAATCATTCAGATGGTTAACACTGGCCGTTCTGGTCCATCCGATGAAAACCCTAAAGAAATGGTGGCTCACATCATTAGGGATACTCAAAGACAGGCTAGGCACTTTAAAAAGAGACGTTGGACTACCGTTGTTGCTACGGGTTGCAAGAGGATTGGTGGAGAGAAGTAGACTAACAAAAGGATCTTAGTCCCTGCTAGTATGTTTACGTGTGCGATTGAGGAGAAGTTAACCATAGAGAATGTGGTTGGAAAGGAGGTGGAAAGGTACCAGACGAAGGTGGCTGATAAGAAAGGTTTCACCACTAAGTGCCCAGTAAAGTGTCCCTAATTCCTAGAAGATAAAGGAGTCGTTTGGGCTAGACCCCAAAATTTTTATGCGTTTGTAGATCGTGTGGAGGTGGAAGAGAGAAACCTCATAAGTGGCTTTGCTAGTCGTCCACTACCACAGCACGGGGGAAACCAAAATGGATGGATAAGTGAAGAGGAAGAGTATGAGGTGGACTCGGACCTAGTGTCTACGGCGACTAGTAGATTTAATCTAAGTTGAGTGAGAGGGGTTCGTCCTCGCGCTTAGTTTTCCTTTATTTCCATTTCTTTTGTTTGATTCTGATGTTAGACTTTGATTTCATTTTCGTTTTCACGATTTCACTGATGTGATTGAATCTTTTGACTATTAAGTTCTCCTTTGGAAGTTTCGTCATATGACAATTCTGCTTATGTTTGTTAAGTTTATAGTTATGAGAATTTTGGCGAATTTTGGAAGTATTGGTGCGATTGTTCATGTACTCTATTCTGATAGATCTATTAGAGTTCCGTTTCTTTCTGATAAGTCTCGTTTTCTGTTAAACCCCATTGATGATGATTGTTTTGCTCAGTCTTGGGAGAGAAGTATTGTTATGCTGCTATTAGGTTGCTTGTTCACGACTTGAGATAAAGTATGGTCATCATGAAGGTATAATTATATAATGCTAGTATTATGACGCTTGACTAACGTGATAATACTTACATCATGTAGAAACTAGAAGGGGGGTTGAATAGTTTCACCGCTCGTTTTATGCTTCACAAAACGTTTTGCCGTTTTTAGGTCCTGTTATTTTTCTTTGGCAAACTTATTGAATTCTACTTGTTATGTGATATCTAATTAGCAACTAGGAATGTAAACAAACAAGTAAAGTAAAGAGTAAGGAAAGAACACAACTAATGAGACGCGGCAATTTATAGTGGTTCGGCACGAAGCTCACTATCCGTCCTACTCCACTCCCCGTGTACCACACTCGAGAGTTACCAATCATTATATCAACACACTCCTTCAAGCGGAGCAATCCGTACACATGCTTACACAAGGCTTAACGACACTAAGCATACTGTCGAGTTCTAATCATAGGTAGAACCAATCTATTCCAAAGGCCCACGTGGCCACACGAACAAGCACTCTTGTCCATCTTGAATCTTCACCCGATCCAAATCTTCACTTTGTTAGACATACTTGGTTCTTCACCCGAACCAAGCCTTCACACACACGACTCACTTGATTCTTCACTCGAATCAAGTCTTTACATACATATCATACTTGATCATCCCCTATCCAAGTCTTTTATAATGACTCAACAAATCCTAACCTAAACATTAGGACATCACTCTCCTCACAAGAATTACATGAACTAATCTAGTTACAAAATTTCTTGGAACTACATCACCATCCAAGCTCACACAAATACAATACTTGGAACTACATCACCATCCAAGTTTATACCCCATCCTCGACTCACACACAAGTCGAAAAACAATGATATCAATCCTACCACGTAACACATGTTACGTGTTGTGTGTGGACTCTTATAACATCTTGAATCTTCATAGTTGTCGAGAGTTCTTCTCTTGCACTTGACGGAAGAGGAAATCACTTATAAACATATACAGACATGTTATACTGATCAAAGAATAAAATGAACAAAGACCAGAAAGTATTGTGTGTGTGAAAAGTCTTGTTCTGAAAGAAAACAATCTAGTGTTTATAGTCGACACAATGGAGCAGACGTTACCTTCAATAGGCGACTGTCCTTTATCACTAATGGACCGTCGACCCCTTTATGGGACCCCCCGACATACGCTCCCATTTTTCTCCAGATGTGGTGAAAAACTATCTGGTGTAGGTTGGAGGGAAAACTAGGTGTTGGGAGATTTGAATTTGAATTTATTTTCTTAATAAAACATTTCTTTGAAATTACAAAAATACTTTTGTAAAAATGTTTTGTCAAATTAAAAATGTAAGTTTAGATGAAAATAAAAACTCTTTGATCACTTAACTAATGACGGTATAAAGTTTGTTCATACATGAAGTGATGTTGAAGCAGCTACGTAGAGGTAACGAGTTTCCTCGATGAAAAACTTATAAACCGTAACTTTACTTTTTTTTTTTTTTTGAAATATAATTAACTTTTAGATTTACATAGAGGTGGAAGGCAAACGGGCAACAAGCTGCGCCGCTAGCCCTTTTTGGATTGCAAAATTTATTCTTTTGAAAACTACATCTATGGATCTAGGTGTCATCACATTACTATGCATAACACGTTGTACTCTATTGAGGAACTCCACTGCCTCAGGTGCAAGGAAACCAAAAGTATCAAACGCGAAAGGAATAAAAACATGTTGATTTTCAATGCACGCTTTCTCGTGTTTTGCCACTTTGTACGAGGCGGCTTTCAAAGCAGCCTGTCCTACTGTAAAACCCCGGCTACTCAAACCCACGAGAGGAAAAACCCTGGTTAGATCCACACACGCATGTTTCCCTCCAACCCATGTTATGTAACTTTACGTAACATGTCTTTATATTTTGTGATTATCAAAACACGAGGAAACCGAATAATGCGAATAAAGTTTTTGACATTATTTGTATTAACAATCTCCCCCTTTTTGATGATTACAATATATAAACTCATTTTTAGTAAAATTATGCGTTGATAAATTTTTAATGAGTTTTCCCGTTACTTCTCCCCCTTTTTGTAGAATCAAAAAGGTGTGTCGTGGTTGTTGAGGAGAGAAGACACGACACCCTTGAAAGATAATTGTTGGGGTGATCAACGAAATACAAGATCCCCCTAGCTAAGTGCTCCCCCTTAATGAGGGTATCGGGGAATCGAGCTATGGTGATGTGCTACAAAAAAGAGTTAGAACAAAGCACATGCATGCATATATAGAATATGATAAGGATGTGAAATCAATTATGTAGTGCAGAAATTAGATAGAGAAACACAGAGTATAGTTTTAATTCTGAGCACTACTGGGGACAATCCTTTAAATAGTGGGACGGTCCCTTATCACTTAGAGGACCGCCAACACAATAAAGGACCACCACCAGTAGGTGTCTTGGTTGGCTAAAGGGTTGTGTTTTAAGTAAATTCTCATTTTCAATGTTAGATAGTTTTAGTCCATTTTCATGTTTAACAATGACCAATATCATAACACATTATCATATCTAAAACATAATCATCCATTCATTCATTCAAGAGAATCATACAATTACTACCATAACAATTTCATAGCAAATACATCATAGAAATAATAATATCAAGAATAGACTACAACAACAAGTTAACTCCCATTGCATGTTTTGGTCCAAAGCATAACTTCCACTTGATTATTCATGACTAGACATTTGAGAATATCTAGTCAGAGGGTGGAGTGGATGATGGTGAGGAAGAAGGTGGAGCAGAAGGTGGTGCCGATGGTGGCTTGGAAGCAAGGGGAGTTGGTTGCACATTTTGTTGAGCAATGAGATACTCAATATGACCAAACATGATGTGTAGTTCATCGCGAAGAGTAGAGATGAGATGAAAATTGTGATGACAACAAGCACACCCCACAGTGTGGTTGTTAACAAAGTAGTAGGGTAGATGATTACCAAGGGTTAAAGGAGATGGTGGAGTTTATGGAGTATTTTCCAATGGCCCATTTGGTGATGTGGGATTATGAGTTGATGGGTTTGTTAGAGGAGGATGTTGGTTTCTTGGAGATGAGATATAGTGAGTGGGAGATGATGGTTGATTGCTCACAAATGGAGTGAAAGCACCCGAACTAGATTGGTTGAGCAAGGGTGACAAGTTTTTGACAAATGATGAGAAAGGTGATGTGGTTGTCTTTGAACTATAGGATGCCTTATAAGAGGAGTGATATGTTCCATTGGTGGATGGTGTTTTAAGTGGTGCACTAGGTGCTCGAGGTGATGATGGTGGTAACTTAGGTGATGGATTGGTGTCATAGAGTGTGAGGTCAATGAAATTGGTTTGAGGTGGAATGATTTTGATCTTAGGCCTTTTTTTGATGGTTGTGTTTTGGTTTCTTTGTTTGTTGTGGAGGATGAAGCCATTGTAGATGGTGAAGATGAGAAGATAGGTGATTGTGATGAGGTTGAGGATGAGAATAAGTGTTTAAATAATCAAGTATGGTTATGATTTGGGCAAAGCATGCATTAGGAGATATTAAGCACTTCAAATTGTTTAACTAAACATGGCAAGGTGGTGATAAACATGCAATAGGTTTAGGATTGCAGGAAAGACGAAAACAGTACAAAAATTCGTAATCCCACTGGGACGGTCCGTTAAATGCTGGATGGTCCCTTATCACTGAAGGACCGCCGGCTTGATAAAGGACCGTTGGCAGTGAACTTCCAGATTTTTTGCCAACTTTCTCATTGCTGCAACCTGCACATATAAACTTCACTCCCACTAGCTACAGAATAGTGCAAGCATAAGTTCAACAATACAAGACGTCACAAACCAATCAAACATCTTATAATCATATCCAAATACAAACACAATCATTAGTTTAACATATCTGAAAAGTTAGAACAAATAATCATAGATGTTCAAGATGCATTACACATGGTAATAGATAAAGTTACTACAAACAAAGTTTTCTTCAAATGACATTTATTACTAGTTTTTCTTGAGAAGATTCTTGATCGACTTCAAACCTTTCCTTTTCTAGTCTCGAATTTGAGTAAGGAGAGTGATCACAGATGGGTTTTGGGAGTCAATATTTTGAGGGATGTGAGGAAGGGCATTTAAGAGGTTTTGTGATGAAGAAGATTAATTTGCATTGGAATTTCCAACGTGTTCATCATCATCTATGTGATGAGAGGATGAACCATCGGAGGATGACTTGGGAAACAAGGTCCTCTTCATCCCTGACTCAGACCTTGTCTTATGCTCAATGTGAGTAGTGAGCGGAAACATGACACGAGCATGAATGAGATATTTTTCCGATCTAAGTTACAGAAATTCATCCATGATATGGTTAAACAAGCGAGTTAAGAGCATACCATAAGGCAAGTTCAACTTGGGTTTCTTGGTGACAAATTCCATTCTCCTAATTACATAGAATGCTAGATTGTAAGGTACCGATTTGGCAACACAATAAAGCATATGATCGAGACATGTGGGAAGATGATCTCTATTGCCACCTAGACAAAAAGCATTTTCACGTACAACCTCCTCAATGGCTTTAAGATGATTTTCAACTTCTTTTGTAAGAATTTGGTTTTCTTCTATAGGAATTTTCTTACCTCTATAAGTGCTGGTAAGAGATGGTGGTCGAGATTTTACATGAAGGTTCTGATTTCATTTGGAGTGGGAGGAGTAGTAGCATATTTCCCACTTCTGGGGTTGCTTCTGACAAGAGCATCAAGGCTCCATTCGTCAATGAACGAGCATTGCCCTATAGTAGGAAGACCGAGAATATGACCAAAATCGGGAAGTGAGTATGAAAAGAATTTGTTTTGAACAACGAACTCTATATAATATTTGTTCATGGATTCGACCCTTAATCTATATTGACTATAGAATTCTAAGACAAACCGAGGAACAATTGACTCATTAATTTTGAAAAGACACTCAAGTTTTGCTGAGCCCAACATGGCTTCGAGGTAACTAAAGTCCTCAAAGTCCGGATAGACCACCCAACCTTCATGAATGTAACGTTTTTCGACTCTTTGAAAATTTTAGCAAAGTGGTGGAGGATATTCGGTAGAGACAATAGGTATGTAACTACGAGAGCTTTTATGATCGACCCAATTTGGTTTAACCATGTTCTTCCTAAAAGAAAATAGAAAAATATATTAAGTTAATATAATCCAAACAAAGAAAATAGAAAAATATATTAAGTTAATATAATCCAAACATCTTCATATGTAATAGTGCATTTTTAATTTTGAAATTCTTGATTCTTTTCGTTGCATGGTTATGAAAATGTTTCAGGCATGTATTAACAATGTATAACTACATTTTTGTTACGTGATTAAACAAGATTAACAACATCAAATTCTAATTTTGGGGATGATCTCATATTTGACCCATTTTCAAAATTAGAAAAATAAAGTAATTGGTTTAATACTGAGTATTATGAGTACAACATTGTTTGGATTTGCTATCAATTGTTGTTAATTTAACAAATAAATGAGAATCCCCAATTTTTAATTTTAATGTTTATATGAACCCTAATGACTTAATTCAAATTAAATAAATGAAAATGAATGAATTAACTTACAATGGACTGATTAGCAAGAGTTGGTGATTGATGATCTTAAATTTGTAAGCCTTGAATTAGTTTAATTTTTAGTGAGTAAGATTTTGGGGAGTGTGGTTCGAAAATCGTCACTTCTACAGCAAAGGGGTTGTTTGGTTTGTTGTTGAACGTTCTGCAGAAAGAAAACGGGGTGTAGGCTTAAACAGCTAGACGACCGCCGAGAGCTAAAGGACCGCCACCAGAGGCTTGTGGTCTTTAGACAATTTTTAGTGTTTTGGTTAGTATGAAAAATATTTAGTTTCAGATGGTTTTAAAACGTAACACATTGAGTTTTATGACACGAAAATGACTCAATATGCACGCGTAGGCTAAGGAATGGGTAAGGAGTGGAATCGAAACATAGGAAGAATGAAAGACTCGATACGCTTGATTCAAGAGTGGATTTTGAGTTGAAACAGAAGAAAAGAGAGAATGAGATTTAAAGATGAGATTTGCATCGAGGAAGCTAGAAGTCAATCAAGTAAGTTTCAAGAAATGTCCTAGACTAGAGCTAGAAAGCAAACAAAGAGTGAAGTAAGTGTGCATCGTCAATAGTGATTGATTGAGGTTAAATTTATTATAAACAATGGTTGTGGTAAGACCATTGTTTTTCCAAATAATTTGCTTGAATCCCAAGAAGGATAAGCATTTAGACATAGTGTCTAAACAATATAAAGCATTTAGCACATAATGTCATACAAAGGTTATCTAACATGCAAGCAAGTAACTCCTAATCATATAGTTTCATGAATCATATGGCAAGCAATCAAGTAGCAAGTATAATATTCAAGATTGGTAAGAAGACTTACCTTGGCCGTTAGCAATCCTTATAAGCACATAACCAAAAACATGTGTTGTTGGTGATGCAAGACTAGGTGATACAAACTTGGCTATTAGTCCACAAGATTAGTAATGCAATCGGCTTGGTGAGATGACCATTAGGTTGTCAACATGCTTAAGGCCCGTAATGTCTTCTTAGCTAGGCTTGACTAACCACATTGCACATAAAACCGCACATTGTCTTCTTAATAGTCATTACATCAAAGCAAGTAGATTGAAACACCAACAAGGTTGCTCAAGAAATTTTTGTCGGCAACATTACCTACAATAAAAGCATTCAAACTAGTAGTATATGATTTCACTTAAACTAGGTGTTATTCTAATAACATATTTTCATCATCTTTGGGTTGAACATTCCTTTGATAAAAGTCTAAGATATTTTGCAACATATATCCGCAATGGTTGAATAATTCACACTTAAGGGGTTTAGTGAATATATCCGCAATGTTATCTTCCGATGCAACCTTTTCTATAGATATGTTTCCTTTGTGTACATTATCCCTAAGGAACTGGTGGCGTATTTCTATATGTTTAGTGATACGTGGGAATTGCACCCTCACAACAGGTCTTACCTCTCAAGGGATCTTGAGAAGCTTACAACCCCCACCAGGCAGTGTACCTGATCGTTGTAGTATAGTATAGTGACAAGTACCGGGGGATTGATCGTTCAACTCAGGAATAGTGTCGCTAGGATTAGAAAGCCTAATAAACTATGTCTAGAGGTGAGGGATGATTCTTTTTGTATTTTTATATTTTTATGAAAGCAATTAAAATCTCAGGTTTTGGAGGAGTGGGCGGATTTAGTTGCTAGTCAACTAACCCAATTAATCTAAATATGCAATCAAAATAAAATAAAAGAAATGAAAATGAAACTATTATACTAATGTGGTGGAAACAATAATGAGGAAAGTTGTGTTTACTTAGGTTTCATTACTCCCTATATATCTCATACATGTTGATTAGCTTGTTACAATTGCATGGATGACGGGTCATATTCCTTAATACTAGTCGTAGGGCTGTGTACAATATTCCCTAACTCTATAGGATCCTACTTCACTCCTATGTCGAGCCGTTAGAGGCTCCTAACATGGGATCATTATAATTCTCCTACGCATTAAATACAACCAAAAATCTTAGTAAACCTCCGATCATGTTTCTTAAGACGTTCAAGCAAGTTACCAATGGAAGTCTGCCAGTTTTCTTAAGCCTAACATCGAATACAATCATCCGTAACAATTATAAACAAACAATCAACCCATAATTAACATCTAGGTTTCACTACATCTAAGCAAACACAATAGAAATATAGCCTAGTATGTTAAATAGAAGACAAGCGTAAGGTATAATCAAACAACACATAGACATATTGAATGATTTGAAGGAATACTTATCTTTAATTGAACATGAAAGAATCAAGGGGTTGAAACCCTTGAAAAGCTGATAAAATTCGGACTAGGGTTTATTCCCTCAAAGTTGCACACTAATGATTGAAATTTGGAAAACTATATATAGATATTACATTGTGACGGCATCATGTGTTAGCCTGTGACACTATCAACTCGCCACCATAATAAAAATCGTATTGCCTAGATCTATTTGTGACACCGTCATGTGTAGTTATACTCTGGGCCGTCACTAGTAATTTGACCCTGACGGCCTTGGTGACGCCGTCAGGTCCTAAGCTTAAAAACTCTCTGGATCGTCACGTGTATTTTCCACTTCCACCTCTTTTGTAACTCTTGACGCCGTCATGTGGAGAGTCTTGACGCCGTCAGGTGCTGTTCCAAGCAAGGAAAATTGAGACTTTGCCGTTTTCTTCACTTTTATGCTCCAAAAACGTCCAAAATGCTTCCTTTTCCAGATTTCTCTCCAAAAGTACCTAAAATGACAAAAGGAACGATTTAGGGCAATATTTGATCAAATAATCTCGAATTCGGGCTTAAATGACCCCCTAAAAGCGGTACACTTTTCGCCTCATCAAATACCCTTACACTTGAGATTTGCTTGTCCTCAAGCAAATGCGCTTTTATTCTAATCAAAATACAAGTTAGGGGTCATTTAACACTAATATAAAAGTAATTACAACAAATAATCATTCCACTAAAAACCAAAGACAAGCACGGAGGTCATATACTAGCACCTCACAAATAATGTTTAGATACTCGCATCTCTCGGGTGTAATAAAGTATATATGACAATATGGAAATGGAAAACATCTCTCACTACCTGTCATAGCAAAATAGATTACCATAGGCTTGGGAAAGGATCAAACCTCCACCACTTGGCGTAAGCACCTAGGATAAACTATCAAAGAGGTCTTTTAAAGGGTTATAACGTTAGGTGTAGGGATATGGAATACACGGTTTTGTTGGATAAAGGCAATATTTACTGGTGGCGAGTTAATCAACTTGGTTAATTACATGTACAATATGGCGTTGCTAAGCCAAGACTCGACTCGACTTAAGCTAATAAATCAAAAATAACAAAAACATAAAACAAACATAGAATGAAACGGGATGGTATTCCGTATGTTTTTTCTCTTTTCTTTTTCTATTTTTTTTTCTTTTTCTTGATTTTTTTTTTTAATTTTTTTTTTTTTTTTTTTTTTTTTTTTTGCATACACTCTTACCCTACCATCCAAAATAATACATCATAGGGAATGTACATTCCCCTTACACTTGAATTTTTACATACTTTACAATAAACTAATCTAATGACTCGAATCAAGATAATCAAAACACTTGGGATACCTTTCAAGATTAACGCACATATAGGGGTAATATATGATGTTCTTCCCCAATACTCCATAACATAAGTACTTTACCCATGAGTCCCAATCGTCCCAAAATAATATGTACAAGATATGACTCGACTTAGCAACCATGTAATCAATTAGACAATTAACTAAGGGTTCAAACAAATAACAATAATGCACTAAAGATGAGTGCATACACGGAAGGCTAAGGCGATTTGGTTGCACATTTGGGTGGGTTGTAACAAATTCTTCCTTTAAGTAAAATGCTTAAAGTTAGAAACGAAAAGATAGGCTCTGAGGGGTGTACTAGGGGTATCGTGTACTAAAAATGAGTACAACGCTAAGGTGTGGGAAAATTAATTGACTTTACTAGTCAAGTAATATGACTTAAATGGTCAAGTAATTATGATACGGGTTTAAACACAAGGGTGATCCTAATGCCTCTTATCATGTAGTAAATCCTACTACACAAATGTAGTCTCACTAGCGGTCTCAGGATGCATCACTAACGCAAGTTCTAGAATCTAAATGCTACCGGTACACTCATAAGCACTAATAATGAATGCTTTTCCTATCAAATCTAATGGCGAGCCACACATATTTGGGTGGAAAATTTTTCTGAATGGTACGGTTTTGTGCTAGTCATACAACTCCTATCCATGAGACGCTTGTTAAGGCTAAAGTTTCACTCCTAAATGTTGTAAAATAATTTAAATTTGGCGCTAAAATTACACTAACAAGTATTTCTCTTAGTTTTATTACATACCTACCATCGAACAAACAAACTCAAGTGCAATAGTATCCTATAAGGTATCATCATTTACCCTCCCCTTACACTTAGGATGAACATTGTCCCCAATGTTCAATTAAAGAATGTAAAAGTAAAATAGGTAAAAGAATGAAAACAAATACTCCCCTGATTCGTTCGGTGTGGATAGTGTGTTAACAAGGTTAGATCTTCCTCCAAGAAAATGAACATTCAAAGCTTCCTTTCCATAAATATAAATCATCTTCTTGTCATATATAACCTGTTAAACCTGAGAAAACAAACAAGGCAACCTCGCGTAAAATCGGCGGCAATCTATATATACTAACAAGTCCTAGAAAATAATTTAAGATATAATGCTCGTGGAATGAATGTTTGCAGATTTCCTGGAGTTTATAAAACTAAAGAATTAACAAAAACTTTAACACTCCGTTAGAAAAACAAAATTCGAAAAATTTCCAGAATTTTACACGTGACGTCGTCAAGAGTTAAACCCTGACGCCGTCAGAAGTGACTTGCAGAAATCTTTATGTTAAGTTTTCGGAAAATTTCTGGAAAAACTTTTGTCCTACTTCCTGGAAAATCCTGCAAAACATCATTATGACTCGATACAAGCATTTGACTCTAACAAATACCAATACACATGTTCATTTAATATTGTGGCGAATCAAGATCAATTTCGTTCTTAGAAACAAATTTGGGGTTTCTCCTTACACTTAGCTTTTGCAAAATACCTTTATATGAAGTTAAGACGAAGTTAAACAACAAAATAAGGCATTTTCACAATTTAGTTTGAAACAGGATCTACCAACAATAAAAATAAAGCATGCATACGGAAGCAAATAATAATCAAACAATAAAAATCACACAAAACATGGGTTGCCTCCCAAGAAGCGCTTTTATTTATTTACGAGTCTTGTAGCTAGACTCAAAGTCATGGGCTATCCTATATGCGTTAGCTCCTCGTTGAGGACATCTTTGGGATCAAACTTGGGTTTCAACTTCCTATCGGTTTTCTTGGTACGGTATGACCTCTCAAACTTTTATCCATCCGAATCATATAAAATCATCTTCATATGCCATGATCCGTCACCTTCCTTAGGTTGCTTGTCCCAATTCCATTTACACTTGTCCCCTTCCCTTTTCTATTTGTTCATCTCTAGGTTGATAGGCATTACGCTTAAGAACTCAATCATTTTCCTAAAGACTAGGGGATCCTCAAAAGGGTCTAGTTCCTCATCTCTAGCTATGAGTTGTTCCACCGAATGTGTTTTATCGATGAAATCTTTTTCTAGATAGAATGGGTGTTGAGGTCCTATAAAGTTTCTTTCTATCCAAGGCCCATATCTAGATGGTCTCCTATTCATCTCTACCCAATGTGGAGTCGGTTCACCCTCACAATCATAGCTATGCTTCTTAACATCATAAACCGAGCAAGTCTCACCCTCTCCTACCACTATCTTAGACTCCTTACAATCCATCATGGCACTAGCGGTTGCTAAAAATCCTCTTCCTACTAACAACAGGCATGTAGTATCACTAACCATATCTAGGACGTGAAAATACGCTAAAATAGTTAACTTTCCTACGTGAACAACTACATCCTTGATCATTCCGAACGGGTGGGCAATACTTCCATCCGCTAGACCAATTAGTACTTTCGTTTCCTCTAACTTTCCTAGCTTAAGAGTAGTGAAAAGGGATAAGGGAATCAAGTTGAGGCTTGATCCTAAGTCGGCTAGTGTGTCGAAAGCTTCGGATTTTCCTATCTTACAGGGCAAAACAAATATACCCGGATCATCAAGCTTCTTAGGCAACTTGTTTTGAACGAAGGCGGTCCCATTTCTACCCAATTTAAATTTCTCATATTTTCTAGTAGGGCACTATAGTAGGGTGCACGGGCTAAGACATCAATGACGGGGTGTTCAAGGTGGAGCTCCTTGAATTCATCGTCAAAGTCTTGTGTAGGAGGTGTTTCAACTATGTTATTGACCAGTTTGATATCGGATGTTTTATTCAATTAGTCCTTTTGAAGAATTTGGGTTTGCTTGAAACACGTGCTCATTGCTTTGACCGAATAGTATTGTGGACAAGAAGTAGGTGACGAAACCGATGATATGGCATGAATGTTTAGTTTCGGGTTCTTGACCGTGTCGCTTGGGAGTGCTCCCATTTCTCGGTCATTGAGAACTTTCAACAATGTGTCTATTTTAGTGGTCATCTCGCTTTGCTTTTGTTTGAAATCGGCTTCAAACTTAGATATGCGAGCTTCTTGAGATGCCATAAATTTGGACATCAATTCTTCAAGATTGTTGGTACTACCATAGTTATTAGAAGGATTATTGTTGAAAGTACGGTTAGAAGGTGGACCGTTTGGTTGGTAACGATTAGGTGGATTGCAAGAATTGTTTTGGGGAATGTTTTGGTTTTGTTTCCACCTAAGGTTTGGGTGATTTTTCCAAGAAGAATTGTAGGAATCACCGTCAAGGTTTGGCTCGGGTTTGAAAGTGTACCACTTGTCTCCCGCTTTGTCGGTATGCGAGGATGCGTAATCCGCAAAAGCTTGTCCGGGGAGTTCCACACAATCACGAGTGTCATGGGGACCACTACATAATTCGCATGAAGAAGTGATTTTGTACACTTGGCTTGAAGGCTTAGGAGCTTCGTAAGATTTCATGAGAAACTTGACTTGGTCCTCAAGTTCCATGATCCTACGGTCGGGAGTGCTAGAATTGCTCGAAGGCAAAGATATTGCCTTGACCGTTTTGTTCAAATCACGGAGATCATTCCAACTTTCGTTGTCATAGAGAGCAAGATCTTCTATGAGTTCCCATGATTCTTCCGCACTTAGATCACGTAGCTTGCCACCGGTAGATTGGTCAATGGTTTGCCTTGTGGAGAGATCGATATGGTCATAGAAGATTTGGACTTGGAGCCAAACATCTATGCCATGATGAGGGACTTTTTGGAGTAAGTCCTTGAAACGAGTCCATGCTTCATATAGAGTTTCACCTTGACGTTGTTGGAACATCAAGATATCATTTCTAAGCTTGGTAGTTCTCCCCGGTGGGAAAAATTGAGCAAGGAAACGAGTGGTGAGATCATCCCATGAGGTGGTGGATCCCGCGGGTAAACGTTCAAGCCATTGACTAGCTTGATTACGTAGAGAGAATTGGAATAGACGTAATCGGGTCGACTCTCTAGTTACAACATCAAGGTCAATGGAATCTACGATTTTAAGGAAATCCTTGAGATGTTGATTAGGATCTTCGGAACGAAGTCCATGGAATGCACATCCGCTTGGCACCAACCGGATGGTGTCGGATCGCAAGGGCGACACATTGGCTCCTTGAGTGAGCTCAATAGTGTTTCGATAGCCTTGGTGGCTAGGACGGGAATACTCTCCTAAAGTTCGGGGCCTAAGAGCTTGGTTTGCTAGAGGTGGGTTTTGTGGGTGGTTTTGTTGTGGTGGGTTGATGGGTTTAAAGATGTTACCACCTTCCATGATGTCGGATGGTAAGGGTTACGAACAAAGACACGAAGAAATAAGATAGACTAAAGAAAACCTAAAAAAATAAAACCTTACTAGAAAGGAATCTAGCAAGTAGACCTAATAAAAAGAAATCCTAACCTAGACAATAACTATTCCCCGGGCTGCGGCGCCAAAAACTTGATACGTGGGAATTGCGCCCTCGCAACAGGTTTTACCTCTCAAGGGATCTCGAGAAGCTTACAACCCCCACCAGGCAGTGTACCTGATCATTGTAGTATAGTATAGTGACAAGTACCGGGGGATTGATCGTTCAACTCAGGAATAGTGTCGCTAGGATTAGAAAACCTAATAAACTAGGTCTAGAGGTGAGGGATGATTCTTTTTGTATTTTTATATTTTTATGAAAGCAATTAAAATCTCAGGTTTTGGAGGAGTGGGCGGAATTAGTTGCTAGTCAACTAACCCAATTAATCTAAAGATGCAATCAAAATAAAATAAAAGAAATGAAAATGAAACTATTATACTAATGTGGTGGAAACAATAATGAGGAAAGTTGTGTTTACTTAGGTTTCATTACTCCCTAGATATCTTTTACAGGTTGATTAGGTTGTTACAATTGCATGGATGACGGGTCATATTCCTTAATACTAGTCGTAGGGTTGTGTACAATATTCCCTAACTCTATAGGATCCTACTTCACTCCTATGTCGAGCCATGTTAGAAGCTCCTAACATGGGATCATTAGAATTCTCCTACGCATTAAATACAACCAAAAATCGTAGTACACCTCTAATCATGTTTCTTAAGACATTCAAGCAAGTTACCAATGGAAGTCTGCCGGTTTTCTTAATCCTAACATCAAATACAATGATCCGTAACAATTATAAACAAACAATCAACCCATAATTAACATCTAGGTTTCACTACATCTAAGCAAACACAATAGAAATCTAGCCTAGCATGTTAAATAGAAGACAAGCGTAAGGTATATCAAACAACACATAGACATATTGAATGATTTGAAGGAATACTTATCTTTAATTGAACATGAAAGAATCAAGGGGTTGAAACCCTTGAAAAGCTGATAAAATTCGGACTAGGGTTTATTCCCTCAAAGTTGCTCACTAATGAATGAAATTTGGAAAACTATATATAGATATTACATCGTGACGGCGTCATGTGTTAGCTTGTGACGCCGTCAACTCGCCGCCATAATAAAAATCGAATTGCCTAGATCTATTTGTAACGCCGTCATGTGTAGTTATGCTCTGGGCCGTCACTGGTATTTGGAACCTGACGGCCTTGGTAAAGCCGTCAGGTCCTAAGCGTAAAAACACTCTGGATCGTCACGTGTATTTTCCACTTCCACCTCTTTTGTAACTCTTGACGCCGTCATGTGGAGAGTCTTGACGCTGTCAGGTACTGTTCCCAGCAAGGAAAATTAAGACTTTGCCATTTTCTTCACTTTTATGCTCCAAAAACGTCCAAAATGCTTCCTTTTCCATATTTCTCTCCAAAAGTACCTAAAATGACAAAAGGAATGATTTAGGGCAATATTTGATCAAATAATCTCGAATTCGGGCTTAAATGACCCCCTAAAAGCGGTACACTTTTCGCCTCATCAAATACCCTTACACTTGAGATTTGCTTGTCCAATTTTACAAGCATCACAAAAGTGTTTGTCGTATTTTAGGTTAGGCAAGTTTCTAACTAATTCTTTAAAGGCTAAAGATTGTATTTGTTGCATGTCCTAATCTCCTATGCCACAAAGTAGAGTTTTCGTCTAGGGTTGCTAGGCATATCCTATCTTCCGGTTTGTTTCCTAGTTTCATAACATATATGCCTCCTTTCCTAATTCCTTTACCTATGACCTTTCCATTCTTAACTATTTCGCTATCCCTATCGGTAAAGTTAACCCTACATTTATTATCGCATATTTGGCCTATACTAAGGAAGTTATATGTTAAATTATCTACATGCTCAACATTTTCAATAGTAAGTGAGTCTTGAGAAATCGTACCTTTGCCAATGATTTTTCCATGCAAGTCACTACCGAAAATAACGTTACCTCCATTGTATGCCTTATACGTAGAAAATAGCTTGCGGTTCCCCGTCATGTGCCTCGAACATCCGCTATCCTTGATCCATTCGTCGGGCTCCAAGTCTATTCCTAAACATATTTCATCGGTCGCTTTGGCCACAAAACATTTTTCGTCTCTTGGTTTTTCCACTTCTTCTTTGTCACTATCACTCCATGTTCCACTAACGAAGGCGCCTTGATTTTCATAACCTGGTGGCTTTAGACATTCACTAATGAGATGATTTGGACATCCACATCTAAAACACTTTCTTTTCCCGTAGTTATCACTTCTATTTCTTTGGAACGACTTTCTTTCGTCTCGTGGTAATCTAGTGAATCTTCCTCGTATTTTGAAGAATTTCTTGAATTCTCTTACGGCCATTGCATATTCTTCGTCTTCACTCTCGTCACTTGAATCATCATCGTCACTAGGTTCCTTTTTGGCTTTTAGAGCAATGGATTTAGTTTGTTCGTTCTTGACTTTGACCGTTTCCGAATCTCTTTGATGTGCTCACGGTGTGTACAAGTTTTAAATTTATAAACACGATTACCGGATCTAGAAATAACACATACGAGCAAGTGAACTCGTCTGCTATAGCAAGATTGGGTTGGTAAGTCGGGATCGTTCGCAGGGATTTGTGAGTGAATCTAAGCGTAAGTTTAAAAAGTAAATCTCTAACACAAGCGATAATGATTATAAGATAATTCAAATGATTAAAAACTACACTTGCTTAGACTAGTTTACTCATAAGAAAAGCATGATTGTGATAGCTTCCTTAACATGTTGGTAATTGAGAATTAGTTGGTGTTCTAATCTATTGTTTCTACAAGTTAAACCTTCGTCAAGATCTTAGTTTATAAAAACAAGCATTAGGTTTTGACCAATAAATTCAAGATCAATTCAAGGATCATAAAATTGAGTTAACAACCTTAAACACAAAAATAGTTTCTTGTTTAATCAAATACTCTTAAGAAATGGTCAATACAAAAGGTAACCTAATCATAGACAACAAGGTTACAATTGATTATAAACTACTAAAACTTTCGACCAATTAGGCGTTTACAACCAATCCGATTTGACTAACAAAAAGTATTCTCATTACAATTACACCTTAGTTCCTTTGTTTAGCCAATAATAATTATGGTGAAAAACAATCTTTTATAGACAAAAGATTATAACTAGTTGAATGATAACAACCCTTTCGGCCAATGATATTATAAGCAACTAGTTAAACTTGACTCAACAAATGTTACTATGAAACTTTTAGTCTAATTGGGTTTTAGAATTGACTTGAAATTGAATTAAAACATGTTATCACAATCATAGACTAATCATTAAGTAATTAACATCATCTAAGCAAATGCAAAAGGTTACTAGCCACTCATAGCAAACATGAACATAAATTCAGAATATTGAACATTAGAAATCATGATTAAAGTCTTACAAATGTTTGGAATATGATTACAAATGAGTAGGAAATGATTTCCTAAGTATTGGTGTTGACTTTTTTGACTTCCAATGCTTCCTGAACCTTTATGGACGAATTTGAGAACTTTGAGACTAGTAAAGGATTGCTTTGTTGTTGGTGTAATGAGAGATATTGGGTTGTTTTTTAATTGTGTGTACAAAGCCTCTATTTATACTATTCCTCAAGCCTAGGATCATCAATGCAGCAACTTGGCCTCCAAGGTGAGTAGAAGGACCTAGAATAGCAGAGAGAAGGGCCTAGAATCGGGTAGAATGAGATAGAAAACTTCTTGCAAAATATTAACGAGCTGACCAACCGATCGGTATCGGGCTCTGACCGATCGGTTGGTTGTGACCTCTGCGACTAACCGGTCGGCTGGATTCATAACCGATCGCTTAGATTCATAATCGATCGGTTGAATGTGACAAATTCCTCTGACCGATTGGTTGGATGAATACCCATCAGTTGCTTTCGTTCTGATAGCAACAAACTTGATTATTAACTTGGCTCTTCGTTCTTTGTCCAATCTTGATTATTCCTTGTCAACGATCTTTGGAATGATGAAAACTTGGATTCTTCTTTGTGAAATGCTTGAATGAATTGAATCTCGAGATGGAAATGACAAATCCTTCATTTACTTCACTTTTTCTTCCTTTTTCCTGTTTTTGGCTACAAATGCTTGCAAACACACTTTGATACGATTATGAGACAAAAGCATATAAAAATAATCGAAAAACATACGAATAACGCTACTAAAAACATGCACAATTTGAGCGTTATCAAATCCCCCACACTTGAACTTTGCTTGCCCTCAAGCAAATCTAGAAATAAAATATCATTCACATGGTACTTCAAAGATGTTTTGGAAAAATGTGATGCAAATCTTCCAAGTACAAGTACAAGTTAGATTCATAAAATCCAGTTTTTCATCAAAGAACTAAACATATTGAAATTAGGCGCCATTTTATAAGAGATGCAAATGAAAAACATTTAATACATGTGCTTAAAATTCATACTGATGATAATGTGGTTGATTTATTAACAAAAGCTTTTGATGGACCTAGGTTTAACCACTTAGTTGTCCACATTGGGATGGTTAACCCTTGAATGCTATGTTTGAGGGGAGGCATATGCCTTTGGGGAGGATTGAAATTAATGTTGTATACTTTGTATCTTATTTGTATTTTATTGCTGACACTAATCTACTAATGATTCTGTAAGTTTTGTTTGTTTTGTTTGTTACTCTATGTCTATTTTGCATAATGTCCTTATGTGAAGTTGCTGACCTTTAGTTGTAATTCACCAAAGAGTTGTTGTCAAGGGAATGTGGTCATGTTTGCTGAGAAGTGTTTCTACTGAAGAGTCATTCATACTGAAACACATTGTTTCAACTGAAGTAATACACAAGACTTGACAAATAAGGAAAGATATTCATTCATTCAAGAAACAATTTACAGCTTACAATCAACTTCGAAGTGGAATACAAAGATCATTCCTATGCTAAGTCTACCAAACCAATACTAAGCTTCTATCATCTATTACAAAAGGGCTGGTGGATATGCATGACCAGTACGATGAAGAAGTTGAAGGTGAAAATGGAAAGGAGAAAATGATGATGATGACGACGAAGATGCTCAAGAACCGAGTTTTATATCTTTAGTTCAAGGCAAGAAGATGCTCAAGAACCTAGTTTTACATCTTTGGTCCTTGGCAACATCTCATCATCAACTACTCCACTTTCCCTTTCCCCTTACCCACCACCTCTGCCTTCTTGCCCTTTCTCCTGTGTCCATGGTATGAAGCACCAGATCCTGGAGCAGGAAGACCCAACACCACACCCCGTGATGTTGGAAGAGATGGATTACTCTCCCTTGGCCTTGGTTGGGATCTCTCTGGTGTGGAAGGAGGAAGGAATGATGGATCTTCGTCTTCATCCTCTGAAGAGTCTTCATCAGAAGTAAAGATGAAGGGAGAGACATATTGTCTCTCAGCAGGAATGGCGGCATTGCTTGGTTCACCCCTCTCCAGTGCATTCCATCATCTCTCCAGCTCTCTAGCATAATCTGAATCATCTAATTCAGAAGGATAAGGTGGAAGATCCTCTTATGATGAAGAGGAGGAGGTTAGGTCAATGATTTCTGGTTTGGAAGACATGATTTGGTGAAGAATTGGGGTTAATTGAGAAATTAGGGTTAAGATGAGAATTGGGGAAAATTGATATCTGTAAAAGTGTGATTTGGGGGTTATTAAATAGGCGAAGTCAAGGCTTTATGATAATTAATGCGAGTTGGGTGGCACAGTAAAAATCAAGATATTCACTGAAGATATTTTTACTCTTGATTGGTTTCTGCTGATTGACCATCCATCAGCAGATAGACTTTCGTTTCTGCTGAAAGGTAATTTTGAAATTGGATGGAACCACTTTACACGTCAGATATGGTCAACGATTTGTTCCGATAATTTTTTACCACGATTGGGGAACTTCCTTTTATAACCTATTTTGCATATCTTTGCCAAAACTAATTTATTCTCCCATCACTCAATTTAAACCCATCATTCATTTTCATAATTCATAACCGTCTCTCGCAAATCATTCAAATGGCAAGACTTCAATTCAAGAAGGATCATAACAAGTTTGCTGTTCTACAAAAGGCTAAAGGTCATGAACTGTATGATTCAATGGTGGAGTTTCTACACCGTTCAAAGATTCATTATGCTTTAACACATTCTCCAAATGTGATATATGAATCTATGGTGAAGCAATTTTGGGCATCTGCTAGGAAAAGATCTGACACAGAGATCGTGGCTGATATTGATGGAAATAAGTATGTGGTGACTGAAGGTTTGATAAGGACAAAGCTTCATTTGGATGATGAGAATGGTGTCTTTCACTCCAACACTGAAGAGATACTTGCTGGGTTGAGGGAAGCTGGTTATCAAAGCACTGACACAACTAAGTGGCTTAAGAATCAGTTCTGTCCCAAGTGGAGGTTTTTGGTGCATTTACTGCTCCAATGTATTAGCAACAAGTCTGGTGGCTGGGATCAGTTCTCTACCCAATTGGGTTGTGGTGTTGTCTGTCTTTCTAAAGGGTTAACTTATAATTTCTCAAAGTTTATTTTTAATAATATGATAGAAAATGTTGAGAAGCAAACACATAAGTTTTTAATGTACCCTAGGTTTCTACAAATTATTTTAGACATAACCACTGAAGACAGAATTCATGTGCCTATTAAGAGTCTTGGTTCTAAGTTATTTGCCTCTATGCAAACCAACTATGATGGGGTACATCGCCCTCTGTTAGCTGCTATGTTGCCACAAGGCAATGATGATGCAGGTGAGGGTGATGCTACTGGTAATATGCCCTCTCCAAATGCTGCTGATGATGGTATTCCATCATCTTCTGGTGTTGCTGCTGATGGTAATCCTTCAGTGGTAAATGAGGGAGAGCCATCTACAACTGCTGAACCATTGCATGTTTCTACTGACCAACCTCCTCCTTCCCCTTTACCTCTGTCACCTAGTCCTGTTCCATCACATTCTCAGGTTGCTCCTGATGAGCTTGTTGCTGAGGTTGAAGAGATAATTCAGTCTCTTGGTACCCAAGTACCTACACCTCTTGAGCCTGAGATAACTAGACTACCCACACATAGTCCTGTGAGAGAGCCATATGATGCAGGCTCTCCCAATGTTGTACATATGTCTGTTTCTCCTGCTAGGTTCAATAAAGCTCCTTTTACCACTGAGCCATCTGTTGGTGGAGCAGAGGACCCTGTTACTCTCACCTCTGTACATGATTTGCTTTGCAGGTATATTAAAAAGACTGATGATCTTCAAAAGGAGCTTGCAAATACCAAATCTACTCTTGGTGGTGAGATTGAAATGCTAAAAAACAAGGTTCAGGATTTGGAGGCACAACTTGATCAGCAAAAGAAAAGAAAGTTTGTGACAGATGCTGATGAAGTGCCTAAGGAGGGAAATTTGGATTCTCTTGAGATCTTGGCTGAAGTTGCTAGACAGACTCATGCTTCTTCTCCCAAAGTTGCTGAAGTTTCACAACCTAAGCAGCCACTTCATTTCAGCAGAAGAAGTAGGAGACAGTATTTGGCAAAGAAAGCTGTTGAATCTTCTAAAGTGTCTAGTGGTGATGAGATTCTTATGACAAATGTTGATGCTAATCTTCAGGAGAATGAACCAATCAGTGATGTTCCTGCTGAAAAGACTGCTGCTGATGCTTCTCAGTCAGCAGATACATTCTTTGTTGCTGGAAAGGAATATGTGGCATCATCTGACAAGGCAACATCAGCTGATCCAATGCCAAAGGAAGTTCTTGCTGATGAATCAGCAGATTTCTATGTTGATTGTCCTGATGGTTCTCCAGCACAAGATACTACTAATCTGCATTCTGTTCCTCCTTAAGCTACTTCTACTCAGAAAGATAAAGGAAAGTCTGTTATGGTTGCTCAAGATATTCCTTCTAGAGAGAAAACTAAGCAGGAAATAGCTAATGAGAAGCTTAGTGAATTGCTTGCCGCACAATTACAAGCTAAAGAGGAGGCTGCAAAGACTAAGAGGGATTTAGATATGAAGGCATCTGAGGACCTTGCTAGGAAGATACAGGCTGATTTAGATAGAATGGGTGCACCAATTACTCATACTCTGCCTTCTGAAAGACAAAAGGAGCTAGATGAAATTGCTAAGAGTTTATCTGCTGAGCAATGGGAACATTTGGCTTCTCAAGTCTCTGCTAAGCCTGATTTGGCAAAATCTGTACGTGGAGTTGATTATCATGAGACTGATTTTGCTAAAAGGATGGTTGAAAGAGTTAAGCTATAGAGGCAAGCTGAGGCAGAGAGAAAAGCTAAAGAGCTAAGGGACAAACCATGGACAAAAGGAGAGATTAGAAAGTATATGAGGAATTTTGTCAAGAATCAAGGGTGTTCTATGTTTGGATCAGGATGGACTCAGAAGAAAGTTTGGGGATTTTCAAACACTCAGTTAACTTCATACTATGACAAGCTCATCTCTCTTCTTCATTCTTCTGGTATTAATGTTCCAGATGTCTTAGAGAAGCGTGGCAGGCTTATGGGTAATCCTGTTGCTAAGAGGATAAGGCTTAATGATTCTGCTGAAAAGTCTAAAGATTCTACTGAGTCTTCATTTGGTGCTCAGGAGAATATTCATTCTCCTTCAGTGTTAACTCAGGTTGATGACTCTAATGATGATGTTCCTTCACCAACTGCTGATGTTGTGGCTGATGCAGATGTGGAGCCTTCTGAACCTTCAAATGTTGGTAGATCTTCTTCTGCTCCTATTGATGCTTCATCAGCTGTCCTTGTAGTTCCAGAGTCTGCTTCCACTGAAATTCATACCACTGACCCTATTCCTACAGAAAATCAAAAGGATGTTTCTCCTGATGCTTCAGCAGATGTTCCTAAAGAGTCAGAATCTATTCCTCCTAAAGATCCAAAGAGTGTTTCTCCTGATGTTTCAGACCCAGTTCCCACTGAAGCGCCTTCTGATGGTCCTTTACCTAATATTTCTTCTCCTTCTACCCCTGGTACTAGGAAGAAGACTATTGCTAAGAAGAGAAAGGCTTCTAAGGGTGAATAACCCAAGGATAGTACCTTCATTGACTTTGATTCTGATGATGAAAATCCTGTTGTTTGGGAGAGAGTAGTTAAATGGGAACTTATTACCTCTCCAACTGGTCAAGGACAAGTCATTGTACTTCACAGACAAGATGGTTCCACCAAAGAATTTACTTTTCTGAGTCAGATTTTACATATGGTGGATAGGCAAGACATTCTTTCCTTATATGGATGGGTTGTAACTTATTATAAGTCTCATGAACCTGAAGGGATTGGTATGTTTTTGCTGGGAGACTTACAAGTGCTCTGTGATTCTCATCTTTTTACGGGTACTGGATTTCATGTGTGGAAAGGTCAGAAGGATTGGGTTGTTGATACTTGGAAATACTTTCCTCTTCCTGATGTTCATATGATCATCACTACCACTGGCAAAACCTTGTATTGTTGGGCAGATGTGACATATCCAATCACCATAGATGTGATGAACCAAATGCTGGAGGTGAAGCTCACTGTTCCTCTGGATATGATAGGGAATGATATGCATATGGCTGAACAATTGATTAGGGCTATCAAGAGGAGTATTTTGGTTAAGATGGAATTGAAAACTCAGCATGGTGTTCATATTGAAACTTATCTGCAATGATTAGGTATCGGTATGGTATTCTGTTGTATCTTTCTTTATTTACTTTATTATTCATAAAAAAATAAAAAATAAAAAAATAAATTAAAAAAAAACTAACAGATTTGTATAGTATTGTGTATGTTGTTTGCAGGATTTGGTGTTGGTTATTTCCACACCTTCGCTGGTTATCAACTTACCTGATGTTGACTATTTCATCAAAAAGTTGGCTGGTCCAAAGGGTACAGCTTTGGTAAAGACAAGTCAAATCTGTTGATAGTTGTAATAGTTTGCTAAAAACTATTGGGTACTCAACTCACCCATGCTTAACAGCTGAGAGTTGGATGGTTGTCAATTGACCATGGATTTTTCCTTTAAGGATTCCCAATAATTGGCTAGCCCACAAGAGTATGGCTTGTGGTAAAGGCAGTGGCAAACCATATTTGGTATTCAATTGACCAAGATGATTTTTCATCAAATAATTGACTAGTCCTGAGCAAACGGCTACAGGTAAAGACGTCTCAAATCCTTTTATAGCTGATGATTTGCTAAAAATCATATGGTCATCAGTGTACCATAGTTTGTGAACTCAAACATTTGGCTACTCCAGTAGTAATGGCTATTGGTAAAGAGACATTAAATCCATTATTTTCAATGTATTCACCTCTCCTAGGAGTTAACACACCTGGATGTGATGAGAATAGTATGCAACTAATATGTTTTGATGTACATTTGGTCATTTGTTGCTGCAAAGAATGGTGCTTTTCAACTTGTTGCTGATCAGTGAGATCTTGCTGATAAAGATTCTTTGCTGCTAAAGTTCATCCTCAATCCTCTTATTCTTGCCTTTGAAGATCTATCAAGAATCTTGGAGTTAACCATGTCAACTTCAAGATTAGGGGAGGATTGTAAGGAATTATTGAAGTCGGTATTTAGATACCGCTGAAGATTTCTGCTGACAGGTTCCTGCGGAAGCATATACTGGTTTCTGCTGAAGAATAGTGTTATTGCAGATATAGTTAATCCGTAGATAGAGAATAGTTATTTATGGATAAGATATGTAGAATATCTTCTAGAGTATTATGTTTATACGTTTCTTGTAGAAGAATTTAGGGTTTCCACTAGTATATAAGGAACCCAAGGTTATTGTATTATGTACGAGTTTCAAAACAATTATTAGTGAATAATATCGATCCATAGAGGATCAAAGTTTAGCATACAGTTTATATTTATATTCCGCAATAAGTATAAGCTAACAGAGATTGTCTATTTAGTTTGCTAGTGATTACATTAGTAGACTAACGATCTATTGGCTCGAGATCTATCAAGTGTAGACACTACAATATTTCAGTATAAATAAACAAATTTTAGTTTTTAATGTAATATCACTTGTGATATTCTAGTATAAATAAACAAATTTTAGTAACTTTTACCTCTTGTTTCCATTTTTTTTTATCGTTTCCAGCATCTTTATTTTTTGCACTATCCTCTTGTTCACCAGCTTCTCCAGCTTCTTGTATTGTATTTTCATCTTCATCGTCCTTTCGCTGTTGGTGACTACTTTCTCCAGCATCATTTGCATTGTTGTTTTCTTCTTCACTTTGATATTCAAAATGATCAATTGGTTGCTTGAAGATACGCCACATTGTCTCTGTGTCATCATCTTTAAAGATTTTGAGATTCTCATCGATTGTCTGTTCCAATATTTCTTTCTCATTCAAAATGTTATCAATTCTCTCTTGTATCATCTGATATACTTCCTGTAATGTAATTTAAAAAACACTACCATTATTAACATACTATAGCTTGTGATATAAAATTTTGTATTATCACAAGTGATTTTGCATTATAAATATACTAAGTTGCATATGTTACCTCCTTCTGATTTCTTTGTTCTTCTTCATTCATCTCTTCAAGTATCTCCACCTGTCTAAATTTTCTTCGATCGACTTAAGTTGTCTCTCTTTTTTTCATGAGATTTGAGTTCCAGCTTTTGAAGGCTGGAACTTTACGCCTCACCTCCATACCAACAATCCTTGTGTAATGCAGATACACTAACTGTTTCATAAAAAATGTGGGTTATAAATACATAAATTGTTACTTGTGATAAATTATTACTTGTTGTATAATTAGATAATAATTGAGGATTTACCATTAAGAATGTTATAGGCCCATAATACACAACCTCCTTATTTTTTATGCTTTTTTTCCATTCTGTCTTTGAATATTTCGCACATTCCCAGATGTAAGTGCACCAGTCGATGTCTTAGACATTATCATTTTCTAAAACATTCTTTAACACTGTGTACTTCACCCCTGAACTATTTTCACAGCTCCCCCATTGGTATTCCAAAAATTTCCTTCACAGTTTTAGGTAAAATTGTGATATCTCCCGTTGGAAGCTTTAAACTCATAGTGTCTGTTTGAAGGGAGTTGATCACGAAGAATGCTAATTTTGTTGGTATTTCCCCAATTGGAAAATCTATCAGTTCTCCAAACCCCATCTCTATTATCACTTTTTTTCTTTCTGGATTCAAACATCTCATTATTTCAAACAGTGGTACTTAAGTTGCCCTTGGCCTCAATGTTTGGTACTTTTTGTATTTTTGCTTGTTGTGATAACTTCAATTGGCTCTTCCTCCTCTGAAATGTGTATATCCTCATCAATTTTCCTTTTTTCAGCCACCTTCTTCCTTTTATATGCTTTTTTCTCTTCTTCCTCAGAAACCTCTATATACTCCTTATTAGCTGGTTCGCCTTCATTAACTTTGCCTTTTCCAGCCTCCTTCATATTTTTGTAAGCTTCATCAAACTTCTTTTGATTTCCACCCCTAGTCCTTTTTGATGGCGAGTCACTTTTTTCAGATTTTTCTATCTTTTTTTTTGCATTATGTTGTTTTCGACCCATTGATTTTTTCCTCATCTTTCTTATAACTTGTGGTTCTTTGGTTTTTATCTTTGTATCACCTGAGATATTATATATAAGTTAGAGTTGTATGCATGCCTGTTAACTTTTTTTGAGAATATCACAGGTGATAATATTATATTTTTAGAATCTACCTTTAGTAGATGTTGTAGCATCTTCAACCTCTGTTTGGTTAGTTTCATCTGCATCATCACAACGTATAATAAACAAGTCATTTCTCATCACAAAAAACTGCCGTAAACCAAGTAGAAACATCTTATATGCACGTTATCACTTGTGATTAGTTAAACCTATCATCTAAAACTGTAAAATTGTGATATCACTAGAGATACTTGTGATATCAATGGCAATTTTTTATATCACTAGAGATACTTGTGATATCACTAGTGATATTTTTGATATCACTAGAGAGAAAACCGTTTTATTCACATTATCACTTGTGATTACCTAAACCTATCATCTAATCTTTCATATTTTCTCGCCACAATAACTGTCATATTATCACTTGTGATTACTTAAACATAGCATCACAAAGTATAACAAACAAGTCGTTTCTCGTCACAAAAACTGCCGAAAACCTAGAAGAAACATCTTATATGTACATTATCACTTGTGATTACTTAAACCTATCATCTAATCTTTCATATTTTCACGAAAATCAACAAACAAGCCATTTCTCATCACAATAACTGCCATAAACTTAGTAGGAACATCTTATATGCACATTATCACTTGTGATTACTCAAACCTATCTTCTATTCTGTCGTATTATCTTCACAGCATCAGAAAGAATTACAAAAAAGTCATTTCTCATCTCAAAAACTAGCCAGAACTTGTTATATGCACATTATCACTTGTGTTCACAAAAATATTCACAAAATTACTAACAATATTTCAAATAACATCGAAATGAGTGTCGTACCATTAATCGGATTTTGATTCGGTTCATTTTTCACCGTTTTTTTTTGTTGTATCGGTTTCTTCAGACTTCAAAACATCCATTTTTATGATTTCTAGTTGATTTTGATGGTTAAATCACTACTGATTTTTGATTTTTAAGTTTTTTTTGTTTTGATTTTGATAGTAGAGAGAGAGAGAAAGAAAAACTGTTTTTGGTGGTTTTGAGAAGGACGTGTGGATAATGACGTTTGATTTGGTGGGGTAAGTTTGTTATATTTACAGTTTTAGTCCCTCCGTGTTTTTTTTAATCATATGATCTGTGTTTTTAATTCAATGAAATGGACGGCCCAGATTAGTCCGTCAGAATGTATGTTTTTTTGAGTTCGCAGAATAACTCGCCTCATAAATGTACAGAGTCGACATCAAGTAGATATGCTTGAAATAATTTTCCTCTAAAAAATCTATTCACACAGGTCCGATTTCATTGCCAAGTATTCCCACTGTCTCAAAATTATTATTCTTAAATGAAAAATAAAGAGTTAAAAAAAACAAAAATAAAAAACAAAAACAAAAACAAAAAAAAGTGATATAATTACATTTTTTAATTAATCAAACATCATTCTTACTCAGTATTTTTTTTTAATTAGTTAAAACAATAAAGGTATTATTTTAAAACAAATCAAGACTATAATTTTATAATGGAAGAAATATAAAACGAGCTCAAAAGGTCAAATTCAAGTTAATATGCTTTGGGGTAGTGATATGTACACTGTTAGTTTTACTTTGTACATGGCAGAAACAATAGTTTTACCATTCTACACAACATGTATATTACTTGATTGTCTCTTCATCTATTTGATTGTATACCACACGGTCATACAATTATAGATTTATACTACCCGCCACCACCAGAACTAGCAGACGCGTGATCTCATTTCACCATGAATATATTTGTCGTGGTTAGAACAGTTCTTGACTTTTTGAATGAGAGGAAAATCAATAAATGTGTTTATGCATTGCTCCGATATTTGTTTCACATAATCAGTGCCATGATTTCACGTTATCGATATCGTGCCTTAGTTAACAACACAAATTAAATAAGTACTGGATATGATTAAGAGCCGTTTAAAATGGATATGACAAAGAAGCTTGAAAAAGGTCGTATTCGTAATTTGTCGTTGAGTAATGATTTTGTAAAATCCACTGAAATTAGGCATCGACAAAGACCTTGCTTATATTATCACAAATATGTCATGGGGAGGTTATTAGGACCAGGGGCGAAGCTTGGAAATTTCGAGTGGGGGGTCGGGATCTAAAATTTTTTTTTCCTAACACTATGGGGGGTCGACACCGAATTAAATTGGGGGGGCGAAACCGAAAATACCGAATTTTTTCTACACGAAAACTATATACCCCTACATCGCAAAAAAAATTTCGAGGGGACCTCTCTCTCTCTCTCTCTCTCTCTCTCTCTCTCTCTCTCTCTCTCTCTCTCTCTCTCTTTGATTTTTTTTTATATATTTTTGTTTATATCAAAAAACTGTAAACCTGAAAGTACGAAAAAGAAAATATAAAGTTTAATAAGGCAAACGCTTAAAACTTTCAGAAATATGGAACAGAAACTAGCAAAAAACCGTGTTATACTAGAAACAAAGAGGGGACAAACAGAATCTTTGACCAACCCCACCCCCCCCCCCCCCTTATGTCACATCATAGGAGGTCTCTACAGTATGTCCCTTATGTCATATGGATGCAAAAAGTTTTAATATCACACAGGAAAGAAATGTTGAAAAGCTAATAACAATGGGATGGTATAAAGGTAAAATCATAACAATCTTTCATGTACAAAGTGAAATTATCCGTGCAAATGTCAATTCCCTATGCTTTGAAGTGACCTATATAAAAAGATTCTACTCCGTATATCGAAAGAATAGTTTGCCACGTTTCATTTTATTTAGGGTGCGTTTATTTTGAGCGTGTAGATTCAAAGAATGGATTGATAGAAATAATTATTTGTTTGGTATACATAGTTTGGTTTCTAAATAGTATTTGATACATTTGTTGGAGGGTATCAACTATACCATGGGGTACCAGTGGGTATTGACCTAAAGAATGGGCCACTCTTATCAAGCACTAATATTTTACTTTTTCTTTTTGTTTTTTTCTTAAAAATATGGGACCCAATATTTTTATAATCTTTAATTAATAATTAAATAATACTAAATTTAAAATATTTTATCAATTCCGTATTATAAAATAAACAACACTTTATATTATCATTTTTTTCTCTCTCCTATTTTTCTTTAAAATCACATCCAAATCCAAATCCGATTCTAATTTGTTTGCATACCAAACGCACCCTTAATATTAAAAGACAAGACATTTATTGCAAGCCAGTTGCTTGATTTTAACTCCTTTTCTAATCTTTTTTAATTCTTAGGACATCCACCGTAAAGAGTTTACTAAAAAGTTTATAAAATTGACATCTCATTGACATCTCAAAGAACAAAGAGAGGGATGCCGTAAAGATTTCAGGTAGAATCAAGAAAAAGGTAAAAGTATAGCAAGGAAGAACAACATTGAATATGAAGAATGTGATGACGATCAATTGTGTTCACTATCTCAAGGGATTCTGATGATGATGAATCTGTTTCTATGTATAGTCTTGGGGCATCATTGGGCATCACTTTAGATGCAAAACCGGCCTTGCTCAAATAACGATGAGTTTAGCGATTTCTTATTCGAGCTGAGCAACAGTGACTGACCTCTTCCCCCTTCATGAACAACAATGGTTGTATCAAGAACAACAAGTGTTTATTTGTATCAAACAAGGTTGCAAGCATTTTTCTTTTTCAGCAATCAAGGTGCACATTTGTGTAATCTAATTGTATCATCAATTATGGCTCACGTTGTTTCAAGAATCTTCGTTAGTTCATACATGTTGCTCGGGAATTCAAAGAGCGCTCAAGTGATCACTTTTAGTTGGTATTTCACGTTATGTCGACAGCAACTGTATTTTAGGCTGTAATCTCGCATCATTCTGCGTGTATCATTTATTGGATCATTTATGATTCATTTTCAATTCAACAATCTTTTGCTAAATAAAAATAATAAAAATAAAAATAAAAATTGACATCTCATGAAATATCATTAATCTACAAATATTTTCATAGTATAAACGTATTACCATTATAGATAAAGTTTTTAGTAAGTTTAATTGTCAACTCATGTAATGCATTAATTTATAAACCTTTTCAAAATGTCAGACCTCTTCATGCCACCTAAGCTTGAAATCGTTTTCTACTAGAGTAGACAAACTTTTAAACCTCTTCATAATTTCTTAAAACTATTCTTAATCTACTATAGTGAATGATCTTACTCCCTCCGTTTTTAAAATAATATAATTGTCATCTGACAAAAACCACAGTTTAATAAAGACATATATTATTGTTGTGTTTTTTTACGTTTACAAAATGACATTTTTACTCATAACTAATTAATTAATTCTTTTTTCAAAACTTGTAATAATAATTTCAAGTAAGAGTAATATGATAAACTTGATCAGATTTTTCTATCTATTTTTAGTAATAGACATTTAAATTGAGTCATTCAAAAATGAAAAGTGTACAGTTAATTTAAGATAGAAGGAGTATTTAAACCTCAACATCACGCAACTACACCTCTCAAATAGCCTTTGTATTCGTATTCTATGATAATTTCTTCTGAAAAAATGAAAATGGTCCAAGACTAAAACTTTATAAAACCAAAATTTATGTGTCAAATAGATAACTGAAGATAGGAATGTTAACTGAGCAAAGAATATATGTAATGTAACGGAAAAGGTCACATGAATTAATCCTGCGATTAAGTCTCCGCGTCTATTCCACAATATCATGTTTATGTGTTTATGACTATCGAGCATTTGATTATTTGTCAATATTGCCTGGTTTGTACGAGTGTTTACGATTTACGAATTATAAGTATATCTACGTAGTATTTACGGGGAACCAAAGGCTAGAAACTTAGAATCAGAAACTGAGACCAATACATTGGCCCAAGCTGGATATTGGGTTTAATATCATTTTGGGCTGCGTTTGATATAAAAGTTAGAAGGGAAATGAATCATTATTAGGTTAGAGTGATCTTGACCAAGTAATTCTTTTATAACATGTGCAAGGAGTCTCCTTACTATCGGGTTTATCATGGATAGGGGTATGATATTTCAGCATACCACCTCCCACATACCTGGCTCAAAGCGGGATTGGTATTGTTGTATTATGTTACATATTTGAGTTGCTAAAAAATTCTATGCTTTACCTGGACTACTCAAAAAATGGGTCCTTTCAAAAACTTAAAAAGATCAGACATATAACATACACTACAAAGAGAAGTTTAAGTGACCTTTAACTATATCAACACACAAAGCTCTTGTGAGTGACTACCGGCATCCCTTCTCTTGCATCTTATGGCATTGAGCAGAGTTCCTGAAATCTCGTAAAGCTGCAAATGAAAAGCACAACAGCCTTAATATTTACTCATTTGAGAAGACAACACTTTGCAGTTAAAGTTTACCATTTCGTCATATGAAATGGATGTATGGTAAGGATCCAGTAAGAAGCTAACTATATGTGATAAGCGTGAGAAACAAACTGATTCTCTAGTTCCGTAACTATAATTCACAACTTCTGTAAAACTGCTCAAATATGTATAGTCGTGAATCAATGTTACAAAGTAGCAAATTAATTTGGTTCTCACGATTCTCACTTATCTTCAGCTTATTAATCGATCCTGAATCGCCACATCTTTATTAAATGAAAATTATCAAGATATGAACATACCGTCGCAGTAGCACTTCTGGATTATATGGAAACAAGTCTTTCTGGTGTAAACTTGCAACTGATTTCTTTAGCTGGAGCAAACAGTCAAGCGCATCATAAAATGGTTGTTTACAATTTCGTTTATTGTTATCATCTGTTTGTAATGAAACTGGCATCTCATCACTTGCAGAATCTAAATCACTCTGAAGTTTTCTTCGCTTGTGAAATGATTCTCTTCCAACTTCTACATAAAATGGGAATCCAAGAAAAGAGTTCCAGTTATCACATATGATACGCAAGCACCTGTAAATATTCTTGAATTTATCAAAAGAATAATCACAACACAAAAAATATAACCATATAAATCTGGAAAAACGTTCACACAGAAATAATAAATTAAGTAAAAATGTAAATTATGATATAATACCTTAAAAGATACTCAGCACAGCTGGCTCCAGTGTCTTTTGAGATCAGGTAATCGAGAAGCACCTGATGATCATAATGCAGCTGCAAACAAAGAGATTATAACAAGGCTTATACTTTGTAATAAAAAATTTGTTGTTTAATAATAACAGTAAAGATGCATCAGTTTCAATTACCTCTGAAAGAAATATATGAAATAAGTGTACAGGATCAAAGATATCCGACAGCAGGTAAACCACATCCTTTCGAACGACTGAGGATGTCAAATCTTGGCTAATCCTGTTAAATACTCAGAATTAAATAACACAATACAGAATAATCATCTATAAAAATTGGACTAAACTATATTATTTAGTTGCTCACGGTTGCGTATATGTCAACTGCAAGAGGACTTTAAATAGTATATCATCCTCATGCATATAAAACTGGATAAAAGACTTGGTGAAGCTCTTGCGGCTCTCATCATATAACTCGGAGTTCACGAGTATATTTTCAGGAAGCTGTTTTCTGAGCCATTCATAAAGTGCTGTAAAACCTTCGTTTGACCAAGACATCACATCCCTGCATAAATTTTGCTGCTTACGACTTTCTGGTAACCCGATCAAACTAAAAACACACCTCAAGTAAAGAAAAACGACCCGTCTTTGTAAATGTTGATGAGAAGTTAAATTAAATGGAGAATCTTTCAGGCAATCATCTTGATCAGCGTCCGGTTGATTTACAGATTCAAATAACAAATCTTCAAAGTATCTCCTAATAAGATGCAACCATGAAACCGCCGTTGTAGATTTTAGATCGTCTCGAAGACAAAGCCTGGTCATTAGTACCTGCGCAGAATCTCACAGCAATAAATAATCTAAAAATCAAGCATATTCCAATGATACGATTCATCGAAATAAAAACCATACCAGAATCTTGTAACGAATATATTGAGAGATATTCATATAATGACGATTTACACCTTGCTTTCTGAAACACCATTCTAAGATTTTTGGAAAGATGTTGAATATTTCATGAAGAGCTGGATTGTCGTCTTCAGGATCAACTACTGAAACCACGGAACAGAACAACTGAACAAGATACCCTATAAACTCGAAGAAATCATTAACTACACCAATGTCATCAACCAAAATCCTGTTACATAAGTCCCATGGTATATTTTGAAGGCAAGAACCGAGTACATCCAAATAAACTTGCACTATTTTATCATTATCTTCATCTTTTACCGTTTTCAAAACCGTGCGTAGTACTAATACAATAGCACCTACTGACCCCCACCCAGCGTTACTCAACACCGACCGCAAATCCAATTTCATATTGATCAAATCACAACCCAAATATATATCTCTAAGTAGTGGATCCGAAGAAGGTGAAATCACTTTACAAATTACTGTCTCGAAGTAAAAGCCTAACAATTGCACAAATTCTTCCCAGTATCTCCTAGATGCCACCACAAACTCAGATAACGACACAATTACATTTCCAGCTAAATGTCGAACATAACGATTCTCAACTGCTAGCAAAAACACCTATAACAATCAACATTCATACATTACTAATTCGAGTTCATAGAGGGTATTTGGGTTTGCTTATTTATTCTGCTTATACTTATAAGCAGAACCCGATAAGCAGCTTAAAGTTGTACGCTTCAGGAAATAGTGTTTGGATTTGCTTATTTCAAGTTTATCTCAATCTAGTGTTTGGGATGGCTTATTTTTTTGCTTATAGATTAGTACTTATAATCTGCTTAAAAATACGCGCTTCTGAAAGTAGTTTTTGGATTTGCATATTTTGTAAAAATTGCAAAATACTAAAAAAAAACTTCTCGTAACAATTTGTTGAAACTTTTCAATCATATTCGTTTATAAAAACTTTTATTCGGTAAATTATGCCAGTAAGAAGGTAATTTATGAGAATCTGCTTATTCTCCTAAAGATAAGCACCAAAAATAAGCAATCCCAAATACCCCCTAAATCAAATTAAACAGCCATTACTGGAAACTGTAATAAGTAGATAAGCAGAAGCAGTCTGGATTATGTAAACATTCTAGACAAGGTGTTTGCTTTAAGCAGAAAAAAATAAATAAATAAATAACAATTCCAACCACCCCCATAGCCTTGCATAAACAATGTCATGAGAATCGTACCAAGTCGTGTGTAATTGTCTGTAAGCATTCATACGCCGAAGAATGGCACATTGTAATATCGCCCAACGAATCGCCCTATATATGGAAAATAAAGTAATCTTAACTATACATCAATGTAAATAACTAAATGTAATTCAAATACTAACCAGATCACCATTACTTGAATTGAATTCGTAAACGGAAAGCTTTATCTTATTGAAAACCTAATTTATGAAACAAACAATTCAGTAAATAAGTATAAATTAAAGTAACTGTAACTGTTAAACTGTAAAATAATGAATTGTGACCTGTGAGAGGTTGACTAAGAGTGATTGTTGTTGTTGTTTGGTGATTGATTTTTCCTGTAAAATCATTAGGCAAATAATGGAAAATGATGATGAAATAAACAATTAAATGAAACGACGACGTAAAGTAAGAGTTTACCGGGAATGAGTGATCTGTGATAAGACGACAAATGCGTGAATAATGAATCCTGGTCATCTCGCTGGTACCGGAGATGATGCTGGTTTCGCCGGACATTACACAGAACAAGTTTGAATTGGGTTCACATTTATACCCTTTTAGGGGTGTTTGTTTAAGCATATAGCTTATGACCTTATTTGGCTATTTGTTTAAGCATATAGGCCATATAGCTTATATTCTCAATTTACTCGTGAGCTTATATAATTTTATTAATCATACAACAACAACAAACCCAATCCCGCCAGGGCAGAGTATGGGGAGGTAGAATGTAGACAGATCCTACCCTTATCCCAGGATAAACCCGAGAGTAGAGAAACTGCTTCCAACGAGACCTCCGGCAAGTGCAGGTGTGCGAGTGAGAAAAGAGGAAAAGAGAGCAGAAAGAAAGGCAGTAAACCACAAGCAAAAGCAAGCAAAAGAAAGCAGGCAAACAGACCGAGGGCCAAAACAAGGTGCTCAAAAAAGGCAAGGCAAGGGGGCACAATCAAAAGCACAAGCAAAGGCACACCAAAACATAGACCAAACACACAAAAAGCCAAAGCACCAAGTAAAGAAGGCAAAACCTACGGGAGCAACAACAGAGCAAAGCAAAGCAAAGCACAGGGCCTAGAGCTAAGGCAAAAAGCAAGAAAAGAAAGCAACTTAAGGGAGCAAAACAAGGCAAAGCCAAGCAACGCACAAGGCAAAAAACAAGGCACTAAAAGCTAAAGCGCAGGGGCAAGGCAACAAAGGGGCCCTACAAAACGACAATCAAAACAACCTAAAACCCACTAAGCACCTAGCCAGCGACTACCCGCAGATCCTAATTCTATCCCTCCACGCCTATATAAGTCTACAAATGCAAGAAAATTAAAGCTTATGAAATATAAGCCAAAATCAAATAAGCTCATAAACCCATATATGAGCTTTTTAGTAAAAGGTTTTACATTTTGTATCACTAAAGATATCATATCTTTGCAAGATTAATTTACAAAAGAATGGATAATCTACAACAGAAAGAAAAAAAGAATAAATTTAACAAAATTTGAGTTATCAAGACTTTTTTAAAGAATAAAGGAAAAGAATCGGAATGAAGATGCGGGTTGTTTTACTCTAAAATTTTCCCCACACTTTTAAGCCAATGGTAATGGTAACCATAATTATTGTGGTCACTTCTGCCATACAGCGTCACTTCAGCTTTCTCTTTCCAAGACTAAACTCTAACCACAATTTGCTAATAGACAACCGCAACCACAACAAAAAACATACCCCACAAAAACATACACAAAGGAGAATGAAAGTTTCGATTGGTTGACAAACTGAAAGAATGCAAAGGTTGGGGCGATGCAGTAACCATCGGATGAGCTAGCGGGGACGACGCGGTGAGGGGCTTGGTTGGTTGCCTTGCAACACAACCATTAGCATCAGCCTTAGACTAATTCAGAAAGGAAATGAATTCAAGAAGACATTATAGATTCTTTCCCTTTCTTTCCTTACTTACTTCTTTCTTTTCTCCCTTAGACCGGATCTATGGTCATCTTTCAACACCATTCCCTTACCTTTCACGTTAACGTCATATTAGTTTTCTCTCTCCATCACCTTCCTCTTACCTTTCACTCTTTCAGATGCAATAGTCACCAATCCCCTCACCTTTCAAACATACCCCACAAAATACATCACACATACTTACAATCAAATAAACATTAAATAAAACACACAAATGTGAAAGGTGAGGATGATCACCTTTCGTCCAACTTTTCCCCTTGCCTCACGCGTGAGAGGAGGTGAGCACAATAAGGGGAAAGGTGAGGATGAAAGATGAGAGATGATACCTTACACTCATAACACTCAGTCTTATTTTTTCTTCTTTATTTTTTTTTTTTTTTTCCTTTCAAAAATAACTCGAGAATAAATCAATTTACAAAGAAGTAGGGGTGAGCGCGGTTTCGGAACCGCACAGAACCGACCCGGAACCGCAAGAACCCAAAACCGAAAAACGCATATTTTAGGAACCGAGAACCGAACCGAATTCCATTGTTCGGTTTCGGTTCGGTTCCGGTTCCGGTTCGGGTATTTCAGTTCTACCCCGATTAGAACCGCAAATTTTTAAAAAGTGCCCAATATACAAGAGAAAGTATGTATCATGTTGTTGTGTTACAACTTACTTGGACCCTAAATCCTTTATAAACAACTATGATATTTTCAAATATGTAATCGACTTGAGATATTATCAAAAAGAAAAACAGTTGCATAAAAAACATGTCAAATTTGATTACTCTAATTTCATTTTCAATACATGTCAAATTTACGTGTCAAACCTTGTCAAATTTATATAATGTTTGATTAGTATCCAAAACATTGAACCGAACTCTACTCTTCATTACTGTGTTTGCACTAATAGAACTCCCAGTTGTGTTACACGAGCCTTTCTTTCTCTTTTGAGTTCTCTTAGATGAGAAATGAAAAGAATTAGTCCACACGAGGTTTGTGATATGTAATCGTGAACTTAAAAGCCTAAACATCCCATAAATAACCAAAATATTAGAAAGTCGTGTGGTTCTTCAGTTCTGGAACCGATACCCGTAGTTCTGGACCGACCCAAACCGAGAACCAAAATTCGCAATATGTAAGAATCGAGAACCGGACCGCGGTTTTAAAATGCAGTTCGGATTGGGTCGGTTCCGGTTCGATTCTCGGTTCCGTTTTGGTTATCGGTCCATTTGCTCACCCCTACAAAGAAGTATCAACCTCATGGCACACTGAAATAATTAAACTATGCATTATTATCACTTTAGTTTATTCATGTTTGTTAATTTTCCTACACAAAAGAAAAGTATTAAAATCTTCATTTTGGATTAATCGAAAATGAAAACAAAACGGTTTATTATATGTCTACTAGCTCGTTGCAGATCGTGACTTACCGTCACTTTTCGTCATTGCCAACTACCGTAACTCATTTACCAAACAAAAACAACAAATCGATAATTAAATAGGAGCTATAAATTTATTTTTACACATGATAGAATTACAAAAACAAAACGCTGTCAAAACTTTTGTATATAACAACAAAATTCTAGCTCACGATAAAAACAAGGTGAACTTGTTACTTTTTTTTCATTAGCTAAGAAAGTTTTCTTTTCTTTTTTTTCATTAGGATAAACTGTTTTGATAATTAATTTTAATAAACTTATCTAAGGTTGTTAAAATGGTAACTATAATATATTTAAGAGTTAATGTCATTTTTCGTCCCTGTGATTTGCCGTTTCAATCAATATTAGTCCCTGCAGTTAAATTTCTTTGGATTTGGTCCCCGTGGTTTACGAACCCATACGGGTTTGGTCCCTTGACCGTCAGTTGACCGCTAAATATATGCAAAAAGACAAAAACACCCTTAGTTATATATATATATATGCAAACCACAGGGACCAATCATGATTAAAAAAAATTTAATAAAAAAATTCTAAAAAAATATTCTTAAAAAATTTTCAAAAAAAAAATTAATAAAAACTTTTCTAAAAAATTCGAAAAACATTCTAAAAAAAAATTTTTTTTTGACGAAAAATTTTCATTCCAAAAAAAAATTTCTGATAAATTTTTTCTTAAAAAATTCGAAAAAAATTCTAAAAAAAAATTGACGAAAATTTTTTTTTCCAAAAAAAATAATTTGAAAAAAAAAATTCTAATAAAATCTTTTCTTAAAAAATTTGAAAAAAATTCTAAAAAAAATTCTTAAAAAATTTTCAAATTTTTAATAAAAAAAATTTTAATAAAATTTTTTCTTAAAAAATTTTTTAAAAACATTCTAATTTTTTTTTTTTTAAATTACACTAGAAAAATGAAAATAATATTTGGAAAAATCTAAAATAACTTAAAAACTAATTATTAATTAATAAAAACTAAATTAAATTATGAAAAGTATTAAATGAAAAGAGAAAAATCTGGAAAAATTACTAAAAATATTACAAGATACCAGGAACCTAAGAAAAATATAAAAATAAAAATTGCTTTTACAATAAACTGAGAATAAGCTAAATAGCTTAAATAGAAGATATCACTTCTATTATTTTGGTCTTTTTTGGATTTTTCTTTTTCAAATCTGTTTATATACTATTTATAAGCAACTTTAATAAAGGAAGTTTGACTGAGTATCAAGAATAAGCAAATGGTGAGCTTATGAACAAGACAGAATAAGCCAATGGCTTATTATGATTTGGAATTGCTTGAATAAGCTACACAATTGAGTCACTGATGAGGCGAAAAATGAACCACTTTTAGGGGGTCATTTAAGCCCGGAATTGAATTTATTTGATCAAATATTGCTATAAATCGTTCCTTTTGTAATTTTAGGTACTTTGGGAGTGAAATCTGGAAAAGAAGGCATTTGGACGTTTTTGGAGCATAAAAGTGAAGAAAACGGAAAAGTCTCAATTTTCCAAGCTGGGAACAGTAGGTGACGGCGTCAAGAAGAAATTTCTGACTGCGTTAAGAGTAAATTCCATGACTTTCCATGACGACCCAGTACAGATTTGACGGCGTCACGAAGTAGGGCGTCAAGAGTAAAATGCATGACGGCCTGGAAAATGCTAACACATGACGGCGTCAGAAGTAGATCAAGGCAGTCCGAGAAGTATTTTGGCGGCGAGATGACGGCATCACAAGTTTTGTCTTGACGCCGTCAGACCCTATTTCCTATATATAGTTTTCTAATTTTCACATTAAAAAGAGAGGAGTTGTGGAGAAACCCTAGGTCCGACTTTGGTACGAATTTTACAGGTTTTTCAAGGGTTCTTTGCCTTTTATCCCTTTCATGTGTAATTGAGATAAGTATTCTTTTAATTCAATCAATATGTCTATGTGTTGGTTGTCTATATCTTGTTCTTGTCTTGATTCCATCATGCTAGGCTAGATCTATCTTGTGTTTGCTTGGATCTAATGAAACCTAGATGTTAATTATGTGTTGATTACTTGTTTATGGTTGTATTGGATGAATGATTTCGATGTTAGGCTTAAGAAAACTGGCAGATCTCCAAATGGTAACATGCTTGAACGTCTTAGGAAACATGAACCGATGTGCACTAGGTTTTATTGGTTGTATTTACTGCATGAGTAATTTCTAATGATCCCATGTTAGGAGTTTTTAACGGCTCGACATAAGAGTGAAGTAGGCACTCACAGGATTGGGGAAGTAAGTGCGCCACCCCATGAATGGTATTAAGGAATATAATCCGTCATCCACGCAACTATAACAAGTAATTAACGTGTAAAAGATGTCTAGGGAGTAGTGAAATCTAAGTAAACACATTTTCTCCACTTATTGCTCACAACTTTAGTTAATTTAGTTTTATTTTCATTTCTAGTATTTTATTTCGATTGCATCTTTAGTATTGGGTTAGTTGACTAGCAACTAATTCCGCCCAAATCCTTCAAACCCGAGATTTTACTTTGCTTTCTAAAAAATATAAAAATATAAAAATAATCTTCCATCATCTTTAGAACTAGTATTTAGGTTTTCTAATCCTAGCAACACTATTCCTAGCTGAACGATCAATCCCCCGGTACTTGTCACTATACTATACTACAACGATCAGGTACACTGCCTGGTGGGGGTTGTAAGCTTCTCGAGATCCCTCGAGAGGTAAAGCTTGGTGCGATTCCCACGTATCAAGTTTTTGGCGCCGCAGCCTGGGGAATAGTTATTGTCTAGGTTAGGATTTCTTTTTATTAGGTCTACTTGCTAGATTCCTTTCTAGTAAGATTTTATTTTTATTTTTTAGGTTTCTTTAGTCTATCTTATTTCTTCGTGTTTTTGTTTGTACTAGTGTAGTCATTATGGAATCAGAGAGTCGCCATTTAGAAATTAACAAGAGACTTATTGCGCATAAAAGAAGAAAGACAGAAGCTAACACATTTAAGAAATTCATTAAGCCTCTTCAAATGAAAATTGAATTTACAAACTTCGCTCCAACCCCGGATGAATTGAGTTACCACAAGTTCCTCTTACAACATCCTTGCCCCTCGAAATATAGAAAGACACCATGAATTAGGAGGCATAACTTCAGGAACATAAAAATTCCTTGCATGATTGGGTACATGTCTAGAGAGCATACGTACGTTGACTTAAAAGCACCCATGAATATTATGTCTAGGCTCTATTACAATTGGATAATGAACGAAAGGTTAAGCCCTAGAAAAGACCCTTACAATTCTAATAGGCTATGTAACTTTGTCAGGAGAGTTGAAGGGGTACACATCTTTATAGGAAATTTTACTTATCAATGCGACTTTGTAATCCTAGAAGATGTTAGTGGCATTATTGATCCACACCTTGGAGAAGTAGTCTTAGGACAACCTTTCGTTGAGAAGACTAAGATGTATTACGACCATGAGAAGGGGATAACTCAGTTTACTGATGGGATAGAGAAGGTTACTTTTCTGATGCCTCACATGAAGGAAGAATTAAAGGGCATCAAGAATCTACAAATTGATGATATTCGACCCTATGAGGTTAAGGAAGATGGAATTACTGATGAAGCCTATTATGAGAGGAGGAGAACTTACTATTCGGGTTGTATGAATCTAGGCCCGGAATACAAGCGTGATGAGAATTGGGTTAGATGTTTTGAGTTAGCACAAAAGTGGGAAAAGAAAACGTAACCCATGACCTTGAGTCTAGCTACAAGACTCGTAAATAAAGAAAAGCGCTTCTTGGGAGGCAACCCATGCTTTGTGTGACTTTCATTTTTTGCTTCCGTATGCATGCTTTATTTCTATTGTTGGTAGATCATGTTTCTCAATTAAAATGTGGAAATACTTTACTTTGTTGTTTTGGCCTAGTCTTAACTCCACCTAAAGGTATTTTTGCAAAAGATAAGTGTAAGGGGAAACCCCAAATATGTTTTTAAGAAACAACTCGATCATGATTCTCCACAATATTAAATGAACATGTATATTCGTATTTGTTAGAGTCAAATGCTTGTATTTAGTCATAATGAAGTTTTGCAGGATTTTCCAGGAAGTAGAACCAAGTTTTTCCATAAATTTTCCGGAAACTTAACATAAGGATTTCTGCAGGTCAATCCTGACGGCGTCACGAGTTAACTCTTGACGGCGTCACGGGTAAAAAAATCTGGAAATTTTACCGGTTTTGTTTTTCTAACGGAATCTTATGGTTTTTGTGAATTATTAAGTTTTATAATCTCCAGGAAATCTGCAAACTTCATTCCACAAGCATTATATCTTACTTTGTTTTCTAGGATTTAGTAACTTATATAGGATGCCGCCGATTTTATGCGAGGTTGTCTTGTCTATTTCTCAGGATTTACAGGTTATGTATGACAAGAAGATGATTTATATTCTGGAAGGGAAGCTTTGATTGTTCATTTTCTTGGAGGAAGATTTAACCTGGCCACCTAATTATCCATACCGAGCGAATCAGGGGAGTATTTGATTTCATTCTTTTTACTTTTTCACTTTTACATTCTTTACTTGAACATTGGGGACAATGTTCATCTTAAGTGTAAGGGGAGGGTAAAATGATGATACCTTACATATGCACTTCCGCTTGAGTTTGCTTTGTTTAATGGTAGATGTGTAATAAAACTATGAGAAATACTTGTTAGTGCAATTTTAGCGCCAAATTTAAAATTTTTTACAACATTTAGGAGTGAAACTTTAGCCATAGCAAGCGTCTTATGGATAGGAGATTGTATGACTAGCACATAACCGTATATTCAGAAAAATTTTCCACTCAAATATGTGAGGTTCGCCTTTAGATTTGATTGGAAAAGTATTTACTATTAGTGCTTATGAGTGTACCGGTAGCATTTAGATTCTAGAACTTGCGTTAGTGATGCATCCCGCGACCGCTAGTGAGACTACATTCGTGTAGTACGATTTACTACATGATAAGAGGCATTAGGATCACCCTTGTGTTAAACCCGTATCATAATTACTTGACCACTTAAGTCATATGGCTTGACTACTTAAGTCAATTAATTTTTCCCACACCCTTAGCGTTGTACTCATTTTTAGTACACGAAACCCCTAGTACACCCCTCCGAGCCTATCTTTTCATTTCTAACTTTAAGCATTTTACTTAAAGGAAGAATTTGTTACACCCCACTTAAATGTACACCCAAATCGCCTTAGCCTTCCGTGTATGCGCTCATTTTTAGTGCATTATTGTTATTTGTTAAACCCTAAGTTAACTATCTAATTGATTACATGGTTGCTAAGTCGAGTCATATCCTTGTACATATTGTTTTGGGACGATTGGGACTCATGGGTAAAGTACTTAATTTATGGAGTAATGGGGAAGAACATCATATTATTACCCCCATACGTACGTTAATCTTAAAAGTGTTCCAAGTGTTTTGATTATCTTAATTCGAGTCATTAGATTAGTTTATTGTAAAGTATGTAAAGATTCAAGTGTAAGGGGAATTTCCATTCCCTATGATGTATTATTTTAGATGGTAGGGTAAGAGTGTATGCAAAAAAAAAATAATAAAAAAAAATAAAAAAATCGAAAAATCAAGAAAAAAAATAGAAAAAGAGAAAAGAGAAAAAACATACGGACTACCATCCCGTTTCATTCTATGTTCATTTTATGTTTTTGTTATTTTTCATTTATTAGCTTAAGTCGAGTCTAGTCTTGGCTTAGCAACGCCATATTGTACATGTAATTAACCAAGATTGTTAACTCGCCACCAGTAAAGACTGCCTTTATCCAACGAAACCGTGTATTTCATATCCCTACACCTAACGTTACAATCCCTTTAAAAGACCTCTTTGATAGTTTATCCTAGGTGCTAACACATGACGGCGTCAGAAGTAGATCAAGGCAGTCCGAGAAGTATTTTGGCGGCGAGATGACGGCGTCACAAGTTTTGTCTTGACGCCGTCAGACCCTATTTTCTATATATAGTTTTCTAATTTCACATTAAAAAGAGAGGAGTTGTGGAGAAACCCTAGGTCCGACTTTGGTACGAATTTTACAGGTTTTTCAAGGGTTCTTTGCCCTTGATCCCTTTCATGTGTAATTGAGATAAGTATTCTTTTAATTCAATCAATATGTCTATGTGTTGGTTGTCTATATCTTGTTCTTGTCTTGATTCCATCATGCTAGGCTAGATCTATCTTGTGTTTGCTTGGATCTAATGAAACCTAGATGTTAATTATGTGTTGATTACTTGTTTATGGTTGTATTGGATGAATGATTTCGATGTTAGGCTTAAGAAAACTGGCAGATCTCCAAATGGTAACATGCTTGAACGTCTTAGGAAACATGAACCGATGTGCACTAGGTTTTATTGGTTGTATTTACTGCATGAGTAATTTCTAATGATCCTATGTTAGGAGTTTTTAACGGCTCGACATAGGAGTGAAGTAGGCACTCATAGGATTGGGGAAGTAAGTGCGCCACCCCATGAATGGTATTAAGGAATACAATCCGTCATCCACGCAACTATAACAAGTAATTAACGTGTAAAAGATGTCTAGGGAGTAGTGAAATCTAAGTAAACACATTTTCTCCACTTATTGCTCACAACTTTAGTTAATTTAGTTTTATTTTCATTTCTAGTATTTTATTTCGATTGCATCTTTAGTATTGGGTTAGTTGACTAGCAACTAATTCCGCCCAAATCCTTCAAACCCGAGATTTTACTTTGCTTTCTAAAAAATATAAAAATATAAAAATAATCTTTCATCATCTTTAGAACTAGTATTTAGGTTTTCTAATCCTGGCGACACTATTCCTAGCTGAACGATCAATCCCCCGGTACTTGTCACTATACTATACTACAACGATCAGGTACACTGCCTGGTGGGGGTTGTAAGCTTCTCAAGATCCCTCGAGAGGTAAAGCCTGGTGCGATTCCCACGTATCAGCTACAACCCAAAATTAACCAACAACTAACAATAATATGAAGAAATAAGCACAAAAGATTCAAATGAGCACTCACAATAAGCCAGGAAGGGCAAATAAGCACTTGGCTTATTGACAGACCAAAATAGGCTAAATTGGCCTACCTGCAGCCCTCTGTGGGGGCCACAAGGGGGGTCAGGAGTCCAAACTTAGGGTTGAACCCTCAAGTTGGACTGGGGACCTTCACAACAAGCCAATAAGCAGGCCAATCAGCCCACTAATAAGCTCATAATGAGCTTTTGAAATAAGCCAAGTAGACTAGATGTCTGAGTATGCAGGGCAAAAATGGGCAACTTGCAGGCCTGTGTGGGTTCAACATAATGGACCAGGGATCCAATTTTAAGCCTGAACTTTGAAGATAAGCTATAGGGCTTTCAAATAAGCCAAGAGTCAAGTCCTAACTTCCACAAATAAGCCAGATAAGCACTTATGAAAATGAGACAAAACCTGAGGTCTCATACTGATGACTCAGTATACCTGAGTGAAATAAGCAATCTTTAAAGACAAAATTAGCTATGCTACTCAATACTGAGATCCAATTTTATTCCAAATATAAAAAGTACTAATGAAGAGCTTTTCAAAAAGCTAAAAAGCAAGACCTATCATTTTGATTTGCACCCTGGAGGAGGGTTTGAACTTTGACCAAAAACACAAAGGTGCCCTGGTGCAAAGTGAGACTTGACCCTGCAGGCCTTTTCACAAGCTTGAATAAGCACTTAGAAAAAATTCCAAAAATAAGCCAACTATGGATTTTCAAAGATTAAGTGGAGGACTTTAATATCTGAAAAGCTCAAGGTCTGAAAGTTACTACAAAATTCTTGAAAATTCTTTGAACTTTTGGTTTTCTGCAAGCACTAACAAATTTGACTTTTTGATTTTTGCTTTTAGTTGACTAAAGTGAACTTTGATCTTGATTTTTGCTTAAAAATTTTTCAAATTTTTAATAAAAAAAATTCTAAAAAAAAAATTAATAAAAAATTTTCTTAAAAAATTCGAAAAACATTCTAAAAAAAATTTTATTAAAATTTTTATTAATTTTTTTTTTAGAATTTTTAATAAAAATTTTAATAAAAAAAAATTATTAAAAAAAATTAATTAAAATTTTATTTTAGAATTTTTTTCGAATTTTTCAAGAATTTTTTAATATTTTTTGAATTTTTCAATAATTTTTTCGAATTTTTTTAATTAAAAATTTAATTAAATTTTTTTTTTTTTTTTTTTTTTTTAATTCTATTAAAAAAAATTTTAGAATTTTTTTTCCAATTTTTTTTTCGAATTTTTTTTCGTCAAATCACAAAAATACATTTTTTCGTCAAATGACAAAAATACCCTTCAGAGGGACCAAACCTGTATGGGTTTGTAAACCACGGGGACCAAATCTGAAGAAATTTAACGGTAGGGACTAATATTGATTGAAACGGCAAATCACAGGGACGAAAAATGACATTAACTTTATATTTAAAAAAAAAAAAAAAAAAAAAAAAAAAAAAAAAACTCCGTAGTTAAATTGTCCTCTACTTAAAATTAGACAAAAATACATCGTTGGTCCCTAAACTTTCCACGAAACATCGCCATGCACCTTAAATTTTGAAAAACGTCTCCGTGCGTCCCTCCTTAAATTTTTTGAGGCCGATTGCGTTCTTTGACCCGTTTTTCGTCGGTCAACGACGTTTTCTGCCGTTACATTTTGTTTTTAGCACAAGGGCAATACCGTCATTATGTAATACCATGTGCTGAGTCACACGCGGTATATGCAGATGCTACAGTAATTATATGATAATAAAAGTTAAACATATTCATCACTCATCCCTAAACTCTCCTCTCTCTCATCAAATCTTCTCCTAAAGTATTTCTGATCAAATCTTAAGAATGGCGCGATGCGGATGTGGCAAGTGGGCAGTCTTAAGGACCTGTTGGAACTATGTCAACGCCGGAAGGCGTTATTATGATTGTCCAGTGGAGGTGCGTTCATGGTTGGGTTGCTTTAAGTTAAAATGTCACGTTTAGTTTAATCAATGTTTTAGTCTAATGGTTGTTTTTGATTTCATGTTTATGTTCAAGTTACGAGTATAAGCATCAAAGTCTTGATTTTAGATTATTAATTTTTAGGGATCCACATGTCCCTTCAATGGGTGGTACGATCCACCAATGCCACCAAGAGCAAAGGAGGTGATCCTTTACTTGAGGAGGCACATTCACCGTAATGAGGCGGCATTACAAGAATGCCAAGCACGCCTCATGGCTGAGACATTGGAGGCCATCAACGCCCGAGACAATGCAATTGAGCTAGAGGCTGCTCACCAAGCAGCTGTAGCTGAGCTCCATCTGGAGAAGGAGAAAGTTTGCCGCTTGAGGAACTTGTGTGTTGTATCCTGGATGCTCATTGTTTTAGTTTGCATATGGTGTATGTAGTATCTTTATAAAGACATGTTTTTTGTGTTTTGCAAAGCTTCCTAGAATGTAGAATGCATATACAGTAGTGTGGTTAGTGTTTTATGGAAGCATTATTGTAGGTGTAGGTTGTTTAATGTTATATGGAAGCGTCATTGTAGGTTGACTAGTAGAAAGCTTTGACTTCATCAAATTTTGGTAATTGGCTATGACTAATACAAAGCTTTGACTTATTTGCTCTCTGTCAAAATACAAAAAACATCAGCCAAGTAAGAATGCAAGCATGATATGATTTCTTACATAATGCAAAATGGATATATTTTCAAATGCATAAAATTTAGTAGTCTACATAGTTCGGAAACACACATTCTTAAAACATAGTTCAGAAATACACATTCTTAAAGTATAGAAAATATTGTCTATGAATTACATATTGGATGAAAACCATTGTCTTAGGAATTACATACTCAAGCAGCATTCACTTGACTTCCAGTAACAGACTGGTCGACACTTGCTTGTTCAGTTGCTTCGAAGTTGTTACCTTTACCCTTTCTCTTCTTCTATATGAAACTTTTGGCTGGGATGAACCTGGTTTTTGAGACTGTTGTGTACTAGCTTGACTTGCAGTAACACCTCCTTGCCCAAGACATGTTTTCTTGTTGTGTCCAGCATTGCCACAAATTCCACAAACTACAATCCTACTAGACTGTGACAACTTACTTTCTTTATCAGTATCATCATTTTCTATAAAAGCCTTAGTTCTCTTCTTTCGTGGCCTACCCAATGGTTTCTGATACTTAGGTGGAAGAATGGTTGTAGGCACATTTGACTTTTTCCAATGTGGATATCCCCTGATGGGCTGGATGTGGTGTTTGTATGTTTTCGCCCATGTCTTAAGCAAGTAACATGGATGAACCCATGATTCTACAGATCCTACTTCGATCATCATATACCGGTTGACTACAATAGCATGTTTGCATGGCATACCTGTAAGCTCCCATCTTCTACAACTACAAGACCTGGCTTTAACATTTACCAACCGCTTTTCTCCCCATCCACTAACCTGATAGTTATCTCCTTCAATCCCTAAAACGGAGTATTTATAAGCCTCTTTCTTATTGAAGTCTAACATGCGCGTTGCCTTTGGTGTAAACGATCCCAGACACTTGTCAATTGTATGCATAACATTCACTATTCTCTACGTACAATATACTCTAACGTATTCTAAAGCAGTAATGATGGGTTGGTGCCTACCTCCCACAAGTTTCCCATTAAACACTTCACACATGTTATTAAGTAACACGTCAGAATGAGATCTCATTACATATGTATAGTACATGTTTTAGTAATCCATAAAAAAATGTTGAACATTGTTGATCTACAACAGAATTATTTACTACCTGAAAAATACGACCTTGACCAATGGGCTGGTGGTATCTTACTTAACCAAGCATGTGCAGGCTCGCTAAAACTCTTGAATGCAAGCATTGCTGCCTCAAATTGTTCGACGGTTGTTGCTGCAGCACATCTCCACAAATGTGACTTGTATTCTGCAGAATTCCACTGCAATTTCATATTCTCATGGATGTGCCTCATACAATATATGTGTTCCGCACTAGGAAATACTGTTGCTAAAGCTGTAATTATACACTTGATACGGCTGTAGAACAGGTATCAAATAAATACATACAAAGTATGCGTGGAATTTTGACTAGTCAGCCTTTGTGAAAAGACCGACGTGCAGAAACCCGTGAATACTATATATATATGTGATACCGGGCAAGTGATCACCCGGGTCGTGTCCCAACGAGGTGTGAATGGAATAGATCGTTTGAGGTTCGGAATTAAAGTGCTTGTAAGATTGGTTGAGAGATTATTTGGACGAATGACTCAGAAACGTAAAGCAACAAACTAAAAAAAAAAAAACTATAAGAAACTAAAAAAAATGTATAAATGCGCGGAAGAGAAAGTGAATACTAAACACAATATTTTCCTACGTACTAAATGGCAAAAGAAGGTTTTTAAGAAAAATTAATTATAAGGTTAAAATTCTAACTACTACGATTTAAAGACTTGTTTTACGCTAATTCAATTTTTAATAAATACTAAACCTACTTAAGTAATTCTAAAACTTTTTAGACAATACTACAACTGAATATTGATTATTAAAATCAATAGGTTCAATGTTTACACTATAGTGATATTAACAAAACTAGTAAATATCACAGTAACTTTAAGCTACCAAAACGAAAAACAAGCGTATAAGACCCTTAAGCTCCACACCTTAGGCTGCAAAAGTTAAGAAAACAACGAAAAATAGATGCTTCGTTAAGATTAGTATAATAATCATTACGCTAAAAATGACAATAAATAAACAATAATATATAAAGCTAAAATATCAGGACTAGTATTACAACTAGAATAGATCGGACTAGCATTAACACTAGAATAGATCGGACCAGTATTTAAACTAGAGTAGATCGGACTAGGATTAAAGCTAGATTGGATCGGACTAGGATTAAAACTAGAATAATTACTAAACAAGAATAATGAAAAATAAATAGACAAACTAATAGTAAGAGAACAAGTCTTAGTCACCAAACTCTCTCAAGGAGATATGTTTACAAAAAGTAAACTAATTCGAGTATTAAGATCAAAGATTTCAAAAGATAAAGATTTTAAAACAAGCAAAATGAGAATTTAAATAACTAAAACAATATATTTATAAGAAGAAAGATGTGAATAAGAGTGTGTGTGACCATATGTAAAACAATATTTTACAACTACACCATCATAAGAAACTCTTTATTTCACATTCCTTTTTATAAATATTTTGTAAACTTTAGAGATTAAATGAAGAAATAAAGAAGGATTAGATGAAAGAAAGATAGATTGCAAGAAAATAAATTTTAAACAAGATAATACTTTTATAAAACTTAAAAAAATAATTCAAAGAGTACAATTTAAAATAAAAGCTTACACATAAACTAGAGAAAACTAAGAGAGAAAAAAATGTAGAGAAAAGAACGTCCTCTATGAGGTGTGGGAGGTGGGTTTTTATAGACCCAAATATTACATGTTTAGTCCCTCCATAAACTACAAAAGAGCATTCCTAAATAATATCACATTAACTCATAAGCCCAAACGTCGCAACCAAGAAATTACATATTCGCTGTCTTTTCCGTATCTTCTCCCGACCAAGAGATAATAAAAATGCATGAATTTGTCGCACATGTCCAGCAAAAGTAAATCAATTTTCTTCCTTTTTATTCTTGGAACATTCCTTCCTGACACAAGTGAACACAAAAGTCTTCATGTAAATTCATTGTTTTGTTCTTTTCTTCTTGGTCGATCAAATGCACAATGGAACAACTAGATTGTCATTTTCAATTCACATATCACATGGTGGTGGGACCCATGCTTCTAGAAACTTGATTTAATTAGAAGTTTGATGTGAATTACCACTTGACACCCCTGGCCTTCATTTTCAATCCTTATTTTCTTTATATATATGAAAACACATTTGGTCCCTCATCGTTCTTCATATTTAATTCATTGATCCTTGAAATAAATAAGCTTTATATCGGCCTCGATGCTTCAAGTAAAATTTCATTGGTCTCGTAATATTTGTGCTCTTTCCAATCTCGTGCTTGGTTATGTCATTTTTCCATTCTTTTTCCAAAAATCTATTCGGGGCTGGCCTTAATATCACAGTATGTACCGCTCGTTGCCGAGTCGCGTAAAACTGCATTCTTTCGCTCAAAAATTGCATGATTTCGCCCAGATTTCAATGCCTTAGTACCTGAGACACATAAAAACACGAAACCAAGGATATCTATATTGTTTTTGGCCTTTTTTGTATTTTTACGTATCAAAATTGGTGGTGAAATGATGAGTATTTGCATACTCATCAATCCCCCACACTAGAATATTGCTAGTCCCTAGCAATAACTGTTTTGAAAACTTAATGGATTTTAAACTCTTTACCAAAAGCCATTACTTCTGGAGTAGCCAAATGTATCAGTTCGAGTAAGAACTGTGGTCCACTTGATAACCATGTGATTTTGAGCAAACCACCAGCTGTCAACGGATTTGATTAGTCTTTACCAAAAGTCGTTTGCTTCTGGACTAGCCAACTCTTGATGGAATAGTCAACATCTTGGTGAGCTGATTACCAATTATGGTTTTTCCACTGCCTTTACCACAAGCCATAATCTTGCGGGCTAGCCAACTCATTCGCTTTATGGGATATGGCGAGTTGATTTACCATACAATTTTGGGCAAATTGCAAGTCATCAACGGTTTTGAGATATCTTTACCAAGAGCCGTTTGCTCCTGGATTAGCCAATCCTTTTGTCGTTTAGACACGGCGGACTGATAACCACAAAAATTTTGAAATAAAGTGAAAAAAATTTAAAATTTTAGGCCAAAAACGGGGATTCTAGAGGATATAATGTGATAAAATTCGCTAGAATTTTCCCCTCCCCCACACTTAGAATTGAATATTGTCCTCAATATTCAAAGTCCCGGCTATTATGCCGAATCCTTGAACGTAAAAAAATAATATTAGACGCTAACTGTGGGAATATCGTTTTTATTTTTTTCACTTTATTTATCTGTACATACAAACACACATTTTTTTTTTTTTTGATGAAACCTTATATACATATATACATTTTCAAACAGCGGGGGGTTGGCCATTCCCCCACACTTAGGTGGTAGAAAGTAGAAAGAAATCAGAGATACGGGTGAAAACCCGTATTGGTGCTACTGTTTTTGTTTATCGAGTCGCTAGCTTGACTCGATCCCCGAATTTAATTGTCCTTGGGGAAAGTTTGGAGATCAGGTACAACCATGGATGGTATGTCCTCTCCAAAGTAATGTTTTAACCGATGTCCATTCACTTTGAAATTAGGACCGTCATTTTGAGATAATTCGACGGTGCCACAAGGATAAACTTTTGCGATAGTGAATGGACCAGTCCATCGGGTTTTGAGCTTTCCCGAGAAGATCTTAAGTCTAGAGTTGAAAAGAAGGACTCGATCACCAACGTTAAAAATGCGGTTCTTGATATTTGAGTCATGAATCTTCTTTGTCTTTTCCTTGTAGATTAAAGAGTTCTCGTAAGCTTGATCACGAAGTTCATTTAATTCATTCAATTGAACTTTTCTATGATCACCCGCAGTTTTGAGGTCAAAATTTGCATACTTGAGGGCCCAATATGCTTTATGCTTAAGCTCGATCGGAAGATGGCACGCTTTCCCGTACTCAAGTTTGTAAGGCGTACACCCAATGGGTGTTTTATAAGCCGTTCGGAAAGCCCAAAGTGCATCATCTAATATATCCGACCATGATGCACGATTTTCACCTACGGTTCTTTCTAAAATTCTCTTAATGCCCCGATTGGAAACTTCTACTTGACCACTTGTTTGAGGGTGGTATGCAGTAGAAAGACGGTGAGTCACACCGTACTTTTGTATGACTTTGTCGAATTTGTCATTATAGAAGTGCGTACCACGATCACTAATAATAGCACGTGGAGTTCCAAATCGAGCAAAAAGAGCTTTCAAGAATTTTACAACAACTCGGGCATCATTAGTGGGCAAAGCTTTCGCTTCGACCCATTTTGACAAATAGTCAACCGCCACGAGTATGTACTTGTTTCCATAAGATGACGGAAATGGCCCCATAAAGTCGATGCCCCACACGTCAAAGATTTCACATACTTGAATTACATTTTGAGGCATTTAATTTTTTTGTGAAATATTCCCGTGACGTTGACAAGCGTCACAGGACTTGACCAATTCTTGGGCATCTTTATAGATTGTGGGCCAATAAAAGCCGGAATCAAACACCTTTTTGGCGGTGTAGTTTGGATTATGGTGGCCCCCCGTGGGACCAGCATGGCAAGCCTTGAGAATTTCAGTGGCTTCTTGACCATAAACACACCGCCGGATGATTTGATCCGCACAGATTTTGAAAAGGTAGGGGTCATCCCAGAAGTAATGTTTCACATCTTTAAAGAACTTGTTCTTTTGTTGGGACGACATCCCTTTCACCACAAAGTTACCCGCATGGTAGTTTGCAAAATGGGCAAACCATGGGGTAATAGAATCTCTACGAAAGGTAACCGCATTAAGTGTCTCGAGAGGGAAGGTTTCATTAATTTCTTTCCTCTCGAAGACATCTTGATGTGGGTTTTCCAAACGAGAGAGATGATCAGCAGCTAGGTTCTCAACTCCCTTTTTTTATCACGAATAATGATATCAAATTCTTGTAGGAGGAGAACCGAACGGAGTAGTCTCGGCTTTGCATCTTGTTTTGCAAAGAGGTACTTCAAAGCCGAGTGATCCGTATACACTATGCTTTTGGTCAATATCAAGTATGGCCGGAATTTTTCAAAGGCATACACCACAGCTAATAATTCTTTTTCAGTGGTGGTGTAATGACTTTGAGCTTCGGTCATTGTTTTGCTCGCATAGTGTATAGGCTGAAAGTGTTTTGATTTGCGTTGCCCCAAGACTGCCCCAATAGCATAATCACTAGCATCACACATGAGTTCAAAGGGCAAGTCCCAATCGGGGGCAACAAGAATCGGTGCCTCAGTAAGCTTTTTCTTTAATGTTTCAAAAGCTTCTATGCACTCGGGAGAGAAGATAAAAGGAGCATCCTTCTCGAGGAGATGGGTCATAGGCCGGGCGATTTTAGAAAAATCTTGAATGAACCTACGGTAAAAATCGGCATGACCCAAAAAACTCCTAACACCTTTGACGGTAGTGGGATGAGACAATTTAGTAATGACATCAACTTTGGCTTTGTCGACCTCAATCCCATTCTTTGAAATTTTATGGCCGAGGACAATGCCCTCTTTGACCATAAAGTGACTCTTCTCCCAATTTAGACATAACTTTGTGTCTTCACAACGTTTGAGCATGTTGTCTAAATGGGAGAGACATGATTGGAACGAATCCCCAATGACCGAAAAATCGTCCATAAAGACCTCCATAGTTTTCCCGATCATGTCGGAAAATATGGCCATCATACATCTTTGAAACGTGCCCGGAGCATTACATAAACCAAATGGCATACGCTTATATGCAAAAGTTCCATAGGGGCACGTGAAAGTGGTCTTTTTTTGATCTTGCGGATCAATGGGAATCTGAAAGTAACCCGAGAAGCCATCGAGGAAGCAATAGTATTCATTCCCTGCTAATCTCTCGAGCATCTGATCCATAAAGGGCAGAGGAAAATGATCTTTGCGGGTGGCATCATTTAACTTGCGATAGTCAATATATACACGCCAACCCGTAACCAATCGAGTTGGAATCAACTCGTTTTCTTCGTTAGTGACAACAGTAATGCCACCCTTTTTTGGAACACAATGTATGGGACTAACCCAAGGACTGTCCGAGATAGGGTAAATTAATCCGGCATCAAGAAGTTTTAAAACTTTTTGTTTGATTACCTCATGAATTTTTGGATTCACCCTTCTTTGTTGTTGGACTGCTAGTTTGAAGTCATCCTCCATTAAAATTTTGTGGGTACAAAATTCGGGGTCAATGCCCTTGATGTCTGAGAGTCGCCAAACAATTGCTTGTTTATGTGACTTCAAAACCTTTATTAAAGCAGCCTTTTCCTCAACACTTAAGTCTTTAGCAATTATAACGGGTAATTTATCATCACCTTCTAGAAAAGCATATTCAAGATGAGGCGGCAAGTCCTTAAGCTCGACCTCAGGAAAATCATCAGTTTTCTCAACATATTTGATTTCCTGATTATGAAGTTGTTGTGGTAGAACAGGAAGAGGAGAGGGATCTTCATTTAATAATTTCTCAAGGAGAAGAATATCCTTCTCGGGGTTAATCTCTTGGTTATCGATTTCATCGGGAATCGAATTTCTTTTGAGAAAGGTCTCAATCTCTTCTAAGATGAAGTCACTTCCCTCAAACGGAGTGAGGGAAGGAGAAGAATTGGCAATGATGGGATAAGAAGACGGAGTGAAGTTTTCACTCGTAGAATCATCAACGAAACCTAAAACCTCTTGAGCGTACTCCTCAGCCGCAACATCGATGACATCTATTCGGTTTACCGAATCAGAGTTATAATCAGAGGAGTACCTCGATGTTTGATCGAGGTTAAAGGTGATTGCTTCAGTTCCAACACGCAATGTGATCTCTTGCTCAAATACATCGATGAGAGCGCGCCCAGTTCTAAGGAATCCCCTTCCAAGAATTAGAGGGACCCTTGAATCGGCATCAAAGTCAACAATCACAAAATCGGCCGGAAAATGGAACTTTCCCACTTTAACGAAAACGTCCTCGGCTTGCCAAGTGGACGAGAAATCGAACGATCGGCAAGCTCTAAAGTCATGCACGTTGGAGTAAGTTCGGGAAGAGATAGTTTCTTCCACACAGAATATGGCATCAGGTTAATGCTAGCACCTAGATCGGCCAAGGCGAAGCATTCAACCATACCCGGGAAAATAGAAGGAATGAGAAACTTTCCGGGGTCTCCAAGCTTCTCGGGAAGCTTTTTCAAAAGAACTGCTGAGCAATTCTCATTCAAAGGAGTTCTAGCCATTTCAAAGAGTTTTTCCTTATTACTTAACAGATTTTTGATTGTTGATGCAAACTTCGGCATCAAGAGAATAGCATCCGCGAAGCTAATGTCAAAATGCAAATCTTGAAAGATTTGGAAAAATTTATCCATTTGGTGACTAGCTTTTTCGCGGAGCTTTTGTTCATTGAGACGTGATGGGTAAGGAATAGAAGTTTTGGATTTAGGGTTGTCCACTGGAGTTTCAGGTGGTTCAAAGACAACTCCAGGTTTGCATCTGGTTTCTGGAATAACCTGAGGTTGGACGTGTGCGGTACTTCGTGAGCTAGGAGATTGCACCTTGTCCATTGTCACCTCAGGTTCACGTTCCACTACCTTTGGAGGAGAGGAAGAAGAGGTAGCAGGAATCGCGGGTACATCATATGAAAAACCACTTCTAGTTGTGATCGCCTTTGCATCGCCCCTCGGGTTAGCGATCGTGTTGCTCGGAAGTGTTCCTGAGCCCGAGGGTCGATCATTTAAAGACTTTTTGATTTCAGAAATCTGGCTAACCAACAACTTGTTCATCTCTTCTTGGGATTTCATGAATTGTTTTAACAACTCGTCAGATGAAGGCCCAGTTGGAACAATGGCTTGAGGTTGATTATTAAAATTTTGAGCACGATTGTTTTGATTGGGAACTTGGTTTTGGAAATTTCCTTGATTTTGGTTGTTATTTCCATGAAAATACCCTTGGTAGAAATTACCTTGACCTTGGTTTCGGTTAAAGTTTCCTTGATTTTGAAAATTTTGATTTTGATTTTGGAAACCTTGACCTTGGTTTCGGTTAAAGTTTCCTTGATTTTGAAAAATTTGATTTTGATTTTGGAAACCTTGACCTTGATTGAAATTCCCTTGATTTTGATAACCTTGGTTCATTCGATTTTGGCTTTGGTTACGGTTTTGAACATTTTGATTTTGATTAAAACCAGGCGGCCCAGGGTAGTGGTTAGGACGATAGCTCGGGTCCATTTGAGGACGGTATTGGTTACCTCCTTGATTTAAGGACCCGGCTATAGCATGAGCTTCATATGGAGAAACATCAGTAGCTGTGCAATTGTAGTAAGCATGCGGCCCACCACAAGTTACACAGACTTCCACTTTTTTAACCTCAGCAGGTGGAGGATGTTGTGGAAAAGAGACTTTCTTTTGTTTGGAGAGAACCAAAGCTTGAACAGCTTCAGTAAGCTTGTCAATCTTAGCATCGGTGCTAGATTGACTCATGGAAGATGAAGTAGAAGGACCAGCACTCACTTGGGAAACAACCGGTTTACTTCATGTAGAGCGGACCTTGGACTTGTTCTCGATGATTGCTAAAGCTTCTTTGGTGGTTCTACTCAGAAAATTACCTCCCGCAGAGGCATTGAGAGAATCCTGATCAGCTTGGCTCACACCATTGTAGAAAGTATCGAGTTGCATCAACTCGGAGAAACCATGATGAGGACACTTACGAAGTAATTCTTTGAAACGATCCCACGCTTCACCAAATGATTCATCATATTTTTGAGTGAATTTGGTGATTTCGTTTTTAAGACTCGTGGTCTTAGAAGGTGGGAAGAATTCATTCACAAACTTTTTTACCAAATCCTCCCATGTCTCGATTGAGCGAGGGGGTTGTTTTTCAAGCCAAATCCGGGCTTGTCCCTCGAGGGAGAATGGTAAGAGAAGAAGCTTGATTGCTTCGGATGGGACATTTTTATACTTGATGGTTGACGTTATTTTATTGAACCATCGAATGTGAGCATGAGGGTCGTCCCTCTCAAAACCATAGAACTGACTTGAGGTTACAAGATTAAGTAACCCGGTTTTGAGCTCAAAATTATCAGCCACGATGGCTGGAACTACAATAGCATCTCCATAACCCTCAATGGGGGCCTGGAGAAGCTCACACATGGGGCGGTCTTCCGCCATGGTGACAGCTGGAGTGGAAACAGCACGGATCTCAGACCCGACTATTTCTGACAATCTTCGGGTACGTCTTCGAGGAATTTTTACGAGTTCAAGAAAAGGGCTTAAACGTACACGAACGAGAACAACTCAATTAAAACAGACCAACACAAAAAGACAAGTTGAACTTAAACCAATAATCGCAAATGAATGGCTTCTTTGAAAAAGGTTCACCACTCATAAGGATACAATAGCAAGTTTTAATCTTTGGTTTGGGAACTTATTATGTTCACACCCCCAGTTGGTAGGTGTTCTGCCTTGGTTTGCGGTGGTAATATTTTATGTAGTTCTTATCAAGGAAAGGAAAAATGTTTTTGGTTTTTTTACGTTTTAAATATTTTTTGTGTTTTATGTTTTATGAAAGCGATAACTTCTTGACGAAGGATCTACAAGTCACTAATCGTTAAAACCTTAACGATATTGTCGCAACACAACCTCCCCGGCAGCGGCGCCAAAAATTGATACGGCTGTAGAACAGGTATCAAATAAATACATACAAAGTATGCGTGGAATTTTGACTAGTCAACCTTTGTAAAAAGACCGACGTGCAGAAACCCGTGAATACTATATATATATGTGATACCGGGCAAGTGATCACCCGGGTCGTGTCCCAACGAGGTGTGAATGGAATAGATCGTTTGAGGTTCGGAATTAAAGTGCTTGTAAGATTGGTTGAGAGATTATTTGGACGAATGAATCAGAAACGTAAAGCAACAAACTAAAAAAAAAAAAAAAAAAAAAAACTATAAGAAACTAAAAAAAAAATGTATAAGAAACTAGTAAATGTATAGAAACTAAAAAAAATGTATAAATGCGCGGAAGAGAAAGTGAATACTAAACACAATATTTTCCTACGTACTAAATGGCAAAAGAAGGTTTTTAAGAAAAATTAATTATAAGGTTAAAATTCTAACTACTACGATTTAAAGACTTGTTTTACGCTAATTCAATTTTTAATAAATACTAAAACTACTTAAGTAATTCTAAAACTTTTTAGACAATACTACAACTGAATATTGATTATTAAAATCAATAGGTTCAATGTTTACACTATAGTGATATTAACGAAACTAGTAAATATCACAGTAACTTTAAGCTACCAAAACGAAAAACAAGCGTATAAGACCCTTAAGCTCCACACCTTAGGCTGCAAAAGTTAAGAAAACAACAAAAAATAGATGCTTCGTTAAGATTAGTATAATAATCATTACGCTAAAAATGACAATAAATAAACAATAATATATAAAGCTAAAATATCAGGACTAGTATTACAACTAGAATAGATCGGACTAGCATTAACACTAGAATAGATCGGACCAGTATTTAAACTAGAGTAGATTGGACTAGGATTAAAGCCAGAATGGATCGGACTAGGATTAAAACTAGAATAATTACTAAACAAGAATAATGAAAAATAAATAGACAAACTAATAGTAAGAGAACAAGTCTTAGTCACCAAACTCTCTCAAGGAGATATGTTTACAAAAAGTAAACTAATTCGAGTATTAAGATCAAAGATTTCAAAAGATAAAGATTTTAAAACAAGCAAAATGAGAATTTAAATAACTAAAACAATATATTTATAAGAAGAAAGATGTGAATAAGAGTGTGTGTGACCATATGTAAAACAATATTTTACAACTACACCATCATAAGAAACTCTTTATTTCACATTCGTTTTTATAAATATTTTGTAAACTTTAGAGATTAAATGAAGAAATAAAGAAGGATTAGATGAAAGAAAGATAGATTGCAAGAAAATAAATTTTAAACAAGATAATACTTTTATAAAACTTAAAACAATAATTCAAAGAGTACAATTTAAAATAAAAGCTTACACATAAACTAGAGAAAACTAAGAGAGAGAAAAATGTAGAGAAAAGAACGTCCTCTATGAGGTGTGGGAGGTGGGTTTTTATAGACCCAAATATTACATGTTTAGTCCCTCCATAAACTACAAAAGAGCATTCCTAAATAATATCACATTAACTCATAAGCCCAAACGTCGCGACCAAGAAATTACATATTCGCTGTCTTTTCCGTATCTTCTCCCGACCAAGAGATAATAAAAATGCATGAATTTGTCGCACATGTCCAGCAAAAGTAAATCAATTTTCTTCCTTTTTATTCTTGGAACATTCCTTCCTGACACAAGTGAACACAAAAGTCTTCATGTAAATTCATTGTTTTGTTCTTTTCTTCTTGGTCGATCAAATGCACAATGGAACAACTAGATTGTCATTTTCAATTCACATATCACATGGTGGTGGGACCCATGCTTCTAGAAACTTGATTTAATTAGAAGTTTGATGTGAATTACCACTTGACACCCCTGGCCTTCATTTTCAAACCTTATTTTCTTTATATATATGAAAACATATTTGGTCCCTCATCGTTCTTCATATTTAATTCATTGATCCTTGAAATAAATAAGCTTTATATCGGCCTCGATGCTTCAAGTAAAATTTCATTGGTCTCGTAATATTTGTGCTCTTTCCAATCTCGTGCTTGGTTATGTCATTTTTCCATTCTTTTTCCAAAAATCTATTTGGGGCTGGCCTTAATATCACAGTATGTACCGCTCATTGCCGAGTCGCGTAAAACTGCATTCTTTCGCTCAAAAATTGCATGATTTCGCCCAGATTTCAATCCCTTAGTACCTAAGACACATAAAAACACGAAACCAATGATATCTATATTGTTTTTGGCCTTTTTTGTATTTTTACGTATCAAAATTGGTGGTGAAATGATGAGTATTTGCATACTCATCAACACTGCAGAAAGTAACATCAATCCATTACTAATAAACCAATCATTTTTGAATTATATAACCGAATATGATCAATTAAAAATAAACATCACCTTTTGTCTGTCACTGATAAAATTGTAGTGTGAATTTAGTTGCAAGTCAAGATCATCTGCAAGACAATCAAGAAATCAAATCCATGAATCTTTGTTCTTAGCTTCGATAACAACATAGGCTAAAGGGTATATTCCATTGTTGCTATCAATACCAACAGCTGTAAGAAGCTGGCCAGGAAATGGACCCTTCATAAAAGCACCATCTAAACCCAACAGTTCTCTTTGACAAGCTTTGTATCCTTCTTTCAAAGCACCTAAGCAAACGTACATCCTCTTGAAAACTCTCGTTGGACTTGATGGATCTAACGCAGCTTGCACACTTATCCTAACTGTTGTATTAGGATTTGTTTTCTGCAACTCTTCAACATAGTCCCGCAAAATGGTATATTGCTGCTTATGATCACCCCTGATCTCAATTTCTGCCTTGTTTTTTTGTCCTTAATGCCTTTTGCATAGACACTTGGACTGCAAATTGTTTACTGAGTTGATCTTGAACAGCCCTGATTGGAATATCTGGATTCACTTGAACTTGGTCAAGTATTTGCTTTGAGAGAAACTTGTAGTCACAAGCTTTGATCTCTCTTGATTGCAAACATTTGTGTTCATCCTTGAAAGTTCTAACATTTCATAAATTTTTATATGTATATTTTGCTACATACAACAACCATGGGCAATGTGTTGGTTCCTCCTTTTTTGATCGCAAATATACATCCCTTCCGCGACCTCTAGTTAACGCACCAGTTTTCCTCTTTGGTACTATTCCAAGTCCAATACCTCCACTTGTACCACATGCTGGTATTGTTCCGATACACCTAGCCCTAATTCTTTGTTTGTCATTCTTAATGAGTTGCAATTTCCTCCGAGTTTGAATTGAATGAAGGTTGATCTTATCTTTCACTTCTTTTGCAGTTATAAAGGTTTGACCACAAAAATATATATATATATATATATATATATATATATATATATATATATATATATATATATATATATATATATACACTTCTTCGTCTTCTTGTTGTGCCTCAATTAACTTTTATTTCTTGTATGCTCTCATCTTTTTCTTCCGAATTACATACTCAACCTCATTCTCAGAACCACTTGCAAAGTCAGCATCAGTCAAGAGTTCTTGTATCTCTTTTTTCTTAAAAAAATCATCTGGTATCTGGCTAGAACTACCTATACTGGGTATAAGTACCTCGTCAATCAATTTGAACATATCAAACTCAACATCAGGCTCATCAAAAATATTCTCTTCATCAACATAATGTTTCTATCTTGATTATTCTCAATATCATCGACATCAGTCTCAGAATTATCTGTTTCACTCGCATTTTCATCACCTAACTCTTCATCAGTCTCACATAAGTTTATAGATTTACCTTTTTGCATACGATCGACAGGTGTATGTATTTCCTCATCTAGATGACCAAACTGTTGTTCAGTTTCACATACCTATACAGGACTATCTTTTTGGCTATGGTCAACCATAACCGGACTATCTTTTTGGCTATGGTGAACGCTAACCGGACTATCTTTTTGGCTATGGTCAACAGAAACAGGACTATCTTTTTGGCTATCGTCAACACTAACCGGACTATCTTTTTGGCTATGGTCACCACTAACCGGGCTATCTTTTTGGCTATGATCAACATAAACAGGACTCCCTTTGTGGCTATGGTTAAAACTAACCGGACTATCTGTTTGGCTATGCTCAACACTAACAGGACTATCTGTTTGCATATGATCAACATGTGTATCTATGATCAGCTAGGGTTCAATTTCTAGCACCTCACTAGATTCTACCAAAGTATTGACCTCCAAATGTGGTTGTCTGACTTCAGTTAAACCCTCTACCACAGGCTTTTTAACTATGCTTTCTAAGAACAATTTTTTTGAGCAATATGACACAATAACAAGGGCTGCATTCTTATTTGATACATCCACCTGAGAAATAACAGTCCTAATTGACTTTGGTGACATACCATCAACATCTAAACTTGTCTTACCGTTTTCAACATAAACTTCTATCATCTTATGTTCTTCAACAACATCTTTCAATATTTCTAAATTCACAACCTCACTTAAGCTATACAAACCATCGTCTAAATTACTACCAGGCTTAACAAAGTAATAGTAATTATTTTGACCTAGGTCGTAACCCAATTCGTACATAAGAACATCCAACTCTTCAACTGACACACTATCAACGTCAACCAAATCAACTAAATTTTCCATACCTCCATCGTATATTCTACCAGGCCAGTATTTAAAAACACCATTGTGATGAACCCTCATGCTAAACATATTAGATCTACCACTTGAAACATATCAACAGACCAAAGGACATTATCAAACCTGAATAACAAATTGAAATATACCCCAATTAGAAATTCCAATGATTATAGCAACAAAATGTACCATATATTTTTTAGCCAAGTTGCACAGAACGGTATCATCAACTCGATAACCCGAATCTCTTCTTACTTTCCATAAAGTAAAATCCATGTTTTGAAATTACCAAAAATTTCACAAAAACATGCAATGAGAGTTTGTGAATTGTGATAATTATTGTAACGAAAGTTTTGGGACGAATAAAAGAGGTCATCTATGTGTTTATGGGGCGGGAAGAGGGATATGCCATGTGGAAGTAATACGGAGTTGCTATACCTTAATTACATAATGACGGTATTGCCCTTGTTCTAAAAACAAAATGTAACGGCAGAAAACGTCGTTGACCGACGGAAAACGTGTCAAAGGACACAATCGGCGTCAAAAAACTTGAGGAGGGACGCACGGAGACATTTTTCAAAAGTTAAGGTGCATGGCGATGTTTCGTGGAAAGTTTAGGGACCAACGATGTATTTTTGTCTTAAAATTATTTCTACATATAGGTAATGAACTTTGAAAAATTTCCTATGTTAGGTAATTGACTCTCAAAAATACTAAGTTAGGCAACCAAACTTTGTGCAACCTGTAAAGTTAGGTAATATGACCTTTGACTACGTTTGACTGTTAGCAAAGAGGGGTTTTAGTCTTTTCATTATATTTTTCCATGAAAATATCAAGAGTTAGGATGGTATTTTTGTCTTTTCGTAACTAAACAAACTCATTAACATAAATAAATAAGATCTTCATCTTCCTCGTCATTAAAACCAGATTCCGGCAAACTTTTTCCGGCCAACACCATATTCCGGCACCAGCAGCATATCGAAAAACCCAGCAACCATGGTGATCTAATCTCAAAACCCAGTCCCCATACGCCAACATCAACCAAAAAGAATAAAACACACACAAACACAACCACATGTTACCTCCACAAAACTATTATTGATTAAAACCACAACATCATAAGTATCTCAGGCTACACAACATACTGAAACATATTCAGTCCACTGATACTCCCATCTCTTTCTTACTTAAGGCCAACCACTCAATTAAAGCTCACCCTTAAAGACTGCCATCTTCGGTCTTATATCACATCATCCTTTGAATAACAATCGACCCGTATCCCATACTCCTTGTAAAACTACAAAATCTAAAACAACTGATTTCCATCTCAGCTGCCCTAATTTTTTGAGACCCATTGCGCTATAACGGGTGTCATCTTATGATGTGGTTTTTGTTGATATAAAGATGATGGGACCTGGGTTTTGGTGTGTATTGATTTCAAGAAGGTTGATGATAGTAGGGTTTTGGTATGATAGGTGTTCGGAGGTTTATGCTTTTGATGAGCTCTGCTGCCACCACCGGAGATACCACAGTGGTGCTGGTAATCGATAAGGTTTTTTGTGTTTGTGTTTATAGATCGAGAATATAGGCTTTCTGCTGTTTTTTTTTTTTTTTTTTTTTTTTTTTTAATTTTTTTTTAATGAATCTGTGATGGAATTAAGGCGGGTATAGTCGAGCTTTTTTGTAGTAGTCGTGACCAACAACCATCAGCTGTCGGCTCGTTGGTAAGGTGCTAGCGTTCCTTTTGAGACAGGATCAAACTCTTCTTTTGACTATGATTTGGCCCTACAGTGGTAGAACCTGGTGAACCGGGCGTACTATATGTGTTGTGGTTTTTGATTTGGGATAGATAAGATTTTTGTGGTGTTCATGGAAAGACATATGGTGGGTTTTGGTAATGTTGGGATTTTCCTTATTAAAATACGTGAAATGACAAATATACCCTACAATTTACCGGTTTAGCAGGTCACAAGTTGCAAAATTATCCAATATTACCTAACATTGAACAAAGATTAAAGTTTTATTACTTAACTTAGTATTTTCGAGAGTCAATTACCTAATATATAAAATTTCTCAAAATTCATTACCTATATGTAAAAATAACCCTTTTTTTATGAAATAGTAACAAATACTAACAGGCTGCTTAATTTTATTTTTTATATGTCATCATCTCAAGAAGCCATATCATTAGCAACACTCCTAATAAAAAAATGCAGTGTCACAAACACCCTTTTAAAAGCCCGCCAAATCCATGCTCGAATCATCAAAACCACACCCCCAATCCGAAAATCACCATACTTAAACAACAATCTCATTTCAATGTACTCGCGTTGCGGGTCACTTTTATATGCACACCACGTGTTCGACGAAATGCCTCAAAGAACCGTTGTTTCCTACAATGCCCTTATCGCTGCTTATTCTCGGAGTGCCGAAAATGCTCATTTGGCGTTTAAGTTGTTGGCGCGGTTGGGTCTTGAAGGGTTTGTGCCTAATGGGTCGAGTTTTACTAGTTTAGTTCTAGCGGCGAGTAGTTGTGGAGACTTGGTGTTAGGGTCTGCGTTGCACGCGCAGATTGTGAAATGTGAGTTTGTGAGTGATACATTGGTGCAGACTTCTCTTCTTGGGATGTATTCGGATTGTGGTGATTTGGAGAGTGCTAAGAAGGTTTTTGGTTTTATGGTTTGTAAAGATGCTACGGCGTGGAATTCTATTATAGTTGGGCATATGAAAAATGAGAAGATTATGGAAGGGGTTTGTTTGTATGGGAAAATGGTGAAGGCTGGAGCTTTGCCTACTCAGTTCACGTATTCAATGGTGTTGAATGCTTGTAGTAAGTTGCAACAATATGATATTGGGCAACTCACTCATGCGCAAGTAATTGTGTCTGGAATACCAAGTGATTTGCCTATGCAAAATGCGTTGCTAAACATGTATTCCAGTTGTGGGGATACCCAAATGGCAGCAAGAGTTTTTAAAGATATTGGGAATCCGGATTTAGTGTCGTGGAACTCGATGTTAGCTGGGATATCAGGGAAAGGAGATGGGGAAAAGACGATGGAAATGTTTATTCACCTACGTGGAGTTTCTTTAGTTAAGCCTGATGATTATACATTTGCGATAATCCTATCTGCAACCCGAGGATTATCATTTCATAGTTATGGTAAGCCACTCCATGGTCAAGTTATTAAAGCCGGATTTGACGTAAACGTGTTTGTGGGAAGCACCTTGGTGTCTATGTATTTCGACAATGAAGATAGTGAATCTGCTCAAAAGATTCTAACTTTAATGCCAGTTAAGGATATTGTTTTCTGGACGGAAATGATCACTGGTTATGCTCGAATGGGCGATGGGGAGAATGCTATCAAGTGCTTTTATGAAATGTCACAGGAGCACAAGCTTGATAGCTTTGCACTTAGTATTGCCTTAAGCGCATGTGCAGATCTTGCTGCTCAAAATCAAGGAGAGATGATTCATTCTCAAGCTGTTAAATTCGGGTATGAGTCAGTGACGACCGTTTGTGGAAGCCTGGTTGATATGTACGCCAAAGTTGGGGACTTAAAATCAGCTGAGTTAGTTCTTGAACAGATAAAGACCCCTGATTTGAAATGCTGGAATTCGATATTAGGAGGGTATGGTCACCATGGAAAAGCAGATGAAGCATTTAGAATCTTTGATGAAATTTTGAAACGAGGGTTAATCCCAGATGAAGTTACGTATCTTTCTATGCTTGCAGCATGTAACCATTGTGGTTTAGTCGATAAAGGGAAGTTGTTATGGAGTTCTATGAAGCAAAACGGTTTAATTCCTGGAGCTAAACATTATTCTTGCTTGATTAATTTGTTAAGTCGAGCAGGACTATTGGAAGAAGCAGAGGCGATGATCATGGATTTGGATTCTACTCATGGGGAATCCAATCTTGAACTGTGGCGAACGTTGTTAAGCTCGTGTGTTGATAGAAGGAACATCAAAGTAGGAAGTCGTGTAGCTGACAGGATTATGAACATAGATGAAGAAGATAGTGCAGCATATGTGTTGATGGCAAGTCTTTATCGGCTAATGGGTCGATGGGATGATGTGGCGAAAATGAGGAGGAAAATAAGAGAACTTGTCGGTGAAAAAGATCCAGGTTTAAGCTGGATTGAGTTATTGAATGGTACACATGTTTTCTCTTCTGGGGATCAGACTCATCCAGAGGTTGATGATATGCAACTTGAATTGTTGTCAATGAAGCAGAATTTAGTGAAGCCAGAAGACGATATTGTTCAATCATATGCTTAGAAACTGACATTAGTATGGGGCTATCATGTATTGCACATTTTATGGTTAGAATGCGACAACTAATCACGGAGATTTGTGGAACAGTATAAACACGGTAAAGATGTGAGAAAAGACAACACAACTTTTGTCTATGTGATAGGGATCAATCATCTGCTCATAGAAGAGTCTCAGCACAACATGCTCGCCTAGACGAAAAGGTATTGTCGTTTTGGCCCTAACTGTTGGCGACAAATTCCACCATGTACGGCTTCGGTAAATATAGTTACAACTTCTCATTTTTCATTGTAACTACCAAATGTCGCTATAGCTGTCTCATCGTATTACCAGAAAAAGCCTGTTAAAATGCATAATTTTTGTCTCTAAGAGTATGTTATTTGTTACTTGTCCTTCTATAGTTCTATGTTGTTTAGAACAGTCTTTTGCTAGCTTGTTCAAAAAAGAAGTTTCTTGATCATTTTGGTTTCAGAAAATTTTGTGTACCCGTTGGTTGTTCCTTTTAGGATCAGTACCTTAAAACTTCTTACAAGAATCACTCTAAATCACAATGATCAAAAGCTTTGCATGAATCGAAATTTATAATGTGAATACAGTTTTATGTTTTTGTAGCTTTCTGTGATCTTCCTTGAGTTTAAGATCATGAAACTTCCAAAGGCTGATCGACAAAGCAGATTCTATAGCGTTTGGGATATTTTGAGTTTATGCTTGTAGTTGTAGACTACACTAAGAAAATTTTCTATAATGAGTAAAAAATCCATAGAAGTATGGCAATCCCAAACACTACAAATTAAATTATACTACAATGAGGCTTGTTTAAGTAACTATTGATATGATGTGCCAAACCACAAGAAAACTTTACTAAAATATGCAGAGTACCAATAAACAATGCAAAAAACACCCACATTTAAGGGTAGTGGCAGCCATGCCGTTGGGCCATCGGTTTGCCCCCAAACCGCCGGGGAACACCGCCGCCACCCCAGCGGTTTGGGTGGGCGGTTTGGTTCAGCGGCAAAGAACCCAGCTGCGGTTTGGAATGCTTGTGAACGTTGGACATTGAATGCTTGTGTACGTTGGAGGTAAAAACAAAAAGAAAGCCTTTAAGTTGGGAGTTTTATTGTGGAACAAAAAAAAAAAAAAAAAAAAAACTGTTGATGGTGGTACTTGTGTTTAAGAAGATGAAGAAGAAGAGCTGATATAAATTATCATGCAGTCCACAAAAAAAACTGTTGATGGGCCTTTGTATTGCTTTGTCTTTTCTCGTTTTTGGATTGCTTAATTTTTTAAGTATTATTTATTTTTATTTAAATTATTAATGAAATATTATGTTTTTATTAACTTATTTATTTATGAAAAAAAAAAGTTGGTGGTTTGGGAGGTATGAAAAAAGTATGGTTGCCACTAAAAAAGGGTTGGGAGGTATGAAAAAAGTGTGAGTGAGGTGGAATGATATTATTGGTTGGTTGAGAGGTATGAGTTTTTTTGGGAGGTATGGTTGCCACCACCCTAACAAAATCAATAACCTTTATCCATAGAGTCAACCAAAAAGATAAATTAACCACTAAAATCAGTTAAACTTCACATTTCATTAACTTTTTCCAAGTAAACTAAACCATTAACATCATTCATCCATAGCTGGTGACCAAACCCAAAAAGTGTTTTTCTAACTTCTTATACAACTAAAATAGTAAATAAATATATCCAAAGGCAAGTTAATAACATAATCCTAAATACTAATCACTAACTAGTAACTACTACTGTGTTCATTTATCTTCTGTCTTCATAACATGACTCGGTGTCGAAATCGCCAGCTCCGGCATCACAAAATAATCTTCTGTCTTCATAGCATAACCAGGTGTCGAAATTGCAAGCTCCGGCATCACAAAACGTTCCCCACCACCATCTCCACCACTCTCAACCTGCCACCCCTCACGACCTCCATGAACACCACCATGACCACCGTCACAACCACCGCTGGAGAAAGGCCAAACACCATGCTCAAACCCACCAAGCCCAAAAAACGACATAAACCCATTTCCATCAAAAGGCACCATGACATTTCCGGCAGCAACCACCGGCGGAGGCGGCACCAAGCTCCGGTACTCGACCGGGGAAGAAGTAGTAACATACCCCGAAGTGGGTTTGATGACTTTTTGTCGTTTAGCGTTTTTACGAGTACCACCGCCAACAGGGATGTCACGGAGAGCGCCACCATGAGTCCAGTATCGTCGACAAGATTTGCAAAAGTGACGAGGTTGTGTAGTGTTGTAGTTGTTGTAGTAACAGAATTTTGTGTGGGGTGAGTGGCACCGTGGACATGGACGCTGTTCATGTTGTGTCTGTGGTGGCAGGTGTCTTTTTGTGGTGTTGGTGGTGAAAGTTGATGTTTCTTGGTTGTTGTTGGTGTTAGTGGTGGTGGTGGCTGTGGTTATGGTGGTGGTGATGGTGGTAGTGGTGGGTGAATGTGGAGGAGATTGCATTTTGAAATGTGTTTTTTTTGTTGTGGAGTGGTGGTTTCAAAAAAGGTGGGAGGGTTTGTATGGGGGTTTATGAGTGGAGGGGGTTTAGTATTTATGCACTATCAAAAATGTTGTGTAACATGTTTTGTTTTCATAGTTTTGCTTTTTTGTTTTGTGCACACTGGGACAAATATATATTTGGAACATGTAAAAGCCATATACATTGTTTACTCTTTTATTCCTACATGTTGAGTTTGCTAGAGAAATTAAAGTGAATGTTATTTCACTTGTTTAAACCATAGAGTAGTTTAGTGGTGAGATATTTAATATTTGAATTTTAGAGTTCAGATTTTATTGTGGTTAAGCTGTTTACATCTAAGTCAAAACACAACTTGATCTTTCCAAATAACCTGAAGATCGACGTCATTCGTGTTTATCTATTATTTCAGTTCTCCGATATTTCTTTCCAAAAACATTCAATATGTACTAGGAATTTGACAATTTGGCATTCCATCTACAGTAATTGTATTTTATGAGTATAGATTAAGTCATAGTGAACAATTTAATAAAGTCTTTATTAAATTATCCTATTGTACCAAAAACATTAAGCTAGTTGGCTTGAGATAAATATTTAGAAGAAACAACTTTTTTTAAATACTTGATCCTTTTCGGAGATGGTTAAAGATGTCAATACTCCGTAAAAAGATGTTATTGATGGACGAATAAACTAGTAAAATAAATACAAGTAGTTTCGATGCCTAAAGTATATGTGCAATAATGATATTGAAACATGGTAACAAGAGACGATTTTGAACTTTAAAGTGTCTAACACGCAAATGTAGTGATCACAGAAAAAAGGAAAAAAAGTTGACTGAGGATTGAATATGTTTTTTAAGGAAAGAAGAGAGAGAAATATATTCCTGGTAAAGGGGAGCAGGCTTTATCAGAGTTGTTGTTTTGGGGGACAAGTTTTGCAGACGGCTGCAAGGAAGAGATTACAGTGAGACGACTGAGAAGATTGTGGGCTTTGATTAATGATAACACACAAAGATGGCCAGAACCAGAAGTAACCACAGGCTAGTAAATATAGAGCAGCATCTCTTCTTGGTTAATACTCGTCTCCATGTGTTAATACATGACGGTTTTTCAGTATGGTCGACATTTAATTTTAACGTTAACGCTGTGTTCTAAAAAAAATTGAGAAAAAAAGGAAAGCTGAATTTAAGGAAGGAGTAGAGAGAAATGAAAGAAGAAAAAAAAAGTGTTTTATTTGATGTTTTTAAGTTAAGAATGAAAGTTATACAATGATAATTTTTGCTTTTAATGAAAAATAATAATAATAAAGAGGTGAGTTATTTTAAGGATCAAGTTTTTGTTACGGACAAATCTTCACCATCCATCTTGTTTGATTTAATGGTTGAGATTAACCTAAGATTTAGGGAGAATTGCATATATACCCACTAAAACTCAAAAACTTGCATATTTTACCCAAAATACAAGTTTTCAATGCATGATGTACAATGCAAGTTAAGCATGATTTGAGTATATATGCAAATATGCAAGTTTTAGTGGGTATATATGCAATTGCCCCTAAGATTTAATATGAAAACCTAAGTCCATGGTTTTTTTTTTTTTTTTTTTTTTTTTACATTCTTTTTTTTTGCCTTTTTTTTAATCACGTTTTGCTTAGATCATTTTTTTTTTGAATCACGTCATTCTAAATCATGTTTTTTTTAAATATAAAAATTCACGTTTTTTTCACTTTATTATGTTTTCGTCTGTTTATATACGTTTTCAGACGTTTTTGTTCGTTTTCGTCTGTTTTCAGATATTTTCGTATGTTTTTTATGCTTTCGTCCGTTTTTATATGTTTTCGCCAATTTTTATACGTTTTCGTCCGTTTTCATACGTTTATATACGTTTTCATCCGTTTTCATCTGTTTTTATACGATTTTGATCGTTTTTATACGTTTCTGTCCGTTTTTATACGTTTTTGTCCGTTTTCATACGTTTTCGTCTTTTTTTTACGTTTTCGTCTGTTTTTTATCTTTTCGTTTGTTTTCAGACGTTTTTGTCTACTTTTATAAGTTTTCGTCCTTCTATATACGTTTTTCTTCGTTTTTTGTCCATTTTCATACGTTTTTCGTCCGTTTTTATATGATTTTGTCTGTTTTTATACGTTTCTATCCGTTTTTATACGTTTTTGTCCGTTTTCATACGTTTTCATCTGTTTTCGTCCGTTTTCATACGTTTCGTCCGTTTTCGGACATTATCAGCCATTTTCGTCCAATTTTATACATCTTTCTCCGTTTTTAAACGTCTTCGTCCATTTTCGTACGTGTTCGTCCATTTTCTTACGTTTTCGTCTCTTTTCATAAGTTTTCATCCATTTTTAAATGTTTTGGGCCATTTTCATACGTTTTAAATATCAAAAGTATTATTCTTTGATACCCAGAATACCACAAGTGATATTCGGAATATCACGAGTGATTTTTAACTAATGTTTTGTAACATGAAAATCACTTGAGAGATTCAGAAAATCACAAGTGATATTCAGAAAATCACAAGTGATATTAAAAAAAATCGCAACTGATATTCTGAATATCACTTGTGATATTCAGAATATCACTTGTGATTTTCATGTTAAAAAGCATTAATTGAAAATCACTTGTTATATTTAGAATATCACAAGTGATATTCTGAATATTACAAGTGATATTCTGAATATCACAAGTGATTTTCAACTAATGTTTTGTAACATGAAAATCACAAGTGATATTCTGAATATCACAAGTGATATTCAGAAAATTACAAGTGATATTCCGAATATTACAAGTGATTTTCACGTTTTTTTTAATTCACGTTTTTTATACTTTCATACGTTTTCGTTCGTTTTCATCCATTTTCGTACGTTTCTGAATATCTTAATTGATATTCTTAATATCACAAGTGATATTTTGAATATCACAGATAATCACTTGTGATATTCAGAAACGTATAAAAACTAACAAAAACATAAGAAAAAGAACGAATACGTATGAAAGTGTAAAAACACGCCTAAAAACGGATGAAAACATATGAAAAATTGATAAAAACGGACGAAAACGTATAAAAACTACCAAAAACGTATAAAAACTGCTGAAAATGTATGAAAACAAACGAAAACATTTGAAAATGGACAAAAGTAGATAAAAACAGACGAAAACGTTTATGAACGTATAAAAATGGACAAAATGGATGAAAACCCATATAAAAACAGACGAAAACGTCTAAAAAAGGGCGAAAATGTATAAAAACATACGAAAATGTCGGAAAACATACGAAAATGTAAAAAAACAGACGAAAACATATAAAAACGGATAAAAACATCTGAAAACGTATAAAAACTGTCGAAAATGGACAAAAACGTTTGAAAAAGGATAAAAATGTACAAAAACGGACGAAAATGGACAAAAACGTCTGAGTATCACAAAATATCACTTGTGATATTCAGAAACGTATGGAAACGTCTAAAAATGGCAGAATTTTTTTTTAAAAACGGACGAAAACGTATGTAAATGGACGAAAACGTAAGAAAACAGACGAATATGTAGGAAAAACGTACGAAAACATCTGAAAATGTATAAAAAACGGACAAAAACGTCTGAAAATGGACGAAAATAGAAGAAAACGTGTGAAAATAGACAAAAACAAATGTAAACGTATGAAAACGGATAAAAACGTATAAAAACGGACAAAATCGTGTAAAACGGACGAAAACGTATATAAACGTATGAAAACGGACGAAAACGTATAAAAATGGACGAAGACGACTGAAAACAGATGAAAACGTATAAAAACGGATGAAAACGTATAAAAACGGGCGAAAACGTATGAAAATGAACAAAAGATGAAGGAAAACGTATAAAAACGGACGAAAATGTAAAAAAAACAGACAAAACGTATAAAAACGGATATAAACGTCTGAAAACAGATGAAAACGTAAAAAAATGGATGAAAACGTATGAAAACGAACGAAAACGTAATAAAGTGAAAAAAACGTGAATTTATCTATTAAAAAAAAAAAAAAAAAAAAATTGATTTAAAAAAATGTGATTCAAAAAAAAATAAAAAAAAGAATAAAAAAAATCTTGCTTTAAAATAACGTGATTAAAAAAAAGGCAAAAAAAAATGTTAAAAAAAAGTGAATAAATAAGAAAGACAAAAAGACAAAGAAAAAGGGGAAAAAAAGTAAGAAATGAACTTAGGTTTCCATATTAAATCTTAGGTTAATTCACAGCATTAGGTCAAGTTAGATGGATGGTGGGGATTTGTCCCTTAGTATGTAACAAAAAACTAGTCACTAAATAAACTTTTCTCTAATAATAAAACTAACAAAAATACACTTTCACCTAGGAATGGCAATGGAGCGGGTTTGAAGCGTGGCGGCCATCCCCATCCCCGAATCCAATTACCAAAATGTGCTCCAAACCCGCCCTAATCCCCGTTGGGGATCTTATTGGGGTGCCATATTGGGGCGCGATACTCCTCCAAACCCGCCCCGATCCCCGTTGGAGATCTTATCGGGTCCTTAATGAGATGACTTCTTTGGCATGTTTTAAGCAAAACTGATGAGTGTCTAAATACTCATCATTTTGTATCAATCTGAACTGCCAAAACATACAAAAACACTCAAAAATGCATTATAATACTTAAAATATCTTAGAAGTGTGTTTTATATGTTTCAAATACAAAATATGCAAAAACAAATGAAAAACGTATAAAGTTTGCATAATTGGCAGTTTCAGTCCCTCAAGTTTCACAATTTGTCAAAACTAGTCCCTGAAGGTTTTAAATGAACAAAAAGTCAACTTAAGTCCTTGGGAAACCAATAATGTTCACAAATGATCCCTGGATGAAAGTTTACACAAACTGGCAACTTTTACCCCTCAAGTTTCACAAATTGGCAAAAATGGTCCCTGGGTGTATAAAACATGAAATTTTACAAAATACCCTTGTACTATGCATGAACTTACATTTTGGAACAATTTGAATAACTTTTGGGAATTTACACTTTAGTCCCCCAAGAATCCAAAATTTACACAAATGGTCCTTTTAAACTTTAAAATGTTTTAATTAACAATATTGGTCCTTGTGTTATTATTATTGGCAGGTTTGGTCCATGAAAGAAAGTTTGGAAAGTTGGCAATCTAGGTCCCTCAAAAATCAGAAAATACAAAATTGGTCCTTGGGCTTTTGTATTACTAATAAAACCAAATGGACCCTTATTACTAAACCAAACACAAACACAAACCAAACCCAGTCCACCCACTTGGCCCAAAATACACCACCCGGCCCACACCCTAAATTAATAAAACCCCACGGTCAAATAGTCAATACCCCGCCCAAAACCATGGTTACTGTTCACCATCCCCTCAACACCACCCAGTCACCAAACCAGGGTGGTTTTGCCACCTCTTCCCCCTCCACTTGCTACCCCAGCTCACCCTCTACTCCCTGCCACTTCTCAAACCTATCCCACACCTCATTAATGCTTCCCCACCATCCTACAAGCAACCCCTACACCTTTTTGCCCTGTTTTTCTTCTACTTGACTCAAAAGCTTCACAAAGCTGTCTCACCTTATCCCTTACACCTCTACATATGTCCACAATACATTAATTGCATCCAAACCGCCTCAAGCGGTCAATTATGACTTTGGCGCCAAAAGTGCATTTAAACGGTTGAGATCAAATACAGAGATTCAAGGGCTAAGATTGATGATAAAGAATTAGGAGTGGTCTCCAAGGGTTCTGAGGCTATAAAAGAGGAAGAGAAGACAGAAGAATACTGACTCTTGCCTTAAGCAATTGTCACTTAGACTAGATAATCATGTAGTGTAATTTTATTGCTTTCATTTACTTTAAATGTCATTTACAACTTTCAAGTAGTGTAATGGAACTCAAGTAGTGTAATGAGACTCTGTTCTCAGTTTAAATACAAGTTATTTTTATAATATCATGTTTTTCATAATTCCTTTAATTTCATGTCATTTAATTTAATGTTGATTGTAGTTGATTTAATGGACTCTTTAGGTCATGTAAGCTCCCTACAAAGCTTGTTGAAGCTTTTAGATACCATTTAATCAGTTGTAGTTTTTAAATATCAAAAATCATAAAAAATAAATAAAAATAAAAAATAAATAAAAAATCAATTTCCATGGAGATACAAGCTGGAGCAGGGTTAATTCTTGATGGCCCTTGGTTTAGTAGCTTCACGGGAAGCTGTTAGGATAGATAGAGTTCAATGGTTTCATGGTTTTCAGTTCATCTCATCTTGTAAGCCATTTTCTTATATTTTGCAATTTACTTTTTATGTTTGTTCTTACCTTAGATTTTTGTGTTTCTGTGTTTAATTGATGTTAGTTTATTATATTATAGCTTTAAATTATGTTGTTATGTTTTGGAAATTGATTTGGCTTGAAATTCCATTTCAACTGTCATAAGATTGATTTATGAGAATCCTAGGTATACCTTTGTGTGACTACTTATGTATACTGAAAAAGGTCCTAATTTAACCAATGAAACCCTCTGGATTTGATGAAATTAGCTTATGCAATGATATGGATTGAATAGCTCAATCATGCTTCATTTTCTTAATTTTTGCATTTCTTAGTTTAATCTTTAATCTGTGTTAATTTCTTCTTTTATGTGTTTATTTGTTATTAGTTTATGATAATATAGCTTTATAATAGGTTGTAATGTTTTAGAATTTGATTGAGCTTAAAATTGCATTTTGACTGTCTCATGTTTAATTTTTGATGATCATGGTTTAAACTTAGTGTGACTACTTGTTTAAGCTTTTAAGGCCTTAATTTAACAAATGAAAGCATGTGGGTTTGATAAAATTGGTATTGATAGACTTATGTAATGATAAGCTTGATTTAGTTATAATTAAGGTGTGTTTGGCAATACTGATTCAAGGGTGTTTAGATAGGTATAAGTTGTTGTTTTTGATGGCTATAGGGTATACTGAGTTCTTTGAGGATTGACAGTCCATCAAATCTATTGTCTATTTATATAAAAGTCAAAAAATCACATCTATGATCCTTCATTTGATCACTGTATGAATTTGCAATGCCATACTCACCATATCTGTTTTAATGTTGTTTATACATGTTTATTTTATGTTCTTGTATCATATTATAGCTTAATAAGTTGTTAAATTCATATCAAAGTTGATGAAAGTCAACTTTGATCATAAACTTAAAAGTCAAAGTTTTGGTTTTTCAGGTTTTTGAATAAAAGTCTGATTTTCCTGTGGCTTTATTATGTAGTTTTAATCTTAATGCTCTTAGGGTTTCAATGTTTAGTTGCTTATCTGTCTAGTGTAATTTTGTTAATTTTTATTTTTCAATGTTTAATAGCTTAAATTGTTGCTTATTTTAGGGTGTTTCTGCCCTGTATCCTGGCCACAAGCCCAAGTTCACAAGCCTGCAGCTTGTTGACCTTTGGACTTGTGGCTATGTTTGTTGTTTATTTATGAAACCCTACTAGCTGTTTGGTTATGTGTTTGCTTGTTTTCTGCTTTTTAGCTTATTAGACCATTTTTCACAAACCAATTTTTTTGTACCACTTAGCCCACTCAACTGAGGCAAACAGTTGAGTTGGGCTAGTTTACCCAAGCTCTTAAACAAGGTCCTTAGTTGAGCACAAGCTTGTGACTCTTGGCTTTTCACAAAGCCAAGCAGTCCATAAAAATGTCTCAATTATAGTTGAGCTTGTTTGAGCTTATTAGAATAGTTTATGAGAGCTTGTGATTGCCCACTCAATACATACCCCTGATTGGTCAGGGGTATTCCTCCATTTCCACAAGCTTCTCAGAAGCTCTTGATAGGTCATAAGCTTGTGAAACTTAGTTTTTCATGAAGCCTAGCAACCCAAGTATGAGACCCAGAGCTTAATTTTTATGTTGTAGCTCATTAAGTAGGGCTGCAACATACTTTTTGTTTGTCCCATTTCCTATGCATTTAGCTTATACCATATCACTCAGGGAAATGGTGACTTTTCATAAGCTTCCTACAAGCTCACTAGTGGACCCCACTTGGTGAGCTTGGGCTTTTTGGAAAGCCTACCAGCACATCTTGCAATGCCAACTTTCATTTTTGCATTTTAAGCTTAACCCGTCAGCTTATTTTGCCCAAACAAAAGGTTGCAGGGGGTGTTTGGGACTGCACATACCTGAAACAGCTTATTTGCTTGTATGAGCTTATTAGCTTATTTTCAGAACACTAGCTTGTATATTCTAGTCTATTATACATGTACATACATATTTTTATACTTAGTTTACAATGTATAGCTTTTTACAAGCTTTTGTGAGTTTTGACTTGACTGTATGCTTGATCAGCTTAACTGATAAGCCAAAGCCCTTAATAAGCTTATTTCTAGTTTTTTTAGTTTTCATACTTGTCTATAATACTAGTTTACATATATATATATATTTAGTTAGTTTCAATTAATGAGCTTATTTCAAACTTATAGCAATTTTGAAAACCACCTGTGAGCCAAAAAGCTTCACTGATCAGCCATAAGCTTGGCATTTGCTTATTCCTTGTTTGTATAGCTTCTAATTCCTTAAACTTATATAGTATCTGTATATATACTAGTCCTAAAAACAGAAAAGCCCAAACAAAGCTTTAACATAGTGATAGCTTCTATTTAAGAAGCTTGAGCTAAAAAGCTCAACTGTCATGGAAATAAGCTGTCACAGAGCTTATTTCCAATTTTTATAAAAGTTGTTTTTGTTAAAGTTTATTATTATTACTAGTTTTATAGTTTTGCAAAAAGAAAAACTCAAAAATAAAATAAAAAGCAAAAACTGGGTGTGGGATTCGAACTCAGGACCTCAAGGCTAGTAGCATGCTTATGTGCCCACACCCCTTCCAAATGCTCTGGGGCACCAGTTCCGTTAACTCATGCACCCTTAATGTATTTAACCCACTTTTGGCTGTTTGGCTTATTTGGACTGATGAGCTTATTCCAGCTTATCTGGATAAGCTGGAAACCCCAACTTAATTGTCCTAGCTTCTTCATAACATAATATAGTTTCTGTAATTTTTTTAGATTTTTTACTGTTCATCTAATATATATAATAATTAATATAAATTACATACCTTTTAGGAAATAATAAGTATTTAATTTTTAAAACGGCTTAATTATAATTTTTATAAACTTTTTATATTTTTTATGGAATCCTATGATGGAAAAGTAGTTTTATAAAAAGTTTCATAATTTTATAAATAAGTTTAGTATGTATAATAATTAATATAGTTTAATTAGTTTAATTAATAAATAATAGTTTTTAAATAAGTTTTCTTATTTTTGTACATAATATATAGTTTTTATATTTTTCTTAGGTTATTATAAGTCTTTTAGAATTATGTAAAAAGTATTAGATTTTTGTTTACTAGTTTAGTATATATAATAATTTAGTAATAGTATTAATAGTTAAATATAGTAAATATTTAATAATAAATAGAATACTTGTATAATAAATATATTTTTAGTTTCAAAATTTCTTTTATATTACTTTTAACTTTTCTAAAGTTTTAGTTTTATTTATTTAGGTTTATTTTACATTTTCTTAGTATTTAGATAATTAATAATAAGTAAATAAATAGTTTTTTAATTAATACAACACTTTATAATATTATTGTAAATATAGTTATTTATTTTATTTCTTTTTAATTTGCATTTAAGCCGTTAAGGCTTGCAAATTCCCTCTTTGGGAAAGTTTTGTTTTATACGTTACGTTTACGTTTATTTCTACTTAAACGTACGTTTGTAAATACTTTAATATTTTTAGGTTTCTGATTGTACGTTTCTTAATTGAACAAGCTGTGACAGAGCTATTACTATTCACATTCAGTGTTAGTCAATCAGATTCCTGTTTTCCTATACTAATATTACTTTCAACAAATCACAAGTCATTGTATTCAGGATATCACGCCTCATCAGGACATAAACGATCCAAGGATATTTTAACCCTTGGTAAACTTGCATTCCTCTCCCGGGCTGTCGCCCGTTTACTTTTATTATTAGGTTATCCATTTTATAAACAAGTGGGTGGCTTATAAATAAAAGCAGTATGGTCCGGGAGGAATCAAATTTTGGCGCCGTTGCCGGGGAGGCTGTGCTGCCCACTATGACTTGTATTTTGTATTTTGTTGAAATATCTATCCTTGTTTGTATATTATACTATATCATTCAACTTCCGGGCTGTCAGGACACATTTATTACAGTTAATTATTCACAAGTAATTAGCTTGCGTGGTAAACCTGACACAAGCCTGGGAGGTAGTGATTACTTATACTGGATCATATTTCTTTTCAATAAACAATATAAAATACAAAAATATTTTTTCCTTTGCATACAACTTGCACAGTTTGATTAGTCCCTCAGTTACAACATTTGGTTGTTGGCTGTTTACAGTTACTGAGCTCTGTCAGACCTAGATTCCCTTCCGAGGGGCAGTTGTAAGGAATTTTCTTTCTTTTGTACATATATATATAAATCTAAATATACAAAAACATTATAAAATCAAAAATCAAAAATAATCTCCTTACCTTTATATTCATAATTCTGTGAGTGGCAATCCCACTCCAATTTCTCACCCAATCTTTGAGTGGCAATCCCACTCCACTTCCCCATGAACCATTTAATTCGGGGACGAGTCAAGCTAGCGACTCGGTAATCAAAAACAATAGCAATAAACATGGGTTTCCATCCGTGTGTACCACCTAAGTGTGGGGGTGTACCCCACATATTGTATATATCTTGAAAATGTAATAAAAAATTGTAAATACAGAAAAAAATAAAATAATTGTTGTACCCCACTTAGCTTTGAATATTGAGGACAATATTCATAATAAGTGTGGGGGGGGGGGGGGGGGGAATTCTGGCGAATTTGATCACTTATATACCCTTGTATGCCCTTTTCCCCAAAAATGACCAAAATTTAAAATTTTTTCATTTGGTATTAGTGTTTTGCACTAAATACAACAAATGGTTATTAGTCCACCATGTCTAATCCACACAAGGACTGGCTAATCCAGGAGCAAACGGCTCTTGGTAAAGATATCTCAAATCCGTTTATGGCTGGCAATTTGCCCAAAATTGTACGGTTCATCAACTCCCCAAAAAAACAGATGAGTTGGCTAGCCCGCAAGATTATGGCTTGTGGTAAAGGCCGTGGAAAAACCATAATTGGTAATCAGCTCACCAAGATGTTGACTATTCCATCAAGAGTTGGCTAGTCCAGAAGCAAACGGCTTTTGGTAAAGACAAATCAAATCCGTTGACAGCTGGTGGTTTGCTCAAAATCACACGGTTATCAGGTGTGCCACAGTTCTTACACCTGGCTACTCCAGAAGTGATGGCTTTTGGTAAAGAGATGAAATCCATTAATTTTTCATAAAAGATTGCTAGGGACTAGCAATAGTTTAGTGTGGGGGATTGATGAGTGTCTAAATACTCATCATTTTGTATCAATCTGAACTGCCAAAACATACAAAAACACTCAAAAATGCATTATAATACTTAAAATATCTTAGAAGTGTGTTTTATATGTTTCAAATACAAAATATGCAAAAACAAATGAAAAACGTATAAAGTTTGCATAATTGGCAGTTTCAGTCCCTCAAGTTTCACAATTTGTCAAAACTAGTCCCTGAAGGTTTTAAATGAACAAAAAGTCAACTTAAGTCCTTGGGAAACCAATAATGTTCACAAATGATCCCTGGATGAAAGTTTACACAAACTGGCAACTTTTACCCCTCAAGTTTCACAAATTGGCAAAAATGGTCCCTGGGTGTATAAACCATGAAATTTTACAAAATACCCTTGTACTATGCATGAACTTACATTTTGGAACAATTTGAATAACTTTTGGGAATTTACACTTTAGTCCCCCAAGAATCCAAAATTTACACAAATGGTCCTTTTAAACTTTAAAATGTTTTAATTAACAATATTGGTCCTTGTGTTATTATTATTGGCAGGTTTGGTCCATGAAAGAAAGTTTGGAAAGTTGGCAATCTAGGTCCCTCAAAAATCAGAAAATACAAAATTGGTCCTTGGGCTTTTGTATTACTAATAAAACCAAATGGACCCTTATTACTAAACCAAACACAAACACAAACCAAACCCAGTCCACCCACTTGGCCCAAAATACACCACCCGGCCCACACCCTAAATTAATAAAACCCCAGGGTCAAATAGTCAATACCCCGCCCAAAACCATGGTTACTGTTCACCATCCCCTCAACACCACCCAGTCACCAAACCAGGGTGGTTTTGCCACCTCTTCCCCCTCCACTTGCTACCCCAGCTCACCCCCTACTCCCTGCCACTTCTCAAACCTATCCCACACCTCATTAATGCTTCCCCACCATCCTACAAGCAACCCCTACACCTTTTTGCCCTGTTTTTCTTCTACTTGACTCAAAAGCTTCACAAAGCTGTCTCACCTTATCCCTTACACCTCTACATATGTCCACAATGCATTAATTGCATCCAAACCGCCTCAAGCGGTCAATTATGACTTTGGCGCCAAAAGTGCATTTAAACGGTTGAGATCAAATACAGAGATTCAAGGGCTAAGATTGATGATAAAGAATTAGGAGTGGTCTCCAAGGGTTCTGAGGCTATAAAAGAGGAAGAGAACACAGAAGAATACTGACTCTTGCCTTAAGCAATTGTCACTTAGACTAGATAATCATGTAGTGTAATTTTATTGCTTTCATTTACTTTAAATGTCATTTACAACTTTCAAGTAGTGTAATGGAACTCAAGTAGTGTAATGAGACTCTGTTCTCAGTTTAAATACAAGTTATTTTTATAATATCATGTTTTTCATAATTCCTTTAATTTCATGTCATTTAATTTAATGTTGATTGTAGTTGATTTAATGGACTCTTTAGGTCATGTAAGCTCCCTAAAAAGCTTGTTGAAGCTTTTAGATACCATTTAATCAGTTGTAGTTTTTAAATATCAAAAATCATAAAAAATAAATAAAAATAAAAAATAAATAAAAAATCAATTTCCATGGAGATACAAGCTGGAGCAGGGTTAATTCTTGATGGCCCTTGGTTTAGTAGCTTCATGGGAAGCTGTTAGGATAGATAGAGTTCAACGGTTTCATGGTTTTCAGTTCATCTCATCTTGTAAGCCATTTTCTTATATTTTGCAATTTACTTTTTATGTTTGTTCTTACCTTAGATTTTTGTGTTTCTGTGTTTAATTGATGTTAGTTTATTATATTATAGCTTTAAATTATGTTGTTATGTTTTGGAAATTGATTTGGCTTGAAATTCCATTTCAACTGTCATAAGATTGATTTATGAGAATCCTAGGTATACCTTTGTGTGACTACTTATGTATACTGAAAAAGGTCCTAATTTAACCAATGAAACCCTTTGGATTTGATGAAATTAGCTTATGCAATGATATGGATTGAATAGCTCAATCATGCTTCATTTTCTTAATTTTTGCATTTCTTAGTTTAATCTTTAATCTGTGTTAATTTCTTCTTTTATGTGTTTATTTGTTATTAGTTTATGATAATATAGCTTTATAATAGGTTGTAATGTTTTAGAATTTGATTGAGCTTAAAATTGCATTTTGACTGTCTCATGTTTAATTTTTGATGATCATGGTTTAAACTTAGTGTGACTACTTGTTTAAGCTTTTAAGGCCTTAATTTAACAAATGAAAGCCTGTGGGTTTGATAAAATTGGTATTGATAGACTTATGTAATGATAAGCTTGATTTAGTTATAATTAAGGTGTGTTTGGCAATACTGATTCAAGGGTGTTTAGATAGGTATAAGTTGTTGTTTTTGATGGCTATAGGGTATACTGAGTTCTTTGAGGATTGACAGTCCATCAAATCTATTGTCTATTTATATAAAAGTCAAAAAATCACATCTATGATCCTTCATTTGATCACTGTATGAATTTGCAATGCCATACTCACCATATCTGTTTTAATGTTGTTTATACATGTTTATTTTATGTTCTTGTATCATATTATAGCTTAATAAGTTGTTAAATTCAGATCAAAGTTGATGAAAGTCAACTTTGCTCATAAACTTAAAAGTCAAAGTTTTGGTTTTTCAGGTTTTTGAATAAAAGTCTGATTTTCCTGTGGCTTTATTATGTAGTTTTAATCTTAATGCTCTTAGGGTTTCAATGTTTAGTTGCTTATCTGTCTAGTGTAATTTTGTTAATTTTTATTTTTCAATGTTTAATAGCTTAAATTGTTGCTTATTTTAGGGTGTTTCTGCCCTGTATCCTGGCCACAAGCCCAAGTTCACAAGCCTGCAGCTTGTTGACCTTTGGACTTGTGGCTATGTTTGTTGTTTATTTATGAAACCCTACTAGCTGTTTGGTTATGTGTTTGCTTATTTTCTGCTTTTTAGCTTATTAGACCATTTTTCACAAACCAATTTTTTTGTACCACTTAGCCCACTCAACTGAGGCAAACAGTTGAGTTGGGCTAGTTTACCCAAGCTCTTAAACAAGGTCCTTAGTTGAGCACAAGCTTGTGACTCTTGGCTTTTCACAAAGCCAAGCAGTCCATAAAAATGTCTCAATTATAGTTGAGCTTGTTTGAGCTTATTAGAATAGTTTATGAGAGCTTGTGATTGCCCACTCAATACATACCCCTGATTGGTCAGGGGTATTCCTCCATTTCCACAAGCTTCTCAGAAGCTCTTGATAGGTCATAAGCTTGTGAAACTTAGTTTTTCATGAAGCCTAGCAACCCAAGTATGAGACCCAGAGCTTAATTTTTATGTTGTAGCTCATTAAGTAGGGCTGCAACATACTTTTTGTTTGTCCCATTTCCTATGCATTTAGCTTATACCATATCACTCAGGGAAATGGTGACTTTTCATAAGCTTCCTACAAGCTCACTAGTGGACCCCACTAGGTGAGCTTGGGCTTTTTGGAAAGCCTACCAGCACATCTTGCAATGCCAACTTTCATTTTTGCATTTTAAGCTTAACCCGTCAGCTTATTTTGCCCAAACAAAAGGTTGCAGGGGGTGTTTGGGACTGCACATACCTGAAACAGCTTATTTGCTTGTATGAGCTTATTAGCTTATTTTCAGAACACTAGCTTGTATATTCTAGTCTATTATACATGTACATACATATTTTTATACTTAGTTTACAATGTATAGCTTTTTACAAGCTTTTGTGAGTTTTGACTTGACTGTATGCTTGATCAGCTTAACTGATAAGCCAAAGCCCTTAATAAGCTTATTTCTAGTTTTTTTAGTTTTCATACTTGTCTATAATACTAGTTTACATATATATATATTTAGTTAGTTTCAATTAATGAGCTTATTTCAAACTTATAGCAATTTTGAAAACCACCTGTGAGCCAAAAAGCTTCACTGATCAGCCATAAGCTTGGCATTTGCTTATTCCTTGTTTGTATAGCTTCTAATTCCTTAAACTTATATAGTATCTGTATATATACTAGTCCTAAAAACAGAAAAGCCCAAACAAAGCTTTAACATAGTGATAGCTTCTATTTAAGAAGCTTGAGCTAAAAAGCTCAACTGTCATGGAAATAAGCTGTCACAGAGCTTATTTCCAATTTTTATAAAAGTTGTTTTTGTTAAAGTTTATTATTATTACTAGTTTTATAGTTTTGCAAAAAGAAAAACTCAAAAATAAAATAAAAAGCAAAAACTGGGTGTGGGATTCGAACTCAGGACCTCAAGGCTAGTAGCATGCTTATGTGCCCACACCCCTTCCAAATGCTCTGGGGCACCAGTTCCGTTAACTCATGCACCCTTAATGTATTTAACCCACTTTTGGCTGTTTGGCTTATTTGGACTGATGAGCTTATTCCAGCTTATCTGGATAAGCTGGAAACCCCAACTTAATTTTCCTAGCTTCTTCATAACATAATATAGTTTCTGTAATTTTTTTAGATTTTTTACTGTTCATCTAATATATATAATAATTAATATAAATTACATACCTTTTAGGAAATAATAAGTATTTAATTTTTAAAACGGCTTAATTATAATTTTTATAAACTTTTTATATTTTTTATGGAATCCTATGATGGAAAAGTAGTTTTATAAAAAGTTTCATAATTTTATAAATAAGTTTAGTATGTATAATAACTAATATAGTTTAATTAGTTTAATTAATAAATAATAGTTTTTAAATAAGTTTTCTTATTTTTGTACATAATATATAGTTTTTATATTTTTCTTAGGTTATTATAAGTCTTTTAGAATTATGTAAAAAGTATTAGATTTTTGTTTACTAGTTTAGTATATATAATAATTTAGTAATAGTATTAATAGTTAAATAATAGTAAATATTTAATAATAAATAGAATACTTGTATAATAAATATATTTTTAGTTTCAAAATTTCTTTTATATTACTTTTAACTTTTCTAAAGTTTTAGTTTTATTTATTTAGGTTTATTTTACATTTTCTTAGTATTTAGATAATTAATAATAAGTAAATAAATAGTTTTTTAATTAATACAACACTTTATAATATTATTGTAAATATAGTTATTTATTTTATTTCTTTTTAATTTGCATTTAAGCCGTTAAGGCTTGCAAATTCCCTCTTTGGGAAAGTTTTGTTTTATACGTTACGTTTACGTTTATTTCTACTTAAACGTACGTTTGTAAATACTTTAATATTTTTAGGTTTCTGATTGTACGTTTCTTAATTGAACAAGCTGTGACAGAGCTATTACTATTCACATTCAGTGTTAGTCAATCAGATTCCTGTTTTCCTATACTAATATTAATTTCAACAAATCACAAGTCATTGTATTCAGGATATCACGCCTCATCAGGACATAAACGATCCAAGGATATTTTGACCCTTGGTAAACTTGCATTCCTCTCCCGGGCTGTCGCCCGTTTACTTTTATTATTAGGTTATCCATTTTATAAACAAGTGGGTGGCTTATAAATAAAAGCAGTATGGTCCGGGAGGAATCAAAAACGAATTCAACGTAGATAGTTTTAAACAAAACAACTTCAAATTATCCGGTCACACATTACAAGAAACACTTAAACATTAGACATAACAAGGATCGTTCAGTTTTTATAATATTCTCCATGAAACAAAATAATAAAAACTTAATGTTGACTTGGTCTTTTCCTTCCTTTGAAACAACTCACGAAAGGAAATCTTCGTTCATTTAATATGCAAAAACAATAGCTTAAATCATCTGTTTAAACGTCTAAACTAAATGTTTAAATATAATAACTTACTTGATATACTATTTACTAAAGTTGCATACATACACATAAATAATATGTAATTTATAACGTGTATATATATTATATCGGGGCGGGGCGGGGATACTTGGCCCCAGTCACTGCTCCGAACCCGTTAAAAATCTCCATTAATGCTCCAAAACCCGCCCCGAAACCCGATAAGCTTGCCCTGGCCCGCTCCAAAAAGTTCGGGTTTCGGGTTTCCTTGTCGGATTCAGAGTTTTTTGCCATCCCTACTTTCACCTTTCAAATTCATGTTTCAAAATTGCGTAGTTCAACCAAAAGAAAGATATTGTTGTCAATAAAAAATAAGACAATTTCATCTATATCGTTCTAAAACATTTAAATAACGTCAATATCTTTATAAAAATCATAATTACATCAATATCCTTTCATTACTTTAAATTACTCATGTGTACTAAAAAAAAAAATTAATTAACACTATGTAATTTAATTTATAAACATCCTATATAAATATGGGTTTTTCTAACTTGTGCCTTGGGGGCACAAGTTAAGCACACCAAAAAGACGATGTGACCCACGAAAAAGTACATCCGGACTCACAGAAAAGTACACTTTTCAAATAAAAAATGTGGGTCCAGATGTCCTTTTTCATGGGTCCCACCGTTCTTTTGGTGTGCTTAACTTGTGCCCCCCGACACAAGTTAGAAAAACCCTATAAATATTAATGTACAACTTTTATGACAATTTTACGTTAAAAAAATAAAATAAATAAATAAATAAATTAATTAATTAAAAAAAAAAAAAAAAAAAAAACATTCATATGATTGAACACCATTCTGACGACATAAACATTGTGTCTCATTTTCCTTTTTCTGATTAAGCTTTTGTTAATATTCTTGGTATTTGGTAATATGTCAAAGCCCAGTTTGACTCATACTTAATTTCATTTACATGCATATTATTTTATTCAATCAAACAACTCATTAATTAACACAATACATGGCTGGGGATTGGGCTAATTGATTGAATCTCGTGGACAAGAATGAGATGTGGGATTTATGGGTATGTTTTAATCAGTAATCAGATAGTGTTAAACCGGCTGAATATCACGATTAATTATGTGGGAATGTCTAACTAATGCTTTAAGGGCATTGAATAAGAAGGCAAAAGATCCACATATAAAATACTAAAAGACAAAAAAAAAAAAAGACAAACAAAAATATTTTTTAGTTAAAAAGTGACAGATGCCCACGTAAAAAAAAAAAAAAAAAAAAAAAAAAAAAAAAAAAAAAAAACTCATCCAATGCCCTTAAGGCATTTGTTAGAAATTCCTTAATTATGTAACAAACAGCCAACTTGAAGAAGAAGATGGTAAAGACTTTTCAATTTAGGTAAAAAGGTAATACAACTTGTTAACCAACATTTATGTAAACTTTAGCAATTAAAAAAAATTCAAATAATGTTTAAAATATGTATTAGGATATAGACGAGTATTTTCGGGTTAGGTGGTAGTTGTAGGCCCTTTGAGTTTGCCTTAGCTGTAGGCCCTTTGCGTTTGCCTAGCCTTTGTTTAGATCTCTTCCCTTTAGTTGTAGGCCCTTTGCGTTTGCCTTAGCTGTAGGCCCCGTGCGTTTGCATTGCCTTCATTTAGGTCTCTTTCCCTTAGTTGTAGGCCATTTTGCCCACTTGCTTGTTCCTTTTTTTTTTTTTTTTTTTTTTTTTTTTTTTTCATTGGTGTGCTGCTTTGCTTTGTCTTCTTTTTTGTTCCTTGTTTGTTGGTTCATGCGTTTTTGCTTTGTTTGCAGGTCTCTTTTTTTGTATCACTCGCACTTTTGCACTTGCCGGAGGTCTCCTGGAAGCAGTCTCTCTACTCTCAGTTTTGCTGGGGTAAGGGTAGGATCTGTCTACATTCTACCTCCCCCTACCTCGCTTCCGCGGGATTGGGTATTGTTGTTGTTGTTGTTGTTGTATAGATGAGTATTTTGAAGTTTTGAAATGGTATTGATGTAAATATAAATTTTAAAATGATGTAATTTGAAAGTTTTGCAAAGATATAGATGAAATACAAGTTTTCTTCCCAACTTTCATGTCAAAAGTGGGGTGAAACTTCCTACTATCTTTCATTTTATAAAAAAAAATCTTAAAAGCACATCTTATTTATTGTGTTTTTCATTTACTTTACTTTACTCTCAAGAAAATACCTCTAAAATACACTCTAAACTCTCTTAGAGCATAAAATCTATTAAATAAATATAATTCACTTAAACAATAATATAATAAATGATAGACTCACACAATTAAAAAGAACAAAATATTTTCGTCTGATTGTTGCGACCACTAAACCATCTTGAAATCGAGCCAACGACGTGTGATCATATAAACACGCAACATGAGATCACGCGTTGTGGTAATTAGAACCTATATTTTTGGACTAGGTGCAATCATAAAAAATTAAGTGCGAAATATAATTTAATCAGCGCGGTACACACCCGAGTTCCATCACTTAGTAGTTGCACGTTAGCCAACCACGCGTGATCCAACCTATTGTTTCGAGCGACCCAACCCGGGATAGGATACCGCTAGCTCACATTCAATTATTTGAGGATGCTCTAATGTGTCTTAAAAATAGGCTATGTTATACAAACCCTCCGCATATTGTCACATCAGGGAGTTTAGTCAAACAGTAAAACCCGCATTACACACCGTACAAGCCGATGATGTATCAAATGATTGGATACCCTCACTATCGGAAGGTGTGGATAACTCACCCCTTAAAAATTGTTTCACATGTACAATACGCTGCTTAGACTGTTACTTTGTTACTTTTGTGGTGTTAATGCTAATTTGGTGTTGTACAATTAAGGGTGCTCAAATGGACCGGACCGACCGACAAAACCGACCGGACCGGACCGGACCGGACCGACCACATTCGGTCCGGTCCTCGGTCTAAGTTTTTTTGGCTATTTCGGTCCTCGGTCCGGTCGGTCCGGTCCGGTCCGGACCAACAAAAAACCCGAAAAATCATGCCAAAACCATGCCATTTGGACCGGACCGACCGAAGACCGACCGGACCGAGACCGGACCGAACCGGACCGAGTACACATCGGTCCGGTCTCGGTCCTCATAAATTACGGTTCTCGGTCTTTGGTCCGGTCCGGTCTTGGCCGGTCCGGTCCGGTTTCCGACCGATGATCACCCCTATGTACAATGGTGATGTACATTTGTATACTCTCTAAATAGGACAAACTTTTTAACCTTTTAACTTTACAAAATGAAAATAAGGACTAACTTTACAAGGCCTATGATATACGGAGTATATGCCTTTTTAGAAGATGGGATACTCCATATTAGTATGACTCTAGCTACTAGTATAACTTAAATGCAAAAGAAGGAACATGGAAACACTTTTTGTTAAGCTTTTCACCAGTTAGAAAGAATAGAACTTGCACCTAGTGTTGCCAAAGTAAAATAAGAGAACTACATTATAAAACTGATCTCAAAAACTTTATATACATGCTTTTTTTTCACTGACAATTTTCTACATTTAACTATTAAAATGTAATTGTATACAATTTTTTTTTTTTTTTTTTTTTTTTTTCTTTTTCTTTTTCTTTTTTGGAACTAAGTAACTGTATACATGTTGCTATGTCAATTTAAGGCATTGAAAGGTTAGTATCATGGTTGTCAGGATCCCGATCCTGATCTTAGGATCTTACGATTTTACGATACTGCAAAGCAAAAATGATCCAGATCTTACATAGGATTTTTGAAAGCTTAAGATCTTATAGGATCCCGATCTTGACCATATGATCTTAAGATCTAATCTGATCCGATTCTACTTTTCTCATATAACAAACTAAAAAACTGCAAATTACCAGATTATTTTTTGGAGAATTTAAAAAACAACATGTTAATCTTATTAAATATTTCATAATTATAATTTAAGACAATATTTCGACGGAACATTCATTTAATTTTATGTTTACAATATATAATAATTTGTAAATTTGTATATTATTACAAAAACTATTAAGAAAATGACATTATAGTAGGATCTTAAGATCACGATCCGATCTTTCGATCACGATCTTGCAATGGCGAAAACAATCCTGAGTAAAATCCCGATCTTGAAAACCTTAGTTAGTACGGTAAAATTGAACATAAAAATAGAGGCACGATAATTGTCGGCTTAGCGTGGGTCTTGTCATAATTAAAATGCTTCGGGTCTTGTTCTTCGTCACCGTCGTTATCTCTCTTCGAGATTCTCTTCATATTCCCGTACTATTTTGTCTTATTCTTTCTTGCCCGAATTTTGGCTCATCCTATCCTTCTCAATCTTAAACCATGAGTAGCTTGCATTTTAAAATTGTTACTCAATAATTGTAAAATGAACTGTATTTTTCTTCGAGTGTATATGTCTATTTTTTTTTTTTTTTTTTTTTTTTTTTTTTTTTTTTTTTTAAATGCAAATATATTAAGCCATTAAGGCAAGAAACGAGAAAAAGATACAATATACGAGGGCGTGCTTTAAAGCGGTACATTTAAAAATACAATATTCGAGTGTATAGGTCTATCGACATTTCTGTAAGTTATAATGAACCAATCAACCTTATACAGTTATACGTCTTATCATCAAGTGTTTTAACTTTTAATTTGATAAGAGGTACATGTTCTCGACATTTTTTGTTGTTGTGGTAAAGTATATACTGTACTATAAAGCTTTTAAAAAATTGATGCGGACAATAAATTGAAGAAAACAAATTGTTTTTGGATCGTTATTTTGTTAGAAAGAAAAATAAATGTTTTTTTATTTAAGTAGAACATAGATGTCCATAACTCATTGTCTAGATGTTATTTTGATTCTCCTTTATATTATATCTAGATGTCGGTTTTATTTTTTTTTATTTTTTTGCCGTATTACTTACGTCTCAAAAAAAATTCATCTTACTATTTATGTTTGTTAAAAAAAATGTCTAAGTTTTTATAAATGTTTAGTAATTATGACAATTTTTATTTTTTCTCTTGTAATTAAAACTTGAATTAATAGCTAACTAGTATTAAAGCTGCGGGTTGCCGCGGGCATTTTAAATACAAAATTATTGTAAATATTTTTTTAATTTTTTGTGGAACGTGTCCTAACGTTAGCGTTTAATTGCGAAGTTAGTGATCAGGGATTGACTTTGCAACAGGAGTATAACATAAAGGACCAACGACGGACTTTGCAATGGATATATAACATGAATGACTAATTATGTAAATTATGTGAGGATTAAATCTGCAACGAACATCTGAGTTGAAGGACCAAGTTCGTATGGATTATTTTTAAAATTGTTAAAGACAATGGCCGTTAGCTACTTAACATCAAGTTAGTCACCAAGGATTGACTTTGCAATGGATGTATAACATGAAGGACCAATTTTGTAAATTATGAGAGGACTAAATCTGTAACGAACCTCTAAGATGAAGGACCAATTTCGTACAGATTTTTTAAAAAAATGTTAAAAATAACGGTCGTTAGTTAACAGTCGTTAAGTAACTAACGACCGTTAGTTACTATGGTGTTACAGTGTCTTTTACAACAGGAACTAAGCCCGCTGGTTATTGTTGTGTTACAGTGTCTTTTTTTTTTTTTTTTTTTTCAACAGGAACTAAGCCCGCTGATTGTATTATATATAATAATTTGAATTTCTATAATAAAAGTTAGGGTAATAGTGACTTTTTAACAATTAAAACTTCATTGCACATACCATAGTTGTTTGTTTTTTATTTGTGTGGTCATTTTTTATGATGGATAGAGTATATTTTTAAGGATAAATATGGATTCAATTTTCTATTTTAATTAGGAGTCTCGGAAAAAAAATAACTTTCTCGCAAGTCTATCTTTTGCGTATACATATAGGGTTTCTTTCATCGTAATTTTTATCTTTTGATCTTGAAGCAATAAACTACATGTTTTTAAAAGTTTATCTCTCGTTAGTTTTTTTATGTCTTGGAGGTTTCATCCTCGTTTATCAAATTCGCTTCCGCGTTTTACGTCAAAAATAGTTAAAAACTGAACGTCGTAATTATTAGACCATATAAGTTAGATGTGATTGGTTTTTACATTTATATCACTTTGGTTAGCATGCATTATGTAAAACTTTAGCTAAGTTGAAATATCAATATCACAGTTGTAGTTCTAGGATCGTTAGTTTGCAACTTTGCATGGTTGTTTTTGGTCGAAAGTTTGTTGGAGGGTAGTCGGTGTAGGTTTTAGGGGCGTGTTTGTTAGAAGTCTATTCTGGAGTTGCTGGAAGTGTTATTCAGCATTTGTTGGTAGTTTGGTTCGACCGATGTATGTTTTTAGGGTCGTGTTTGTTCGAATGATCATTTTGAATCTTTGTTGTAATTACTAGCTTTGATTAGTCGCTTTTCGTTTTATATAAATGTCTTCTAAAAAAGATGAGAAGCGTTATGTAAATTACGTATAAATAATCACGGGATACTCGAACCGTGTAGAATCAACTAGCTAGTTAAAAAAAACGTGTAAAGATACAAATTTGGTAAAAATCACGAAGGATACTCAAATATGAGTGACGTGTTTCTTAAGTATGTGGGAAAGGCTACTAAGGAAAATATAATGAAAATTTCATAGAAACAGTGTTCTTTGAATAGGAGTGGGGCAGGCGAGACTAGTAAGTCAAGGCTTTGGACAGATTCTGTTCTCCTTGGTAAGCACGCGGCTGCAATGCAGATCAAGACTTGGTTTTAAAGGGGTGTTTGTTTAATCTTATACGTGGTCTTAAGAGTTTATTCGATTTCAGCTTATATTTCATAAACCCCAATTTACCGGCATATTCAGAGAGTTATGGGTTTATATAAGTTCATCGTATTGTAATAAACTTATATAAGCTCACAAGTCTCAAAATAAACCAGAAAAGTAAGGCTTATGAAGAGATCTGGTAAAAAGGAAAAATTTAATGAGAAGAATGAAAAGGATTTTCAGCCACATATTTCAAACAAGAGGGATAATTTTAAAGAAAGATGCATCTACTTTTATATGTGCATCTAAAATGTGTGGTTGTAGTTTCTTCTCACCCTTCTTATTTTAATTTTTCTTCTCATTTGATTCTAACTAATTGAATATAAGAAAAAATCAAATACCTCTAAATCTATTTTCATTTTCAAATTCAAAATATATTAATTTTCTATTTTATTGTGAATTCTAACTTTTAGTTAAAGCACAAATCACCTTAGAGTGGAGGGAGTGGGCTCGGCAAACTCTCGGCAAAAATCGGTGATCTTCGGCAACACCGATGCCACCGTTCGGCAAGAATCGGTAAAGCAAAAATTCGGTAACATTTACCGATTCATAAAGTGTTGGTGTTGGTAAATACTTGAGAAGGAAGAGTGATGTGTAAGGTTTTTATTGGGTATTGATGATGTGGAAATTTGGTGAAACCAATGCCACCAAATTGGTGAAAATTGGGGTGAATTGGTGAAGTGTGAGTTGTAAGGTTTTTATTGGGTATTGATGATGTGGAAATTTGGCAAAATTTGGTGAACTGGTGACCACTCCCTCCGCCCTTATAGGTTGACAAAAATTTTAGGGGGCTACTATTTTAACGGGGGGACAAGGGGCTGACACCCTTGTCTCCTTTTTTGTCCCTCTTTTTTTTTCAGCGCAGCCCAGTTTTTGTTCCGTATTTTTGACAGTTTTAACAGTTTGACTTATTAAACTTTATATTTTCTGTTCCGCATTTTCAGGTTTATAGCTTTTTGATATAAACAAAATTATAAAAATAAAAAAAAAAAATAAAAAAAATGCTACAGTACCCCTATGGGGGGTAGACCCCGTGAGACTAAAAAAGTAGCCACCGTTATTATAACCCACCCTAAATTTTAACCCTTTTGGAACCGATACAACCTTCCCTAAATGGTTGATTGAACTTAAACAACCACTTCCTTTTAATCTTCTTAAGTGTCATCTAAGCTTTACTTTCATAAGTTTTTGACCATCGAAAGTTAACATATAGGCGTATAAATCGATATAAATACATGCACCTTTGTAAATGTGACACTGATGACATAAAAGCCACAAGAGTAAAACAAAAATTCAAGGTACAACTGTACAACGAAAATGTTCCGAGTCAAAGCAACAAGAAAAAGGAGACAACAAATATGAACAAACCAAGTCTCAAAAGAGACCCTAATTTCACATCAATTTTTTACTCTTATCATATCAATTTTTTACTTCACCACTAACTTCACTACCAAAATACCAAACAGATTCGATACCATTGGGTCAAACCAGGCCTAATATTTTGGTTTAGGTCCGGGCTTAGCTAGCTTGGGCTCTTTGAGGTTTGAGCATTTCTCGACCCGTGCTTTGTGCACGAGCATTGTCCATATGAGTCTGAGTTCCACGTAAGAGTCCCTACCGTACATTAAACTCAAGGCGGTTACGTGAATTTGAGGATCCCTATGCTACAATCACAAAACATACCCTTGACAAGGTCGCCATGTAGATTTTGATTTTCTTGTTTTATAAGTACAAAAATTGGTGCTTAAACGTTAAATAATTTTAAAAGTCCATGACATTAGTTTATAAAATATCATACACTATATAATAGGCTAACCATTACATGTCACAAACCTCTTGAAAATGCCACATTTTCAATTTTTTTTTGAACGGCGAAAGATATATTAAAAACTAGTAATAAGCTAGAAAATTACAAATGATTATATAGCCAATTTGTCCAATTAGAGACTTTCTTACCTCTAAATTTTAACCAAGTAAAAGAAAATAATCGAATGGAATAAAAGATATAACATTTCCTCATGGAGTAGAGTGAAACGTGACATCATTTCGATACTTCCAAAGGACCCAGAACATAGAGGCAACAATAACATACACACGATCCTTCTTAATGTTTGCCCCTGGCATATTGTCAATCCAAGATATCCAATCATTGTACAAACGCATCAACAAATCAGGAATGTTAAACCATATACGAATCAATCTCCAAACATTTGAGGCGACTTCACAGGAGAAGAAAACATGATGTTTGATTCAACACTATTATTGCAAATCGGGCAAAGAATATAATCAATTTCTAAACCACGCTTGGATAGGTTCAGCCGATGTGGGAGCCTATCTAGACGCATCCTCCATATAAAAATATTTACCTTTTTTCGAAGGCAAGTGTTCCATCTCGTAGCTAAATTCAAAGAAGGAAGAAGTTTTTCATCAATGAATGCTCTGGTAGAACCCACTGAAAACAAACCATCCAAACCAATGTTCCATTTCCATGAATCCTAACAAAGATGATAGCGTGAGATGTTGAATCTCATAAAGAAGGGAATTCAACATAGCCTCAATCCGGCCCGAAATTACCAATCTCCTCCATTGCCAAGACCATACACCTGCAACAAATCTATCACGAATGGTGCAATTTTCTTCTAGATCCAAACGATAAATCCTATTAAAACGAGAGCATAAGGGCTCGTCTCCAAGCCATAAATCTTTCCAAAAACGTATAGACGAGCCACAACCAATTTGGCATTTCAGCGAGTCCTTTGGGATAAGGTTACGTGAATGAAGATAGTTGGAGGAACCTACAATGTTAGCCCATATACCTTGCGTATAACAGGCTTTACCATCAAAACCCACTTCAAGACCATGAATTGCTTTTATAAGTTTTACCCATAAAAGATATGGGTTATTCACAAGTCTCCATCGCCATTTTTGAAGCAACGCAAGATTAAAAGATTTTAAACTACCAACCCCCAAGCCACCATGGTCAAAGGAAGCTAGAAACAATGGCCCATTTGATCCAAGCCATCTTTGTGTTTCCATCACTACCTCCCCAAAAAAATCTAGCTCGAAGATGTTCAAGCGTGTTGATGATAGCTTCCGAAGCTTTGAATAAAGACATGTAAAATATGCCAACACTGCCTAAAACCAATTTAACCAAAGTAAGCCTCCCGCCAATAGATAAGAGATTAGCTTTCCAAGCTGTTAGTTTGGACTTGAACTCATCCACCAACGTATTCCAACTCGTTTTAGAGTTCATGCTTTTACCAATTAGGAGACCTAAATACGAAAAGGGGAGTACCTGCTTGGCAACCCGTGAGATGTGCCATAGACTGAAGCTCAACTTCTAAAACTCCAACTCCATATAAATTTGACTTAGAGATGTTTACTTTAAGACCAGAAGCCAAGTAGAAAGAGTGAAGAGTACGAGTGATATTTTCTAAATCATGTCTGCTCCATTCCGTAAGAATCACCACATCATCGGTGAAAAAGAAGTGAGAAAAGTTCATACCAGAATCACCAATTTTCACCCCTCTGATTTGTTGAGAATGAGTAACCACATCTAAGGCACGGTGGAGGCCTTCCATAATTAAAATGAATAGGAAAGGAGACAACGGATCCCCTTTCTTAATCCACGACCTATAGAAAACTTGGGAGTAGGGCTTCCGTTTATGAGAATAGATGTACGTGCCGAATGGAGGCAAGAACGGATCCAATTTCTCCAAAGATTGCCAAACCCCATTTGAGAAAGAACATAATCAAGATATCTCCAACTCACCGAATCAAACACTTTCTCAAAATCTACTTTGAAAATCATAAGATTCCTGTTTCGCTTTTTATACCAGTCAATTATTTCACTTACCATTAGAGGCCCATCAAGAATTTAACGACCCGAGATGAAATCCGATTGATCCGGGCTAACAACTTTGTCAATCACAGCTGCTAGATAGATTGCTAGAAGCGTTGCAATGATTTTATATTGCATTCCAAGAAGAGAAATGGGATGGTAATCTTTAATAAGAAGAGGATTTTTAACTTTCGGGATCAAAGTAATAAAGGCTAAGTTGGATCCTCTCGGCATAGAACCTGATTACAGGATTTCTCTACATCTTCTTTCAAGAACTCCCAATACATTTTGAGGAATAAAAAATAGAAGCCGTCTGGACCCGAGGATTTACCACTGCCACAACCCTATACCTCATTTCTTATTTCTTCGGGAGAAGCTGCCTTTTGAAGGTCTAATGCATCATTTGGGCAAAGGGTAGTGAACCCATGACTAAAGTTGCAATCAAAGTGAGATTCGATGGATTGGAACTTATCTTTATAAAAGTTAAGGAAAGCGTTTTTCACCTGATGTGGGTTAGATATCCATTCTCCATCAACCATAATGCCTTGCACCAGTTGGTTACGACGTTTTTGGGCAACATCCGTAGCCGAATATCTATCAAGATCCTCACGTTCCTACATGAATTGAAGGAGAATGTTTTTATCTTCAACCATGGCCACTAATATATCAATTTTCCTATCAATTTCATTCAACAAAAGTTTATATCTTTGATCTTGGATTCTTGGTGCCAACTTTTGATTTTTAGCTTCATAAATTTGAGTTTCTGTTTAAAAGAAGCATCTGAATCAAGATTCAAATTATTGTACTCCTCGTTAGCTTGTTTGATCATGTCCTCAAAGCCTTTCCGTTGCATCCATGAGTGATAAAGTTTGAAGGGAGTAGGAACAAAGTCCGTTTTATCAGTGTGCAACAGGATAGGGTTGTGATCAGACCATAGACGATCAAGAACCGTGGATTTTAGATCGGGATTTGTAGTTAAAACATCATCCGTCATGAGAAAACGATCTAATTTACTCAACTTGGTGCCCACTTTGTTCATCCAAGTGAAGAGACGACTCCCCCATTGGGATTTCGGTGAGACCAGAAGTCTCTATAAATGAGTTAAAAGCTTGAGCATCTAAGTGCGAAAAAACTGAGCCAAATCGTTCCGAATCAAATCTTACTTCATTGAAGTCTTCGCAGATTATATATTTACCATTATGACTTAAAATGAAGGTATTTAGATGCTGCCATAAAGAGGCTTTTGCCGTAGAGTCTTGGGGACCATAAAATTTTATCATAAAGAATACCTCATCAGAATTAGTCCACCTACCTTCAATGATGATAAAATTATCGTCACACCAAAGATTAGATTTCACAGACATAGAAGTATCCCACATCGAAATTAGACCTCCGGATCTTCCCCGAGCCATGCTACAAGCAAAGTCGTATGAGTAATTGCCCCACATAGTTTTTAAACGAAATAATTCTAGCCTCGTCATTTTAGATTCTTGAACCTTAAGAAAATGGATATTATGTTTGAAGCATAATTCTTTCACCCAACTACGTTTCTTTTGCTTTCTCGAGCCCCTTATGTTGATTGATAAAATATTCATTGATCAATTATATTCTCTCCTATTTCGTGAACTAACTTCTTGAGAGTCTTACGACAGCCTTTAACATCATAACCATAGCCCCTCTTATTTCAATCACTCTAGATAATTCATGAATTAACGAGAATCCATTGGTCTTTTTTATCAAATATTCAATTTAATGCCACCTTATTGCCACTTGGCACACACAATTCATGCACTAAATCCGGAATTTATAAAAAAAAATAGTCACTCATGGGACTCGAACGCATGACCTATCAAACAACCAATAAACACTCAACCACTATATCACTTGGGTGTTGTATTAAAAATTTGAAAACAAACTATAGATGCTTAAAATAAACATGCAAAACAGTCACTAATAATTAGGATCTCAATATTTATATTCATTTCAAAATTCAAATGGTTGACATCCAAACTAAATTAATTCCTCCAGTCTACAATCAAATCAATATGGCAACTAAATATTAAAAGCAAATTCAATAAGAGCCAACAAATTTTGAACTAGATATGGCAACTCAAATCAATCGGTTTCAAAATTAGTAAAAGCAAATTCAATAAGAGGAGTGTGTAATAATTCAAAATCACCATTCAACAAGATTTCTCAATCCAAGGTATGTGTTTGGTTTTTAGTTATTCATGATCCATTGTTGATATCCAGAATACTTTAAGAATCATAAAACCCTAATTCCTAAAATTATAGTTCAATTGCGAAATCATTATTTTTCAATTATACTCTATTTTAAACTTTGAGTTCATTCATCAAACAATAGTGTTGATATAATTAATGTCTAAAAACATTATTAACATATATCGATATCTCTATGTTATGATAATCACAAAACGTAAACTCATTGAACTACAAATTATGACGTAAACAAGTATTTAGTCGTAAATATTTGCTTTAGCATCCATATCACTTAAGGTATGAATAAACAAAGTGTCTAATGCATTTTATGATCAAAAAATTTTTTATTTTTACAAACCTTACATTTTATTAAAGTAGGACAAACATTTCTAAACTTTTACAAAACATTTTTGTATTTATAAGAAATGTTTTATTCAAAATAAACATTTTGAATTCAAATTTCTACCCAAAAAACGGCCACATTCTTCAGGAAAAACCTCCCCCACAAAAAGACAAAAAATCTGAAGAAATTTTTTTTTTCTTAAGCGGCCCCCTTAATTATACTAGGCGGTCCCCTTAATTATTAAGGGGACCGACACACAATTAAGGGGACCGGCCACGCTCCCTGTCAGATTTGGTCAGAAATTTTTCCCTATAAATACCACCTCAAACTTGGAATTTTTCCTCACCTTTTGCACAAAAATTTTCAGATCCAATTCTCTCTAAACATCCTTCTAAAACCCTTTGATCATAAGATTATTAATCTTTGTTTCAAGTGATCCAATCTCTCATCATTCAAAGTGCAAGAGAAGAATCCTCCTCATCATAAACCCAAAGATGTATTAGAATCTAGTTAGTGCTTATGTGAAGTTGTGAGTTATGTATATGTAATAAGTAGATCAAGATGATCTTACTTAGTAGTGATTTGTTGAGTGAGTAAAAAGTAGTGGGAGGAAGTAGTAGTGTGGAGAAGACATGTAGTTGTGAAGATGTAGGTGTGTGAATAAGTAATGAAGTTTAGAAGATGTTGTGATGAAGTCGTGAAGCCGTGAAGAAGCTTAGAAGAAGTTGTGATGAAGTCGTGAAGTTGTGAAGTCATGAAGAAGTCGTGAAGTTGTGTTGTGATCTATGGTGTGTTGTGAGATTGGTTCTAGCTACTATTAGAACTCGACATTTAGCTTAGTGTCGTTAAATGGTGTAAGCAAAAGTTGTGTACGGTTTTCTCCGCCTAAAGGGAGCTTGTTGTGTAGTGAAGAAAACTCTCGAGTGTGGTACTCGGGGAGTGGAGTAGGGCAAGGAAGGTGTCCTTGTAGCCGAACCACTATAAATTATCGTGTCCGGTTTGCATCTTCTTTATCTTATCTCTTTATATTTACTCTTGCATTTATCGCTTTATATCTATGCTTGCATATATGTGTTGGGTGTTGCTTATATTGTCATGATGATTGATTGTGTTATAGTTGCAAGTTAATATTGTGAAGATGTGCATAATTATATAATATGATCGACTACATTATTATTCACACTCCTCATATTGAGTTTAACTTAATAGATGATTTGATACAAAACGTTTTAAGATTTCAAAAGGAAAACATATTAACTTAAAGATGAACCAATGCTTTATTCATAAAACTAAGTTTTGAAAACAAACTCAAAAGTACACATATATAATTAATCATATTGATTATATATTGTTTTCATAATAAACTCTAATTGAAGATTTTTCATAAAACGAAAAAGAGGGGAAAACTATTCAACCCCCCCCCCTTCTAGTTTTCCACAATTGGTACCAGAGCCAGGTCGCTCAAATTTTCAAAACAAATGGTTTTAAAAATTGAGTACGATCCATGTATCAAATTACTCATTAAGGAGGATTAAATATGAAAAGTGTTTTTGTTGATTAACTTGTATTAGTTTTGATACTATATACACTAATTATACTAGCTCGAAATAATATTATGCTTAAAATAAGTGTTATATGTTCGGTATCAAAATCAGAAAGTTACACACCTTTCCGAAAAGCCAGAAAACAATTTTTTACAAAAAAATGAAATTTTGAGTACCAGATGGGCGGCCCCCTTAATTGTCTGGGAGGCCCCCTTAAATACTGGGCGGTCCCCTTAATTATTTAAGGGGTCCGCCTGTCTGTTCGACAGTTTTTCGAAAACTTTGAAAAATCATATAAAATTAACCGTAACTCCGTAGAAGTCGTGCCACCCGGCGTTTTAAAAGTAATTGAGTCTACTTTCATTTAAAAATACTTACAAGTAACCATTACAAACTTAAATAACTAAGAAAGTCAAAATACTATACGGTGGTCAAAAATTTATGTTTCGTTTTAACGTAAAACTTTTGTTTTACCTTTTCCTTCGAGTCGGACATTCCTAGTTGATATACTTTTGAAAAATTAAGTATTTATGTTTTCAAAATATTGATCTTAATTAAATTATAGAATGGGGAGGAAACTATTTTATTTTCAAATAAATTCGAGCTAAGTAAACATTGGTGTATATAATACACAAAACGACGACAAGTGTTTTATGTGTTATGTGAACTTCTTTGTGATTTTATTTTCTTAATTGAATATATTAAATGATTTTTGCTATTAGAAGTTTAGCTATGTGTATATCTATGCATATGTGCCCTATTAGTTTATAGCTAGTTTTCCGATTTATACTTAACTAGATCTTATGCTAGATTTCTTGTGTTAGGATTGTTATAATATGCTTGCATTGCATATAGGTATAGATGGCTTAATGTTACTCAAACATCTTGTAAATGAGTTCAATCTAGTCACCTAAACATTTCCAACAATTTAATCTATTCTTCACACCACACTTAAATATTTTCTACAAATTAGCTTGTTTTACCTTAAGATGTTTAATAAGAGAAATTAAATCATTGTAAAACATTAATAGTTATATAAAAGAAAAAGTATTTTCAAAATCTAAGTGTGTTCATAATAAGTAAAAATGAAGAGTCTTTCACAAAAACAAAACATATAACAATCATGAAATAATAAGTCAACTTTCAATCATTCACTAATAAATAATCTTAGGAATAATGGAACACACTATCAAAATGTTTATTTATTTCAAATGAGTGTCCGTAAGGGTCAAGAAAGATCTTGATATTATATCAATTCATTATTCAAATTATGGTTGATATATTTATCAAATCTAATTGACACATTTTTGAGTGTGGACAAGAAATTGGATTACTATTTGTTTAGCTTCAAGATTATATCAAATTAAAACAAAAGATATAGTCTTGAATCTACATACTCAATCACACTAGATTGATATGAAAATAGTTACATCCTGTGTAGATGAAAAGAGTATGCATTGGATCATAACTCACACTTGTGTTGATAATATCATATTGAATCTACTTGTCCAATAATTGTGTTCCAAATATTAAAATAATATTTTAAACACATTCATAAAATATACAATGAATTAGGATTGATGACTTGGATGTTTCGTCCGAAATATTCAAGCAATTTACATTGCAATGCAATGGATAAATGTGTCATATCCGAAAAACCAAACATGAGCAAACTAACAACATATGTAAACTTTGCTCACACTACTTAAAATTATCACTTCAAGATAAAATACATATTTAAGAATAATACAAACTATATATTATATGTCTTTCATTTTCTTTGTAGCATGAATGGTTGTGTTACAAGATAATGCACTATATTTTTTTTAATTAATACAAGTTATTAGAATTGAAAAATAACTTGTCACAATCAATAAACAAGTAAAATTTATTTATTTTAAATGCTTGTTAAAGTATGATATACAACATTGGCAAAAATCATAGAAAATAATACTTGTTTAAAAATATATTAATGTCTAGTTTTGATATCAGTTGAGAATCACAAACTCATTTAAGATAAATAATCTTAATGAGATTCATTTCACAAGAGATGCTAAGGTGCACTCTTAAATCTAGCACAGTTATTAAATCAAGTAATATGTCATCAAAACCAAACAACCGGTAAATCATGAAGAAAGGATTATTTTTTTTTTACTCTTATCTAAGCATTCAACACGTCTCTATTAGGATCGTGAATAAAATATATCATCTAGATTTACCTTCATAAAAACATTATGTTTGAGTCACATTAAGCCAAGTATTAGTGAATCAAGCAAACTTCATATTTGGTAATCTTCGATAGGTAAATTTAGGAACTCGATTTCTTCTAAAAAGAGAATGACTACTGGAGAATCTATTGACTAGAAATTCAATTTAACCTAACGGTTGAATTGCTTCTATGTGAGAAGTTGGGTGTGTGTAACCCGTAAAAATGGTCGTGTTTAGCCTGAATTGAGCACCACTAGTAATAGTCTTATACTCATTCTCCAACTTGATTAAATTGCTCTTCCTACATATACCTAACGCTAGTTTACTTTTATGAACTTTGCTTCTCATTAGATTCTTTCATTCCAAGATTTATGGCATTAAGTTAGATAAGCGTGCGAAAACAAAGGAACTATAGATGTTAGGTTATACCCCATTCAACACTCTCGCATCTAACATATAAATTATCATCTTCATTTCCTTTAGGATCATAGGATATGTAGAAACGATAGCATGAGATAATAATAGGCTTAACCAACCCTCTTGAGCATGAGATCTTTAATAAACATTTTTTTTAATATTTGATTCATGATATTTGTTGTCAAAAATCTAATATCTCTAAAAATATGCAAAAACCTCACATTTTGGAAAATAGTTTTTCAAATAACTATCCCACTTTTAAATAACATGTTTTCACTATCAATATCCACAATTTTGTTTTGATCAAAACTAAAGATTGGGAAAATATTCTTTACCATTTATTCACACATATTGAAGTAAAAACCCAATCTATTTTATTCAAATAACTCTCACATCTAAGTGAAAACTTACTTTCAAACATTGTTGAATAATGCTAAAAACATCTCTTTTAAAATCATGCATGGTGATCTCATATTTGTGATCTATATTTACATAAATGACACTTATAAGTGAACTAAATCAAATCAAGAGGACCATGGTTTGTTCATTAAGACTTTGTTTGTAACAAGTCTAGAAATCCATGCTATCATAACTACCCACTTATTGCACATTGATACACATTAGGATTAATCCTCCTAGTTATGTAGTTATGAAATACTTGATGTTGCTTAGTGTTTCCTAGCACTTATATTTTACTTACTTGATGAGTATGTTTGCATGCTAGATGAAATTTCTTGTTTACTTAATCCCTTTGATTAACATGCTTTGGCTACATAATTACCTACATAATTAGTATATGCTTAATTGCCTCAAAGAGTTGGACTTGTTTGAAACCAAAAACACAACCTTTCTGCAATTCACTACCAAAAACCCTTTTCTGGCAATCTGGGAATCACCAGATGGGCGGCCCCCTTAATTATTAAGGGGACCGGCCTCCAATTAAGGGGATCGGCCATCTGATGGTCGAAGGTGTTGTTTCCTTTTTCTACTTTTTAGCCCATTTCATCCTACACTTCCCAAAATTCATAAACCTATTTTATCCTAAACCCTCTATCAAAATCTATACATCCTTAATCAAAAACCTTTACTCACCCATATCCTTCTACATTACACTCAAACCTCATAATCTTTTCACAACTCAAGTGATGTTGTTCATAATCAACCAACACCTAAACCTCACTCTCACACAAATGATCCATTTAACAATATATCATCCATTCGTGCTTCCACTAATGCTCCTTCTTATGATGAGCATGCACAATCCCAAAACAATAATCCCAACCTCATTACCAACACTTTACGTGTTGCTCATTCAACAAAAACACCATCCACTCATGAAGCATCTCTTCCACCCATATCATGTTTTCATGATTACCCAAGCTCAAACATGTCTACACCACCAAGAGTATCACCACCACATCCTACAACTTCACATGCCATTCCTATGTTGCATGTTCAAACCCTCACCCAAGACTATTATCATGCTCCACCACCATCACCTTCCTCCGAACACTTGAAGTTTGTTGAGGCGCTAAAAGAAGCCCATGAGCTTAGTGCTCTTTTAGCCTTACATCTTGATCAACGCAATTTGGATCCACCTTCATCTAGATCACCCTCATCACCACACAACATAAAGCAACTTGAGAAGCATGTCAACAATTGACCTTGTTACATCTTTCTCCTAAAAACCATTGCATTCAATGAACACTTCACTTGGATTGAATATCTTCTCACTAGATCATATCCAATACCCTCACTTGAACAACATCCAAAACCTTAATCAACCTCTTCCGCTACAAACTCTCCACCACCAAACTCTCCAACATTCAAGACCCAAACATATACCTCCATTAATCCAACAACCTTACCCTAACTCAACCATCTTCATTCCAAACACTCCATCATCAACCATCTAAGCATACTACATGCTTATGATTTTCACTTTCAAATACGAATCAACCAACCTTTTGTTACAAGCAAGTCCAATGGCTCTCTTTGGCAAATTAGGATCTTTTAACATAATCATTTTGAATTAATTGTTATGTATCCTTAATATTTGTTTGCTATGCTTGTTATTTGCTATGCATGTTATGTATCCTTAATATTTGTTTGCTATGCTTGTTATTCTTCTATATATGCTTGTGCTTCTAATATTTTTCTTGCGAGCATTCCATTTCTCGATCCCTTGGTGCCATCGAACGAGGGGGAGCACACATCAAGGGGGAGCTTTCATCCCGTCTAACTTCATTTATGAAGCTAGACGGCATAACCTTTTTGATTCTACAAAAAGGGGGAGAAGTGAATATAAACTCACTAAGTACTTGTCTAAAAATTAATTTTTAGACTTAATGAGTTTAGGTTTTGTAATCATCAAAAAGGGGGAGATTGTTGATATAAATAATGTCTAAAAACATTATTAACATATATCGATATCTCTATGTTTTGATAATCACAAAACGTAAACTCATTGAACTACAAATTATGACGTAAACAAGTATTTAGTCGTAAATATTTGCTTTAGCATCCATATCACTTAAGGTATGAATAAACAAAGTGTCTAATGCATTTTATGATCAAATGAATTTTTATTTTTACAAACCTTACATTTTATTAAAGTGGGACAAACATTTCTAAACTTTTACAAAACATTTTTGTATTTATAAGAAATGTTTTATTCAAAATAAACATTTTGAATTCAAATTTCTACCCAAAAAACGGCCACATTCTTCAGGAAAAACCTCCCCCACAAAAAGACAAAAAATCTGAAGAAAAAATATTTTTTTCTTAGGCGGCCCCCTTAATTATACTAGGCGGTCCCCTTAATTATTAAGGGGACCGGCACACAATTAAGGGGACCGGCCACGCTCCCTGTCAGATTTGGTCAGAAATTTTTCCCTATAAATACCACCTCAAACTTGGAATTTTTCCTCACCTTTTGCACAAAAATTTTCAGATCCAATTCTCTCTAAACATCCTTCTAAAACCCTTTGATCATAAGATTATTAATCTTTGTTTCAAGTGATCCAATCTCTCATCATTCAAAGTGCAAGAGAAGAATCCTCCTCATCATAAACCCAAAGATGTATTAGAATCTAGTTAGTGCTTATGTGAAGTTGTGAGTTATGTATATGTAATAAGTAGATCAAGATGATCTTACTTAGTAGTGATTTGATGAGTGAGTAAAAAGTAGTGGGAGGAAGTAGTAGTGTGGAGAAGACATGTAGTTGTGAAGATGTAGGTGTGTGAATAAGTAGTGAAGTTTAGAAGATGTTGTGATGAAGTCGTGAAGCCGTGAAGAAGCTTAGAAGAAGTTGTGATGAAGTCGTGAAGTTGTGAAGTCATGAAGAAGTCGTGAAGTTGTGTTGTGATCTATGGTGTGTTGTGAGATTGGTTCTAGCTACTATTAGAACTCGACATTTAGCTTAGTGTCGTTAAATGGTGTAAGCAAAAGTTGTGTACGGTTTTCTCCGCCTAAAAGGAGCTTGTTGTGTAGTGAAGAAAACTCTCGAGTGTGGTACTCGGGGAGTGGAGTAGGGCAAGGAAGGTGTCCTTGTAGCCGAACCACTATAAATCATCGTGTCCGGTTTGCATCTTCTTTATCTTATCTCTTTACATTTACTCTTGCATTTATCGCTTTATATCTATGCTTGCATATATGTGTTGGGTGTTGCTTATATTGTCATGATGATTGATTGTGTTATAGTTGCAAGTTAATATTGTGAAGATGTGCATAATTATATAATATGATCGACTACATTATTATTCACACTCCTCATATTGAGTTTAACTTAATAGATGATTTGATACAAAACGTTTTAAGATTTCAAAAGGAAAACATATTAACTTAAAGATGAACCAATGCTTTATTCATAAAACTAAGTTTTGAAAACAAACTCAAAAGTACACATACTTTGAAAGAAATTAGGTTTCTTGGTTCTTTGAGTGTCATTTCAATTCATGAGATTGTCACCATTACTTTGAAAGAAATTATTACGGATTTGAATGATTTCTTAAAAATCAAAATCTGAAGCCTTTTTCTTATGATTAACATGGTTTATTATTATTATTATTATTATTATTATTATTATTATTATTATTATTATTATTATTATTATTATTATTATTATTATTATTATTATTATTATTATTTATTTTTTAGGTACATGAATCTGAAAATGAATTAGTTAACGGAAAGAAGATGATGATCACAAAACTAATAAACTTAGATTATCAATTTTCGTTAAATCAACGTAAAAACTCTTATTTCAGCACTATTGAATCATTTTTGAAATCGAAATAATTATGCACGCCACATGTTTGATGAAATGTTTAAAAACCCAATTGCTTATTCGTTGCAATGTTATGTGATGCGTGTAGTGTCACGATGTAGTATAGGGGTTGTTATGCCTTATCAAGTTTCAAATTTAAATTTAGCCTACTTATCCTATAACACAGACACTAACAAGTAGTGTACCCGATCAATATGTAGATAGTGGTAAGCAGAATGTCGATCAATAAGAGTGGAACATAATATCTAGTTAGTCTAATTAGTATTTTAATTCTCTAAGTTAGTTTTACATTTTAATCTAACTCAAAAGAGGGTTTTAGTCTGAGTGACTAGCACAATTTGGTAAAATTAACTAAAATTATAAAATACAACTAATGAGATAGAATTACAACGATTGGCGAACACGTACACAAATAGATAATAGATACAGATAAGAAGGTCTGACTAATGATTAAGTAGCTTGTCACTTGTTTTATTGCTAGTTTTATATGATGAGTATCGTAATCTAATCTGTCTCGTTGGATCTTAAGTATAGGCAAGTAAACCCTTAATGATTACTTATGTCTAATAGTTGTAATACTAACTTATTAGGTTAGTGATGTAACTGTGGGATGAGGTATGGCAGCCCCGAACAAGCCACTGATAGGCATAGAGGTTATCAATGCACATATAAAAAAAACCAAAAACATCATATAAACTTTAATCGATAGGAAAGCAATATTAAGGGGATCAATATGGCGGTCACAAGCCCATCAATCCTGATGGATTAAAGCTTACTATTACAATAAAACAAAACTACTTAATTGAGTTAAATTACAAGCAGAACCTTCTTACTGCTCTAAGATCTTCAATGGTGTGTGTCTTGTGTTGCTATTTCGTTGTTCTTCATCCCTTTAGGGTTTTTCTGCAACTTCTCTAGGTTTCTGGTATACGAAATTAGGCTGTATCTTGGGGTATTTATAGTTTTTGTCCGTGGGATCGATGCGGCGCATTGACTTAACTACGCATGGGGTCCAAGATTAATATATTCTGGAATATTCGTACATCGTCTTTAGATGCGGCATATCTTGAATCTTATGCGGCACATGTCGTTTAGTATTTTGGATTGTCTTTGGTGAAGTCATGATAGTGATACGTCGTATGTCAAAGGTGTAATGCGACGCATCTCTTTGATTTCATTAGACTTTTCAATCTTGATCATTTAGCTCCATATTTCGTCCAAAATCATTAAGTATCACTTCTCATACATAATATAACAAAACAAGTCAAATAAATAGAATAAATGATGATAGTATAATGTACTTATTTGATGTCATCTGATGACATCAAATAAGTACAACATACTATCATTATTTATCCTATTTATTTTACTTCTTTAATTATATTTTATATGAGAATTGATGCTTTAATGTTTACTTTAGTAATTCTCAGGATAAAACAAGCAATTGGTGAAACTTGGCGATTTTGGATGAATTATAGAGCAAAACTCATAAGATGTCAAAAGTCTACTAAAATCCAAAAGATGTGTCGTATCTCTATCAACAGATATGCCGCAATATCATACTTAGATGAATTCGAAGACCATTGCCTGACTTTGAAGAATGCACTGCATGTAATTCTATCATGTGCCGCATATAAAACTTTGGTCAACAAAGAAGACCAAGCTTGTTCTACTCCAAATACGCCACATTTTACTTCTGACATACGGCGTATCACAATCCAGACCTCACCAGATACAATCCAAGATACTGAAGGACATGCGCCGCATACAAGATCAAGTTATGCCGCATCTGAAGACGGTGTACGAATATTCCTAAGTATATTAATCTTGGACCCCATGCGAAGTTAAGTCAATGCGCCGCATCTACTTACTCGATGCGCCGCATCGTGCCCTCAAACAGAAACTATAAATACCCCAAGACAGATACGAATTTTGTGTGCAACAAAACCCTAAGGAGACGAATTCAGTTAAAGAAGCATCACAAGACACACTCCAAACGAAGATATTAGAGCTGTAAGAAGGTCCTGCATGTATTTAATTCTTTAAGTAGTTTTGTTTATTGTATTAGTAAGCTTTAATTTATCAGGATTGATGGGTATACTGGGCTACCATACCTGATCCTTTTAAAATTGCTTTCCCATCGATTACAGTTTATATGATGATGTTTTAGTGAATTGTATTTGTGCATTGATAACCTCTGTGTTTAGTTCAGCTTTCTGGGATACCATACATGTTCCTCGCCTACTTATCTAGTGTCTAGAAGGTAGGATAAACATAAGTAATCATTAAAAGTTTACTCGCCGATATTTAGGATCCAACGAGACAGATTAGATTACGATACTCATCATATAAAACTAGCAATAAAACAAGTGACAAACTACTTAACTATCAGGACATGCCTTCTTCTTATTCTATTATCTATTTGTGTACGTGTTGCTATTCGCTGATTCGTTCTCATTAGTTTAATTACTGTTTAATAAGACCAAATTGTGCCAGTCTCTCAGGCTGAACCCCCTTTTGATAGATTAGACTTTAAAACTAACTTAGGATATTAAAATTCTGATTAGGTTAACTAGATAATACTTTCCACTCTTAGTGATCAACACTCTACTTACCATTATATTCATACTGACCGGGTACACTGATCGTTAGGTGTGTGTTATTGATAAGTCGGTTAAATATAAATTTAAAACTTGAGTAGGCATTAATACTGCTAAACCGAAACTACACACGACATAGAACCGCCATCAAGTTTTTGGCGTTTTTGCCGGGGAATGAACTATTATTATCTGTTTATTTGATTAGTATTTTAATTATTTTTTTTATCTTTTAAGGTTTTTAGATTCTAACCACTAACATTGTTGTATATTAGTTAAATTGCATTCATTGTATAATTTGCATATTTATTATTTTTGTCACACCTCGCCAAGGCGGAAATGCGAGGGTGTAACTTTATGGATATCATCACAACACCTGGTGTCTATATAGAGAACAACTACATGCACAAAAATAGAGCAAAGTACAAACACGAAGTGTTGTAACAATACCCCAAAATAAAATAACCAAAACAGAATCCAAAACAAAATGATAAGCCACTTCCAATGCAACTAGGGTCTCGTCTAATCATATCCTTCTATCTTATCCTTAGAAAGCTCACCTGAAAATGATGCTTAAAACGTCAACATAATGTTGGTGTGATTCATAGGTTTAAGACTCACATACACTCACAAGGCAACCAGTTTACTGTGATCATAAAATATAGCTGGACAAATAAATTTACAGTTATCATATAGCTACATGTATTTTCAAGTCAATAATCACACACAAAGGCAACAACACTCATAAGGCAACATCAGGATGGCTCGTGTCCTCCGATCCCACAATGATTACAACAGGACGGCTCGTGTCCCCCCACAATAAACCACAATTAGGTCGCATGCGCGAGCAACAAGATAAGCATCCTCCTAATTGGAACACATAAACTAGTAACGAGTAGGAGTATTACTCTCCAATTGGATACTCCCCCCAATTGGACCACACAACATTATCATCCCATTATCCAATCCACATAATCTGGTACGAGTAGGAGTATTACTCTCCAATTGGATACCCCCCCCTCAATTGGACCACACAAGCAAATAATCACACATAGCATGCATACGATAACCTTATAAGTCCAAGCTCTTTTGACACACACATAATCACTGTAACTCAAACAATTTAAAACAAGCATCATTCCCATCCCAAGTTTAAAACAAGTTAAAAATATGGGACTATGAACTCACCTCAAACCTTGCAGCTTCCACAACACAAATCACAATCTATAACACACAAAATAAATCCACATTACACAAGGTCAAGCTAAAAGCTACAACCCATGTAATACACATATGATGGATGTCTAACACTCATATGACCCACCATGGATCTCCTAGACACCATACTAACCACTACCATAACCTAACACTCACTAAATCCCTTGCACTCTTAAAATTAGAAAACGCAAAATTTTTGGGTACATTCGCCCACATAAAATCATGACAAATAAAGCTCAACAACTCACACCAAAAATTTATCATGGTCTCTCATAAGCATAGAAGCTAATCCCAGAAGGCCATGGACCAATAACACACACAAATACTCACAAGAAAATCAGACTTGTCAACTATCCAAATTCGGATCTGAACGCACACCAAAAAGTTTTAATTGACATAAAATACTTCTACAAGTTTTTATCGCGAATCATTTTCGTGGTAGTCTATTATAACCTAATACTTAACTATTCCAGAAGGGCTAGTTAAAATACCACTTTTACAACCACAACTCACTATCAAACTTTTACCCAAATTCTGTCCCGGTTTGACAGCTTTGACACCTTAACAAAGAAAAATCAAAAGACCAACTTCCTGACCTTGAAATCAATCGTGGCTAAACTTTTTGGAAAGATATTTCATTAAACTTCAATTTAGACCTAAAATTCGTGACTTAACTCTTCACCATCAGTTATTTACACTCACATCTTTACAGCCATAGTTTTCTGTCCAAACCCTAACACATAAACTAACGTGTTTTACACTCAATTCTCTTCACCAATCATCATAATATAATCCTTAATTGATCCCAACATGTTTTATTTAATTAATTTACAGAAACTTACAAACCCTAGGTCCATCATACTTAATATTACATGAATTTGAATAATTAATCAAACAATTGAACATGTATTTTAAGAATTTTACCTTGATTCTTGATTATTGCTTCCAAATTATAAACCCTAATTTTTTTCTTCTTCCTTGGCCTCCCTTGAACGACCAAAATCATAAAAAAAAACGTTTGAGGGTTGTTTGGTTTGTATTTATATTAATTATGGATAATCCTTCGGCCTAAGAGTCATATTTGGACTCAAATTGGGTTTCCCTTTTCCCCCTTATCCCTTTTAGCCGAATTTTATACACCTATATATATATATATATATATATATATATATATATATATATATATATATATATATATATATATATATATATATATATATATATATATATATATATATATATATATATATATATATATATATATATATATATATATATATATATATATATATATATATATATATATATATATATATATATATATATATATATATATATATATATATATGTATGTATGTATGTATATGTATATATATTTTATATTTTTTAATAAATTAATTTATTACACTCAAAACCTTATACTTTTTATATTTTATGTATTCCCATATCGAAACCTAACGTTTTACGCGATAAATCTTAATTTTACGACAAACCAGAAAAATATCATTTTCAAAAATAAAGTTTCCAAAAATAGAATTTCACACTCTTTTTGAAATATAACTCATAAAAACAAACTCCTCGTAACTTAATAACGCTCAATTACTTGAACGAAAACTCATTACGCAAAATCACAAAAACACCAAAACTACACAAGTCATTTATACACCACAAAGGTGATCAAATGAACTTTCCCAAATTTTAAACTTTCCAAATCACAATAAAACCATTTACGCAAAGGGATTTAGTGCTAAAACTCATCTATATCACTTCAAATACCTAAGACACACCAAACAAACGTCAACCGAGTCAAAACTATCAGTCAAACTGACCTGCCAAAACTACGGTTACTACATCATCCCCCACTTAGGGAAATCGCGTTCCGAGATTTCAACTACTATAGTCACCACTCACAACAGCAAAAGAAAATTTATGGATATTTAAGCGGAATAATACCACACCATAAAATCACAAAGAAAGAATCACAAAAAAAAATGTGAACCGACTAAATACCCGAATTCACACAATAGAAAACATTCCGTCACTTCAACGATACACGCAAATAGATACACTCCCCGATCAATAACACCAATGATCAAAACGAAGGTAGGTACGATATCCTCGAACCAATTGGTAACCACAGGAAACACCACCTATAATGGATACACACAAAACAAACATTAATTACATCTGATCCTCACGTTCCCAAGTAAACTCAGGACCACGCTTAGAATCCCACCATACCTTTACCAACGCTATCTCACCACACTTCAAACTCTTAACATCTCGATTCCATAATCTCAACAGGTTTCTCGACAAAACAAAGAGTCTTGTCAATCTTAATCTTATCTAATGGCACATGCAGACTAGTATCCGCCAGACACTTTTCAAATTAAATACATGAAACGTATCATGCAATATACTTAACTCCTCAAGCAAATTCAACCGATATGTCTCAAATCCAATCCTTTCCGTAATTCTCAAATGGTCCTACGTATCTTGGTGCTAGCTTTCCTTTCTTATCAAAACGCACAACACCCTTCCAAGGAGATACTTTTAACCTCACAATATCACCAACACCAAACTCTAAGGCTTACAGCAATAATCCGCATAACTCTTTTGGCGATCTCTTGCTGCCTTAAGTCTTTCCTTAGTCAGAAAACCTTATTCGTAGTCTCTCGTTCTAGTTGAGGGCCAATTAGTTGACTTGTTCCAACCTTTGCCTACAGAACATGTGACCTACATTACCTTCCATACAACTTTTCACACGACACATACTCAATACTAGAATGATAATTGTTGATATTGGAGAACTCAGCTAAGGATAAATGTATACCCCGGCTTCCTCCAAAATCAAACACACCCATGCTCTCAGCTCACGATCGAACGCCTGATTTGTATGCTCACTTAGTTCACTCATTAGAGAATGATAAGTCGTACTCATCTACATTTGCCACTATAACACGTTTTCTCAAGACTCTATAACACGTTTGCCACTATCGCGAAGTAAGTATTTCATCATGTTTTCTTGATGATCAAAGCGACACCCCATGGCTCTTTACCAACTCACCGAGTGAAAAGTCTCGCCAACTCCTCCTTACATCTCTTGCTAAGGTAATAATACGTCTTATCCATACTCGGATATATCAAATGCCTTGCATGATTGATGTCCTTACACTTCCTCTCAATGAAACCAATAGATGGTCCGCAAAGTACATTCCTCCATCTTCGTTCCTTTCCATACATTGGTCTAAACCAAGTAATCATTCTTCTTACATGTTCTCATCCTTGAACCTCTCTCTCTAGGCTGTCAGTATCATCCTCTTAACTCCGAACTGAATTATCAGAATCATTGCTCACAAACATCTAAGTTTCACTCATTCACTCCCGCTCAGCGCTCTTACCACGATGTCCGCCCTTCCTTGACAGTGGTGAATCATACAATCGTAGTCACTGAGAAATTCTACACCCAACTTCTCTTCCACATATATTACCGTCTCGTCAAATATATGCCAAAGATTCTTATGATCTGTGTAGATAACACTTTCTGCTCCATACCAATATCATCTCCAAGTTCTACTCCCCAACTCTAAGTCACGTATCACATAGTTCCTCATATGTTTCTTCTACCTCCGCGATGCCTGAAGAACGTACATCTTGAAGCTGAACTTCCCACTTGGACACTTGGCAACATCCTCTTCTTCTTCAATGAACAAATTGATAATCAAAACGACAATCTATCATAAGTAAACGACGCGAACCATGAAACTGGTCGAACTAAAACGTTTATCAACAAACTCAAAAGGCTACGAATCACCGACTAACGAAGTAACGAACATCAGAAACAAAGCTAGAAAAACACAATGAGAAATTTTCCCCCAATAAAAGTAGACACAGATAAAATGTTCATGAAAACCCATACAAAGAAAATATAAAATACACGTACCCATAAAACATCAACAAGTGTACCTCAATGAAAAAAAAACCACTCGATGAACCAAATACATAACAAGTTTGGCAAATGAGAACCATAGACAGTTCTTATTCCCGTACTCGACCTTCCCAAAAACAAATGAACACCGTTTTTCACAAGACATATCTTAAACTTATACATTTTTTTATAAAATATATATAAACCATTTTATGTAAGACATCAACATAACCATTTTTTTCACACCTCCTTTTCACTATAAAAATAATAGTTTTCAACAAATGACCTTGAAATACCCAAAACAAATTTTAAAATACCATAAGGACTTTAACAGAACCCCTTTTATTGGATGCGAAAAACACAAAAGAACCACATAATCAAAATAATCATCAAACGAATCTCATACCAGTGAACACTCACGCAAATACATTGCAAACCAAATGGTGAACTTATAGACTCATTCGTACAACGATCAAACCAAAATCATAGAAAAACACTGATACTAACAGGTCGCAAAACATGTCACGAAATCCAATTGGTGTGTGTAAATGAGGGATCAAATATCCGTACCAGCTCGTCACGAACCAACAATATTCGAAGAACAATATAAAATTCATTCGTGGAATGAATGCAAGGAATAACCAAAGAAACGAACCAGTATCCAAAAAAAACGAATTCGATTACCCAACACCTATCACGACGGCAAAGAGAAAGAATATGGCATCTGTACCATCATGGTACGAATAGGAATGCCAACCAAAGAATTAGGTATACAAACGGAGCGTCTAGCAAACGAATCAACTTAAATGCCACAACATAAGTACCCACTGATAATTGAGGTATCAACATATGATAGGTAGGATGGAATCTTACCACCTACATACCCTAACATATAACGACTGCCCAAACGGTTAAGAGAATACTTCTCTAACCATACAGCCATCAACAATCATGATATCACATACCATCTACCACAACATATAACAACTAACATCAATCAATGCAATAATGGTCACAAGTCCACGTGTGTGATACCCTTATAATTATGTTCGCGACCATAGTTATAAGACCTATTTCACACGCATACTTACTTCCAAAACCACACATCTCAATGATAACGCACATATACCACATAGCACCTAATACACCATGCAATCTATGCCATCATACTTGCAAGTCCACTTGTGTTGTGAAGCATGTATAATTATGTTGGCCACCATAATTATCTATGCCCCCTTTCACAAGTATACTCCCTCCTATGACAACACATCATGCAAACAAAAACAAAATACGTCGCAAACAATCATCTCACATGGAACAATTCCAATGATCACGTAAACTCTATAATCAAAATCACTTGGATAAGGTCGATCCAATATCCAAGAGTGATTACGCTCCAACATGGCTCCAGACGGCAAAAGACAATATACAAATTCCAAAACATAACCAAAAAAAAAAGACGTCGCATAATGGCTCAACTCCACTCTCGCACTTATCTCCCCACTCAGATCAATTCAACTTACTACTTGTTGTGGACTATAGATCCGAATCCACACCATTCCATCTTAACTCCCTTTCATCTTTACTCAACCACCCATTCCTGTTTCCTACATGTTGAGGTAATCGACAACATGCAAAACCATCTCTATTTCTTTCTTCCAATTCCGTATGATTCACAAGTGCATACAAATCACGAGGTTTAGACTAAACCACATCTCCTCCCTATGTGAAGTGAGGACACTACCAAGGGTATTTGGTAATGGCTCCATCTCCAGAAGTCACCGTGGTTCCAAACCTCTCCACTTCTTCTCCACCAACGTTTCCCATAAACGTCCTCTCCTTGTCCGAACATAAATACATGCTATCGGGAACTCGGATTCTGCAGTTAATCCGTTACATCCGACCACTTCTCTCGCATCCAATAGCGACAACGGTAGTCCAACGAAGCATCTTACGCGCGAAAGATGATATAATAAAGTCGATATATACAATACTACATATAAGGGATAGAATAGACGCCCGAACTCAATAAAATATCTCATAAATATAGGAAAATAGACATATAAAATACTATACTTACACATAGGCCCTAAATCTAACTATATGAGGGACTCCTAGGTTATAGTCTAGGTTCAACCACCTAATTCTCTATAACCAAGGCTCTGATACCAATCTGTCACACCTCGCCAAGGCGGAAATGCGAGGGTGTAACTTCATGGATATCATCACAACACCTGGTGTCTATATAGAGAACAACTACATGCACAAAAATAGAGCAAAGTACAAACACGAAGTGTTGTAACAATACCCCAAAATAAAATAACCAAAACAGAATCCAAAACAAAATGATAAGCCACTTCCAATGCAACTAGGGTCTCGTCTAATCACATCCTTCTATCTTATCCTTAGAAAGCTCACCTGAAAATGATGCTTAAAACGTCAACATAATGTTGGTGAGATTCATAGGTTTAAGACTCACATACACTCACAAGGCAACCAGTTTACTGTGATCATAAAATATAGCTGGACAAATAAATTTACAGTTACCATATAGCTACATGTATTTGCAAGTCAATAATCGCACACAAAGGCAACAACACTCATAAGGCAACATCAGGACGTCTCGTGTCTTCCGATCCCACAATGATTACAATAGGACGGCTCGTGTCCTCCGACCCCACAATAAACCACAATTAGGTCACATGCGCGAGCAACAGGATAAGCATCCTCCTAATTGGAACACATAAACTAATAACGAGTAGGAGTATTACTCTCCAATTGGATACTCCCCCCAATTGGACCACACAACATTATCATCCCATTATCCAATCCACATAATCTGGTACGAGTAGGAGTATTACTCTCCAATTGGATACTCCCCCCCAATTGGACCACACAAGCAAATAATCACACATAGCATGCATACGATAACCTTATAAGTCCAAGCTCTTTTGACACACACATAATCACTGTAACTCAAACAATTTAAAACAAGCATCATTCCCATCCCAAGTTTAAAACAAGTTAAAAATATGGGACTATGAACTCACCTCAAACCTTGCAGCTTCCACAACACAAATCACAATCTATAACACACAAAATAAATCCAAATTACACAAGGTCAAGCTGAAAGCTACAACCCATGTAATACACATATGATGGATTTCTAACACTCATATGACCCATCATGGATCTCCTAGACACCATACTAACCATTACCATAACCTAACACTTACTAAATCCCTTGCACTCTTAAAATCAGAAAACACAGAATTTTTGGGTACATTCGCCCACATAAAATCATGACAAATAAAGCTCAACAACTCACACCAAAAATTTACCATGGTCTCTCATAAGCATAGAAGCTAATCCCAGAAGGCCATGGACCAATAACACACACAAATACTCACAAGAAAATCAGACTTGTCAACTATCCAAATTCGGATCTGAACGCACACCAAAACGTTTTAATTAACATAAAATACTTCTACAAGTTTTTATCGCGAATCCTTTTCATGGTAGTCTATTATAACCTAATACTTAACTATTCCAGAAAGGCTAGTTAAAATACCACTTTTACAACCACAACTCACTATCAAACGTTTACCCAAATTCTGTCCCGGTTTGACAGCTTTGACACCTTAACAAAGAAAAATCAAAAGACCAACTTCCCGACTTTGAAATGAATCGTGGCTGGACTTTTTGGAAACATATTTCATTAAACTTCAATTTAGACCTAAAATTCGTGACTTAACTCTTCACCATCAGTTATTTACACTCACATCTTTACAGCCATAGTTTTCTGTCCAAACCATAACACATAAACTAACGTGTTTTACACTCAATTCTCCTCACCAATCATCATAATATAATCCTTAATTGATCCCAACATGTTTTAATTAATTAATTTATAGAAACTTACAAACCCTAGATCCATCATACTTAATATTACATGAATTTGAATAATCAATCAAACAATTAAACATGTATTTTAAGAATTTTACCTTGATTCTTGATTATTGCTTCTAAATTATAAACCCTAATTTTTTTCTTCTTCCTTGGCCTCCCTTAAACGACCAAAATCATAAAAAAAATGTTTGAGGGTTGTTTGGTTTGTATTTATATTAATTATGGATAATCCTTGGGCCTAAGAGTCATATTTGGACTCAAATTAGGTTTTCTTTTTCCCCTTATCCCTCACCTATACATATATATATATATATATATATATATATATATATATATATATATATATATATATATATATATATATATATATATATATATATATATATATATATATATATATATATATATATATATAGGGTGAGGATCAGGTACATTTTTGTCTTTTAGTGCGGATGGTACGGACGAATCTCAGCCCTCTATCTAGTCAACCATCTGAAAAAGGCGGAGTGGCAATATCGTAAATATCCCGTCTTTTTTAAGATCGTTACTATCGTATTAGCTTTTTTTCTGAAAAAAATTAAAAAAAATCTGAAAAAATAAAAAAAATAAAGAGGACAACAAATAATTAAGAATCGCTGAAAAAAATTTCAAAAAAAAAATCGTTTTCATCGTTAAAGGTATTGTGATATCAGAATCTGATTTTGACTTTTTTACAAAAGTCAAGATCTGATCAAGATCAGATCTTGACTTTTGTAAAAAAGTCAAAATCAGATTCTGAAAACTTTTTTTTAATAAAAAATTTAATATCACAATAACTTTTTTAATATCGTAAAATCTTTTTCTTAATAAAAATTGTTAATATCGCCGTAACTATGACTTGTTTACAAAAGTTAAGATCAGATATTGACTTTTGTAAAAAAGTCAAAATCAGATTCTGAAAACTTTTTTTTAATAAAAAATTTAATATCACAATAACGTTTTTAATATTGTAAAAACTGTTTCTTAATAAAAATTGTTAATATCGCCGTAACTATCATGATTTCTTAATATCAAAGTTAATTTTTTTTTAATATCACTTTAACTTTTTCTTAATATCGTAATATTACGGTTCATTTTTACATGTAAAAAAGCTTAATATCACGGTACCACTCATAATATCGTTAATACCACATTAGCGCTCATAATCAAAAAAGAAAAAAGTGCTCAGAAAAATCTGAAAAAATAAAAAAATAAAAGAACACAACTAGAGTAAGGATCGCTGAGAAGGAAAAAAAAATCAAAAAAATCGTTTTCATGATAAATTGGTACCGTGATATTAGCGTCAGATCTTACAAAAAGTTAAGATCAGATCTGGAATGGGCGGTCCAGATCTATCCGCATATCGAAACCTTACGTTTTACGCGATAAATCTTAATTTTACGACAAATCGAAAAAATATCATTTTCAAAAATAAAGTTTTCAAAAATAGAATTTCACACTCTTTTTTAAATATAACTCATAAAAACAAACTCCTCGTAACTTACTAACGCTCAATTACTTGAACGAAAACTCATTACGCAAAATCACAAAAACACCAAAACTACACAAGTCATTTCTACACCACAAAGGTGATCAAAATGAACTTTAACAAATTTCAAACTTTCCAAATCACAATAAAACCATTTACGCAAAGGGATTTAGTGCTAAAACTCATCTATATCACTTCAAACACCTAAGACACACCAAACAAACGTCAACCGAGTTAAGACTGTTAGTCAAACTGACCTGCAAAAACCACGGTTGTTACAGTTTTTGTGTGTTTTTATTTTTCTATAATTTTTGTTTTTATTTATTTTTCTGCATAAACTGTTGTCGTTGTATTGTGCTGATACAAATGATATGGCGCATCTGTTTCTCAGATACGGCCTATTGAGTTTTAATTTTTTATAAATACATCTCGTTTAATAATTCGAGTACGACGCATCTATCCCCAAGATACGGCGTATTCTGTTTTTAATAAGAAAATTTTTCGAAACCCTAAACGCCATACGACGCATCTGTTTCTACAGATACGGCGTATTATATATTTAATTAAAAACCATTTTCGAATTAATTAAACAGAAGCGACGCATCGATTTTTATCGATACGGCGCATTCACTGAATCAAAAATCTTGTATTTTAAAACGTAACGAAAATATAGCGCATTTAAATTTTTATAAATATAAAGATTTTTGATATTTAACCAGGTACGGCGCATTCTAACTCAAAAGCGGCGTATTGATTTTCTGAATAAAAGTCTTATTTAATTTTAACGTAACTAGATACGGCGTATCCTTTTTCCAGGATACTGCACATCGTCTGTATATATCAGCAACTTTTATTTTTCGTATTCCATTTTCGTTGTTATTTATTTGATGTTTTACTTCAAAAAACCTTTTCTACTGATGCTTTTGTGATGATTTCAGGACGTGCATGACCAGAAGTTCAAATAAGTAATTGACCGAACATTTTGAAGATCCTGAACGAGCTTTTCATTCACTTAAAAGGCTTTTCAGCACAAAAAGTTTTGATTTTTCAAGTTCTTTCGAGCTTGATTATTTTTCTGAACAGGAGGAGGCTAGTGAAGAAGAAGAAACTGAAACAATGACGGAAAACACTACCATGGAGAAATACATGAACAAAACCCGTTCTGACTACAATTCTGAGATTGTTAGACCAAAGCCAAATTGGAACAACTGGTTTGTTGTGAGAGGTCAATTTCTCAAATTACTACAAGATAACACCTTTTATGGATAAGAGAATGAAGACGCTAATGAACATATGGAAAGAGTCCTTGAAATTGCTAACCTCTACAGGACAAAGAATATGACCTATAACCAATTTATGCTTCGAGTCTTTCCATATACACTAGCATGGGAGGCAATGTGTTGGGTGAACAAAGAACCCATCAAATCTATTACCAGTTGGGTTGAGCTTAAAACTAAGGTTTTGAAAAAATTTAGCCCTGAATTCGCCTGTTGGTTAAGATCTAAGTTTCGTTACCCTGGAAAAATGAGTTCATCTCTAAAGAATGAACTCCGGACTTACTGGAGACCAGGGAATGATGAAGAAGAGATGGAAGATGAGGAGGGTGAATTGTTTAGAATTGAGACAAACTTGTTTGATTATGAAACCCCTCTGTGCAAGGAATTTAACGAGTTTAACTACTTGTTGAAAATTGATGCTGATGTGTTTACTGGAGACTTGCCAGAGTTCAAAACTTATGAAGCATTCATGAACACTTGGTTGTATGAATGGAACAATCAAGTTCCATGGGTCTCTAATAAACCCGTATATTGTGATAAATCGGTACATAGTTGTGATCCTATTCGTTTCAAGGATGGAACTTGTGAATGGCCAAGTTGTGACTGGAAGAACGAAGGAATCTGTACTGGGGGAAGCATAATTGGAATGAAACGAGTTGGTAACGATGTTTACTTCGAAGAATACGATTAGTACGATCAAGTTGAAGAATGCCTACGTAGGGCAGAAGCTTTACAAGAAAAAGGTAGAATCGAGTACTTAAAGGAAGTAAAGGGGGCATCGAAAACTACTTTCTGGGAATGGATGCATAGAAAATTTGATGATTATACAAAGCTGGATCGACGATTACAATGGGAGCTAAAAAGAAAATGGGAAGAGATCCAAGATTATCATCAATCCATCAAGTATGAAAATTATTATTATCCCCATGAGGAAATTCAAGGAAATCTCGATGAGTCTAAGAACAAATTAATCAATGAACTTGATGACTATTTGATTACGGATGATTATTCTAAATTTGTTGATAAAGCCGAGGAACAGTTCATTAAGAGAAAGTGTCAACTACCTGGATCGCTTATCATAACCTGCCTACAATGGTCTTAGAAAATTTCGAAGCCAATAAATACTCTTTGGGACCATGTGAAGAATATGTTGCTATTAAGACCAAAGAATACATTAAATTAACTTGATCCGAAGAAAATGTTGTGGAACTATATGGAAACATCTTTCGCATGAAGGATGAAGGATGGTTGGTTAATCGAACAAAATAGGAGCTGAACATGAGTCTAACTTGAAGACTCTGGAATAAAGACAAGTGTTGACCGGGAGACAACCTGGATTTTTATCTTATTTTTTCTGTTTTCTGTCGAGTCTGTCAGACCTGCAGAGGATACGGCGTATCAACTGCACTGATCATATCCGTTTTATTTTTCTGCATTTTAATTTTAGACCTTAAAACTTTCTATCAGTTTATTTAATACGGCGCATCCCTGGTTAAGGATGTGACACATGTATTTTCTTGTTCGTATTTATTCCAGGCTCGATACGGCGCATCCTCTTCCATAGGATGCGGCGTATCGACTGACCTGATGATTTACAGTTTTATTTTTAATTTTTACTAAGTACTAATGAATTACACAAGTTGTAACCTTCTTAACTCAGGTGTGTTAAAGTTTTGGTGGTATAATAGATTCCTGTTCTTTCTGTGGACACATAATTCATGGAGCTTGAACGCCTCTCATCCACAAGAAAGTAGATTTTGCTCATCAACACATAATGGAGGATCAAACAGAGCAAATCTCAGGGAGTTTTTCCGTTCTAATTCTTTTATTTTCCAGTTTTTAACTTTTAATACAAACAACGAGGACGTTGTTTAACTTAAGTGGGGGGATGGAGAATTAGAACGCTTACTTGTCCCAAACTTTCCAAATTATGCTTAACATATCAAAAATTTAAAAATTTTAGCATGTTTTTGTTTAGGTCTATATTATGTAGCCGCACACATAACCTTATTTTTCCAAAACTTTAAAACTTTAGTGTGCTGGTGACTTGTAAACTTTAAAACTTGGCTGGTATACTATTCAAGACCACCATAAAGAGTATTATTTATATAATTGGAGTGACTTGTCTAACTTGGTAAATTTCTAGGATTACACCCAAAAAGCCTATACATGTTATGTGATATTAAATAACTACACTGGTTAGTTAACCCCCGTATAAACCCTTTTGTTACTCTCATTTTTAGAGTAAGATACCCCTAGAAAAACCCTCAGAGCCATTCCTTTCGTTTCTTACACCTTTGTTAAAACGTTTCATTACACCTTACACCTTAGCCTACCCTCTAGATTAAAGTCCGTCGTTAGTTGCTTTAGGCAAGGTGTGTTTCCTTGCATTACCTGTGTTCGTGTGCATAATTCATTATCTTTGGTTAGGTCGGGAAATTGCACAATGCAATTAGAGTGAAAGTACATATTTTATAATTTTTAGTTTATTTTTGTGTGTTTACTACTTTCACTATTTACAGTTATTTCTGAAAGTTATGAAAAGTAAGAAAAAATTATCCGGAAAAATTATTGTAGTGATGTAGTAAAAAAGAAAAGAAGAAAAAGAAAAAGGAAAAAATTGGAAGTTTGTTTAACCAACTTATGTAAAGTTTTGTATTAAGTGGAAGATATCTCCACATGTTTGTTGCAATATATTTATTGATTGAATGGGATTTGGCCGTTATGGGAATGCCAACTAAGGTCTATTCTTTGTTTAAGATATTATTGAGTTTAATTCGTGTCTACCTAAAGCGTGAGTTACATGAGTTAAAAGCATGAGTTATTCAATGATATGAGTCTTATTCATGGGATGGTAGCGAAAGTGATAAACCACACATTTAGGACTTAATATATTTGTTTTGTTTATTTTTATCTTACACCAACTTATATCCTAAATGTTATACATAACCAACCGTATTGTTATATTCGTTGTTAGCTTTCGAGCATCCGGATATGATGATGGCCAAGTAAGAATATTAAATGTATGAATAAGGTAGTGACTATCCGAGTATTAGATTAATAAACGCACCAGCGATCTAGTGTGTGACTTGGTGACCATCCGTTATGCAAATAACGTGCCAGCGATCCAAGAAGTGAACTAGTGACCATCCGTTAGTTGAAGCATCGAGGACTCGCGCCAGCGATCTACTAAGTTTATGCATGAGATATTTGAGCGAAGCTAGGTTTAACCCTTAAGCCTCAAAAACCCTTTTAACGCTTTAGACTTTTTACTGCTTGGCTTTAGTGGGGAGATGCGTATGCTTGCCAAGCTTATGATAGAATATTCGTCACGACTAAGCAACTAGACGATTTAGAATTGTTTTGATATTGAAAAATTATTTTGTTTCTACTTCGTTAAGTGTTTGGTTGTGTGATTATGATAAAACGAATACGTGCTTAATCATATAAATAAATCCTAATACCTTTTAGGATACATTTTCATAAGTATTAGTCTAGAGTTTACTTGGGGACAAGTAAAGTTCAAGTGGGGGGATATTTGATGACATCAAATAAATAAATATTATTATCATCATTTATCATATTTATTTTACTTGTTTTATTATATATTATATGAAAATTGGTGCTTTAATGTTTACTTTAGTAATTCTCAGGATAAAACAAGCAATTGGCGAAATTTGGCGATTTTGGATGAATTATGGAGCAAAACTAGCAAGATGTCAAAAGTCTATTGAAATCCAGAAGATGCGTCGTATCTCTATCAACAGATACGCCGCAATATCATACTTAGATGAATTCGAAGATCATTGCCTGACTTTGAAGAATGCGCCGCATGTAATTCTATCATGTGCCGCATATGAAACTTTGGTCAACGAAGAAGATCAAGCTTGTTCTACTCTAGATACGCCGCATTATACTTCTGACATACGGCGTATCACTATCCAGACCTCACCAGATATAATCCAAGATACTGAAGGACATGTGCCGCATACAAGATCAAGTTACGCCGCATCTGAAGAGAGTGTACGAATATTCCAGAATATATTAATCTTAGATCCCATGCGAAGTTAAGTCAATGCGCCGCATCTACTTACTCGATGCACCGCATCGTGCCCTCAGACAGAAACTATAAATACCCCAATACAGATATGAATTTTGTGTGCAACAAAACCCTAAGGAGACGAATTCAGTCAAAGAAGCATCACAAGACACATTCCAAACGAAGATATTAGAGCTGTAAGAAGGTCCTGCATGTATATAATTCATTAAGTAGTTTTGTTTATTGTATTAGTAAGCTTTAATTCATCAAGATTGATGGGCATACTAGGCTACCATACCTGATCCCCTTAAAATTTCTTTCCCATCAATTAAAGTTTATATGATAATGTTTTTGGTGAATTGTATTTGTGCATTGATAACCTCTGTATTTAGTTGAGCTTTTTAGGCTACCATACGTGTTCCTCGCCTACTTATCTAGCGTCTAGAAGGTAGGATAAACATAAGTAATCATTAAGAGTTTACTCACCGATATTTTGGATCCAACGAGACAGATTAGATTATGATACTCATCATATAAAACTAGCAATAAAACAAGTGACAAACTACTTAACTATTAGGACGGGCCTTTTTATTCTTCTATTATCTATTTGTATATGTGTTGTTATTCGCTGATTCGTGCTCATTAGTTTAATTACTGTTTAATAAGACCAAATTGTGCCAGTCTCTCAGGCTGAAACCCTTTTCGTTCGATTAAACTGTAAAACTAACTTAAGATATTAAAATTCTGTTAGGTTAACTAGATAATACGTTCCACTCTTAGTGATCGACACTCTACTTACCATTATATTCATACTGACCGGGTACACTGCTCGTTAGGTGTGTGTGTGTTATTGATAAGTCGGCTAAATATAAATTTAAAACTTGAGTAGGCATTAATACTGCTAAAACGCAACTACACACGACATAAAATCGCCATCAAGTTTTTGGCGCTGTTGCCGGGGAGTGAACTATTATTATCTGTTTATCTGATTAGTATTTTAATTAGTTTTTTTTAATCTTTTTAGGTTTTTAGATTCTAACTACTAACATTGTTGTATATTAGTTAAATTGCATTCATTGTATAATTTGCATATTTATTGTTTTTGTGTGTTTTTATTTTTCTGTAATTTTTGTTTTTATTTATTTTTATGCATAAATTGCTGTCATTGTATTATGCTGATACAAATGATACGATGCATCTGTTTCTCAGATACAGCGTATTGCGTTTTAATTTTTTTATAAATACAACGCGTTTAGTTATTCGTTTTATCATAATTGCACAACCAAACACTTAACGAACTAGAAATAAAATATATCTCGCAATCTCTCAACTAATCTAATTCGCTCAATTGCTCGGTTGTAACGAATATTCTATCATAAACTTGGCAACTATACACATCTCCTCCACTAAAGCTAAGGAATGACAAGTCTAAAGCGGTAAAAGGGGTTTTGAGGCTTAAGGGGTTAAACCTAACTTTGTTCAAATGTTTCTTGCATAAATTTATTAGATCGCTGGCGCGAGTCCTCGACGCTTCATCTAAAGGATGGTCACTATTGTGCTTCTTGGATCACTGGCACGTTATTTGCATAACGGATGGTGATGAGACGAAAAGTGTACCGCTTTTAGGGGGTCATTTAAGCCCAAAGTCAAGATTATTTGATCAAATATTGCCCTAAATCGTTCCTTTTGTCATTTTAGATAATTTTGAGAAGAAATCTGGAAAAGGAAGCATTTTGGACATTTTTGGAGCGAAAAAGTAAAGAAAACGACAAAGTCTCCAAACCATGCTAAAAACAGTACCTGACGGCGTCAGGATTTGCATGTGACGCCGTCACTCATTGACAAAGAGGTGGATAATCAAGTTACACGTGACACGCCAGAATGTTTTTGGAAGATTTACACGTGACGGCGTCACCAAGGCCGTCACATACAAAATACAAGTGACGGCCAAGAGATAGTTTACACATGACGGCGTCAGATTTGGATCTAGGCAATACGAGAGTTTTTATGGCAGCGAGTTGACGGCGTCAGAATTTACACTTGACGCCGTCAGACTCAAAACTCTATATATAGTTTTTGATTTTTCATTCAATTGTGAACTTTGAGAGGAGAACTTTGGAGAAACCCTAGCACGAATTTTACCTTATTTTTACGGGTTCCAAACCCTTGTTTCATCCATGTTTAATTGAAGATAAGTTTTCCAATAATCGTTCAATATGTCTAGGTGTTGTTTGATTCCATCTTATGCTTGTCTTCACTTTAACATGTTAGGCTAGGTTTTCTTTGTGTTTGCTTAGATGTAATGAAACTTAGTTATTGATTATTCGTTGGTTGTTTGTTTATAATTGTTGTGGATGAATGATTTCGATGTTAGGCTTAAGAAAACTAGCAGACTTCCAATTGGCAACATGCTTGAACGATTTAAGAAACATGATCGGATGTGTACTACGATTAATTGGTTATATTTAATGCATAAGTAACTAATAAGGAGGCGATGTTAGGAGCTAGTAGTCGGCTCGACATAGGAAGAGGTAGAAGCTTATAGAGTTAGGGAAGATATTACACTGCCCTACGAATGGTATTAAGGAGTATAACCCGTCATTCATGCAATTGTAACAAACTAATCAACTAGCAAAAGATAGCTAGGGAGTAGTGAAATCTAAGTAAACACATTTTCTTGGTTTTCTCCATATTTACTTTAGTGTCATTTTATTTGAATTTGTAGTTATTTGGGTTAGTTGACTAACAACTAATTCCTCCCATTCCTCTAAACCCGAGATTTTTACTTGCTTTCCATAAAACATAAAAAGACAAAAAGAATCATCCCTCACATCTAGACCTAGTTTAATTGAGTTTTAACCCTAGCGAACACTATTCTTTGAGTTAAACGATCAATCCCCCTGTACTTGCCACTATACTATACTACAACGGTCAGGTACACTGCATGGTAGGGATTGCAAGCTTCTCAAGATCCCTTGAGAGGTAAAACCTTTTGAAAGGTTGCAAAACCACGCATCAAGTTTTTGGCGCCGCTGCCGTGGAATAGTTATTGTCTAGGTTGAAATTTCTTTTTATTAGGTCTATTTGCTAGATTCCTTTCTTGTAAGATTTTTATTTTTATTTTTATAGGTCTTCTTTAGTCTATCTTTTTCTTTGTTTCCTTTGTTCGTAACCATTACCATCCGCCATCATGGAAGGTGGTAATCTCTTCGACCCCGTCAACCCACCACAACCAAACCAACCTCCTAGACCCCTAACTTTAGGAGAGTACTCCCGTCCTAGCCACCAAGGCTATCGAAACACCAGTGAGCTCACTCAAGGAGCCAATGTGTCTCCCTTACGATCCGACACCATCCGGTTGGTGCAAATCGGATGTGCATTCCATGGACTTTGTTCCGAAGATCCTAATCAACATCTCAAGGATTTCCTAAAAATTGTTGATTCCATAGACCTTGATGTTGAAACTCGAGAGACGACCCGATTGCATCTCTTCCAATTCTCTCTACGTGACCAAGCTAGTCAATGGCTTGAGCGTTTACCGCGGGATCCATTACATCCTGGGATGATCTCACAACTTATTTCCTTGCTCAGTTTTTCCCACCGGGGAGAAATACTAAGCTTAGAAATGACATCTTGATGTTCCAACAACGTCAAGGTGAAGCTCTCTATGAAGCATGGACTCGTTTCAAGGACTTACTCCAAAAAGTCCCTCATCACGGCATAGATCTTTGGCTCCAAGTCCAAATTTTCTATGACCATATCGATCTCTCCACAAGGCGAACCATTGACCAAGCGGCCGGTGGCAAGCTATGTGATCTAAGTGTGGAAGAATCATGGGAACTCATAGAAGATCTTGCTCTCTATAACAACGAAAGTTGGAATGATCCCCGTGATTTGAACAAAATGGTCAAGGCAATATCTTTGCCTTCGAATAATTCAAGCACTCCTGACCATAGGATCATGGAACTTGAAGACCAAGTCAAGTTTCTTAAGAAATCCTACGAAGCTCCTAAACCTTCAAGCAAAGTGAACAAGATCACTTCTTCATGCAGATTATGTAATGGTCCTCATGAAAGTCATAATTTCATGGAACTTCCCAAACGAGCTTTTAAGGAATTCGCATCCTCACATGCTGATAAAGCGGAGGATAGGTGGCCCACCACTAATCGAGGGCCTCAAAATTTCGGCGATGCCTATGAAGCACGGAAGGATAAGCCAAATTTCAGAGGGTACCAGACTCGGAGCGTATCCTTCAATGACTCTCACCCACTCACCTGGTCTGAGCATTATCCACCACAGAACACCCCTAAGCAAAGCTATGAAGAAGCACTGCGAAAGTCATTTCTCTCTCAAGAAATACAGCTTTCCACGCTCAAAACTCAATTCATACAACAACAAGCCGATATGAATAACAAGGTTAGTAACCTATTGAACGCTATTAAGGAGCGCATTTCTAGTAAATCGACTCGGGCTTAAGAGGTCAAATCTGTCACCATCATTAATCAGCCACCCTCCCATGTGAAAATAAAGAGCCCTAGTAAACTGTTTAAACATATGTCGCCAAAGGTGAAGGAAACTAGGGACCATGTTAACTCCTCGGGACCAATCCACTTCGTAAACACCATTACCACAATACCTGCTCCTAAACCCGTGTCACAATTCACCATTTCAGGTCATTTCCCAAACTTCGACATTTTACTATTCATAAATCACTATTCATCAAAACACTATTCATCGTTTTACTATTCATCATTTTAGAGGTCAATTTGATATTCTGAGAAACATTTGGAAAATTTACTATTCACTGAACACTATTCATTGCCAGAAAAGTTTTCACTATTGATGCGTGGGAATTGCACCAGGCTTTACCTCTCGAGGGATCTCGAGAAGCTTACAACCCCCACCAGGCAGTGTACCTGATCGTTGTAGTATAGTATAGTGACAAGTACCGGGGGATTGATCGTTCAGCTTAGGAATAGTGTTGCTAGGATTAGAAAGCCTAAATACTAGTTCTAAAGGTGAGGGATGATTATTTTTTGTATTTTTATATTTTTTAGAAAGCAAGTAGATATCTCGGGTTTGAAGGATTTGGGCGGAATTAGTTGCTAATCAACTAACCCAATACTAAAGATGCAAGCAAAATAAAATACTAGAAATAAAAATAAACTAAATTATACTAAAGTTGTGAGCAATAAGTGGAGAAAATGTGTTTACTTAGATTTCACTACCCCCTAGACATCTTTTACACGTTAATTACTTGTTATAATTGCATGGATGACGGATCGTATTCCTTAATACCATTCATGGGGTGGCACACATAACTCCCCAATTCTATGAGCTCTTATCTCCTCCTACACCATGCCCAGCACAACTATAGGGATTGTAAACAGTGGCTCATGCATTAAATACAACCAATAAAGACCTAGTGCGCGTCGGTTCATGTTTCTTAAGACGTTCAAGCATGTTACCAATTGGAGATCTGCCAGTTTTCTTAAGCCTAACATATAAATCATTCATCCAAGACAAGTATAAACAAGTAATCAACACATAATTAATATCTAGGTTTCATTAGATCCAAGCAAACACAAGATAGATCTAGCCTAGCATGATGGAATTAAGACTAGAACAAGATATAGACAACCAACACATAGACGTATTGATTGAATTAAAAGAACACTTATCTCAATTACAATGAAAGGTATCAAGGGTTTGGAACCCTTGAAAAACCTGTAAAAGTTGCACCAAAATCGTACTTAGGGTTTCTCCAAAACTTCTCTCTTTTTAATGTGAAAATTAGAAAACTATATATAGAAAAATGGGTCTGACAGCGTCAAGACCAACATTGTGACGCCGTCACCTCGCCGCCAAAACTATTCTCGGACTGCCTTGATCTACATTTGATGCCGTCAAGACTTAATCATTTCCAGGCCGTCATGACTTTTTACTCTTGACGCCCTACCTTCGTGACGCCGTCAAATCTGTACTGGGTCGTCATGGAATTCTGCTCTTGAAGCCGTCAGGGAATTACTCTTGACGCCGTCACCTACTGTTCCCAGCATGGAAAATTAAGACTTTGGCGTTTTCTTCACTTTTATGCTCCAAAAACGTTCGAATTGCTTCCTTTTCCAGATTTCTCTCCCAAAGTACCTAAAATCACAAAAGGAACGATTTAGGGCAATATTTGATCAAATAAATTCGAATTCGGGCTTAAATGACCCCCTAAAAACGGATCATTTTTCGTCTCATCATATACCCTTACACTTGAGATTTGCTTGTCCTCAAGCAAACGCGCTTTTATTCTACTCAAAATACAAGTTAGGGGTCATTTAACACTAATATAAAAGTAATTACAACAAATAATCGTTCCACTAAAGACCAATAGACAAGCACGGAGGTCATATACTAGCACCTCACAAATAGTGTTTAGATACTCACATCTCTCGGGTGTAATAAAGTATAAATTACAATATGGAAACGGAAGATATCTCTCACTACCTGTCATAGCAAAATAGATTACCATAGGCTTGGGAAAGGATCAAACCTCCACCACATGGCGTAAGCACCTAGGATAAACTATCAAAGAGGTATTTTAAAGGGTTGTAACGTTAGGTGTAGGGATATGAAATACACGGTTTTGTTGGATAAAGGAAGTTTTACTGGTGGCGAGTTAACAATCTTGGTTAATTACATGTACAATATGGCGTTGCTAAGCCAAGACTAGACTCGACTTAAGCTAATAAATGAAAAATAACAAAAACATAAAATAAACATAGAATGAAACGGGATGGTAGTCCGTATGTTTTTTCTCTTTTTCCTTTTTCTATTTTTTTTCTTTTTCTTGATTTTTTCGATTTTTTTTTTTTTTTTTTTTTTTTTTTTTTTTTTTTTTTTTTTTTGCATACACTCTTACCATACCATCCAAAATAATACATCATAGGGAATGAATATTCCCCTTACACTTGAATTTTTACATGCTTTACATTAAACTGATCTAATGACTCGAATTAAGAAAATCAAAACACTTGGAGTACTTTTAAGATTAACGTACATATGGGGGTAATAAATGATGTTCTTCCCCATTACTCCATAAAATAAGTATTTTACCCATGAGTCCCAATCGTCCCAAAACAATATGTACAAGGATATGACTCGACTTAGCAACCATGTAATCAATTAGATAGTTAACTTAGGGTTTAACAAATAACAATAATGCACTAAAAATGAGCGCATACACGGAAGGCTAAGGCGATTTGGTTGTACATTTAAGTGGGGTGTAACAAATTCTTCCTTTAAGTAAAATGCTTAAAGTTAGAAACGGAAAGATAGGCTCGGAGGGGTGTACTAGGGGTTTCGTGTACTAAAAATGAGTACAACGCTAAGGGTGTGGGAAAAATTAGTTGACTTAACTAGCCAAGTAATATGACATAAATGGTCAAGTAATTATGATACGGGTTTAACACAAGGGTGATCCTAATGCCTCTTATCATGTAGTAAATCCTACTACACGAATGTAGTCTCACTAGCGGTCTCTGGATGCATCACTAACGCAAGTTCTAGAATCTAAATGCTACCGGTACACTCATAAGCACTAATAGTAAATGCTTTTCCTATCAAATCTAAAGGCGAACCTCACATATTTGGGTGGAAAATTTTTCTGAATATACGGTTATGTGCTAGTCATACAATCTCCTATCCATGAGACGCTTGCTATGGCTAAAGTTTCACTCCTAAATGTTGTAAAAAATTTTAAATTTGGCGCTAAAATTGCACTAACAAGTATTTCTCATAGTTTTATTACACATCTACTATTAAACAAAACAAACTCAAGCGAAAGTGCATATGTAAGGTATCATCTTTTTACCCTCCCCTTACACTTAAGATGAACATTGTCCCCAATGTTCAAGTAAAGAATGTAAAAGTGAAAAAGTAAAGAGAATGAAATCAAATACTCCCCTGATTCGCTCGGTATGGATAATAGGGTGTCCAGGTTAAATCTTCCTCCAAGAAAATGAACAATCAAAGCTTCCCTTCCAGAATATAAATCATCCTCTTGTCATACATAACCTGTAAAACCTGATAAAATAGACAAGACAACCTCGCGTAAAATCAGCGGCATCCTATATAAGTTACTAAATCCTAGAAAACAAGATAAGATATAATGCTTGTGGAATGAAGTTTGCAGATCTCCTGGAGATTATAAAACTTAATAATTCACAAAAACCATAAGACTCCGTTAGAAAAACAAAACCGGTAAAATTTCCAGATTTTTACACTTGACGCCGTCAAGAGTAAACTCATGACGCCGTCAGGATTGACCTGCATAAATTCTTATGTTAAGTTTCCGGAAAATTTCTGGAAAAACTTGGTCCTACTTCCTGGAAAATCCTGCAAAACTTCATTATGACTCAATACAAGCATTTGACTCTAACAAATATGAATACACATGTTCATTTAATATTGTGGAGAATCATGATCAGTTTGTTTCTTGAAAACATATTTGGGGTTTCCCCTTACACTTATCTTTTGCAAAAATACCTTTAGGTGGAGTTAAGACTAGGCCAAAACAACAAAGTAAAGTATTTCCACTATTTAGTTTAGGAACATAATCTACCAACAATAAAAATTAAGCATGCATACGGAAGCAAATAACAAACAAACAAATAAAATCACACAAAATATGGGTTGCCTCCCAAGAAGCGATTTTCTTTATTTACGAGTCTTGTAGCTAGACTCAAGGTTATGGGTTAACGTGTATCGCTTATGCTCACATAACCAAGTGTGAGCCATCTAATAATCGCTTCATCTTTCTTATATTCGTCTCCTAACTCTAAGCATCCGCGATAGTATCTTTTATTCTTTTCATGCGTGTACTTAAGTCCTTTTCTCTTATCATTCTCACTTAACGTTTCCATGGGCGGATACCTACTACACTTTTCCATGGAAAAATCTTTGAACCAAGGGTGTGTGCGGGGCATTTGATAGACAAAATCTTCATCCCCATCCGAGAATGTAATTAGCCCTTCTATGAGTTTTTCATCGAGGTTGGTCAACTGTTTGAAGGGTTTTCCAAACACAACTTGGGTCAACTTATTATCAATAAACTCTCCTAGATTCTCCATAACCATGAACTCAACAAGATAAACCAAGCTTCCTACAAACACATGCAATGGTATTGCCTTAGCAATAATGTTTTCTCCTTTGTATTCTAACTCATCTACCATGATTTGATTGTATTCATTACGTGAGATTATGTTCATTGGAAGAGATGAGTTGAGATAGGCGTTAAAGCTCTTAAATCCGATCTTACAAGGGAATTGCATGTTAAATGAACTATCACACTCAATCCTAGTTCTAGGGTCAACATACCTAAGAGGGTTTATTTCTTCTTCCATCCTATTCTCATTAATCACATCACCATCATCAAGATCCTCATCGGAGTCTGAATAGTTGAAAGGACTAGCCCTACGGTCATCATCATGATCAGACTCTTCTAACTCAGAATTATTGTCAAAGTGGTGGTTGGGTGAGAGTTTAGGTGGGTTCTCATTTTCTGCTAAAGGAAGTGGGACGGGCATTTGGAAGATCCTACGACGAAAAACACGAATAACAGGAATCAAACGATCAATGTTATTGTGATCCATTGAAATAGTTTACGAACAAAGGACACAAAGAAATAGATAGACTAAAGAAAACCTAAAAATAAAAATAAAATCTTACTAGAAAGGAATCTAGCAAGTAGACCTAATAAAAAGAAATTCTAACCTAGACAATAACTATTTCCCCGGCAACGGCGCCAAAAACTTGATGCGTGGGAATTGCACCAGGCTTTACCTCTCGAGGGATCTCGAGAAGCTTACAACCCCCACCAGGCAGTGTACCTGATCGTTGTAGTATAGTATAGTGACAAGTACCTGGGGATTGATCGTTCAGCTTAGGAATAGTGTTGCTAGGATTAGAAAGCCTAAATACTAGTTCTAAAGGTGAGGGACGATTTTTTTTTGTATTTTTATATTTTTTAGAAAGCAAGTAAATATCTCGGGTTTGAAGGATTTGGGCGGAATTAGTTGTTAATCAACTAACCCAATACTAAAGATGCAATCAAAATAAAATACTAGAAATAAAAATAAACTAAACAATACTAAAGTTGTGAGCAATAAGTGGAGAAAATGTGTTTACTTAGATTTCACTACTCCCTAGACATCTTTTACACGTTAATTACTTGTTATAATTGCATGGATGATGGATCGTATTCCTTAATACCATTCATGGGGTGACACACATAACTCCCCAATTCTATGAGCTCTTATCTCCTCCTACACCATGCCCAGCACAACTATAGGGATTGTAAACAGTGGCTCATGCATTAAATACAACCAATAAAGACCTAGTGCGCGTCGGTTCATGTTTCTTAAGACGTTCAAGCATGTTACCAATTGGAGATCTGCCAGTTTTCTTAAGCCTAACATATAAATCATTCATCCAAGACAAGTATAAACAAGTAATCAACACATAATTAATATCTAGGTTTCATTAGATCCAAGCAAACACAAGATAGATCTAGCCTAGCATGATGGAATTAAGACAAGAACAAGATATAGACAACCAACACATAGACATATTGATTGAATTAAAAGAACACTTATCTCAATTACAATGAAAGATATCAAGGGTTTGGAACCCTTGAAAAACCTGTAAAAGTTGCACCAAAATCGTACTTAGGGTTTCTTCAAAACTTCTCTCTTTTTAATGTGAAAATTAGAAAACTATATATAGAAAAATGGGTCTGACGGCGTCAAGACCAACATTGTGACGCTGTCACCTCGCCGCCAAAACTATTCTCGGACTGCCTTGATCTACATTTGACGCCTTCAAGACTTAATCATTTCCAGGCCGTCATGACTTTTTACTCTTGACGCCCTACCTTCGTGATGCCGTCAAATCTGTACTGGGTCGTCATGGAATTCTGCTCTTGACGCCGTCAGGGAATTACTCTTGACGCCGTCACCTACTGTTCCCAGCATGAAAAATTAAGACTTTGGCGTTTTCTTCACTTTTATGCTCCAAAAACGTCCGAATTGCTTCCTTTTCCAGATTTCTCTCCCAAAGTACCTAAAATCACAAAAGGAACGATTTAGGGCAATATTTGATCAAATAAATTCGAATTCGGGCTTAAATGACCCCCTAAAAATGGATCATTTTTCGTCTCATCAACTATTCACTTGCCTTTTTCATTTCATCGTAAATTTAGTTTACGGGTATTCAAATTCGCGTAACCGGGTTGGTTTAGGTGCGTATTCATTTCATTAGTGCTAAGGACACTGCATACGGACTAGAGATAGTCTGCACATCATCATAATAGTATTTTCATGTTATACCACTCTTAGGATTTTCAAATTTATATATTTGTTACATTTAACCTTTTCTTATAATTATTTATAATAAACGTTAACACACGGTTTATATACACGACGAATATATCTAAATATTCCCACAATGGTCCCGACATATTTTTATATCCATTTTATCATCATAAAAGTTATAACATTCAGTTACCCAGTATTTTGGAAATTTATTTTATTTATAACGTAAGCTTATGAATATTACGACGGTTTTCGTGAAAACTAAACAATAATCACCCGAACACTCAGTAATTGTACCCAACATATTTTTATCATTTTTACAACTTTATTTTGTCCCGGTTAACTTTGTTAACATTTATTTATATCAAACCCGGTACCCGATTTTAACTAATAACACATATAAACACATATCCTACACTAATTTCCTAATTAAATCAAAACTACCCCTACCCCCCCCCCCCCTCATCCACCATGGACCAGCCCCTAAAGTCCTCACTAGGCAAAACTTACACTTTTCTTAACCTCTAGTCATTATGTATACATATTATACTATATAACTTATACTACTTATTTACATAAACCACTAAAACCTAATCATACATACATTTCAAGAATCAAAAAGCTCATCTCATCTTCTTCCACCATCAAACCCACGACCAAAACCAAAAACCATGATCAAGTGAAGATTTTTGAAAAGTTAAAGCATAGAAGTTGTTCATTTTACCTTCCTAATCAAGAATCTTACAACAAAAAACACAAGTAACACAAGGTTTCTCATCATCTAATCACCTATTATTTCAAAGTGAGTATTCAAATTTATTTTCATGTTTTCATCTAATTAACACATGTATCTTATGGTTTTCATGCTTAATTTCATGCACAAACTAGCTATACCACTTTATTTTTGTAGACTTTTTGAACATACAAACCCTAGAATTTGTTTTAGGTACTCCCTTGTTAAATTAACTTGATTACTAGTCATTAGGAACCCATGGCACCCTAAGAAGGTGTATGGTAGAATTAGTATAGTTTTGTGGTGTTTGCAAGAGTTTTGGTTGAAGTTGAAACTAGTTTTGAACATGAAAAATGGGTTTGTAACAAGTATATAAACATTCTGTCCCATTTTGGTAAATCCAGGAAAATCAGTAAACATAAAGGAAACTTTGGCAAAAATTTTAGAAAATACTTTCAAAAACGAATCCGTAGGCGAAAGAACGGATTAAAAAGAGTTTATAACGAAGAAGTTATGATTTTTGCAAGTTTATTGACGAAAACTATATTTTCTGAAAATTGTTGCTGTTGGACGTTTTTCGTCGGACAAAACGAGACTTTAGACGTAACCCGGAGGGGTCAAGCTTTCCAAAATATATTACTACATACTAAGACGTAACCGTAGATATAAAGAACAAGTAAAACGGACTTATAACGACAAAGATATTCACGTTTGAATATCGGCAAAACTCATATTGTTTTGACAGCTTTTAGAAATAATAACGCTAAAACTACGTAGTAACTCTAGATTTCTAGAAATAATACCAAGTACCCAATTTCATAACTAATGAAGTATTAGTGATTACAAGTATATTTTTATCACTACAAGGCGTTATTTCAAGGATTTCAACCCGAGGATTTCAACACTAACATTGATTCATACGATATATATATATATATATATATATATATATATATATATATATATATATATATATATATATATATATACACACACATTTCAACTAGTTTATTTTCTAGTAGCCATATTTTCCCCAAGTTTTGGAAAATGTATATTTTGATAACAACAAGTGTTTTTCCAAAAAGTAGAGTGGTATAGGAACATGTGCATGGACATTCATAACATCATTTGGTGATCTAAATTAGATCGTTCATCATTCACATTAGGTTGAGGCAGCTAACCGTTCATTGTTGTTCATTTCACATCATCACAGTATCATCAATTGAGGTAAGTTTTCATAGCCCCGTATACCTTTTATGATTGTTTTCAAATCCCACGGGGGATAATACATTTGCACCATTTTATTACGAGCCCAAGTATCAAAACATATGTACATTGCTTAAGTAGCTTGTCTGCCTTGTGATAAGTCCCCTGTTATCATCATGAACCGTTAATTTGCCTTTTAAGCGAGAGTGAGTGGATAGATCTATCGAGGGTGACGCCTCCATCCGTGGTAGTATGTACCAACAGTAAGCGGATGCATTGCATTTCTGTCACAGTGAGTGTTTTGGCAGAACATTCAGGAGGGGCATAAATTTCATCAGTCTAGCTTCGGTGTCATGAGCTTAAGGTCTATTGTACTATTTTACGTGACTTTTGTCATGCACTTATACTTGTGGTGGCCGTACAAACATTACATTTCATAGACCTATGATTATTCACCAACTTTATGTTGACCGTTTTCGCGATGTATTTTCAGGTAACTAAGGCATTATCATATTACATGCATGGAGTCACATTAGGGTGTGCCAGGGATGACGCACTACATTTTGGATTTTTCATGCACTTGTAAATTATCGTTTGACATTTCATGGACTTGTTTTCTGTAAACGTTTCAACCTTTGGGGACCTATGTTTTGTAACTCTGGATGTTTTTAAATAAATCAAATTATGTGTTTTCCAAATGACACTTTAGGTCGTTCAATATATCCAGGTTGTGGTGCTATGACAGTTACACCCCCAGGCATTCCATTCCGCTGCAAGTCAGGTAAATTGGGGGTGTGACAGATTGGTACCAGAGCCAAGGTTATAGCGAACTAGGATGCATCATGATAGGGTTTATGATGTATACGATCCCTAGACTATAACCACATTATCATAGCATCTCATCATTTCATCACAAGTGCATGTTCATTGTTTTAGGTGATTCCATTATATGAGTTATTTATTTTATTTCACCTTGATTATCACAGAACCATGTCTTCAGACCCAAACGTTGTTATACTGTACTCCATCACAGACTCCGATGTTGAAGGCTCTATGTCTTCCACTGCCTTTTCACCACCACCCATTCCTCTTGTACCTGTGTTGCCACTCTCGGCATCAGGTGAGGAAACCGAGCCTTTTGAGGAGGATGAGACTGCTCCTACTCCTCATGTTTCCCCTATTGCACCACCTGAGATTACCCGTGCACCCACTGACACATCATCATCTGCTACCACTATTCCATCAGAACCTAGACTCATGTTTCTCCATAGGAAGACCACTATAGGTGCTAGTAAGAGAGTTCGCCCTACTACATCTACCTTTAGGATCCCTGCTATTCCCATATTACCTGCACCACCAGCCATACCCGCTACTACATCCATATCTACTTCACTGTTGCCACTTAGGAAGCGTGCGAGGTTTACTGCACCAGATTCACCTACTACAGAGTCAGAATCAGAACCACCACCAGTATACCATGTAGGGGAGTGTTCGAGAGCAGCAGATGCTAGGGAGTCTACAGATGCTAGGGAGCCTACAGATGTTACATTAGAGGATCAGTTAGGGGCTCAGCAGGAGCAAGTTGATAGTTTGGATTATAGGGTTGACGAGGTTATCACTACTCGACTTGAGGCGGTTGAGGAGCAGGTCGAGGGATTGATTTTAGGCAGAGTTAGTATCGACGTGTCGTATCATGGACTTGAGGCACGGCAGGAGGGACATCGAGAGCTGATTGATCGGGTTAGGGATGAGCTACCGGAGATACGGGATAGAGCTCAGACTACACAGGAGGCTCAGGGAGAGCAGACACACCAGTTGGCAGTAGCACATGAGAGGTTGGCTATGATGGAGGGCAGAGATGCTGCTCTTCAGCTTCGAGTTCAACATTTAGAGGAGATTGCAGTTATGATGGACAGGGAGATTCGTCGTCTGAGGAGTGCACCTGGAGCATCTGGAGCTCCTGGACCATCTAGAGCACCTGGAGGAGCCTAGACATAGACTAGTATTGTATTAGCTTTTACTATTTCCTAGTCCCGAGGTGTGGGACATAGTTCAAGAACTTGTAGTCTTTTGGTTGTTGTACAAACAAATATATCAAGTGCGACTCTACTATGTTGGAAATGTTGTGCTATATATATATATATATATATATATATATTTATATATATATCGGTCCATGTAGACCGAAATTTTCATGTAGTATATTCATGTGTTGTGATTATATTTATGATGTTTCGTGGTTGCTCTTTATGGTTAACGTATTTATACTTGTTGTGGTTGTATCTATACGTGTCGTGGTTGTATTATTACTGGTTGTGGTCGTACTCGTACATGTTGTGGTTGTATATATACATGTTGTGAGTGTATACATTTTGTACGATGGCTATTTCTATTATAGTTTTCTCATGGTTGTTGTCGATTATTATTTATCAGAAGTATGGCGCCAAAGAAAGCAAAGGCTACATCAGAAACGCCCGCTATGACACAAGCCGCTATCCGCAAGTTGGTCAGGGATAGTATAGCAGAAGCTCTGGAGATTGAGAGAGCTGAAGTTGCTGCTAGGGTTGCTGAGGTTCCACCTAATACTGAAGTGGTTCAACCCACTACTAGGTGTGAATGTACTTGGAAGGATTTCAAGATTAGTGATCCTGTCAAGTATAAGGGCACTGAGGCAGCGGTTGCTTTGATCCGCTGGTTTGAAAAGACTGGGAATGTATTTCTTATGTGTGGTTGCCCGGAGGTTAACAAGGTAAAATTTGCTACTGGAATGCTGCTTGATGAAGCTATGTCTTGGTGGAATTCGTATGCTCAGCCTATTGGTATGGAGAATGCCTACAAGCTCACTTGGGATCAATTCAAGAAGCTAATGACTAAGAAGTTTTGCCCTCGTACTGAAGTGCAAAAGTTGGAAACCGAATTCTATGAGCTGGTAACAAAAGGTGATGACATTGAGACTTATATCAGGAAGTTTCAGGAGTTGGCTGCAATATGTCCAACTATGGTTCCGGACGATGAGAAAAAGATGGAGAACTTTACTGGAGGATTACCCGAAAGCATCCGAGGGGATGTGATGTCTTTCGACCCACAATCAATGGAAGAGGCCATTCGTATAACTCAGAAACTTATGGTCCAAGTGTTAAAAGGAAAGTCTGCCGCAAACAACAACAATAACCGTTCAAGCAATACCAACTACAACAACACTCGAAACAACAACAACTATAATAATAACCGAAACCGCAACTACCCCAATAACCAAAACAATAACAACAATAACAACAAGAGGAGGTTTGATAATAACCAAGGTGGAAATGCTATCCAACCAGCACCAAAGAGACAGGAAGTGGCAAAGGCCTATGCTGCAGGACCAACAGAAGGAACACGATATGCTGGAAACCTACCCAAGTGTAACAAGTGTCGAACTCATCATAACCCTGGGAATTGTCCTAGAGCTTGTGAGAACTGTGGAAAAGGAGGTCATTCGACTAGGGAATGCAAAGCTCCACGAGGGGTAATTAATCAGAACCAACCAGGAGCATGTTATGGTTGTGGAGAGTTGGGTCATTACAAGACCAATTGCCCAAAGAGGAAGAATCAAGGAGCTGGAAATCAGGGAGGAGTAGCTCGAGGAAGGGCTTATGTTATGGGAGGAGAAGATGCCCGAGAGGACCCGAATGTTGTTGCGGGTACGTTCCTCGTTAATAATCGTTATGCATCCAGTTTATTTGATTCAGGAGCGGATAGAAGTTTTGTTTCTATTACATTTGCACCTTTACTTAACATAGAAACAACTACCTTAGACCTTCCCTATATTGTTGAATTAGCCGATGGGTCTTTAGTTAACACCAACACCGTTATCCGTGGTTGCACCATCAATTTCCTAAATCACCCATTCAATATAGACCTTATGCTCGTAGAACTTGGAAGTTTTGACGTTGTTATCGGTATGGATTGGTTGTCTCGACATCGTGCAAGGATCATTTGTGATGAAAAAGTTGTTCATATTTCTTATGGAGGTGAAACTTTAGTTGTTCGCGGAGAGCGAAGTGGAACTAGACTCAGTATCATATCATGCATTAAAACCGAGAAGTACATAAAGAAGGGTTGTTATGCATTCTTGGCTCACATCACGGAGAAGAAGTCGGATAAGAAACGACTTGAAGATGTGCCTATTGTTAAGGAATTTCCAGAAGTCTTTCCGGAAGAATTACCAGGACTTCCACCTACACGTCAGGTTGAGTTTCAGATTGAGTTGGTGCCAGGAGCTGCACCAATTGCACGAGCACCATATAGACTTGCACCTTCTGAGATGCAAGAATTGTCTAATCAATTACAAGAACTTCTAGACAAAGGATTCATTAGACCGAGTTCTTCGCCTTGGGGAGCACCGATTTTGTTTGTGAAGAAGAAGGATGGATCTTTCAGAATGTGCATAGACTATCGTGAGCTGAACAAGTTAACGGTGAAGAATCGTTATCCACTACCTAGGATTGATGACTTGTTTGATCAGCTACAAGGTTCCTGTTTTTATTCCAAGATTGATTTAAGATCAGGCTACCATCAACTCAGAGTTCGGGAAGAAGATATCCCGAAGACGGCATTCAGAACACGTTATGGTCATTATGAGTTTCAAGTGATGCCTTTTGGATTAACGAATGCACCTGCAGTATTCATGGATCTCATGAACAGAGTGTGCAAACCATATCTTGATAAGTATGTGATTGTATTCATTGACGATATCCTGATTTATTCCAAGAGTAAGAAAGAGCATGAAGCACACCTCAGAACAATATTGGAACTACTCAAGAAGGAGCAATTGTATGCCAAATTTTCAAAGTGTGACTTTTGGATACAAAGAGTTCAATTTCTTGGCCATGTCATTGATAGCCAACGATTACAAGTCGACCCAACAAAGATTGAGGCAGTAAAGGATTGGGCTACGCCCAAGTCTCCTACAGAAATTCGTCAATTCTTAGGACTTGCAGGATATTACAGAAGGTTTATTGAAGGGTTTTCTAAGATAGCGAAGTCGCTGACTAAGCTGACACAAAAGAATCAGAAGTACGAGTGGGGAGAGAAACAAGAATCTGCGTTTCAGTTATTGAAGCAGAAGCTTTGTAGTGCACCGATTTTGTCACTACTAGAAGGTATTGAGAACTTTGTGGTATATTGTGATGCTTCGCATAAAGGGCTTGGAGCTGTGCTAATGCAAAACGAGAAGGTAATAGCTTATGCATCTAGACAGCTTAAGACACACGAGAAGAATTACACTACACACGACTTGGAGTTGGGTGCAGTTGTTTTTGCACTCAAGATTTGGAGACACTACCTTTATGGTACTAAATGTGTAGTTTATACCGACCACAAGAGCTTACAGCATATACTTGATCAGAAGGAACTTAACATGAGACAACGTCATTGGCTAGAATTGTTGAGTGATTACAATTGTGAAATCCGATATCACCCAGGAAAAGCAAATGTTGTGGCAGATGCACTTAGCAGAAAAGAACGACTCAAACCATTGAGGGTTTGATCGTTGGGAATGACTATTATTTCACCATTACCATCAAAAATTTTAGAAGCTCAGATTGAGGCTCTCAAGGAGGAAAATCGACCACAGGAGGAACTTTATGGTATGCCCGAGAACAAAAATGGCTTTGTAAAGAGAGCAGATGGAGTGTTATGCTTCAAGGAACGAAGCTGGATACCACTCTATGGTGGAGTACGAGAATTGATTTTGCATGAATCATACAAGTCGAGTTACTCTATTCACCCAGGTTCTGACAAGATGTATCAGGATCTCAAAAAGCTGTATTGGTGGCCGAACATGAAAGCAGAAATAGCTACGTATGTCAGCAAATGCCTTACTTGTGCTAAAGTGAAAGCTGAGTACCAGAAACTGTCAGGATTACTTCAACAACCAGAAATTCCACAATGGAAGTGGGAGCGTATTACAATGGACTTTGTTACTAAACTACCCAAGACGTCAGGAGGTTACGATGCTATTTGGGTAATTGTTGATCGTCTTACTAAATTAGCACATTTCATACCCATTAGAGAGACTTATTCCATGGAACAGCTTGCCAGACTTTATGTCAAGGAAATAGTCTCAAGACATGGAGCACCAGTTTCTATCATTTCAGACAGGGATAGTCGCTTTACATCAAACTTTTGGAAGTCGTTACAAGATTCCTTTGGATCCAAGTTAGACATGAGCACTGCTTACCATCCACAGACCGATGGTCAGAGTGAGAGAACTATTCAGACACTGGAGGACATGCTGCGAGCATGTGTGATTGACTTTGGGAATGGTTGGGCTAACCATTTGCCATTAATCGAGTTCTCATATAACAACAGTTACCATTCAAGTATTAAAGCAGCACCATTTGAGGCACTTTATGGTCGTAAGTGTCGTTCCCCAGTTTGTTGGGCAGAAGTTGGAGAGGTACAATGCACAGGTCCAGAGATGGTTAGGGAAACAACAGAAAAGATAATACAGATTTGAGATAGGCTTGAAACAGCTAGAAGCCGACAGAAGAGTTATGCAGATGTTAGACGCAAACCATTGGAATTCCAGGTTGGAGACAAGGTCATGTTGAAAGTCTCGCCCTGGAAAGGCGTGATACGATTTGGAAAACGCGAAAAGTTAAACCCGAGATACATTGGTCCATTTAAGATACTGGAAAGGATTGGTCCAGTAGCTTAGAAGCTTGAACTACCATCAGAACTCAGCAACGTACATAACACATTTCATGTCTCAAACCTCAAGAAATACCTTTCAGATGAGTCTTCAGTTATACCATTAGAAGAGATTCAGCTAGATGACAAGCTTAACTTTGTGGAGGAACCAGTTGAAATCATGGACCGAGAGGTCAAACAGTTGAAGCAGAGTAGAATTCCGATCGTTAAGGTTCGCTGGAATTCTCGAAGAGGACCCGAGTTTACTTGGGAACGAGAGGATCAAATGCAACACATATGTACATTGCTTAAGTAGCTTGTCTGCCTTGTGATAAGTCCCCTGTTATCATCATGAACCGTTAATTTGCCTTTTAAGCGAGAGTGTGCGGATAGATCTATCGAGGGTGACGCCTCCATCCGTGGTAGTATGTACTAACAGTAAGCGGATGCATTGCATTTCTGTCACAGTGAGTGTTTTGGCAGAACATTCAGGAGGGGCATAAATTTCATCAGTCTAGCTTCGGTGTCATGAGCTTAAGGTCTATTGTACTATTTTACATGACTTTTGTCATGCACTTATACTTGTGGTGGCCGTACAAACATTACATTTCATAAACCTATGATTATTCACCAACTTTATGTTGACCGTTTTCGCAATGTATTTTCAGGTAACTAAGGCATTATCATATTACATGCATGGAGCCACATTAGGGTGTGCCAGGGATGACGCACTACATTTTGGATTTTTCATGCACTTGTAAATTATCGTTTGACATTTCATGGACTTGTTTTCTGTAAACGTTTCAACCTTTGGGACCTATGTTTTGTAACTCTGGATGTTTTTAAATAAATCAAACGATGTGTTTTCCAAACGACACTTTAGGTCGTTCAATATATCCAGGTTGTGGTGCTATGACAGTTACACCCCCAGGCATTCCATTCCGCTGCAAGTCAGGTAAATTGGGGGTGTGACAACCCGATCAGATCCAACAACCAACTAGGAATGGGGTCATGATGTGCAAGGTGAAGCCCCCAAGAAGGACCATAATATGGCTATGAGCCCTATAGACTTGCCCGAGGATCCCATCACACAACGATTGAGCAAGTGGAAGGAGTCGAAAGAAGAATCCGAGGGGCCTAAGGAAAACCTGGGAATTTTGGATAATTCTATTATGGAGAAACTCGAGAAAGACATGGTAGGGATTTCTATAGGGTATAGAAATAGGATAGTGGAAGGCGATTCCAAAGTTTTTAAGATTTCTTGCACCACTAGGAAAATGCTTATAACCGATACCTACATAGATCCTGACCTCCCTGTAAATGTGATCTCTCTCTCCCTTTACGACGAAGCCTTTCCTGAACAAATTAAGTGTAAAGGACTCAACAGCGTCAGGATAGTGAAAGGGTTACCAGTTATGATTAGAGGATTCATCTATAACATTGATCTAACCATGATCGATGACATAGACTATTTCATTAACCCAACATTAACTAATCTCGTCTTCGGAAAACCATTTGTAAAAGAAACAGGAGTGACCTTAGATGAGAGCGATGGTAGTGCACTTTTCACCAATGGTGTCAGGAAAGTTATTTTTCGTAAGGGACATGAGGAAGTGTATGAATACCAACCATCATTGGATTGTAATACAAATGGATTACAGGGTGTAAGGTCGGGAAGGATAAAGCGACGCGATCCTAATAACCTAAAAATCCCTTGTATGATAGCCTAGGTCACAAGCATTTTTATAATGTTTACATTGACGTGTGCCTACCCAAGAATGTTATGTCCTTGTTCCATTACAACAATATTTGCAGATGGGGATTGATTTATAATGGAGAAAATGTTATCGGTAGAGATCTTGAAGTTCAAGTATTCGTAGGAAATATGACATTCACAATGGACTTTACGATCGTAGACAACATTGAGGATTATATCGACCCAAGGTTATCAAATTGTTTTCGGGGTGCCCTTTTGTGAAATAACTAACTTAATGGTTGACGACCGGAACGGAATCATGACTTTCACAGATGGAATTAGGAGAATCTCATACCAAACGCCGTATAAGATGAAAGATTTCGAAGGAGTAGACTGCGACGGACTTGATAAGCTAGGCTCCCAACTTATTTTATGTGATGATGATGTTCAGAGAGGATGTAAAAACATCTTTGACTTATCGTGTGGGTTCTTTAAGGGCATTAGTAGGTTTGGTTCCAAATATCGGGAAGATATCTTTGAATTTGAAGACCCAAAATACCTGCACTATGAAAGTAATCCCGATAGAGATTTGGAGGATGACCTAGAAACCGTGACTAATGACGTGGTCACGTAATACCCCATGACCTTAGGTCTAGCTACAAGACTCGAAAATAAAGAAAAGCGCTTCTTGGGAGGCAACCCAAGCTTTATTTGTTTGATTGTTTGATTTTATTTGTTTCCGTATGCATCTTTTATTTTTATTGTTTGTGGCTCATGTTTCAAAGTAAATTGTGAAAATTTTTTACCTTATTGTTTAACTTCGTCTAAACTTCATATAAAGGTATTTCACAAAAGATAAGTGTAAGGGAAATCTAAATTTATTTTTAAGAACAAGCTTGAACATGGACCACAACAATATTAAACGAACATGCATATTAGTATTTGTTTGAGTCAAATGCTTGTATCGAGTTATAATGATGTTTTTGCAGGAATTCCAGGAATTAAGGCGTGAGTTTTTTTTCCAGAAATTTTCTGGAAACTTAACATTAAATTTATGTCAGAACACTCTGACGGTGTCAGGATTATAACCTGACGGCGTCAGGTGTAAAAATCTGAAAATTTTTGCAAGTTTTGTTTTTCTACCGGAGTCTTAAAGTTTTTGTTAATTCTTTAGTTTTATAAACTCCAAGAAATCTGCAAACACTCATTTCATATGTGCTAGTATTATGGAGTAATGGGGAAGACATCATATATTACCCTCATATGTGCGTTAATATATAAAAGTACTCCAAGTGTTTTGATTATCTTAATTCGAGTCATTAGAATAGTTGATTGTAAAGTATGTAAAAGTTCAAGTGTAAGGGGAATGTAAATCCCCTATGATGTATTAGTTTGGATGATAGGGCAAGAGTGTATGCCAAAAAAAAATAAAGAGAGAGAGAGAGAGAGAGAGAGAGAGAGAGAGAGAGAGAGAGAGAGAGAGAGAGAGAGAGAGAGAAATCAAGAAAAAAAATTAGAAAAAGAAAAAGAGAAAAAAAAACATACGGACTACCATCCAGTTTCCTTTTATGTTTATTTTATGTTTTTGATTAGTTTATGATTAACTTAAGTCGAGTCAAGTCTTGGCTTAGAAACGCCACATTGTACATGTAATTGACCAAGATGATTAACTCACCACCAGTAAATATTGCCTTTATCCAACAAAACCGTGTTTATCATATCCCTACACCTCACGTTATAACCCTTTTTAAAGGACCTTTTTGATAGTTTATCCTATGTGCTTACGCCAAGTGGTGGAGGTTTAATCATTTCCCAAGCCTATGGTAATCTATTTGCTATGACAGGTAGTGAAAGATATATTCCATTTTCATATTGTGATATATACTTTTATTACACCCGAGAGATGTGAGTATCTAAACACTATTTGTGAGGTGCTAGTGTATAATTTCCGTGCTTGTTTTGGTTGAAGTGGAACGATTATTTGTTGCAATTACTTTTTTATTAGTGTTAAATGACCCCTAGCTTGTAGTTTGATTAGAATAAAAGCGCATTTGCTTGAGGAAAAGCAAATCTCAAGTGTAAGGGTATTTGATGAGATGAAAAGTGTAGCGCTTTTAGGGGGTCATTTAAGCCCAAAGTCGAGATTATTTGATCAAATATTGCCCTAAATCGTTCCATTTGTCATTTTAGGTACTTTTTAGAAGAAATCTGGAAAATGAAGCATTTTGGACGTTTTTAGAGCGAAAAAGTGAAGAAAACGACAAAGTCTCCAAATCCAGCTGAAAACAGTACTTGACGGCGTCAGGATTTGCATGTGATGTCGTCACTCATTGACAAAGAGGTAGACAATCAAGTTACACGTGACGCGCCAGAATGTTTTTGAAGGATTTACATGTGACGGCGTTACCAAGGCCGGCACGTACAAAATACAAGTGACGGCCAAGTGATAGTTTACACATGACGACGTCAGATTTGGATCTAGGCAATACGAGAGTTTTTATGGCGGCGAGTTAACGGCGTCAGAATTTACACTTGACGCTGTCAGACTCAAAACTCTATATATAGTTTTTGATTTTTCATTCAATTGTGAGTAACTTTGAGAGGAGAACTTTGGAGAAACTGTTGGCATGAATATTACGATATTTAATCTAAACATTCTCTTCATGTTTTGATGATGACAAAGATGTAAGTTACAACGTATAATGTAAAGTGCTTAAGTTACTTGTGATCACAATTCATCTATGCATTCTTACGTCAACAAGCCTCGACATCTCAACGTCTCGAGTTTGCCTCAACAATCACTTAAGGTATGTACAAACAAATGTCTAATACATTTTATAATCAAAGGAATTTTTATTTTTACAAACCTTATATTTTATTAAAGTGGGACAAACATTTTTAAACTTATACAAAACAATTTTGTATTTATAAGAAATGTTTTATTCAAAATAAATATTTTGAATTCAAATTTCTAGCCAAAAAACGGCCATATTCTTCAAGAAAAACCTTCCCCACAAAAAGACAAAAATTCTGAAGAAAAAATATTTTTTTATTAGGCGGCCCCCTTAATTAATTAAGGGGACCGACTAGTAAATTAAGGGGACCGGCCACACAATTAAGGGGACCGCCCACACAATTAAAGGGACCGACTTGTTTAGTTGTGAAGAAAACTCTCGAGTAGGTGACTCGGGGAGTGGAGTAGGGCAAGGAAGGTGTCCTTGTAGCCGAACCACTATAAATCATCGTGTCCGGTTTGCATTTCCTTTCTCTTATCTCTTTTCATTTATTCTTGCATTTATCGCTTTACATCTATGCTTGCCTATATGTCTTAGTTGTTGCTTATATAGTTGTGATGATTGAATGTGTTGTACATAGAAGTTAATATTGTGATTGTGTGTATAATTATATGATATGGTCAAATAGATTATTATTCACACTTCTCATATTAAGTTTAACTTGATAGATAATTTGATACAAAATGTTTTAAGAATTTAAAAGGAAAACATATTCACACAAAGACCGACCAAAGCTCCATTCATAAAACTAAGTTTTTCCAAAAGCTTACGTATATAATTGATCATATTGATTATATGGTGTTTTCATACTAAACTCTAATTAAAGGTTTTCCAAACAAACAATTGAATAAATTTTAATCAACATTTTGAAACAAAGTTTTTATAAAATAAAAAAGAGGGGAAAACTATTCAACCCCCCATCTAGTTTACCACAGAAACCCTAGCACGAATTTTACCTTACTTTTAAGGGTTCCAAACCCTTGTTTCATCCATGTTTGATTGAAGATAAGTTTTCCAATAATCATTCAATATGTCTATGTGTTGTTTGATTCTATCTTATGCTTGTCTTCTCTTTAACATGCTACGCTAGGTTTTCTTTGTGTTTCCTTAGATGTAATGAAACCTAATTATTGATTATTGGTCGGTTGTTTGTTTATAATTGTTGTGGATGAATGATAACGATGTTAGGCTTAAGAAAACTGGCAGACTTCAAATTGGTAACATGCTTGAACGTCTTAAGAAACATGATCGGATGTGTACTACGATTAATTGGTTATATTTAATGCATAAATAACTACTAAGGTGGCCATATTAGGAGCTAGTAGTCGGATCAACATAGGAAGAGGTAGAAGCTTATAGAGTTAGGGAAGATCGTACACGGCCCTATGAATGGTATAAAGGAATATAACCCGTCATCCATGGAATTGTAAAAAACTAATCAACTAGTGAAAGATAGCTACGGAGTTGTGAAATCTAAGTAAACACATTTCTCTTATTATGTTTTTCTCCACATTTACTTTCGTGTCATTTTATTTATTCTTATTGCATTCATAGGTATTTGGTTAGTTGACTAGCAACTAATTCTGCCCATTCTTCCAAAACCCGAGATTTTTACTTGCTTTCCAGAAAATATAAAAATACAAAAAGAATCATCCCTCATCTTTAGACCTAGTTTAATTAAGTTTTAACCCTAGCGAACACTATTCTTTGAGTTGAACGATCAATCCCCCGGTACTTGCCACTACACTATAATACATCGGTCAGGTACACTGCCTGGTGGGGATTGCAAGCCTCTTGAGATCCCTTGAGAGGTAAAACCTTTTGCGAGGGCGCAATACCACGCATCAAGTTTTTGGCGCTGCTGCCTGGGGAATAGTTATTGTCTAGGTTGAAATTTCTTTTTATTAGGTCTACTTGCTAGATTCCTTTCTAGCAAGATTTTTATTTTTATTTTTATAGGTCTTCTTTAGTCTATCTATTTCTTCGTTCCTTTGTTCATAACCATTGTGGAAAACTAGAAGGGGGGGGGGGTTGAATAGTTTTACATCCTTTTAAAATTTATAAAAACAAGTTTGTTTTAAAAACTTCGATTCTAGTTTATGTGATCTCAATACTTGCATTATATTAACAATTATATAGTAACTAACTAACTAAGCTAATATAGTATAGGTAAATAAGTAAGTAATGAAAAGAGTTGGAGAGATCAAACTACAACACAAGGATTTATAGTGGTTCGGCTACAAGGTCACCTTCCTTGTTCCCACTCCACTCCCCGAGTCACCTACTCGAGAGTTTTCCTATGTCAACAAACTCCCTTATGGCGGAGAAAACCTTACACACCAATTTACACACCACAACTACGTCACAACTTGATCACAACTTCTACACAACTTCTTCACACCTATCTACTTCACACCTATCTTCTTCACACCTTTCTTCTTCACACCAATCTTCTTCACATCAATCTACTTCACACCTATCTTCTTCACAACTACACTACTTCACTACTAATCAACTTCTACTTCCTACACAACTTCTATTTCTTCTAAACTACTTATTACAAACACAACACAATTTCACAAATAATATATACACTATGCACAACTACTCTTCAATACTTCTTGAACTTAGTTGTAGAAGGAGTGTTCTTCTTTTGCACTTTGGATGAGGATGGATGAGAAGCGATTGAATCACTTTAAACAAGGATTAGTATTCTAATGATCAAAGGGTTTTAGAAGGTGTATAGAGAGTTTGAGATCTGAAAATTTCGTGCAAAAGGTAAGGCAAAAGTCCAAAATTAAGATGGTATTTATAGGAGAAAAATTCTGACATTTTCTGACACAGGAGCCTAGCCGGTCCCCTTAAATCGTGGCCGGTCCCCTTAATTTAAGGGGACCGCCCCTTATAATTAAGGGGGCCGCCCAGCTGTAACGGCCAGAAAACTTGTCTTTTAGTGGAGAAAGTTTATTTGGTGAAAAACTAACTGATTTTGGTTAAAAATTTGAATCCATATATTTAGTATGATTAAAACATTTTTCTTTATTACCAAAAGTGTTTTTCAAAAATATATAATATGTTTATATAATTAAATAAACTTTGTATTAATTAATTTAATACCCCTTTGATCATGAGATGTATTAAGCATTTCTTTATCCATACCTTAAGTGATTAAGTTGGATATAATGATATAAACGATCTTAATATTTGTTTACGTAGTAATCTTACGTTTGATGATTTTACATTTTGTGATCATCAAAACATAGAGATATCGAAAAATATAAATAACGTTTTTGTGCATTATTTATGCCAACATAAACTTCTATCATCTTATGTTCTTCAACAACATCTTTCAATATTTCTAAATTCACAACCTCACTTAAGCTATACAAACCATCGTCTAAATTCCTACCAGGCTTAACAAAGTAATAGTAATTATTTTGAATAGTTTTACATCCTTTTAAAATTTATAAAAACAAGTTTGTTTTAAAAACTTCGATTCTAGTTTATGTGATCTCAATACTTGCACTATATTAACAATTATATAGTAACTAACTAACTAAGCTAATATAGTATAGGTAAATAAGTAAGTAATGAAAAGAGTTGGAGAGATCAAACCACAACACAAGGATTTATAGTGGTTCGGCTACAAGGTCACCTTCCTTGTTCCCACTCCACTCCCCGAGTCACCTACTCGAGAGTTTTCTTCACTATGTCAACAAACTCCCTTATGGCGGAGAAAACCTTACACACCAATTTACACACCACAACTACGTCACAACTTGATCACAACTTCTACACAACTTCTTCACACCTATCTACTTCACACCTATCTTCTTCACACCTTTCTTCTTCACACCAATCTTCTTCACATCAATCTACTTCACACCTATCTTCTTCACAACTACACTACTTCACTACTAATCAACTTCTACTTCCTACACAACTTCTATTTCTTCTAAACTACTTATTACAAACACAACACAACTTCACAAATAATATATACACTATGCACAACTACTCTTCAATACTTCTTGAACTTAGTTGTAGAAGGAGTGTTCTTCTTTTGCACTTTGGATGAGGATGGATGAGAAGCGATTGAATCACTTCAAACAAGGATTAGTATTCTAATGATCAAAGGGTTTTAGAAGGTGTATAGAGAGTTTGAGATCTGAAAATTTCGTGCAAAAGGTAAGGCAAAATTCCAAAATTAAGATGGTATTTATAGGAGAAAAATTCTGACATTTTCTGACACAGGAGCCTAGCCGGTCCCCTTAAATCGTGGCCGGTCCCCTTAATTTAAGGGGACCGCCACTTATAATTAAGGGGGCCGCCCAACTGTAACGGCCAGAAAACTTGTCTTTTAGTGGAGAAAGTTTATTTGGTGAAAAACTAACTGATTTTGGTTAAAAATTTGAATCCATATATTTAGTATGATTAAAACATTTTTCTTTATTACCAAAAGTGTTTTTCAAAAATATATAATATGTTTATATAATTAAATAAACTTTGTATTAATTAATTTAATACCCCTTTGATCATGAGATGTATTAAGCATTTCTTTATCCATACCTTAAGTGATTAAGTTGGATATAATGATATAAACTATCTTAATATTTGTTTACGTAGTAATCTTACGTTTGATGATTTTACATTTTGTGATCATCAAAACATAGAGATATCGAAAAATATAAATAACGTTTTTGTGCATTATTTATGCCAACATAAACTTCTATCATCTTATGTTCTTCAACAACATCTTTCAATATTTCTAAATTCACAACCTCACTTAAGCTATACAAACCATCGTCTAAATTCCTACCAGGCTTAACAAAGTAATAGTAATTATTTTGAATAGTTTTACATCCTTTTAAAATTTATAAAAACAAGTTTGTTTTAAAAACTTCGATTCTAGTTTATGTGATCTCAATACTTGCACTATATTAACAATTATATAGTAACTAACTAACTAAGCTAATATAGTATAGGTAAATAAGTAAGTAATGAAAAGAGTTGGAGAGATCAAACCACAACACAAGGATTTATAGTGGTTCAACTACAAGGTCACCTTCCTTGTTCCCACTCCACTCCCCGAGTCACCTACTCGAGAGTTTTCTTCACTATGTCAACAAACTCCCTTATGGCGGAGAAAACCTTACACACTAATTTACACACCACAACTACGTCACAACTTGATCACAACTTCTACACAACTTCTTCACACCTATCTACTTCACACCTATCTTCTTCACACCTTTCTTCTTCACACCAATCTTCTTCACATCAATCTACTTCACACCTATCTTCTTCACAACTACACTACTTCACTACTAATCAACTTCTACTTCCTACACAACTTCTATTTCTTCTAAACTACTTATTACAAACACAACACAACTTCACAAATAATATATACACTATGCACAACTACTCTTCAATACTTCTTGAACTTAGTTGTAGAAGGAGTGTTCTTCTTTTGCACTTTGGATGAGGATGGATGAGAAGCGATTGAATCACTTTAAAGAAGGATTAGTATTCTAATGATCAAAGGGTTTTAGAAGGTGTATAGAGAGTTTGAGATCTGAAAATTTCGTGCAAAAGGTAAGGCAAAATTCCAAAATTAAGATGGTATTTATAGGAGAAAAATTCTGACATTTTCTGACACAGGAGCCTAGCCGGTCCCCTTAAATCGTGGCCGGTCCCCTTAATTTAAGGGGACCGCCACTTATAATTAAGGGGGCCGCCCAACTGTAACGGCCAGAAAACTTGTCTTTTAGTGGAGAAAGTTTATTTGGTGAAAAACTAACTGATTTTGGTTAAAAATTTGAATCCATATATTTAGTATGATTAAAACATTTTTCTTTATTACCAAAAGTGTTTTTCAAAAATATATAATATGTTTATATAATTAAATAAACTTTGTATTAATTAATTTAATACCCCTTTGATCATGAGATGTATTAAGCATTTCTTTATCCATACCTTAAGTGATTAAGTTGGATATAATGATATAAACTATCTTAATATTTGTTTACGTAGTAATCTTACGTTTGATGATTTTACATTTTGTGATCATCAAAACATAGAGATATCGAAAAATATAAATAACGTTTTTGTGCATTATTTATGCCAACATAAACTTTTATCATCTTATGTTCTTCAACAACATCTTTCAATATTTCTAAATTCACAACCTCACTTAAGCTATACAAACCATCGTCTAAATTCCTACCAGGCTTAACAAAGTAATAGTAATTATTTTGAATAGTTTTACATCCTTTTAAAATTTATAAAAACAAGTTTGTTTTAAAAACTTCGATTCTAGTTTATGTGATCTCAATACTTGCACTATATTAACAATTATATAGTAACTAACTAACTAAGCTAATATAGTATAGGTAAATAAGTAAGTAATGAAAAGAGTTGGAGAGATCAAACCACAACACAAGGATTTATAGTGGTTCGGCTACAAGGTCACCTTCCTTGTTCCCACTCCACTCCCCGAGTCACCTACTCGAGAGTTTTCTTCACTATGTCAACAAACTCCCTTATGGCGGAGAAAACCTTACACACCAATTTACACACCACAACTACGTCACAACTTGATCACAACTTCTACACAACTTCTTCACACCTATCTACTTCACACCTATCTTCTTCACACCTTTCTTCTTCACACCAATCTTCTTCACATCAATCTACTTCACACCTATCTTCTTCACAACTACACTACTTCACTACTAATCAACTTCTACTTCCTACACAACTTCTATTTCTTCTAAACTACTTATTACAAACACAACACAACTTCACAAATAATATATACACTATGCACAACTACTCTTCAATACTTCTTGAACTTACTTATAGAAGGAGTGTTCTTCTTTTGCACTTTAGATGGGGATGGATGAGAAGGGATTGAATCACTTGAAACAAGGATTAGTATACTAATGATCAAAGGGTTTTGGAGGATGTTTAAAGAGTTTTAGATCTGAAAATTTCGTGCAAAAGGTGGGGCAAAATTCCAGAATTAAGGTGGTATTTATAGGAGAACAATTCTGATAATTTCTAACACAGAAGCCTGGCCGGTCCCCTTAAATCATGGCTGGCCCTCTTAAAATTAAGGGGACCGCCCCTTATAATTAAGGGGGCCGCCCAGCTGTAACGGCCAGAAAACTTGTCTTTTAGTGGGAAAAGTTTATTTGGTGAAAAACTAACTGATTTTGGTTAAAAATTTGAAACCATATATTTAGTATGATTAAAACATTTTTCTTTATTACCAAAAGTGTTTTTCAACAATATATAATATGTTTATATAATTAAATAAACTTTGTATTAGTTAATTAAATACCCCTTTGATCATGAGATGTATTAAGCACTTGTTTATCCATACCTTAAGTGAGTAAGTTGGATATAATGATATAAACTAGCTTAATACTTGTTTACGTAGTAATCTTACGATTAATGAGTTTACATTTTGTGATCGTCAAAATATAGAGATATCGAAAAATATAAATAACGTTTTCATACATTATTTATGTCAACAATCTCCCCCTTTTTTATGATTACAAAATCTAAACTCATTAAGCGAAAGATTAGTTTATATATAAGTATTATTGTGAGTTTATAGCAATTCTCCCCCTTTTTGTTAGCATCAAAAAGGTTATCCCGATTTTAGTGAAGCTCCCCTTTGATGTATACTCCCCCTCCTTTTGAGGTCATAATCGAGATACGGAATGCTTGCAAAAATATTTAGAGCAAACAACATATATATGCATGCAACAATTATATATAAAGAAAAGGCAAGCAATATATGCATGGAAGAAAACACTTCATTAAAGAGATAAAAACACAAACATTATACATTCAAGATGTATGATCAATACACCAATGCAACTAATACAACTAATAACCCAAAACTCTAATAGAAATGTTTTTCCTAGAGCTTGTCATCAAAATGGTTTAAACAAAGTTATTCTCAACCATGAGTCATGCTTAATTTGGGAGGAGTATTGTTGTAGGTGGAGATGATGAAGTTAATGGAGGTGGGGTTGTGGTGGATGTTGGTGGTGGAGGAGTGGATGTTGTTGGTTGAGGTTGAGGAATCAAGCTTTCAATATATGAAAACATGTAACGGATCTCATCTCTTAGTCCAAGGATGATGGTGCGGTTATGGATGCAACAAAGACAAGTATCACCATGAGCTTCAAGTAAGCTCTATGGGATGGGATTGTATGTAGGTGGATTGAGTGGTCAGGGTGAGAATTGTGCATCAAGAGGTGTGATGGGTGATAATGAAAGTGTTATGTCTAAGGTTGTATTTTCAAGAGGTGATGGTGATGGAATTCTTGGTGGAGGTGATAGGTGAGTGTTGATGTAGTCATTGATGGATGATGATGATGGTATGGAAGAGGTGGAGGTTCCATGTGTTGATGGTGTTTTGGATGGTGCATTTGGAGCAACAGGAGATGAGCATTGAGGTGGTGGTGATGGAGTGGTATTGTCTTCATTTGTGAGATTAATAAAGAGTTGTTTTGGTGGAATGATAACAAGTTTTTGTTTCTTGGCATTGTTGGAGGTGGTGGTTTTTGGTGATGACATGATGGATTTGTTGAGGTTGATGATGATGAGGAAGTGTGGATGAAGGTGGAATGGGTTATATAGCATGAAATCATGATTAGAAATGGTATTAATTTGAAATTGCATTGTTAGATTCCAAAATCAGTTTAGTTTTTAAGGGAAATGGTAGCTGGGGCTAGCAAAAGAGGTCACAAGTTGCAAAAGAAAACAGTGTAAAAACTGTTCCAGATGGCCGGTCCCCTTAAATGGAGGCGGGTCCCCTTAGATTTAAGGGGGCCGCCCCTTATGAATTAAGGGGGCCGCCCATCTGACGACCCAGAAATAAAAAAAAAAAAAAAAAAAAAAAAAAAAAAAAAAAAAAAAAATTGGAAAAATGTTATATTCTGTTTTGATTTTGCAGCAAGCTCTATTTGAACATTTCACATTTGTTTTGGTCTATTAGAAAGCATATATATATATATATATATATATATATATATATATATATATATATATATATATATATATATATATATATATATATATATATATATATATATATATATATATATATATATATATATATATAATTCTACACAAGTCATGCAAACATAGATTAAAATCAAGTATAAAAACATGCATACATGTAGAACAAATAATAGTAAGGAGTAAAAAGCAATAAGGTACAAATATGTCTAGAAGCAAAGCAACAAATAGCACATAAGAAACATATTACAATTTGTTTAAAAGGAAAAATAAAGCCAATGTCATAGACAACATCACTACTATTTCTTTCCTAGCACCCCATCAACAGCAGTGGTAAGTGACTATAAGTCCTCCTCATCGTCATCCCTTGGAAACGAGAACGAAACAAGAATGCTAGGACGATTAGGTTTAAACTTGCGGGTTTTGCGAATAGGAGGAAGAACGAGATGTCGGAGGGTTGGATAGATAGATTGATAAATACTATCATCGAGATCGGGATAGTTTTCAATGACATGCTTGTGGAGACGAGTGAGAAACATACCATACGGAAGGATAGCTTTAGGATTTGCTCTTGCACATTCAATACGTTTGATAAAGAAGTAAGCCAAATTGTAAGGTTGCTCGGCAACAATACAATACAACATATGAGCGAGACAAGCCGGGAGATGGTCTGAGTGTCCTTCGGTACCAAACGCATTCTCTCGAACTAGTTCTTCCCAATACTCCATGTCGGGTCTCAATTCTTTACGAAAAATTTGATTTTTAAGATTTGAGACATTTTTGGGTATGATGCTTTGGGTGGAAGTTTCACATTCCAACCCGAGCATTTGACGAATATCTTCAGGAGATGGAATTTCGGAGATATAAGGACCATGAGTAGGACGAGAACGTTGGAGAGCGCAAAGATCCCATTCATTTGTGAATACGGATTGACCGGAAAAAGGAATTTGAAGGATTTGACCAAATTGTGCAAGAGTGAGAGTAATAAATTCATGTTGGATCATGAATGAAATGAAGATCGAACCAAAGTCATCGGTTTGAACCGTGACTTGGCTATAGAAGTCAAGAATGAAGCGAGGAATGATGGGTTCATTAATTTGGAAGAGACATTCAAAATGGATATTGGTGAAAGAGCTTTCGATGAAATCGGATTGATAGTAAGCTTGATCTACGACTCGACCTTCATGAATGTTTCTATCTTCTATTTGACGATAGATATGTGCAATGGAGAGAGAGGTAGTCGGAAGTTGAGAGACTTTGGGAATGTAGTTATTGGTTAAGGAAATATCTTCGGTAGTTGCTTTTAGCATTTTCACCTAAACACAACAACAATACAAAAGACCAAAATAAATAAAGAATGTATATATTTTTAAGACTTATGTGGGAATGTAAACATACTTCAACGATTATCCTAGGAAGTAGTTTACCAAGTTCCTTAATATTATTTTTACCTCGTTTTAGATATATTTTACGATGTTTAGCAAGTAGTTATGGACAAATCCAAATGCCCTTTTAAACATCTTAATATATCATGAAATTTACTAGATTTACATTAGGTTGTAAAACTAGCCATTTCTTACGAGTTTCTTATGCATGTGATTAGTTTTCGAAAAAGATGGTTTTTATATTCTGACTCAAAAATGTCATTTTTCGCTAAACCAAACGCTTCCTTAACTAGCCACTTACACTACTAGTATGTCAATATATATATGAATTATATATCTTGACAAGTCCAATTTGCAAGTTTTAGGTTTATAATCTTAACGACGTTTTACAAAAATTATAATGACTTAATTTTGACATTATTTGAACATAATCCAAACACCCTCTTATCGTGAACAAAAATATTTTCACTTGGTCGAAAAATATAGCTTCATGTATTAAAAGTTATAAAAGTATAATGTGATTAGTTTTAAAAAGTTTTCAAAGCATTATTCAACAATGTGTTTACCAAAAATTTTGAAAAGGAGTGTATGAAATTTTTCAAAAATTTTCGACAAGAGGGTTTATAATTACTAAGTTTTAGTGTTAATTAAGCACTCTAATCCTAAGGGAAGCATTTAGTTTTGGAAATATTAGACTCAATTCGAAAGAAATTATGAATTTGAGAAAATTGTTAAAACATGCATAATCTTGAGTTTGATCAAATTAGATGGAATTAGATAAAATGTGTTATGAAAAAATTACAATATGTAATGGTGATTATGTTAGATGAATTTGCCCTTTGCGAATTATCCCGAATTATGTGATTTGGAAGTGGTTTTTAGGTGTTTTGGTGTTTGGGATTCATCACAGCAGTAGCAGAGGAAGGGATGTTTGAAAAAGTGGAATGTTTGGCAAAAGAAACAAAAGGAAAAACGGGTTGGAGCTATCAGATGGCCGGCCCCCTTAAACATTAGGGGGGCCGCCCTTCATTTGGCTGCCGGTCCCCTTAAACATTAAGGGGGCCGCCCTCCAAATTTTGATTTTTCTTGGTTTTGGTTTCTGGAGAAAACAAGAACATATTTATATATACATTAGATTTATATTTAATCAAAAATACGTTGGAGAGTATTCGCAAGAAAGGAATTACTTGACACTTTTACTTGACATTTCGTCAATTAAAATTTCTTGATCATTTCGGATGAAATTTATCAAGTTGTCAAGTGGACGAGAGAGTTGTGGAAGGTTTATAAGTATATATATATATATATATATATATATATATATATATATATATATATATGTATAGTTATAAAAATTTGAGGAAGCAATGAGCCAAACAAAATTACATAACAACTAGATACTAAATATAGCATGCATTTCTTGAAAAGAAAATAAAAGGAAATGTGTACCTTTCATCTTCAATGCGTTTATCTTCAAAGTCTTCAAGGAATAGTCCGAACAGGAAGTGACATCAAAAGTTTCCATGTTTGAATGGCGAATATTTTTACGTTGGTCCCCATTGTCTCATTTGACCAAAGTTATTTGATCCGAACATGTTTTGTATTTGACTTGGGTGCATATATGGTGGAAACATTCACCACGGATTGAAGTTCCACATTTGTTGATTATTGTTAAAGTTTCGTCTATTTTGGTTTGCTCTTGGTTGAGGTGTTTTAGGTTTAGGGTAAAAATTATTTGATTTTCTAGGTGGTGGAGTTTTAGATCTTGTTTTAGGTTTAGACGATCCTACTTCGGTTTTTAAAGATGGTTTATAAAACGGTTTTATTTCTTCATTACTAGAGAGAGGTATTTTCTTATCATTTATGAGTATATACTTAGGATTAGACTTTGAAGGTTTTAGTTTCTTGAGTTCACTTTCAACTTTAACATTTTTAATTTCACTTGTTGAAGCTTCGGTTGAGTTAAATCCTAAACCGGTTTTATCTCCAGATACTCTTTGAATACTTATAATTTTACTAAGTGAGTTACTACTATTTTCAAATTTATCAAGTTTACAAATTTCTTCCATAAGTTTGTTGTTTTCACTTTTAAGCTCTTGACATGATTTACATTCTTCAAAAATTTCTTTACCTTTTTCAAGTTGATGTATTTTAATTTTTAGTTCTAGTACTTAATTTTCTAGTTGGTTGTTTATGTATTTTAGTGATTTGTTTTTAGCCATTACTTGTTGTCCTAGTTTGCATAATCTATTCTATTCACTATCTGAATCTTTTTCATCTAATGTTAAATTTTCATCACTAAAGTATTCGGTTTCGGAACATACCTCACTTGATGTCTTATCCATGAGACACTTTTCTTCCTTTGTTATTTCTTTCTCATCTTCATCGCTATCACTCCAAGCTCCTCCAACAAACACTTTCTCTCATTCTTGCTATACTTGTCATCATTATTCTTTTGAGGTGCTCTCCTTTCATCGTGTGGTTGTCTAACGAATCTTCCTCGCCTTTTGAAGAATTTCTTGAAATCTCTTACGGCCATGGCATATTCTTCGTCATCGCTTTCGGAAGACGAGCTATCTTCGTTGTTGGATTCCTTTCTAGCTTTCAAGGCGATTGACTTGCTTTGCTCTCGTTTTCCTTTAACCATTTAGGAGTCCTTCTTTATAATTGCTTCATAGACTTTCAAATTTCCAATTAATTCATCAGGTTGTAACGTTGACAAATTTTTGATTCTTCAATAGCCGTCACTTTAGCTCTCAATTTTGGGTGAAGAGCCCTAAGAAACTTCCTAACGAAATTCTTACTAGAAAAATTCTCATCAAGTGCTTTTAAACTTATGATGATAGTGTTAAATCTAGCGAAAGCATTATCAATTGATTCCTCTTCCGGAATCGTGAATTGTTCATATTGTTGAACAAGTAGATCTATTTTATTATCTTTGACTTGATTAATACCTTAGTGAGTTATTAATAAAGAGTTCCAAATTTCTTTTGCGGTTTCACACATAAAGATCCGTTCGTACTCTTTACGTGGTAGCGCATTATAAATAACCATTTTTGCTTCATTATTTTTAGCAAGTTTTCTTTTTAAATCATCATTTTGTTTTTCAAAAGGTACGATTCCATCTTTCTTTGTTTCGGGGTTATTTTGAATAGGTAAAAAATCACCATTGGTAATAATATACCAGAGATCTAGATCTTTTGATTTCACATAAGTTTCGAATCGATTTTTCCAATATAAAAATCCATTACTTTCAAATAGTGGTGGTCTTTGCATAGATTGCCCTTCTAAATATTTTTCAGATTCCATAGATAGTTACAAGTTTTAAAATACAATATATTTTAAAGATCTTGCAAAACCTGGCTCTGATACCAATTGTGGAAAACTAGAAGGGGGGGGGGTTGAATAGTTTTACGTCCTTTTAAAATTTATAAAAACAAGTTTGTTTTAAAAACTTCGATTCTAGTTTATGTGTTCTCAATACTTGCACTATATGAACAATTATATAGTAACTAACTAACTAAGCTAATATAGTATAGGTAAATAAGTAAGTAATGAAAAGAGTTAGAGAGATCAAACCACAACACAAGGATTTATAGTGGTTCGGCTACAAGGTCACCTTCCTTGTTCCTACTCCACTCCCCGAGTCACCTACTCGAGAGTTTTCTTCACTATGTCAACAAACTCCCTTATGGCGGAGAAAACCTTCCACACCAATTTACACACCACAACTACGTCACAACTTCTACACAACTTCTTCACACCTATCTACTTCACACCTATCTTCTTCACACCTTTCTTCTTCACACATTTCTTCTTCACACCAATCTTCTTCACATCAATCTACTTCACGCCTATCTTCTTCACAACTACACTACTTCACTACTAATCAACTTCTACTTCCTACACAACTTCTATTTCTTCTAAACTACTTATTACAAACACAACACAAGTTCACAAATAATATATACACTATGCACAACTACTCTTCAATACTTCTTGAACTTAGTTGTAGAAGGAGTGTTCTTCTTTTGCACTTTAGATGAGGATGGATGAGAAGGGGTTGAATCACTTGAAACAAGGATTAGTATACTAATGATCAAAGGGTTTTGGAGGATGTTTAAAGAGTTTTAGATCTGAAAATTTCGTGCAAAAGGTGGGGCAAAATTCCAGAATTAAGGTGGTATTTATAGGAGAAAAATTCTGACAATTTCTGACACAGGAGCCTGGCCGGTCCCCTTAAATCATGGCCGCCCCCCTTAAAATTAAGGGGATCGCCCCTTATAATTAAGGGGGCCGCCCAGCTGTAACGGCCAGAAAACTTGTCTTTTAGTGGGGAACGTTTATTTGGTGAAAAACTAACTGATTTTGGTTAAAAATTTGAAATCATATATTTAGTATGATTAAAACATTTTTCTTTATTACCAAAAGTGTTTTTCAACAATATATAATATGTTTATATAATTAAATAAACTTTGTATTAGTTAATTAAATACCCCTTTGATCATGAGATGTATTAAGCACTTGTTTATCCATACCTTAAGTGATTAAGTTGGATATAATGATATAAACTAGCTTAATACTTGTTTACGTAGTAATCTTACGATTGATGAGTTTACATTTTGTGATCGTTAAAATATAGAGATATCAAAAAATATAAATAACGTTTTCATCCATTATTTATATCAACAACCATTACCATCCGCCATCATGGAAGGTGGTAATCTCTTTGACCCCCATCAACCCACCACAACAAAACCATCCACAAAACCCACCACAACCAAACCAACCTCCTAGACCCCGAACTTTAGGAGAGTACTCCTGTCCTAGCCACCAAGGCTATCGAAATACCATTGAGCTCACTCAAGGAGCCAATGTGTCTCCCTTGCGATCAGACACAATCCGGTTGGTGCAAAGCGGATGTGCATTCCATGGACTTCATTCCGAAGATCCTAATCAACATCTTAAGGATTTCTTCAAAATCGTAGATTCCATAGATCTTGATGTTGAAACCAGAGAGACGACCCGATTGCGTCTCTTCCAATTCTCTCTACGTGACCAAGCTAGTCAATGGCTTGAGCGTTTACTTGCGGGATCCATCACCTCTTGGGATGATCTCACCACTCGTTTCCTTGCTCAATTTTTCCCACCGGGGAGAACTACCAAGCTTAGAAATGACATCTTGATGTTCCAACAATGTCAAGGTGAAAATCTCTATGAAGCATGGACTTATTTCAAGGACTTACTCCAAAAAGTCCCTCATCATGGCATAGATCTTTGGCTTCAAGTCCAAATTTTCTATGACCACATCAATCTCTCCACGAGGCAAACCATTGACCAAGCGGCCGGTGGCAAGCTAAGTGATCGAAGTGCGGAAGAATCATGGGAACTCATAGAAGATCTTGCTCTCTATGACAACGAAAGTTGGAATGATCCCCGTGATTTGAACAAAATGGTCAAGGCAATATCTTTGCCTTCGACTGATTCAAGCACTCCTGACCATAGGATCATGGAACTTGAAGACCAAGTCAAGTTTCTCATGAAATCTTACGAGGCTCCTAAACCTTCAAGCCAAGTGAACAAAATCACCTCTTCGTGCGAATTATGTAGTGATCCCCACGACACTCGTGATTACATTGAACTCCCCGAACAAGCTTTTGCAGATTACGCATCCTCACGTACCGACGGAGCGGGAGACAAGTGGTATATTTCAAATCCGAGCCAAACCCTTACGGTGATTCATATAACCCTTCATGGAAAAATCACCCAAACTTTAGGTGGAAACAAAACCAAAACATGCCCCAAAGCAATTCTTCTAATCCACCTAATCGTTATCAATCAAGCGGTCCACCTTCTAACCATACTTTCAACAAAAATCCTTCCAACAACTATGGTAATACCAACTGTAACACCCCCTAAAATCAATTAACGACAGCGGAAGACTTAACGGGGTATTACGTAGTGGATCTTTGTCACAATCATAGTAAACGTTTTGAAAACACATTTTATCATTCATTTAAAATATCTGAGTACAGAAATAGTTTTAGAAAGACAAGTCATATCTTCGCAGATATGTTTTATTTAGCTAAATGATAAGAAAACGTTTATTTTAGAAAACCCGTGCCCGGGTTGATGCCCTTCTCCGTACCTTGATAATCCATGCCTTAATTACCTGATATAACATGCTAAAAGTCAACAAAAGTTGAGTGATGTCCATAGGTTTAAGTTTAAAGTTTGAACACAAGTAAGGGTGTTAATTGCATCGATAACCAATTAACAAGTTTAAAAATCAAGTTTGTTATTGCATTAAGCTCATGACACGCAACAATTAGACATGCATCAATGTGTGATGTAAACTAATATAATAGGGGTGCCCTCAGGATAGGTCTGTGCCAGTAACCTATGAGTTATTAAATACTGTGCGCCTAGTCGCTCATCCTAGCTAAACTAAACGGGGATTGTCAGTCCCAAATAGATCTATTCCCAGATATTCACATTCACTCGCAAGTGATTAAGGTTCATGATCGAGGGGCTTTTGGCAATAGCTACTTAAGCAATAAAAACATCAGGCATAGCATACTAAAAAGCTTGTGTTCGGGTTTGAACCATGTATCTCCTCACAAAAGAGTTTAAAAGTTTAAAGAGTGGCCTATGAACACACACCTGGATAGCTCGGTAGTACTAGTATCATTATTCAAACGACAGGTGGAAACGGCTTCAACACACAACCTAAGTAAAATGTATGGAAAGTTTTCAGAGTTTGATAGTCTAAGTTCAGTTTATCGAAAAAGTTGTTTATTATATTGTTTTGTTGGTTGACTCGTAGCAATTTAAACGTACGTGTTTAAATGCCTGAAGTTCAAAAACAGAAGTTGTATTTAAAAATATAACTCGTGAGCATGTTCTTGTTGACGTAGTGTAGAGATTTTACGAAAAGAATGAGTTTGGTGGTTGGTAAAACCAACTTCGGGTTTAAGCTTTGGTTAATCGTTTTAATTATTTTCTTATCATAGTATTATGTGTGTGTATATATATATATATATATATATATATATATATATATATATATATATATATATATATATATATATATATATATATAAGAAAAATATGAAATGTGACGATATGTGTCGAAGGGTTACGAAGGACGGTGTGAATAAGACAGTTGATAGGTACCGAGAAGTGAATCGGTTTGAGAGAATGTGTTAATTGTTAAAAGTTTTATATTTATTATTATCGTTATTACGTTATATATTTATAAACTATATAGGTTATATTTAGTTAACGAAAAGTGTTTGATCGAATCGGTTTTATCTAAATACTTATATATATAAAATATAAATAATAATATTTATATTTTATTAAAACCTTTAAGTTTTGAAAAGTTTACACTTTAACCCCTTAACGGCATAACTTTACATCGTTAGTCCAAAACGATTTATAATTTCATTTCTAATCCAAAACTATTTTAAATTTACATTTTATACCCAAAAATTTCTAGATTTACAGTTTTCATCACAAGATGTCAAAATGGCTGTTTTTACCTTAAGTTTCTATTTTGACAGTTTTAGTCCCTCGACTACAAAACTTTTGCAAATTTAGTCCAAAACTTACCAACTTCAAAACTTAACATTTTTATTTTCAAAATAAGTTTAAAACAGCTTATTTAAGTTCTAAAACAGTTTATTTCTCAAAAAGAGCTTATTTTACACTTAATGGGCCTTTAACGAGCTTAAATCAAGGCCCGTTAAGGTTTTTAGTATCATTGGGCTTAGGAAACTTTTGGGCTTTGCATTGGGCTTGAATTTGGACACTAAAAACTTTGAAAAACTGCTTATAGACCTAGCTTATCTCATTAGCTTATTTTCGGCTTATTGGGCTTATAAGCCCAATCGTTGTTTTAAGTTCTTAAAAACGTGACCTAGCTTTGGGGTTATATGAGGGATAAAAAGGGTTTGTGAGAGTGAGTTTAAAGCATAGTTTATTAGTTTAAAATAGTGAGGAAATGATGGAAATTGTTGGTGAATCGTCCTTGTGCACAAACGAGTAGCAAGAAAACAACAAAGGTTCATGTTTGCATTTGTATTTGCCAAAACGTGGTCAACAAGGAGATGGGGGATTCTCATGCGAATAGTAAAGTGGTTGCATGTTTTCGTCCTTGTGGAGTCATTGCCGAGAGAAGACAACAAGGAAACTTCGATGGGAGTTGAGTTTCTTAGTTTAGAGGAGGTTAATTCCTCTTAAACTATGCATGACCCTTTTAAGAGATCTCATTGCTGCCTCTTGAGTCCAAAACGAATAGGAAAGGAGAGAGTTTACACGTATTGTCCTTGTGGTATTGTTAACGAGAGAAAACGACAAGAAAACCATCATTATAGCTTGTCTTGGTTCATTTGTGGGTTTGTGAAAGTCAAAAACACAATAAAAACGTGTCTTAAGAGTTTTAAGAAGCTTTGGTGTCACATTTAGGAGGATACGAGGCTTGGTAAACTTAAAATGAAATTTTTGTTTTTGTGGTCACGTAAAAATGAGGCTAAGCTTTGATTAGTTTTCAAGGGCTAAACATACACGAGAGGGAAAATGGTTTGTCACGTATGATTCTTGGTTAGGAGGACTAACAAGTAGTGTAAAAATACATAGGTGTCGTTTGGAAAAATTATGAGTAAACGAGGCAAAGCAAACGGGGTGTGAGGGATGTTTTTGAAAGTAATAAAAGGAAATTGGGCTTGGTTTGGTTTGTTGGGCTTGCGTGTGGACTAGGCCCAAGAAGAAAAGAAACAAAATGAAAAGGGTCTGTTTGGGTGTGTGGTGTGTAGTAGAAACTGGGCCGAGGCCCAATGGGAGTATAGGCCCAATTGGTTCATCTCGAAAGTCGTGTCGAAGTTAGGAGTAGTTACGGAGTGTTCGTGGAAATTTTCATGAGCTCGGGAATTTATTAGGAAGTATTTGGTTAGTTATCGGAATATATATATATATATATATATATATATATATATATATATATATATATATATATATATATATATATATATATATATATATATAAAATTATATAAATTTTACGTTAATTATAAAAATTATTTCGCGAAACTTAGACTATTTAGGTTCGTGTGTATGCGCGTTCCAAAGTAAACGGTGATCACAAACGTCATTGTGATTACAAAAAATGTATCTCGACTAACAACCAAAAATTTTGTTATCGGTAAAAACGGTTTTTATTTATCGTAATGATTCGTAAATCATAAGTTTGCATTTACTATTTAGGAGGGAAAATTATGGGAGGTTACACCAACAATCTTGAAGGATTGATGTCCAAATTTATGGTATCTTAAGAAACTCGTATAGCTAAGTTTGAATCCGAATTCAATCAACAACAAGCGGAGATGACCAATAAAATCGACAACTTGTTGAAAGCCTTCAACTACCAAGTGCTAACTACACCAAGGAAGGACACTAGGAACAATAGTAGCGGAACCCAAATTAAGAACCCCTCATCATCCAAACACGTCTACTTTGTCAATGTAGTCACTGTTAAGCCAATCGATAATAATAGGGAAGAAAGTGATAAGGATGAGATTAAGGAAGTTGAGGATAAAAAGGAAGAGAAAGCAGAGGAAGTAGAAAATGTAGGGGACTACTTCGATAGGTTACCTACCAAGGAAGAACGGGAATACCATAAGAATTTATTCGATGACCCTGAATACCATACGTCCTTGGTTCACCAATCATCAAAGCGGGTGATCCCTCTAACATCAATATACCATACAACATTGGGCATGTGCATGTGTAGAAAGCCTACATCGATCTTAGATCTCCAATAAACATTATGACTAGGACCCATTACAATTAGGTAATGAAAAAGCAACTAGGACCTACGATGATTCCCAACACGGGTTGGGTAAGTAACTTTGTCAAAAGAGTAAAAGGATTGCACGTCTTTGTAGGAAACTTCACTTACGTTACCGAATTTGTGATTGTAGAAGATATTCGTTCAGTAATAGATGGTTGCCTAAGTCAAGTAGTGTTTGGAAAGCCGTTTGTTGAGACCTTTAAGATGAATTATGAACCATCTCTAGCGATAGTTAGGTTCAAGGATGAAAACGATGAGATAGCCTACCAAATGCCCTATAAGATTGAACAATTTCGTCTTTTATCAAACATCGAAAAGGACCACAAGCAAGCGGTCTACTATAGGAATGATGACAATAGACGTAGAGGAGTAAACTATGTTATGAATAGAATATTTGGTTTCTACAAGGAATGCTTGCAACTAGGTCCGGAATACAAAACTAAAATTGAGGATGACCTAGAAACCTTGACCAATGACGAGGTCACGTAATAGCCCGTGACCTTGAGTCTAGCTACAAGACTCGTAAATAAAGAAAAGTGCTTCTTGGGAGGCAACCCAAGCCTTATTTATTTGACTGTTTGTTTGTTTGATTTTATTTGTTTCCGTATGCGTGTTTTATTTTGATTGTTTGTGGATCATGTTTCAAAATAAATTGTGAAAATGCTTTACCTTGTTGTTTAACTTCGTCTAAAATTCATATAAAGGTATTTCGCAAAAGATAAGTGTAAGGGAAATCCAAATTTGTTTCTAAGAACAGAATTGGACATGGACCACAACAATATTAAATGAACATGTATATTAGTATTTGTCTGAGTCAAATGCTTGTATCGAGTCATAATGATGTTTTGCAGGAATTCCAGGAATTAAGGCATGAGTTCTTCCAAAAATTTTCTTGAAACTTAACATAAGATTTCCGTCAGAGCACTCTGACGGTGTCAGGGTTATAACCTGACGGCGTCAGGTGTAAAAATCTGAAAAGTTTTGCAAGTTTTGTTTTTCTACCGGAGTCTTAGAGTTTTTGTTAAATCTTTAGTTTTATAAACTCCAAGAAATCTGCAAACATTCATTCCACAAGCATTCTGTCCTTATTATATACTATAGATTGCAGCCGATTTTACGCGAGGTTTGCCTTGATTGTTTTCTCAGGTTTAACAGGTTATATTGGACAAGAAGATGATTTATATTTCTGGAGGGAAGCTTTCAACGTTCATTTTCTTGGAGGAGGATCTAACCTTGTTACCACATTATCCACGCCGAACGAATTAGGAGAGTATTTGTTTCATTCTTCTACCTTCATTACTTTTACATCCTTTTTATTGAACATTGGGGACAATGTTCAGCCTAAGTGTAAGGGGAGGGTAAATGATGATACCTTAGAGAATGCAATTGCACTTGAGTTTGTTTGTTCAATAGTAGGTGTGTAATAAAACTAAGAGAAATACTTGTTAGGACAATTTTAGTGCCAAATTTAATATTTTTTACAACATTTAGGAGTGAAGCTTTAGCCTTAATAAGCGTCTCATGGATAGGAGTTGTATGACTAACACGAAAAACCGTACCACTCAAAATTTTCCACCCTAAATATGTGAGGTTCGCCCTAGATTTGTTATGAAAAGATGCTTATGAGTGTACCGGTAGTACCTAGATTCTAGAACTTGCATTAGTGATGCACCCCGAGACCGCTAGTGAGACTACATTCGTGTAGTAGGATTTACTACATGATAAGAGACATTAGGATCACCCTTGTGTTAAACCCATATTATAATTACTTGACCAATGAAGTCATAATTACTTGACTAGTAAAGTCAATTAATTTTCCCACACCTTTGCGTTGTACTCATTTTTAGTACACGATACCCCTAGTACACCCCTCCGAGCCTATCTTTTCGTTTCTAACTTTAAGCATTTTTCTTAAGGAAGAATTTTTTTACAATCCACCTCAAATGTACAACCAAATCGCCTTAGCCTTCCTTGTATGGACTCATCTTTAGTACATTATTGTTACATGTTTAAACCCTTAGGTAATTGTCTAATTGGTTACATGGTTGCTAAGTCAAGTCATATCTTGTACATATTGTTTTGGGACGATTGGGACTCATGGGTAAAGTACTAGTGTTATGGAGTAATGGGGAAGAAAATCATTTATTACCCCCATATGTGCGTTAATCTTTAAAAAGTACTCCAAGTGTTTTGATTATCTTGATTTGAGTCATTAGAATAATTGATTGTAAAGTATGTAAAAATTCAAATGTAAGAGGAATGTAAATCCCCTATGATGTATTATTTTGAATGGTAGGGCAAGAGTGTATGCACAAAAAAAAAAAAAAAAAAAAAAAAAAAAATCGAAAAATCAAGAAAAAGAAAAAGAAAAACATACGGACTACCATCCCGTTTCCTTTTATGTTTATTTTATGTTTTGTTAGTTTATGATTAGCTTAAGTCGAGTCGAGTCTTGGCTTAGCAATGCCACATTGTACATGTAATTGACCAAGATAATTAACTCGCCACTAGTAAAGATTGCCTTTATCCAACAAAACCGTGTTTATCATATCCCTACACCTCACGTTATAACCCTTTTAAAATACCTCTTTGATAGTTTATCCTAGGTGATTGCGCCAAGTGGTGGAGGTTTGATCCCTTCCTAAGCCTATGGTAATCTATTTGCTATGATAGGTAGTGAGAGATATTTTCCATTTTCATATTTTGATATATACTTTTATTACACCCGAGAGATGTGAGTATCTAAACACTATTTGTGAGGTGCTAGTGTATAATTTCCGTGCTTGTTTTGGTTGAAGTGGAACGATTATTTGTTGTAATTACTTTTATATTAGTGTTAAATGACCCCTAGCTTGTATTTTGATTAGAATAAAAGCGCATTTGCTTGAGGACAAGCAAATCTCAAGTGTAAGGGTATTTGATGAGACGAAAAGTGTACTGCTTTTAGGGGGTCATTTAAGCCCAAATTCGTGATTATTTGGTCAATTACTGCCCTAAATCGTTCTTTTTGTCATTTTAGGTACTTCGGAGATGAAATCTAGAAAATGAAGCATTTTGGACGTTTTTGGAGCAAAAAAGTGAAGAAAATGACAAAGTCTCTAAATCATGCTAAAATTGGTACCTGACGGCGTCAGGATTTGCATGTGACGCCGTCCCTCATGGATAAAGAGGTGGATAAATAAAATACACGAGACGCGCCAGAATTTTTTGGAGAATTAACACATGACGGCGTCACCAAGGCCGTCAAGAGTAAATTACATGTGACGGCCAAGAGAAGATTAACACATGACGGCGTCAGATCTGGATCTAGGCAATACGTGGAGTTTTATGGCGGCGAGTTGACGACGTCAGGATTTACACGTGACGTCGTCAGACCCAAAAATCTATATATAGTATTCTATTTTTCATTTGTAAAAGGAGGAGAACTTTGGAATAGTTTTGGAGAAACCCTAGCACGAATTTTACCTTACTTTCAAGGGTTCCAAACCCTTGTTTCATCCATGTTTGATTGACGATAAGTTTTCAAATAATCATTCAATATGTCTATGTGTTGTTTGATTCTATCTTATGCCTGTCTTCTCTTTAACATGCTAGGCTAGGTTTTCTTTGTGTTTGCTTAGATGTAATGAAACCTAGTTATTGATTATTGGTTGGTTGTTTGTTTATAATTGTTGTGGATGAATGATATCGATGTAAGGATTAAAAAAACTGGCAGACTTCCAATTGGTAACATGCTTGAACGTCTTAAGAAACATGAACGGATGTGTACTACGATTAATTGGTTATATTTAATGCATAAGTAACTACTAAGGAGGCCATGTTAGGAGCTAGTAGTCGGCTCGACATAGGAAGAGGTAGAAGCTTATAGAGTTAGGGAAGATCGTACATGGCCCTACGAATGGTATTAAGGAATATATCCCATCATCCATGCAACTGTAACAAACTAATCAACTAGTAAAAGATAGCTAGGGAGTAGTGAAATCTAACTAAACACATTGCTCTTATTATTGTTTTTCTCCACATTTACTTTCGTATCATTTTATTTATTCTTATTGCATTCGTAGTTATTTGGGTTAGTTGACTAGCAACTAATTCCGCCCATTCTTCCAAAACCCAAGATTTTTACTTGCTCTCCATAAAATATAAAGATACAAAAAGAATCATCCCTCATCTTTAGACCTAGTTTAATTAAGTTTTAACCCTAGCGAACACTATTCTTTGAGTTAAACGATCAATACCCCGGTACTTGCCACTACACTATACTACATCGGTCAGGTACACTGCCTGGTGGGGATTGCAAGTCTCTTAAGATCCCTTGAGAGGTAAAACCTTTTGCGAGAGCGCAATACCACGCATAAAAAATGCAGAAAAATAAAGGATAGATATGATCTGAATAGTTGATATGCCGCATCTATTGAATGAGATGCGCCGCATCTTCTGCAGATCTGACAGACTCGATAAACAAAAACAGAAAAAGGGATAAGCCGAGTTGTCTCCCGGTAAGCACTTTTCTTTATTACCGAGTCTTCAACTTAGAATCACTTTCAGCTCCTATTTTGTTCTCGTCACGTGCCATCCTTCGCCCTTGATGCGAAAGATGTCGTAATACACTTGTGTAACATTTTCTTCAGTACGAGTTAGCTCATTAAAAACAATAATCTTAATTGCAGCGTATTCTTCAAGTTTCCCGAATGAGTACTTAATAACCTCAAACTTTTCAGTAGTAAATGTTGGAGGCTTTTGGTATGGAATCCCAAGAAGTTGACATTTTCGTTTCTTGAATGCTTCAGCTTTTTCATTAACAAAGTTAGATTCTTGATTACAAATTAAATAATCTTCAAGCCCATTCGTGTAATCATCATTTTTCTCATCATTTGTCTCCAAAGGTTCTTCCATTGTATCCACATGTTGATGATCACATGACTCTTTATCGCGAGACTCATAATCGTCTTGCAGCTCGTTCCATTCTTTCAGAAGCTTCCATTGCAATCTTCAATCAAGCTTCGTGTAGTCATCAAAGTTCAGGTGCACCCAGTCCCAGAATGACAACATTTTAGCATCTTATTCATCCTCATCAGATTTAAGTCTTGCTTTTTCCTTAAGGGCTTCATATTTTCTTTTGCAAGCCGCGATCGAATAATACCAATCATATTTTGCGAAATAAATTTTATCACCAACTTGTGTTTTTCCAGGAATTTCACCCATTACAAACTTCATCTTCTTTCCAATTACAAGTTGGCCATTCTTCATACCCGTCTTTGAAAAGAATAGGCTCACAGGTATGTTTCAATTCATCGGCATACAATGGTTTATTCGAAACCCATGGTATTTGATCATTCCATTCACGCAACCACGTGTTCTTAAACACCTCATAGGTTTTAAAACCCGGTAAATCACCTGTTAGAACATCTTCGTCGATCTTTAAAAGATAATTGAACTCCTTAAATTCCTTGCATAGAGGTATCTCATACTCAAACAAGTTTGTCTCAATTCTAAATAATTCAGCCACCTCTTCATTAAGCTTTTCTTCATCGTCCCCCTTTTTCCAGTAAGTCCAAAGTTCATTTTTCAAAGATATGCTCATTTTATCAGGGTTGCGAAATTTAGACTTTAACCAGCAGGTAAATTCCGGATCATGCTCAATAGGACCAAATTTACCTAGGAATCGTGCTTGTAGCTCACTCCAATTAGTTATTGATTCCATAGGTTCATTTGTCAACCATCTTCTTGCAATTCCCAAAAGCGAAAAGGGAAAGATAACAAGCATCAATTGGTCAAAGGTCATATTCTCAATTTCAAACAGATCTGCGAGCTCAAGAATCTTTTCAATGTGTTCGTTGGCATCTTCATGTTCCAATCCATTGAAAGCATTCTCTCGTAACTCCTTGAGTATTTGACCTTTCAATACGAACTTGGCCTTTTCATCAAACTCTGGCCTAGCAACTCCCGAATCATTCATCGTGATAATTTCGATAGTAATCCCTGTCATCATAGGCAAATTTGTCAGTAGGATTTGTCTGATGGAAAAATTATAACAGCAATTCGGGAACAATATGAAAAATAAAAGTTGCTGATATATGCAGACGATGCGCCGTATCCTATAAATAGGATACGCCGTATCTAATTACGTTAAAATTAAATCAGACTTTTATTCAGAAAAATCAATACGCCGTATCAATAAATTTGATACGCCGTAAGTTTAAAATTATCAAAAATCAATTAAATCTGTTTAAAATTAAATGCGCTGTAAAAGCAAAAGCTAATACACCATATCTTCATTACGTTTCAAAGTACAAGATTTTTTATTTAGATATTGATGCGCCGTATCGATTAAAAATCGATGCTCCGTTTCTCGATAATTTAACAAATTCGTTAACTATTTTTAATAAATAATAATACGTCGTATCTGTAAAACAGATGCGCCATATGGCTTTTAGGGTTTTTGAAAATTTTCTGATTAAAAATAGAATACATCGTATCTAGGGGATAGATGTGCCGTATATGATTTATTAAATGCGCTGTATATAAAAAATAAAAAAGACGCAATACGCTGTGTCTGTAAAAATAGATGCGCCGTATCGTTTGTATTAGCAGAATACAGCAGATAGAAAATTATACAGGAAAATAAAGAAAAACGAAAATTACAGAAAATTACAAGCAAGAATACAACAAATATGCAAAATAGTACAATAAATGCAATTAAACTAATACACAACAAAGTTAGAAGTTAAAATCTAAAAGATACAAAACTAAAAAGTTAGTAAACCTAATTAAAATACTAATAGATAAACAGATATTAACAATTCACTCCCAGGCAACGGCGCAAAAAACTTGATGTGTGTAGTGTCACGATGTAGTATAGGGGTTGTTATCCCTTATCAAGTTTTAAATTTATATTTTTCCGACTTATCGTATAACACACACACTAACGAGCAGTGTACCCGATCAATATGTAGATAGTAGTAAGCAGAGTGTCGATCACTAAGAGTGGAACGTGATATCTAGTTAGTCTAATTAGTATTTTAATTGCCTAAATTAGTTTTACAATCTAATCTAATGCAAAGCGAGGTTTTAGTATGAGAGACTAACACAATTTTGTTAAATTAACTAAAATTATGAAATACAACTAATGAGATAGAATTACAACGATTGGCGAACACGTACACAAATAGATAATAGATACAGATAAGAAGGTCTGACTAATGATTAAGTAGCTTTTCCCTTGTTTTATTGCTAGTTTTATATGATGAGTATCGTAATCTAATATGTCTCGTTGGATCTTAAGTATAGGCGGGTAAACCCTTAATAATTACTTATGTCTAAAAGTTATATTACTAACTTATTAGGTTAGTGATGTAACCGTGGGAGGAGATATGACAGCCCCGAACAAGCCATTGATAGGCACAGAGGTTATCAATGCACATATAAAAAGAACCAAAAAAACATCATATAAACTTTAATCGATGGGAAAGCAATTTTAAGGGGAGAAATATGGTGGTCACAAGCCCATCAATCCTGATGGATTAAAGCTTGCTATTACAATAAAACAAAACTACTTAATTGAGTTAAATTACAAGCATAACCTTCTTACTGCTCTAAGATCTTCAATGTGGTGTGTCTTGTCGTTGCCTTTTCGTTGTTCTTCTTCCCTCTAGGATTTTTCTGCAGCTTCTTTAGGTTTTTGGTACACAAAATTAGGCTGTATCTTGGGGTATTTATAGTTTCTCTCTGAGGGATCGATGCGGCGCATCTACTAAGTAGATGCGGCGCATTGACTTAACTTCGCGTGGGGTCCAAGATTAATATGTTCTGGAATATTCGTACACCGTCTTCAGATGCGGTGTATCTTGAATCTTATGCGGCACATGTCCTTCAGTATCTTGGATTGTCTTTGGTGAAGTCTTGATAGTGATACGCCGTATGTCAAAGGTGTAATGCGGCGTATCTGAGCTAGAACAAGTTGGTTCTTCTTCTTTGACCAAAGTTTCATATGTGGCGCATGATAATAATCAGATGCGGCGCATTCTTCAAAGTCAAGCAATGGTCTTCGAATTCATCTAAGTATGATGATATGGCGTATCTGTCTAGAATGATATGACGCATCTCTTTCATTTCAGTAGACTTTTCAATCTTGATAATTTAGCTCCATATTTCGTCCAAAATCATTAAGTTTCACCAATTGCTTGTTTTTACCTGAGAATTACTAAAGTAAACGATTAAGTATCAATTCTTATACATAATATAATAAAACAAGTCAAATAAATAGAATAAATGATGACAATATAATGTACTTATTTGATGTCATCATTATGTTATTTATTTTGAATAATTATCAACTATATATCGGTTATATGTGTTAAATATTATCAAGCATATACCTTGTGAGATTAATGCAAGTAATATGAATGTGGGAAATATGACAAGTAAGAAAAGTGTGGTTTCGGATGAAAGCAAAAGCCTTTTGCTTAGGATGTATAGTTATGGATAATTAGTGATTTACTGTGTCACATTATTTATCGTCTACATGAATGAATTAATGCAATTTTAGGATTATTATGAGGTTCTCTTCATATGAAGTCCACACTGCAAAATAAGAATGTGAAAAGCACACATTGCCATATTTGCTTCTTAACCACTTAAATTTTCATGGAACTTAAGAATGATATTTCTATACCATTTTATGTATATAATTGGGAAAGATGTTTGCTTGAAGTAACTAAGTCGCATTTCACTATGATTTAGCATCAAGCTTGGGAATGTACTGGCGCCTAAAATATATACACAATTAGACTCATTCAGTTGTCATAAGAAGGCTCAAAATAAACTTCTTGATGTCTGAGTCATAGAGAAAATCAACCATGTCAATCTTAAGAAAAAGGTTAAGTTAGATTTTGATTTTTACGAAATCATTCAAATTCGTAATAATTTCTGAGCTAACCTGAGCTAAAATGTGGCCCCGAAAGCAACAATTTTGAAATAATTCTTAATGAGAAGACATGGTGCAAAGATGCAATCTTTAATGAAATCCAGTTGAAAGGGGTAAGATATCCGTTAATAACTGATTTCACAATTTGTTATAAAGTTAGCTCTTAGGTTCATATAAGTAGTTTGATACTTAATTTTTTGAACAGGAAAGTATGATAGGCTAGAATGAGGCATGTGTTAGAATTTGACAATCAAAGTACACGTATTTGCGGATGTCACACCCCCAAAATCGGGTCCAGTGGAAGCATACATGTACCTGGGGTGTAACTCAATTGGTATTACAACACATGTTCAAAAATGGTTTTCACTTGAATCATTTAGAATAAAATAGTTTAATCAAAAATGTTGAATTTACATTGTTAATAGTAGTGCGGAAGTAGGCCCTTAAACTAGTTTAAAATGGTCCCCAAATAAATAATCAGAGTCTTCTATGACCATGCCATGCCCTGCCAAAACCTCTTGTAGCGTGCCATTACTTAATACCTGAAAATACATGCTAAAGTGTCAACACGAGGTTGGTGAGTTCATAGAGTCTTGTGAAAAAGAATGTAATGCACATGAATGAAGATATCCCAGCAAAGGCATCGTAAATTCACTCAGTTACAAGTCCCGCCATAAGAGACTTGTAACCTGTGTGTTTACAACCCACTGCCAAATGTAATATGTTTACGTGAACAAAGGTAATACTTGTATCCAAATTCCAAAATAAATATAGCTCAATGGCTATATGAATAATTCAGTCCATGAGCCATATGATAAATCAGTCAAGTGGGAAAATCCGTAATAAGGTTGATGCAAAGGCATTGTAATTCAGTCAAGTAGGGAAACATCAATATTACGTTTGACATCACAGCCAAGTGGGGAATACCACAATATTACGTTTGACATCACAGCCAAGTAAGGAATACCACAATATTACGTTTGACATCACAGCCAAGTGGGGAATACCACAATACGTTTGACATCACAGTCAAGTGGGGAATACCACAATATTACGTTTGACATCACAACCAAGTGGGGAATACCACAATATTACGTTTGACATCACAGCCAAGTGGGGAATACCACAATACGTTTGACATCACAGTCAAGTGGGGAATACCACAATATTAGGTTTGACATCACAGCCAAGTAGGGAATACCACAATATTACAATGAACATATGGGAACAATTGGTGACCATGAAGTCATGTAAACAAGGATGACAAATCCCATGAAATGCAGTAATCAACATACCCACGAAATACAGGTAATCAAACATACCAATGAAATGCAGGTGATCAAACATATATTTAGGTAAAGCTGGAAATGTTTGAGTAATCAACCATGTAAAGCAAGTAATGCTTTTAAGTAAAACGAGCATGTATTCTCCCACAAAGAGTTTGCAAAACAATTAAAAGAGTATGGGCTATGACTCACCTGATATGATGGTACCATGAACATGTAATGAGCTGAAAAACAAGGCGCGCACCCTAGCCGCAACCTAATATGAATGATGAACGATCTACTTTAGATCATGCAATGATGTTATGAATGTCCATGCACATGTTTTCTATACCACTCTACTCTTTGAAAAATACTTGTTGTTATCAAAATTATACATTTTCCAGGACTTAGGAAAATATTGCTACTAGAAAATAACTAGTTGAAATGTATATATATATATAAATATATATCGTATTTATCAATGTTAGTGTTGAAATCCTCGGTTTGAAATCCTTGAAATAACGCCTTGTAGTGATGAAAATATACTTGTAATAACTAATACTTCATTAGTTATAAAATTGGGTACTTGGTTAATATTTCTAGAAAATCTAGAATTTAGTACGTAGTGTTATTATTATTTCTAAAAGCTGCCAATTATAGAGGATTTTTGCCGATATTGAAACGTGAATATCTTTGTCGTTATAAGTCCGTTTTACTTGTTCTTTATATCCACGGTTACGTCTTAGTATGTAGTAATATATTTTGGAAAGCTTGGCTCCTCCGGGTTACGTCTAAAGCCTATTTTTGTCTGACGAAAAACGTCCAACAGCATGTATTTTTCCGGAAAATACTTTTCGTCAATAAACTTGCAAAAATCATAACCTCTTCGTTATAAACTCTTTTTGATCCGTTCTTTCGCCTACGGATTCGTTTTTGAAAGTATTTTCTAAAAATTTTGCCAAAGTTTACTTTGTATTTATTGATTTTCCAGAATTTAACTCTTGCAAATCCATTTCCAAAGTTCAAAACTAGTTTCTACATCAATCAAAACTCTTGCAAACTTCACAAAACTATACTAATCCTACCATACACCTTCTTAGGGTGCCATGGGTTCCTAATGACTAGTAATCAAGTTAATTTAACAAAGGAACACCTAAAACCAATTCTAGGGTTTGTATGTTTCAAAAGTCTACAAAAATAAAGTGGTATAACTAGTTTGTGCATGAAATTAAGCATGAATACTATAAGATACATATGTTAATTAGATGAAAACTTGAAAATAAATTTGAATACTCACTTTGAAATAATAGGTGATTAGATGATGAGAAATCTTGTGTTTCTTGTGTTTTTGTGTTATGATTCTTGATTAGGAAGAAAAAATGAACAACTTTGATGCTTTAACTTTTGAAAAATAATGGTTTGATCATGGATCTTGGTCTTGGTCGTGGGTTTCATGGTGATGAGGATGAGATGAGCCTTTTTGATTCTCAAAATTGTTATGTTTATGTTTTTATGGTTTATGTAATTAACTAGTTATAAGTATATAGTATTATATGCATACATTAATGCCTTAGGTTAGGAAATGTAAGTATTTTTCCTAGTGAGGACTTTAGGGGCTGATTTCATGTGGATGAGGAGGGGGGGTTGGGGTACTTGGGATTTATTTAGAAAACTAGTGTAGAATTTGGTGTAATTTAGTGTTTTTAGTTATAATCGGGTACCGGGTTTGATAGAAATAAATGTTAACAAAGTTAACCGGGACAAAATAAAGTCATAATAATGATAAAAATATGTTGGGTACAATTACTGAGTGTTCGGGTGAATATTGTTTAGTTTTTACGAAAACCGTCGTAGTATTCATAAGCTTACATTATAAATAAAATAAATTTCCAAAATACTGGGTAAATGAATATTATAACTTTTATGATGTTAAAATGGATATAAAAATTTGTCGGGACCATTGTGGGAATATTTAGATATATTCGTCGTGTATAAACCGGGTGTTAACGTTTACTATAAATACTTATACGTAAAAACGTTAAATGTATCAAATATATAAATTTGAAAATCCTGAGAGTGGTATAACATGAAAATGTTGTTATGATGATATGCAGACTGTCTCTAGTCCGTATGCAGTGTCCTTAACACTAATGAAATGAATTCGCACCTAAACCAATCCGGTTACGCGAATTTGAATACCCGTAAACTAAATTTACGATGAAATGAGTAATGCAAGTGAATAGTGAAAACTTTTCTGGCAATGAATAGTGTTTAGTGAATAGTAAAATTTCTGAATGCTTCTCGGAATGTCAAACTGACACAAAAAATGATGAATAGTAAACTGATGAATAGTGTTTTTCCAAAGTTCGGGAAATGACCTGAAATTGTGAGTTGTGACAGTCTTCCCCTCTAAAAGGAACTTCGTCCCGAAGTTCAGTTTATGTTGGTTTCTGAAAACATATTGGTGAAAAGGTGATGATATTCGAGAATTCCAGCGAACTCTAACGATAGGAATTCGACTCTGCTTCAACTGTTTGACCTCTCGGTCCATGATTTCTACTTGTTCTCCTGCAAGGTTTATGTTCGACTTTGGGGTTGGATTCCTTTCCAAATGGGATTATGAGTGACTAATCTAAAAAGCTGATAATACATTGTTGTGTAATCCTGTTGCTCTCTGACAATGTTCAAGTCTGACGGCCACTATGCCTACTATGTCTGAAATATTACATGGTCCAGTGTATATCGGGTTTAACTTTCCAAGTTTTCTGAATGATAACATGCCTTTCCTAGGCAGAATTTCATGCCTTTCCTAGGCAGATCTTTCAATATAATTCTGCCTACCAACTTGAAGTTTTAATGGTTTACAACTTATTGAACTTGTAACTGATTCTTGATTTGTAGGAAATTTCTGGTTATCTCATGAATGCCTACTAGACTAGTGAGTTGAGCTTTTTCTGAGTTTGGCCCATCAATAGATGGTCTGCGCTTCTTAATGTTTTAAATGTGATACTGGTAACATATACTGCTGAATTATGCCAGAACTCAAGTTTGTATGCTAGTTGGTCGATTCTAAAATGAATCTTATTTGGTCCAATATGCTAAAGGTTCAACCTCTGTTGTTATCCAATTTGTATTATGCCAATCCAAGGCAATGCTTTTAACTTAATTTGTTCTCCCACTTGAATCTGGATGGTTTGTTGTTCAGGATACCCAATCCAAATGATGTGTGTTATGTACCAATCTAACTTCTGCCAGTTTCTCGCTGTTGGTGTGATAACTATTGTTGTAGATGAATTTGATTTAGGTTAAATGATTAGTCCAACCATTTCTAGGGTCAACCACTCATGCTCTGAGCATACTTTCCTATGTTTGAATTGTTTTCCCGCTTTGACCATCGGTCTGAGGATGATAGGTGATATTTACATCTAATTGGGTTTCTGAAGGAAATTCTGAAATGATTGCTTGAAGTCCACGGTGAATTCGGTTTCCTTAACAGGAAATAACTGAAATGGGTACAATAAACCTTTGTGACTAATTCCACAATGTTCGGTCCTTCGAATTTGGCGTTATCTGAAAGGGATAGAATATAGGTAACAATTTGATTCCTTGTGTTTTGTTCATAAACCTTCCCCGAATAAATGAATCTACAAGTTTAAGCAAACGGCTTTCCAAGTAACATTTTTCTTGATGTTTCAAACAAAGGCATAGGTGTCTAACATGTTTGGATAAAGTCTATTGGTGAGGACATGTTCAATCTATAGTCTCGGTTAAGAGGTTGGATTTATCTCTATGGCGTTGCTTAGTGAGCACTCGTATCTAAACGAATCTTGTAATTCAATCAAGCCAATACTTTCTAGATGATAAAATTTTGGTGACCATGCCAATGATAGTGTTTCGAATAGTTTTGCGATATCTTGATATTTCTGTTGAGTTTTGAATGGTCTTAATGTACCGAGAGATTCTCCTTATAGATGGTATGGAAAGTCTTTCCTAGGGAGGTCATTGATAATATCCACTTATCAATATAGGGTGTAGTGTGCGATGAGTGGCATAGGAATCCATAAAGTGTCAGCTAATTCTATATATATATGGGGATGGGGAAAAGAAATGATAGTGATGGTGAGAAGGGAAGAGACTGTGACAACTGCGACAAAATGATATTGTGATAAAAGAAAATACTGTGATGTAAGTGTATTGTGCATAGACGTAAATGTTCATGAGATGAAATGATCAATTGACATGCTTCCAAACGGCGGTTCACGAGGTGATGAAAAGTATGAATGTTCTGACAACGAGGGTATACACACACATGTATGAAACATTTGGAAAATGAGTAAAGGATTCAATCCAGACATAATTTTATTATAACCATTCTCAGTGTTGCAAAATTCATTTCTAAGTCAGACATAGGTGGTCAGCCTATATCTCACTATCCCGAGTCGAATATAAATGACCAGTCTATATTCTACCGAGGTTCCATGAATTTTGAAATACTCAGCTCAGTTATACTAATACCATGTCCTTCACAAATACCAAGACGTTCTGAAAGACAAAAGTAAGTGACCAAACGCGAGGTCAAATGATGAAACTATGCAAAGAAAAACATAACGCGGTGACATATATGATACGTGAACATGCTTATATGAAAGACAATTATAGTAATCAACTATAATAAATGAATATAATATATCAGATAATGAGACACAAATCTCATCACCTATGTCAGCAACTAACCACAAATGAGGCTTCAGCTTGGCAGGCAGGCACGTGACGGTCATAGGGTTAAGTTTTCTTGAAAGTAGCTATAGTCTAGGTTTTAAAAACACTTAGTTCGCTATAGCCAAAGCTCTGATGCCAATCTATCACACCCCCAAAATCGGGTCCAGCGGAAGCATACATGTAGCTGGGGTGTAACTCAATTGGTATTACAACACATGTTCAAAAATGGTTTTCACTTGAATCATTTAGAATAAAATAGTTTAATCAAAAATGTTGAATTTACATTGTTAATAGTAGTGCGGAAGTAGGCCCTTAAACTAGTTTAAAATGGTCCCCAAATAAATAATCAGAGTCTTCTATGACCATGCCATGCCCTGCCAAAACCTCTTGTAGCGTGCCATTGCTTAATACCTGAAAATACATGCTAAAGTGTCAACACGAGGTTGGTGAGTTCATTGAGTCTTGTGAAAAAGAATGTAATGCATATGAATGAAGATATCCCAGCAAAGGCATCGTAAATTCACTCAGTTACAAGTCCCGCCATAAGAGACTTGTAACATGTGTGTTTACAACCCACTGCCAAATGTAATATGTTTACGTGAACAAAGGTAATACTTGTATCCAAATTCAAAGATAAATATAGCTCAACGGCTATATGAATAATTCAGTCCATGAGGCCATATGATAAATCAGTCAAGTGGGAAAATCCGTAATAAGGTTGATGCAAAGGCATTGTAATTCAATTAAGTAGGGAAACAACAATATTACGTTTGACATCACAGCCAAGTGGGGAATACCACAATATTACGTTTGACATAACAGCCAAGTGGGGAATACCACAATACGTTTGACATCACAGTCAAGTGGGGAATACCACAATATTACGTTTGACATCACAGCCAAGTGGGGAATACCACAATATTACGTTTGACATCACAGCCAAGTGGGGAATACCACAATACGTTTGACATCACAGTCAAGTGGGGAATACCACAATATTACGTTTGACATCACAGCCAAGTGGGGAATACCACAATATTACAATGAACATATGGGAACAATTGGTGACCATGAAGTCATGTAAACAAGGATGACAAATCCCATGAAATGCAGTAATCAACATACCCACGAAATACAGGTAATCAAACATATCAATGAAATGCAGGTGATCAAACATATATTTAGGTAAAGCTGGAAATGTTTGAGTAATCAACCATGTAAAGCAAGTAATGCATTTAAGTAAAACGAGCATGTATTCTCCCCCAAAGAGTTTGCAAAACAATTAAAATAGTAGGGGCTATGACTCACCTGATATGATGGTACCATGAACATGTAATGAGCTGAAAAACAAGGCGCGCACCCTAGCCGCAACCTAATATGAATGATGGACGATCTACTTTAGATCATGCAATGATGTTATGAATGTCCATGCACATGTTTTCTATACCACTCTACTCTTTGAAAAATACTTGTTGTTATCAAAATTATACATTTTCCAGGACTTAGGAAAATATTACTACTAGAAAATAACTAGTTGAAATGTATATATATATATATATATATATATATATATATATATATATATATATATATATATATATATATATATATATAAATATATATCGTATGTATCAATGTTAGTGTTGAAATCCTTGGTTTGAAATCCTTGAAATAACGCCTTGTAGTGATGAAAATATACTTGTAATAACTAATACTTCATTAGTTATGAAATTAGGTACTTGGTTAATATTTTTAGAAAATCTAGAATTTAGTACGTAGTCTTATTATTATTTCTAAAAGCTGTCAATTATAGAGGATTTTTGCCGATATTGAAACGTGAATATCTTTGTCGTTATAAGTCCGTTTTACTTGTTCTTTATATCCACGGTTACGTCTTAGTATGTAGTAATATATTTTGGAAAGCTTGGCTCCTCCGGGTTACGTCTAAAGCCTCTTTTTGTCTGACGAAAAACGTCCAACAGCATGTATTTTTCCGAAAAATACTTTTCGTCAATAAACTTGCAAAAATCATAACTTCTTCGTTATAAACTCTTTTTGATCCGTTCTTTCGCCTACGGATTCGTTTTTGAAAGTATTTTCTAAAAATTTTGCCAAAGTTTACTTTGTATTTACTGATTTTCCATAATTTAACAAAATGGGACAGTAGGTATATTTACTTGTTAGAAATCCATTTCCAAGGTTCAAAACTAGTTTCTACATCAATCAAAACTCTTGCAAACTTCACAAAACTATACTAATCCTACCATACACCTTCTTAGGGTGCCATGGGCTCCTAATGACTAGTAATCAAGTTAATTTAACAAAGGAACACCTAAAACCAATTCTAGGGTTTGTATGTTTCAAAAGTCTACAAAAATAAAGTGGTATAACTAGTTTGTGCATGAAATTAAGCATGAATACTATAAGATACATATGTTAATTAGATGAAAACATGAAAATAAATTTGAATACTCACTTTGAAATAATAGGTGATTAGATGATGAGAAATCTTGTATTTCTTGTGTTTTTGTGTTATGATTCTTGATTAGGAAGACAAAATGAACAACTTTGATGCTTTAACTTTTGAAAAATAATGGTTTGATCATGGATCTTGGTCTTGGTCGTGGGTTTCATGGTGATGAGGATGAGATGAGCCTTTTTGATTCTCAAAATTGTTATGTTTATGTTTTTATGGTTTATGTAATTAACTAGTTATAAGTATATAGTATTTATATGCATACATTAATGCCTTAGGTTAGGAAATGTAAGTATTTTTCCTAGTGAGGACTTTAGGGGCTGATTTCATGTGGATGAGGGGGGGGGGGGGTTGGGGTACTTGGGATTTATTTAGAAAACTAGTGAAGAATTTGGTGTAATTTAGTGTTTTTAGTTATAATCGGGTACCGGGTTTGATAGAAATAAATGTTAACAAAGTTAACCGGGACAAAATAAAGTCATAATAATGATAAAAATATGTTGGGTACAATTACTGAGTGTTCGGGTGATTATTGTTTAGTTTTCACGAAAACCGTCGTAGTATTCATAAGCTTACGTTATAAATAAAATAAATTTCCAAAATACTGGGTAAATGAATATTATAACTTTTATGATGTTAAAATGGATATAGAAATATGTCGGGACCATTGTGGGAATATTTAGATATATTCGTCGTGTATAAACCGGGTGTTAATGTTTACTATAAATACTTATACGTAAAAACGTTAAATATATCAAATATATAAATTTGAAAATCCTGAGAGTGGTATAACATGAAAATGCTGTTATGATGATATGCAGACTGTCTATAGTCCGTAGTGTTTAGTGAATAGTAAAATTTCTGAATGCTTCTCTGAATGTCAAACTGACACAAAAAATAATGAATAGTAAACTGACGAATAGTGTTTTGATGAATAGTATTTTTCCAAAGTTCGGGAAATGACCTGAAATGGTGAGTTGTGACAGCGGAAGCTAGGATCAAGTATAACAAACAAAGATTAACTAAAACATAAATAAGAATGTACCTTTTAGCACTTCAATAAATCTTGAACTGGTGTAATATTAGATCAATGATAAACCCCTTACCGTTTTGTTTATCGATCTCTTGATAATAACTATAGTGAATTATTACTTCGTTCTTGTACACACAAATTAAACCGTATTAAGGTTATGCAAGTAACAACACAAGAATTTATTTTTATCAAACAAAAATCGAAACCTTAATAATATAGGGGTGTTCGACTAGGTTTAGAAGCAAGGAAGAAGAGAGAAAATCTTAGGGATAATTGTTTGCACAAAATGTGAGAAAATAATGACCCTAAGATTGTATTTATAGTGTTTAGGTAGCTTTGGGAACAAGCTAGGGCAAGGGTGCCCCCTTTGTGTGTGCTCGGCCGATCCAACCCAAGGAGGGGGTTCTAAACCCTTCCTTGGTTGCCAAATTACATAACCACCCTTTTTTCTTCTTTCGTCTAACGGTCGTTAGTCCCTTTTCCGTTAAGTACTAACGGTCGTTAAATTGTCTAATAATATATATATAAATACATTTATTATTTTTCCTTAATACTCATTTGTAATGTGTGCAATCCCGAGGTCTCGGGTTCGATACTAGTCATTTACTTATTAATATTTATACGTAACATTTAACAGCTCCCACTCGTATATTTATTAATAGTAAAATGACATTGGTTGGCGTCTTGCAACACTCCAATGCCCCCAGCACGACTCGAGCTAGGTTTCCTGGAAAACCTTTAATGATTCATCTTTATAATTATCCTTTTGTTTCTAACACTACATTAATAAAGATGTGAGATTCTTTATTAACTTTCCGTTTCTCGTTTCTTTATGATTGAACAAAATTACCAAAACATCTGAACGTATTCCAGATAGACTTTGGGCGTGTCTACGCAAATATTTTGTCAACCCTACGAGGGGCCCAGCAGTATTAAACTTCTGAACAAATCAGAAGGAACAAATTCTTTCTTGACTACAAGAATAACCCATGAACTTTGCAACACTTCTGAAAACAACCCTTATAACTCCCTGTTACAGTGAGTGGTAGATTGCTTTACAAAAATGCACTACATCCATGACTCTTATCTGGTATCTCAAGTCCGAGGATGACTTTAAATATGATTCTCACATAAATATTAAATCATATAGTTGGGATAAGTCCTATATTCAATTCATTGAATATCATGTGAAATTGGTATGGCTACACATCAATATATTTTCAATTATATCCTAAACCAATACTCAAATTTGTCTTAGTTTAATGATATTACCATACCATTAATCGACAACAAACAATTTAGAATAATAATACATGATATATTATTAAGACAATGATAAATAAACATCAAAAATATTTTATTCCATTAAAATAATAATTGTACATTATATCCTTTATCCAAATACTAATCACAAATGGGCATGAAACTTTCAGGTAAACGAAGTCCTATGCCTTCAGCATGCTTATAAAGCTTGGTGCCATGCAGAGGCTTTGTTAATTGATCTGCTAAGTTTTCATCTGTGTGAACTTTGAGCATTTCGATTTCACCTATTTCGACTTGTTCTCGAACATAGTGATGCTTAATCGGGAAATGTCTGGTGCCTCTCATGATTCCAGGCTCATTGGCAAATGTAATTGCAGCTGAGTTGTCCCAATACATTTTTATAGGTCTTTGAATCGATGTCATAACCCCAAGCCCCGAAACAAACTTCCTATTCCAAACAGCTTCCATTGAAGCTTCTGAAGTAGCTATATACTCACTCTCTATTGTAGACATTGCTAGTGTACTCTGCTTTCTGCTCCTCCAATCCACAGCTCCTCCATTAATGACAAAGATATAACCTGTTTGAGACTTTGTATCATCCTTATCACCTTTCCAAGAAGCATCGCAGTAACCTGTAACATCAAGTTCTGCAGATGGAGTACCCCCATAAACTAAGAACATCTCTTTAGTAGCCCTAAGGTACTTAAGAATATTCTTAACAGCAGTCCAGTGAGCTTCACCTAGATTCTGTTGATATCGACTGGTTAAATTCTGAGCAAATGCCACATCAGGCCTTGTGCTTTTCACCGCATACATAATAGATCCCACGGCCGAAGCATAAGGGACTCTCTTCATGCGTTCCACCTCTGCTGGTGTTGAAGCACAAACTTTGCTACTCAAGCCATGTTGTTCTTGAGTTGGCAAATATCCCTTCTTGGAATTTTGCATATTGAATCTCTTCAATATTTTATCAATGTAAGCACTTTGGCTTAATCCAATTAATCGTTGAGATCTATCTCTATGTATCTTGATTCCTAGAATGAATGCAGCTTCCCCTAAATCTTTCATAGAAAAACACTTTCCAAGATATGCCTTAACCTTTTGCAAACTTGGAATGTCTTTCCCCATGATCAATATGTCATCAACATATAAAATAAGGAAAATTACATCACTCCCACTAGCTTTGTGATATACACATGGCTCATCAAGATTTTGAGTGAATCCATACTTTTTAATCTCACTATCAAATCTCTTATTCCATTGTCGTGATGCTTGCTTCAATCCATAAATGGATCTTTGAAGTTTGCATACACGATTTAGGAATTCTGGATTCACAAACCCTTCAGGCTGCGCCATATAGATGTCCTCATCTAGGCGACCATTTAAGAAGGCGGTTTTGACATCCATTTGCCAAATCTCATAGTCATAGTAAGCGGCTATGGCTATAAGAATCCTAATAGCCCTAATGTAAGCTACAGGAGAAAAGGTCTCCTCTTAGTCAACACCAAAAGTTTGAGTATAGCCTTTAGCTACCAAACGGGCCTTATATGTGTGTACAATGCCATCAATACCAGTCTTTTTCTTGAAGAGCCATTTACTCCCAACTAGTTTGGCACTCGGAGGTAGTTCTACTTCTATCCAGACTTCATTATCTCTCATGGATTGCATTTCCCCATTCATAGCAACCTGCCATTTTTCCTTTTCAGGACCGTTCATGGCAGCCCTATAACTAGTAGGTTCATCAAGATCCCCCAGTATAGTTTCCTCACACTCTACGTTAAGACATAGACGTTCAGGAGTTTTCACAGGTCTAGTTGAACTACGAATGGGAACCACTTCAACTTCAAGTGGAGGACCTAAACTTTCAGGCTCCACAGGAAGTTGGCTAGTGTTTTCAGAAGGTGTTACATCTTCATGATCGTCTTCCAGATCATATACTCTCCCACTGAATTCTTGAGATATGAGCTCCTTTTTCAAGAAGTCTCCATACATTGCAACAAAAACTTTGTTTTCAGGTGGGTAATAAAAGTAGTAACCCATTGTTTCCTTTGGGTATCCTACGAACATGCACTTTACAAATCTTTGTTGGAGTTTATCTGCTGAGTCACATTTAACATACGCCTCGCAACCCCAGACCTTTAGATAAGACAAGTTAGGAGCTTTTCCAGTCCATAACTCATATGGTGTCTTATCCACCTTCTTTATTGGAACCATATTAAGAATGCCAACCGCAGATTCTAAATCATAATCCCAAAATGAAAAGGGAAGAGTTGTTAGATTAAAAATAGATCGTATCATATCTTGCAATGTACGATTCCTTCTTTCAGATACACCATTTTGTTGTGGAGTATATGGAGAAGTAAGGTGCTGGACAATTCCCTCCTAAGCTAAGTAATCTATGAACTCTTGACTCAGGTATTCACCACCTCTATCAAATCGAAGAGCTTTAATCTTCTTTCCAAGTTGCAACTCTACTTCTGCTTTAAACACTTTGAATGTTTCAAATACCTCATGCTTATGTTTAAATAAATAAACATAACCATAAGGGCTGTAATCATCCGTAAATGTTAAGAAGTAGCTAGCACCTCTCCTTGACACATGTCTAAGTGGTCCACACACATCTATATGAATTAGACCAAGTAGATCATAAGCCCTTTCAATCCTATTCTTAAAGGGCTTCTTTGTCAGCTTCCCAACGATACAAGATACGCACTTATCAAATGATTCATCATTGATCTTATCTAAAAGCCCATCATGTTGCAGCTTTTCCATGCGAGCCTTGCCAATGTGAGCAAGTCGACAATGCCAAAGATAAGACGGATCCATACTTTTCTTGATTCTCTTATTATTGATGTTTTACATTGAATTATTTTTAACAAAAGCTTTATCATTATCATTCATATCAATCTCAAAAATACCATTCACAGCAATAGCATTAAAATAAAAAACACCATTTAAAGAAACTGAAATTCTATTGCTAGAAATAGTATGATCAAAACCAAGGTTCAACAAACATGAAAATGAAATTACACCTCTAACAATTGATGGTGCATAATGACAATTATTTAAAGATAGTACTAAGCCCGAAGGAAATACTAAATAAAAAACACCTGTAGCTTCAACTTCTGCATGTGCTCCATTACCCACGTGCAAGAATTGTTCTCCATAGGCCAGCTTTCTCTCAACTCTAAACCCATGCAAGGTATTGCAAATATGAATGCCACATCCCGTATCATATACCCATGAATTAAATTTAGGAGTAAGAGCGAATAATTCAATCATAAAGAATGCTCCTGAAGTACTGGGTTTACCAGCCTCATTATTCTGCTTCTTCTGTCGCAAGTCATGAATGTAGAGAGGACAATTGCGCTTCCAATGGCCCTTTTCATTACAATGGTGACAAGCCTAATCCTTCTTGTTTAGAGGATTCACCTTGTTCTGCTTAGGCTGATGCTGCTTCTTCTTGGGTTGTGGTTGATAGGCCATGACCTGCTTGCCTTTATCACCTTTCCCTTTGCCTTTGTTCACATGCGATTTCTTCTGGATTCTCCCCCATGAATTGCCAACACTTGCGGGATAGGAGCCTTGACCTTGGCTGGTAGACCTTTCTCATAATCAACAAGCAATGCGAGTAATTCTGATACTGTCTTCCCCGAAGAATGCATGTTGAAGTTCAGAACAAAACCAGCAAAGTACTTGTTAAGGGACCTGTTGATCAAGTTCACTTGCACATTCTTGGGGTAACCAAATCCAATTCTTTGAAGTTGATCAAAGTATTCTTTCATCTCATTCACATAATCTTCAACTGGTTTTCGCCATGCTTGCAGCTGTGTAGTTTGTCAAGAGACTCATACAATTCAACTGCAGGAGACTTTTTATAAGACTTTTGAAGTTCATCAAGCATGTCTTTAGGAAAGTAGTACTCAAACTTCTTTTGTAACTGAGCATTCATACGAGTGAGCATTAAACAAGAAACCTCATTGTATTTAGCATGCTCAAGTCTCCATGCTGCCTTAACTGGTTCAAGTTCAGTTTCAGCCGGCTCTGCTTGGCATTCAGTGGTCAAGTAATTGAGTTTTCCGGTTGCCCACAAGACAATTCTGAACGAATGGTACCAATCATTGAAATTTTTTCCAGTCAGTTTTTCTCTTCAAGATGACTCTTGAAAGCAGAAATCACAGATGGGTTATCGGGTTGAGCCATATCTACAGATAAAAGTTCAAACATTAGTATTTTCGATAATTAATATCTCCAAGAAAATATAATACCCAAAGCTATATTCATATAACCAACTAATTTTCTTGAAAATCTAGGATCCAACTTTACATAGATTCCACCACACCAGTTGATCTGCTAGTGGTGAAAGTATAAAAGATGGTAATCTGTCGAACAATAATTGGCAAACAAGATTTTCCAATTCCTAGACCATTACGGGATTTACATCAAATTGATTCATCAATTTGCCGTGTAAGCATGTTTCATCCCATCTCATGCCTTAAGTTCTAGGTCTCACGCACAACTTAATTAAGTCATCTACCTTAGAAACTGTAAAATTACTATCCATGGTCTCACGCTTAATAGAATTTTACCTTGTTATTAAAATTTAGCCTAGGTCTCACGTTTACTAAATTAGAATTCCAAGTGTTCCTTATAGATAGATGGCATGTAACTTAAATTTTAGGGTATTCAATTTTGATGTGACAATCAAAATATGTATAAAGATTCATGCACTCATCTTTATAGCATAAGTTTTCAAAACCTTTTTATAACCAATTCTTAAGATTAATACAAAAAGTTTTACTTGAGGTATTGGGTTCACTAATTAAAAAAGAACGTACAATTATCGCCCACATACGTGGAATTGAGGTAAATCACCCTTAAGATGACAGTGTACAAGAATGAAGATAAAAGAAATTCGTTTAAGACGTATTCATTAGTGTGATAACCAAGGCAGACTCTAAGGCTCTTTCCAAGCCTTCTTACCACAACTATGAATTTGTCTTAAAGGAGTTACTTTTAAAACCATGTGTACAAAAACATCAATCAAGCAAAAGTTTATGGATTAAATCTTAAAGCATGTAATAAAGCTTGAATCTTGCTTAGTCTCGCCGGGGAGACAATTATCGTGCGAAGCGAATTACTATTGGCACATAAGACACCGAAAGAATCAATCTTTATCACTTAAAGTTTCACCATTATTAGTCCAATTTATTTTCTTTATAAAAATTACCCTTTTATTGCTTACAAACATATCCAACAAATAAACAATAAAACAAGTAATAAAGACAAATCAAAACAACTAAAAATCATAACAATTATAAGGTGAAACAATTAGCCACATGCAATCTTGATTAGAAAAGATCCTAACAAAATCAATTCTAGGTTTTTATATGCATATAATCAACTAGGGCCTTCACCTCTTGAAGGAAGTGAGCCACATGCATTGACAAGTCAATTGCGTAGGCCAAAGTCAATCACATACCACATAGAACATAAATTGATTTTAATTAATATATTGAGGTCTTCCCCAATTTTAGATCTATCTAAACATGTGACATAAACAATAAACAATTAATGATCCATGACTAACATGCATGTTTTGTCACGGATTAAAGCATAACAATTACCACATAGGTCACAAGATACGTTCAAATAACCGGTTAATGACCTAGGGTTTCCAATTAATTACAAGTTAATCAATTAAAACCACAAAACCCTAATTAGGGTTTCATGGAAAATCGACCCCCCTCCAAAATTAGGGTTAGGGTTTCGAAATTTAAAAAATAAAAATAAAAGAAAAACCCTAGATCCAAAACATGTATCTAAAACAATTAAAGATCCGATTTTATTAGGTTTTAGTAATAAATTACATGTTATACATGGCTCGTGATGCCACTGTTAGAATTTGACAATCAAAGTACACGTATTTGCGGAAGCTAGCATCAAGTATAACACATAAAGATTAACTAAAACATAAATAGGAACGTACCTTTTAGCACTTCAATAAATCTTGAACTTGTGTAATATTAGATCAATGATAAACCCCTTACCGTTTTATTTGTCGATCTCTTGATAATAACTATAGTGAGTTATTACCTCGTTCTTGTATACACAAATTAAACCGTATTAAGGTTATGCAAGTAACTACACAAGAATTGATTTTTATCAAATAAAAATCGAAACCCTAATAATATGGGGGTGTTCGACCGGTTTTAGAAGCAAGGAAGAAGAGAGAAAATCTTAGGGATAATTGTGTGCATAAAAGGTGAGAAAACAATGACCCTAAGATTTGTATTTATAGTGTTTATGTAACTTTGGGAACAAGCTAGGGCAAGGGTGCCCTCTTTTTGTGTGCTTGGCTGATCCAACCCAAGGAGGGGGGGGGGGGGTTCTAGACCCTTCTTTGGTTGCCAAATTACATAAACACCCATTTTCCTTCTTTCGTCTAACGGTCGTTAGTCCCTTTTCCGTTAAGTACTAACGGTCGTTAAATTCTCGTGTCTAATAATAAATATATAAATACGTTTATTATTTTTCCTTAATACTCATTTGTAATTTGTGAAATCCCGAGGTCTCGGGTTCGATACTAGTCATTTAATTATTAATATTTATACGTAACATTTAACAGCATGCATTGCTGCAAACTTGGAGGTAAAGGCTGCAAAGGGGTTAGTCAAATAAAAAGGGCAGGAAATAGATTATTTCCAATGTCTTATTAAGAAAACCGATCATGATAATAAAATCAAGCAAAATAAATGTTGGTTTTCAGTGGAAGGATAAACCAAAGCTATTGCTTTGATTTTTAAATTAGTTCGTTAATAGTTAGTGTTTGCTATCATAATACACAAAGTTCAATTGAGATGCATAAATCATCATTGGGATAACTTTGAAAACCGGTTGCTAAGATGTAGAAAAAGTGCATACTTGATAGTTGTTTTGTACAATTTGTATTAGTGTAGCAAGTCTACAAGTCTTAATGTAATAATCACTAATTTGAATCAGAGAAATGCCTTAATGACATTCTTTTATTCGTTTCCAGGTGTCGAAAATGTTTTCCGTTATGATCAGGATTGTGTCCATGCAAGTATCGTTACAATGCTGCTTCATATATCCAGAGTTCCCAACAACTCTGTAAGTGGCAAAATGGGCAATCCAACATATAACACTATCTCTGCTGAATACTTAAGGTCTTCTATATGTAGTTCAATAAAGTATTGATTCTTTTGACACAATTTGATTATAATTGGTTTAAATGTTGCAGGTTTATCAATCGGTTTATCCTCAATGCAATGTTTTTAAAATAAGTGTAGTAGAAGAATGGATGAATTGGGCTCGATTAACATGTTTGACAAGAAAATAGAGCTGAATTGGTGCTACTATTGCTTCTATTATCCATCGTTTACAAGGTTCTGATTAGGCAGCCTTCAGAACTTCTGTCATATTCAAGACTTGATGTTGTGGTACTCATGTGAATTATCACCTTCAGGTGATTACATTTTTCATAAGAATAAATCCACTGCAACAAATGTGCAATTTGCACACTTATGGATGAAAGTTTTAGTTTATGCTTCCTTATGTTATATATTAATCGATGTTCATTGCATGATAAAAATACTTTCTTTCTTATTGCAGCTTAAAAGCATTTTGCATCGTGTGTTTTATTGGAACAATCTTGGATTTGGTCTTAAATGTACAAATTACATGTACACGGCTAAATGCATACAGAATGAAAGTTTTCAACGAGGCAGATTAAGAGATTATGGCAACGTTGAACTAAGCCCGGTTGCTGGAGTCTTAAACTATGGCCAAGTAATGTATAACCAAAAGAAAGTAACTTCAGACAAAAAATCTCTAGTCATATAACACCAAATTTAACGTCGGTTAGCCTTTAGTTTTAGTCTAAATATGCCCGAGCTTAAAGAACTGAATATCAAAGGATTGGTGTTTTATAGGGATTGTTTGGATAACTTATTTTCAACAGCCATTTTGATGTATTGGCTTATTCTTAGAGGTTGTTTGGGTAGCTTATTTTCAGCAGCCATTTGGCGTATTTACATGTTATTAGGGGCTGTTTAGATAGCTTATTTTCAACAACCATTTGGCGTCTTGACATGTTCTTAGGGGTTGTTTGGATAGCTTATTTTCAGCAGCCATTTTGGCGTCTTGACACATTATTAAGGGTTGTTTGGGTATCACATTTCAACAACCATTTTGGCACCGTGAGATGTTCTTAAAGGCTGTTTGGATAGCATGTTCTTAGGGGCTGTTCTTAGAATTGACATGTTTGCAAAGATGAAACAGAGTAAATCAGCCCTATGTTATGAATCTTGCCTTTTTGTGTTGTTGTTGATTTGACGCTATGTTAAAAAATGCTTTGAACTAACAAATATCTTGCGGTATCCAAAGTGTATTTTTTGTGTCTCGCCCAAGCAATGAGTGTTTTGTCTACATGATGATGAAGGTATCTAAAGTGTATTTTTTGTGTATCAGAAATTGTGTCGATCATGAAGAGGAGCGAGTATGTCCACAGGAGTAAGTATTTTATTGCATTTATATTTGACTCTATCCATTATGTCAACAAATACTTAATTATCTTAGTGCTCAAATTAGGATTTTGTTCGTATATAGATCTGATTTCTTGACGTCTCTCAGGTTTTCAACTGACTTCTCTTCTCGCGGTCCTCCTGTTGCTTCAAGAAGGAAAACTATTATTAACCCGATGAAGATGACTAATGATTACATTGGTTGGTGTGGCTTATTTTCTTAATAAGAAGGGGTTGTTTGATTATGACTACGATAGCTTTGTGGATGTGTCGAGCCGTGTAATGGAAGGGAGAATCCGTATACAATAGCAAGAAGTTATGAGACTGTAACAACCGTGGTTTTGGCAGGTCAGTTTGACTGATAGTCTTGACTCGGTTGACGTTTGTTTGGTGTGTTCTAGGTGTTTGAAGTGATATAAGTGTGATATAGGTGAGTTTTAGCACTAAATATCTTTGCGTAAGTGGTTTTATTGTGATTTGGATAGTTTGGAATTTGGGAAAGTTCATTTTGATCACCTTTGTGGTGTAGAAATGACTTGTGTAGTTTTTGGTGTTTTTGCGTAACGAGTTTTCGTTCAAGTGTTTGAGCATTAGCAAGTTACGAGGAGTTTGTTTCTATGTGTTATGCTTATAAGAGAGTGTGAAAATCTATTTTTGGAAACTATGTTTTGAAAATGATAATTTTCCAGTTTGTTGTAAAAACTGAGGTTTATCGCGTAAGACGTTAGGATTAGCTACGGGTATTTATAAACTATCAAAAGTATGAGGTTTTGAGTGTAATAATTAATTTAATAAAAAAATAATATATATATATATATATATATATATATATATATATATATATATATATATATATATATATATATATATATATATATATATATATATATATATATATATATATATAGAAAATCGGCTATAAAGAATAACAAGGGAAAAGGAAACCCAATTTGAGTCCAAATATGACTCTTAGGCCCAAGGAATCCTAATCTAACCCAAACAAGCCCAACCCCTACCCATATAAGCCAAACCAAACGACCCTAGACCTATTTTTCTCTGGAAAAGTCGACAAGGGTGAGAGGAGGAGAAGGAGAACAGTTAGGGTTTCAATTATGTGAAGAAAACAAGCCTAAGGTATGCCTAGTAAACCCTTAATTGTTTAATTATTGATAAGATTCATGTAATACAAGTTATGATGGATTAGGGTTTGTGTTAACTTCTGTAAATTAATGTTATTAAACATGTTGGGATCATTAATTAGTAATAGTATGATGTTTGGTTAAGAGGATTGAACGTAAAACATGTTAGTTATTGAGTTAGGGTTTGGACAGAAAAGTAGTGCTGTAAAGATGTGAGTGTAAATGACAGATGGTGAAGAGTTAAGTCACGAATTTTTGGTCTAAATTGAATTTTAATGAAAGATCTTTCCAAAAAGTCCAGCCATGATTTATTTCAAGATCGGGAAGTTGGTCTTTTAATTTTTCTTTGTTAAGGTGTCAAAGCTGTCAAATCGGGACAGATTTTGGGTAAAAGTTTGAGGGTGTTTTGTGGTTGTAAAAGTGGTATTTTGACTAGGCCTTCTGGAATAGTTAAGTATTAGGTTATATTAGACTACCACGAAAAGGATTCGCGATAAAAACTTGTGGAAGTATTTTATGTTAATTGAAACTTTTTGGTGTGTGTTCAGATCTGAATTTGAGTAGTTGACAAGTTTGATTTTCTTTTGAGTACTTGTGTGTGTTATTGGTCCATGGCCTTCTGGGATTATCTTGTATGCTTATAAGAGACCATGGTAAATTTTTGGTGTGAGTTTTTGATCTTTAATTGTCGTGATTTCATGTGGGCGAATGTACCCAAAAAAATTCTGCGTTTCCTGGTTTTATAAGTGCAAGGGATTTAGTGAGTGTTAGATTATAGTAGTGGTTAGTATGATGTCTAGGAGATCCATGGTGGGTCATATGAGTCTTAGACATCCATCATATGTGTATTACATGGGTTGTAGCTTTTAGCTTGACCTTGTGTAATGTGGATTATTTTTGTGTGCTATAGATTGTGAATTGTTTTTGTGGAAGCTGCGGAGTTTAAGGTGAGTTCATAGTCCCATATTTTTAACTTGTTTTAAACTTGGGATGGGAATGATGCTTGTCTTAAATGTTTAAGTTACTGTGATTATGTGTGTGTCAAAAGAGCTTGGACTTATAATGTTATTGTATGCATGCTATGTGTGATTATTTGCTTGTGTGGTCCAATTGGGGGGGGGGGGGGGGGGGGAGTATCCAATTGGAGAGTAATACTCCTACTCGTACCAGATTATGTGGATTTGGTAATGTTGTGTGGTCCAATTGGGGGGGGGGGGGGGAGTATCCAATTGGAGAGTAATACTCCTACTCGTTACTAGTTTATGTGTTCCAATTAGGAGGATGATTATCCTGTTGCTCGCACATGCGACCTAATTGTGGTGTATTATGGGATCGGAGGACACGAGCCGTCCTGATGTTTTAATTATTTTGGGATCGGAGGACACGAGCCGTCCTGTTGTAATCATTGTGGGATCGGAGGACACGAGCCGTCCTGATGTTGCCTTATGTGTGTGGTTGCCTTTCTGTGTGATTTTTGACTTGCAAATACATGTAGTTATATGATAACTAAAATTTATTTGTCCAGCTATATTTTTATGATCACAGTAAACTGGCTATCTTGAGAGTGTATGTGTGTCTTAAACGTATGAATCTCACCAACATTATGATGACATTTTAAGCATCATTTTCAGGTGAGCATTCTAAGGCTATGATAGAAGGAAGTGATTAGACGAGACCTTAGTTGCATTGGAAGTGGTTATCTGTGCATTTGGATTTTATCATGTTGTTGTTTTTTCCGGGTATTGTTATGACACTTCATGTCTATACTTTGCCATATTTATTGCATGTAGTTATTCTCTATATAGACACCATGTGTTGTGATGATATCCATGAGGTTATACCCTTGCATTTCCGCCTTGGCGAGGTGTGACAGAGATAAGTGTTACTGTCTATGCTCCCTCTCAATGCCCCTGATCACGTATGCGCTCTCTCATAGGGAATGTTTAGGATTACTACGGTAAAATGGTTTTGTGCTTTAAATACTGGTGAACTGCTTATAGGATTTAAACATGTACTAACAGAGTCTTTAGGATTGTTTACGTGCTTTAATGACATATGATAAAGAAATAAGCAATCACAAACACCACTTTAATTTGACATGACGAGTGACAATAAGTAAAGTAAGTATCAATACAACCATTTATGCGGTTTTGTAGCTTATATTTACATTATTTTCATGATCACATATACCACATAAGTTAATGCATTAAAATGCAGTACGAAAATATATTTTGGTTTTAACATATTAAGGATTTTTTGTTCTAATCATCGCCAAAATTAATATAGAACAATGGATTATATGTATTTATAATAATATCTGGTGTGTTTGTATTTTGTTTTTTGTGTTTGTAGGTGAAATAGTACGGTATGTAGGTGAAAAATATTGAGATATGGATATGAGTAGAAAAAGAAAAGAAAAGAAAAAAGCTTGCAAATGTAATTGTGTAAACACATTATACATTATCAAAATTGTTAATAATTTTTATATAAAACCACATGTTGAATAATTTTGGTCATTCATATTCATGCTATGTTTGTCACTCATTATTTGTGGATATTGTTTCCTCATGAATTATGTTCTTTTGATTCTTTTAGCTATGTCGTAAAGTTTTTTTATTAAGTGATACATGGAAATAAGTCAATAACAATGAAAAATGACCATGGTAACCATTACATCTCTTTTAATACATGAGCAATATATTTATGATTTTCAATTTATTGCCTTCAACATATTTGAATTATTCATTATTTATTTTACGCATAAAAAAATTTTAACAAGCAATTTTATGAAGCATACCCGCCTATCTGACGGGTCATGAAGCTAGTTGCAAAATATATGAAAATGTCCAATGAACTAAGAAAAGTTCAAACTCGTCGAGTAATCACCAGACGATTCTTTTGAAACTTAATCAAATAAAATGTAAGTATATCAAAATTTCAAAAGTGTAATACTGTCGTATGGGGTAAGGATCTAGTGACAAGAAAACTTAAAATGAGAAGAATGAGAAATAACAATAACCGCATATTTGAGATGTAGCGACTTGAATTGAATGCATATCTATTTATTTAGATGCACAATTAGTTTCGAAAGTGATTTTGATGTGAAAGCGATTCAAAGTAGTACTAGCAACAAATTTGACCCGCAGAGGACGAAAAATACATAGGATTCGTCTAACTTGATGAAACACATCTAATATATATTTATGCATCTAATTTTTAGTTAAAATTTTTTTTGTGATGCATCTAAAAGACTAGAGATGCATCTAATTCAAATCGATGCATTTCTAATATGTAGTTATAATTATTTTTCATCCTTCTTATTTTAAATATTCTTCTCATTTGATCCTTAGCCCTGTCATATGAAAGCATTTGTAATAAACAAGGTCTAAAATTAATATATATTAAATGTCGTTTGAAACGACGTCGTGTATGTGCATTGGGCTCCCACCATTTTTTTGGCTACCTGGCCTACCACTTATCCATCGCCTCCCGATCCAATGGCCGGCCTCATAATGATAAATCTCCTCCTTTCTTCCAGTTTCTACACTCTTCCACCAGTCACACACCCTTCACCGCCTTTCTCTCTTATTCTTCATCCAATTTACAACCACAGGTATCGCTGGATCCTTAACACTTGCCGAAAAAGTATACCAAGAGTTGCAGGTATGTATTTACAAAAAGTTTGACAAAAGTTTTTCTTTAATTTTTTTTAGTTTCAAATATTGTTTTTCTTCAGAGGGTTATTGAAGTAGGGGTTTAATCAAGTTGGTATCTAATGGTTTTTGGATTTTATGAACATGGTATAGAGTTTGATTTGTTCTCAATTTGATTAAATCAGTAGAAATTTTGAGTTGACTTTGCTCATAATGTCTTTGTTTTGCATAGCAAATAGTGTTGACCATAATCAAGGAAAAAGAAAAAAATATCATAATCAAGGAAAAAGGAAAAATGCTTTATTCAAAGCATTGATTCTCTATCACCATATAAACACCATAAAGCAGCCCCGTCACAAGTAAAGAAAGTCAAGTGAGCCAATCCCAAGTTCTAATAATGCTATCATTATTGGACATAGAACAATATGCTCATATTTGATTGAATGTTTAATTTTGATTTATCTTCACATTAGTTGATGTATAATATGAGTTATCATCTTTGGATGATAGGGGTTTGATGAAATTGCTGAGCAAGTGTCTGATGAAATGTTCAAGAGAAAAAGATATCACACGTATGCGTGTTTTCCTTTTATGCCTTGAAGTTGTGCCGTTCAGGTTTAGGTGACAAGTTCTTTATACTTTGGTGATTTTCCATGTAAGCAAAACACCTTACATAAGCCATCACACTGGACGTGATGTTTCTGCTACTGTTTACAACCTTTGAAACAACTTTACTGGCCAAAATAGTAGTTGTAGGCATTACAGAAGTCGACGGTTACATAATATAGGATGCTAATCCAAAAAACTAATAAGTTTGTTTTCCTAACGTTTTCAACCGCTAATTGATATTATTACTGTATGTAGGAACAACATGGGAATATTCTAAGAAACATGGAAAAGAACGAGTCTTGACTTACACTGAAGGAATATAAGTCGATGACTGATACGTTTCAGGTGTATTAAATACTCTAAACTTATCAATTAATAAGCTCCTTATAAGAAAATTTTAAATAATTCACTTACTATACCCATTGTACGATCTTGCAGCCTATAAATGAAACGGGTCATATGTCTTACAAAGGTTTCGGGTATCATCCGAAAAGCTCTGAAATATATCATGTTTAAAGGTAAACATGCATTTCTACTACAACCTAATTAAATGCTACTAACAAGAGGTGTTTTAGTTTATTTGCTTATGAATGGGTCGACTAGGAAACAGTATATGATTGATAACAAAAAAGAAAACAGGTCGAAAGTTAGTTTTACTTATTAAACCTCCAAAATCTATTTTATCAAAATATAATACTGTTATTACGTCTTTTGCTTGATGCAATCTCGAGCAATATCTTTGCTTTAGAAGTATGTTTAACCACATAAAGAATAATAGATCCTTAACCATATAAAGAATGATGCTTCACAACTATTGTAGTTATTTTTTGAAATTAGACTCTAATATTTATAAGTATGTATAAAATTTCTGCCATTATGATTTTTCTAAATTTTATTTCAGCCCCACATAGAAAATGTTCACAAAATTGAGTAATCTTTATATTTTATTGCTTACTAAATTTCTATATGAATGACATTTATCTATATTTTGAAACAGGGTAATCATGTTGTGGCATTGAAGGTGCTATTTAAGAACCGGCTTAAGATAGTCTCACTTGGCGCCCCAGGTTCGTCATGAAGTTTATTATTGTAGTTAAACGTCCCCACTAATAGGCTATCTGGGTATTCAAAACAGTTTCTTTTGTTTTGACCCAATCAGCTTTTATCCAAACACCATTTCTTTTACATGGCAATAAACACTCAATGCATTAGATAATATCTATTAAATTAATAATTGCACAATGTTGCAGGTTGTTCACCATATACATGAACGAGCTTTTTACCTCGCTAGGAATTTACAGCGTCATTGACAGCATCGGTTCTCTTACGGACTCTGCAGCTCATACCAGCCTTCTCAACCATGCCTCCAACATTGACTCTGAGTGGACGGTAAGCGTCCATTGGAATCGTATTTTTAGCTGTGCAACATCTGTCTTTCTAATAAGCATCGTACATAATTTTTTTTTTGTTAGTCCCACTGCAAATTAGGTTGTTTATAACAAAAAAATGAGGATAACAGTTGGAGTTTTTACTAAAATGATTTAGGAGTTTACGTGTCTAACATTGTAGATATACCTCTTAGAAGGAACAAAAGGGTAATGATAACATATAGTGATTCAATTGGAAGTAAGACATATGTGCTGGATACACTGAGATTTAGACTGTTGACTTTGAAAGTCAAATAGTATGTAGTTGGGCAAAATGTGTCGAACCTTTGGAATATTGAGTAGGTGGTGGCATCTGACATGCAATGTGGCATTAAAGCCATTTTAAATTTAGTATTGTTACTTAGGTGCTAAGTCTGCTGTTTTCAATAAGCAAATTAGGGTGCTAATGTAGTCAACGAAAGTCACTATTCTTCTAAACTGAATCTTCATTAGACTACTCAAGAAGCTGTGAGATCGCTCATAATTACCCTAGCTGAAGCTAAAAAAATAAAAGAAGATATGAAAGTAGGTATTAAAGACAACGCTTACATGACGTTGAAAGTACCACATGGATAAGACATCTATTATCATTGGATATTACAAAGGGCTTATAATAGTTGTGGCTTTAAGCTCACTAGATTATATAAATGTTAGAGTAGTACACGATAGTTGAAATATCAAACCAAGCGTGTGTGACAAGTTGTGATAATGTCATAGCAAATAAATGTCCAGACACAAACCTAACAACAGACAACTGTTTTTTTTTTTTTTTTTTTTTTTTTTTTTTTTTTTTTTTTTTTTGAATAAATGAAAGGTTTTAGACAATTTCATGCAGCAAGAAATGAAAGTTTGATATTGTGGATCAACATCAGATAAGTCGACTTAAAGGAAAGCTTGGGATATTTTGACCAAACAAAACGGTATGCTAGATAACGTCAAAACCATTTTTAGTTCTTAGTATGTTTGACTTTTCCAATTTTGAATCATTGTGCATCGACATCAAGAAAACTTTTATACATAACATGCATACAAAATAGATGTCATTTTTTTTCTCATGGCTACACTGTTGTGCATTTCCAGGTTGACCGAATATAATACTGCTTCAGGAAATGGAAGAAATGACGCATCCCATCTGGACGAAGTCACTAGAGATGTCCGTTGAACGATTCCAAGGATGACGGACATCGTGACCTTGACTGTCGCAAGTACATGTTCTAATACTGCCACATATAATTTGATAACATTTTTTTTCTGAACTTAACCTGCAATACTAATTTTTGTGCACACGTGATGTTGAGTTGGGATAAATATACACAATTCTTAGTGAGTAAATGGACATGAAACTAAAATGATTTCAGTCTATGTGATAAGTCAAATTCTTATTAAAACTTCGTCTATCTAAATTGTCCTGTTGCATTTACAGGTCCTGCAATTTCGCTTGGAGAAGGAGCATTATTGGGACATTATGACCCCATATCAAAGTGATTCAATGATGCCAAGATTTATAGGAATAACTTAGTGTATGCTATTAAAACGGTGTGAAACAACGGCCCACCGCGTTTGCGGTGGGCCAGCGCCCAACTCGTTGTTATTTATAGGTTCTTTTGCAATTGTTGGGAAATATAATTAAAAATTTAGGACGAAAGTGTAAACCTGGTAGCTTTGAGAGTTTGAGGTGCAGTGTGAAACCGCCTAAAAAGTGTTTTTTTCTAACAAGCCTAAAAAGTTATTGTAGTATATATCATTTCTTGAGGAATTTGTTGAAGGCACGGAGCCACGGACTCCCAGTTTTGCTTACTCCCTCCGTCCCAAAATAATTGTCCTCATTTGACTTTTTAAAGTCTTAATTTCTCAACTTTGATCTTTAATAATTTTGTTTATATTATATATTAATTGATGCAAAATATATGAATTGATTGGTTTTTAAATATTTTTTCATTGGTATAATTTTCATCAATTATTATATAACACATACAAAAATATTTAAGATCAAAGTTGAGAAATTATGACTTTAAAAAGTCAAATGAGGACAATTATTTTGGGACGGAGGTAGTATTATATTATTTTAATTTTAATTATAATACTATTTCACTGTGATTGAACGAAGGCCAAAAGGCCCAAAACAATTAGCCGACCCGTCTCGAGAATTTGTTTCGAATAAAAAAATGGCAACAAAGGTGGACATACGTGTCTTCATCATGTTCTCCCTTTTCTACATGTGTCCCGCTTACGTATCGAAACCATTTGATAGCCCCTAAACACAAAATCAAAACACACAGATATACATACAATAAAGTCAATCACCGTCACTATTATAGTTTTTTTCTGGGGCTTATTTGCTCTTATCTAAATTGTCTGATACTTGACACACACACACAGAGGAACTGTGAGATGGGTGTTTTGATGATCTTTGGTGGGTTTTGATTTCGTTAATGGTTTGTTTGATGTTTGTGAAAGTGTTTTATGTTTGCTTTTGTATGGTGTGTATTTGACTTTTTATTTTTGGTATTGCAGGTTTTAGCTGGAACACAAGGAAGAAGAAGACGGGCCATAGTAAGTCTGGGGATTTTCAATTTTAGCCATACTGTCTGACTTTTGTTACTTTCGTTAATATGTGTGTTTAATTTTGGTTTGATATATTTTTTGTTGTAGGATAACATTTTTGCTTCATAGATGAGGAAGAAGATGAGAAGAATGAAGTGAAAGCAAAGGGAGATCTTCCAATTTGTAAGTTTATAAATTTTAATTTAAGGATATTCATGTCACTAGAATTTGGGGTATTAGTTTGTGGAGATGCGGTTTTTTCATTCTTTCTGATGAATGGGAAAATGATGGTGGGTTTTGTTCCGTTTTTTTTGGTCAAGTATTGATAGAATGGTTATATGGTTATTGATTGTTGTTATTTTTATGTAAAAAACTTATTAAAAGGTATGATTTTCTTGCAATTTTTAAGGGGTTGAATCGAAAGAAGGTTTTGTGATTTCGAGCAATCGCCGAAATATTTTGGGAATGTGGGAAAATACTATTATTTAGTGTTAATCTTTGGCTAAGTGGTTTTTGCTGTTATCCATCAGATACATGTTTATTAAGGTGTTTCGTTTGGCAACTTCATATTGGTTAAATAGTCACTCATGCTATGACAGATATTTGAATTATAGTGTACATAAATTCTAATTTATTAGCTTACATATGTCAGCGTTGTACATGTACATTTCGTCATTGTAATGGTAATTGATTGTTAATTTTTTGGTCGTTGCTATAAGCAGGGGGTTGCCAACGTATCAGATTGATCAAGCAATCATGGAACACGTGGTTGGCGGTTTGGTCAGGGAAAGGTATACCTTTTTTCAAATGATATATGTTGTCTGTACATTTTTGAACCTGTTTTATGAGTTTATATGACTTTAATCTGGAAATTAAGCTGAAAAAAGTGCTGGTCACTGAACATTAGAAACTCTTGACCTCAAAAAGCAAGCTGAAACAAATACCGCTTTCATTAGTTTATAGTATAGACAACAGAAAAGGCTAATTTTAATGTGCTGATTTGGGTGTTTAACGTACTGAAGGTAATGTGCTCAGGTTCTTTTGGTTGTATAAAGTTCTGTGGTGAATTTGAGAGTGATTACTGGATTACTGTCGTTCCAGGTCACAGATAATACGTTCTTACTACGTATAATGAGTCATTTTTACATTGAAGTTATTAATCCATGATATTTGTTTTACAGGCACCTGTAAAGCTCCTTGAGTACTTGATGTCAGTCACAGCAGCCATTGAGCCAATAGCCATCACTCTGTTGTAATTGACGCAGAAAACAACCATACAGCCATTGAGCCAATAGCCATCACTCTGTTGTAATAGATATATTGTTTCTGTCCTTTGGGCCTTTCCAATCGTTTGGGCCAGTAAGATGCAATGTTTACTCTAGTCCGGTGGTCCGTGACTAATATTTACTTTCAATAAAAACTTCGAGATAAGTTCCACCTTCTTCCTTTCTACACTTTTCTCCAACCGCCTTTCTTTCTTCCTTACTCCTTGCTCGGATTCTTAAGGTAGGTAGTCTGAATTCACACAATGTTTTTATCACATATTCGTTCCATCATCAGATCAAATTAACACATAACCCAAATCCAAATCCACAAATTTCTTGAACAGTACTGGAGAGACGGATTGCAGTAGAAAAGTGAGTTGTGTAACTTTATCAACCCTGATTAAATATTTGAATTTGATTATGAGTTCTATTAGTTTTGGATGTATTTTCACTTTGCTCACATATGCAACGAGTTCGTTTCGCAAGACCCAGGAACAACTGACGAAGTTCATGAAACTGTCTGTACGAGATTCAAAGGCTACTTCTGTATGTTTGACAAGGTAACACAAATTCCTCTTTATTTAATTTTTAGCAATTGATAAAAATTAACGGTGACTTGGGGAAAACATTGGTGTTAGTTTGTGTGTCGTTGTTTGTTTAAGCTTATTTTTGCAATTATGAGGTAATTTGAATTGGGCTATATCTCATGAGTTCAATTCTTTCTATCAGTATATAATTATCATCAATACCAAATACAAAATACAATTGGCCATTGTGATCACTTTAGCTTACAGTTTTATTCGACTAGATAGGTACAAATTGGATGCAACCTATTGACGAGGACAGGCTTCACTATTCTAGGGGTCGATGTCGATGTATACCAGGTTAGATAGCAAGACCATCGTTTTCGGAAACAGAAGACACAACACTGGCTCAACCACATACTGAGTGCAGCCTTTTGTAAGTTAAAATTGATTATTTATGAAATTGAATTACAGATAAGCTATTCAAGTAAATCTTACAGAAAGTTTGAAAAAGGTCGAGGTTCTCGCATCAAACTAACAGGCGCGTATACTCATTGGCTATAGGTGCCTTAACTGATAGATACGGATACAATTAGGTTGTTGCTTCATAAATATTAAACATCTTTTTTCGATCGAACAACATATGAGCCGCGACTGAACTTATACTAATATGCTGATGCTTACTGTCGTTTTAGGTGTGAATGAAGGACCAGAGGTGAGATGTGAAATTGTGAATGAAGGAGCAACACTTCAACGCTTCATCTGCAATTTTGTATACAATATCATTTCTTACTATTATGTCTTCAATATCAGCCACAGAAATGTTTAATGAGAAAAATGAAGATGTGGCGACACCCAATGTCAAAAGACTAAAGCGTCAGGATTGGCAACAGGCATCGAAATTCCAGTCTTTGTTCTAGGCAATATAGCAGGTACCGTAGTATGTTATCTGTATATGTACCATGTTTGATATGAAATAATCAACAGTAGAAAATAACAACCATTGAACTTAGTAAAGGAGGCTGCCTGAAAACATTTTTGTTAGCATTAGGCCGAACATAATTTTGCGAACACATATGCAATTACAATAGATATATTAAATAAGCTTAACGTGGCTGATATTGAAGCCACGTTTTCCCGTGTGCGTCAGATGGTTGAGCACCTAAACCCGTTTCTTTTCCGAATTATTTAATTCATCTATTGTAATTCCGTATGTGTTTGCGTTTCAGGTTCTTCAAGATCCTACTGCAAAAGAGCTAAGGGGCTGACGACTCTTGCTCGCATCTTTCAGGTTTCCATTCTCATCTGTATCTAGAGATGTGTTATAAAGTCGTATGTCAACAAAAATATTAATTGAATAAGAATGATTCAGGAAATTACATGTATTTAAAAATAATATTTTAGCTACACTGAAAACATTTTAGCCGTTTATTAGGTCTTGATACAATACGACCCAATTGAGATAAAAAAATGATCCAGACCGAATCATTCATAAGTTGATGGTTAGAAATGGCCACCTATAATGTCACCATTTACTTGGTCACTAATGCATAAACAATTATCTGGCTTTTAGAAGGCACAGTCAGCCAACAAAACTGAAAGTGAACCAATACGACGCTCTGGTGTGCATAATCTGAATGATTAATCAGCTATAATCCACAAACTAGAAGGCTAAAAGTTTAGTGATAAAATTGGCTTCAACATATGTTAGTAACTATTAGTTTAGATATGCCAAGACATAACGAGTAACAGCGTTCAAAACTCCCAACACTGATGCTATATAAAATTAGTACGAGTATTATGAAAACATAGGTGCCGCATGAACCGTAATTTTGATGGAAATTTTGATTTAATGGAGGATAAAATACTTTTTGCCCATTCTTTGACTTAGAGGTATACTTCAACCAGTCTATTACTTGACAGGGAAAATCACGTCATGGGTAATGTTGCTTTACCCATAAGCTATTATCATAGTGTCATACATATATTTGATAGAGATTGTCTAGCACCTTAAGCCATATATTACTTGAACATTATCCATTTATTTCATCCTTTAGCTATGTGTAGGTAGATAGTGCAATATGCATCATAGTGTATACTTATCCTATCAGATTCTTGCTGTGTAGTATGCATTAATATCATACATGAATTAGAGTGTATATACGCCATATGAATATGCATTATAATGTACACATGAAAGTATTTATTACACATAGGCACATAGCAACGTATATCATGTACCAACTAAAGACAAAGTTTAATGATGTGATGATATTAACAGATTTATCTGTGTGCTTTTATAAGAGTTTCATGCCAATAAACGCATGAAAATAAAGTTCGAGTAATTACGAATCTGAGGTTGATATACGGTTTAAGTTATGATTATGAATATGCAAAACCTAATATAATTAGAAGCAAATCATAAGCTGCTCTTATTTTAATAAAAATTATTTAAGAGACTAATACATGACGGAACTTTGGTGCCTTTTACAGTATGAAAATTGTATGTCTGATACATAGGATTTTACTTTTATTCTCAGGTATTGCTCCATGGACTCACGACCTCCTAATACTGACGAACCTGTGGAAAAGAGAGCACAAAACTGAGACCGGTTCTACAACAGTTCGCAAAGAATTGTTTGCACGTGCAGAAGAAGAGGCAAGCGGCCCTAATGCTAAAAAGCCAAAACGCAACTAGCGCCGTTGTTAGGTGACTTGACAGTTTTGGAAATCATGGGTATGCAGTCGGCATAATGCGCACACATGAAGGCACGTTCCTTTAATATGTAAAGTAACCGTTACGACATTTGTAATGTAATGTAATATGTATGTTGCCTCAAGCATTTGTCTATCAGGCAGTCAATTTGCATGTTTCCTGCCACTAGACTTAAAACATGCATCTTTTTGTAAACAATGGCGGTCATAATGAAAGTAATCGTTTTCGCGCACAAAAATAGGCATTATCGTACACGTCTGTAAAACTGCAACTTTAAAGCAAGTAGGCGAAACACTTGCAGTATTTTGTAACTACGTTTCCAGCAATATATCTATTCACTTTTGTCTCTTTTGTAACGCCCACACCAAACACAGAAACAGGTTCATCAAACAGGTATGCATGCCCCCGCCGCAACGCGGTGGGTTTCTTCTCCTTGTTCGGTATCATTTTCTTCCTCCTGTTCCATATATATTTGCTCTGTTTTGATTTATTTTTGAAAAATGACTTGAAGCTAGACGATACTAAGTGTGTACTCCGTATTTCTTTTCCACTTGAGTAGGCTCAAACTTTATTTTCTAATATTAATATTAAGAAGGTTTACAAAAACTTCTCTTTTAGGCAAACATAAAGATTAAAGGGAGTCCTTTGAACCTCCGCCGTGTAGCCGGCGGTCGGAGGCGGCAGCGAAAAAGTTTAGGTTTTGTGGATCTTGATGGCCTAACATGTAAGAGGGAATGATGTGTTTATTATTTGATGATTTGATACATACAATATGCATGATATTTATAGAGTCTACCTCTAAACTATTTAGGGTAAATTACCAATCACCCTTAGAGCGTTGGGTACAATGGTGCCATATGGATGGTGCCGTAGAGAAAAAGTGCTGACACGTTTAGAAAACTCTCTAAGGCACCAGAAATCCTATGGCACCACATTCTGGCCGTTATCGTTGGCACCAGAAAATGTGGTGCCATACGATTTTTCTTTATTTTATTTTTTTACATAGAATAAAACATACACATTATTAATAAACTAAAATAAACTTCATTGAATTAAAAAAATATAATAATAATAATAATAATAATAATAATAATAATAATAATAATAATAAATGTTACATAAAAATAGAAAACATAATACGTAAACATTACAAACTAGTCATTAAGGTTCCATAAATGCTCCACAAGGTTTTGTCGAAGACCGCCGTGCACTTTTCTATCTGGAAGTTTTTGTATTTTCTAACATGTAAATCACATGGTATGTATGACCTCGTCCTCTTAGGACCCGATCCCGATCCCCTTGCTTCTTGATCACCCAGAGCTATAAAGTGTTCATACGCCGCATATTCCGAAGATATCACTCACGGTCGTCTTTAAAATAAACATCATAAGGGTCGTAAATGTAGGTGTCGTTGGGATTGTTTGAATCCATAATTGAAAGAAAATGAGTATAATTGAAGTATAAATTAAAATGGAAGAATGTGTGAAAAATGGTAGAATAAAGAGGTATTTTATAAAAAAAAATTTAAGGTGTAAAAATTTGAAAAAAATTGAGTTTTTTTTAAGCAAACTAGCTGTTACCCAACGTTATAATTCAAACCCCCCCCCCCCCCCCCAACCACCACTGCGTGGTCTGGTCACCACGGCGTGATCAGCCATGGCGTCACCCACAGACAGAAGGTAAGCTTCTATTTTAATTTACCCATATTAGTTTACTTAGACAGTGTCATATATATATATATATATATATATATATATATATATATACTTTTTTTGTCATAGGGTATCATACCAGCTATTGCAGACCTGTTTCCACTTGCAGAACATAGATATTGCCTTAGGCATATTCATGAAAACATGAAATTGAAGTGGAGTGGAACTGCATATAAAGAGTTACTATGGAAGGCAGCAACATCTTTGACAATACCAAGATTTGAAAAAGCTATGACAGAGTTGAAGAATTTCAACAAAGAATGTTATGATTGGCTAGCAAAGATACCACCACAGCATTGGGCTAGAGCATACTTCTCAGGTAATGTGTATACAATTTCCTATTTAGAATATCACTAAACAATGTTGCTATTTTTACATGTAGACTAATTAGAATATGATTAACAGGACAAGCTAAAACTGATATGTTGTTAAACAACATATGCGAGGTTTTTAATGCTCAGTTGGTAGATGGTAGGGATAGGCCTATAATAAGCACTCTTGAGTATGCTAGGGAGTACTTAATGAAAAGGGTAGTGATTGTGAAAAAAATGATAGAGAAAAGTGATGGACCACTTACACCCACTGCTACAAAGTTGTTAAATGTGGTGAAGTTTCAAGCTAAAGATTGCATTCCTCACTTTAATGGAGGGCATTTGTATGGGGTTACAGGTCCTTGGGGTGATGTGTGTGTGGTTGATGTGCAAAAGAGGACTTGCACTTGCAGAAAATGGGAACTAACTGGGATGCCATGTAAGCATGCAGTTACATGTAATTGGAATATGGCAGCCAACAACATGGAAGTGGGATTGCCTGAAAGTTGGGCACATCCTTGTTATAGGCTAGTTACATGGAGAGAAGTTTACAGTCACTATATTAATCCCATCAGACATAAAAGCTTATGGCCAAAGTGTACCATTCCAACCACTATCCTTCCTCCAAATTATCATCCACAAGTTGGTAGGCCACCAAAGGCAAGAAAGAGGTCTGTAGGTGAGAACATTCCAATGGAGGACACTAGAAAGCTTTCTAGGAGATCAAAGACAGTGACTTGTGTGTTGTGCAAAACAAAGGGCCATAACAAGAGAAGTTGCACAGGTCCAAGATCTAATGTGGGCAACAAAAGGCCAGGTTCTGAGGCTGCTGGTAGAACTAGTAACACAGCCAACAAAAGGACAAGATGTGTGCCTGATGGTGGTGTGCAGACAAGGACTGAGGCTGCTAAAAAAGTTAATCCAGTTAAGAAAGCCAAGAAGCCTGTCAAGAAGGGAAAAAAACAAGTCTAGTGAACTACTTTCTCTTCTCATGTTATTTTGATGTGTTGGGTATGCACTAAACAATTTATGTATTGTAACTGTCTACTTTTTATTTTCTATGTATGTACTTGATGTGTTGTGTATGCACTAAACAATGTTGCAGTGTATGCAACTAAACAATGTGTTCAATTTTGCTACTTTCATATGTGAATGCAGTCACATACACTGCTGTTTTAAGTTATATGTTTCTATGTATGTTTGACTTAAATAGTCAACCATTTTCCTGAGATTTGTATGTATGTTTTAAGTTCTTAGAACATGGTATATAGTTGGTGCATACCACTGTTTTTTTCAACATGAAGCTGCATACCAATGTTTTTTTGCCTATTCTCTTTGGACTATTATCTTAGTCCAACATCACATAAAGCTGCGTACCACTGTTTTTTTTTCAAAAGCTTCACATAAAGTTGAACTATACTAACTCAAAACATGAGTTCCAACAATAAAAGCTGCATACCACTGTTTTTTTTCAAAACCTTCACTATTTTTTTCTCCTTCTTCAATTGAAATAGGCATTATAAAGAGGCATTTGGTAATTGTCATTTGCATATCCATACTAACTGAAAACATGAGTTCAAGCAATAAAATCAAACCAGGTCTTTTTTCACAACATTCCTGTAGTTTTTTTACTGGTTTTTTTTTTTTTTTTTTTTTTTTTTTTTTTTGTATTTTACATTTGTTTGTTTTTTTTGTTTTTTTTTTTTTGTTGCAGAGATCATTAACATATCCAGTGATGAAAGTGATGATTCATTACCCTATCAAGATTCATGGGCTGATTATTTCCCAAAAGTTGTGTCCAAAGCTGGGTCAAGTTCAAAGGAGGTTGAACCTAGCAGCAGCCTTACCCCAAAACAGCTTGATAAAATGGCTTTTGCTGAGAGGAAGAAGGTTTTGGGCTTGCCAAATATGGAGACTAGTGAATTTCATAAAATCAAGCCATTTGTAGCAAAAATTCCAAAAGATGGTTCAAAGTGAATTTCATAAAATCAAGCCACTTGAATGATGTAGAATAATGAAGTTGTAAACCTAAGAACTATGTCATTTGACTTTTTACAGTCAAATGTTATCTTTAATGAAGTGATGGCAGTGTGTTTGTATTAACCTATCTTTTACCCATTTTAAACCAACCAAACCATGTAACCATCATTTGACCCATTTTAAACCTGCCAACCCATTCAGCAATATGTAAACACAAACACAATAACTACATAACAACCCATTCATTAATTAATGTTACCAAAATACAAAACATAGGTTGTTGTTGTTACAACTTAGACCTACATTACATCTAGTGCATAGACCAAACAACTAATAAAACCTACAACCTACAACATCTTACCAGTCTAAAATATTATCTTGAACAAAACAAACAAGCAAATTCCAATCCAAGTCCTAATCAGGTAGTTCTTGACCCTATCACGATCATCTTGAACTTGTCTCAAATTGGCTTGAAGGTTGTTGATGTTCCTTAACAGTCCAGGTATGATTTGAACTGAACGCTGGCACATTGGGGGGTCCATAAAATCAATAAACCTGCAATCAGAGTTCTATACAAGAAAACCATATCAAATAATTAACCACTTTAATCAATAATCATCAAACCCTAAATACCAAATCAATAATAAAAAATCATTACCCTATCAGGACAAGCATAAAACCTGCGACCTGGATTCGTTGGTGTCCATGATGTACGAACCACTGCACGTTTTACACAATGACAAAAAACCATCTTCGAATCACTGTATTGTGTTGTTTTGGTGCTTGTGTTTGTGTTTGTGTTTGTGTGTGCGTTTTATTTTGTGTTTGTGTGTTTTAATAACCCTAAGTGTGAGTAATATAAGTGAAAGATATAGAAAGACAGAAATACCCTTGGGGTGGGGTGAGTTAACGAGGATACTTAACTGGGTTAGGGTATAAGGATGGACGGCGTGCAATATTTTCACAATAAGGATAAAAAAAAGTGCAATTGAAACTATAGGGACTCAATCAGGGATTTTTAGTAAACTACAGGGACGAACCATGTAATTTACTAAAAAAATGTCATTTCACCTAGAGCTGGCAAATTAGGTACCTGTTAGGACCTGTTAAGGGAAAAAATGTACTATGCAATTTTTTTATTTTTTAAAATAATTGTTTTTAATATTCTATGGTTCAATATTTAACTTTTTTTATACATAAAACGTATATCTGTCATACTCAAACCACCAAAACCAAGTGTTAAACGAGTCATTTTCATATTTGAAACTTATATTATTCGCGCGCTCAAAACCTGTTAAGACCTATTAAGACACGATTTGTCAGCTCTAATTTCACCAAACTCTACTCTAATACTCAACCTTGTAAACCCAAAAGCCCAACATAAGCCGTCAAGAGCCCAATACATGAAACCATAAATACACGTCTTTTCTGTTTCCCACTATCACACAAAACCAAGTTCCACAACACCCGCCCCCCATTAAAAATCCGACCGTTAGACACAATCACACACACACACACACACACAAAACAACCACCACCATCATACAACAATGGTAACAATGAGTGATCAAACCCCACAAGAAATGAAATCTTGTGATTATGAAAAATGCAGAGAAGAAAGAATTAAAGAAAATCTTGAAAGGATGCAAAAGCTTGGGATTCATGATCTTTCACTTAAGTTGAAATCCATTAAACCCAACAATAATAATAACCGAAAGAGGAGGAATTACAATCATGATAAAACTCCTAAATGTGTTTCTCCTTTGATATCATCTGTCCCCACTCGCCGTTCCTCAAGGTATAACTTTGTTATTTATTCTTGTTTCATATGTTTTTAACTTAAAGTGTTTTGAACTAATGTTTTTTTATGATGGTTATGGTTCTTAGGGGATAAAGGGGTTGAATGTGATTATAGATTATTGTCATAATTGAGTATGATGTAATAAGGTGTTTTGAATAGTTCATAGGATTTTAATTAAACGATAGAGTAAAATTATATGCACATGTGCATGGTGTATTGGCATGTGACAAACAATGTGTTTGTAGTTTTATGAGGTTGTCGAGTTTGGTTAGAAATGGGAACTTGTTTAGTTAATAATGTTCATGTTTGTTACGGGAGTGACATTGTGACGTTGTGTGTTTAGATACAGTTGTTTTATTAGCTAAATGATAATTTGAAGTCTGGTTTCTTTGATTAATGTTGTTTTCTTAGCATTTTGAACTTCAATTGTTTTCAGATGTGTTGTGATGCTTATAGTTTTGAGGCGTTATGTGTTGTATTAAGGGTTATAGAAGTATAGTGCCTTTGCCTAGGCGTTATGTGTCGCATATAGAGGTCAAATGATGAGTTTTGAATGAGTGATACGAGCCACAACAAAATGTTGTATATATTATTATGATTGGTATTTATTATCACATATTGACTCACAACACGCACACTCTAGATTCGGTTTATGTTTAAGTTGGCATGGGCTTTGAAGTTAATGTGCCATTTTCAGTATTCAGTGGTATCAAATTGGTTTTAAGAAAGAGATACACTTTGACTCTTAGTCTGATATGGGTACTTCTAATTTCAAAATCGATACAAATGTTTCATTTGGAGGATAAATGCATTGTAGTCTCATTACACCTTCTACAATGCGTGTACATGTTTCGTTAGGTTTATTGAGAACAACTGCTTTGAATGTTATATATGTATGTTTATGAATATGGAATTTTGCTCTTTAGGTTGCAGAGTATATGAAATGATGTTTATGTATGTTTAGAGCAGGGCGTCCTGTGGATTTTGAGGCCCTGTGCCGTATTAAAACTGTAATTGTTGCTATAAGTATTCAAATTGTTAACACAATTGTGTGATAACATGTCTTTGTACTCTCTTTGTTATTTATCTACAACAAGTTATCTAATAATACTTTGATATTTCAAAAAATATAAGAAAAACCCATTGTTTCCCATGATTTAGATATAGGACCAAGCATATTCGAGAAAAAGTTAGAAAAAAATGAAGACAAGGTCAGCAAATTTCATCCCACATTGGAATGAAAGAGTCATTCAGATGAGTTCCTCGTGAATATAACTTTTAGGCCCCTTAACCAATAAATGGACTCAGTTTTGGGCCCTCCAAAAATGTGAGGCCCTGTGGTTGGGCTGACTGCACAGGCTAATATCCGGGCCTGGATTAGAGGCAAATGTTCACACATGTTATACACCTGATACCACACACATGTCAGTCACACTCACCTAACAAGTGTTAACCTCTTGGTTGATGGCTGACTCACATACGACTTTGGGGCCATGTTTGTTAATGACGTGAAGTTGTTTGTTACTCTCTCTAGTTGAGTTCTGCTAATCTGAAGTTAGTGCTTTTTCATCGTCATTTGTAACTTAAAAGTATTGTAATGCTTATAGTTTCAAGGGGTTATGCGTTGTATCGAGGGGTGGTGTTTTGAAGCAATTATTGATTATTGCGATTTCTGGCTGCTGCAATGTATTTGGTATAGTGCATTTGCTTATGATTATCTCATTATTTAGAAAAAATGAGTTTTGAATGATTGATACAGCTACAACAGAATTTATCTTATGGTTATCAAACATCACATATTCACTTAAGAAATGCACATCCAAATACCCCCTAAATTTAGTTTTACGTTTATTCGGCATGGTTTTGAAATTGAAGTGCCACTTTGGAATATGAAATGATCTTCCACTTCTAGGAAAGAGATGCATTTTGACTAGGAGTCTAATATGGGTTCTTTTATCTTCAAAATCGATGCAAATGTTATTCTTTTGAAGAAAAAAGGCATTGTGTGGTCACATTACACGTTCTAAGTGTGTGTACTAGTGCCATTGAGTTCATTGGAAACACCTGCTTTTAATTTTGTTTTTTCGAAACATGTTTAATTTATGAGTCTCGCTTTTTGCTCTTTAGGTTGCAAAGTACACCAGCAGTTAGCTATGCCGAGGTTGATGTGCCAAAAAAGGGCAAAGATGGTAGGGACATCTTGATGGCAGAGAACTCTAGGCCGGAAGTTTACACAGAAGAACATGAAAAGATGTTGGGTGAAGCTAAAACTGAGTGGACTCTATTTGTTGATGGATGTGGAAAAGATGGCAAGAGAATATATGACCAAGTCAGAGGAAAAACATGTCACCAATGCAGGTATATTACTGTAGTTTCTATCATCCTTATCAATATTCGTATTTGAATTCGTATATTGTTTTGTGTTCCACTAAAGATGGTTTACTTTACTTAAATATATTGCAGGCAGAAAACGTTGGGTCATCGCACACATTGCATCCAATGCAACTTGGTTCAAGGGCAATTCTGTGGAGATTGTTTGTATATGAGGTACATCCCATACATACACTATTTTGGTCTTTACAACTTACTGATCCTTGAAATAATTTATAATGAAAGTCAATGATAATGTTTGTCCCTGAAAAAGATAATCGTAATCAATTTGTAAACATGTAATAAAAAATGTATTTTTCATCATTAAAGATTGATGGTGTTACACACAATCTTCATGAGTCTTCACTTCACTGACCTACTCAATGGTATAGATACACAAAACTTGACGTCTGTTTTCTTCTTAATATGTATGAATACAGATATGGGGAGAATGTACTTGAAGCAAAGCAAAATCCCGATTGGATTTGTCCGGTCTGTCGTGGTATTTGCAACTGCAGTTTGTGCCGCCAGGCCAAAGGCTGGGCTGCCACTGGTGTTATGTATAGAAAGGTTTGCTTGTTTTCTTAGTTGTGCTCAGTTGTTGTATCCAAAATAAGTGTTAAAAAAATTAGTGTGTCGTCATAAGATCATTAGATCAGTCTTATACTAAAGTTTACTCTTTATGCTGCTTCTGAAGTCTGAGCTCAACATGTATTTGTCTTTGTGGAAATTTTTTACTAGATTACAAGTTTTGGCTACAAGTCAGTTGCTCATTATCTCATTCAAACACGTCGGGCTGACCCGAACTCAGAGAAGAACGAGAAGACAGGGACACAAACTAAAAGGTCACTAACCTTTTCAAGTGACGAGGTAGAGCCTGAAGATGGTGTTGCAAAAAGTGACATTACAACAAACAAAGTGAATAAGGATGAGAAACCGACTGAATTGCAAATATCAAATGAACCTTTGTGCGATAATGAGAAACTAGAAAGTGATCAGGAAATGAAAAACAAGAAGTCAGAAGCACTTGCTGATGGACGTGAAGGTGAAGATGAAAACAAGAACAAGGGTATTGAATCTGAAGAGGTACTGTCCGAAGTTGGTGTTACGCAAAATGAAGAGATTGTGGATTTGAAAAACAAGAATCTGGAGCCAGAAGAGATCGATTCTGAAGGACTGGTTGACGAAGGTGAAGTGAAGAACAAGAATGAGGTTAAGAAATCTGAAGTCCATAAAGAGTTTACAAACTCTGAGAATAAAGAGAAGAACCCGAATGATGAAGTCAAAAGCAGCGTTGTTACACCACTAGTAACCAAGGCAGGGTCGCGAAAGAAACGGTGTGCTGTCCCGTTAGAGAATAGTATTGCTGGAAGACTCAGGTCTCGCCGCAAATGCACTTGAAGCTCTCTAGATTGTCTACTTTTTTTTCTAGTGTTCTTGATCATGTTATTATCAAGGAGGGACTATTATCACGGTTATCGTGAGGCTTTGTTGCAGCATTTTTTGTTAATCCTATTAGCCCTCTTGATGTAGTATAACTTATCATGGTCTTTCTGCAAATGATTTGGCATGATCTTTAGTATCTATGATCTAATTGTTAGTTATTGGAATTAAGTTTTATTTTAATATGTGTGTTACATTAAAATTGGGTCTAAGACACATGTGCTAGAATATTAGTATTTGTTTTTTAATGAGCGTTTGCTTTGCTTTTGATGGGGATTGTGGTTAATTGGAGTTTAGTGGCAAAAGCTAGAACATAGAAGAGGTCAAACAAGCAAAAAGGAAGGAAAAGTAGAAGCACTGAGGGAAAAGTAAAGGCAAAGGTTCCAATAAAAAGGTCAAAACTTGATTATTGTTGGGTTGCTAATTTGAACTTTAACAAATGCGACTTGTCTTTTTCTCTTTGGTTGGCATTAATCACTTTTGCATGGGTTATGTGTAATCAATTACTTAAAGCATGCATATCATATGGTTGACTAACCTATTTCCATGCCTTTTTTCATACAGTATTGATTAAAAAAGTTCTAGGCTTAGTGAGGAAATCGTGTGATTTTTATAAAGTAGATCATCCAAATCTTTACCATAAGGAGAAAAAATAGTTGACACATTTTTAAACAGTCTGTATTAAGCACAACCATGAGTATTATCAAATGAATACAACCAATATACTAAGATACAATCTTGAATATCTGTAAAATTTAACTTGTAGCTTTTGTTTGAGCTATGTTTCACTTAATTTGTTTATTCTATTTTAGCATTGTTGATATTCTTTTAAATTGTGGTTGGTTTAAATTATTTGCGTTTTTTTATTTTATTTTATTTTATGTTAAATGTGCATGTAATGGATTCGGTGAGAATAATATATATATATATATATATATATATATATATATATATATATATATATATATATATATATATATATATATATATATATATACTTTCTAGCCACAATTAAAAAAAAAAAAAAAAAAAAAAAAAAAAAAAAAAAAAAACCTTTAACGGGAGATGTATTTACTTTTATAGGTGCATATGAAATGTGTGGTTACGATTTTTTTCAATTTCTCATTTTAAACTTTTTATTTATTTATTTATTTTTGAATTTTCTTTACCCTAACTCATGCGCATATGCAAAGATACAAAAGATGTTTTCTGATTAAGAAAATAAGTTAGGCCAATAATAGTCTACCAGCAGGTACTCGTGCGATGCGGTGACGGGTACCCCGTGACTAAATTTTCCAGCGAACAATATTTTATTTTGGGTTGCAGGATTTCAGATTTATGTTTTGGAAGCTTATTAGATTGTACTTTGCGGTTAAATAATTGTATATTTTGATAAATGGGTGAATTAAATTGTGTATTAATTGTATGTATTAAATAGTGTTTTTTAGTTTTATTTGTACATTGTGCTTATGTTATTGTATATATTGGTGAATGGTGATAGGGTGTTTTAAATTATGTAATAATTGTATGTAAGAAATAGTTTTTTTTTTTTTTTAGTTTACTTTGTGCTTTACATAATTGTAAATTATGTTTTTTTGACTTGTATATGCTTAAAATCTATTTTAGGAAGTCTTAAAAATTAAATATAAAGGAAGTGTCTAAATGCTTTATAAGTAGTATTGATAATTCATAATTATTTTCATAGAACAAATGCTAAATATGAAAGCTATTCATTTATTTACAAGAGAAAGCTTAAGAGAGTAAGAGGTTTGTGTATAAAATTCAAAATTGTAATATAAACTATGACTTATTTTTTCAGAAGCAGTGGTTGATAGCCAGAAATTCAATAATAATAATAATAACCTTAAGGAAACTTTAATCAGAGAGAAAAAGAAAGAATGGAAGATAATGGTTGCACCTCTTAACAAAGAAGTCATTACACAAAATCTCAAATCACTCAATCATCACGCAAAACTTGCATTAAAGGCCTTTTGATTCGCGTTAACGTTGCGAGTACTTGCGTTAAAAGGGCGTTAACATGAGGCCTTAGATTATTAACGCCGAGTTAAAGGTGAGAAACCAATAAAAAAATTTCATTTGACACCCCCCCCCCCCCCCCCCCCATGATTGAAAGGTGTGTGTTCTTGTGTGTGTTTTAACTGTGTGTGTGCGCTTTCAATGTGTGTACAGGTAACACGATGGAGAAGAAGATGTAAGTTTCAATTTGCAGTTTAGTCCCCGTGGTATTGTGGTGTTTACAGTTTAGTCCCTACGGTTATAAAAGCAATTTTTTTTTTTTTTTTTTAATTTCTTAATGTATTTTTTTTTTCGTTGTAACTTTTTTTTTTCTACGTATTGTAATATATTTTAAGAATGAATGTTATGGTTTTTAATAAATAAAGTATTAGTTTTAGTTTAGGATTGATTTTGAAAATATTTGAAAAGTTGAGTTAAAGTGAGTTAAGGTTGAGTTATGATTGTAGGTGTTTTTTGTGAGTTAAGGTGAAAAGGTTAAAGCTAGTGTGCCGATGACGTGGCACTGTGTTAGGCTAGGCACAGTGGTGACCTATATTGTATCATCTTTCCGGCTGCCACATTAGCTTTCTCTCTCCTCAACCCATATTTACCTCTCTTCTCACAGTGGTGACCCATATATATATATATATATATATATATATATATATAGGGGGCCTTTGTTTTCATAACCCTGTTAAGTGCGAGAACTGCGAGAACTCCAATTTTGCATTAGAAAACATGCATGTTCATATAAAACATGTATGTTTTCTTACATACACCTTAATAAACATGCCTGCGTATTAAGGTATATGTAAGAAAACATACATATTTTATATGAACATGCATGTTTTCTAATGTATAATTGAAGTTCTCGCAGTTCTCGCACTTAACAAGGTTCTAAAAATAAAATCATTTTGCAGTGATATATTGCACTTAACAGGTTTTTATATGAACATGTATGTTATGCATATGTGTGTATTAAGGTGTATGTAAGAAAATATACATGTTTTATATGAACATGCATGTTTTCTAATGCAAAATTGGAGTTCTCGCAGTTCCCGCACTTAACAGGGTTCTGAAAATAAAGATACACTATATATATATATATATATATATATATATATATATATATATATATATATATATATATACATAGTGTTTGATTTAATAGAACGGTTCACATGTATTTGTTTTCAAAGAATTGTGTGTTTTGTAGTAGTGAAAGTCGGTTGTTTACTCGACCCATTTTTATTTTTTATTTTTTTTTTTGCCGGCAACCGATATGACAAACACGCCCCCACAATGGCCATGACCGATCTCCAAATTGGTTGTGGAACTTGTTCGATCAATTTGCTCCGGCCCACTGTGGGTAGCCTTAAGTTTTAACTTGTGTTATGAATGGGAGTTTTTTAAAAAATATTTAATTTTACAGGATTAAAATGATTATGGAACAACCATCTAACTATTCTTTAAAAACAAAACTAGATAAACTTCATGGTTATCAAAAGACTTGTGTCTCAATGATATCTCTTGTTGTTTGAAAAACTCCTCAATCGAATAGTTGTGGGTTCAAATCTATACTACTATATAATGTATTTGAGACTATTCTATAATTAGAAAGACTTAAAAATTCAGACTTTTACTTACTAATTATGGAAACAACTACCCCTAACAATCACCCCCAACAATTTATAACCACCTCAACAACCACCCCAACAACCACTTTCCACCACCCCACCCCCTCCTCTTCACCCCAACAATCCGCCCCCGCATCGCGCGGACACCTTTCTAGTACTACTTAAAACATGTAAGAGTTTGTGGTGTGTGTATCGTAAAATAGTTAATTGGCGTTAAAAAATAAAAAATAAAAAATAAAATAAGGAACCTGCCTAGTTCGTGCGTGATTCGTGCGAAAGTGGCACATCTAGTCAACACCTTCAAAATATTGAATTAAAAAAAAAATGCTTATTTTGATTTATCATGGTTCTCAGATATTTTATTTTTTCTAAATTGAAGTGACCATACTCATTTTAAAACTAGAGATACTTTAAATAAACTTTAATTTTTGTGACATGTAATAATTCAGTGGGGGCAATAAAATTTTTGGTTTATGTTGATTTGGATTTAACGGAAATGTGTAAAATACAAAAAAAAGGAATGGCTTTTGATAATATTCCTTTAACTTTATCTATAACAATCTCTTTCAATATGAAGGGCTGCTTTCATTTTGAAGGTGCCAAAATAGAATAACATCACCCTTAAAAATAACAAAAAGAAGTAGTTGGTCAACTAATTCCCAACTAATTGTAGTACTATTATACTTCTAAATAACTATTTTGTTTTTCTGTTAGAACCCAAATCTTCGTCCAGTGACTTTTTTGGTGTCGGTTATGTAGGGTGAGCAAGAAAACCTTAAAAAAAAAAAAAAAAAAAAAAATGATGATTAAGTTTTTACTTTTCCAAAAACCAAAATTTTCTGTCGAGTTTTGGTTTTTGTCCAAAAATCAAACCGTAATAACAGAACCAAATCGATTTATGATATAATATAAAAAATTAGCTAAATATATCAAACTTACAAATTCATATTTATTTTGTGGATCAAATTACTGTAATACTTATTTTTCTTAACGTTTATATGTTTGCTTAACGCGTATGCATATTTACTTGATAGTATATCAATACTATTCAACAAATATCTTAGCATGTGTGTTTGACTTGCTTATTTTTGTGTTTCATTTATATGAGTGTATATTAGTAAATGTACAAATTTTGGGATAGCATTAGGCTTAGAATAACTAGAATGTTAAAGAAGTATAAATGGTTTTTACGTAAAACAAGGTTGGTGGTTTGGAGTGGCCAAGCTCAAATACAAACGCTTAAAAACCAAAATAACCGAACCGTGACCAATAGAAAATCAGAAAACGGTACCCAGAAAAACCTAACGTTTTGCTTTTTGGTTTTGTAAAAACATGATATTTTGGTTCAGTTTTAGGTTTGACAAAATACCGACTCAAACTTAACCGTGCTCAACTCACGTTGTGTATTTTATTGTTTGCATATTGCATACTTTGTTAACCATGTAATGAAATGGATTTTTTTTATTTATTTTTATTTTTTTAGTATGATGTTATGATCTTTTTATGTTTAGTGAATATTTTTCTTAATGATTTGTTGTTTAGCTTTCTTCCATTAAAATAAATAAACTTTTAATTTTATTGGATGAAAGATTTAACTTTATTTATCTGACATAGCTGTTGAAGTTCAGGTTGATGTTGTTGTTTAAGTTTAACTATTGATATCATGTTGTATAAAATGTGCGAGTTTTGTAGCATATAATAAGCGTTAATTAAGTTAAAATATACTCAGTAAAGTTTTTTACAAACGTTTTTCTAGATATCCGTATATAAATTTTAAATAATAATTACATGAGTCGTTGTTATAAATACAATCGAGTATATTTATTTTCATATCATAGTTACTCATGCTTACCATTTGATTTTTATATTATCGTTAATAATAATTTTTTCGTATTTAATATTCAAATTCGCGTACGCATAAATTATATTTTTAAATAGGATAACATGAGTCCTTTTAACGTAAATAGTAAAAAAAAATATTTTAGTAGATGAAACAAAATTTTATAATTTTAATGGATGAAAGTCTCAAACTAATACTAATACTCATGTAATTGTAAACAAAGATCATATTATAAACTCTAGAAGTATAAAGTATAGAGGTTATTTGTTTATTATCTAAAAGTATTTAAAAACATTGAGACTTTAAAATTCAACCAATAAAGTATTATTAATTAACTTATCTTTTTTTTTTAGGTTTTTGTTTTCATAAATTAGACGTCTATATTTTTATGTATTTTTTTTCTCAACCAAATTCTTCACCAAATTTATTAAAGTTTGACAAAAATTAATTTAATTTTGACTTTTTATTAGCCAATCATATTGCTTGATTTCACTTATTTGTCAAAATCGAGCTCTCATATTGGTTCAATTTTTTTTCCGATAAGATTGTTTTGTCAAAAAAAAACTACAAAATAATGTAATTTCTTTATGAGTCGAGTTAGTTTACAAACCAAACATTCCTCACATACCAAGGGACTCATCCTCACCATCAATCTAAAAAGGAAATCAATGGTTGAGATTAAAAGCATTTTATTATTTCACCCATTTTTTATAATTTAAATATCTCTTAAACCGTTAATCGTTAAGCGAAAATAATTACACCTTCGCGACGGGCATTTAATTATCTTTCTATAGACGGGCACTTTAATATACTTTTGAAAAAAAAATCTTTTTTTTCACGTTTTTTTTTCGTGGCCGAAAAAAAATCATATATGATATGATATGTCATATCATATATGATATTACATATAATATCATATATGATATTACATATCATATATGATATGTAATATCATATATGATATGATATGTGATATCATATATGATTTTTTCGGTCACGAAAAAACAAATTTATTGAAAATATATCAATTAGCATATCTATAAAAAGATAATTAAATGCTCGTCGTAACGGTATATTTTTTTGGGCTTAACGATTAACGATTTGAAAGATATTAATATTTGGAAAAAAAAAAAGATGAAAGTGGGTTTTTTAAATTGTTAGAATTAATCTCATCCATTAGATCAAATAAAGATGGAAGGTGAAGATTAGTCCCTTGGTATGTAAAAAAAGTTTGATCCTCAAATAATCTTTACTCTTTCTTTATTATATAAAAGATATGTTTTGATTCTATATACTTTAAAAGGAGCGAAAACCAATATAAAATTGGTCAAGCCGTAGAATCGAATTCGACGCCTGCCATTTACCAAATCCGTTGTTTACCACCAAACAGGGGCGGAACTAGGAGCCAAGCTTAGGGGTAGTGAAACACGAAAATTTGTTTAGGGGTAGCGAAAATTTATTTCAGGGGTCGCGAAATCGCCAAAAAATGGCCAAAAATCGCCAAAAATGGTCAAAAATCGCCAAAAATTCCACTACCAGGTAAAAGTTCAGGGGTACATGTACATCCGCCCCTGCCACCAAACACCCCAACTTTTTTTTTAGGATGCGTAATCATTTGCATTTATTTCAAAATAATTATACTATCTATATAAAAGGCGGGCGCTTCGTGACAAAAAAACAAACTACCGTAACTGATTACGCAAAAGTAACGGGTACTTTTGTGGTTGTCGTTTGTTTGTAGTACAATATGGTACATCTCAACTGTAGGTAGTGGTCTGTGTGTGCAGTTGCTATTGGCTAAAAGGAAGGTTGTCCGTCCCGTTTTGTACCTGCATCCCCGTAAGATAACTGTAGCATTCACTGTTAGACCCCGTAATACGGGTGTAATCACCCCGTTATCTTGCTTCCGTGTATGTGCCTGGTATTATTACTACCTCCCAGTTCCAGACCCTTCTTCTCACTTCTTTTTCTCCATTTTCATCGACATAAAAAACACACAAACACACACCATTCCAAATTAGGGTTTCATTAATGATTTAATTGAGATACTTCTTTTACTTTTATTTTTCTTTGAAATTAGGGTTTCATTAATTTGGGGGTTTTTGTTGATTTGATTTGCAGGTTACTTTGCTAATGATGTTTGCACCAAAGTCTTTTGAGGTATCTGTTTCCCTACACTGAGGCTGCAAGTAGATGTTTTTTTAAGGTACAATTGAAAAAAATATATATATTAGTTATTGTTTTTAAGAAAAAATATTACAGGTGCATTTGGGATTGCTTTTTTCAAACTGCTTATATGAGTATTTGAAAAAATGTATATGCTACTTTAAGGCAATTACATTGGGGAAGTAACTTGGTGAAGATGGTCATCATTTGTCTAAATTACCATGTTATTTTAATCCACAAATTTGACCCTAATGATCTATTCAAACCTGTTTTGTAAGTGTCGTTTGCCAAAACATGTATCTTGGCTTGGTAACCCTGTGGTTGCAGCCATGGGAGGTTTTCGATACCGCTTCGACACTTACTAAGATTGGGTTTGGAAGAGGGTCATCAGACCCAACGGCATATGCTCTGCCATTTTTTTGGCTGCATAAATTGCTATGTTGCAGTTTCAATCTGTTGATGGGTTGATCCTTTCTTAACCGATGCTTTTGAATCTGCTGATCGGTTGATGCTTTCTTAACCGATTACGCGGTGTTCAGAACCAGTCTTGAAGTCAATGAATTAGAAAGAAGGAAGAAGTAAGGAAGTGAGGCGACTCTTTCTTGAACACAAAATGGCCCATTCTATGTGCGTAATGAAGTTTTGTACATATTTTTTGCCCAACCCACGCCTGGGTTTTAGAAGAGACACAAAATTGGCCGTTACTTTTGCGTAATCAGTTACTGTAGTTTGTTTTTTTGTCACGAAGCGCCCGCCTTTTATATAGATAGTATAATATATAATATAATAGGCTGTGATGAATTTGTGGATTCGATTAAAGCAACGAATCCCGTGTCTTGGCAGGGTAAACTATTACGTTTGCAGCCATGGCGGGTGAATTCACTTTTTTCGATTACTAATGAATGTGAGTCAGATGATATTGGTCATTTGAGGTCTGAACCATAACTTGGCACGGCAATAACCGGATGGTATGATAGCATATGTGCTATTATGCAACCGCGTTTCTTTTGCAGCCATGGCTGAATTCTGACCTTTTTTTTTTACCATTTTCCATCCACAAATCTGAGCCTGATCGTCTATTCAAACCTGTTTTCTAAGTGTCGTTTGCCAAAACATGTATCTTGGCATGTATCTTATGCATATTTATTGTAAAGAAAAGTGTCATTTGCTGTCTTAACGTCCACACGTCTCCAGCCTTCAAAGAGAGAAAGTAACTTTCAAATTTGAGTTGGCGTTGCATCTGTCGTGGTCAACCACTTTTCCAAAACAGGTCAACTCTATATTGCCTAAATATTCATCACTTTAGAAAAAAACATACAAAATTTGGGTAACAATCAAGAAACAGATACATGGAATGTATATTTTTATTCTGTGCTGTAATGTACATAGTGGGATATCGTGGCCTCATGATACATGTACATAATTAGACTAAAAGATAGTAACTGGATAAAAAATTGGTTTTAAAAAAAAACGTTGCTGCAAAGAGGGGGTTTAATGGGTATTTAGGATTATTGGTTATTTAAGTGTCTTGCAACAGCCATCGATGGACAACGTATGAGGTACATATGGTAATATTATATATAATACACAATGTTGTTCTCATTAATGGTGTTATAATGTTTTAGATTGATGCATCGCTTCCTTATCAGGTTTGTAAAGCTGAAGATCGCACCAATCTGAAGCTTGAATTTCTGTAACGTAATTCTTGTACGTATCTTTTTCACCTCCTTTTACCTTTCATATTTCGCGACTTTTAAGCTCTAAAATCTTATGATGTTCAATATTTGATAATGCGATGGTCAGATGATTTGTTAGCTTTCTGTTGTGATATAACTCATTTTGGCTGATATTGTTTAGGTATTGGTAGTGAAATGCAACTACATTGTAGCTAATATTTTTTATTTACGTGCAGGGGACCCCTAATATGTCAATCAACTGTTCCTTCAAAGCCGACAATCAAACGTCGTTCCTCAAAGATCAGCGGCCCTGAAGAAGTAAGTTCTACCGACATATAACACCCCATTTACCTCTTTAACTGTTTAAATACTTTTGGTACTGTTGGTGCCGCTGCCATTGCAACCGTTTTCGTAAAACTTTTGAGTATTCGCCAAGTTTCTATTGTGATTATTACTAAAGGAACTGGTATACTTTTATGTTTTTATGAATTTGTTTTTGTTGTATTTTAAGGTTATTAAGGGGGTGTTTGGGTTAATGAATTTTGTTCAAAAATTCTGGTACGGACGCAAATGAGTTGGCTTTAATGATTGCTCAGATGTACACAGGTTCTCATTGGCGCATATCAAGGGAGAAAAATACGAATAGCTGAAGTGCTTGCATACCATAAGCCGAAAGTTGCAGAGAAGAAGGCGAAGTTGGAGGCGAAGGCGTGACAATTATCACAAATGCCCAATCATGCTATCAAGTTCTGTTTAGCAAAACTAAAAGTGCAGCGGCCACTTTTTTTAACGTTTAATAAGGTTCGTTGGTTGATCATTTTTTACCAGCTATGTAAATACCTAATGTGTTTCTGGAAATAAAGATTCATTAAAAAAAATTAAGACAAGTTTTTTTTTTTTTTTTTTTCACCCACAACGCTAATAAGCAGATTCTTTTTGATAATTTTTTCGCCATTGCAACTTCACTACCTTTATTTGCACCTGACATTTGTAATTCATATACTTAACCTTACTCAATTAGTATTGTTTCGTATTCGTAAACCTGTAAGAACTACAATAGGTGCATATTAAAATAATTTTATCGCAAAGAGAATTTTGTGTATATTTGTTTCTAGATTTGTGACATATAGAAATTTAACGATATATTGAATTTTTAAGTTGTTTAGTGCTGTAATAGGAGGATGCATTTCAATTTGTAGCCGTATCTATGTTGAAATTGCTGTGATATTCTGTGACATTCTTTCATTTTCGTCCAATTCTGTGTTATGCATACTCATATTTTTGTTATATAGTACTTGCCATTGTTGAAAGTGAAAGTATGTTACATTTTGGTGCAATTAGTTGACGAACAAATGCATGAGCTCTAAGTTTGTTTCATACAATGGTAAAAAGTAAAGTTAGCTTATGTGGGAATGCCGTATTAGCAGATGAAAGCTTAATCCTCAAAGTAGTTTATCAAGTGACATGCGAAGAAGAGTGCATTATAGTGTTTATGTTGTTTAATTCATGAAAAATTATCTGATGAATTATTGCTCCCCGTTATGAATTAATTCTGTTAGATGTTTTATTTCATTTTGCATCTGTTCTAATGTGTTATAGGGGTTCAAAAGTACAATCTATTTCTATCTTTCAAAGCAAAATGTGTGTTCTTCATTTTTCTAAAAAAATATTGAAGGATAGTTTTCCACTGATCTTTAATGTATAACTGTTGTTTCATTTGTCAATGCAGACAGCAGGTTGTTGAAGAATGTGAAAATGAAGAATTGAAAGATGCGTTTGAGAGTTACAAATTTAATGTTAGTAAATTTTGGGTAATCGCTTTGTTTCAAAACAGAGAACTACTATCTAAAATCACCCGCCGCAACGCGCGGGCTACCAAACTCGTTTAATATATACCTAATGTAAACATCAAAATATCATAAAATTTATTAAAAATATATAATTGCTATAAAGTTTTAATAATACATTATATTGTGTTCGTTAATCAAGGATTTTTATTTTTAAATTTATTGCTTGATATTAGTTAGAATTGCGCCGTAAATTTTACGGATATCAATTCAGGCAATAAGGACCAACAATGTGAACCATGGATTGAAGCGGCTTTCAAAAACTCCGGTCTTTGGACGATCAGTGGTGTGGGGATAGTCCTCTAAAAGTCTTGTTCCCCCGTGTTTATGCTTTAGATGGGAATAAACAATGTGTAGTTGCTCAACGTCTTAATTGCTCAGATTGGAGTATCGAGTTCAAGAGAATGCCGATAGGTGGTGCTGAGGAGAGTCAGTTTACAACTTTGTTGGAGGCTATTCGAGATGTGACGCTGTCAGATGCTAGTGATGGATGGATATGGGGCTTAGATCATTCTGGTTTTTCAGTGGCTTCTGCTCGAAAGTATATTGATGAGAAAGTGTTCACCGGTGGGTACACAACTACTAGATGGCCTAGATGTGTCCCTATAAAATTTAACGTGTTTATGTGGAGGTTGGGTCTTAATAAGTTCCCAACGTTGGTGAACATGGATCGTAAAGGTATTGATGTTGCTTATCTTCTTTGCCCCATTTGTAGTGAGCAAGTAGAGTGTGTTGATCACCTCTTCTTCTCGTGTGATATGACACGGGATATTTGGGCTCTTTTGGCGAGATGGTGTCAACTAGATATTCCGGAGATATCTAATATTGTGGAGTGGTTTTCGTGGTTAGATTCTAGTCACATTACGAAGAAAGCAAGGTTCATTCTTGAAGGGATTGCGGCTATAATGATGTGTTCTATTTGGAACTTTCGTAATGCTTTGATTTTTTCGGTGGTTAAACCTAAAAAGGCGAATATTTGGGATTCTATTGTTCATCAATCGTTTTTGTGGATTTCATCTAGAAATCCTAATTCTAGGATAAGTTGGTTAGGAAATCCTGTTGATGATACTTTCTTATTGTAACTGTTTCATAATCTAGCTTTTGCTAGTCTTATAAAATGCCGCCGTTCAAAAAAAATATAAGATCCCCTATAAAACCGAGATGAGTCTAATGACTAGTTTTATAATTGAGTTCATAAACTATATGTTATGAATTATTGTTTTTCCGTTTCTCTAGATGACATTCTTTCAGAAATGCCTACTTTGGTTACGAAAATAGTTTGGCTCAATTGTGCTTAAGTAATTATTAACTAAAAGTTCATTACCAATCAAGACATGACGTGATACTTGATGCGTGAATATTTGAATTTGATACCAGAAACAGGTAACTTAGAGGGTTGGGTACCATGGCATTGGAAAGGCGCCATCCAACGTGGCAGGGCGCCATGGCGCAACCATGATACTATGGGGGACAAACGCCATGGCTTGAGCCAAAAGTTTGGCGTGCGCAAATGGTTAGTTTTGTATTTTTTTTGACCGTTTGAATCTAACAATTAGTTTTTGAAATTATTTTTTATTCCTCATTTATATATATCATACCCTACTTACATCACTTTTCATATAACATGTTTATCCTCTCTACCAAATACTAAAAAACTTCAAATATTGTAAACTTTCAACATGGATGGTGTATACGAATTTGATGATGAAGGTGAATATTTGCTTTTGATAAAAGCTTATGAGTATCACCAATCATTGCAACAACAAGAAGCTCAAAATTCACACTCGTGTAATCCGATAAACCGTGAACGTGTTGTTGCAGAAAAACATTTGTTGGCAGACTATTTTGATGAGAATCCAAAATATCTAGAATAATATTTTAAATGTCGATATTGTATGAGTGGGAAATTATTTTTAGAAATAGTATGTATAATAATTCTAATCATCTTCCTGCGCATTTTCAATTCTTTAGAGTCTGACCCCATACGACTGGTTAAATGAGTACTTGTCCTATTGTGAAATGCACTTCCGCGATACGTCAATTGGTATACGGCTCAACACCTGATGCATTTGAAGAATATCTACAAATTGGTGAACATTGTGCAAGCGATTTTACTATGTTACATTATTGATGTGTACATGTCTGATTTTTGAAGGAAACCAAACTTTAATGACATTTGTGAAAAACTAGAAGGGGGTTGAATAGTTTTACCATTTTTAAATTTAATTAGCTTTGAAAACTATACGTGTAATCGATAATTGCAAATAATAGATGATAAGTAAAGTGCAAGATAAAGTAAGAAACGATCAAACTACAACATGGATGTTTATAGTGGTTTGGCTATAAGGACTCTTTTTCCTTGCCTTACTCCACTTCCTGAGTATCCAACTCGAGAGTTTCCTTCACTAGTCAACAAGCTCCTTTCACCGGCGGAGAAAACCTTACACGTCGCTTACACAAGATTACCGACACAAAGCTAAATGTCGAGTTCTTTTACAATACTAATCGATCACTACTGAATAAATACAATCAAATGATGAATGAACAACAAAAGTTCACACAATGCTAAACTAACAAGTCTTGCAACTCGACGTTGAAACTTGTACGCTTTATGAATGAATTTGTGATCTTTTTGCTACAAAAGAATCTCATAAAGAAGAAGTATGACTAAGTTAGATGAATAATATGAGAGTATATATGCTAATGTGTGATTGTAAGTGATAAAGGAAAGCTTGGATGTGTCTTGCTATTTATAGACAAAAGTTTCCAGCAAGCCACGGATACGGCATAACCCTTTTGAGGGTTCCGTCCGTTTTGGATTTTGGTTCCGCCAAGTCTGACAGAAGAATCCCAAGAAATCTTTCCAAATCTAGTCTAAAGATTTACCAAATCTCACTTTAATACATTGAGTAAGAATCTAACCAAAATATATATAAGATCTACCAAAGTCAACTTTGAGATTCTATAAATCTTTCAAATATATGCATATGATGTATGTCATGATGTCATAGTATATTTCTATTAGAAATATGAAAATGTTATGTTTATATGAAAATGTAAATGTAGCAAATGTAAAGTTTAGTTTGAAATAAAAGTATATCAATGAAACACTTAAACTATATTTATGTATTGCTAAAAATAAAGTTTACACTTTGTCGTTAACAAAATTTAGCAAAGATCGTAAAATATAAATAACGTTTTTAGGCGATATTTGTATTAACAACATTAAAAATTTATATGCTACAATAAGAAGGTTCATAGGTTTGTGCGAGAAGGCATGGCACGGCCAATTTGCAATAGGTGATAAAAATAGCCAACGATAAGGCTTCAAGTTTTTGCATCGCATGCTTTGTGGAGTTGGCATGCCTTTTTTGGTGTGGCGGGTTTGAATAATTATCTTAACCTTTTAAATTAATTCTCTGTTATTCGATGACCTTATTGATAACATCGCTCATGTGGCTCCGTTTAAAGTAAATGGAGTTAATGGCAACGGGTCGGGTTTGGGTTGGGTTTTAGTGAACCCATACCCGTACATGTTTATGATATCCATACCCAAACCCGCCCCAAAACTCGATGGATACCCGTTTAGTATTATCCATCGGTTTTTCGATTTTATCCGCAGGTATCGGTTATCCCTAATTGAATCTTTGCTGGACAAAAATTGCGGGTATCAAGTTAAAAAACTCCACCGAAAACAAATCAAAACACCATAATATTCAAAGTATTTATAACTTAAATAAAACGACTTCAATATCATATCATATGATATAACATTTCGAACCAATCATGATAATAATTCCAAGAAAAATTACAAAATTCAAATGTCTTTGAAAATAGAGTTCTTAATTTTTAAGTAATGCATTACAAAATCTAAAGAGGCGTGAGTATTTGATCATAGAGATCTTAATCCAAGTCTCAAAAAAGTACAATATTTTATTGAACAAAGAAAGATCAGTTGATGTGTGTGAGAACTCAAGCGTCAAGACTTGGCGTGAGTATTTGTTTAACCTTTTGTAATTACCAAGATATACTCATATAGGCTATTATAAGGAGTGGACACAAATTTTGTAAAGGGTCAAGAGTCCACAATTTGGCTTGGGCTTTATAGTTTATATAAAATAGGCGGGTATAAACTCAGGTAAACGGGTATGGATACGGGTACGGTTAAACGGGCGGGTATTATCAGAATCGCAACCAAACCCGTACCCAGGAAAAAAAGAATACTTATACCCGAACTCGTATCCAAACCCGCGAACCCGCCCCCGAACCCGACCCATCTGGTTTGGGTTTCGGTTTTCCCCGTCGGTTTCGGGTGCTTTTGCTATCCCTAGGAGTTACATACGAAAAAGGGTATTACTTAATTAGCCAATGGAATTTATGCACAGTGTGCAACTTTTGTCAAATCATTTACGGTGGTACGAGACGTTTAACATGGGTTCTTTAAAAGCCAACAAGAAAGTGCAAGAAAAGATGTCGAACGAGCTTTTTGTGTCCTCTAAGGACGTTAGGGAATTATACAACAACCGGCTCGTACTTACACTGTCAACAAGCTACGAAGCATCATGTACACTTGCATCATATTGCATAACATGATTTTAAAAGATCAGAGTTTGCGATAAGTGAATTCAATAAATTGTATATTAATTCGCAACCAAATATATAGCATATTTTGATTGAGAGATGCACTATACAATGAAGGAAGCTAAAGAATTACGTGATAAACAAACACACAAAACTCTTCAAGGAAATCTTATGAAGCATCTTTGGCAACAACAACAAAATTAAATTTCTTATGTTTTCTTTAATGTAATTTGTCTTTTTATTTTAATAAATGAAATATTAGTTGGTTCGAAAAAAAAAATTCAAAAAAGATGTTTTGACTTGTGAGTTATGTGAGATGAGCTTTTAGATGTATGACTGAAAAGAGAAATTGTGACGTAACATGAGGCTAGTGCTGCTACTCTATTAATTATTCTTTATGTTCATCAAACTCTTATTTTCCTTTGATTTAGTTTTAGAGTAGTGGTATCGTGGAGTCAAAGGACAAGTGCCGTTCTCCAAAATTACTACCACGTCAGTAAAACACTTAATGGTACGAGATTTTCAACGACACCAAAAAACTCTCTCTCTTATACAACTGTGGTGCCATTGGGTCCACATATACACCAGTAAATGCATAAATACAACAACAACAACAACAACAATATATGTTGGAAGGGACTTTTTATGTGGCATGGTGGCATTTATGGAATTTTCGCAATCAAACCATCTTCAATGCTAATCCTCCTAGGCGGTCGGTGATTTTCGATGATATTTTATCTCGTTCTTTTATGTGGTGTAATAGTAGGTGTGCCAAGACGTTCTCTTGGCAGTCTTGGTTAAAAACCTCTTATTTGATTTCCTTGTAATGTTTTTCGTCTAGCTCCTTGCTAGCCTTTTAATAAAATTTGCTGTTCAAAAAAAAAAAGTTAGAATGGCGTCGGCTATTATTTAACAGCTAAGAAGCTTTGGCACGATTTCTGGTATAGTGAACCTTTCGTATGTTTGGGCTGCTACCTTGGCGTCAAGCTTTGGCTTGACGATACCTCCACTCTTAGTAAGTAATGAAAAAATAGTTAACTTAAACAAATGTCAGAGCATCTGTAGACCGTATATCAAGGGAGTTTACCATGATCAAATAAATGCAATAATTATTGGAATCTAGGCTTACGTAAAGAATAATATATCAGGAGACTTGAAAGTTTCTATATTATTTTTTCAAGCAAAATCGCTAATGGAAAACAAGTGAATTAATGCTCAACTTGACTTGTTTTTTTTTGAACGGTTACTTTCTTTCAAGGGAAATCCATGTCCAATTTGAAACCCGGTGGGAGGAAAATCTTCAACTTAAGCCGCCCGAAGGCACGACACTTAGTTTGGAAAAATCTTCAACTTGACTTGTTTAAGTGACTTAAATTACAATGGAAAACAAGTGAATTAGTGCTCAACTTGACTTGTTTATCAAGTCTTTGTAAAATCGCTAATGGAGAAACAAGTTAATTAATGCTCAATGGGAAACAAGTTAATTAATGCTCAACTTGACTTGTTTAAAAAAAATCGCGCAATGCTCCTGCTTTAAAAAAATAATTACATTTTTGTCAAGTGATATTTTTTAGTTGTACATTATATATAAAGATAATATTTTAAGGAACAATATTTTCCTGTTGTTTAAAACAAAACAAATAAAAAACAATAACTAATACACAAAAAATAAAATAAAAATGAATATATATATATATATATATATATATATATATATATATATATATATATATATATATATATATATATATATATATTTCACCTTTACCGAAAATATACATTTTTGAAAATGCATAAATCACTTAACTTTTATAACACTCCGTTTTAAATAAGATTATTCTTGAATTTATATGTTTCACGTCTATTAAAGGTATTTTATTAATGCTGATGTGTTTAATGTTCATGCTTTATATCATAATATGATAAAATTTATCTAATGATTTTTCGAATGATATGAATTAAATAAAAAAAATTGCTAACACACACTCACTAGACACATGGTAAGATGTATTAAATAAACACATGCTTTTTATTTTAAATATAAAAATCGCCTTTGATGAACATTATTTAAAGCTATAAATTATCTCCAATTATATACATTTTATGAATCAATCAACTTGAACCTGTTGTGAAGTTAAAATTTTATGACGATTGATTTGTGGGTTTGGTAATTTTTTTGTTGACGACTACTGTGTTTTAAACTTTGACATGCCTTTTAGGTTTTGCTGATTTTACGTGGTGTGCTACAAGTTTAATTATTTTAGTTTCTATGGTTTTTATTTTGCTCATAAGTGTTGATTCTATACATTTTGTATAATAAGTCGTCTTAAGTGTTTGGTGGTAATGTTGCATAAAAGTGAGGTGTTTATGTGCTCATAAGCACCGATGGTATATAGTACGTCCTCAAAGAGTAATGTAGGAGGTTGTGATGATAGACTTTGAATATTTTTTAGACTTTCGTCAAAGTGAGATTGTTTGCACCTTGGTGGCGCGACCTATTGAATTTGCAGCTATGGTGGATTGATCCTTACGATAGGTGGCTATGAGTACTGTATTGACCCTGTGTTGTGTGTTCAAGGTTTTTCTGATTTGGCATGGTGTGCTACAAGTTGATATTAGTTTATTTATTTATTTTTTGGGTCATAAGTGTCGATTGTATACATTTTGTATAATTTGTCATCTTAAGTGTTTGGTGGTAATGTTGCATAAAAGTGACGTGTTTATGTGTTCATAGGTACCGATAGTCTATAGTATGTCCTCATAATGTAATGTGAGAGGCTGTGATGATAGACCTTGAATGTTTTTTATACTTTCGGCCAAAGTGAGATTGTTTGCGTCTTGGTTACTGAGTGCTCAATTTAGTATATATATTAGTTAGTACGATGAAATCCGCGAGAAATACAGATTTACCGAGTCGTTTCCCAACGAAAGTTGAATGGAATCTCGAATATCGATTCGTGAACCGTGTAGTGAAAAGTGAATAGTGAAAAGTGATGGTGAGATTCAAATTATGAAAAGAAATAGAGAATAAAGCAGAAAGTACAAGCTATATATGCACAAGTGTCTAAAATTAAAAAACAGAAATGTAAACGCGATTATTAAACGTAGCGTACGAAATAAAACGTAACTTTTATACTAAAAATGTTCCTACAATTGTGAAACAAGTTTCTAAAAATCTTAAACTAATAAAAAGAATTTTGAGAAAAGAAAAATGTTTTTTTGACTTTTTATTTATTTTCTATGAATTATTTTCTATTTATGGAATTAAAAAGTAATTTAAAATAAAGGAAAATGTAAAAGTTAATGGGAAAAATATGAAATCTATTCTGAAAAATCTAAAATATAAGAAAAGAATTTCCTAAAATATTTTTGTATTTTTAAAGGCTTTTTCTGAATTTTTATTGATTTTTGTATATTAAAAAGTGATTATAAACTAAGAAAAATTAAGAAAAATATCAAATCAACTCAGAAAAATATGAAAAATTTACAGAAAATCTAAAATAATATGAAAAGCTTGCAGAAAATTTTTGAAAAGAAAATAATAAGCAGAAGTGCTTATTTGGATCAAAACAGCTTATGGCAATTGCTTATTTATAAGCACTTGCCACAAATAAAATTGTAACTTGAAACACAGAAGCAATTGACTCAATAAAACTCAAGTAAGCTCAGAAATGAACAGTTATTACACAGAAACAAAGGAATCCAACAATAAGCAGTTATAAGCAACTCAGAATAAGTCGGGTACAAGTATTCCACTAGAAATACTAACTGAACAACAAATCAATACAGAAGATGCAAAGAAGCTCAGAATATAACCAATCTACACTAATTGCAGCCCAAAGATCAAATCATCAAACAGGTTCCAAACCCCAATCAATAAGGTATCAATAAGCTGCTCAAAAAAGCTCCAAACTAGAATGTAAGTGGGGCAAAAGCTTAACTACTATACTGAATTTATAAAAACACTAAAAGCCCTAACTCTAACTATCAATTACTACCTTATATTAAGCCAAGTTCAGCAGCTGTTAGAGACTCAAAACATGAATCAGTTGACTATTATCAATCCTACACCAATTTGACTTTCAGCAATTTCAATCCACTAAATCTACTACAACTAGTTAATGTAAGCTAAATTAATCACTGGATTAAGCTACTTAACACTATTATTAAACTACTAACTTTAATTCATTAACTGTTATCCAATTAACTATCTGCTAATGATAAATGAAAACTTACTTTGACTAATTGTGAATTACCCTACCAAGTTTATGTTTCAATTATCTATTACAAAACTTATGCAACCTAATTGTGACAAAAGTTAAGCAATCTAACCACAATCATACTCAACAAAAGTGTGGAAAACTAGAAGGGGGTTGAATAGTTTACCGCTTTTTAAATCCTTTTTAGCTTGAATATCATTTTAAAACTTTACGTTTGCGTAAAAGATATAAACACAACGTTATATGTTTGATTCTTTGAAAAGCATCTCATGTAAATAACAATTCTAACTTTACATGTTTCATACTTTGCAAAGCTTTACTTGTGATGATCCTAACTTTGCTTGTTTAGTTCTTTGAAAACCTTTACATTTGTTTGAAGATATAAACACAACTTTACTTGTTTAATTCTTTGAAAAGCTTTATATGTGACTAGCGATTCTAACTAAAAGACAACATGTAATAAGCAAAGATAAAGAAAGAAACGATCAAACCACAACACGATTGTTTATCGTGGTTCGGCTACAAGGACTCTTTTTCCTTGCCCTACATCCACGCCCCGAGTTTCCAACTCGAGAGTTATAAGCACTAATCAACAAGCTCCTTTCACCAGCGGAGAAAACCTTTACAACGTCGCTTACACTTTTACCGACACTAAGCTAGATGTCGAGTTCTTTTACACGGGTACAACCACTCCCTTTAGTTCTTTTACAAGGGTAAAACAACTCCCGACATACTACGTATTTTGAGGCCTAAAATACTAACCAACCACTTCTACATACATGATACAAATGAAGTATAAACTATCAAAGCTTATACATAACAAAGCTAACAAGACTTTCAACTTTAGAGTTGAAGCTTGTAACTTCTTGAATGATCTTGTGAAGTCCCTTGCTACATAAGAGAATCACACAAGTCAAATGTTACTGAGTTAGTTTTAGAGAGTATATGAAAAGACGTCCTAAAGGGGTGACTCAAAACTAACAAATGGTTTGGTATTTATAGCAAACCATTATGCAGGTCTGGCGGATACGGCTGAACCCTCAGATGGGTTCCGCCCGTGTACCCCCAGGGTTCCGTCAGGGCTGCAGTTGGTTTTGCAATAAATCTTCCAAACCAAACAATGTCACATCTCATTACACCTAGTTAAACACAAGACTTGCAAGCAAACATATGGTTAGTCAAACACTCTTTCTTACCATAAATGTATATTGGCAAAGCTTGCCCTAAATGTGATGTGACATTACTATTTTAAGAAATAAATGTGATGTGACAAGACACTTTCTAATTTAAGAAATAAAAACAATGTTTTGTTTAAAAGAAATGTAAACCTTAGTTTAAACAAGACTTAAACACTTAAAGTGATGATTTACTCCTAGCTAAAGTTTATATTTTGTCATTAACAAAACTTAGCAAAGATCGTAAAATATAAATAATGTTTTTAGGTGATATTTGTATTAACAATCTCCCCCTTTTTGTTAATGACAAAACATAAACTTTATTTATAAGTAAGTCACTAGTTTTAGTGTTAAGTCTTATAAAGTTAGTATAAAAACTTGTTTTTGCAAAGATGAGGTGATAAGCACAAAAAAATTTTTTTTTTGAAACAAGTTTATATAAAAATTCTCCCCCTTTTTGTCGAAACAAAAAGAAGAGTAGCGAAGCGGAAGTATACACTTGCTCCCCCTTGGATGATACTCCCCCTAAATGGAGTGCCAAGAGAGGAGACATGGATTTTGAACCTACAAGAAAAAGGTTAGTTGTCGCACAAGACAAGTCATGAAAGCATTTCATGTCTAAAACACAACTAAGAGTTGTGAAGCGGAATAATGTCATACTCATGCTCCCCCTTGAATATTACTCCCCCTAAATGGAGTATCAAGGAAGGAAAACATGGATAATAATCCTACAAAAAGAAAGGTTAGTTTCTAAAACACAAGATATATGTATGCTACCATAGCAAGGAATACCTAAATGGTAAACAAACAATGCAAACAATGAAATTCATTTCATGTAAAATTTTGACTCTTAAAAAGTCAAAGACATGAAATTTGGATGACACCATCCTACTTCTAAAAATAAAGAAAAACTAAAACTAAACTAAGAACATAAAAAGCTACAAGGAAATCATCATTTTCCTTAATGAGAAACATTTTTCAAAAACAAGGCTAAGGTTGTTTAAGGATGAAAATGTGTGTTGGAGGTTGTAGCGGGCTTTATTTTGAAGGTTGAAAGGATGACACGGTTTTGGTTTGTTTGTTTAAATGGGAAACATTTTCCAAAAGAAACGGTTTTGTTTCATTTTGGAGACTCTAAGGTTGAGGTGTGTGAGACAAGGATTGTAGAAGATCCAAAATGTGGTTTAGTATAAACCTCATTTCTTTGGATAGCTCACGAATTTCCCCTCGACACCCTTCACTAATGTGAGCGGTTCTTTCGCAATAATTGCAATCATGTCGGGGAAAGTTTGGTGGAAGAGTGGTTTGATTTGTTGGTGGTGGATGATGGTTTGAACTTGAAGGAGCAAAGGTGGATGGTTGAGTAGTGTTTTTGCTTCCTTCATTAGTTGAGTGTAGAGTCGCTTGTAAAACCATAATATGGTTGATTTGAGAGTCAACCATACCTTTGAAGGCATGAAGGTGGTTTAAATGAGTGTCAATCTCATCATTAAGGTTTGGAGGTTTTTCCCATATGGATGCTTCTATTTTCTTATAAGAAGAATGGTTGTTGTTGTTGTGGTTGTTGGTTTTGAACAAAATGGCGGAAGCTTGGTTCGCCGGAAGGATTGCCATGAAGGTGAGTGGGTATGACCGTATGACCTTGATCATTTGGAAAAATGGTTGGTCTAGCATAACGGTAAGCCAACCGTTCTACCAATGAGGGTTGATGGGGTTCATCATCTAGTTGCTCACTAGATTGTTGTTAGGTTTCCATTTAAGCAATGGTGTCAAAGAGTGATAAGGATGGTGGACTTGATGATTTGGGTGATAGGTCTTCTAATGTTTCCAAATAGGGTAGTGGTGATGTTGGAGGTGTATGGAAAAGTTCCATTGGTGTAAGTGTTGGTGATTGAGGTTATGAAGTTTTTGTTGGTTGAGCTTGTTGAGAAGGTGATGTTGAATCACTTGAAGGTCTAGTTGGTGGAGGAATGGTGGCTATGTTTGTGTAGCAATGTGTTGGAGAGGGTGTTGGAGTATCAAGATTAAGCAAATCTTGAAAGGTGATTACATTGGTATTACAATGTGTTGGGGATGGTGTTGAGTTAGTGAGGTTAAGGAAATCTTGGATAGGTGAAGAAATGTTAAGCGAAGCATCACTTGAAGATGATGAGCTTGACTTGACGGTTTTGTTGAAGCAACAAGGTTTAACACTAATCCTAGTGGTTTTTTAGAAGGATTTTGATGACTCGGATGATGTGTTGGATTTAGTCATTTCAAAGGTGTGGTTTTGGTGTTTTGAGAGAAGAAGTTTTGATGGTGATTGTGTGATTTGAATTGTTGCAAAACTTTCAAATTTATAGGATGGAAAAGATGTTGAAATAGGTGTTTGGATTTGATGTTCTACCATTCAAAGATTGAGGTTTCAAATGATTTTCATGACCATGTCACATCACTTGATGTCAATCCAACGGAATAGGGTGGAGTGAAAGACCAACATATGCACTCAATGCTTTGTGATCATGGAATGTGATTTGGTTGAAAATGTTCCAATGGTTTGAAGGATCCTTTAAAAGGGTTCCTTGGGTTAGTTATGTTTGAATTTGAATTTTTGGAGGGAAGTGGCTTCCTAATTGTTTTAGTGAGTGAGAGTTGTTCTAATATGGTTATTGGAGTTAATGGAAGATGTTTCTCACTTAGGATAATGGTTTGACACATTACAAGTTTTGGACTTAAGAAAAATGACAAAAAATTTCTGCAAGTGTCTGGCGGAACCCTCGTGGTACACAGGCGGAACCCTGTTTTGGGTTCCATCTGGTCCGTTGGGCCAATTCTGGGTTACTCAGAAAATACACTGGCGGAACCCAATTTTGGGTACCGTCAGATCTGCCAGGGCTGAAATATTTGGCAGTCCGCGATTTGGACCCGCGAGACGATTTTCAAAATTTTCGAAAACTCCTAAAATCAAAAAGATAATGCATTTCTGGTTAGGCAATGCAAAAATTAGACACGTAAACACACATATCATAGGACTTTGACCTTGAGGTCGAGGATTTCACTATACTTAGTAAGAATTGCCATAAGCATAAAAAATTGACAAACACCTCAAACATTGTCATTATGCATAAAAGCTCATACAAACATAATCCAACAAACGTAATAAAACATGAAAGTGAAAAACAATACAAATCACATAGTTTAACACATAAAAGGTTCTAAAACATTCATAAGCCAAACACTCCTTAATACTCTCACAACCGGTCTATATTCTTATTGAGCTTGCTTAGGTACCTTCCAAAGCACTTGAACATTCCTTTGGTTTGCTTGAACTCTTCGGATGCATTGTCAATGATGGGGAGTGCTTGAAGGTATTCTAAAGGAGGTAACTTAGAGTTAGGAAGTTTATCGTCCTCACTCATGTCGGATGATGATGATGATGATGGTGTAGGTGAGCGAGTACGTTTGCCCTTACCTTTGAAAACTCGTTTATCACTTAGAGGAACGAAGATGTGAGGAACGAGAGAATAGTCAAGGCGCATTCCATTATCGTTAGGAGGAATGGGTGAGATTGCTCTAAAGAGGCGAGTAAGAAGCATTCCATAAGGAAGAGCGGTTGTTCCAACTAAGGGTATGTCGGCCATTCTTTTGGCTAGGTAGTAGGCTAAGTTGAATGGTTGACCGGTGGAAATGCTATAGAGCATGTAGCAAAGGCATGTGTTGACATGATCTCTATTTCCTATGGTACTTATGACGTTAGCTCTAAGGATTTCTTCCCACTTCTTAAATTGTGGTTTAAGCTCATTGACCTCCATACCAAAAGGATCCTTATCCACAATATTCCCCGAACGATTCTTCCTAGTGGTAGAGGTTCTAACGAAGAGATGTTCCTTAATTTTTTCCTTACTCGCTAGAGGGGTGTCGTATGGATGAAAACGCTCAATTGAGTCAAAGCTTGAAATGGGCCACTTATCCATGTAGAGACAAGTACCCGCATTTGGGACACCAAAAATGATAGCTAAGTCTTTCAAATCTATGAAATTTGGTATTTGATTGGTTGTGAAGTTTAATGATAACTTACCAAAATCATTTGTGGAAAGGTTTACGGTTGCATAGAATTCTAAGATGAACCTAGGACAAATTGGCTCATCTATATCAAGGAGACAATCAAAGTTGATTGCGGCAAAGTTTTGGCGAATAGATGTTCCTTCTAGAAAAGATGGATCAATTGTTCTACCTTCGTGAACATAGCGTTTTTCTAATGCCTCAAAGGTTTCTACTTGAACTTTGTTGAGACCTTTGGTCATATGGTGTTTGGGCAAGTACTTAAGAGTTTCCTTGTGATCGGATTTATTTGCGTGAGGCATGTTGATTCCTAGAAAACACAAAATTATATGTTAATGACTTTTAACAATGTGGATGTTCTAATGTGTTCCTATATGCAAACAATGTGGAGACTTGGTTATCTTGACTCATTTTGATGTTCAAATTGTTTTGTTATGCAAGTTTTGTTATAAAGACAAAAGATAACCAAAACTCTTCCTAATTGAATGTGTCTTCAATTGAATGTACCCGAAAATACATATTAGTTATGTATTCCCTTTAGCATTCAAGATATAGTATGCAAGTGATGTTTCAATGAAGTTTTTCATTTGTTTTAACAATGTGGTGAAGAGTTATGTTCTAGTCATGGATTGCAATTTTTGAAAGACAATGCACTTGGTGTGTTTGGCAAATCAAAGTCACAACAAAAAGGGATACAATTCTTAACTAATGGAAGACATGATTGGCTAGCAACCAAGTTTTTCATGAATCAAGAAGTTTTATGCATAAACCCTAAGATTCTAGTTAATGAATGTAAATGAGAATGTTATACTTGAATAAAAAATGCAATTATGATTAGAATACTTACAAAGTTAATTGGATTTGAAGAGATTGGATTGAAAGCCCTAAATTTCGTATGGTTATGTGTTTTTGAGAGGGTGATGGCTGTTTGAAAGTGAATGAATAAGTTAAGAGGGTGTTTGGTTTTGAAATTAAAAATAAAACATTCTGTAGCTTTGGCGGACCAGGCGGAACCAAAAAGAGGGTTCCGCCCGTATGGTCTGAGGGTACCGTGGGAGCTGTAGGAAAAATTCAAAAGGGATTGTCTTGATTTTGTGGTTTTATCCTAATGTTTAAAACTAAGGTTTTAGGTCTTATGAGTCTTTGACTAAGCCTAGGAATGATGAATGCTTCACATTCAAGAGGTTTTGTGAAAAAGTTGATAGAATGGTTAACATGGAAGACTTTCTTAGTTAAGACGTTCCTCAATGAACAATCTTACCAAGGCGATGATGATGGATCACAATATGTCTTTTAAGACCATAATGGATTGAATTGTTGCCGAAGTCGATGATTCCTTTGTTGAAGGGATAACAATGTTGATAAACGAATTCCATTGTTGTCACGAATTTGCTTGTTCAAGCGGAGCTTGTTGATGTGCTTCTCCATCCGAAACTAATTTAAGAACCTTACATGTTTTAGAGAATCATTGGGTAAGTAAGTATAAAAGTGCAAGTACCACTTGTGCTTTTCTTATCAACTTATTACCGGCATAATTCCATTTAGAATACACTCTGGTTTCTATTCCCGTTCTTTTGGGATACCATAATCCTAGTTGTGTAGTACCTTATGATGTATCCAAACAAGCTCAACTAAAGAGTTGTTTTAGGATCTTCTTTAACACGAGCACATAAATAAATGCTAAACATAATGTTGGATCTAATTGTTATGAGAACAAGTAGTCTTCCGAACATTTCTCAACGTTTAGTTTTACCTACGGATTTACTAATCTCATTCTTGATAAGTCATCAATAACTTAACCATTGAGAACAAGAGAGTAACTAGGAATGTCTTTAAGTTAAAATCCCTTGCTTTTGGAGCTTGCTTTTATTATCAAAACGACTTTCAAATATTGACACTTATAATCACATGATTACTTCGAAACATCTATTTTGTTTCCCTAGTTGTTTTACTCTAAATTCCAAAAACTGTTTTTGTTGAATTTGTTTAGACACAACTATGACCTATAAATCAAGTTTTATAACTTATGTCAATTTTGCTTGATTCAATGTTTGACTCAAGGTGAGAAGATGTTATTTTGTACTTTTATTCTTAATGTTTTACACAACATACTTGTCTTGCCATCATTGGACTTTCGACTAAGTCATCATCTACCAAAGATGATATCTTAGAAGCAGGAGATTACTCGTTAAATGTTATATTCAACGACTCCTCGACTCTTTGGGTTTTCTTACTTAAGACACTATGAACTCTACTTGTTTTGAAAAAGTCCAAGAGGTACAACATCATAAGACTAAGTGTCACATTTGATGTGTAAATCCTAGATGTTGAAAACTCATTTTCTTCCACACATTCTAATGTATGCTAATGTGATTTATTTCACCTTGTGTGTTTTATGTGAGATTATCATAAAGGAGTGATCGAAGAAAAACAAAATTTAAGACTCAAAGTATGGTGTTTGAGAATGTTGTTTAACAAAGGTTTGTTTTGCAAGCATTACAAAAGTGTTAGACATTTTAACACTTAGGAAATTATTAGTTAGTTTACTTGTAAGCAAGAGTTGAGTGAAACTCACTCAAGAGTTTCTCGTGTTTATCTCTTGATGGTTAAAGAACCAAATCACCTTATATCTCCTACTAGTACTAATGACGAAATTCTTTGTTGCATAGAATCTAATCTTAGTTATTACTAATAGCAAGTAAACACTTTTAGAGTATTCCTAATAACACATATTCCAACACATAATGCTAGAAACAAGAGACAATGAAAGTCAAGTTGAAGTAATGCGTACCTTTTAAATTGCATAGAGATGCTATCAAGAGGATAAACACAACGCGTAAAATCTTGGTTTGACGACACGCTTTGAAACTCAATTACTCATATATCCAAGAAGGTTAGACAATCATATAAAAGCATAGATCATGATAATCTTAATTCTTTTATCATGAGTTTCTATTAGAGATTGAATTATCTCTAAATCTCTCTTCTAGGTTTGACAAATTTTACTTGCTTTGTTTTATTAGTTAATGGTGCTTTTGAGTTAAATCCTAATCCGGTTTTATCTTTAAACAACCTTTGACTCCTCAACAATCTTTCAAGAGATTTTGATCTTTCATCAAATTTAACTAATATTTTTCCTTTCTAACTTTGCTTTTTAATCTTATGTTTGTAATCTAGACACAATTTACATTCTAGATCAATTTCAACATTACTCTCAATTCTAGACATTTTATCTTCTAACAAGATTTCCTTTTCAAAGATATTCTTAAAAGATTTTGAAGACTCGTTCTTGAAGATAGTTTTTAGGTCCATGTTGCATAAACGTTTAGACTCATTTTCTAGTTTAGAAAACTCTAGGATAAATTTGTCAAAGCAAAAGTGTTTGGTTTCAAAATGTACCTTGCTTGATGTTTTATCTAGTTGAGAATCACAAACCGGATGGTTGGCTTCATCTTCATCCGTGTTATTCCATGAATCGTAAGCAAGTCCACTAAGAGCTCGACATGAGTAATCATCTTCACTTACACCTTCATTTAAAACATTTAAACTAGTAGTACATGTATTTATCTCAACTAAATGTCTATCTATTAATATTTCTAAGACTTCTAATTCATATGTGAGATCAAATTGATCATCTTTGACATGACATATTTCTTGATAAAGTTTAACATATTTTTCCAAATATCATTAGCCATTTGGCAAAAATACATTCTTTCATATTCGGTACTAAAGCTTTATAAATCATTGTTTTAGCTTTAGTATTTTTATCAAGTTTAAGATAGTTATCTTGGTTTTCAAAAACTTGTTTTCTTTGGTTTGAAATCACCAAAAGAGATAATATGCCAAAGATCTTGATCAATTGATTTCACATAGTTTTCAAAATTACTTTTCCATTCAAGTAAGTTTTCTTTTTCAAATAGCGGTGAGTTTTGAAAAGGTTGCCCTTCTTTGAGATTTTCAAAATCCATGGATCGATCCAAGTTTTAAAATACATTCTATTTTAAAGATCTTGAGTAACGTAGCTCCTGATGCCAATTGTGGAAAAATAGAAGGGGTTGAATAGTTTACGGCTTTTTAAATCCTTTTTAGCTTGAATATCCTTTTAAAACTTTACGTTTGCTTAAAAGATATAAACACAACGTTATATGTTTGATTCTTTGAAAAGCATCTCATGTAAATAACAATTCTAACTTTACATGTTTCATACTTTGCAAAGCTTTACTTGTGATGATCCTAACTTTGCTTGTTTAGTTCTTTGAAAACCTTTACATTTGTTTGAAGATATAAACACAACTTTACTTGTTTAATTCTTTGAAAAGCTTTATATGTGACTAGCGATTCTAACTAAAATACAACATGTAATACGCAAAGATAAAGAAAGAAACAATCAAACCACAACACGATTGTTTATCGTGGTTCGGCTACAAGGACTCTTTTTCCTTGCCATACATCCACGCCACGAGTTTCCAACTCGAGAGTTATAAGCACTAATCAACAAGCTCCTTTCACCGGCGGAGAAAACCTTTACAACGTCGCTTACACTTTTACCGACACTAAGCTAGATGTCGAGTTCTTTTACACGGGTACAACCACTCCCTTTAGTTCTTTTACAAGGGTACAACAACTCCCGACATACTACGTATTTTGAGGCCTAAAATACTAACCAACCACTTCTACATACATGATACAAATGAAGTATAAACTATCAAAGCTTATACATAACAAAGCTAACAAGACTTGCAACTTTAGAGTTGAAGCTTGTAACTTCTTAAATGATCTTGTGAAGTCCCTTGCTACATAAGAGAATCACACAAGTCAAATGTTACCAAGTTAGTTTGAGAGAGTATATGAAAATATGTCCTAAAGGGGTGACTCAAAACTAACAAATGGTTTGGTATTTATAGCAAACCATTATGCAGGTCTGGCGGATACGGCGGAACCCTCAGATGGGTTCCGCCCGTGTACCCCCAGGGTTCCGTCAGGGCTGCAGTTGGTTTTGCAATAAATCTTCCAAACCAAACAAGGGCACATCTCATTACACCTAGTCAAACACAAGACTTGCAAGCAAACATATGGTTAGTCAAACACTCTTTCTTACCATAAATGTATATTGACAAAGCTTGCCCTAAATGTGATGTGACATTACTATTTTAAGAAATAAATGTGATGTGACAAGACACTTTCTAATTTAAGAAATAAAAACAATGTTTTGTTTAAAAGAAATGTAAACCTTAGTTTAAACAAGACTTAAACACTTAAAGTGATGATTTACTCCTAGCTAAAGTTCATACTTTGTCATTAACAAAACTTAGCAAAGATCGTAAAATATAAATAACGTTTTTAGGCGATATTTGTATTAACAAAATGATAATGCCAAACACTCCCTTAATCAAGCAGTTCCACTCTAGACTACAATTAAAGCTACAAATCACCAAACTAAAGATTAACTCAGCTATATAAACACTAATAGAAGCAGAAATATCAATCAAATCAACTCATGAACAACAACAACAACACAGAATCATAGAAACACAGATTTATACTATTTATAAGGTAAGAGATGAAATAAGAACTTACAACAACTTGTATCTCAGCATGAAAAGAGTTACTTCACTAAGCTAGCCTGTCTCTAGACAGGCTCAACACTTCCACTTCTGAATTGGCCTATCAATTATCCCCTCAGATCATCAATCTTCCAACTCAGTTGACTTTCGTTGACCAACAAAACTTATGAACAAATTAAACTGAAATGACTCTCACAGAAGCTTTGTAAAGCTGATATGAGATGAATTAAACTAAAAACAAGTTTAATCGAAAGTTAATTTTAAATCTAAAACTAATTTGATACTATTTTTTGATTTTCTGTTTTTAATGATACTTTTGAAACTATGAATTAAATAGCAAAATTAATTGAAACAATACTATATTTGAAGTAAAACAAGTATATAAAACTGAAATAAGTAATCAACAATAATAACTAAAACAAGCTAATTTTATTTAAACTAAAATTGATTTCATTGATATAAAAAGGAATTACAACTAAATTGAGCTAATACATGGAAGAATTTTGGCAGAGCTTTGCTAATCAAAACTCTACACCTAAAACAGGCTTCCTACACCTCTATATTGATGAGGCGAAAAATGAACCACTTTTAGGGGGTCATTTAAGCCCGGAATTGAATTTATTTGATCAAATATTGCCCTAAATCGTTCCTTTTGTGATTTTAGGTACTTTGGGAGTGAAATCTGGAAAAGGAAGCAATTTGGACGTTTTTGGAGCATAAAAGTGAAGAAAACGCCAAAGACTTAATTTTCCAAGCTGGGAACAGTGTTTGACGGCGTCAAGAGCAACAATTTGACGGCGTCAAGAGCAATTTTCATGACGCCCAGTACAGAAATGAAGGCGTCACGAGGAAGAGCGTCAAGAGTTAAATACGTGACGGCCTGGAAAAATATATAACGTGACGGCGTCAGATGTAGATCAAGGCAGTCCGAGAATTCTTTTGGCGGCGAGATGACGGCGTCACCCATTTGGTCTTGACGCCGTCAGCCTGAATTTCCTATATATAGTTTTCTAATTTTCATTCATTAGAAGAGGAACAAGTTTGGAGAAACCCTAAGGCCGAACCATATACGATTTTACAGGTTTTTCAAGGGTTTTCAGCCCTTGAACCCTTACATGTGTAATTGAGATAAGTGTTCTTCTAATTCAATCAATATGTCTATGTGTTGGTTGTCTATATCTTGTGCTTGTCTTAATTCCACCATGCTAGGCTAGATTTATCTTGTGTTTGCTTAGATCTAATGAAACCTAGATGTTGATTATGTGTTGATTACTTGTTTATGGTTGTATTGGATGAATGATTTTGATGTTAGGCTTAAGAAAACTGGAAGATCTCCAAATGGTAACATGCTTGAACGTCTTAGGAAACATGAACCGATGTGCACTAGGTTTTATTGGTTGTATTTAATGCATGAGTAAATTCTAATGATCCCATGTTAGGAGCTTCTTAGCCGGCTCGACATAGGAGTGAAGTAGGCACTCATAGGATTGGGGAGTTAAGTGCGCCACCCCATGAATGGTATTAAGGAATACAATCCGTCATCCACGCAACTATAACAAGTAATTAACGTGTAAAAGATATCTAGGGAGTAGTGAAATCTAAGTAAACATATTTCTCCACTTATTGCTCACAACCTTAGTTTAATTTAGTTTTATTTTCATTTCTAGTATTTTATTTTGGTTGCATCTTTAGTATTGGGTTAGTTGACTAGCAACTAATTCCGCCCAAATCCTTTAAAACCCGAGATTTTTACTTGCTTTCTAAAAAAATATAAAAATACAAAAATAATCATCCTTCATCTCTAGAACTAGTATTTAGGTTTTCTAATCCTAGCGACACTATTCCTAGCTGAACGATCAATCCCCCGGTACTTGTCACTATACTATACTACAAAGATCAAGTGCACTGCCTGGTGGGGGTTGTAAGCTTCTCAAGATCCCTTGAGAGGTAAAGCCTGGTGCAATCCCTACGCATCAAGTTTTTGGCGCCGCAACCCGGGGAATAGTTATTGTCTAGGTTAGAATTTCTTTTTATTATGTCTACTTGCTAGATTCCTTTCTAGTAAGATTTTATTTTTATTTTTAGTTTGCTTTAGTCTATCTATCTCTTTGTTCCTTTGTTAGTAGTTAAGTTCATTGACTATTCTGTTTGCCATTATGGAGAACGCGAATCCACCGTACTAGCAACCACAAAATTCACCCACTCCAAATGACATCTTGATGTTTAAACAACATGAGGATGAACCTATCTATGATGCATGGGCTCATTTAAATATTTACTCCGAAAAGTCCCTCATCATAATTTCGATCTGTGGTCCCAAATTGAAATATTTTACCATCGTGTCGACCACTATACCAAAATGGACATTGACCATGCCGCAGATGGGGACCTTTGGGGATTAAGTGTTGATGAAGCATAGGAAACCATAGAGAAGTGTGCCATACTTGCCAAAAAAAGGGACAACCCAACATACGTTGTTACGGATCAATTGATAGCAAGTTTAAGGGAACAAGCAAGAAGATTGTTTGGAGATAAACCTATAGATGAGATAACTGGGCACACGGGGTGGTTTGATTTCACCACAATACAAGCTGAGCACATTGGTAATCCTGATAAGATGGAGGATAGAGTTGAAAATTTAAACCCACCAAGTACCCCACAAGTCCTACCATCATTTGAGGCATATACACCGCCCGTGACTTATTCGGATGAAGTAGAAGAGACTTTAGGAACCCCAATAGAGGTAGAACCTTTGAACCAAACACAACTAGAGGATATAGGTTTGAATACTTATAATGATAACCTTACTCTTAGTTTTACGGAAGTTCCTAGTTTTGATGAACCGGAGCCTCAACCATAACCGTTACCTCATCTTCCATCCTTGGATGAAAATTTAGGAATTGAAATAGGTTCCGATCCACCCATCAAACCATATAGTTCGGGTAGTCTTAGGATAAAGGTAGTGGACTCTAAGCCTTGTAGAGAGGAAGCCAATATAGGAGTGGAAAATGACCTTACATGCTTACATCACCCATTTATGATTGATCACAAGAAACATTATGGGTTTAAACCGGGTTTATTAGGTCAAGATGGATCCCCAACTAGTAGTCTCTTGAAGTTGATAGAAAATGATCCCTTTCTTGGAGAAAATCTTAATCCACCCATTAACCCGATTGAATTAGGTAAGGTTATGATGATAGGAGCACACCCCTTTGAGCATATAATCCATCCACCACTCTTTTCTCACGTGGCATACTTCCACCCTAAGGGTGTGTATCGCTACTTCCACCCGCACTTAATTCTAAGTGTAGGGAAAACCTCCCTTATTTCCATTAAATAAGGGTAGAGTCAGGCTCGTGACTCGAACAAAAACAAGCGCTTCTTGGGAGGCAACCCAAGCCCCTTTTTATTTGTTTGATTGTTTGTTTGTTTGATTGTTATTTGCTTCCGTATGCATGCTTTATTTTTATTGTTGGTAGATCATGTTTCAAAACTAAAATGGTGAAAATACTTTATTTTGTTGTTTGGCTTAGTCTTAACTTCATCCAAAGGTATTTCGCAAAAGATAAGTGTAAGGGGAAACCCCAAATATGTTTTTAAGAAACAAACTCGATCATGATTCTCCACAATATTAAGTGAACATGTATATTCGTATTTGTTAGAGTCAAATGCTTGTATCGAGTCATAATGAAGTTTTGTAGGATTTTCCAGGAAGTGGGACCAAGTTTTTCCAGAAATTTTCCGGAAACTTAACATAAGAATTTCTGCAGGTCACTTCTGACGGCGTCATGAGCTTGCTCTTGACGGCGTCACGTGTAAAAATCTGGAAATTTTACCAGTTTTGTTTTTTTAACGGAGTCTTAAAGTTTTTGCTGAATTATTAAGTTTTATAATCTCCAGGAAATCTACAAACTTCATTCCACAAGCATTATATCTTATTTTGTTTTCTAGAATTTAGTAACTTATGTAGGTTGCCGCCGATTTTATGCGAGGTTGTCTTGTCTGTTTTCTCAGGATTTACAGGTTATGTATGACAAGAAGATGATTTATATTCTGGAAGGGAAGCTTTGATTGTTCATTTTCTTGGAGGAAGATCTGGCCACCTTATTATCCATACCGAGCGAATCAGGGGAGTATTTAATTTCATTTGTTTTACTTATTTCACTTTTACATTCTTTACTTGAACATTGGGGACAATGTTCATCCTAAGTGTAAGGGGAGGGTAAAATGATGATACCTTACAGATACACTTTCGCTTGAGTTTGTTTGTTTAATGGTAGATGTGTAATAAAACTATGAGAAATACTTGTTAGTGCAATTTTAGCGCCAAATTTATTTTTTTTTACAACATTTAGGAGTGAAACTTTAGCCATAGCAAGCGTCTCATGGATAGGAGATTGTATGACTAGCACATAACCGTATATTCAGAAACATTTTCCACCCAAATATGTGAGGTTCGCCTTTAGATTTGATAGGAAAAACATTTACTATTAGTGCTTATGAGTGTACCGGTAGCATTTAGATTCTAGAACTTGCGTTAGTGAAGCATCCCGAGACCGCTAGTGAGACTACATTCGTGTAGTAGGATTTACTACATGATAAGAGGCATTAGGATCACCCTTGTGTTAAACCCGTATCATAATTACTTGACCATTTAAGTCATATTACTTGGCTAGTTAAGTCAACTAATTTTTCCCACACCCTTAGCGTTGTACTCATTTTTAGTACACGAAACCCCTAGTACACCCCTCCGAGCCTATCTTTTCGTTTCTAACTTTAAGCATTTTACTTAAAGGAAGAATTTGTTACACCCCACTTAAATGTACACTATAACACCCACATTTTAGGAACGCAGCGGAATACAACATGGGTTGCTATTTGGTCACATAGTACAAGTATAATATACAACTTTAAAACAAAGTCGTTTTTAAAATCTCACATTCGATAATTTATCAGAGTTAACAAGGTCCCAAATGTTTTTAACATAGTTAAAAGATACATAAGTTTTGAAAGTTTAGAACATTATAGAATGAAAACTTTTATTTAAACAAAAGAGGTCCCAAATAAGTACAAAGTTTAGAGATACATAAGGTAATAAAAGTTTTGGTCTTTTCTTAAAAGAAAATTTATTTAGAACATGAGCCATCTTGATATCCATCTCTTGCGCCGCCCATCCAATCTGAAAGTCACTTATGGACCTGAGATAAAACATGCTAAAAGTCAACACAAAGGTTGAGTGAATTCATAGAGTTTAATAAGTAATCAGTTGAATACAAGATAAATCAGTTTAAAATACGATGGGCTACGTTGTTATACGCCCATAATTAAGTTGACATGTAACAAATACAAGTCAGGAAAAAGATTTATAGCATTGAGCTCATGAAACCGAACCTTGACCTGATTTAAATGCCCCTCACAAGGTATTCAATTGCCATTTACCTCAATTCTCAATATTATATGTACGTTTGACCCACAGTTGTTAAATGAGCGCTACTCACCCGGACAGGCCCGCCAGGCCAAATATGCATATCTATAATACTAGCGTTTACGCACGTAATTAACGGTTCATGAAATTAGGGACTTGTTGGCAAAGGTACTCAATGCCTATAATTATGTAATCGTGAAACTACTTGTATTCCGTTTGTAAAACTAGCATATATCCCCCTCGCGAGGTTTATAAAACAATTGAAGTAAGTAAAAGCGAGGCTATGAACTCACCGTGAACAAAGGAGGTAATATGAAACGAGCAAGCAAGCGAAGAAAGATAGCCGCGTAGCTCTACGAAGAACCTAAACATATATACGTTGTCTTAGGTTTTGAAAATAAACATTAATGCAACTTAGCTATATATATATAAGTTATTAACTTACCTATGCTTGGTACATAATTCCTAATTATATCAAGTGTTCAAAATTAAGTTTTAGAGATATAGTCATATGAGTTTTCGAATCCTCTACACTTTAAAAGTCAAAGCTGTTAACATTTTTATAATTTGTACATCTTAGAAAATCCGTTACTATTAAACCGTATGTCGAAAAATTAAGTTTCTTATATCCCCGGAAAGGTATTTGTCTGTACTGACAAGTTTTGTGGGTCCCACTAGACCAAAAATTACTTAACAGTAGAAAAATAATCCATTTACCCATAGTATTCAGCCCAACAGTTTTCAATATCACAACAGTCCCACGAAAAATGCGATATCTATTGTTCTACAAGTCCAATTAATTCCCCGTTTGCGGCCATGTTCAAGTTAAGATGTTACCTACATTTCATAAAACTGGGCCAAGTAGTGAAAATGAATATATCACTGAGATTTTTACCATTTAAATCTGTAACTCAGAATCTGGCATGTTTCACGAAAATATTTCTAGTTTAATCATCGTAATGAGTTATTCGATGAAATACCCGTAAAAATGACCACAAGACATAGGGCTACAACTACATATTTTTAGTTTAGGTCAAATGTTTACTGATTAAATCAGTTTATTCCATTTTTACCCCTGAATCAGATTCACAGTTTGCATGTCTAGTCCTTTAGGGTTTTTAGTGTTTCCTAACTATGTACCAAGCCTAACTAAGCATAATAACTTATATAATGTTCAAATATATCAACATATATAAAATTTACAGAGGTGAAAATAAAAATAAAATGAAAATTGAGTGGAGAGTTTCCTTACAAAAGATGAAGAACAAGAAAAATACAAGACCAAGGAACACTAATCCTATATTAACCCATCAACACTTGCACCTTTCTTCTACACTTTTACTCAACTTTAATAACCATTATAACCCTTGAAAATACTTTATAAAATCCTTGTAAAAATCACCAAGAAAACCCTTGTAAGAACACTCTTTATAAATCTCCAAATAAACCCAAGATTAAGATGAAATGAAGTGTTGTTTGAGTGTAATGAACCAAGAACAAGACTAGGCCAACAAAGCCTTCAATCTTTATACAAGAAAAAGTGAATTTTTAAGATGAAATGGTGATGAAAGGCTGTTCTTGGTCGTTCATATCAAGAGGGAGAGAAGAAAAATGAGATTATGGGTGGTGATACAAACTATGTGATGTATTTTGTAGTGGTAGCATGCAAAATAAATGTTCCAAGTGTAAAATAGTAGTTAGATCTTGACACCACATCAACTTATAGCCACATGGTCGTGGGTTTTGAGTAAGTGGGGGAGGGGATGAGTTATTTTGTGTAGTTTTGGTATATTGTGTGTAGTTTTGGTCTCGGTAATTGAAAACGTGTAGTTTTTAAGACGCGAAACGTAAAAATGGGTAGTAATAAAATGTAAAACATATAAATATGTTAAAAATTATTATTATAACTTATTTAAGTATTTTAGATGAGTGGCGAGTTCATCGAAAGGTTTAAACATCGTTAAAACTAAAACCGTGAGTTGAAAACGCGTTTGGTGACACTGGTTCTTGATAAAAGTGACGTAAACTATAAAAATGAAACAACAAGTATAAAACTCACTTGTAAATATGAGAATAGGTTAAAATGCATAAAACATGTAAAATATTCCTAGTCTAGGGTTGAATCACGTTGTTAAAACCATAAAACGTAAATTTAAATCGCGTAAAATGTAAAAGGTACAAGGTTTACGTAAAAATGGGAAAAAAAATGAAAAGTGACTTTTAAAATAGGATTGTAAGGAAACAAAAATGCATAGAAAGTGTAGAGGGGGTATAGTATAGTCGCGGTTGAATAAATTGAACGAATCATGACGTACGCGAATAACTTCCAACGAAGTTAATTATATAAAAAAAATATAGTTAAATAATAAAATATTAAAATTAGTGACATGAAAATTTTAGAAATGTCACAGTACGTACCCCTTAAGAGAGCGACGTCCCGGTGCTCTACTCGCTTTATCTCTTGACGGTTCACTTGCGAAAATATGAGGATTTGTTTAATTGTTTTGCTTGATCGTATGAATAACGCTGAATTGTTATACTTAAATAAAAATTTTGTGATGCTCGAAGATCAAGTAGAAGATCAATTAGATATAACCCATATATAACTATTCTTAGTATTTGAAAAATCTAAGTCGAACATAGGTAGTTAGACTATGTTCCACTGTCCCAAGGTTAAATATAGGTGACTAGACTATATTTAATCGAGGTTCGATAAAATTTTCAAATACTTAAATTAGTAATACTCGTGATATGTCAATTCTTGGAAAAGTATGGAGTTTGCATAAGTATCTTATATACAAGGAGTGATATAAGTTTGTACATACGTAAGAATCAATAATAAGTAAGTAGTATGAGTGTATAACATGAGCGAATAAGGCAAATATGCGCAGAAAAAGAAGTTTTAAGCAGTTCTAAATCAGTCCACATCAGGACAGAATCACGGACCTTTAACAATGAAGGATTCAAAAGAGAACTTGATGAATGTAGAGAAAGTTACTGAACTTCAGCTTTTGTATGATGAATCCGTTTATAAGAATTATTGGAAAATGACGAACAATAAAATAATAACAAAATAGTTCATGAGGCAATAATAAATCAATGGTTTTAGTTAATAAAACAAGGTCGAATAATTCGTAAGATAATAACAAAATCGTTTATAAGGTGGTGAAAATTTGGTAAAAGGTAAATGACAGAACAATTTATAAGATAACAAAATAGTTTATTCAAAACTAGTCCAAACAGTTTATTTAATAGTAGTACATCAGTGGATAAGTTTATAAGATGGTGGTAAAGTAGTTTATAAGAGAGTGGCAATGAGTTTATTAATATTGTAGTGAAAATGGTTTAGAAGATAGTAGTAAACTAGTTTTACAAGGTAATTGACCAAATGATTTGTAGAGAGGTGACAAAAGTAAATTTTGAACTAGTTAGAGCAGTTTATAAAATAGTATTGAGTAAGGTTATTATTTTATAAGGTAGTGATGGGGTAATTCTTTGGGGAATAGTAAATCCATTTGTAATATAATGAAAGATAATTTATATGACAATAAAGGAGTTATTTATAAAATGGTAGTGAATTTCTAAGGTAAAAAATTTGAATGCGACGGGTTTCATATAAAACACCGTTGTATAAGGTCATGAAAAGATTTTAAAGCTCATATGATTACTCACGATTTTTGGGAAAATAAATGAGACCACTATGTCACCCACAACGTACGAGAAAGTTTTTAGAGGATCATCAAAATGAATAAATAGGTATTTAATAGTTTAGGAATTTAATGAAACATATATATACGTTTGACTCGATGTGTAAAGAATCGGATAAAACATTTATAAAAATAACCTCTATACAAATAAGAAGTAATGCTTTGATGGGTAAAAATAGTCGAGAGAAAATCAAGTGTATATCGATAGTCTTTTAGATAAATAGTATCAATAGCGGTGCTTAAGAAAATAAGCAAGAAATGCTCAGAAATATGAGTTCACGGGGAGTAAGACAACCAATAGAAATTGATAAACTGTAACATGTTTCGCTATCATATGAAATGATAGTATATAAAGTTATGAAAGAGTTTATAGACCATTGTAATCACCTACAATGTCTGATAAATAAGAGAAACCTTTGTGCTACTCACAATGTTAATGAAGTAAGTGAGACCATTGTGTAACCCACAATGTCATAATAATGAATGAGACCATTGTAATCGCATACAATGCCTAGAAGATTTTAGTATTCACTTGGAGAAACCTTATATAGAAATATATTGATGATTCAGGAAAAGCAAGATAGTCGAGAAATTACAAGTGCAAGTGATAATATTTATTATGTGCATACGTATAACGATGATGCAATCAAAGAGATGTGTATAAATTTTTGACAAAAATTTAAAATTATAATTAAGTTTATAAATGATAATAACAAATCTTGTGCATAAAAGATTTATATTTATATGTGATATTTCGCGGATTATCGAATGAATTAGGAATAATTATAGTGCATAATTATTTCTAATATAGCATGATTAGGATATATATATATATATATATATATATATATATACAAGGGAGAAGTAGGAAGCTCGGGAGTAGGCGCGCATGGATATCGGACAAGATGATGGAAGCTCATGATTTTGAAAAAAAATAAAAATAAATGATTATAGTCTAGGTTTTTAAAAAACAAAAAGACCTAGTTCACTATAATTTGTGCTTTGGTACCATTCTATAACACCCCCATTTTAGGAACGCAGCGGAATACAACATGGGGTGCTATTTGGTCACATAGTACAAGTATAATATACAACTTTAAAACAAAGTCGTTTTTAAAATCTCACATTCGATAATTTATCAGAGTTAACAAGGTCCCAAATGTTTTTAACATAGTTAAAAGATACATAAGTTTTGAAAGTTTAGAACATTATAGAATGAAAACTTTTATTTAAACAAAAGAGGTCCCAAATAAGTACAAAGTTTAGAGATACATAAGGTAATAAAAGTTTTGGTCTTTTCTTAAAAGAAAATTTATTTAGAACATGAGCCATCTTGATATCCATCTCTTGCGCCGCCCATCCAATCTGAAAGTCACTTATGGACCTGAGATAAAACATGCTAAAAGTCAACACAAAGGTTGAGTGAATTCATAGAGTTTAATAAGTAATCAGTTGAATACAAGATAAATCAGTTTAAAATACAATGGGCTACGTTGTTATACGCCTATAATTAAGTTGACATGTAACAAATACAAGTCGGGAAAAAGATTTATAGCATTGAGCTCATGAAACCGAACCTTGACCTGATTTAAATGCCCCTCACAAGGTATTCAATTGCCATTTACCTCAATTCTCAATATTATATGTCCGTTTGACCCACAGTTGTCAAATGAGCGCTACTCACCCGGACAGGCCCGCCAGGCCAAATATGCATATCTATAATACTAGCGTTTACGCACGTAATTAACGGTTCATGAAATTAGGGACTTGTTGGCAAAGGTACTCAATGTCTATAATTATGTAATCATGAAACTACTTGTATTCCGTTTGTAAAATTAGCATGTATCCCCCTCGCGAGGTTTATAAAACAATTGAAGTAAGTAAAAGCGAGGCTATGAACTCACCGTGAACAAAGGAGGTAATATGAAACGAGCAAGCAAGCGAAGAAAGATAGCCGCGTAGCTCTACGAAGAACCTAAACATATATACGTTGTCTTAGGTTTTGAAAATAAACATTAATGCAACTTAGCTATATATATATAAGTTATTAACTTACCTATGCTTGGTACATAATTCCTAATTATATCAAGTGTTCAAAATTAAGTTTTAGAGATATAGTCATATGAGTTTTCGAATCCTCTACACTTTAAAAGTTAAAGCTGTTAACATTTTTATAATTTGTACATCTTAGAAAATCCGTTACTATTAAACCGTATGTCGAAAAATTAAGTTTCTTATATCCCCGGAAAGGTATTTTTCTGTACTAACAAGTTTTGTGGGTCCCACTAGACCAAAAATTACTTAACAGTAGAAAAATAATCCATTTACCCATAGTATTCAGCCCAACAGTTTTCAATATCACAACAGTCCCACGAAAAATGTGATATCTATTGTTCTACAAGTCCAATTAATTCCCCGTTTGCGGCCATGTTCAAGTTAAGATGTTACCTACATTTCATAAAACTGGGCCAAGTAGTGAAAATGAACATATCACTGAGATTTTTACCATTTAAATCTGTAACTCAGAATCTGGCATGTTTCACGAAAATATTTCTAGTTTAATCATCGTAATGAGTTATTCGATGAAATACCCGTAAAAATGACCACAAGACATAGGGCTACAACTACATATTTTTAGTTTAGGTCAAATGTTTACTGATTAAATCAGTTTATTCCGTTTTTACCCCTGAATCAGATTCACAGTTTGCATGTCTAGTCCTTTAGGGTTTGTAGTGTTTCCTAACTATGTACCAAGCCTAACTAAGCATAATAACTTATATAATGTTCAAATATATCAACATATATAAAATTTACAGAGGTGAAAATAAAAATAAAATGAAAATTGAGTGGAGAGTTTCCTTACAAAAGATGAAGAACAAGAAAAATACAAGACCAAGGAACACTAATCCTATATTAACCCATCAACACTTGCACCTTTCTTCTACACTTTTACTCAACTTTAATAACCATTATAACCCTTGAAAATACTTTATAAAATCCTTGTAAAAATCACCAAGAAAACCCTTGTAAGAACACTCTTTATAAATCTCCAAATAAACCCAAGATTAAGATGAAATGAAGTGTTGTTTGAGTGTAATGAACCAAGAACAAGACTAGGGCAACAAAGCCTTCAATCTTTATACAAGAAAAAGTGAATTTTTAAGATGAAATGGTGATGAAAGGCTGTTCTTGGTCGTTCATATCAAGAGGGAGAGAAGAAAAATGAGATTATGGGTGGTGATACAAACTATGTGATGTATTTTGTAGTGGTAGCATGCAAAATAAATGTTCCAAGTGTAAAATAGTAGTTAGATCTTGACACCACATCAACTTATAGCCACATGGTCGTGGGTTTTGAGTAAGTGGGGGAGGGGATGAGTTATTTTGTGTAGTTTTGGTATATTGTGTGTAGTTTTGGTCCCGGTAATTGAAAACGTGTAGTTTTTAAGACGCGAAACGTAAAAATTGGTAGTAATAAAATGTAAAACATATAAATATGTTAAAACTTATTATTATAACTTATTTAAGTATTTTAGATGAGTGGCGAGTTCATCGAAAGGTTTAAACATCGTTAAAACTAAAACCGTGAGTTGAAAACGCGTTTGGTGACACTGGTTCTTGATAAAAGTGACGTAAACTATAAAAATGAAACAACAAGTATAAAACTCACTTGTAAATATGAGAATAGGTTAAAATGCATAAAACATGTAAAATATTCCTAGTCTAGGGTTGAATCACGTTGTTAAAACCATAAAACGTAAATTTAAATCGCGTAAAATGTAAAAGGTGCAAGGTTTACGTAAAAATGGAAAAAAAAAATGAAAAGTGACTTTTAAAATAGGATTGTAAGGAAACAAAAATGCATAGAAAGTGTAGAGGGGGTATAGTATAGTCGCGGTTGAATAAATTGAACGAATCATGACGTACGCGGATAACTTCCAACGAAGTTAATTATATAAAAAAATATAGTTAAATAATAAAATATTAAAATTAGTGACATGAAAATTTTAGAAATGTCACATACACCCAAATCGCCTTAGCCTTCCGTGTATGAGCTCATTTTTAGTGCATTATTGTTATTTGTTAAACCCTGAGTTAACTATCTAATTGATTACATGGTTGCTAAGTCGAGTCATATCCTTGTACATATTGTTTTGGGATGATTGAGACTCATGGGTAAAGTACTTATTTTATGGAGTAATGGGGAAGAACATCATATTATTACCCCCATATGTACGTTAATCTTAAAAGTACTCCAAGTGTTTTGATTTTCTTAATTCGAGTCATTAGATTAGTTTATTGTAAAATATGTAAAGATTCAAGTGTAAGGGGAATGTTCATTCCCTATGATGTATTATTTTGGATGGTAGGGTAAGAGTGTATGCAAAAAAAAAAAAAAAAATCGAAAAAATCAAGAAAAAGAAAAGAGAAAAAACATACGGACTACCATCCCGTTTCATTCTATGTTTATTTTATGTTTTTGTTAATTTTCATTTATTAGCTTAAGTCGAGTCGAGTCTTGGCTTAGCAACGCCATATTGTACATGTAATTGACCAAGATTGTTAACTCGCCACCAGTAAAGACTGCCTATATCCAACAAAACCGTGTATTTCATATCCCTACACCTAACGTTACAACCCTTTAAAAGACCTCTTTAATAGTTTATCCTAGGTGCTTACGCCATGTGGTGGAGGTTTGATCCTTTCCCAAGCCTATGGTAATCTATTTTGCTATGACAGGTAGTGAGAGATATCTTCCGTTTCCATATTGTAATTTATACTTTATTACACCCGAGAGATGTGAGTATCTAAAGACTATTTGTGAGGTGCTAGTATATGACCTCCGTGCTTGTCTTTGGTCTTTAGTGGAACGATTATTTGTTGTAATTACTTTTATATTAGTGTTAAATGACCCCTAACTTGTATTTTGAGTAGAATAAAAGCGCATTTGCTTGAGGACAAGCAAATCTCAAGTGTAAGGGTATATGATGAGGAGAAAAATGAACCACCTTTAGGGGGTCATTTAAGCCCGGAATTGAATTTATTTGATCAAATATTGCCCTAAATCGTTCCTTTTGTGATTTTAGGTACTTTGGGAGTGAAATCTGGAAAAGGAAGCAATTCGGACGTTTTTGGAGCATAAAAGTGAAGAAAACGCCAAAGACTTAATTTTCCAAGCTGGGAACAGTGTTTGACGGCGTCAAGAGCAACAATTTGACGGCGTCAAGAGTAATTTTCATGACGGCCCAGTACAGAAATGAAGGCGTCACAAGGAAGAGCGTCAAGAGTTAAATACGTGATGGCCTGGAAAAATATATAACGTGACGGCGTCAAATGTAGATCAAGGCAGTCCGAGAATTCTTTTGGCGGCGAGATGACGGCGTCACCCATTTGGTCTTGACGCCGTCAGCCTGAATTTCCTATATATAGTTTTCTAATTTTCATTCATTAGAAGAGGAACAAGTTTGGAGAAACCCTAAGGCCGAACCATATACGATTTTACAGGTTTTTCAAGGGTTTTCAGCCCTTGAACCCTTACATGTGTAATTGAGATAAGTGTTCTTCTAATTCAATCAATATGTCTATGTGTTGGTTGTCTATATGTTGTGCTTGTCTTAATTCCACCATGCTAGGCTAGATTTATCTTGTGTTTGCTTAGATCTAATGAAACCTAGATGTTGATTACTTGTTTATGGTTGTATTGGATGAATGATTTCGATGTTAGGCTTAAGAAAACTGGAAGATCTCCAAATGGTAACATGCTTGAACGTCTTAGGAAACATGAACCGATATGCACTAGGTTTTATTGGTTGTATTTAATGCATGAGTAAATTATAATGATCCCATGTTAGGAGCTTCTTAGCCGGCTCGACATAGGAGTGAAGTAGGCACTCATATGATTGAGGAGTTAAGTGTGCCACCCCATGAATGGTATTAAGGAATACAATCCGTCATCCACGCAACTATAACAAGTAATTAACGTGTAAAAGATATCTAGGGAGTAGTGAAATCTAAGTAAACACATTTCTCCACTTATTGCTCACAACCTTAGTTTAATTTAGTTTTATTTTCATTTCTAGTATTTTATTTTGATTGCATCTTTAGTATTGGGTTAGTTGACTAGCAACTAATTCCGCCCAAATCCTTCAAAACCCGAGATTTTTACTTGCTTTCTGAAAAAATATAAAAATACAAAAATAATCATCCTTCATCTCTAGAACTAGTATTTAGGTTTTCTAATCCTAGCGACACTATTCCTAGCTGAACGATCAATCCCCCGGTACTTGTCACTATACTATACTACAACGATCAGGTACAGTTCCTGGTGGGGGTTGTAAGCTTCTCAAGATCCCTTGAGAGGTAAAGCCTGGTGCAATCCCTATATATCATATATATAGTACAATAGAGAAGTATCTAGAAGGGAGGTGGTCACGGATTTCCACCTTGGCAATCCGTGTGGTGTGTTTCTTCAATGCTAATTTAAGCCCTCAAATCATGATCAATCATTTCCCATACAATATCAACCCTTTGATCAATCCTTATGACGCGTTCAGTCCAATCATGAACTGCTAAGTCAGCCATTCGTGTGCTTCTTCGCTTCTGACATCTCCTGACACATCTGACACATTCTAGAAGTTATTTGATTAGACCATTCTACCTTTAATGACGGTTAATTGGAAGGCAGGGGTAATTAGGGTTCATAGTAACTGGGTTGGGTGAAATTTGGGGGGCGGGAATTGAAATGGGGTAATATTATATTACCTTTGACCGGTTTATAAGTATTGACCAAAGGTAGGTGGGCTCGGGTTTGATTTGTTGTGGATTGGGCTTTGGGATATTATTATTGGATTTGATTTTATTTTAATTTGGATTTGGACTAATATCTTGGACCAGGTTTATGTATACTTTTCAGATTTTTGATACTTAGAAACATATAAGGACCAAAGATGTATAATTTTGAAACTTCAAGGGCTGTATCTGTCATATTCCAAAATATATTCCAAGGGCTTATGATGTACTATCCTGATTCTGAAAGGACCAAAGTTGTCATAACATGAAAAGTGTCTTCCAAGGGCTATAATTGCCAGATTCTGAAACTTGAAGGATCAATTCTGACAATTTCATGAAACTTCATACAAGGATCAAAACTGATAAATCACATATCTCTGAGGTCTTCTAAGACTCAAAATTGACTGATTTGCACACTTTCTACTCTCGTGCTCGTTTTTGCTTGTTTCTGATTGTTTTTCGTCATTTTCACGAGATATCCGTACCTGCACATTCACAATCACAAAAACATGTTTTCTTTGGCGTTTTGGTTAGTTTTTGGATTATAAAGTACCTATTTAAGCTCAGAAAAGGTGAGTGAATAAGCACTCACCAAAATCCCCCGGACAAAGGTATTGTCGTGTCCTCACGCAATGTGATCAATTCACGCTTTTGGGATAAATAATTTCATAACTCTTCCTACTGACTTTGTAAAGTAGCAAAGAGGTTCAAAAGAAGTAATAAAATCATTTATTCCTGCAAACGCTATGTTTTCCAAATTTTTATTTTATTCCATTTCACTTCTATTTTTGTACTTTTCACACTTCATACTTGTGACGGTTTGTTGAACTTTCATTATTTTGCAATAACTTTTAGGGTCAACGAGTAGAAACACTTCTCATGGAAAAGTGACCATACGAATAAAAATCGTCATTCTTGATTTTTCACAAGCTCCCAAACTAAGCGTACAAACGAGATCACAGCTTATCTACAAGTTAGATGCTAACACTACTAATAAAAGTTACTTGTGGAAACTTCTTACTCCCATGTCATAAGTTTTTGTATCTCAATATTTTATTTTTGTTGAGAAATGAATTGCTTCATATTTTCTCGTTTCAATACTTTTTAGTCCGATAGTGACACCTAAGTTTAAACGATAAGTAGTTTTCCATTTTCTCTTAAGAACCACTGCAAAGGAATTGGGTACATACAATATCATAGATAAGTTGCGGAGTACTACACGTGCACCTCATGTGTCCAATTTTAGAATCATTCACATGCACCTCACGCGCCAACAACTTATTTACATTTAAACTCTTATTCATCATAACTTTCAAGTTTCACTTTTTTTCATTTTTCACTTTTTTTCACTTTTCTCATATTTTTGATAATTTTTTTCTTTACTTTTCTCAACATCAATGGAAGCTTATCGGGTAACTCCAAAACCACATACATAATCAACTTTTGACTTTTGATTTTTTATTTTTTGCTCTTATTTTTGATGTTTCTTGATATGTACCCAACTTGTAAAGCAAAAATTCTCTTAAGAAAATAAAGAACTAAATATTATCCAAACCTAAATACCACTAATTAACCTAGAACATCTATTATATATTGATGACGTATAATATGGGAGTAAAAAGCCACAAGTACCTCTCATGAGCTCTAAAGAGAACCAACTACTCCACGTTTAGCATCTAACTTCTAAATAAACTCTATCATTTCTCGCTCTTCGCAATTTAAGATCTCAAATAATGAAACCCGCGAATACTTAGCCGATAATCAGCCACGCATATATAAAGTCAGATACGGAAACTTGCAAATTCTAGAAGAAGAATTTGCGTTTTCTAGCTCCTGATGTAAAAGATTAGCGGAAGCTTTTAAGCTGCGCATGTATAAAGTCAAGTACGGGAACTTGCAGATTCTTAAGAAAGAATTCGCATTTTATAGCTCCTGGTGTACAAAACTAGCACAAGCTTATGTGATTATCATTGGTTAAGGGAACAAGCTAGGGCTCGACACGCCCGGTCAAGTCAAAATATTTATTCATACTCTCGCCAGCAAGAAAGTCAACAAGGTGTCAAAACACTTATTCAAACTTTATTATATTTTTGCACAACTTTTTTCACTTTTTCACATCTTTTTGTGCTTTTTCATTAATTTTTCTTTCAATATTTTTGAAATTTTCAATTTTTTCCAATTTTTTATTTTTGGTGGAAAAACGGAGTTACAAGAGTACACGACATGGTGAAAAATGCAAGGTCAAATCGAATCGAAGATTCACCCTCCCCCAGACTAGAATTAAACATTGTCCTCAATGTTTTGTGGGTAAAGGCAATCCTAACAAAATTCTAGGGCCGTTTATTAATTATGCCAAAGAAAACGTTAGTCGATAAGATTCGCGGATATAGGATTTCCAAAAGCATCGATGAAATGAGACTCGAGTGGAGAGAAGATAATGAGCACGAGAGTCATCATAAATCACGGACAATCCTAAACAAACATCACAAACAACCACGGAACACAAGAGTAGAAGAGGCACCCCCTCCTCACGTTATTTGTTAGAAATAAGAAAAATAAAAAGATGAAATTGGATAAGCATGGGTTGCCACCCACGAAGCGCTTTGTTTTTTATTTCCGAGCCACGTAGCTTGACTCGATCCCCGAATTCAATCGTCCTTGGGGAAAAATCCGTGGAAAAATATTCTCACTCAGGCTTTCATTCAAAATATTTGGATAAACATCTGAATTATATGAAAGTTCCACCCCGAAAAGATAACCGATGGTATTCTAATAGTGAAAACTATTAGAAACGATACCAAGGTCAAAAATAACGTTCTCATTCCTGACGGAGTGACGGATAAGAGAAATCACACCAAATGTTAAAAATGGAAAGAAGGTCAGGATAACAATCATGAAAAACTCATCATCATCAAAAGAAGACTTCATAATTGTGGAATTATGAATCTTGTCATTCAAGCTCATTTTAAAAACTTTCCCAGGTGGGAGGGTTGGGCTAAAATTTTCATTAAGAATCTCATTTTTAAGAACACCAGCCGGATCATGATCAACTTCAAGATCAAAACTAAAACTTTCATATTCTGGATCAGAAAACTCTTCAAAATCACATTCAATCTTATCAAAACAAAATGACTCATACTCCGGAAGAGAGATAAAAGCAAGAGAAGTGGTACTGCCACTACTTGTCTCTTCCGTATGATCGATATCAAAGTTAAAAGCTTCATAAGTCGGATAAGAAAAATCAAGACGATAAGTGGGATTGCCACTAATCTCATTTGTCGTATCAAAGGAAAAACTCTCAAAGTCGAGTAAAAATTCCTTGAGCTCGGGCTCCAGAGGATCGTCAATTGTAAGCTCAATCTTCTTCTTAACTTTATCCGGGGGGATTGACGGTTCATCGTTCAACAAATTGTCAAGAAAAATAGTATCTCCCTCCGAATCAAAGTAAGATTCATCAATCTCAGAAAACGGAATCGTATCAATAGCAAGGAATTCATCGACCTCTTCCAAAAAAGAATCATATTCCTTAGTCGGAGGAAATGATGGGGAAGAGTCGGAGACGAAAGTTTTCGCAAAATCATCAAAAGAATAATCACAAACATCAACGCTTTTTACGGAATACTTCTTTGATTTTGAAGCATCGGCTCGAAAAATCATTATGTCATCATCATGTCGTAAAGTTAGAGTATCCTCAAAATGATCAACTAGGGATTTTGCGGTTCGCAAAAACGGTCTCCCTAGTATAAGAGGAACTCTCTGATCAGTCTCGAAATTAACAACAACAAAAACTGTCGGAAAAGTACATGAATTCACACGAACAAAAACATCTTCAGAAATTCCAACCGGATGAGTAATCGAACGATTAGCAAGCTCTAAAGTCATTCTAGTCGGTTTAAGATCCCCCATTCCAAGTTGTTTATAGATTGATAATGGCATGAGGTTAATACTTGCACCTGAATTGGCCAGGGCATTGCAAACCTCTTGATCTTTCAACGAACAAGGAATGAGAAACTTTCCCGAATCTCCAAGCTTCTCGGGAAGCTTCTTGAGAAGAATAGCGGAGCATTGGCGTTTCGGATAATTCAAGCAATTTCTCTTTATTACTTATGAGGTTTTTGAACGTTGAGGCAAATTTTGGCATGTACACAAGAGCATCCATGAAACTGATATCAAAGTGCAAATTTTGAAAAATATCGAGAAACTTTTCCATTTGTTTTTTAGACTTTGCACAGAGCTCTTCATGTTTTCAGAAACGACTTTTTCTTTATCTTTTGACACTTGGACAACCGGAGGTTGGACGTTTTCAGTTCCTCCGTTATTAATAGGAGGAAACGTGTCCTTTGCCGCCTCGGTCTCACAGTCCACTACCTTAGGCGGAGACATAGAAAAAGAGGTAGTAGGAGCTGTGGGTCCATCATATTTAACCCTACTGCGAGTCGTGATCGCCTTAATCTCGCCCCTCGGGTTTGCGATCGTGTTGCTTGGTAAAGAAGTAGTACCCGAACCCGAGGGTCGATCATTTAAACTTTTGTTAATCTCACTAATTTGATTAGCAAACAACCGAGTTGATTCTTCATATTTTACCATAAAAGATTGTTGGTTTTGAAGCAATTGCTTAATCAAATCATCCGTGGGCGACGGATTTTGAATAACACCTTGATTTTGATTATTATTGAAATTCTGCCCACGGTTTTGGAAATTACCATAATTCTGATTTCCATGATTTGCGTTCTGAAAATTCCTAGGGTTTCCATAGTTTCCTTGGTTTTGAAAATTCCCTTGAGGCGGGCCTTGATTGTAATTACCTTGAAAACCCTGGTTTTGATTAAACCCTTGATTATGATTTTGAAAACCGTTATTAGCTCGATTCTGATTTTGATTTCCTTGATTATTACGATTTTGCACATTATGATTCTGGTTGACTTGATTGACTTGGTTTGGTTGTTCGAGAACGGGTGGTCCAAGAAAATTAGTAGAACGGTAGCTGAGAAGATTTTGATCTCCTTGAGGTGGATAACCGTTGTTACCCGTATTTGCAGCATACGCGTTCTCATGAGAAAAGGCACCGGTGGCCGGACATTCATAATACAAATGTGGACCACCACAAGTCTCACAACCATGACTAACCACATTGACTTGATGGTTTTTCGTTTGATCGTAAGTCGTTTGATACATTTGATGCATTCGTAGCATAGCCATCGACATATCAGCGAGCTTCTTAGTAATTGCAGCAAGCTCGGGATTATACGAAGAATTATGAGTCGCGGTCGATCTCGTGGGCTCATTCCTATCGGCTGAGGAATCCCAATAATTGTAATGAGCCGTCATATTCTCAATTAGTTCGTAACAATCTTCAGGACGACGTTTCATAAAAGTACCTCCAGCTGCTGCATTGATCGTGTCACGATGTTGTAAAGTCAAACAATTATAAAACGTATCAATTATCGTAGCGAGAAGCATATTATGATTTGGACACCGATCAATAGCAACCTTATAACGTTCCCAAGCCTCGAATAAAGACTCATCGGGAAGTTGCCGGAAGTTACTAATATCGTTTCGTAGCTTCGTCACCATCGATGGTGGAAAATACTTCGCCAAGAACTTCGATACCATTTCTTCGAAGGTATGAACTGAGTTCTTGGGAAGGCGATCAAACCAAGCGGTGGCATGATGCGTTAGAGAATAGGGGAAGAGAGAAAGACGGAGGGCGTCATCGGAGACCCCATGTTGTTTCATGCTTTGAGTGACGGTTAAAAATTTATCGAGATGCTTATTTGCATCGTCACCCGGCAATCCGTGAAATTGGCATGAATTTTGGACTTGTTGTATCATGTGATGCTTTAGTCCAAAATCCGTAGCCTCAATATTTAGAGGGGCAATCGGGCCACCTCTACCATGCATTGTGGGGTGGCACAACTCCTCCATCGTTCGAAGATCGGGAGCTGGCACGTGTTGGTGTTCATCTCCGCCCACCGGAAGGTGTTGATTATTCGGATCCATTTTCACAACGTTAGGGAAATGGACACGGTGTGTGTGTCGAATTACCCTTTCGGGATTTGACAAACGCGATATAAGACTCTTAAAAGAAGAGCGGGTGTGCATACACCAAAAACAAAATCAAAAAGAAAAAGAAAAAGAAAAAGAAAAAGAAAAAGAAAAAGAAAAGAAAAAGGATTTTTTTTTTTTTTTTTTTTTTTTTTTTTTTTTTTTTTATCAAATCTCAAAAAAAATTTATTTCTTTTGTTTTTCTTTTTATAAAATGTTACGTTAATCGAAAACCGTTTCCTTCAAACCACTCACGACGAGACGAGAAAGAAGAGTGTTTCTTTCTTCAGCTAGCAATTTAATGTCTTAGCTTTCCGTATTTCCCGCTTAATCGGTTGTAGAAATGAAGTAATCCGATAAACAATTAATTTCACGTTTTTGTTATGTTGTGAAGCTTATTTGGTTTACAACACCCTCCCTTCCACTGGAGAGTCGAGGCTGTAACTTTATTATTTTTGTATTTTTGTAAACACTTTAGGAAAAGTGTTTTGAATTTTTGAATTTTTATATTTTTATAGAAAATATATACAAGATAGAGGAAGGCTTATCAAAACACGATTTTTCAAAACGAATATTCAAAAACTCAGGTCAACCTTCCCCGACAGTGGCGCCAAAAATTGATTGCTCAATTTAGTATATATATTGGTTAGTACGATGAAATCCGCGAGAAATACGGATTTACCGAGTCGTTTCCCAACGAAAGTTGAATGGAATCTCGAATATCGATTTGTGAACCGTGTAGTGAAAAGTGAATAGTGAAAAGTGATGGTGAAATTCAAATTATGAAAAGAAATAGAGAATAAAGCAGAAAGTACAAGCTATATATGCACAAGTGTCTAAAATTAGAAAACGGAAATGCAAACACGATTATTAAACGTAGCGTACGAAATAAAACGTAACTTTTATACTAAAAATGATCCTACAATTGTTAAACAAGTTTCTAAAAATCTTAAACTACTAAAAAGAATTTTGAGAGAAAGAAAAATATTTTTTTGACTTTTTATTTATTTTCTATGAATTATTTTCTATTTATGGAATTAAAAAGTAATTAAAAATAAAGGAAAATGTAAAAGTTAATGGGAAAAATATAAAATCTATTCTGAAAAATCTAAAATATAAGAAAAGAATTTCCTAAAATATTTTTGTATTTTTAAAGGCTTTTTCTGAATTTTTATTGATTTTTGTATATTAAAAAGTATTAAAAAGTGATTATAAACTAAGAAAAATATCAAATCAACTCAGAAAAATATGAAAAATTTACAGAAAATCTAAAATAATATGAAAAGCTTGCAGAAAATTTTTGAAAAGAAAATAATAAGCAGGAGTGCTTATTTGGATCAAAACAGCTTATGGCAAGTGTTTATTTATAAGCACTTGCCACAAATAAAATTGTAACTTGAAACACAGAAGCAATTGACTCAATAAAACTCAAGTAAGCTAAAAAATGAACAGTTATTACACAGAAACAAAGGAATCCAACAATAAGCAGTTATAAGCAAGCTAAAGAATAAGCTAAAACCAACTCAGAATAAGTCGGGTACAAGTATTCCACTAGAAATACTAACTGAACAACAAATCAATACAGAAGATGCAAAGAAGCTCAGAATATAACCAATCTACACTAATTGCAGCCCAAAGATCAAATCATTAAACAGGTTCCAAACCCCAATCAATAAGGTATCAATAAGCTGCTCAAAGAAGCTCCAAACTAGAATGTAAGTGGGGCAAAAGCTTAACTACTATACTGAATTTATAAAAACACTAAAAGCCCTAACTCTAACTATCAATTACTACCTTATATTAAGCCAAGTTCAGCAGCTGTTAGAGACTCAAAACATGAATCAGTTGACTATTATCAATCCTACACCAATTTGACTTTCAGCAATTTCAATCCACTAAATCTACTACAACTAGTTAATGTAAGCTAAATTAATCATTGGATTAAGATACTTGACACTATTATTAAACTACTAACTTTAATTCATTAACTGTTATCCAATTAACTATCTGCTAATGATAAATGAAAACTTACTTTGACTAATTGTGAATTACCCTACCAAGTTTATGTTTCAATTATCTATTACAAAACTTATGCAACCTAAATGTGACAAAAGTTAAGCAATCTAACCACAATCATACTCAACAAATGATAATGCCAAACACTCCCTTCATCAAACAGTTCCACTCTAGAACTACAATTAAAGCTACAAATCACCAAACTAAAGATTAACTCAGCTATATAAACACTAATAGAAGCAGAAATATCAATCAAATCAACTCATGAACAACAACAACACAGAATCACAGAAACACATATTTATACTATTTATAAGGTAAGAGATGAAATAAGAACTTACAACAACTTGTATCTCAGCATGAAAAGAGATACTTCACTAAGCTAGCCTGTCTCTAGACAGGCTCAACACTTCCACTTATGAATTGGCCTATCAATTATCCCCTCAGATCATCAATCTTCCAACTCAGTTGACTTTTGTTGACCAACAAAACTTATGAACAAATTAAACTGAAATGACTCTCACAGAAGCTTTGTAAAGCTGATATGAGATGAATTAAACTAAAAACAAGTTTAATTGAAAGCTAATTTTAAATCTAAAACTAATTTGATACTATTTTTTGATTTTTTGTTTTTAATGATACTTTTGAAACTATGAATTAAATGGCAAAATTAATTGAAACAATACTATATTTGAAGTAAAAAAAGTATATAAAACTGAAATAAGTAATCAACAATAATAACTAAAACAAGCTAATTTTATTTAAACTAAAATTGATTTCATTGATATAAAAAGGAATTACAACTAAATTGAGCTAATACATGGAAGAATTTTGGCAGAGCTTCGCTAATCAAAACTCTACACCTAAAACATGCTTCCTACACCTCTATATATAGTACAAGAGAGAAGTATCTAGAAGGGAGGGGATCACGGATTGCCACCTTGGCAATCTGTGTGGTGTGTTTCTTCAATGCTAATTTAAGCCCTCAGATCATGATCAATCATTTCCCATACAATATCAACCATTTGATCAATCCTTATGACGTGTTCAATCCAATCATGAGCTGCCAAGTCAGCCATTCGTGTGCTTTTTTCGCTTCTGACATCTCCTGACACATCTGACACATTCTAGAAGTTATTTGATTAGACCATTCTACCCTTAATGAAGGTTAATTGGAAGGCTGGGGTAATTAGGGTTCATAGTAACTGGGTTGGGTGAAATTTGGGGGGCGGGAATTGAAATGGGGTAATATTATATTACCTTTGACCGGTTTATAAGTATTGACCAAAGGTGGGTGGGCTCTGGTTTGATTTGTTGTGGATTGGGCTTTGGGATTTTATTATTGGATTTGGTTTTATTTTAATTTGGATTTAGACTAATATCTTGGACCAGGTTTATGTATAATTTTTAGATTTTTGATACTTAGAAACATATAAGGACCAAAGATGTATAATTCTGAAACTTCAAGGGCTGTTTATGTCATATTCCAAAATATATTCCAAGGGCTTATGATGTACTATCTTGATTCTGAAAGGACCAAAGTTATCATAACATGAAAAGTGTCTTCCAAGGACTATAATTGCCAGATTCTGAAACTTGAAGGATCAATTATGACAATTTCATGAAACTTCATCCAGGGATCAAAACTGATAAATCACATATCTCTGAGGTCTTCTAAGGCTCAAAATTGACTCTCATTGACTGATCTGCACACTTTCTACTCTCGTGCTCGTTTTTGCTTGTTTCCGATTGTTTTTTTGTCATTTTCACGAGATATCCGTACCTGCACATTCACAATCACAAAAACATGTTTTCTTTGGCGTTTTGGTTAGTTTTTGGATTATAAAGTACCTATTTAAGCTTAGAAAAGGTGAGTGAATAAGCACTCACCAGTTACACAACCTTCTGACTTTGGAGCTATGGCTAATTGATCATCCTTTTTTGATAGTTTACGAATCTGAGTCGTATTAAATATTACAAGAGACGTTGTTTAATGTTGCATAAAAACAAATGTTTTTTTGCTATATTTTTTATGCTTCGCAGTATACGATGTGGCTTTATATATGAAAATAACCTTGAATTAAAATAATGACACATCATTTCTTAATTTTGCTTTGGATAGTGTTGTCTTGGTTGTGATTATTTGAACAACCATTCCTTCATAGTTTTGGCATGGCAGAAACTGGATGGCATAAAATGCAACCGTCTTTTGCAATTAATGCTATATATCTGTGCCGATGCACGAGTATTCTAACGTAAATGAAATTATATTCCAAACGTTATTTAAGGGCCGCCTATGACATATGCACGGGACTCTAGACCTGTGAAATGTGAAAGTTGCCAAAAAGCGTTGTGAGGGTTGATGTAATTTACATTATTGCTACATGTTACTATAATATACGTTTACCGGTTTAAACGCTCTATTCTTTAGGTGGTTAAAAAACGATGCCATTTTTTGTCTTTACTTAACATTGTATCAAGCAACCTCAATGCTTCTTGAGTGTTTCACAGTAAGCTATTTGTCCATAATACGTTGTGGTTTTGGAATGGCATAGAATGGTATGACGCCGTTTCATGTTTGGAAATAACGTTGGCCGAAAAAGATGTTATTTCATTTTTTTTTCTTTTTTAATTGAAAGATATCAAATATATATTGTTTTTAGGTTTACCAACCCTCATGCACAAAATACTCAGATCTTACTAGAACTTTGTGCTTTCGATTGGCTTCATGTACCTTAGGCCTTTTGATCTCTACTGCAATTTGACAGGCGGCTATTATTTGTCCAGGCATCGTATAAGGCAAAACACCGTCTTTTTGAGTTTCTTAAAAAAGGCAGCGATTGGTATGCCCTTTTGGTAAAAATAAAACTCGAAAACGCGTCTTTTGCATAAACAATATGTCAAATCCTCTCCGTTGTTGTCATTCATGGCATGCATCGCTTAAATCTATTTAAATTATGTTTATTGATGCTATGATGATTGAATTTGGAGGTGTTTTGGGGAATTCAATCGAAGTTGAGATCATTTGCATCTTGGCAGGTCAACTTATGAAGTTTGCAGCCATGGCGGATTGATCCTCTTTATTCGTCTGTTTACAAATCCGAGCATCATCAAACAAGAAGATATAGCGTGTACGTGTTTTGTGAGATAAAGAGATGTCATAGATTTTTTTATTCTAGAGACACGTACGCGCGGTAAATGAATAATACAATACTATGAAATTTTAGATACTTGTACTATGGTTTTACAACATTAATATTGCTAATAGTCTGCCTTTAAATTATGTCTAAGGAAATGCATGGTATTGGTGCACATGCAGTTGCAATATGAAATGTATGGTAATTCGGCTTATTTTTTTGGTTCATGCATCCCATTTAGGGTTATGTATTTTTGTTTGTTTGAGGCTACTCATAAGATCCAGGGGCGCAACTACATAGGGGCCGGGGGGGGGGGGGGTATATAGTTTTTGTGTAGAAAAATTTTGGTATATTCAGTTTCGACCACTCAAAATTTCGGTATTACCCGAAAAATAGCGTTAGGAAAAAAAAATTTTAGATCCCGACCCCCCACTGAAAATTTTCTAGCTTCGCCACTGATAAGATCGATGTAGCCTGATATCTTGCCATAAGTTTAGGGATGACTCTATGCCTTTTGTTTATATTTGTCATAAGATTACTGTTTAATTATATGTGCCGATTTTACATAATTTGCTACAAGTTATGCTCATTTTAGTTTATACATTGTTAGTGGGTTCTTAAGTATATGTTTTTGTGTCTTTAATCTCTGGTGCATTGCTATTTTTTGAGAATTCCATGGCGAAGATTCTAATCAAATGCACATACCATTGTTTTCAGCTTTTTGTTAGCAGTTGTCTGGGATTGGTTTGGGGTTTTATTGTGGAAGTCCATTTGTATATGGGTTTTGCATATGTTGTATATTGGTTTGTTAAAGATGGTAGGGGTCACAATTGACTTGGTAATTTTACTCATGTATTAATACATTCATTAAATGCAAAATGGTACAATATGATATAGAAATATTTAAGAGTAAATAGGTAAAGCGGTAAATTTTAACTTTTATTTCTTGCAAGTGAACAATTTTATTAGGATAAACTAAAATAGTAGGATAAACAATAAAACTGAGACGGAAAAACCAACTTTTTTTTTTTTTTTTTTTTTTTTTTTTTTTTTTTTTCAAATGTTTGAAATTAATTGAACATGATATATAGGCTGTGTTTGGAAGGGGCTTATAGGGGGTTTGGGCTTTTAAAATAAGTTGGTTAATAAAATAAGTTTCGTTTGTCATGGTGCTTATGGAATGACTTATAAAATAAGTCGGCAAAAAATTTTAGTCTCATAAAAAGGGCTAAAAACTTTAGCCCGAGGCTTTTGAAGAATAAATTACTTATTTACCAAAAAAAATATCAAACATATATAAAACCTCATTTAATTATATCATTTTTAGTAATTTTGCAATAATAAGCCCCAACCTCAATCCATTTGCAAACAAGTTTATAAAAATACAAATTTTAATTTCGGCTTATAATATAAGTCCCAGTCTCAGCCCCAACCCATTTCGCCAAACATACCTATAATGAATACATAAAAGGCTTAATTAATCACTTATTGGATAGAGTGTAGTGTTAATAAGTCCTCAATTAAGATATTGTAAAGATTTTGAACTCACATTTATTTCATTACAAATGAATAAAGGAAAAATTAAACACCCTTTAAAACAGTTTTTAGTTTTTTACACTTGAGAAACAATTCAGTTCATTATCAATTTCTTAATTATACAAACAAAAAGCAAATGATTAGAAGTTTAGAACATTTAAATAATTGTACTAAAACATGGAAGGGAAGACACCCTTGCCACCTTTTTCACATTAAACAAACAAACAAAAAAAAAAAAAAAAAAAAAAAAAAAAAAAAAAAAAAACTAAGCTAAAATTTTTATTTATTTAATAGATTTCCTTTCTCATAATCATTATTTTAAAAAAGAAGATTCTTTTATTTTTCCATAATATTACCACAGTGCCAGAGTAGTATAGAAGCTCAAGAACACAGACAGCAGTGTATTCAATTCACACCACACCACTTTCATTTAATGCTCTATTGGTTTGCATTTATTACCCTTTCACCAATATCCCATTTTATTATTTAACACACACTTACCAGTCACCACCTTTTATAAAATTTATTCATCTTTTAGGGTTTCATTTCTTCCAAAACCATTACTTTTTTTTCTTCAAGATTTTGACCCTTTTCACTGTGTTTATGTTTTTGGGTGATTCTTTTTTGGTTTGTATTTTTTTTTTGAAAATAAAGATACCCTTTTGGTTATTAAGTTTGAATTAAAGTTTTTAGTGGAAAAAAGTGGAATTTAATGGGATAAATTTGAATTTTAAGCAGTTTTAGTGAATACCCATTATTGTTTCAATGCATATTTCACTTTGGAAACCAATTATTTCTCATTGTGCTTCATTAATTTCTGATAAAAAGAGTAGGAAGAAATACGGGTCGGGTCAACCCGATAAGAAAACAAACCAAGAGAATAAGCTTAGGGAAGCTTTGGAACAGGCTTCTGAAGATGGGTCACTTGCTAAGTCTCAATATATGGATCTTAGTGAAACATTTGATAAGGAGGATAAAGGGTTGGGTAGATCAAGATCACTTGCTAGATTACAAGCTCAAAAAGAGTTTTTAAAAGCTACTTCATTAGCTGCTGATAGGATTTTTGAGGATTTGGATGAGTTACCTGAGTTTAATGAAGCTTTTGAGAAGTTTATGAAAATGTATCCTAAGTACAAGTCAAGTGAAAAGATTGATCAGTTGAGAGTTAATGAGTATTCGCATTTGTGTGATGTTATTTCTAAGGTATGTCTTGATTATTGCGGTTTCGGCTTGTTTTCGTTTTTACAAACTGTTGGTTATTATGAAAGTTGTAGTATTAGTTTATCTGAGATAACTGCACATTTGAGTAATCATGCTTTGTATGGTGGTGGTGAAAGAGGTAGTGTTGAGTATGATATAAAGAGTAAGATTTATGATTATTTGAATGTTCCTGAGAATGAATATGGACTTGTGTTTACTGTTAGTAGAGGTTCTGCGTTTAAGTTATTAGCGGAATCGTACCCGTTTCATACTAATAAGAAGCTTTTGACAATGTTTGACCATGAAAGTCAATCTGTAAATTGGATGGCGCAAAGTGCTAAAGAGAAAGGTGCTAAGGTTCATAGTGCGTGGTTTAAATGGCCTACATTGAAACCGTGCTCAACTCATCTTAGGAAACAAATCTTGAATAAGAAAAGAAGGAAGAAAGATTCGTCAACGGGTCTTTTTGTGTTTCCTGTTCAGTCTAGAGTTACTGGTGCAAAGTACTCGTATCAATGGATGGCTTTAGCTCAGCAGAATAATTGGCATGTGTTGCTTGATGCTGGTGCATTAGGCCCGAAAGATATGGATTCTTTAGGGCTATCGTTATTTCGACCTGATTTTATTATCACGTCGTTTTATAGAGTTTTTGGATATGACCCGACTGGATTCGGGTGCCTTTTGATAAAGAAATCTGTGATTGGAAGTTTACACAATCAGTCTGGACATGCAGGATCCGGGATAGTGAAGATTAGCCCAGTGTATCCTTTGTATCTTAGTGATTCAATGGATGGAATGCCGGCATTGGCTGGAATTAATGATGATGAAGTTGTTGCAAATGGTGAAGGGGTAGCGGAAAGTAGTGCTGGAGTTGGAATGCCTGCGTTTTCGGGTGCATACACTCCATCTCAAGTGAGGGATGTGTTTGAAACCGAGATGGAACAAGACGGTGCTAGTCCTATTTTTGAAGAAACCGGAAGTCTTTGTGTTGGAGAAGTCATGAAGAGTCCTGTTTTTAGTGAAGATGAGTCATCTGAGAATTCGATGTGGATTGATTTGGGCCAGAGCCCATTAGGCTCACAATCCGAGATAGTTAGCTCTCCTTTACCTCCACCTTCTTGGTTTAAAGGTGGTGATGGAGCCAGGCTAGCAGGTACACTCACTCGTCTAATTTTTGTTAATTGTAAGAAGTATGCAATTCTTAACCCATTTGCTAATTTTTGGGCCAAATTTGAAACCCGTCAAATCAGAAAATTTTAGCTAAAAGTAGAAGACCTGTTGAAAGTTGCCCAAAGTCTATTTTTAATGCAGCTTCATAAAAAAGACTTTTATTCCAAAATTTAGATCATCGTTATAATTATATTATTTTTGTAATTCTAATCAACGTGGCAACTGTGTATAGAAGTAAGAAATGGACACTAAAGAGTTGCGTCTTTTTTTATTTTTTATTTATTTTATTTTAATTGTAGAGTACGAATTCGTTTCACACCATTTTGACGACTTATCCAACCCACCTGACCCGTGCATCTTTACACCTATAGTAATTAATATTAGCATTTAAGTTTTTAATGAAGTAAAAAATAATAATTTTCAGAATAAAAAAAGATGAAATCAATTTATAGTTTTACACTAACATCATAGGTTATTTTGGTAAACGCTGTTGTTTACAGGTAAGAAAGGGAACACTAAAGAAATTGATTCACCAGCTCATATAACCGAAGCACTATCATTTGATGCTGCGGTTCACAATGTCAAAAAAGCAGACACTCTTGAAGAAAAATCTCAAGAAGCCGAAACAAAGTTGGATACTTCTGAAATAGAAGAGGAGCCCGAAACCAAGAAACCGAAAGAAAGTGCTGTAATAAGTAGAGAAACAGAAGGAGAGTTCAGATTGCTTGGAAGAATGGAGGGTAGTAAACGGGTGTCTTTCGGTTTAGAAAGCAATAATAAGTTGGAAGATTATTATATTAGTGAAGAAGAATATTATGAAGAACAAGAATCTGATAGGAGGGAACCCGAGATAGCTTGCAGACATTTAGATCATGTAAACATGTCGGGTTTAAATAAGACCACATTCAGACTGCGATTTTTGGTCAATTGGCTCGTGACCTCTTTGCTTCAGTTGAGATTACCTGCTTCTAATGGAGAGCAAGCACCCGTTTCACTTGTTCACATTTACGGTCCTAAAATAAAATATGAACGAGGTGCTTCAGTTGCATTTAATGTGAGGGATAGAAGCAAAGGGCTAATTAGTCCTGAAATTGTTCAAAAATTAGCCGAAGCAAATGGGATTTCGCTTGGTATTGGGATTCTTTGTCATGCAAGGATTATACAAAGCACGAAACATAATCTCGCTGATACAACGGTTTGTCAACCAATGAATAATGATGGAAATGGAGGTGGGTATGTTAGAGCGGAAGTTGTTACTGCCTCACTTGGGTTCCTGACTAACTTTGAAGATGTGTATAAATTGTGGGTTTTTGTGGCGAAGTTTCTTGATCCAGCTTTTATTGGAGAATATGGAGGTTCAAGTGGCGTGGCAGGTGTGGAAACGGCAACTGGGTAAGTTTTAATCCATTTGGTATAGATTTTTGCATTTTGTATATCAAGATAGAAGATGCCCATTTGGAGATTGTGTTAATGGTGGATTTGAAATCTCAAGTGTTTGTATTCTGTTAAATCTTGCATTTGATTTTATATGTTTTTTGTTTATTAGTAGTTTGCAAGATTAGTGTAGAGGTAGCTTAGAAGCTTTGTGCCATTTTAGCAACATGGACTTGTAACAGAATATGATGGGCTCTATTTTGCTATATATTGTTCTTCTTTCCTTTGATTGGAGTGAATTACTGTAAATCTTTAGCCACCATCATTGGTATTATTCACATTGCATCTTTGAGTTATTGCTCTTCCACTACTAAATTTGAAAAAAAAAAAAAAAAAAATGTTTAATGGTAACATTGATAATAATTACCGTAGAATAAAATCATTATTAGTGTTATTCTAGTTCATAATGAAATACAGTATATAAACTGCTTGTTGCTTCTGTGGTATTTAAAAAATATATATTAGGTGTTGAGATAATAAATTTTAATATGAAGTCAACCAGATATCGGATAGGATCAATGAAAAAATGAAAGTAATTTGGTGATTATTATTTTATTGCCTTCAAACTAGAGGAAAAACTAGTAAAAGGATAAGGGAGAATGGAGATGAACAGAAAACAGCTTTTAGAAAGCCAGCCTGATTGTTGACTTTGAGCTATAATCACAATATCATAAGCAATTAATGGAACCCACAATACACCTAGATTTGAAGTTTTGAATATTTAATCAAAGTATCTCCATTATTAAGATTAATGAAACTTATCTTCATCTACTTTATACTTCAGTGGATGATTAATAAGTTCAATGTACTTTCATTTTATCATTCAAATTGTGATATTTTATACGTATAAGTCTTCAACTCAAGGTTTGCAAGCTATTGACTCAAAGGCTTTAAAAGAACACACGTACACCAAAATGTTACAAAAGTATGGATCTATCAGTTGTGGAAACCATAGGCTTTTATAGACTTTTGCGTGCTATTGGAGTATTGGTAGTTAGGATCCTTTGAGCTTAACGATTTTTAGTTATAAAACTTTAATGGATTTTTCATGTTTGGATAAAGATGTCAAAGCAATTATGTTTCACTAAAACTATAGTGGAGATTGATTGGGTGAGATTTTTCTTCACTTGGTTTGTCACTTGAAGCCAGATCTTATCTCAAGCGTTCTACTTGTTTTTCAACGTTCATGTTGAAGCTAATGACATTCTTTTTGAAAAAAAAAAAAAAAAAAAAAAAAAAAAAAAAATGTCAAAGCAGTTAAGAGAACTTTATTTCGGCAACTACAAGAGGTTTATGACTTCATGGCAAGCACACCAGTTTTTTGTATGGTGTTCACATCACGGACATGTTGCACTAAATAATTACTTAGATATAGATTAATCAAAAACAGTAGACGGATTTTCTGTTTGAAAGGGATCATTACATTAGTTTAACAACATATTGACTTTTCAAATTTCAGAAATATTTTGAGCGATATATAACCTATACATATGTACCAATAAGTATCTTACCTGTATATGGAAAGATTAGTACTAGTATTAAACCAAATACTAAAATAGTCAAAACACACAACTTGCTAGAACTCTAGAAGTATGCTCAAAGTCAATGTCCACCAAGATTCTTATATTTATTTATTAAATCTTGATTTGATGTGGGGGGCCTCTTTGTAGTGTTCTTCATTTGTGGATTTTGGAACCATTCTCATTCAAGTTCTTCAACTATGGTAGGTAACATTCCACCAGACAACTAAATTGACCTTTATGTTGGTAGGTTTTTTCCATAACAATTTTCTTGTTTTTATTCATAAACAATGTCAAAATTTTCTACTTTCTCTACCTAGTCCTCCTTCTTTGACATTACTATTGTGAGTAGCAAGTCTTTAAATCCATTTTCATCACCTAAACCTTCATACCTTTTTTTTTTTTACCCAACTTCCAAATTCCATCTTTAAAACCAGATATTTGTTTTTCAAGTGTTAAAAAGATTTATTTTTTAAGTTGTGAACTTTAAGGTCCTTTAATGCATCTTTCACAATGGAACCCGTTATCTCATTGTGTTGCTTTGATCATGGACAAGAAAACCAAAAAGAAAAACGAGGCGGATCACAAAGCTATTGAGGAAGCCTTCGAAGATGGGTCTGTTGTTAAATACCAAGAAACTGACTCAGAAACCGTGGCAAGATCACGGTCTCTAGAACGACTCGAAGCTCAAAACCAGTTCTTAAAAGCCACATTTGAATCAGAAGACTCAATTCCTGATTTCCATCAATCATATTCAAAGTTCTTGATCATGTATCCGAAATATAGGTCAACTGAAAGGATTGATGATATAAGATCAGATGAATATTCTCACCTATCTGATCATGTTCCAAAGGTATGTCTTGATTATTGTGGATTCGGGTTGTTTTCATTTATGCAAACAGTTCATTATTGGGAGTCTTGTACCTTTAACTTAACTGAGATAACTGCCAATTTAACTAATCACGCTCTTTATGGTGGTGCGAATAAAGGCACCATGGAGCATGATTTAAAGACTAGGATTATGGATTATATGAACATCCCTGAGAATGAATACGCGATTGTGTTCACTGTTAGCAGAGGGTATGCTTTTAAACTTTTAGCTGAGTCGTACCCTTTTCATACCAATAAAAAACTGTTAACAATGTTTGATCATGAGAGCCAGTCTGTTAACTGGATGGCTCAGTGTGCTAAAACGAAAGGGGCTAAGGTTCAAAATGCTTGGTTTAAATGGCCAACAATTGACCTTAATTCAACTGATTTGCGAAAGCAAATCGTAAGTAAAAAGAGAAAGAAAAAGAATTCGGGTACGGGTTTATTTGTTTTTCCCGTCCAGTCTAGAGTTACTGGGGCCAAATATTCATATCAATGGATGTCATTAGCTCAGCAAAACAATTGGCATGTGTTGTTAGATGCTGGTGCATTGGGTCCAAAAGATATGGATTCTCTTGGGTTATCACTATTTCGACCAGAATTTATCATTACTTCATTCTACAAAGTATTTGGGTATGACCCGACTGGTTTCGGGTGTCTTCTCATCAAGAAATCCGTGATTAAAAGTCTTGAAAATCAGCCAGGATATACCGGATCCGGGATAGTTAAGATTAGTCCTGTTTTTCCTTTATACCTCAGTGATTCCTTTGATGCAAATGATGTAGTACCCGAAAATGATCCGGGCCCACGGTTGCCGGCCTTTTCCGGGGCCTACACTTCTGATCAAGTTAGAGAAGTGTTTGATATGGAAATGGTGGATGATAAAGACACTTATTTTGAAGAAAGTGGGAGCTTTGCAGTTGATGATCTGATGAAGAGTCCAGTGTTTAGTGAAGATGAGTTATCTAGTAACTCGCTATGGATTGCTTTGGGTCGGAGTCCGTCAGGGTCTGATAATGGGGATAGCTCATCTTCATCCGGACCACCGTTTTGGTTTACAAGTAGGAACAAGATTAAGCATGTTTCTTCTCCTAAAGCAGTCTCAGAGATCACCAATAGTCCCACAATCATGTCGTTAGATGATGGCCATAATTGTGAGATTGAAGAAGTACACGAAACCAATGAAAGAAGGCCAAATTTGGAGAGTGCCATAAAAAGAGAGACGGAGGGTGAGTTCAGGTTGTTGGGAAGGAGAGAAGTTAACATTATAGCCACAAATGTTGAAGATGATGATTATATGAGCGATGATGTCTACGGTTCAAGTAGACAAGAGCAAGAAATATCATGTCGGCATCTTGATCATGTTAATGAACTAGGCCTCAACAATACCACTTTCCGGTTAAGGTTCTTGGTTAACTGGCTTGTGACCTCACTACTACAGTTAAGAATACGGTCAAGTGATCAAGAGATCATGCCACTAGTTCACATTTACGGCCCGAAAGTTAAACTTGAAAGGGGCGGTTCAGTGGCATTTAATATTCGAGACAAAAACAAGCAGTTTATTAATCCTGAAATCGTCCAGAATTTAGCAGAGAAAAACGGGATCTTTCTTGGTAGCGGGATCTTAAGTCATATACGAATGGAGAACGGAGGGGATGATGGGAAAAGCAGGGTTGTCCGAGTTGAGGTTGTAACAGCTTCTTTGGGATTCTTAACAAATTTTAGTGATGTGTATAAACTATGGTCATTTGTTGCAAAGTTTATAAATCCAGGCTTCATTAAAGGTGGACTTTCAACTGTTGTGGAAGATGAATAATGTTAAGCTAGTTAGCTATTAAAATTTGTTCATTCTTATTGTTTAATCTTGTATGGTGATTTTGTATGTAAGGTTTTAGCCAATTATCATATTTTGGTTTGTTTGTAGTTTTATAAAGAAGTTTTATATGCATTGTTGATTCTATACTAATTCAACTGGTTCAATTGGTGAACTTTTTTAGTTTTTGTGATGCTAATGCCATTTTTTTTTTAAATAATTTCATGATCAAGAAATCTTAATAATTGTAAATTTAACAACTAAAGTTCATTTCTTGTATCTAAAGGTAATAATAACTTGAAAATGCATCTAACTTGTCAATATTTGTTGTTTAATTTAGTTTTTATTTAATTTTATTTTTTTTTGCTATTAAAACAAAAAGCTCTCAAAATTTGAACTCTGTGTATTTTGCTCATGTAAAATGATGCTTCAAAATTTGAAAAAAAAAAAAATAATGTAGAATAGTCACAAAATACACACAAAAGTCAAAATTTCGAGCTTTGTGTTTTGAATAGAAAAATAAATAAATAAATAAAAAATAACTATACAAATCAACAAAAATTAACAAAACGGATTTCCAAATAATTATCCTTTATTTTTTAACAAAACACTGGTAATATTGGGCCAAGGCCTAGCCCAAAAACATTGTTTGTATTTATCTTTTTCATTTGCCAGATAAACAGATAAAATATGATAAAATATGTACGAGACTTTTTCCAATTTACCAACTATCAACCAGTGACTAGGCAGCGTTTTTTTCCGTGCAATATGCACGACCCAAGTGAACTAACGTGTATTTTGTGATAATGAAAAACAATAGTACCAGATAAGTTCTACATATTCCTTTTACCTTCATTTTACTGTCATACATCTTTACATAGAATTTGACAAACTTTGCTAAATGCATATGTTAATGGATTTAAACCTCCACCCACGTCTCTTTACCACAAACCCATCATTTCTACATTGTTTTAGAAATTTTGAGTAAAATACATCATTCGTCCTTCTATTTGCACCCAATATATAAGTCTTAAAAAAACGCCCAAAGCCTTACTATCCACTGTTAGTCAATGTCAGTTAATTCACACATTAGCATTTCACAAGAGGGGCACAATGGTCATTCCACTTTTTACTCTTGGATTTATGTGTTCAATATTATCGTCTAACCCTGACACATTTAGAAACCTTCCCTTTAGAGAGCTAGGTGCAGCTCGCCGTTTAGACGTGGCAAGGCCAACGGCGAGCCGTTGCTCGTTGCTGCACCGCCCCCCTTGCCGTTCTTAGCTGTTGGAAAGGTGTTTCGTGGGCACGGCGAAGGGTGTTTGCTGACATTGTTGTACCTTTTTCCCCCCCTTTCTTTTATTGTTTTGTGAAGTTTTTTAAAGTTTTGTAAAGTTTTGAAATTTTGTTTATTAAGGTTTGTGAAGTTTTGTAAATGTAAATAAGGTTTGTGAAGTTTTAAATACTTAATTGTGATGTAAATGCAACTATATTAAACATAGGATTGAAATTACTTAACACAACGTACAATTATTTTACAACTACGAAACAGAAATTCAAACCCCTAAACTACGATACGATAAATAAACATAAAACTATGAATCAAGAAAATGATTCAGTCTGTGCCATATCCCTCGTCACTCGAATAGAAGGCACTCGAATCGTCCTCACTCGATGGCACACGTGGAAGTCTCATTTTCCATCGCCATTCTGCTCGAAGGTTTCTCCGATCCTCTTTACCTTTTAAGTACGCCTCACGCTCTCTTGCCTCACGTTCTTCCGCAGCTTGAACCTCTAACAACATTTTCATATCTTGCTCAAAGAGCTCTTCATCAGTCAACCCAAAGGCCATGGGTTGGTTTTGTGGTTGAAAGTTTGGTGGTTGATTGTTTGGGGGTGGATTGTTTTCTGGTGGAAACATAACTTCTGGTGGAGTGGCAGGTGGTGGGTTGTCATATTAGAACACGGGAAAAGATCTTCTGGTGAAGTGTTTTGTGGGGAATTGTCTTCAGGTGGTGTGTTGTAAACGGATTCGTTATCAGATGATGTGTTGTGTGACATTGTTACGTTTGAAGAAGAAAAGATAATTCTTGATGATTTGTGTGTGAATTGTGGGTGTATTTCAGCATAAGAGAATGGGTATTTATATGATGAATTCAAAGTTTGAAATTATCCCGCTTTCAGTTTGAATTCAAAATTTGAAATTATCCCGCTTTCAATTTGAATTCACAATTTGAAATTATCCCGCTCTTAGTTTGAATTCAAATTTGAAATTTAAAATTTGAATTTTTAATATATGCACACGTTTTTTTATGAATTTAAATTTTAAAAGTTTAGCAGCCCATTATTTGAATTTCAAATTTTATCCCATATCCCGCTCTGTTTTTGAAATTTGAATTTCTAAACACCCCTATATAAAGCATCACATAACATACTATTTTGCACATACTTAACTCCGAATGTAAAGTATTCAACGATATTTACAGAGAGGTGTTTATAAACAGGGCGGTAAATGACAATGATCGTCTCGCCACTGCAAAGACAATTTATGAGCAACGCCATGGTGGGAGAAGCTTCAGATACGTTCATGTGTGGGAGGTTTTGCAAGTCCAACCCATATGGCTAATTTATGGTTAACGATCTTGTATGATTTAATATGATGTAATGTCACTTTCAGTTTGAATTTGAATAAAAGGCTTAACGGCTAGTTTCTCCAATAAAATTCTCTAACGGCTAGTTTCCCTATAAATACCATCTTTACTCAACTTCGTATTGTCACACAATTATAACTAAATTTCACACAAACACTATGGCTAACCAACCAGCTGAGGTGCAAATAACAATCCTTACCCGATTACGCAATAAACAAGAAATGAACTTAAGTTGATTAACAACTTGTTAGGTGAGATAGCTCGTACTATTCGACATATTCATACCCGGGCTCCAGAGGTCGAACGGTTACGTGAGCTGCCTCAAGACCATCCAATAATCAGGGTCGGTCTACAAAGTCTTTTAAGAAATGATGAAACAGATTTGCAACTTCAAGTCGCCTTGAAATGGTCAGGGAACAAGTGTTGCAAGTTTGGGAAGAAAAGTCAGCACTAATCGATAATTATAAGTCTTTATAAATTCGTGATGATGTTGCATATCGTATTTATCCGTTTCGTTATTTTCGTATCGTATCGTATCGGGTTTCCCCCCCCCCCCCCCCCCCCCCCCGTATTGTAACTTTTTTATTTGGATGAAATAAAATTAGTATGTTGTATTATTTTTTATAATTAGTTAAATGAATTTATTTTATTTAATGAAATGAATAAAAAAATAAAGTTGTAAGTTGTGAGGCCCAAATGAGTAAGTTGAGGTTTTTTGTTTGATGAGTAAGGGTTAGTTGTGAAGAGGTGTTGGGGTTATGTGACACTTGTGAGGCCCGAATAAGGAGATGAACCTTGCCATCTACACCTAGCACTCTTAAAGCTTATAATATACTTTTTGACTTCACACAACATCCATAAACTTTCAAAACAAAAATAAATAAATAAAAAATCTTCATCTTCATCTCTTCAATCTCACAAATGATGCGTTGTTGGTGCTCGTGTCAAGCAATCATCCATACTTCTTGGACCAGTATCAATCCTGGTCGGCATTTCTATGCCTGCCCACAACATGTAAGCATGTTTCACTCTTTTATAGTGTGTGGTCTTATTTTTTATTATTATATTTATTTATTTATTTATTATTATTGTGGAAAACTAGAAGGGGGTTGAATAGTTTACCGATTAAAATCTTTTTAACTTGTTAAGTTAGCTTTGAAACTTTCCGTTTGATCAAAGATATATACACAAACACAATATATAACATGCAAGTAAATGAAAGAAACGATCAAACCACAACACGGGTATTTATCGTGGTTCGGCTACAAGGACTCTTTTTCCTTGCCCTACGTCCACGCCCCGAGTATCCAACTCGAGAGTTTCTTTCACTAGTCAACAAGCTCCTTTCACCGGCGGAGAAAACCTTACACGTCGCTTATACTTTTACCGACACAAAGCTAGATGTCGAGTTCTTTATCAAGGGTACAACCACTCCCGTTAGTTCTTTACAAGGGTACAACTACTCCCTATACACTTCGTATTTTGAGGTCTAAAATACTAACCGATCACTACTGAAAATACACAATCAAATGAAGTGTAAACTACACAAGTCTACACAATGCTAAGCTAACAAGTCTTGCAACGTTGTGTTGAATACTTGTTACTTTTAGTAAGCTCGTGAATCTCTTTGCTACCGGTGAGGCGAAAAATGATCCGTTTTTAGGGGGTCATTTAAGCTCGAATTCGAATTTATTTGATCAAATATTGCCCTAAATCGTTCCTTTTGTGATTTTAGGTACTTTGGGAGAGAAATCTGGAAAAGGAAGCAATTCGGACGTTTTTGGAGCATAAAAGTGAAGAAAACGCCAAAGTCTTAATTTTCCATGCTGGGAACAGTAGGTGACGGCATCAAGAGTAACTCTCTGACGGCGTCAAGAACAAAATTCCATGACGACCCAGTACAGATTTGACGGCGTCACGAAGGTAAGGCGTCAAGAGTAAAAGTCATGAAGGCCTGGAAATGATTAAGTATTGACGGCGTCAAATGTAGATCAAGGCAGTCCGAGAATAGTTTTGGCGGCGAGGTGACGGCGTCACAATGTTGGTCTTGACGCCGTCAGACCTCTTTTTCTATATATAGTTTTCTAATTTTCACATTAAAAGAGAAGTTTTAGAGAAGTTTTGGAGAAACCCTAAGTATAATTTTGGTGCGAATTTTACAGGTTTTTCAAGGGTTCCAAACCCTTGATACCTTTCATGTGTAATTGAGATAAGTGTTCTTTTAATTCAATCAATATGTCTATGTGTTGGTTGTCTATATCTTGTTCTTGTCTTAATTCCATCATGCTAGGCTAGATCTATCTTGTATTTGCTTGGATCTAATGAAACCTAGATGTTAATTATGTGTTGATTACTTATTTATACTTGTTTTGGATGAATGATTTATATGTTAGGCTTAAGAAAACTGGCAGATCTCCAATTGGTAACATGCTTGAACGTCTTAAGAAACATGAACCGACGCGCACTAGGTCTTTATTGGTTGTATTTAATACATGAGCCACTGTTTACAATCCCTATAGTTGTGCTGGGCATGGTGTAGGAGGAGATAAGAGCTCATAGAATTGGGGAGTTAAGTGTGCCACCCCATGAATGGTATTAAGGAATACGATCCGTCATCCATGCAATTATAACAAGTAATTAACGTGTAAAAGATGTCTAGGGAGTAGTGAAATCTAAGTAAACACATTTTCTCCACTTATTGCTCACAACTTTAGTATAATTTAGTTTATTTTTATTTCTAGTATTTTATTTTGATTGCATCTTTAGCATTGGGTTAGTTGATTAGCAACTAATTCCACCCAAATCCTTCAAACCCGAGATTTTTACTTGCTTTCTAAAAAATATAAAAATACAAAAATAATCATCCCTCACCTTTAGAACTAGTATTTAGGCTTTCTAATCCTAGCGACACTATTCCTAAGATGAACGATCAATCCCCCGGTACTTGTCACTATACTATACTACAATGATCAGGTACACTGCCTGGTGGGGGTTGTAAGCTTCTCGAGATCCCTCGAGAGGTAAAGCCTAGTGCGATTCCCACGCATCAAGTTTTTGGCGCCGCAGCCCGGGGAATAGTTATTGTCTAGGTTAGAATTTCTTTTTATTAGGTCTACTTGCTAGATTCCTTTCTAGTAAGATTTTATTTTTATTTTTAGGTTTTCTTTAGTCTATCTATTTCTTTGTGTCCTTTGTTCGTAAACTATTTCGATGGATCACAATAACATTGATCGTTTGATTCCTGTTATTCGTGTTTTTCGTCGTAGGATTTTCCAAATGCCCGCCCCACTTCCTTTAGCAGAAAATGAGAACCCACCTAACCTCTCACCCAACCACCACTTTGACAATAATTTTGAGTTAGAAGAGTCTGATCATTTCTACTATTCAGACTCCGATGAGGATCTTGATGATGGTGATGTGATTAATGAGAATAGGATGGAAGAAGAAATAAACCCTCTTTGGTATGTTGACCCTAGAACTTGGATTGAGTGTGATAGTTCATTTAACATGCAATTCCCTTGTAAGATCGGATCTAAGAGCTTTAACGCCTATCTCAACTCATCTCTTCCAATGAACATAATCTCACGTAATGAATACAATCAAATCATGGTAGATGAGTTAGAATACAAAGGAGAAAACATTATTGCTAAGGCAATACCATTGCATGTGTTTGTAGGAAGCTTGGTTTATCTTGTTGAGTTCATGGTTATGGAGAATCTAGGAGAGTTTATTGATAATAAGTTGACCCAAGCTGTGTTTGGAAAACCCTTCAAACAGTTGACCAACCTCGATGAAAAACTCATAGAAGGGCTAATTACATTCTCGGATGGGGATGAAGATTTTGTCTATCAAATGCCCCGCACACACCCTTGGTTCAAAGATTTTTCCATGGAAAAGGGTAGTAGGTATCCGCCCATGGAAATGTTAAGTGAGAATGATAAGAGAAAAGGACTTAAGTACACGCATGAGAAGAATAAAAGATACTATCGCGGATGCTTAGAGTTAGGAGATGAATATAAGAAAGATGAGGCGACTATTAGATGGCTCACACTTGGTTATGTGAGCAAAAGCGATACACGTTGACCCATGACCTTGAGTCTAGCTACAAGACTCGTAAATAAAGAAAAACGCTTCTTGGGAGGCAACCCATGTTTTGTGTGATTTTATTTGTTTGTTTGTTATTTGCTTCCGTATGCATGCTTAATTTTTATTGTTGGTAGATCATGTTTCTAAACTAAATAGTGAAAATACTTTACATTGTTGTTTTGGCTTAGTCTTAACTCCACTTAAAGGTATTTTTGCAAAAGATAAGTGTAAGGGGAAACCCCAAATATGTTTTTAAGAAACAAACCGATCATGATTCTCCACAATATTAAACGAACATGTATATTCGTATTTGTTAGAGTCAAATGCTTGTATTGAGTCATAATGAAGTTTTGCAGGATTTTCCAGGAAGTAGGACCAAGTTTTTCCAAATATTATTCGGAAACTTAACATAAGAATTTCTGCAGGTCACTTCTGACGGCGTCAAGAGTTTACTCTTGACGGCGTCAAGTGTAAAAATCTGGAAATTTTACCAGTTTTGTTTTTCTAACGGAGTCTTATGGTTTTGTGAATTATCAAGTTTTATAATCTCCAGGAGATCTGCAAACTTCATTCCACAAGCATTATATCTTATCTTGTTTTCTAGGATTTAGTAACTTATATAGGATGCCACCGATTTTACGCGAGGTTGTCTTGTCTATTTTATCAGGTTTTACAGGTTATGTATGACAAGAAGATGATTTACATTCTGGAAGGGAAGCTTTGATTGTTCATTTTCTTGGAGGAAGATTTAACCTGGCCATCTCATTATCCATACCGAGCGAATCAGGGGAGTATTTGATTTCATTCTCTTTACTTTTTCACTTTTACATTCTTTACTTGAACATTGGGGACAATGTTCATCTTAAGTGTAAGGGGAGGGTAAAAAGATGATACCTTACATATGCACTTTCGCTTGAGTTTGTTTCGTTTGATGGTAGATGTGTAATAAAACTATGAGAAATACTTGTTAGTGCAATTTTAGCGCCAAATTTAAAATTTTTTACAACATTTAGGAGTGAAACTTTAGCCATAGCAAGCGTCTCATGGATAGGAGATTGTATGACTAGCACATAACCGTATATTCAAAAAAATTTTCCACCCAAATATGTGAGGTTCGCCTTTAGATTTGATAGGAAAAGCATTTATTATTAGTGCTTATGAGTGTACCGGTAGCATTTAGATTCTAGAACTTGCGTTAGTGATGCATCCCGAGACCGCTAGTGAGACTACATTCGTGTGGTAGGATTTACTACATGATAAGAGGCATTAGGATCACCCTTGTGTTAAACCCGTATCATAATTACTTGACCATTTAAGTCATATTACTTGGCTAGTTAAGTCAACTAATTTTTCCCACCCCCTTAGCGTTGTACTCATTTTTAGTACACGAAACCCCTAGTACACCCCTCCGAGCCTATCTTTTCGTTTCTAACTTTAAGCATTTTACTTAAAGGAAGAATTTGTTACACCCCACTTAAATGTACAACCAAATCGCCTTAGCCTTCCGTGTATGCGCTCATTTTTAGTGCATTATTGTTATTTGTTTAAACCCTAAGTTAACTTTCTAATTGATTACATGGTTGCTAAGTCGAGTCATATCCTTGTACATATTTTTTTGGGAAGATTGGGACTCATGGGTAAGTACTTATTTTATGGAGTAATGGGGAAGAACATCAATTATTACCCCCATATGTACGTTAATCTTAAAAGTGCTGCAAGTGTTTTGATTTTCTTAATTCGAGTCATTAGATAAGTTTAATGTAAAGTATGTAAAGATTCAAGTGTAAAGGGAATTCTCATTCCCTATGATGTATTATTTTGGATGGTAGGGTAAGAGTGTATGAAAAAAAAAAAAAAAAAAAAAATCGAAGAAAAAAAAATCAAGAAAAAGAAAAAAAAATAGAAAAAGGAAAAAGAGAAAAAAACATACGGACTACCATCCCGTTTCATTCTATGTTTATTTTATGTTTTTGTTATTTTTCGTTTATTAGCTTAAGTCGAGTCTAGTCTTGGCTTAGCAACGCCATATTGTACATGTAATTAACCAAGATTGTTAACTCGCCACCAGTAAAACTTCCTTTATCCAACAAAACCGTGTATTTCATATCCCTACACCTAACGTTACAACCCTTTAAAAGACCTCTTTGATAGTTTATCCTAGGTGCTTATGCCATGTGGTGGAGGTTTGATCCTTTCCCAAGCCTATAGTAATCTATTTTGCTATGACAGGTAGTGAGAGATATCTTCCGTTTCCATATTGTAATTTACACTTTATTACACCCGAGAGATGTGAGTATCTAAACACTATTTGTGAGGTGCTTGTGTATGACCTCCGTGCTTGTCTATTGGTCTTTAGTGGAACGATTATTTGTTGTAATTACTTTCATATTAGTGTTAAATGACCCCTAACTTGTATTTTGACTAGAATAAAAGCGCATTTGCTTGAGGACAAGCAAATCTCAAGTGTAAGGGTATATGATGAGGCGAAAAATGATCCATTTTTAGGGGGTCATTTAAGCCCGAATTCGAATTTATTTGATCAAATATTGCCCTAAATCATTCCTTTTGTGATTTTAGGTACTTTGGGAGAGAAATCTGGAAAAGGAAGCAATTCGGACATTTTTGGAGCATAAAAGTGAAGAAAACGCCAAAGTCTTAATTTTCCAGGCTGGGAACAGTAGGTGACGGCGTCAAGAGTAACTCTCTGACGGCGTCAAGAACAATATTCCATGATGACCCAGTACAGATTTGACGGCGTCACGAAGGTAGGGCGTCAAGAGTAAAAGTTATGACGGCCTGGAAATGATTAAGTCTTGACGGCGTCAAATGTAGATCATGGCAGTCCGAGAATAGTTTTGGCGGCGAGGTGACAGCGTCACAATGTTGGTCTTGACGCCGTCAGACCTCTTTTTCTATATATAGTTTTCTAATTTTCACATTAAAAGAGAGAAGTTTTAGAGAAGTTTTGGAGAAACCCTAAGTACGATTTTGGTGCGAATTTTACAGGTTTTTCAAGGGTTCCAAACCCTTGATACCTTTCATGTGTAATTGAGATAAGTGTTCTTTTAATTCAATCAATATGTCTATGTGTTGGTTGTCTATATCTTGTTCTTGTCTTAATTCCATCATGCTAGGCTAGATCTATCTTGTGTTTGCTTGGATCTAATGAAACCTAGATGTTAATTATGTGTTGATTACTTGTTTATACTTGTTGTGGATGAATGATTTATATGTTAGGCTTAAGAAAACTGGCAGATCTCCAATTGGTAACATGCTTGAACGTCTTAAGAAACATGAACCGACGCGCACTAGGTCTTTATTGGTTGTATTTAATGCATGAGCCACTGTTTACAATCCCTATAGTTGTGCTGGGCATGATGTAGGAGGAGATAAGAGCTCATAGAATTGGGGAGTTAAGTGTGTCACCCCATGAATGGTATTAAGGAATACGATCTGTCATCCATGCAATTATAACAAGTAATTAACGTGTAAAAGATGTCTACGGAGTAGTGAAATCTAAGTAAACACATTTTCTCCACTTATTGCTCACAACTTTAGTATAATTTAGTTTATTTTCATTTCTAGTATTTTATTTTGATTGCATCTTTAGCATTGGGTTAGTTGATTAGCAACTAATTCCGCCCAAATCCTTCAAACCCGAGATTTTTACTTGCTTTCTAAAAAATATAAAAATACAAAAATAATCATCCCTCACCTTTAGAACTAGTATTTAGGCTTTCTAATCCTAGCGACACTATTCCTAAGCTGAACGATCAATGCCCCGGTACTTGTCACTATACTATACTACAACGATCAGGTGCACTGCCTGGTGGGGGTTGTAAGCTTCTCGAGATCCCTCGAGAGGTAAAGCCTGGTGCGATTCCCACGCATCAGCTACAAAAAGAAACTTCACATATGAAATGTTAAGAGGTTAGATGAAAGAATGAATGTGTGTGTGAAAATATAATGTCAAGTGATAAGCCAAAATTCAACTTGTGGCTCAATATTTATAGCCAAAACCTTCTGCAGGTCTGGCGGATCAGGCGGACCCCTGAGAAGGGTTCCGCCCGTGTACCTCCAGGGTACTGCCGAGCTTGCAGTTGATTTTGCAATAAATCTTGCAAACCAAACAATGTCACATCTCATAACTCTTGCAAACCAAACAATGTCACATCAAATAATGTTAAGTCAAACACCAAACTTGCAAGCAACATCTAAGTAAGTCAAACACATTTCTTTCTATAAATGTATAACGACAAAACTTGCCATAAATGTGATGTGACAATTCTAGTTTTAGAAAATAAGAAGTGTTGTATTTTATGAAATGTAAAATGTAGCAAAAGTCTAGTTTATGCAAGTCTTTAAAACTAAGATTATGTTTTACTTAGAAACAAAAGTTTACATTTGTCATTAACAAAACTTAGCGAAGATCGTAAAATATAAATAACGTTTTTAGGCGATATTTGTATTAACAATTATTATTATTATTATTATTATTATTATTATTATTATTATTATTATTATTATTATTATTATTATTATTATTATTATTATTATTATTATTATTATTTTATTATTATTATTATTATAATCATCACTTTATTGAAAAATAAATAGGATTTTACAAGAAATTAGTGGGGAGCCGAGATACTAACTGAGCCCCCACACCTCTAGCTACAGCAAAACCAATCCTAGTAAAAATATGTGGAGCAGCACGTGCTCCAATGTCTTGGGTCATAGAGAATCGTCTAATGCGCTTTAACAAGGTCACTACATCCTTTTCAAGGTCTCCAAAAGAAGAGAAAGAAAAGGGGAGGAACCCATATCCGATATCAGCGCATTTAGCTGCGTACTTGACATGTTTACGTTGTGCGGCCTCAATAACCGCCCGACCGGGCATAAAATCAACCATACACGAACGCGTCAAGGGTGATGATCCTGTAAGATCAACACAAACATCAAGGCCACCATCCCAAGAATAAAGTAACATATCGGCCGGACGTAAGGTTTTGTCCCTCTCTCCACGAAGCCCAATATCCACCTCCTTACGAACTGAAACTCCAGACCGAGAACATATATCAACAAGAACATCACGCACAACATTGTGCCGATGTTTAATACCAACTAAGCCTGCGCACGATACATCATGATCTCCAAAAATATCTCCAGGAAAAACCTTCGAACAAGCTGAACATGGCATCTGGATAGTAAAAAGAGGAACACCCAACCGATAACACAAAACACATCGGTAAGTCCTCGCATTCATAGTCTGTCCCAAGCCGGATATCGGTGCCACCCTAAGCCAATCTGACGTATAATCCTCTTTCAATGAGTTCCATAAAGCCATCTGTCTAGAGGATAAATGGAAAGTGGATTCAACCGTTTGGGCAAACGTGCGAAATATATATCTGCCAATTTCTTCATAAGTTTGGGGGCAACGATCTCACTAAGGTTAGTCATAAGGTCAAAATCCATATTCACATTAAAAGTACACAATGCATCATCAAAAGAGGGGCCAATAGACACAATACCAGAACTACGGAGAAGCTTAGTCTGTAAGCTGGCAGATTGAAGTCTAGAAGCAAGGAAGGCGTAGTTCAAGACATCACCTGCAGAATACACACCAAGTCCCCCGAGAGCAAAAGGTAGGGTGGCGAGTCTCCATTGCCAATAACCAAACCCAGGTCCAGAAGCAGTGACAATACGTTCCAAAGAAGAGCGAAGTGCTGCATCAAAAGAAACCTGAGCACTCTCAAAGACCCGAGTAGGACATGTGCGCATAGAAAAATACAATGGTGATTGGCAATGATGGTTATTATTATTATTATTATTATTATTATTATTATTATTATTATTTTTTATTTTTTTTATTATTTTTTTATTTTTTATAATCATCACTTTATTGAAAAACAAATAGGATTTTACAAGAAATTAGTGGGGAGCCGAGATACTAACTGAGCCCCCACACCTCTAGCTACTGCAAAACCAATCCTACTAAAAATATGTGGAGCAGCACGTGCTCCAATATCTTGGGTCATAGAGAATCGTCTAATGCGCTTTAATAAGGTAACTGCATCCTTTTCAAGTTCTCCAAAAGAAGAGAAAGAAAAGGGGAGGAACCCATATCCGATATCAGCGCATTTAGCTGCGTACTTGACACGTTTACGTTGTGCGGCTTCAATAACCGCCCGACCGGGCATAAAATCAGCCATACACGAACGCGTCAAAGGCAACGATCCTGTAAGATCAACACAAACATCAAGACCCCCATCCCAAGAGTAAAGTAACATATCGGCCGGACGTAAGGTTTTGTCCCTCTCTCCACGAAGCCCAATATCCACCTCCTTGCGAACTGAAACTCCAGACCGAGAGCATATATCAACAAGAACATCCCGCACAATATTGTGCCGATGTTTAATACCAACTAAGCCTGCGCACGATACAGCATGATCTCCAAAAATATCTCCAAGAAACACCTTAGAACAAGCTGAACATGGCATCTGGACAGTAAAAAGAGGAACACCCAACCGATAACACAACACACATCGGTAAGTCCTGGCATTCATAGTTTGTCCCAATCCGGATATTGGTGCCACCCTAAGCCAATCTGACGTGTAATCCTCTTTTAATGAGTTCCATAGAGCAATCTGCCTGGAGGATAAATGGAAAGTGGATTCAACCGTTTGGGCAACACGTGCGAAATGTATATCTGCCAATTTCTTCATAAGTTTTAAATGTTCAGTAACAATGGTATTATGTACATTAACAATGATGGTTTTGTTTAGTTGCCAACTTGTAACTACCCAGTCTCATAAGGTCTAATAACGAGTTCGAGGCTTCATTGTAAGCTTGCCAAGTGGACCTTCTTCTTGAGAAGGAAAAGTTTGGCAATGGAAGAACTATTTTGTTTTTACTTGGATCTTTATCATTTCTATTTATGTATTGTTTATCTAATGGGTTTAGGAACCCATCTTTTGTGTTTTGTGGTTTAGAACTTGTAGTTGGGAACAAGCTAGGTGATGATGGTTTAACCGTTTAAGTATGGTAGGTAAGACTTGGGTAGGGATGTAATGTTGGTTTAGTTGACTAGTTACAAGTATTTGTTGACTATTATCTATTTCTTGCATTTGTTGACTAGTTATAAGTCTTTGTTTGTTTGGTTTTAATATGTTTTTGTTTTATAAATATTGGTTTTTGTTTCTTGCAACTATGTGATAATGCAAAGGTAATAAGTGAACTTTGGTCCATGTACTAAAAACGTGTTAAAATACTTTCGTAAATAGACTATAACATGATCCACGTCAAAGCACATTCACAGCATTCAGGTGGGAAGTCAGTGGAGTGACTTGATGTCTTGAGTAAGCACTGACAGCAAAGGTAATGTCAGGCCTAGAAGCTGTGAGATACATGAGTGATCCAATCATGGATCTATAGAGGTGAACATTCACAGCCTCATCTTATTCATTTGGATTTTTAAGCTTGGGTGGTTCATATGGAGTAGTAGCAGTCTTCAGAAGTTCAAAGTCAAACTTTTTCAAAATGTCTTTAACATACTTCTCCTGATGGATAAAAATCCCATCAGGTTGTTATTTGACTTGTAGCCCTAAGAAAAAGGTTAATTCCCCCATTGCACTCATCTAAAATTCACATTTCATCAAATCTTCAAATTCCCTGCACCATGCCTCGTTTGTGGATCCAAAAATAATGTCATCCACATATACCTGTACTAGAATGATGTCTCTGGAGTTTTTCCTAATAAAGAGGGTCTTGTCAATAGCTCCTCTTCTGTAGCCATGCTCCAAAAGAAATGTAGACAATCTAGCATACCATGCTCTTGGTGCTTGGTGAAGTCCATAAAGTGCCTTGTTAGGCTCTGATACCACTTGTTAGGATATATACCTTGATAGATCTCGAGCCAATAGATCGTTAGCCTACTAATGTAATCACCAGTAAGACTAAGTAGATAATCTTTGTGAGCTTGTAATTATTGCGGAATATAAAAACAAACTTGTATACTAAACTTGATATTCTATAGATCAATATACTTTTACTAATAATGTTATAAAACTCGTACATAATACAATGACCTAGGGTTCCTTATATACTAATGGAAACCCTAACCTTTCTTACAAGAAACAAATAATAATAAACTAATAAAAGATATTCTACATATCTTGTCCTAAATTACATAAGTTCTATCCACTGTTTTAACTCTATCCGTAGGAACTCTATACGTCCGCAGGAACTAGTCATCAGCAGAAACACTCTAAGCTTCCGCAGGAACCTGTCAGCAGTATCAGTCAGCAGTAACTTCAATAATTCCTTACAAGTGATATCCAGAATATCACTTGTGATTTTCTGAATATCACTTGTGATATTCTAAATATCATTTGTGATTTTCTTATGTTTTCGCTCGTTTTCATACGTATCGTCTGTTTTCATACGTATTAGTTCATTTTTTACGTTTTCGTCTATTTTCTTACGTTTTTGTCTATTTTTATACGTTTCTGAATATCACAATTGATATTCAGGATATCACTTTTGATTATCTAAATATCAATTGTGATATTCTAAATATGACTTGTGATTTTCCGAATATCTATCACTTATGATTTTCTGAATATCACTTGTTATTTTCATGTTACAAAAAATTTGTTGAAAATCACTTGTCATATTCAGAAAATCACTTATGATATTCAGAATATCACTAGTGATATTCTGAATATCACAGAATACTACTTATGATATCCAAAATATTTTTTGTACTTATAATATCACTTGTGATATTCTGCGTATCACAGAAAATCACTTGTGATATTCTGAATATCAAAAAGTATCACTTATAATATTCAGAATATAAATTGTGATATCTAGAATATCACAAGCGATATTCAAAATATAACTTGTGATATTCTAAAACATATGAAAACATCTGAAAATGGCCAAAAACATTTAAAAACGGACGAAAACGTAAGAAAACAGATAATAATGTATGAAAATGAAAGAAAACGTATGAAAGTGTAAAAATATGTATGAAGAGGACAAAAATGTTTGAAAAATAGACGAAAATTAAAGAAAACGGACGAAAACGTATGAAAATGAACGAAAATGTGAGAAAACGGACGAATATGTATGAAAACTAACGAAAACGTATGAAAGCGTAAAAACACATCAAAATCAGACGAAGACGTATGAAAAATAGATGAAAACGAAAGAAAACGGACGAAAACATACTAAAACGAACGAAAACGTATGAAAACGGACGAAAACGTATGAAAACGAATGCAAATGTAAGAAAACAAATGTTAACGGACGAAAACGTAAGAAAGCGGACAAAAGCGTATGAAAACGGACAAAAACGTATGAAAACGGACGAAACGGGCAAAAACGTAAGAAAACGGACGAAAATATATGAAAACGGGCGAAAACGTACGAAAACAGACTAAAACATATAAGAACAAACGAAAACGTTTGAAAACAGACGAAAATATATGAAAGCGAACAAGAACGTTTATTAGTGAAAAAAACGTTTATTAGAATAAAAGACAAAAAAAAAAAACCGTGAATTAGAACAAAAACAAAAAACAAAAAATAAAAAGAAAAAAAAAGAAAAAAGAAAGAAGCATGGACTTAGATTTCCATATTTAGTTAATTCTCAAAATTATATCAAATGATCGTTAATTCCCTTGATATGCACCAAAATAAGAGTAAGCAAAATAAAGTGATTCGGGTTTCGATTTTCTTGTGTATTTATTTCAGTATAAAACTTTAGTTTTTTATAAATATATGTTTTTGTTTTGATTTTCAAAGAATAATGTTTTTGTTTTAGAAATAATTTGGTTTCCATCTAAAAGAAAAGTAAAAACAAGAAATAATTTAAGGGTGTAGATGAAGTTGTAAGAAAAGACTAAACGCCACTCATTTCATCAGACTTAACGTAAGGAAATTAACGATCGTTTGGTAAAAAGACCGGTCTGTTAAAAATGGACAACTACAGACACAGTCGGTGATATTCTGCATACGTATTAGTCCGTTTTCATATGTATTAGTCCGTTTTTACGTTTTCGTCCGTTTTTATACGTTTATGAATATCACAATTAATATTCAGGATATCACTTGTGATTTTTTGAATATCTATCACTTATGATTTTCTGAATATCCCTTGTGATTTTCATGTTACAAAACATTTGTTGAAAATCACTTGTCAAATTCGGAAAATCACTTATGATATTCAAAATATCACTAGTGATATTCTGAATATTACCGAATATTACTTTTGATATCCAGAATATCATTTGTTGTACTCATAATATCACTTGTGATATTCTGCATATCACAGAAAATCACTTGTGATATTCTAAATATCACAGAATATCACTTGTTATATTCAGAATATAAATTGTGATATTTAGAATATCACAGAATCACTTGCGATATTCAGAATATAACTTATGATATTCAGAAACAGATGAAAACGTCTGAAAATGGCAAAAAACATTTAAAAACGGATGAAAAAATGAACGAAAATGTAAGAAAACAGACGAAAATGTATGAAAACGGAAGAAAATGTATTAAAGTGTAAAAACATGTATGAAAAGGACAAAAACGTTTGAAAAATAGACGAAAATAAAAAAAAGGGACGAAAACGTATGAAAACGAACGAAAACGTAAGAAAACGGACGAATATGTATGAAAACTTACGAAAACGTAAAAGCACGTCTGAAAACGGACGAAGATGTATGAAAAATGGACGAAAACAAAAGAAAATGGACGAAACGTATTAAAACGAACGAAAACGTATGAAAACGAACGAAGACGTATAAAAACGAACGAAATTGTTAGAAAATAGATGAAAACATATGAAAACTGACGTTAACGGGCGAAAACGTAAGAAAGCGTATGAAAACGGACAAAAACGGGTGAAAATGTAAGAAAACGGGTGAAAATATATGAAAATGGGTGAAAATGTACGAAAACAGACGAAAATGTATGAAAGCAAAAAAAAAAAAAAAAAAAAAAAAAAAAACATGTATTAGGGAAAAAAAAGTTTACTAGAAAAAAAAACCGTGAATTAGAAAAAAAAGCATGAATTTGAAAAAAAGACACAAAAAAAATGAATAATAAAAATACAAAAAGAAAAAAAAAATGGAATTAGATTTCCATATTTAATTTTAGGTTAATTCCCAAAATTATATCAAACTAGATGGATGATAGGATTTGTCCGTTGATATGCACCGAAATAAGAGTAAGCAAAATCAAGTGACTCTGGTTTCGATTTGCTTGTGTATTTATTTCCTTATAAAACTTTAGTTTTATATAAATATATGTTTTTTGTTTTGATTTTCGAAGAATAATGTTTTTGTTTTAGAAATAATTGGGTTTCCATCTAAAAGAAAAGTAAAAACAAGAAATAATTTGAGGGTGTAGATAAAGTTGTAAGAAAAGATTAAACGACACTCATTTCATCCAACTTAACGTAAGGAAATTAACGATCGTTTAATCTAAAGACCCGTCTGTTAGAAATGGACAACTACAGAGACAGTCGGTGTAATTATTAAAGCTTAAGTATGAAATGAGAAAAAAGGTATAAACAACAAGTATGAAAATTTTAAGTTACTCTTTTATTTATTTTCTTCTTGAGTGTGTCTTTGAGAGGTAACTTTGGATCAAAGCACACATGAATACGACGTCTCAAAATTAACCATACAGTAGTTTGAATAATTGCGGCGAAACAAGTTTTAGATGTTTTTTGAGGTTCTCCGTGCGTTCCATTTAATCAGGTTGTGTGACACTTTCGGGTAGTCACTAAACCCCAACCAAGAAGTAATCATGGACCAGAAGTTACTAGCAATCGAGTGACACATAAATTTTGTGAGGCCTCGACCTATTATCATATATTGTGCTAGCATGAAGTTATAAGCTACAAAAATATACCAGAAAAACCATACTTACAAGATACCCAACAAGACCTAGAACCTCACTAAACAAATACGAACGTAACTCTCTTATCAAAAATCGAAAAGGCTAAATATAAACCGACTCCTAGCGAACTCAAAGAAACGTAGAGCAACGGCTCCATGATAACTAAATATTACAACAACAAATGATGAAAGCCCAACAAATAATGAAGCCCTTTAAGAGATTAGGACGAGCTTAACTTTGGATAAGCATTTTTTTGAATCACACTATTTTTTATAGGTCACAGACAAACAATGTAGTTTTCAAACAAAAAATAATAATAATAATAATAATAATAATAATAATAATAATAATAAAAATAAAAATAATACGCGTTTTGGTGCTAACTCAATTTTTTATATTGTTCTTTTACTACAACTAATTCAAACTAAGAGATGAAACACTACTTTTACCGTCTCATATTAAATATTCATTTTAAAAAGGTACATTTATACCAGAAAAACCATACTTACAAGATGAAACACTAATCTATATTTAAATGAAAGGCCCAAGTTAAATGTTCTTTTAGTATTTTCCTACTTATGCATCATGCTTGGCTTGTTAGTTGTTTTATTTTTCAAGTATAATATATTCTTTTAGTATTTTTCTACTGATGCATCATGCATGGTCTTTGTATTTGGTTTGTAACTTATGCATGGTCTTACTCTTACACTGTGTTCTCAAGTTGAGTAAAAGAAAGGAAGGAAAGTGAAAGTTATAGTAGTTGTGTTCTCAAGTTTTTTTTATATAAATGAAAAGGAAAGTAAATGAATGAAAGTGGGGTTATTTTGCTTAAAAAACTTTCACCCCACTTTTGGGGTGAAAGTTTACTTTACTTCATTTTTTTTTCTTTACTTCCTTTTTCTTTACTTTACTTTCACTTTCCTCTTCTTTTTTTCTTGAGAACACAATGTTAGTATTTGGGGTACTGATATGGATCAATGCAAGTTGTATAAGTAGTATCTTTGGTTTGTTACTTAATTACATGGTCTTAATATTTGCCTACATTATTACATGTTTTACAAGTTGCTACTGATCCAATCTGCCTACTCCTACTGATAGTCTGATACAATTTTATTTTCCTATTTTATTACATGTTCTGCAAGTAGCAAGTTGCTACTGATCCAAATATTATATCTAGTTAGTTTTATTTTTTAAATATATTGAACGTGGATATTATATATTTCAAATATGCATGTCTGCAATAATCTTATCACATCATATGACAACCTAACAGTACTCTGCAATATGGACGGAACTTAGAAGGGACCGAGGGGGCTGTGGCCCCTCTAAAATTTTTGATTTTATGTATATTTTATACCTTTTTATATATGGTTCAAGTCATTTTTAATACAAAAATTTCATCGTTGTATATGTCATTCCTCCTAAAATAAATGTTTTTCAAGTTGCCCCCCACCAAGAATGTTCAAGTTCCGTCCCTGCTCTGCAATGCAAGTCTCTAACAAATCCATTTGATGACCGTTATAGATACAACTTGTTACCATCATCCATGTTTTCAAGTAGAGGTGTATTTGTTCTTTAAAATCGCAAGAAGCCTACTGTAAATCTGTAACAAGTAAATTAAACAAATAAATTATGTCATTTATACAGGTGACTTTTAGTTGTTTGAGATTTTGACTACGTACTAAGTTTAAGAAAGCAAATACCGTGATTTTGTAAATGACACAGGCCCGAACCCGACTTGACCAAATCCGATTTGACCCAAACCCAGTTAACCCGTGTTGAAATAGGGTCAGGTTTGGGTATGTTTTTTTAGTCGACCTGAATTAGACCCAACCCGTTTGACCCGAACCCCACCCGATTAACACCCGTTTCAAGTTACTTTTATAACTTTCATTGTGAGGCTCTATCCAACTTTGATTTTCAATCTAGATTTATACTAGTTAACCGAGACTTTGAAACTTTCAATTTCAAGCTTGAAACTAGGTTTGATACGACTCAATAACATATCAAGGTTAGTATTAATCGATTTAATACTTTGAAACTCGGTTTGACTTGAAAGTTTACAAGTATAAAAATTGAAACATCTTTTACATATATTCCAATTTGAATAACACAAGATTGATTGTAATTTTTCGAGCGTCTTGAAAAAATTGTTTACAAATAATGTTTCTTCGTGCGTATTGAAAAGAGCGTAAGTGATCACAATGGTACACACGATAAATAATAATATATTTGCTGGAATAAATTGTTTACAAAAATGTAAAGGTGACCACGTACGCCAAAATTAATAACGGTTGTTGCAATTTACACTAATTTTTGTAGAACAAGAAATCTATATATAATCCGATTTGATATGTTTTGCTCTCCCTTTATGTGGTTGATCTAAAGTTGTTTAGCACAAACATCACAGGCCATTTAATTTGAACTTTCTTAGACGGGCAGTCGTAATAAGGCACTTAAGACCAAGTCTTGGGATCTCGAGGACGCGTCCTCCTTGCTACGAAGGTCCCAAACGACGCGTCAAACATGCCAAATTTGCAAGATTCGGTCGAGGCCATGATCCAGTCGTGAGAGGAAGAGAGCAATATAGCGTCCTGTAAAAATCCTCAGTTATTGATAAACGTTAATCATTGATTAATTATATATTACTATTCACACACCAATTTTTAGGCAAAATTTTAAACTTTTGAATCATTGTGCAACCATGAATCAATATACGTTATGTGATCCACATTTTTCCCTGAAACGAGATCACACGCATACCACAATGTTCTGAAACATGTACAAATCAAATCCTGCAATTGTTTTGATCACCAAAACAACACAACACACTCACGTCCCCCTGGGTCTCACTTCTCCCAAAATGAACTCACAATATCAAATTGAGTCCAACAACAGCGGTTGGGCCTTGTTAACATCTAAGCCCATCAATAAATCCATTAAATAACTAAACGGACCCTTAATATTAATTCATTTGGGTTTACTATTCATAAGCCCAACAAATCAAGCCCAATCCAACACACACTTAACTAATACACGACTCGACACACAATCACTTTGGACGTTTAGTTTGCAAATTCGACACACAAGGTATGAAGTAAATTACACCACTTGAATTGTCATATTCCAAAGAATCATGAACAACAAAAATACTTAATATATATGTATATATGAAGAGTGATCACACATCAAAGCTAAGCGAGTTGGTGCATTTCTTAAACACACCCAAACTTGATCAAATTATTCCAAACGAGTTCTCACAAGTCCCTTTGTGCACTAAACAACTCCAAGAGAGTTTACAAGGTATAATTATCTGTATTATACTCATAAATCAAACATGCATGGTTATTGTGATATGGTTCGAATTATGGTAGAGAGTTTTAGAGAGAGAAAGTGAGTTGGGAGCCTTTAGAAAGAGAAACACAAGAGATATTAGATTAATGTGTGAAAAAGTCTAACCCTCTCCTTTGGTGGAGAGGGGTATTTATACTTACAACAATAATGCCCCTACACGGGCTGTGGAGCTAGCTGACAGTGGTTAAAGACCCGACCCGACTCCAGAAATACTATTTTAACTAACTATGTACTAACTAACTATTACTAATACTACGAGCTAAGTATTGCCAATCTATACTCGGGGTGACCGAGTCTTTCATGAGAATATTTATATTCATAACAATCTCACCCTAAGGGAGGTCACCCCTAAAAAAATGATTTAAATATTGGCATACTATTCCATGACTTGATATCCAAGCTCGTACTTACTGATTCTTCAAAGTCTTTGATCTTTGTTCTTCAAGTAGCGAATTTTGGATGACTGGTCATTGGTCTTGGATGATCTTTTAAGAATTCATTGAGGTCATCAACCAATATTCATCTTCAAGTCATCTTTTGGATTATCGTCTCCATGTGATGTTGTGGTCTTTGAACCGACATGCTCACACTTTTCTTGATTCATGATTTTAAGCATCAGAGTTGCAGAAGTATTGCAGGAGGCCATTCGATTGTCATGATTTCATTGATCAGGATGGTTATGTCTGAGCACGTGGTGATGGATCAAACATCTCTTCAGCAATCAGTAGCAACCGCCAGTTATTCCTACAAGTAAACAGTTAAAAACAAATCATCCGGCACTTATATGTTCGGACTTCGAGATCGTAAAAAACATTGTGCGAAAACTTTCTATAATCCTTTCCAAGGCCGTTCCTGAATCGGAAACCCCCCGAAAGGGCTTACAAGATCTACCGGAGTACATCAACATTTCAGGTGAGTCACTGGAATTCACCCCGTTACTATAGACCTTTAGAAACTGCTGCGACCACTAAGCGTAATCCATAAGGAATTACCGAAGTGGCCTGCTTTCAGGGCTGTTTAATGTTGACCATGGCAGGAATTTCCATTCAATCATTGAGAATTACATTTGTAAATTCCCTCATAAATATTCTGGCAAATTGCTAAGATCTGCGTAAGACTCATAAATTTACAGCTGGTGCCCTTAATGTTGAACAACCAGTGTATAAGTACCAAGTGTTCCTATGAGATCTTTCGATATATCTCGCGGCTCTAGAATCGATAAGTGCAATTTTGGTAGTCGGAGACCGGAGCGGTGTCTCCTATTTCAATTTTAACATAACTCGTAATGAGCGGTCGATAGATGATGCAGGGTTTCCAGTGAGAATGAAACAAGCTCTTTTGAGAGAACTTGAGTGGTTTAGAAGGTTTAGTGCAGTGCGTCGCTGGGTCCATGACGTCTTTGTCTTCAATACTGGTGTTGCCTTAGCAACAACCAGTACCATATGAATTTAACCCGGTTTCTGCCCTAAGGTTGAATAATTGGAGTGCTATTTCTTTTTACCCTTTCTCATTGCATTTCCTTTTAATTCGTCAACATTTTCTTTCTCCTTTCTCACATTACTCCTTTTTTTTTTTTTTTTTTTTTTTTTTTTTTTTTTTTTTTTTTTTTTTTTTCATAATCATACCTAAGGACTTTCTAATACTATTTATTCGGTATTGTCATTGGGTAGATCCCTCCGGCTCTGGCGGATCATAGGACGGTTTTACTAATCTTAGCCACCTTATAACACCATGACTATCCTATGTTGCCGTAACCAAATCTTTGAAAAATATTCTCAAAGTGTTTATAATTACGAAACACATTTTGCAAACACTTTGAGAGTTTTACATTTTTCAAATACTCCCCCTTAACATGTGCTAGGATGTTTTCCTTATAAATTTGCACACGATGGGTAGAGTTCGCACTTTTGAATTGATCCACTTTCAGTGAACATGACCGATTCCAGACACGTTACATCACTAGTTAGACTAGCTTGAAATTATTACCTGACCTGGTCAAGACCACTGAAGGTTTCTCAAAACGGTACACTCTACTTAGACAAGTCCTTTCGATTGATGACAGTTTATGTTTCGTCAATTTAATGGTGAAGTTTGAGTCGCGTACATATTAGATGCCACATCCCTTTTGTTACCACAAACCATTTGCTCCCCCTCAATATGTGCATTGATATACAAAAGAGTTTAGCACATATGGGAGAGCTTACATTTAATTCCAAACAATCACATTTTTATTAGATTTTATATTTAAATTACATTTTCTCCCCCGATAAAAAATTTCAAAACATTTGAGATTTGTGATCCCAAGTGATATAAATAAGTTAGAAAAGTTTGGGAGAAAAATGTCATCCGATTTAAGATGAGTGCAGAAATGATTTGAAGTTTACTGAGAAACTCATGAAAAATTCATATTCTGACACATAACAATCACATTTTATTTACTACATTTTATGAACAAAGTAACTCGTTTTGATGATATAGAGTTTTGAAATCATTCTCCCCCTTAATCGATGACCCGTTTTCTATTTAGAATTTTACTGAAAAATTTAACCTTTTGTCATTGATTGAGTGGCAAATTTTATAAAAAATTTCAAGTCTGATTGATTTTCAAAAATCATGGTACCACCAAGTTTAGTACAAATACTTTTTAGAAGAATCATAGATGGGAAAGTGTTTGCGTTGTAAAGAAGACTTCTTTTCTTATACAAGAAATGATGCACTGAAACGTACATCAAGTCGAGGGTGCATGGATGTAAAGTAATCCATACCCGGGTGAACTTCATCACCCGTTGACAGGAACAACCGTCTTTTTAGGGACGTGCTTTCCTCATTTTGAAGAATGGGTTGCTATCTGAAGTAACAGCAAGCCGTTCTAAAAGGAATTTTGAGGAACGACATGTTTTAGAAAACATTTATTATTAAAAAATAGAAAAAATCTTGCTCAAGCATATGTATGAATCCGTGCCATTATTGAATAACATTTCTAGAAATGTACATAATATCGATTATACGAGAGATATGTCGAGAGAAGAATATTTTTGGAGTTTTAAATTTTGTAGATTTTTAGTTTTTTTATAGATTTATATTTTTTATTTTCTTTTTGATTTTAAAGTACGTACAAAGGATATATGAAGCAAATACATTACTCCTCATTCTCTTCCTGAAGACGTTTGAGTGATTCTAGCGTTAGACTCTTCATTTCAAGTCGCAGGAGAATGAACTAAAACCGTTCTCTCGGGAGTTCCTTAGTAAAGATATCTGCCAGTTGAAACTTTGTCCTCACGAAATAAAGTTCCACCACACCTTTCTCAACCTGTTCCCTGGTGAAATGATGACGGATATCAATGTGCTTAGATCGGGAGTGCTGGACATTGTTGTAGCAAAGAGCAATGACACTTTTGTTATCACGGTACATCGGAATCTTGTTGTAAGCAAAGCCATAGTCCGATAGTTGAGATCACATCCACAAGATTTGAGCGCAACACGAAGACATGAAAATGTATTCAGCCTCTATGGAGGATATCGATGTACTTATTTGCCTTTTAGATGACTAGCTTACAAGCTTATTGATGCATGGTTTTGCAACCTTGCAAAAGGTTATACTTCTCAAAGGATCTTGAGAAGCTTGCAATCCCCACCAGGCAGTGTACTTGACCGACGTAGTATAGTGAGTGGCAAGTACCGTGGGATTGATCGTTCTCCACAGGGAATAGTGTTCGTTAGAATTGAAACTAATCTAACTAGGTCTAAAGGTGAGAGATGATTCTTTTTGTATTTTTATATTTTTATGGAAAGCAAGTAAAATATCTCGGGTATTTGAAGAGTGGGTGGAATAAGTTGCTAACCAACTAACCCGAATAACTACTTAAACAATAAAAATAAAATAACAAGAAAATAAATGTAGGAACTTATATATGGAGAAAACCGTATTCACTTAGATTTCATTACCCCTAGTTATCTTTTATTGATTAGTTGATTTGTCACAATTGCGTGGATGAAGGGTTGCATTCCTTAATACCATTCGTGGGGTCGTGTACGATCTTACCCAACTCTGTAAGCTTCTATCTCTTCATATGACGACACGTTTAGTATCCTATCATGGCCTCATTAATAGTTACTTATGCATTTAATACAACCAATAAAACCGTAGTACACATCCGATTACCTTTCTTAAGACGTTCAAGCAAGTTACCGTATAGGAGATTAGCCAGTTTTCTTAAGCCTAACGCTAAAATCAATCACCCACAACAATCAATGACAAACCAAAAATCAATAATCAATAACTAGGTTTCATTAGATCTAAGTAAACACAAATAAACCTATGCTAGCATGTTAATAGAAAGACAAGAATAAGAAATAATCAAACAACACATAGACATATTGAATGATTAAAGGATAACTTATCTTCAATTAAACATGGATGAAACAAGGGTATGAAACCCTTGAAAAAGGTCTGAAATTCGACTTAGGGTTTTTAGCACAAAAGTTCCTCTTTAATGAATGAAAAATCCAAAACTATATATGGAATTTACAATCTGATGGCGTCACCTTATGGGACGTGACGCCATGAATCCTCCTGATGAGGCGAAAAATGATCCACTTTTAGGGGGTCATTTAAGCCCGAATCCGAATTTATTTGATCAAATATTGCCCTAAATCGTTCCTTTTGTGATTTTAGGTACTTGGAGAGTGAATTCTGGAAAAAGAAGCCATTTTGGACGTTTTTGGAGCATAAAAGTGAAGAAAACGGCAAAGTCTCAATTTTCCATGTTGGGAACAGTACATGAAGGCGTCAAGAGTGAATTCATGACGGCGTCAAACCTCAAGAATTAAAATCCGTAGTTGATGACGGCGTCACACACAGGGCGTCAAGAGTAATTTGTGTGACGGCCTAGGCCTTGACGGCGTCAGAAGTAGATCAAGGCTGTCTGAGGAAGTATTTGGTGGCGAGATGACGGCGTCACACCTTTGTTCTTGACGCCGTCATCCCTATTTTCCTATATATAGTTTTCTAGTTTTTCACATTTAAAAAGAGAGAAGTTTTGGAGAAACCCTAAAGACGATTTTGGTGCAACTTTTACAGGTTTTTCAAGGGTTCCAAACCCTTGATACCTTGCATTGTAATTGAGATAAGTGTTCTTCTAATTCAATCAATATGTCTATGTGTTAGTTGTCTATATCTTGTTCTTGTCTCAATTCCATTATGCTAGGCTAGATCTCTTTTGTGTTTGCTTAGATCTAATGAAACCTAGATATTGATTATGTGTTGATTACTTGTTTATTCTTGTCTTGGATGAATGATTTATATGTTAGGCTTAAGAAAACTGGCAGATCTCCAAATGGTAACATGCTTGAACGTCTTAAGAAACATGAACCGAGGCGTACTAGGTCTTTATTGGTTGTATTTAATGCATGAGCCACTGTTTACAATCCCTATAGTTGTGCTGGGCATGGTGTAGGAGGAGATAAGAGCTCATAGAATTGGGGAGTTATGTATGCCACCCCATGAATGGTATTAAGGAATACGATCCGTCATCCATACAATTATAACAAGTAATTAACATGTAAAAGATATCTAGGGAGTAGTGAAATCTAAGTAAACACATTTTCTCCAATTACTGCTCACAACTTTAGTATAATTTAGCTTATCTTAATTTCTAGTATTTTATTTTGATTGCATCTTAGTTTTGGGTTAGTTGAATAGCAACTAATTCCGCCCACTCTTTCAAAACCCGAGATTTTAACTTGTTTTCCATAAAATATAAAAACACAAAAATAATCATCCCCCACCTTTAGAACTAGTAATTAGGCTTTCTAATCCTAGCGACACTATTCCTAAGCTGAACGATCAATCCCCCGGTACTTGTCACTATACTATACTACAACGATCAGGTACACTGCCTGGTGGGGGTTGTAAGCTTCTCGAGATCCCTCGAGAGGTAAAGCCTGTTGCGATTCCCACGCATCAAGTTTTTGGCGCCGTTGCCGGGGAATAGTTATTGTCTAGGTTAGAATTTCTTTTTATTAGGTCTACTTGCTAGATTCCTTTCTAGTAAGATTTTATTTTTATTTTTAGGTTTTCTTTAGTCTATCTCATTTCTCTGTGCCTTTGTTATTAAATTAAACTCATTGACTATTCCGTTGACCATTATGGAAAACGCGAATCCACCCCTTTCCCCTAGAGAAGTGGCTGTGTTACGTGAACGAATTGAGAGTGAGATTAGGGAGCATAGAGAGCTTAATAGGTTGATTAAGATTGAACTCGAACATACATTTAGTGACCTAGCAACCGCCTTGTATTCAAATAAGGACCTAGGGCCTAATGACTTTGTGAATGTTGTTGAGGGACTAGAAGAGGAGGAAATGGATCCGAAGCTTAACGACTACTTTAATCTATACCCCACTAAGGAAGAGATTGCATATTATAATAATCTTATTGATAACCCGCGATCTCCTTTCACCTTAATTGAACCTAAGATCAAGAGAGGCGATCCTAAAAATGCTAAGATACTATGTATGATTGGATATAGGCACATTAGCAATGCTTACATTGACTTCAAATCTCCAATCAACATTATGTCCTCAATGGTTTATAATGATATAGTGAAAACAAGACTTGAACCTAGAAGGGATCCCAAGTACCCCGGTGGAGTTTGTAACTTTGTCGGGAGAGTTAAAGGTTTACGTGTCTTTGTTGGTAATTTCACTTTTGTCACCGACTTTATGATTGTGGAGGATCTTGCTAATGTTATCGATTGTCGATTATCCAATGTTGTGTTTGGCAAACCATTTGTTGAGGAGTCTAAGTTAGAATATGATGAGGTAGAAGGCACGATCCGGTTTGCAAGTAACATCGATAGTATCACTTATAGGATGCCTAATAGGATGAAAGAATTTCGCTTTATATCTCGTTTTGATAAGGACAACGTTGGTGCTTTTGAGGATATTGATGAGAAGGATAAGAAAAAGGGCATGGATTATGTATGGGAAAAAAGGAGTCTCTATTACAAAGATTGCTTGGCCCTTGGACCAAGGTATAAAGTCGATGAAGAATTTGCCCAAATGATTATGGGGGCGGTTGAGAAAAAGGTGATTGGTTTCTACAAGGAATATCTACAATCGGAGAGTGGAACCAATGATGAGATCACGTAGTAACCCATGACTTTGAGTCTAGCTACAAGACTCGTAAATAAAGAAAAGCGCTTCTTGGGAGGCAACCCATGTTTTGTGTGATTTTATTTGTTTAATTGTTATTTGCTTCCGTATGCATGCTTTATTTTTATTGTTGGTAGATCATGTTTCTAAATTAAAATGTGGAAATACTTTACTATGTTGTTTGGCCTAGTCTGAACTCCAACCTAAAAGTATTTTTGCAAAAGATAAGTGTAAGGGGAAACCCCAAATATGTTTTCAAGAAACACACGATCATGATTCTCCACAATATTAAATGAACATGTATATTCGTATTCGTTAGAGTCAAATGCTTGTATTGAGTCATAATGAAGTTTTGCAGGATTTTCCAGGAAGTAGGACCAAGTTTTTCCAGAAATTTTCCGGAAACTTAACATAAGAATTTCTGCAGGTCCATTCTGACGGCGTCATGAGTTTACTCTTGACGGCGTCAGGAGTTAAAATCTGGAAATTTTACCGGTTTTGTTTTTCTAACGGAGTCTTATGGTTTTTATGAATTATTAAGTTTTATAATCTCCAGGAAATCTGCAAACTTCATTCCACAAGCATTATATCTTACTTTGTTTTCTAGGATTTAGTAACTTATATGGGATGCCGCCGATTTTACGCAAGGTTGTCTTGTCTATTTTTGTCAGGATTTACAGGTTATGTTCGACAAGAAGATGATTTATATTCTGGAAGGGAAGTTTTGATTGTTCGTTTTCTTGGAGGAAGATCTAACCTGGCCAACCTATAATCCATACCGAGCGAATCAGGGGAGTATTTGATTTCATTCTCTTTACTTTTTCACTTTTACATTCTTTACTTGAACATTGGGGACAATGTTCATCTTAAGTGTAAGGGGAGGGTAAAAAGATGATACCTTACATATGCACTTTCGCTTGAGTTTGTTTTGTTTAATGGTAGATGTGTAATAAAACTATGAGAAATACTTGTTAGTGTAATTTTAGCGCCAAATTTAAATTTTTTTTACAACATTTAGGAGTGAAACTTTAGCCATAGCAAGCATCTCATGGATAGGAGATTGTATGACTAGCACATAACCGTACTTTCAAAAAAATTTTCCACCCAAAAATGTGAGGTTCGCCTTTAGATTTGATAGGAAAAGCATTCATTATTAGTGCTTATGAGTGTACCGGTAGCATTTAGATTCTAGAACTTGCGTTAGTGATGCATCCCGAGACCGCTAGTGAGACTACATTCGTGTGGTAGAATTTACTACATGATAAGAGGCATTAGGATCACCCTTGTGTTTAACCCGTATTATAATTACTTGACCATTTAAGTCATATTACTTGGCTAGTTAAGTCAACTAATTTTTCCCACACCCTTAGCGTTGTACTCATTTTTAGTACACGAAACCCCTAGTATACCCCTCCGAGCCTATCTTTTCGTTTCTAACTTTAAGCATTTTACTTACAGGAAGAATTTGTTACACCCCACTTAAATGTACACCCAAATCGCCTTAGCCTTCCGTTTATGCGCTCATCTTTAGTGCATTATTGTTATTTGTTAAACCCTAAGTTAACTTTCTAATTGATTACATGGTTGCTAAGTCGAGTCATATCCTTGTATATGTTGTTTTGGGACGATTGGGACTCATGGGTAAGTACTTATTTATGGAGTAATGGGGAAGAACATCACTTATTACCCCCATATGTACGATAATCTTAAAAGTGCTCCAAGTGTTTTGATTTTCTTAATTCGAGTCATTAGATTAGTTTAATGTAAAGTGTGTAAAGATTCAAGTGTAAGGGGAATATTCATCCCCTATGATGTATTATTTTGGATGGTAGGGTAAAAGTGTATGCAAAAAAAAAAAAAAAAAAAAAAAAAAATCAAAAAATCAAGAAAAAGAAAAAAAATATAGAAAAAGGAAAAAGAGAAAAAACATACGGACTACCATCCCGTTTCATTTTATGTTTTTGTTATTTCTCATTTATTAGCTTAAGTCGAGTCTAGTCTTGGCTTAGCAATGCCATATTGTACATGTAATTAACCAAGATTGTTAACTCGCCACCAGTAAAACTTCCTTTATCCAACAAAACCGTGTAATTCATATCCCTATGGGACGTGACGCCATGAATCCTTCTGATGAGGCGAAAAATGATCCGTTTTTAGGGGGTCATTTAAGCCCGAATCCGAATTTATTTGATCAAATATTGCCCTAAATCGTTCCTTTTGTGATTTTAGGTACTTGGAGAGTGAATTCTGGAAAAGAAGCCATTTTGGACGTTTTTGGAGCATAAAAGTGAAGAAAACGGCAAAGTCTCAATTTTCCATGCTGGGAACAGTACATGAAGGCGTCAAGAGTGAATTCATGACGGCGTCAAACCTCAAGAATTAAAATCCGTAGTTGATGACGGCGTCACAAACAGGGCGTCAAGAGTAATTTGTGTGACGGCCTAGGCCTTGACGGCGTCAGAAGTAGATCAAGGCCGTCCGAGGAAGTATTTGGCGGCGAGATGACGGCGTCACACCTTTGTTCTTGACGCCGTCATCCCTATTTTCCTATATATAGTTTTCTAGTTTTTCACATTTAAAAAGAGAGAAGTTTTGGAGAAACCCTAAAGACGATTTTGGTGCAACTTTTACAGGTTTTTCAAGGGTTCCAAACCCTTGATACCTTGCATTGTAATTGAGATAAGTGTTCTTCTAATTCAATCAATATGTCTATGTGTTAGTTGTCTATATCTTGTTCTTGTCTCAATTCCATTATGCTAGGCTAGATCTCTTTTGTGTTTGCTTAGATCTAATGAAACCTAGATATTGATTATGTGTTGATTACTTGTTTATTCTTGTCTTGGATGAATGATTTATATGTTAGGCTTAAGAAAACTGGCAGATCTCCAAATGGTAACATGCTTGAACGTCTTAAGAAACATGAACCGAGGCGTACTAGGTCTTTATTGGTTGTATTTAATGCATGAGCCACTGTTTACAATCCCTATAGTTGTGCTGGGCATGGTGTAGGAGGAGATAAGAGCTCATAGAATTGGGGAGTTATGTATGTCACCCCATGAATGGTATTAAGGAATACGATCCGTCATCCATACAATTATAACAAGTAATTAACATGTAAAAGATATCTAGGGAGTAGTGAAATTTAAGTAAACACATTTTCTCCAATTACTACTCACAACTTTAGTATAATTTAGCTTATCTTAATTTCTAGTATTTTATTTTGATTGCATCTTAGTTTTGGGTTAGTTGAATAGCAACTAATTCCGCCCACTCTTTCAAAACCCGAGATTTTAACTTGCTTTCCATAAAATATAAAAACACAAAAATAATCGTCCCTCACCTTTAGAACTAGTAATTAGGCTTTCTAATCCTAGCGACACTATTCCTAAGCTGAACGATCAATCCCCCGGTACTTGTCACTATACTATACTACAACGATCAGGTACACTGCCTGGTGGGGGTTGTAAGCTTCTCGAGATCCCTCGAGAGGTAAAGCCTGTTGCGATTCCCACGCATCACCTCCCAAACCAACCTAACAGATTAACCAGGAATGGTCAACAGGTCAAGCCTGAGTGGGAGTAGTGATCAATTTATGATCCGGTGTAAGCACAGTGTGTTCCCGGGTCGTTATGTCCCGACGAGGTTGAAATTGTATTTAGAAAAACGTTCAAGTGATTCAGTAATTGGGAAAGTAACCAGATAATGATTTGGATTGATTTACACTAATGGAATTGGTTGAGATTAAGATAAATTAACAGTATTAAGAGGAAACAGATACGTATTTAAATCTGAAACGTAAACAAAATTTAAAAATAAAACGTAACTGCGTATAGAAAAAGTGGGATTTAAGCAAAAATAAACTTATGGGGGGTAAAAATGACTTTTTTTATAAACGTTATATTAAAAGAAAATTTTATAAAAAAGATTTTTTTTTTATTATTTAATATTAATTAAAAACTATTTAATAATTAATTAAAACTAATTTAATTTAAGAAAAATACTAAAATGACTTAGAAAATTATGAAATTTTTGACAAAACTAATTAACCATCACAGGAATCCTAAAAAATTATAAAAAGTTTATAAAAATCATAAATAAGCTACTTTATAAATTAATTACTTAATTAATAATTAAAACCTATTTAAACTAATTTAATTATGAAAAATACTAAATGAACAGTAAAAATTATGAAAAGTTTTCTAAAAATATTTTATGATTTATAAAACCTAGGAAAAATATAAAAAGGTACTTTTGCTTATAAATAAGCAGAAAGACAATTTATTTTTGATTTTTCAATTAAAACTAAATAAATTAAAATTAATTATTATAAATACTAAATCTACTCAAAAAATTATGAAAATTTTTACACAATTATTTTAATATGATAGGAAATTAATAAAAATATAAAATTGGAAAATTCTTTTTGAAAAAGTAGAAAAATAAGCTAAATGGCTTAAGTAGAAGCTATCACTTTTTTTATTTTGATTTTTTCTTATTTTTCTTTTACACAACTATTTTAATACTGAAATTAAGCTACTTTTGTGAAGGTGAACTTTTTATATCACAAAGATAAGCTCTGTGAGAGCTTATGATCCCAACAGATAAGCTTTTTTCATGCTTAAGTGGATTTTGATGATGAATAAGCTGAAAATAAGCTACACAGTGGAAGCCTAAGGTAGATTAAGCTAGATACCAATTAAACAAGTTTAAATAAGCTAAAAACAAACAAATACTCACAGTTAATAAGCACAAATAAGCAGATTAGCAAAATCCAAAGTCTAAAAACCAAACAAGCCTAACAGTCCTAACTACAGGCCTAAATTTAGGGGTCAAGATGGAATCCAAGATCCAAAATAAGCCATGATATGATAAGTTGGCTTATTGGGCTCTCTAAAAAGCCAGAAATCACAAGGTGGTCCCACTAATAAGTTCAGGGTGGTCTTGTGAATTTGAGCCAGTCATGATTCAGTGGATGATGGTAGGTCTAAGGCTAAAATAAGCTAAGGGCAAAGCTTCTAAGGTCCCAAATAAGCACTGGAACTTCAAGCTATAATAGAAGGCTCTCCAAGAAGCCAAGGTTCAATGGCTATGGCCCACGTGTGAGCTTTGGAGAGACTTGTGAAATCAAGGTAGTCACCCTGGTGCAGGGGAGGCTTGGGCTAAACAGGTTAAACTAAGCCTCAAATAAGCACTTAATTAAATTCTAAAAATTATAAAAAATAAAGACTAAGAGTATAAGCTGCCAATTATTCAAACTAAAAAAATTTCAGGATTAGAGGATTAGAAATGAGAGCATGAAAATTCCTAGCAAAATGGAAAAAAATAATACACTATGCAATTTTTACTTTTTTGATTTTCAATACTAAGTTGACTTTTATGGATTTCTAATGGTCCTAAGTTACTGAGGTTGTTGTATTAAGATAAAATGAGATTGAACTAACCTATTTTAACTATTTATGAACCATATTAATGATTATGCTAACTAATAGCCTACTGATTTTATGGTTCAAGTACTCTATTACAACCTAAAGTAACTTGGTTCAAGCACAAACAACACCAAAAACACACTGTGGGTCCACGGATTCGGCAAAACCAAACACCCCCTTAAAACTCAGTTAAGAGAGATTTTCAAAGCATATGAATAATTTAAGCCATGATTCCACTGGATAATTGCTTATTATGATATAGTGAACTGAATTGTGCACAGAGAGACCAATATTAACAACTCTTACCAACAAATCACCAAAATGCAATTTATGGCAGTCTAAATGCTAAAGTGGTGAACTCTTATAAAAACTGTGAAACATGAACTAAACCATATCTAATAAGCTATATTAAGTCAGTTAAAGTAGAAACAAGCAATAATTACACCTATAACTAACAATTACAAATTATGCAATTTCCACTTAAAAATTGAAAAATAAAGAGTAAGCACTTGGAACCTTGAGCCCTGGCTTAACTAGGGTTTCTCAACACTGCTACAAGCTCTAGCTTGTTATAAAACAAGCTAGTAAAAGTCCACCTTGCCATTTCCAAAACTGGCAACTTCCTTAGCCATCCTGTCTCATATGCAAAGGTACCCTGTGGTGAGTTTTGTTTCTGATTCTAGTTCTTTTTTTTATGTTTTCTTATATAATCTAAAACCTTAAATGAGCTTATGAAATTATTTCAACAAGGACTGAGCATTAACCAAGATTTCACTAAAAGCTTGAAAAGAAAAAAAAAATGAAATTGAAATTGATTTAAACACTTGAATTGATAAACTGAAAACTTTTATTACTTAATGATAACAAGTTACAATATAAGATTACTTAGAAATTGAAGGTTTACATAAATTTGAAATTGACTACTTAAACAAAAAATCTACACACTGGCTTCTTTGCTTTCTTCTCCCTTTTATAGTGACAAATGGGGTCTTGTGGGTCCCACTTGAGCTTTCCCAGCTGTAAGGCACCATTTCTATAACATAATCACTTAAGAATTCTAGAGAGAGAAAGTAAGTAGAGAGAGAGAGTGGAAGGAACACCTAATGAAAATAAGAGACTAATAACCTTACTAGTGAACCAACCAACCTCAAAATGAGGTTATACATGGGTATTTATAGGTAAGGATTAGGGCTTCTCTAAACTTAGACAATATGACATACTTAGCCCTTAGACTTTATCTAAACCTATAAACCAAGCATAAAACTTACAAAATACATAAAATAACTAATGTTATAAGTAAGTAATGCAACCTATACCAAAACTCAATGACCGACACTTGAAACAATAAAGTCTATTCCCAACAATCTCCCCCTAAGGGTCGGTCATCAAAGGTTGCTTGACGTCGTCATCTTCCATACTTTGACTTTGTAGTCGACGTCCTCAAAAATAGTTAGAATAATCTTTCATCGTTCTTTGTACTTCGTTCCTTGTTGATGTAATGGTGATCATGTTATGAAGTTGTCTGCCGATCGACCCTTCGGTGTCTGTGGTGGTTGTCCGCCATTCCAACATGCTCATACATCTTTGGACTTTGACTTATGAAAGCACGAAGTTCCTTTGCATACACTTAGATCTTTAGTCTTTATACTTTGCAGATTCTTCCTTTTGGCGTAGAATCTTTCTTTGAACTTTGTGGTGCTAAGATCTTTGGGGGAGCGTTCATTTGCTTCAAGATGTATGTATAAGCATGCTGGAATCTACCATCATGGAGGAGATGTACCTGCAAGTAAACAATTAGCAGTAATCAACCGGTACTTACATATAAGGAATTAGAGCTTGTCAACAGCATATTGTGAAGACTCCTTCTAATCCTTATCCAGGCCGTTCCCATATCAGATACTCCCGAAGGAGCTTACGAGACCTACTAGGTAGCTCAATGACTGGGTGAGTCGCTGGGGATCACTCCACGACTGTAGATCGCTAAAGAACCACCATGAACACTAAGCGTAACCCTTGTGGGGTTACCGAAGTGACCTGCTGTCAGGGCTGTTTGATGTTGACCCTGGCAGGAATTTCCGTTCAATCATTGAGAAATACATATGTAATTCTCTCATAAACATTCTCGGCAGATTGCTAAGATCTGCGAAGGACTTGATAGTTTACAACTGGTGCCCATTGATGTAGAACACCAGTTGTAGAAATACTAAGTGTTCCTAAGAGATCTTTGATGTATCTCATGGCTCTAGACTCGATAAGTGCTCACTTAGGTTTCCTATACGGAGACTAGGGAGGGGTCTCCTGCTTCAATATCAACTATCTCTAAGAGATAAGTCGATAGATTACACTGGTTCCCCGTGAGAATGAAACAAGTTCTTTTAAGAGAACTTGAGTGGTTAAGAAGGTTTAGTGCATTGCGTCACTAGGTCCATGACGACTTTATCTTCAATACCGGTGTTGCCTTAGCAACAACCAGTAGCATATGAGTTGAACCCGGTGTCTGCCCTAAGGTTGAATCACATGGAGGGCTATTTCTTTTCATCCTTTTCATTACTTTTCTTTTTAATTCTTCAACCCCTTCTTTCTCCTTTCATTCTTTACTCCTTTTTTCGTATCGTACCTAAGGACTTCTAGTTCTAACTATTGGTGGTGTCCTTGGGTAGATCCCTCCGGCTTAGGCGGATCATAGGACGGTTATTTCCTAACCTTAGTCATCTTATAACTCCATGACTATCCTATAATTGCCATTGAAACCTTTGAAAAATCTCTCAAAGTGTTTGTGTTTATCAAACATTTTGTTTAACACTTTGAGAGTTTTATGTTTTACTTATGAAGGGCTCCCCCTTCACATGTGCTCATGATTTTTAAAGAAATTTGCACATGCGGGAGGAGCAAGCACTTTTTGAATTGATCCACTTTCAGTGAACAAGACCGATTCGAGACACGCTTACATCACTAGTTAGACTAGCTTGAAGTTATTACCCGGCCTGGTCAAGTCCACAGAAAGTTTCTCGAAACGGTACATTTCTACTAAGACTAATCCTTTTTGAGACACGCTTACGTGGCTAGTTAAAGAGTTCCATTGTCAGCTTTTAGGTGACAACTAGCTCTAGTAACTAACTTGATGTTATTACCCGTCGAGGAAAAGTCTTTTCGATTTTTCTAACTTTTATGTTTCGTCAATTCCTGGGTGATTCTGAGTCTAGCTCGCATGAGATTTGACATTTCAGCAACTTTAAACTTTCATATTTTAATCACTTTCCTTTTCTCCCCCTCAAAAATAGCATATAAGATGTTGTTTTTGGAGAAACGTTTGATTAAAATATGCTTTTTGAGTCTTATGGGGAGATATCAACACGAACTTTTGTTTTCCAAAACGACGAGTTTTCAAGTGCTCCCCCTCAACAAGTGAATACTCATTGAGGTGAAATACTTGTCTTTTGAGCAGAATTATGAAAATCAGAAAATGTTTGATTAATTCTACTCAAAAGTAAGAAGCCTTCGCTCCTTATATGAGGATTGAGGCACTGAAGCATACCTTAGGGTCCTTTCAATACAAGCACGGGTTGTACACTGTTATGTGTGCACAAACCATAGTTATAGATGAAGAAAAATTATGATGAAACAAAGTTACTGTTATACCAAACTGATCATATTCGAGGAGTGTCTGGACGGCGGTAAGTGAGTATATTCGGAATAGGTTCCCTTGCTCCAATTAAGCTCTCCAAAGTGCGTATCTGCTCCCTGAACCTCAGCTTTTGATCAATCCTAGCCAAGAACTTAAGTGCTTCTTTCTTATCTCTTTTATTCCATCCCACTTTAATCCCACTATCATAATCTTTGAGCCTTTCATTCAGCTGAATTCTGACAAATCTGAGAGTCTGATCCCCGAACTTATGAACCTCTTCATATTTCATGAAACGGTAACTATAGTTGTGCGGGTAAACTACTCCAAAAGGTTTGTTGTTGAAAACGAAAGGTCGTAAACGTGGGATGTTAGGAGGATATAACTGTGGAGCAGTAAAGTTGAGTGACTTTTGGTAACTTTCGACCCCGAGTTGTGCATCTTCGACTCTTGCTTTGATGATGGTTTGGCGCATGAAGAGCAAAATGGAGTTGATGACATCATACTGAAGGCTACCGGACAGGTTATGAAGTTTGCCTTGAACCTTGAGCAAGTATATGTCAGCAATGTCATTGAGGTTCAAGCGATGATAGTCAGCTTCACTGAATGTATACAGTTGATCATCACTTCGGTGGACCTCAATTTTATCAAGAAAGTTATAACCATATATTTTCTCGGTATTTGGGACTGCTGTGATGGCAAGAATGCGATGATTTGAGAAGACTCTGTTATTGGATCGGAATGTCAGCTTGTACTTGTAGAACCATTTACACATCTCTGGCCAGGGAAGAGTACATAAGGCAGCTTCATGATTATATTTGGAGATAGAGGTGGAATGCAAGCCTCTCATTTGATCTTCGAGTGTTTCCAGAGGATATGAGGCGGCCCTGAATTTGGTGAGAGATGTTGCATAACGGTGATTCGGATTCGTGTTCCCATGAATAAGATAGAGAAGGTCTTTGTTGAAGAAGTATTGCTTGGGAAGCTTAGGATCACTTGGAGGACCAACAAGGGGTAACGGTTGAGTAAAATCTTGATATTTGAACTCATCAATGAGAGGTTCCGTGCCATGATAGAGTTTTTCCCAAGAAGGTCTCTTTTCCCAAGTAATGTTTTCAGACAGAGCTCTTGCAACCTCTTCCACGTTGTATTCGAACTCAAGTTCAGTAGTTGTGCATGTTTTGAACTCGGTGAACCCTGCTTTGCGAATCTTAACTAAGTCAGACAACTGAAGTCTTTGAGTCTGCATCACCTTTTTAATTCTTTTTATGAAGCCTATAATTGATCCTTCAGTCATTTCTTCAGCTTCAGTGTCATCAGGGTAAGCATCAACTATTTCATTGAACCAGTTAAAGGAAGGAGCATCAGGGTTAATCCATTCAGGAGCTGGAATTAACTGAGCATCCGTGGGTGGTTCTGTAATGGTTTCGGTGATGAGTGGAGGGATTTCATCTACATCGACATCAGCATCTTCAGTTGTTTGTGAGGGGTGAGGATCCGTAGTAGATTGTGGAAGGTTCGGATCAGCAGAGACATTAGCGGTTGTGGTTTTGGTAGGAGCTCTGGAGGTGGAACCAGACACTTTCTTTCTCTTATCAGGTTGTGGTTGATAGTCAGGGTCGGAATCATCATGTCGACGCTTAGTGGCAATAGTCTTTTTACAGGATTCGCTTTTCTTTTCAGCTTTCTTTATAGACTTGATAAGAGCCTTGCGTAGATCATTTTCTTCCGGATCATTCACAATAGCTTCCAGTAATTTACCTTTGAGATCACTTATGGAAGGTTTTGGAGGTACAGTCTGAACAGTGATTGGTGTAGTTTGAAACCTGTTAGAAACGAGCTTTGCAAGATTCCTGTTGACATAATGTCTCACAGCAGAAGGAAGTTCCTTCTGAACATACTTCTGAACTTCCCCAGGTAACCTCTGTTTCACCTGCTCCTCAACTGCTTCATCAACTTTATAAGTTTTGAACGCTTCAATCTCAAGCTTTTGTTCATTAACTTGTAACTGGAGCGCGTTGTATTGATCATGTAATGATTTCAACAGGCTTGAGTGAACAACAGTTGTATTAGGGATTTGTAGAGGATGACTTTGAGGTTTTGATAAAGGTTGTTGTTGTGGTTGAACTGTTGGTTGTCCTTCATCAACTCCTACAATGTCAATAGGGGTATCTTGACTAGTTTCGGGTAGCTCATCCCTTTTCTCACCATCCGACTCCTCATCATCTTCATCATTCACATCTTCTTCATCATTAACTTCTTCTTCATCATTAACTTCTTCACTGTCCGATTTATCTTCCTCATCACTACTCTCTTCATTCTCGGATTCCTCATCGTCTTTATCTTTTGAGGCTTTAACTTCAACTTCAGTTTCAGCCGGTTTATCGAGTGATTCGTTTTGATCAGAACTTGATGACTCAGCTTCATCTTCAGAGTTATCATCACCTTGTTCAGAAGATGATTCGGTTTGTGAATGCGTTTCTTCTGATGTTTGATCATCTCTTTCTGATTCTGGAGTTGGGCTTACCGACTCTTGAGTTCCAGAACCTTCACCTTTCTTAGTAACTTTTGCAATTCTTTCTGCTTCCGATTCTTTGCTTTTCCTTAAGGTTAGTTGCATTTGTTCATCTTCTTCGGATTCAGACATCGGTGAGGTTACTGATTCTTCTTGAGTTATTAAAGCTTTTCCCTTATCTGCCTTCTTGCTTGAAGACTTTGTGAGTTTTACAGTGTCTGATTCCCGTTGAGCATTTCCTTCATCATCTGTAGGTTCATCTTGAAGAGTTGTCACTTTCTTCTTCAGCTCTCTTGTGACCTTTTTGGTTCTTGATTTGGGGATGGTTTTGATTGTAGAGGCTGTTGAAGTTGTCTTTTTAGAAGTTCTTCTTCTCTTCGTCTGAGTCAAACCCACTTTACCAATTTTCTGAGCTTCATCATACATAATGTATGCCTCAGTGTCACGAACATCATCAGGTATAAGATTATCGGGAATTCTCATTCCTTGTTTTTCAGTGTTTGTCTTCTGAATCCTGGTTTTAGAGTATTTATGATCCACAGAAGGGGTGTGTTTCTTGTCTTCCGATCTACTATCAATATCTGGGTGTTTCTCCATGAAATGAGCAATGAGACACTTTGTGAATCTGTAGAATGGAATTCTTGAGGTAGACAATTTGAGAAACTGTCTTGCGTGATTAACCATGTCCACCCAAATTAGTTGAGCATAGTCTATTTGAGCTTGTTTGATAACCCCCCCAGAAGATCTGCATCGTTTCTAGAGTTGGATGTTCATGTCCAGTTTCTCTGCCCGTTAAACTGTTGGCGAGATTTGAGTAAAGTGTGAGCCAGGGTTGTGGAATGTATTTCCTGTCAACGTGGGATATGTTTCTGAGTTGGATTACTGATTCATCATACTGCAGTTCCCGAAGAAGTTTGATAACATCTGATAATGACGGCATGTTAGTGAATTTCTTGAGATTCGGCAAACCAAGAACTGTACGGAGAATTTGTACATTAAACACAACAAGTTTGTGATCAAGGTGAACCCCCAGTGACTTTTCATCTTTGCTGATTTCAACAGTCTCCCAAAACTGTGTTAAGTAGACTTCAGGTACTTCAGTGGTGATGGTGAGGAGGTTGTAAATGAAGTGTCTCTTAAGTATTTCCAGAATGATTGCACAAGTATCATGACATGTGATTGAGTCAAGATCTATCCTATGGTTTGTCTTAGCGATTCCTCTTTCATCTCCTTGAATTAATTCGTGTCTAGGTGTTGATTTCTTTGCCATATCGAGACCTGAAATGATTCATAAACCAACAAAAGCCGCGTGGTGATTAGCTAGTTAGTGTTAGACAAAAGAATAATATCCGAAAACAATCGCCTAAGATAAAGTCAACATCACATATACAACTCATGATAAATCAACCCAAGAGACATACACAATCCTCATTAGAATCAATCACAACTCTTAGATAAACATGAAACGCGATCATTTTCCCATTAACGGGGAAAAAAAAACATGACATGACAAATTATTTTTGAAAAATTTCGGCAGCATTTCTTTTCATAAAAATGGACAAACTAGAACCCATACGTGATGGTTCCATTACGAAACTCCTGTCTCGGAGTGAAATAAGTAAGAGATAAGATAACTAAACTCGAAAAACCGTTTGGACTTAACTCGATAAACTTGGAACCCATAATTGTTCCAAACTCGAAAAAAAACTTTTAGTTCCAAACTCGATAGGCCATTTGCTCAAACTCGATAACACCTCAACTTCAAACTCGATAGCCATTTAAAGTTTTCTAACTCGATAATCATTAAACCTTGGTTCCAAACTTGATAAAGTATGTTTGTTCCAAAATCGATATACATTTAAGTTCCAAACTCGATAAAGATTTTGGTTCCAAACTTGATATACCATTTAACTTAACCAAAGTGGTTCAAACTCGATATGCTTCATGGATAACCAAACTCGATAATCACAACTGTCATCAAACTCGATAAGTCATTACAAACTCAAAAAGTTGTATCTAACTCGAAAACCATTTGGTTCCAAACTCGATAAGTCTTTTTCAAACTCAAAAGGTTGTTGCTAACTCGAAAACCATCTGGTTCCAAACTCGATAAGCAGATAAGTTTCAAACTCGATAAGCAATACAATCATAAAACTCGATAGTCACAAAGTGTTTCAAACTCGATATGCATATCAGTTTTCAAACTCGATAGTCACAAGATGTTTCAAACTCGATAGTCACAAGATGTTTCAAACTCGATAGTCACAATTGTTTCATATGAGTTTTCAAACTTGATGAACATATCAAACTCGATAAGCCTCATGTTCCAAACTTGATAAACCCACATTAGTTTCAAACTCGAAAGTCACAAAATGTTAAGCATCAAACTCGATAATCATAAACTTAACTCGACTATCAGCACCCTTTCATCACAATATCACTAGGTTTTGGCAATCTTGAACACTTAAAACTCATTAATAACTTGAGCAACATCCAAAATTCAATACCTAATCAAACCAATCATTCATATAATCACAAGACCCAGTGACATTATTAAATTCGAGCTTATGAAATCTAATTCACCTAATAATCGCACAATCGTGGCAACTACAATCAAGGTAAAGGTGGAAATAGTCCCTAAGGGTCATGCCGCAATTGGTCATATCACTTAATTAGCCTACAACACTTCATACAACAAAAACCCAAATCGGATTTCACACAAACCCTAAGAAGTCGATTCTAACAATGCCAAACATTCAAGCCAATGTGATGAGGAAAAAAAATTGATGCATTAAGACTCACGATTACTGAGAGACGGAGTTCTTGAAAATCTTGATAATGATGATACAAATTTTAATAGGGGCGCGTTTGATGTTTTGAATGAGGAAAATTATGAGTAGCAGTTAAGATAAACAAATGATATACTTATGAGTTTAAGATATTGACACTATTGGCCCCCCTACTTGTTTTATCAAAGAAAGTGTTATAAATAACACACATTTAGTCCCTTGAGTTTTAATGACTTTACTATTAGTGAAAAAAAAAATGTTACGAGAGTAATGGATATGGCACCCTCTTGAACCAACCATAAGAAGTAATTTGGAAAACTTTAACAAGCAATGGTTCAAGAGGAGTCGAGATTGAGAGAAAATAGTGATGAGGAAAATTGAGAAATAAAGAAAAATAAAGAAGTTAACAAAAAAAATTCTGTCTCCCCCTCAAGATATGCCTTTTGTTTTTAGAAAATACGTATGTGAATGACATATCTTGAACAAGAGTTTTTTTTTTTTTTTTTTTTTTTTTTTTTTTTTTTTTTGACAATATAATATTTACAAAGATAGTTTGATGTTTGACGATCAATTGTGTTTTAAAAACTTTTCCAGATCATCTGGAGTAAAACATCGCATACCAATTTGGTGAACTAGACTCGCAAACCTTGATGGTGCCAAAGATTTGGTAAGTAAGTCCGCCAATTGGTACTCAGTCCCAACAAAGTAAAGTTCAACGGTACCCTTTTCAACGTGTTCTTTGATGAAGTGATATCGGAGATCGATGTGTTTCGATTTGGAATGATGGACAGTGTTGCAGGAGATAGCAATGGCACTCGTGGAATCACAGTAGATTGAAATCTTGTTGAATAGGTAGCCATAATCCTTAAGTTGTGATCTCATCCATATGACTTGAGCACAACAAGCAGACATGGCTACATATTCAGATTCAGTTGACGACAGTGATGTGCAGTCCTGCTTCTTTGATTGCCATGACACAAGTTTATCTCCAAGAAATTGTAATCCACCAGATGTACTTTTGCGTGTGTCTAAGCATCCTGCATGGTCAGCATCTGAAAAAGCAATTAGTTCAAAACCAGAATCCTTCGGATACCAGATTCCCAAGTTAATGGTTCCCTTTATGTATCGAAGGATTCTTTTGACCTCACTGAGGTGTTTTTCAGTTGGTTTGGACTGATAGCGAGAGCACATATAGACAACAAATACTATATCAGGTCTACTAGCCGTGAGATACATGAGGGACCCAATCATACTTCGGTATTTGGTAGGGTCAACAGGTGTCCCATGTAAGTCAGCGTCTAGTTTTGTGGTATAGCCCATCGGTGTATTATAAGTATCACAACTCATCATCCCATGTTTCTTTAAAATTTCAAGAGCATATTTGGACTAATTTATAAAAATTCCACGGGGTGATTGATGAACTTGTAGTCCTAGAAAGAACGAAAGTTCACCCATCATGGACATTTCAAAATTATCTTTCATTAGTTTTGCAAAATCATTAGAGTAACTTCTTTTCGTTGAAGCAAAAATAATGTCATCGACATATATTTGAACAACGAGTAAGTCCTCCCCGTAGGTTTTTGTAAAAAATGTTGGGTCCACCGATCCTTTAGTAAATTTATTGGTCAGCAAGAAAGTAGAAAGTTTGTCATACCACGCCCGTGGGGCTTGTTTGAGTCCGTAGAGTGCCTTTTTGAGTCGATAAACGTGATTAGGATGCTCAGGATCAATGAAGCCTTCTGGTTGGCTGACATACACTTCTTCATGGAGGTCTCCATTGAGAAATGCTGTTTTTACATCCATTTGGAAAACAACCATGTTCCTGTGTGCAGCATAGGCCAGAAAAATCCGAACAACTTCATGTCTAGCCACTAGAGCAAAGGATTCAGCAAAGTCAAGTCCTTCTAATTGGGAGTATCCTTTCGCTACCAGGCGTGATTTGTTACGTATGACAGTTCCTTCTGCGTCTAGCTTATTTTTCCAAATCCATTTCAGCCCAATGACAAAGACTCCGTCAGGTCTTTCAACTAATTCCCAGACTTCCAATCGGATGAACTGCTGAAATTCCTCTTGCATAGATTCAATCCAGTTGTCATAGGTCATTGCTTCTTTAATGTTCTTTGGTTCCTCTTGAAAAACTATGAGTGCATAGATACAAGTTTCTCCATCAGTGTGAAGTCGTTGTCTTGTCATTACAGGTGCATCTGGATGACCAATAATATGAACTAGTGGATGGTCTCGAGTCCATTTATGTGTTGAAGGGTGTAGTTGATAAGTATCTCGCATGTTAGCAGGATCCAAATTGCGTGTAGATGACTCAGCTATATCAGGAAATGGAGGAGCCGATGCAAACGGGTTAAAGAACGCATCAGGATCATGCTTTGTGGGTTGTGGAACTGATTGTGGTGTAGGATCTTCAGCTGAATGGCGGGAGTTAGAAACAGTTTGTTCTGCTGTAGATGGTGATGCAATTGGAGGACCGTTTCTCTCAACAGTTGTAGTAGTTTGTTGAGGTGAGTCTGGTACTGGAATGTTTTCAGGTTGAGCAGCGGAATTAGGTGAGACCTCAGTAGAACGGTATTCAATTGTATCATCAAATAGTGGAGCAAACAAGGTTTCCAATTCTTTGCGGTTGAGTGGCAATGGTTTAGCCGAAGATTTCGGAGAGTGAAGACGGTTGAATTCGGGTCCTAAGCTGTGTTGCTTAGAAGCCATTTGTGTGAGTTCATCAAAATTAGCGTGAATAGTTTCTTGAATTTCTCTTGTTCGACGATTCCAGATTCGAAAACCTTTAGAATGTTCACAGTAACCAACGAACACTCCAATGTCAGCCTTTGCTTTAAGTTTACCTAAATCATTACGATCATTTTTCGGATAACAAAGTGCTCCAAATACATGAAAGTAGTCGATGTTTGGTTTCCTTTTGTGAACAATTTGATAAGGTGTTTTGCGATGGCGTTTTGTGATCATGCAACAGTTTTGGGTATAACATGCAGTTGAAACAGCTTCCGCCCATAAGTAATATGGTAATTGAGCATTAATCAACATAGTTCTAGCAGCTTCCACTAACGTCCTGTTGCGTCTTTCAATAACTCCATTCTGTTCTGGGCTTCTAGGAATAGATGTTTGATGTTCAATTCCCACTTTCTCAAAATATGACCGAAGTGTTTGATTCTTAAATTCAGTTCCATTGTCAGTTCTGACTATTCGGACCGTGTTGCGTAACTGAATTTGAATTTTAGTGAGAAAGGTGATGATCATTGAAGGAGCCTGATCTTTACTTCGTAGAAAATAAACCCAAGTCCATCTGGAGTAATCATCCACAATTATGAGAATGTAGCATTTACCGTTGATACTTTGAACACGCATCGGTCCACACAAATCCATATGAAGTAATTGTAGAACATGATTCGTACTGTGCTCTGGTTTAGAAGGAAAATAAGCTCGAGTACTTTTTCCTTGTTCACAGGCTGAACATAAGTGATCTTTGGTAAATCGGAATCTTGGAAATCCGTCAACAAGTTTATAACGAGCAAGGTCAGTCATCGTTTTGAAATTCAAGTGTGAAAGACGTTTGTGCCATAACCAAGATTTAGTTGATTCTGCTTTGGAGAGAAGGCATATTGGAGATGTAGCAATCATATCTGACATTGATATGGTATAAAGATTAGAACCACGTGAGCCAGACATCAGATCATTTCCTTGTAAGTCACGAACGAAACAAGTTTTCTCTCGGAATGCAACTTCTAGATCCCCATCACAAAATTGACCAACAGAGAAAAGGTTGTGTCCAAGGCCTTCCACATAATAAACATGACAGATTTCAATGTTCCCACTGACATAGTCACCATATCCCATGATTAAAGCGTAATGATCATTCCCGAATCTGACAGTACCAATGAACTTTGAGACAAAGTTTTGTAACAGTTTGAGATTGCCTGTCATATGTCGGGTGCATCCGCTATCAACAATCCAGAGAACAATCTGTACCACCTGCATCACAAGAAGAAGACACGGATGGAACAGAAGTAAGGGTGGAACCCATTGAAAGTGCGGGTTCCTGTTGGTTAGAAGCACATGTATTCAACAATTTAGGAATCCATTGAAAGTCTGGTTTTTGTTGTAACCAACGTTGCCAATTCCAACTAGTTCGTGCTTTCTTAATGGTGAATTCACTAGTGGTTGGCTGAGTCCTAGATTTGTTCTTGACACTTATGGGGGTAACTTCTACTTCATTAGAAACCGTAGGGGGCGGCTTTCCTAAAATAGACTTAGAGGCAGTAGTGGGCCTAGAAGGAATGCGTGTCCTACGTTTCTTATGACGATTAAGAAGAGAATTAGCTATACACTTAGTGTGTTCACCAGATGATACGCTTTTACGACAAAACACACAAGATGCATTAATATTCAAAACATTCAAAGGTTCATTATTCGTTACATTTAGATTTTAATTAGAATTTGCCAGATTAGAATCTAAATCTGATGCAACATGAGTTTTATTCAAATTCCTAAGTTGATCTTCTACTCCTTGAGCTTCTAGTGATCCTCTCTTACGTTGCCAGAGCCTATTCGTCTTTTTACTTTTTCGCTTGGGTCTGCTAACGCTATTAGGGGAGACTAGTCCTGTAGAAGTGGAGTAAGCAACATTAGTATTTTGAACAACCTTTCCTTTATCAGTTTTGTCTAATTTATGCGTTCCTGGTGCTATCACCGTGGTGTCAACCATCTTTCCTTTTTCAAGTATCTTAATTTTCTCTTTCAAATCAATGATGATGTGATTCATATCTTGAATATTTGACTCAAGTATACCATTGCAATATTTGATATCTTTGTGGTTTTGTAGAAATGCTTCATTTTCAATTTTTAAATCCGCAATTTCTTTCTCGTATTTGAGACACAAACTTTTGAAAGACTCATTGTTTTTGCAAAGTTGACAAGAGTTTGAAATATTTTGATTTTGAAGTTTCAATTCCTTTTTAAGACTTTGAGCTTGACACCATTCAAGCCTTTGTTTGAGTTGACAAATTTCTTTTGAAAACTATTTTGTCACATCATCATTCTTTATTCTCAGCTTGTCATTCTCATGTTTAAGTGTCTCTAATTCCACTTTCATCAAGTTATTATCCACGCAAAGATCATCCACAAGCATAGAAGTACCAGATTTATAAAGATCATTCATGATAACAGACAGAATATCAACACTGAGAACTTGTTCCAAGAGTCGATCAGCATCATTTTTGAAAACTTTAGTTCTTTGCTTTTGAACCAAAATCTCATTTTCAGTTGAGTTGAAAACGTTTATCATATTTTTGACCTCGTTTTGAAGTTCCTGATCCCAACGTGTAGCACAGAGACGGAGGTGTTTGACAATTGGCAACATTTGTTTTTGAAAATATCTCTCTTTTCTCGCTCGTAAGCGGATTGAAAAGTTTCAATTTTTATTTCAGAATTACGTGCAATTGTTTCCTCCAAAATTTCGATATCTTCCATGAAAGTTTTGAAATAATTTAAGACACGACAAGTTTTTGGTAATGGTGTAAGTTCACCGGATGATGGTAAAGGACCATTTATTTGTGCTACAGTTTGGACAGGGGCCGCATTAGAGGATGAAACATATGACTCTTCGACAAACCATGATTTCTCAGGTAATTCCTTTTGAGTCACAAAAGATTTAGAAGGAGGTGGAGCTTTTGAATAGTCATATGGTGTCCAATATTGAACATAACTCATCTTTGATCGACTCTCGTCTTCAAGTTCTTCTTCTTCCTCAGTATCAAAAACAACAGCACGCACAATTGTATTATCAAACATGTGGTCCATACTGTAAATCTTAGGATTTTCTTTGAATGCTGTGTGAAGAAACATTGATTTGAAATCGCAAAGTGCAAATCCTTTATCGGGTCTCGGTTTTAAAGAAAATTTCTGAATTATTGTGACAGAGTTCCCGTGTTTGTAAACAATGTGAGGAAATTCTTTGAGTTGTTTTTCAAGATCAACAATATCACCAAGTAAGTCATCTATATACTTCCTTTTTCGTTTTTTATGTTCACAAAACTCCTTTTTGCAATTTGACAATTCTGTTTCTGTTTTTGAAAGAACTGTTTGAAGACGTTCAACTTGCATTTTCAATTCACACTTTTCACTTTCGAGTTTCGAAATCAACTTTCCGTTTGACTCAATTAAATCTTGCATTTTGCGTTGAAGATCTTGTTCTTTATTGTAAGAATCTTGAAAAGCTTTTTCAAAACTTTTTGCATTTTTAATCTTGTCTTCCTGATTTGAAAGTTGAATTTTATAACATTCAATATCTCTTGCAAGTGACGCATTTTTTTCTTTTAAAACTTTGTTTTTCTCGTTGCATTTTATGATTTGCAATTGTTGAGCATCCAGTTGTTTAGATAACAATATTAGGTCAGGGTCTGGATCAAATGATGGTTCATGTTGTTCTAAATGATCATGTTTATCTTTCTCAATAGGATTATCAAATGAAACATCTGTGTCATCATCAAATATGAAAACTGTGCTTATTTGTTCATCTGTTTGAGAAGATGAAGATGATCCAGATGGAACAATTTGCGCCATATCTGATTCATAAGCAGAAGGTGAGACTATATCATTTATAAAGCATGCATTGAGGTCATGTACCTGAGACAAGCCGTCAGTGTCATACACTGGACCTGAATCATTAAGCTTGAGTTCTTGCATGTTGGCCATAAGCATCACAGCTGCATTGGCTTCTAGATCTTCCATGTCATCGTCATTGTTCACATTTGCCATGAAGTTGTTGTCCTGTTCAGGGAAATGTCTATCTTTTTCATCTTGAAGAGCCATGAGTAATGCCTGCTTGTGAAACTTACTACCCCGAGTTCTCGGTTTAGGACACGCAGTCGCTATATGACCTTGTTCATTACAATTGTAGCACCATACTGCATTCCCTGAGTTGGAGTTCCTTGTTGCAACTGGTTCCGACCTTTGCTGAGAGGATCCTAAGTTGTTCCTGAACCCCGCATTGTTACTAAACCTCTGACCATTCTTAAAGTTTCCTGAAGAACTTCCTGAACCAGATCGACCATAGCTACGATTCTGAATTTCCACTCTTCCATCATTGACAACAGCTTGATTCCTTGTGTTAGAAGATGAACGTTGACGGTTGTTTGTCATGTTGGAGAATTTGCTGAAAGCACGAGCAATAAGAGCAAGTCCTTGATTCAACGTGTTAAAGTCATCATCGTCATCGTCATTGGAGTTTGAGTAATACACTGCATCATTGTTGTTTAATGGAACAAGTTGAGTAGAAGCATGCTGTGGAGATGAATCATAAGGGACCATTTGGTTCGAGGTAGAAGACTGTGGATAACTGAAGTAGTTCTGCTCTTGAACATTGTAACAATTCGCATTTTCAGGTTAACTTTTATTCCCGAAAATTTTACTATTCACTTTTTACTATTCACTTTTCACTATTCATCTCAGAAATTTTTATTTCATATTCTCGTAAGTTAAACTATTTTAACGATAATCCGAGAGTTTGACGCTCGTCGGATCATTTCTGCAAAAATCACAAAGCCGTGTCCGAGATTTACTTTGAGGTTTAAACGTCATTCTAGCATCCCGATATGTCCATAAAACATTATAAACAATAGAAATATGATTTTCTCTCATTTTAGGACAATTCCAAAAGTTTTGGAATTTTACGTTTTTCAGTTCAGCGTTTTATGCGAATTACGCGTTTTAGACCCGTGTTTCCAGTTTTTAGCAGGGTTTTAGCACCCGATAGAACCTACCACTCATTTTATATTTTATTATGGAGTATATTGATAAGTTCTAGCATATTTATAAGTTTCATATTTTTAGGATACCCGGTTTTACGTTTCGTGGCTTAATAACTTACGGTTAGCAATTTACGGGTCCAAAACTAGTCACATAAGTAGGATAATATCATCAAAAGTCCACACCTTGTTCTCCAAGTTCATGAACCGCCATTTAGGGGGGGGGGGGGCATTCACACTTGTGGCATCATCTCATGACTTTAGCCATTAGATCATACTTATTTACAACTTTGTCTCCAAGTTTAGGCACTTTCCTAACACTTTCCTAACCTCCTCATCTTAGCCTATATAAATAACTCATTCATGACTTTGAAAACTCATTCTTCTTCCTTTCTTCATCAATAAAAATGCCACACCCTTTAATCCTAGCACCATGATCCTTTGATCTTCAATATACAAGTTACACTACAAAGTTCAAGGTCTTAGTATTCTCTACCTAGTTCTTAAGTTTGTTTGGTGATTCCATGGTTGAATTAGGAGCTACACAAGGTGATTAGGGGCTGAAGTTAAATGGTTTTCACAAGATCTATATCAAGTCTATCAATGGTTAGCAAGAGTTGTGGTGAAGGGTTTACAAGCATAGGTTTAGTGTCCTAGTTCATACTTGACTTCCTTTCTTAAGAGAAAGCCAAAAGTTGTAAGCAAACCCTAACATACTCCTTGCTTAATTATCATTTTCATGCTCTTTGTGTTCCTTTCATGCTATATATGTTCTTGTTATTGTGTTCATGATGTTTAAAAATGGATAAAACAAGTATTGGTATACATATGTTAACTTATGACAAGTAAACAAGCAAACTAGTGATTTTTATGGAGAACCACGACCAAAATAGTATAACTATGATATTTGACACTTACTGTTAAAGACGACTTAACAAGGAAAACATAGCAATTTGAATCACCCAAAACGAGTACACGAGTCAAAAGTTATGACCATTTGAAGTTAGCAAAACCAAAACGGCAAAACTGCCTATACCCTACTGTTTTGCATTCTGTGTTTTTGAAAGTCACCCTTCTGGTCCGATTCATCAAAAAGTTAAAACACAAAAGTTGTCTGGAACGCCGTTTTCGTTCAGGATAAAAAGAAGCTCGAGCCCTGAAAACGCTTTCCGAGTGATAATTTCTTCAAATTCTTAACAGCCCATTTTTAGACCAAAGTTACTATATAATGATTATATTTAGATGAGACCAAGAGGTCTAATGACCTAAAGCCGAGACCACAACCATGGCTAAAGCCAAGGTTGAGTCTCAAGACCATGGTAACAATGACCATGGTCACGGCAAAGCCACGGCTAAAGACCATATAACTTTTAAAGATCAAAAACTTATATATATGTTATCAAATACTACAATAGTAGGGAGCCTCATGTGAGGAGTTCATTAAGTAAGCCGTCGAGATGAGTTGTGGATTTACGAATTAAAGTGTCCTGGCTCCTCGAACGTTTACTCCATGACTTCTGAATTATGTCGGCCCGAACGGTAGTAAGAGATATACAACCTAAACATGTTTCATAAACCATTTATATTCAAAGACTTACACTATATACTAAAGTACTACATCATGAACATTATGCAAGACATATATAGGCAATTCTTCGTATTCTTAGACGTTACTCCAAACCTAAGTCGCAACGTTCTATTATAGGCTGCTCTTAGAGACTTTCGCGATTCGACTACTACTTTCATTACTCATTACATAAGCTTAAGGTGAGTCATAGCCCCTACTCTTTTATACTTGTTTTAACTCTTTGGGGGAGATACATACTCAACTACTTGCTTACTTGTACAAATACTCTTAAACATTTATACTTGATTGTGTTATACTAGATTGGCATTATACTTGATTGCGTTATACATACTTGTTACACTATACTTGCTTAATTTAAATACAAGATTCATATTTACGTGCATGCATAATACTCTATTCTGTCGGAGAGGTATTGGTAGTACTCATGGGAAGATTCCCCTACCCTTGTGTCTATGCTTGACCTTGGATGTCGTAGTACTATTTGGGAAGATGCCCCCACCATTGCCATATATTCCTGGCCTTGGGTGAATATAATCCGGTGTATTATGTAAACTATCTTTAGCAGTGGGTTGTGGACACACAGGTTGCAAGTCTCTTATGGCGGGACTTGCAACTGAGTGGATTCACGATGCCTTTGCTGTGCGAATATTCTTTTAAGGCTTTTCAACTGTTTTAAGACAAACTCTATGAACTCACCAACCATTGTGTTGACACTTTAGCATGTTTATCTCAGGTTAGTAAGGCGATAGCTAGTGCGTGGAACTTAGAGTCAAGCTGCATATTCTGAAGACTTACGCTTTTATCATTACCATTCAAAACTTTGTATACATTTATGTATCATACTTTGGAATCTCATGTTTGTAACTTTGAATTCATTAATCGAATGGTAACTTTTCAAAACGTCTCATTTAGAGTTCGTTTTCTATAACTTGTACTTTGTATTATGAAGTAGCACCCTTATGACACAGTCTTCCGCTGCGGTATTTTGGGGGTGTTACAAACATATGCATGATTTGACATTGGTGGTGGAGCATAAGGAGATTGAGCTACGAGAGCCAAAGAATTTGGTGTTGGTGTTGGTGTGTATCCTCCTCGTAGAGCTCGATCTTTTTCAACTTCAGGTTCATGGTGTTTCAGAAAATCATACAACAAACCATATGGAGCATCATGAAGATTTTTGGTTTGACGAACAAATGTCACATACTTATGCCAATCCGGGCCAAGACTACCAACGAATTTGGAGTTGACTACAATCCTTGGTACTGTGATTTTGTGACATTCCAGATCATTGACCACATTTGTGAAACGATGATAGTAGGATTCGAGTGACTCTCCTGGTTCAATTGTGATGTCAGTGTATTCCATGTAGAGTTTGGATTCCATATCATCTTTGTTCAATTGAGTGCCTTCCATAAGGAGATGAACATGTTCCCACATAGCTTTGGCTGTTTTCTGAGCATCGACACTTCGATAAATAGGATTTGGTATTCCTTGAAGTATATAAGCCATTGCATATTCATCAGCTTCACGATGTAATTTCTGTTCTTCTGTGAGTTGAGATTCTGGAAGAGGTCGATCACCAGGAGGACGTGGAGGATCAGCAGTTGGATCCCCAATTTCAAATCTTGTTGGCCACTCAAATGGTCCTTCAAGTATCACTTGTTTCAAGAATTTCCCATGAGGTTTCTTAAGTTCAAGAAATCGTAATAATCGACTTGACCATTGAACATAGTTTCCCGGTGTTAGCATTGGAGGTGTTTCAAGTGATCCTGCCTCATGTCGGGATTGTTGAGTTGTAATAACTTCACACATTCGGTCAAACCAGTGAGGTTGTTTGGAGGAAAACTGAGTGTTTTGTTGAGACATTTGATATGGTTGTTGTTGAGGAATGATTTGATGTTGTTGCATCATGAGGTAATGATGTAGTGGATTAAACGGTTGTTGTTGAACGTGTGATTGTAAAGGTTGTTGATACGGTTGATGCGGTTGTTGAAACGGTTGTTGATACGATTGTTGAAACTGCGGATGATGTTGCGAAGAATGAGGAAAGTAATGATTGGGTGGTTGAGACATCTTTCGTGATTATGGTAAACTTAGATCGTTAAAGATAAATAAAAGTTGTAATTAGATTTGAGAAACTTGATATCAAACTCGGTATGTCAATTTGTCTTCAAACTTGATAAGTGCACTTAGGGTTTCTAACTTGATAAGGTCAAATAGGGTTTCTAACTTGATAAGTTCAAATAGGGTTTCTAACTCGATAGGTTATGTATGTAGCTAACTCGATGAGTCCAGATAATGATCCTAACTCGATAAGTCTAGGAAGTTTGAGCAGAGTATCCCCTTAGAAGATTGCCACGCTGATCCTAACTCGATAAACGATTAGGAGAACAAGGCTAACTCGCCAAAATCCAAAATCCAAACTCGATAGAAAACACGTAACTCGATAGATCTTATAACACCTAACTCGATAGAACTTGAAATAAACCCCTAACTCGATAGGTGTGACACCTAACTCGATAGATCTTAAGCACCTAACTCGATAGAACTTAAGCACCTAACTCGATAGAACTTAAGCACCTAACTCGATAGAACCAAAGTGAACCCCTAACTCGATAGAAAATTCGATGAACAGTACCACGCTTTTTAAGAAAATCACTTTAAAAAACCAAGTTTTTCTACCAAATCAAACCTAAATCAACCTATATTATCCCTTGGCGAATGATAGCACTTGTTAGGTCACCATTTCTATAACATAATCACTTAAGAATTCTAGAGAGAGAAAGTAAGTAGAGAGAGAGAGTGGAAGGAACACCTAATGAAAATAAGAGACTAATAACCTTACTAGTGAACCAACCAACCTCAAAATGAGGTTATACATGGGTATTTATAGGTAAGGATTAGGGATTCTCTAAACTTAGACAATATGACATACTTAGCCCTTAGACTTTATCCAAACCTATAAACCAAGCATAAAACTTACAAAATACATAAAATAACTAATGTTATAAGTAAGTAATGCAACCTATACCAAAACTCAATGACCGACACTTGAAACAATAAAGTCTATTCCCAACACCAGCAATAATCTCATCCATTGGATCATTTGAACCAATCCTAGCCCTCAATTTATTTTTGGCGGGAAAATTGGTTTTATACCAATTTGTCTGATAACTTGCAAGGGGGGTGGGTGGTGCTTTTATTGTGGAGGTGATGGTAGGTGCAAATTGGTGGAGGTGGTGGGATGTGATGGAATTGCAGGCAAGTGGGAGGTGGTGGAGCTTGGCATGAAGTGAGGAAGGAGATGGGAGGGAATGGTGTGGGTTTGACCCGCGTTGACCGTGGGAGAGTCAACAACGGGTTATGGCTTTTGGGCTAGGAGGGAGTTGGACCAAGCAATGAGACATGGACTAGATTATTATTTGTGTTGGGTTGGTGTTTGGTTTGGATTGGATTTTTGGGTTGTAATAACAAAACAAGGATCCGTTTGGTTTGTAGTTTATTAAGCTTAGGGACCAAAATTGTAAAAATTGAATTTTGAGGGGTGGGATGTGGTACTATTCCAAAGTAGTCCAAGGGACTTATCTTGCCAAGTTTGGATAATACAAGGACCATAAATGTTTATTTCCCAAATTCAAACATCTAGGGACTAAAACTGCCAAATTTCAAAGTGTAGGGACGAAACTTGTAAATTCTTCAAACTTTTCACCCAGGGACCAATCATGACAACTTGTGAATTCCTAAGGACCTTTGTTGACTTTTCATCCAAATCCAATGCTCAGGGGCCATTTCTGTCAATTTCCAAACTTGAGGGACCATTTCTGCCACTTCGGCAAACTTTTGCTCCAAGGACTATATCTGGCATTTTGTCATTCCACAAGGTGTGTTTTGACAATCTGAGCTCAAAAGTGGTAATTCGCTTCCCCGGGTCTGGCTTTTGACATGTTTTCCAAACTCGTGCTCGTTTTTGTCCTTTTTGGCCTGATTTATGTCCATTTCTGAATTATCCGTTCCTACACGATCACAAACACAAGTATAATATCTTTGGAAATTATGGTTAGTTTGTGTCTGTTTTGGTCTTAATTTGGCCAGAAAAAGGTGTGTGATATTAACAGGAAACAGATACGTATTTAAATCTGAAACGTAAACTAAATTTAAAATAAAACGTAACTGCGTACAGAAAAAGTGGGATTTAAGCAGAAATAAACTTAAGGGGGGTAAAAATGACTTTTTTAAAAACTTTATATTAAAATAAAATTTTATAAAAAAGAAAATTATTTTCTTGATTTTTTTTATTATTTGATATTAGTTAAAAACTATTTAATAATTAATTTAAACTAATTTAATTTAAGAAAAATACTAAAATGACTTAGAAAAATATGAAAATTTTTGCAAAACTAATTAACCATCACAGGAATCCTAAAAAATTATAAAAAGTTTATAAAAATTAAAAATAAGCTACTTTATAAATTAATTACTTAATTAATAATTAAAACCTATTTAAACTAATTTAATTATGAAAAATACTAAATGAAAAGTAAAAATTATGAATTTTTTTCTAAAAATACTTTATGATTTATAAAACCTAGGAAAAGTATAAAAAGGTACAATTGCTTATAAATAAGCAGAAAGGAAATTTATTTTTGATTTTTTAATTAAAACTAAATAAACTAAAATTAATTATTATAAATACTAATCTATTGAGAAAATTATGAAAATTTTTACACAATTATTTTAATATGATAGGAAATTAAGAAAAATATAAAATCGGAAAATGCTTTATGAAAAGGCAAAAAAATAAGCCAAATGGCTTAAATAGAAGCTATCACTTTTTTTATTTTTGATTTTTTGGTACAATATCGAGTCGCCGCCAAATTACTCCTCGGATTGCCTAGATCCACTTTTGATGCCATCTGGTTCAATTTCACTCTGGGCATCTCTCTTTGAGTTAATACGTGATGGCCTTGGCATTTTATAATGTGACGCCGTCACGTGTAAATCTCCAAATTCTTTTCTTGCGCGTCAAGAGTAAAACAAATATCCACCTCTTGATCAACATGTGACGGCGTCACCTTGTGATACCTGACCCCGTCAGGTACTATTTCCAGCTTGGATTCTTGACTTTTTCGTTTTCTTCACTTTATGCTCCAAAAACGTTCAAAATGCTCCATTTTCCAGAATTCTTCTCAAAGTACCTAAAATGACAAAAGGAATGATTTGGGGTAATATTTGATCATAAAAACCCAATTAAGGGCTTAAATGACCCCCTAAAAGCGTAATAAATTTCTCCTTATCAAATACCCTTACACTTGAGATTTGCTTGTCCTCAAGCAAATGAGCTTTTATTCCAATCAAAATACAAGCTAGGGGTCATTTAACATTAATATAAAAGTAATTACAACAAATGATATGTAACAATTCGCAATTTCAGGTTAATTACTATTCCCGGAAAATTTCACTATTCACTTTTACTATTCATTTTTCCCGAAATTTTCCCGAAACTTGATTTTTGTTTCTTGGCCTCGAGTGATAAATCATTTCCATGACAAATTAAAAGTTTGACATTCATAAGCTCATTTTCGTGAAAGTTAATAAGGAATTACACGTTTTAGGGTAAAACGTCATTCAAAAATTCTACGCACAACGAAACTCGACCGCGTTAAGTGACCCCGCATCAGAAAAATGTTTGACACACTCATGATTTATTTGAGAATTAATCATGACTGTGAAAAACATGACCAAAATAAGCCTCGGCCGTGAAAAACTGGAATTTTCAGTTTTTAAGCGTTTTTACTCAGCCGTAACCTTAGCCTATACCTGCACCGCATTTCTAAGACTATTTAAGTTTTCAACTTATTAGAAAAAGTCAACATATTTTTCCCTCCTCCATTGACCAAAAATCATTCCTTGATTTTATAAGTCATTCCTTGATTTTTAGGCTTACGGTTTGATGTCTAAAAGACATTTAATACCAACCGACACTAGACTGAGCCTAGTCTAGACATTATAAGTCTTTTTAAATCAATTATATCATATTAGAAAAGTAACATTTTACTTTTCTCAATTTTACGCAATATTCGTACGTTTTACGTATTACGCGTTTTAGACCCGTGTTTCTAGTTTTTAGCAGGGTTTTACCACCCAAATGGAACCTACCACTCATTTTATATTTTATTATGGAGTATTTTGACATGTTTAACCATTCTTCCAAGTTTCGTATTTTTACGATACCCGGTTTTACGTTTTGAGGCCTAATCATTTACGGTTGGCAATTCCCGGAGTCAAGTTTCATCCTAATACTTAGGATAATACCAAGCAAAGTCCAACACTTCCTCCCCAAGGCTTGTGAACCGCCTCTAGGGGGGGGGGATTCACACTAGGTGTCTTGATCTTATGCTAAGTAAGCTAGGATGATTACATGAGTTAACACTTGCTCACCAAGTGTTGACAAGTCAATGTTGTAACCTCCTCAAGCTCCCATAAAAGCCCTCATCCCCTCATTTTATACGCCACACTCACACACACCATTCTCTCATCCTTAGCTCATTCTCTTCCAAGTTTCATGCAAGATTCAAGTGCAAGTTCAAGGTAGAAACTCTAGTTAGGTTATCATTCATCAAACACTTCCATAACCTCATATACTTGGTGATTTCTCTTGAGTTTGAATCCACTCAAGTCACCTCAACCTTCATCATCCATCTTTCAAGATTACAAGAGTAGAAAGATTGCATGAAGTGAAGTGGGTTGAAGCAAGTCTATCAAAGTCCTATCCTTACATGTTAACTTCCTTTCATCTTTGAAAGCCAAAAGTTGTAAGCCAAACCCTAACATGCTTATTGTTAAATAATCATGTTCATGTTATTTACCTATTATTCATGCTATATTATGTCTTGTATGCATGTCCTTGATGTATAAAAATGAACAAAACAAGTTATTGTAATTGATTGTCAAGATAAGTTATTAAAACAAGTAAACTAGTAACTTTCTTGGTAAGACCTGATCAAAGTGGTAAAAATATGATATTGGATTATTATATATTGTAGTAGAGGACCTAACAAGGAAACCGTAGCAATTTGAACCACCTAAAACGAGTATACGAGTCAAAAGTTATGACGATTTGAAATTACCAAAACTTTGCGGCAAAGCTGCCAAATAGTTTCTGTTACAGAAACTTTAAACACGCAAAAAGAGGAATTTCTGGTCCGTTTCATGAAAAAGTTAAAACACAAAAGTTGTCCGGAATCACGTTTTCGTTCAGGAACAAAGAAGATCGAGCCTTGAAAACACTTTCCGAGTGAGATATTTCTCAGTTTCTTAACAGCTATTTACATATATATAAGTCACTATATTATGGTTATACTTTAAAAGGAACAAGAGGTCTTATGACCTATAATCAAGACCACCACCATGGCTAGAGCCAAGGTTATGTCTCATGACCTTGGAACAAGGACCAAAGGTCATGGCTAGGCCATGACGAAATGACCATACCAACTTACTTAGGCGAAAACATGAAACAAGGAATTGGCGACAACTTGAACAAGCAATTTGGATCTACTTCACCTAAAAGGAACCATGAGATATTACAAAGAAAAATGGTCATACAAGTTATATGAAACATACCCTAATAACAATCTTCATGTAATAATAAACTTTCCTAAGTTTATTCAAATATCGGACATGTAACTTTTCGGATCGAAACTTATATCTATATATTTTATCAACTACTACAATAATATGGAGCCTCATGTGAGGAGTTCATTATGTAAGCCGTCGAGATGAGTTGTGGATTTACGAATTAAAGTGTCCTGGCTCCTCGAACGCTTACTAACATGACTTCTGAATTATGTCGTCCCGAACGGTAGTAAACGATATATAAACATACATGTTTCATGAATCATTTCTTTCAAAGACTTACACTATACATCATACCACATCATGGACTAAGTGCAAGACATTTATTGGCGTGTTTATGTTTCCTTAGACATTATTCCAAACCTAAGTTACAACAATTATTCTAGGTTGCTCGTAGAAGTTATTACGGCATATCCATCATTCTCATTATACATCATCCAACTCAAGGTGAGTTCATAGCCCCACTTTTCATTACTTAATTGTTTTACAAATCCTTGGGGGAAATACATGATATTTTTAACCGAGCACAATGTTTTTAAATTGTATGCTTGCCTGATTATTTTATTATCACTAAGTATCATCCTTGCCAAACCGAGATCCCTTATTATGAACCATTTAATCACTAGAAATAATGAGCGCGAATATTGTGAATAGGCCTATTGGGATTGACGAATCCCATTTGTTTTGACTAATTTCAAACAAATGCATTAATATTTGAGACATTAGGTATGACGGCAAAGTACCTACCGGGATAAATCTGCCGATCGATATTGGTACACGTTAACGTTTTGGTGTCATAAGCTTAGTGAATTAATAACCTTTCCGGGCATATAACAACGTAGCCCATCTTTGTTTTCTAACTATGAGTGTGAGTCTATAGCTCACACTACGATTATTGTGTTCAAACAATTTAACTACAAACACTACGATTATTGTGTTCAAACAATTTAACTACAAACACTACGATTATGGTGTTCAAACGATTTAACTACAAACACTACGATTATTGTGTTCAAACGATTTAACCAAACTCTATGAATATCACTCAACCTTTGTGTTGACCTCTCAAGCATGTATTTCAGGTTCATGACGATCAAGGATGGCACGGAAGGACACGGATACTCAAGAGGGCTATAAATTTTATTATCATTCAAAACTCATTTAATGTAAATTATAAACATGGAACCATTTGGGACCTCATTTTGTAATCTCTGATATTTATACAATTTGAATGATAAATCTTTTAAAACGACTCAATTGGAGTTCGTTTTCTATTATTGTGACTATTGTACCGTCGAGTAACACCCAGTTTGAATTCCGCTGCAACCATGAATTGGGGGTGTTACAGATTGGTACCAGAGCCATGGTTATAGAGAAACGGGTCTAATTGAGACCTAAACTATAACCACACATACAAGCAAAAACATTTTTATAGCCTTCCGCTCTCCGTGTCTTCCATCCTCCAGACGATTATGGACTTAGTAGGCATGTTATGATACACAAACATATTAGTATATTCATATATACCCATTTTGAGCATTTCCCCGTAGACATTTTTGTGCTACACAAACATAATTGCATATTAATATATGTACCCTAAACATAATTGAGCATTTCCCCGTAAGCATTAGTATATTGATATATAAACTCGGTTTATTTTCAATCATTTATCTAAACAATGGACTAAACATATCTGCGTATGCCTATTCTAGGGCATTTTGACACAATCACATTCTCCCAATCATATTCCTACTCCAACATTTTATGTCCAAGACATTGTAACTGATTGCAATGGTCTTTCCTATTTTCCAAGACATTGTATTATACAATGGTCTTAACCATTTCTCAAATGTTTTGAGTCACACAATGGTCTAACCTACTTCCCAGACATTGTGGATTGCACAATGGTCTAACCTACTTCCGAGACATTGTGTTATGTGCAATGGTCTCTAGAATTATTCCATCACATTATCAATATCATTTCATATGATATCAAAAACCCGTCACAACCTATCGATTTCCAAATAAGAAATATGAGATTTCTAAAGGACAAACAAATCCATTACCTACAAAAGCTGAAGTTCAGCTCTACATTCATCAAAGTTTTCTTATGAAACCTTCATTATTAAAAGTTCGTGATCCTGGCCAAGTATGTTCTATTTTAGAACTACTTAAAACTTCCTTTCCATACGTACCTACCCTTACTATCTTCTATGCAATGGAATATGAAAACATACGTTACAAGTCTTGTATGGACGGGACTTGCAACTTAAGGGTTGACATCGCCTTTGTTTAGTGGACAGTTTCCCGAAAGCAACGGACATATCACAAGTATACCTAATTTAGGTATTTGAAAATTTTATCGAACCTTGGCTAAATATAGACTAGTCACCTATATTTAACCTAGGGATAGTGGAATATAGTCTGACTAACTATATTCGACTTAAAATTTTCAAATACTGAGAGTAGTTGTACTAGGGTTATGTTTAGACTGATTTCCTACATGAACTCGATAAACCACAAGAATACATTAGAACAATCTAGAGACACGATAGTGCCTTACCACTCAGCAAGATCTTAACACCTTATTTGTATGATCTAAATTCATTCTTGAATTTTTTTTTTCATTTATGAGATAAGCCGAACTACTATCTTGGGATAGTTATCAATTCCTCTCTTCATCCCGTAGAAGTACTATCCTGTTTAGGTCCTAAGGATACCATTCCGTCATAAACCTTTAAAATTTCTTAAAATTTTAAAGCAAACTTGACATCTCTACCAATATTAATGTTAAGCATACACTACACACTTTTGTTCATCAACATATCACATCATTATCTTCACAACCGTGGCAAACACAAGCTCATTAACAGATCTTGATGCACTTTTAAAGCTCAAATCATCCTTAGTTACACCACAAGCACCCTCACCAGCTTTACAAGATTGAATATTCATCTTGTACTTTTGGAACACCAGTATCATCTCATAATACACTACCTTGTAACTCACCGGCTAATTGTGAATGTTGTGTTGGGAATTCTTAAGTAGGATGATTTATAATTATTTGAATGGATTGGGATGCCTTTTCATTTAAATAAAGAAATTGTAAATCACCGAAGCATAAGTTTATATTCCTTTACTTACATTGTTTGGGATGCCTCTCTATGTAAATAAAGAATTATAAATAAGTGGGCTTATTTGTATCCGAAATAACATAAGTATGAAGTCAATAAACACTAGGTACAACAACCAATTACCTACTAGGCTATGATTGCAATTACTATCTCAATTCCTATTAATATTCGACTGCTATATCAATTTCCTTTGATATTCGACTATTACCATACCTTTCTTACATAAAAGTAAGCCTCATCCTACGCCATACACTAAAATGACAAATCAAACTGCATCACTGGTAATCCCAGACTTTAGTCCTCATAAGTAACCACACCTGTTCATCGACACCACTCCAACATATGACACACATAGAACTTCGGGACGAAGTTTCCCGTAAGGGGTAGAGACTATAACAATTCGCAATTTCAGGTTAATTACTATTCCCGGAAAATTTCACTATTCACTTTTACTATTCATTTTTCCCAAAATTTTCCCGAAACTTGATTTTTGTTTCTTGGCCTCGAGTGATAAATCATTTCCATGACAAATTAAAAGTTTGACATTCATAAGCTCATTTTCGTAAAAGTTAATAAGGAATTACACGTTTTAGGGTAAAACGTCATTCAAAAATTCTACGCACAACGAAACTCGACCGCGTTAAGTGACCCCGCATCAGAAAAATGTTTGACACACTCATGATTTATTTGAGAATTAATCATGACTGTGAAAAACATGACCAAAATAAGCCTCGGCCGTGAAAAACTGGAATTTTCAGTTTTTAAGCGTTTTTACTCAGCCGTAACCTTAGCCTATACCTGCACCGCATTTCTAAGAATATTTAAGTTTTCAACTTATTAGAAAAAGTCAACATATTTTTCCCTCCTCCATTGACCAAAAATCATTCCTTGATTTTATAAGTCATTCCTTGATTTTTAGGCTTACGGTTTGATGTCTAAAAGACATTTAATACCAACCGACACTAGACTGAGCCCAGTCTAGACATTATAAGTCTTTTTAAATCAATTATATCATATTAGAAAAGTAACATTTTACTTTTCTCAATTTTACGCAATATTCGTACGTTTTACGTATTACGCGTTTTAGACCCGTGTTTCTAGTTTTTAGCAGGGTTTTACCACCCAAATGGAACCTACCACTCATTTTATATTTTATTATGGAGTATTTTGACATGTTTAACCATTCTTCCAAGTTTCGTATTTTTACGATACCCGGTTTTACGTTTTGAGGCCTAATCATTTACGGTTGGCAATTCCCGGAGTCAAGTTTCATCCTAATACTTAGGATAATACCAAGCAAAGTCCAACACTTCCTCCCCAAGGCTTGTGAACCGCCTCTAGGGGGGGGGGATTCACACTAGGTGTCTTGATCTTATGCTAAGTAAGCTAGGATGATTACATGAGTTAACACTTGCTCACCAAGTGTTGACAAGTCAATGTTGTAACCTCCTCAAGCTCCCATAAAAGCCCTCATCCCCTCATTTTATACGCCACACTCACACACACCATTCTCTCATCCTTAGCTCATTCTCTTCCAAGTTTCATGCAAGATTCAAGTGCAAGTTCAAGGTAGAAACTCTAGTTAGGTTATCATTCATCAAACACTTCCATAACCTCATATACTTGGTGATTTCTCTTGAGTTTGAATCCACTCAAGTCACCTCAACCTTCATCATCCATCTTTCAAGATTACAAGAGTAGAAAGATTGCATGAAGTGAAGTGGGTTGAAGCAAGTCTATCAAAGTCCTATCCTTACATGTTAACTTCCTTTCATCTTTGAAAGCCAAAAGTTGTAAGCCAAACCCTAACATGCTTATTGTTAAATAATCATGTTCATGTTATTTACCTATTATTCATGCTATATTATGTCTTGTATGCATGTCCTTGATGTATAAAAATGAACAAAACAAGTTATTGTAATTGATTGTCAAGATAAGTTATTAAAACAAGTAAACTAGTAACTTTCTTGGTAAGACCTGATCAAAGTGGTAAAAATATGATATTGGATTATTATATATTGTAGTAGAGGACCTAACAAGGAAACCGTAGCAATTTGAACCACCTAAAACGAGTATACGAGTCAAAAGTTATGACGATTTGAAATTACCAAAACTTTGCGGCAAAGCTGCCAAATAGTTTCTGTTACAGAAACTTTAAACACGCAAAAAGAGGAATTTCTGGTCCGTTTCATGAAAAAGTTAAAACACGAAAGTTGTCCGGAATCACGTTTTCGTTCAGGAACAAAGAAGATCGAGCCTTGAAAACACTTTCCGAGTGAGATATTTCTCAGTTTCTTAACAGCTATTTACATATATATAAGTCACTATATTATGGTTATACTTTAAAAGGAACAAGAGGTCTTATGACCTATAATCAAGACCACCACCATGGCTAGAGCCAAGGTTATGTCTCATGACCTTGGAACAAGGACCAAAGGTCATGGCTAGGCCATGACGAAATGACCATACCAACTTACTTAGGCGAAAACATGAAACAAGGAATTGGCGACAACTTGAACAAGCAATTTGAATCTACTTCACCTAAAAGGAACCATGAGATATTACAAAGAAAAATGGTCATACAAGTTATATGAAACATACCCTAATAACAATCTTCATGTAATAATAAACTTTCCTAAGTTTATTCAAATATCGGACATGTAACTTTTCGGATCGAAACTTATATCTATATATTTTATCAACTACTACAATAGTATGGAGCCTCATGTGAGGAGTTCATTATGTAAGCCGTCGAGATGAGTTGTGGATTTACGAATTAAAGTGTCCTGGCTCCTCGAACGCTTACTAACATGACTTCTGAATTATGTCGGCCCGAACGGTAGTAAACGATATATAAACATACATGTTTCATGAATCATTTCTTTCAAAGACTTACACTATACATCACACCACATCATGGACTAAGTGCAAGACATTTATTGGCGTGTTTATGTTTCCTTAGACATTATTCCAAACCTAAGTTACAACAATTATTCTAGGTTGCTTGTAGAAGTTATTACGGCATATCCATCATTCTCATTATACATCATCCAACTCAAGGTGAGTTCATAGCCCCACTTTTCATTACTTAATTGTTTTACAAATCCTTGGGGGAAATACATGATATTTTTAACCGAGCACAATGTTTTTAAATTGTATGCTTGCCTGATTATTTTATTATCACTAAGTATCATCCTTGCCAAACCGAGATCCCTTATTATGAACCATTTAATCACTAGAAATAGTGAGCGCGAATATTGTGAATAGGCCTATTGGGATTGACGAATCCCATTTGTTTTGACTAAGTTCAAACAAATGCATTAATATTTGAGACATTAGGTATGACGGTAAAGTACCTACCGGGATAAATCTGCCGATCGATATTGGTACACGTTAACGTTTTGGTGTCATAAGCTTAGTGAATTAATAACCTTTCCGGGCATATAACAACGTAGCCCATCTTTGTTTTCTAACTATGAGTGTGAGTCTATAGTTCACACTACGATTATTGTGTTCAAACAATTTAACTACAAACACTACGATTATTGTGTTCAAACAATTTAACTACAAACACTACGATTATGGTGTTCAAACGATTTAACTACAAACACTACGATTATTGTGTTCAAACGATTTAACCAAACTCTATGAATATCACTCAACCTTTGTGTTGACCTCTCAAGCATGTATTTCAGGTTCATGACGATCAAGGATGGCACGGAAGGACACGGATACTCAAGAGGGCTATAAATTTTATTATCATTCAAAACTCATTTAATGTAAATTGTAAACATGGAACCATTTGGGACCTCATTTTGTAATCTCTGATATTTATACAATTTGAATGATAAATCTTTTAAAACGACTCAATTGGAGTTCGTTTTCTATTATTGTGACTATTGTGCCGTCGAGTAACACCCAGTTTGAATTCCGCTGCAACCATGAATTGGGGGTGTTACATGATAGTTCCACCTTAATCAAAACAAGCACGGTAATCATACACTAGCACCTCACAAATAGTGTTTGGATACTCACATCTCTCGGGTGTTATAAATGTATTTATCACACATGAAAATGGAAAAATATCACTCACTACCTGTCATAGCAAATAGATTACCATAGGCTTGGGAAAGGATCGAGAACCTCCACCACTTTGGCGTAATCACCTAGGATAAACTATCAAGAAGGTCTTTTAAAGGGTTATAGCATTAGGTGTAGGGATATGATAAACACGGTTTGTTAGATAAAGGATATTTTTACTGGTGGCAAGTTAATTATCTTGGTCAATTACATGTACAATGCGGCGTTGCTAAGCCAAGACTCGACTCAACTTAAGCTAATCACAAACTAACAAAAACATAAAATAAACATAAAAGGAAACGGGATGGTAGTCCGTATATTTTTCTCTTTCTCATTCTAATTTTTTTCGTTTTTCTTGATTTTTCGATTTTTTTGTGCATACATTCTTGCCCTACCATCCAAAATAATACATCATAGGGAATTTACATTCCCCTTATAATTGAATTTTTACATACTTTACATTTAGCTATTTTGATGACTCGAATTAAGATAATTAAAACACTTGGAGTACTTTAAAACATTTACGCACATATGGGGCTAATAATTGATGATCTTCCCCATTACTCCATTACAATAGTACTTTACTTATGAGTCCCAATTGTCCCAAAACAATATGTACAAGATATGACTCGACTTAGAAACCATGTAATCAATTAGACAATTAACTAAGGGTTTAAACAAGTAACAATAATGCATTATAGATGAGTGCATACAAGGAAGGCTAAGGCGATTTGGGTGTACATTTGGGGTGGATTGTAAACAAATTCTTTCTTTAAGTAAAATGCTTAAAGTTAGAAACGGAAAAAATAGGCTCTGAGGGGTGTACTAGGGGTATCGTGTACTAAAAATGAGTATATCGCAAAGGTGTTGGAAAATTACTTGATCAATGAAGTCAATGTAATATATTACGGGTGTAAAACAAGCGTTATCCTAATGCCTCTTATCATATAGTAAATCCTAACTACACAAATGTAGTCTCACTAGCGGTCTCGGGATGAATCACTAACACAAGTTCTAGAATCTAAGTACTACCGGTACACTCACAAGCATTAAAGAAAAATGCTTTTTCCTAAAGATCTAGGGGTTGGGGTGGAAATTTTTTGAGTGGTACAGTTTTTGTGCTAGTCATATAACTCCTATCCATGAGACGCTTATTAAGACTAAAGTTTCACTCCTATATGTTCCAAAAAAATTTAAACTTGGTGCTAAAATTGCCCTAACAAATATTTCTCTCAGTTTTATTACACATCTACTATTAAACAAACAAAAATCAAGTGCAATTGTAATCTCTAAGGTATCTTCATTTACCCCCTTTCACTTAAGCCGAATGTAACAATTCACAATTTCAGGTTAATTACTTTTCCCGGAAAAGTTACTATTCATGTTACTATTTATTTTTACTATTCATTTCTTTCCGAAATTTTCCCGAAAGTTGATTTTTATTTGATATTCTCAAGTGATAAATCATTTCCATGGCAAATTAAATGTTTGACATTCGTCAGATCATTTTCGTGAAAGTTATTAAGGAATTACACGGAATTACACGTTTTAGGGTAAAACGTCAATCAGAAATTCTACGCACAACGAAATTCGACCCCGTCAGGTGACCCCACATCAGAAAAATGTTTGACACACTCATGATTTATTTGAGAATTAATCGTGACTGAGAAAAACATGACCAAAAACTTCCCAGCAGGTCACCCATGCCTGTACTACTCTCGCATGAGCACGCTTAACCATTTGGACGATTAACCGTGAGACCACAAAACGCGTTTCTAAGACTTTTTGAGTTTTCAACTTCTTAGAAAAAGTCAACATATTCTTTCCCTCCTCCATTGACCAAAAATGATCCCTTGATGTTATAAGTCATTTCGTGATTTTTAGGCTTACGGTTTGATGTCTAAAAGACATTTAATACCAACCGACACTAGACTGAGCCCAGTCTAGACTTTATAAGTCATTTTAAATCATTTTTATCACATTAGAAAAGTAACATTTTACTTTTCTCAATTTTACGCAATATTCAGCGTTTTACGCGAATTACGCGTTTTAGACCCGTGTTTCCAGTTTTTAACAGGGTTTTAGCACCCGATAGAACCTACCACTCATTTTATATTTTATTATGGACTATATGGACATGTTTAACCATTCTTCCAAGTTCCATAATTTTACGACACCCGGTTTTACGTTTTGAGGCTTAATCATTTACGATTGGCATTTCCCGGAGTCAAAACTAACCAAGTATCTTGGATAAGATCATCACAAGTCTAACCCTTTCTCCCCAAGTTTCCAAACCGCCACTAGGAGGGGGAGTCACACCCATGTGGCTTCATCTCATGAAACTACCCTTAGATCATTAGTTAATTACAACTTGGTCACCAAGTTTAGGAAACTTCCTAGTTAACTTCCTAACCTCCTTAAATGGACTATAAATACTCCCTCCTCCCTTCACTTGAACGCCACACACCACACCCCATTTCATTCCACACTTAGCTTTATTTCTTCCAAGTTCTTGCAAGGTTCAAGTGATTCTTCAAGATAGAAACCCTAGCTAGATTATCATTCACCAAAACTCTTCCAATCCCTAATATACTTGGTGATTTCTCTTGAGTTTGAATCCACTCAAGTCACCTAAACCTTCATCATTCATCTTTCAAGAATACCAAGGGTAGAAAGATTGCATGAAGTGAAGTGGGTTGAAGCAAGTCTATCAATGTCCTATCCTTACATGTTAACTTCCTTTCATGCTTGAAAGCCAAAAGTTGTAAGCCAAACCCTAACATGATTCTTGTTAAATATTCATGTTCATGTTATTTACATGTTATTCTTGCTATATTATGTCTTGTAGTTATGTCCATGATGTATAAAAGTGAACAAAACAAGTTATTGTTATTGATTGTTACAACAAGTTACTAAAACAAGTAAACTAGTGACTTTCTTGGAAAACCACGACCAAAATGGTAAAATTATGATATTTGATTATTACATATTGTGGTAGAGGACCTAAAAAGGAAACCATAGCAATTTGAACCACCCAAAACGAGTATACGAGTCAAAAGTTATGGCGATTTGAAATTACCAAAGATTTCCGGCAAAACTGCCAAATAGCTTCCTGATCAAATTTGGGTTTTGAAAGTCACACTTCTGGTCCGATTCATCAAAAAGTTAAAACACGAAAGTTGTCCGGAACAACGTTTTCGTTCAGGAACAAAGAAGCTCGAGCCCTAAAAACGCTTTCCGAGTGATAAATTTCTTCAAATTCTAAACAGCCCATTTTTAGCCAAAGTCATTACATATAAGTTATGGTTTATGAAGACCAAAGGGGTCTTATGACCTAGAATCAAGACACAACCATGGCTAGAGCCAAGGTTGAGTCTCAAGACCATGGAACAATGACCAAAGGTCATGGCTCGGCCATGACGAAACAACCATACAAGCTTATTTAGGCGAAAACATGAAACAAGGATTTAGCGAGAACTTGAACAAGCAATTTGGATCTACTTCACTTAAAAGGAAACCATGAAATTTTACCAAGAGAAAATGGTCATTCAAGACTTATGAAACTACCCCTAATAACAATCTTCATGTACAAATAAACTTTCCTAAGTTTATTCAAATATCGGACAAGTAACTTTTCGAATCAAAACTTATATCTATATATTTTATCAACTACTACAATAGTAGGGAGCCTCATGTGAGGAGTTCATTATGTAAGCCGTCGAGTTGAGTTGTGGATTTACGAGTTAAAGTGTCCTGGCTCCTCGAACGCTTACTAACATGACTTCTGAATTATGTCGGCCCGAACGGTAGTAAACGATGTACCAAAACAAACATGTTTCATGAATCTTTCTTTCAAAGACTTATACTATACATCATACCACATCATGGACTAAATGCAAGATATATATATAGGCACTACTTCATATTCTTTACTCCGATCCTAAGTCGCGACATTCTATTATAGGTTGCTTGTAGAAACCTACACGATCAAACCATCACCTTCATTACTCGCTATCGTACTTAAGGTGAGTTCGTAGCCCCACTTTCTATTGTTTAACTATTTTACAAACCCATGGGGGGAATACATGCTATTATTTTTCTACTCGAACACGATGCTTTCTACTGTATGCTACCCGACGATGTTTTATTATCACTAAGTAACGATTGCCATGTTCGAAGTCCCTATATCATGAACCATTAGTCACTACCTTTAGTGAGCGCGAATATTGTGAATAGATCTATTGGGATTGACGAATCCCATTTGTGTTGAACAACGATGAGTTCACACAAATGCACTATATTTGAGATTTAGCGGTATAACGGCAAAAGTACCTTGATAGGGCTTCTATAATGCCAATTTTGTTGGTTCGATGTTAACGCTTTGGTTGTATGAGCTTAGTGAAATAAATAACGATTTTGTTTTCTAACTATGAATGTGTGATTAATTACCTCACATTACGATTATTGTGTTCAAACGATTTAACTAAACTCTACGAATTCCACTCAACCTTTGTGTTGACCTCTCAAGCATGTATTTCAGGTTCATGACGATCAAGGATGGCATGGAAGGACACGGGTACTCAAGAGGGCTATAAATTTTATTATCATTCAAAACTCATTTATTATACATTGTAAACATGGAACCAATTGGGACCTCATTTTGTAATCTCTGATATTTATACAATTTGAATGATAAATCTTTTAAAACGACTCAATTGGAGTTCGTTTTCTATTATTGTGTCTATTGTGCCGTCAAGTAACACCCAGTTCGAATTCCGCTGCGTCCATGAATTGGGGGTGTTACACCGAACATTGTCCCCAATGTTCAATTAAAAGATGTAAAAGTAAAGAAAATGAAAGAATGAAACAATTACTCCCCTGATTCGTTCGGTGTGGATAGTGTGGTAACATGGTTAGACCCTCCTCCAAGAAAATGAACATAGAAAAGCTTCTCTTCTGAAATGTAAATCATCTTCTTGTCCAATATAACCTGTTAAATCTGAGAAAACAAACATGAAAAACCTTGCGTAAAATCGGTGATAAATTCTATATAAAATTAAATCCTATAAAGCAAGTAAACATATAATTCTTGTGGAATGAATATTTGCAGATTCCTGGAGTTTAAAAGTTAAAGATTTTATGAAACTTTACAATTCGAGCAGAAAAACAAAACTTGCAAAATTTTCAGAAAATTTACACCTGATGTCGTCAGGTTGAAATGCCTGACGCCATCAGGTTGATCTAATAGAAATTTTATATTTTGTTTCCGGAAGATTTCCAGAAAAGCCTATGCCTTAATTCCTGGAATTCCTACAAGATATTCATTATGACTCGATACAAGCATTTGACTCAAACAAATACTAATATGCATGTTAAAAACAAATTTGGATTTCCTTTACACTTATCCTTTGCAAAATACCTTTATATGTGATCAAGAAGAAGTTAAAAACAAAATAAAGTATTTTCACAATTTAATTTGAAACATGAACCATAAACAATATAAATAAAACATACATATGGAAGCAAATAAAATTAAATAAACACACAAACAAACAAATAAAAAGCTTGAGTTGCCTCCTAAGAAGCGCTTGTTTTTGTTCGAGTCACGAGCATAACTCTACCCTTATTTAACGGAAATAAGGGAGATTTTCCCTACACTTAGAATTAAGTGCGGGTGAAAGTAGCGATACACACAATCTCGGTGGAAGTATTCCTTGTAAGGAAAGAGTGGTGGATGAATTATATGCTCAAAGGGGTGTGCTCCTTTCATCATAACCTTACCTAGTTCACTTTGGTCAATGGGTGAGTTAATGTTTTCTCCTAAAAAGGGATCATCTTCTATCAACTTTGAGAGACTCCTAGTTGGGAATTCATCTTGACCTAATAAACCCAGTTTAAACCCATAATGTTTCTTGTGATCAATCATGAATGGGTGATGTAAGTATGTAAGGTCATGGTTCACTCCTATGTCAGCTTCCTCTCTACAAGGCTTAGATTCTACTACTTTCAACGTAAAACTACCCAGACTATATGGTTTGATGGGTGGATCGGGACCTTTTTCAATTCCTAAATTTTCATCCACGGATGGAAGATTAGGTAACGGATTTGGTTGATCAAAACTAGGAACGTCCTTAGAACTAAGAGAAAGGTTGTAACTACAAGTATTCAAACCTATTTCATCTAGTTATTTTTGGTCCAAGGGCTCTACCTCTATTGGGGTTAATATAGTCTCTTCTACTTCTTCCGGGTAAGTCACGGGTGGTGTGTATTCCCCAAATGATGGTGGGAGTTGTGGGGTACTTTGTAGGTTTGTATTATTGGTGTGTACGTAAATACGCACCATTTTTATACCAAAAATCATGCTAATACGGACTAATAACCATGAAATATGTTAAATTATAGTGAAAATTTGTTTGGAATGTGTTATTATGCCTTGCAGGTACAAAAGGTTTGAAAACAAAGCAAAAATGATGATTTTCGGATGAGTTTTAATGACATTGTCACATTTTACGAGGTTCAGAAGAAGTCAAAAATTATTCTTCGAGCACACCATTGGAAAGAGCACGAAAAAACGAGTCCAGAGGTACGGCGCTGACATGTCAGTACGAGGTGGTAAGTGTCAGTCTGACTGTACGAGGTTGCAGACGCGGAAGAGCTTCGGACCAATAAGAAGGTGATACGTCTACAAAATGACGAGATCAGAGTGCATCAGTCTGTGATAGGCTTGTGCCAGTACCAAGTGTGCGTGTGTTAGTCCGAGGTGCACAGATGCGTCAGTATAAGAATGTTCTAGCAGCTGATCTGCCAATGGGAAGGCGACACGTGACGCTTGTGAGCTGGAGGATTTGGAAGGATCTAGAGAATGAATGAAGACACCAGATACATCCCTCCATCAGCTATAAATAGCACCATCCGGATACACACATACACATTAGACCTTAGGAGTAGAAAATCACACACATTAGATTAGGAGTAGGAAATTATTATAAGTAGGAGTAGAGTAGTAATAGCTTAATGTACTAGGTTAGCTTATCATTGTAATAGAATAACGTATTTTAGATGCTTTTTGCAATCAACTTTTTAGCTTATTAATATGAAGATGAAGATTTATATTGAAGTCATTTTAGAGCTTATTCTCTTTCTACTCATCTCTTTTCTTTTTCTTTTCTAATAAGTCATGAAAGCTTTTTAGCTTTTTGTGGCTTATTAAGTTCTAGTTTATTTAATACACATTCTTTTTCAACTTTGATTTAAAAGTTTTCATAAACCTAGATTTAATTTTTGTTTTACAAATTGCTTTAAAAAAACCAAAAAGATTTGATTTTTATTAAGTTTAACTTTTATTAAAAGCCATTCACTATTTATTGTTATAGATCTACATAGTTTTAATACTTATTTTATAAAAAAAATTTAGTTTTTTTTTCCCTCAAAATAGCTTAAATCTCTTAAGATCTATTAAGTTTTTACCTTAAAGTTTTAATCTTTTAGCTTTATCTTAGCCTATATCACTTAAAGTTTGTAGCTTTCTTAACCAATAAGCTTTTTCATAGCTTAATTGGTTCATGTTATTGCTTATTCACTCTAATCTTTTATAAAGTTTTGAACTTTCTTAGTTTTTCATCATCATATATCTAAGGCGAGGAGCTTAAGGGTTTTATAAGCTAGCTTATTAATAAAGTTTATTGCTTTTTAGTCTTAATAAGCTAATTAGTTAATAAAGACACAAACTTTATTAACAACTTGGTTATATTAAAGCTTTTTAAGAACTTAACATTATAATTTGACAAGTTTATAAAATCGGGTGGTTATTTCAGTCTCACCTCTTAGATCGGGTTTTACTTTCTCATCCTTTTCATTTTTACTTAGTAGTTTATTAATATGAATATGTTTTCTTTGATTATTTGTTTTTTTTAGTTTAATTGATATGTGTAGCGAGTAGTTTCTTTATGTTTGCTAAGTGATGCGGATATGTGATTTAAGTGTGGATTACTAAAAAAGGATTGTGATTAATAATTAGAGAAATTATTTAGATTTGCAATTTATTATTTGAAGGGCAAAAGCCGGAAAATAATCAAATTACACATCTATTAATTATTTTATTTTTAAAGGATTGTTTGCAAAATAAACCAACGTTGTGAGGAAATAATTTTATTTAAGAAATTTAATTCGTCATCAAACCTTAGTCCACACTTAATGAACTTATTACGTCACTTAGCGAGCATATCTTTTTATAATCTTATCTTCTAGACCTTATTTTTATCTTGGTAGTTTTGCTTGATTAATCTATTTTTTTTTATCTCTTATATTAGTTTTTAAAATCTTTTATAAATATATATATATATATCTCTACATTATATATAACAGGAGGCGTTACACGTAGATTAATCAAGAAAATGCCATGTCATTGTCCAGTAATTCATTATCAGCCATGTCATCAAATTGTCGCCATGTAAGCAATTTTTAAATTTATTTCATTTGCATTTTCCATGTCATCACAAATTAATGCCACCTAAGAAATATTTTTTTAAAAATTCGGATTAGCAAGCTGTTAAAATCTGGATTTATTAAATTAATTCAGATTTATTAAATTTAAAAAATTTATGCTTTACAAGAATCGAACTTAGGTCTATTAGTATATAAACAAACATGATAACCACTAGACCAACACATTTTTTGATTAAATTTTGCAAAACCAAATCTATAAAACTACACATATCCATTCCTTAATAATATAAGTAACATTATAGAATATAACAATTAGCAGGAAATGAATGAACACTTTAAGGCCCCCTTTTTTTCACCTTTGTTGCTACAGTACTGTTGCTCCCCTTGGTATAAAACTCAGATTCTAGAACCCTCCCATAAAAACACAAACACAAAACACAAGCATGATCTCTTTCTTTTCTCCCAAATCTACCGCGAATCAAAAGGAAAAAAATGATGCAATCATTAGGTAATCCTAAATCAATCTACGAATCTTCAGTTTTTTTTGTAAAATTAGGGTTAATTTTTATAGTCGATTTACTTGCCGCTTCTTTGTGATCATGTGATGTTAGTTGCCGCCTCTTTGTGAAATTAGGGTTAATTCTTATACTCGATTTTAGGCCTTTTGCTTTGGGTAATCGGTTTGATTTAATTGAGATTATTGATTGGATTAATTAAATTTGGGTTTTTTGGTGTTAATCAAACCGATTACCCAAAGCAATGATCTGAATGGACTGGCAATAATCACAATGGTAATTTTCATTATAAGGGGTTATTATGAACATGTTTCTTAATGATTGTTTATCTGTTTTGAGCGTCCTGCACAGGAAAGAACAAAGCCAACCTTTATTTAGGGTGTTTGGATTAGCTTATATGCAGATACTAAGTTACATGGGTGCTTTGGATTAGCTTATTATGTTCCTAACTGAGTTTGGTATCTTCCTTTCAGGTATGTTGTAGCTAGAAACGTGCCTTTTCTAAAAGGCTAAAACACTGCCTACCTGTGAATCACATTAGGAACACCAAAAAAAAAATACATGGTATGCATTTAATTTTACTTGACAGGTCAAAATGCGCTAGGGCCAAGCTTACATGTCAAAAAATATAAAAAAACTACGAGTTTATGCATCTCTGAAACCCCAGCTTTCAATTGTTATAGAGTTTTGGTATCGCGTTGTGGCTGCGCCAACGAAAGACAGAAAAGAACAAATAGTTGGAAGCAAAAATTTCAATGTTAACTTTCAAACTCGAGTATCAATTTCGCATTTCTTTGGCTTGAAATATGATATTTTTGTTACTTCTAACGCTATGTTGAATTGTAAATTTGTAGGACGATGTCGAATTCGAGACTGATCGTCATGAAAAGCATCAGCAACAAACTTTAACAAATACAATTATACAAGATAAGTTATTTACTTTATTCCTCAACTGCAGTGCTTGATTTGTTCCCTTTAAATGTGCTTTGGCTATTTTTTTTGGTATGTTTATATGTTGTGACCATACTCTGTTTACATAAATGACGATGGATGGTTGTGATGACTTAACAGCAGCTCACCTCATTTATTATTACTTTTGTCATTTTGGTGATTCCCGTCATGACAGGTTCCATACATATTGACTGAGTTTTATGAACCGGAGGCTTGAGCATAGATATAGTGTCCCTTACCGTATGGTGATCAGATCCAGTACAACGGTTATGATCCGGATCTTGGCTACAACGGGTCATATGATTTTCGTGAAGGTAATACGTATTTGCTTTAGGATTAAGTTTTTCACAGAATAATGAATGGATTATTAATGGTGTTAATTTGCAGATGACAGACCAAATAGTTGCACAATCAGCAACTATCGGTGGATACCTCTAACTGATCGAGTGCTCCTCATGGTAAGCATCATTCTTACACATAATGCCAGAGTCGTACCTGTTGACGGGCCCTTTACCATTCCCGTAAAGAACAAACTAAATGCTTATGTGGTTCTTGAAAGAACTTTCATTTCACATAAGCAACCATACCAGAAAAAATTTATATTGTTTATGTAATCAACATTGTTGAGTGATGTTTCTCATGTTTGTTTTATTTTGTTTCAAAAAGTGTAGTTTCATGAAGAAGGAATGTTTCTCATATTTGTTTTGTTTTGTTTAAAAAATTGCAGTTCCATGAAGAAAGAAGAAGACATCGAATTTACCTTAGAGTTCTCATGAGATACGATGAAAGGAAAACTTAGTGAATCCATAATGGTTCTGTTTTAGGCCAATCGATTTGCACTGAGGTATAAGCTTTTTTATATTACTTAGTTTATTTTTATGTCATGCGTATAAAGAAGATAATCCATGTGTCTTAGTTCAGTCTGAAAATGTGTAGCACTTTTTTTTTCCAGTTTGCAAGGTGCGGTTGCGGTTGTGGACTGCGCTGGTGGTGGTTTACGAGCTAGAATATCATCCAGAGGTATAACATTTGTGATTTTTTGTGTTGATCGACGAAGAAAATTAATCAGATCCATAGAGCCACAAAGAAAATTAATCAGGTCCACAGATCGTATATAAACAAGGTCAAATTACAGTTTTCTTTGAATTAGGGTTTCGTGTTAATTTAGGGATTTTTCTGAAATGGTTCATAGGGGTTCATTAAATTTTAGGGTTATTATGAAATTAATGGTGGTTGGGATTGGGAAGGAGGGTGAAGTGCTGCTGCCATGAATTTTTTTTATCGAAGGTATGTGCTTCTTTATTTTTATTTTTACTGATTTGTTAATGAAAAAAGAAAGAAATAATATATCAATTTTAGTTTCTACTGCTTTTAGAGTTAATAAGGGGATGTGAAGTAGAACAAAAAATTTAAATAACTTAAGGCGTTTCTTTTTAATGTATAATGTAGACTAATTATGTTGTTCTAATTGGTGGGAGGGAATAGTCATTATGTTCTTCTAATTGGTAGTTTGTGAGTTTCTTGTAGGCTGGTAAGGTGGGAGGCTAGACTCAAGTAGCATTGCAGTAGACTTGCTTAAACTTGGTTGGAGTGGAGTATAATGCGGCTGCAAGTGACCTGAAAGCAACTGGAGAGGAGTCGAAGGAAAAGGAGGAGAAGTTGGTGCCTGCGAAAGTTTTTTTTGGTGCAAATGGTGAAAGTTTATATTACTATCAACAATATATCAGTTACATTACAATTCTCTTAACTGGATTGAATCATCTTTCAACCAGTGAATACAAAAAACACAGACAATACTAGCTAATACAATCTGTAAATGAACACAGAACCATCAAATATCCACTTCCATAATACCATTATCTCTGTCACCACAGAGATGAATATCCACAAGCTTCAGGCTACACAACCATAGCCATTTATAGACCAATTTATGATATTAATGGATCTTAGGTGCAAGTTTCTGACTATGATATTAATGGATCTTAGGTTGCAGGTAGTGTTTGGATTTTCTTATTTCCAGTTAAAGGGTTTAGGATTGCCTATATGGCTATGTAAGTGCTTACCTAGATTAGCGTCGAAATGGGTTGGTTAGGTTGACGCACAAACACTTTTGTCATAAAACAGTTGATGTTCTCTTTTTGTGAAGTTATTTGACTTGACCAGTTAAAAATAGTTTTCGAAATGCAAAGCTTTAATGCATACACATGGGGTTGTATTTGTGATTAAAATTAAATTGGAGATGGTTCTGAGCATGTTCAGCACTTTGGCTTGCTTCTCTTTTTGTGGTTAAGATTCTTTTAAAAATGGGTCGTTTTTTTATCGATATTACTCTGTAGTTTTTTGTAACATTTACAGGTTCGAGTTTTCAAGTATCAAGATTTAGGTGCTCTTACAACTTGATTGCTCTGTAGTTTTTGTCATATTAACGGGTTATAAAGTAGGCTACCCCGAGATCAGGATAATACCCAACACCTCACAAATGCATCTCTCACCTCCTCTCTCATTGGTCAGGATCAAGTTTAGAGATGTTTTATTTTTGCGTAAGAAATCTAATGCAAGTCTACAAATAAGGTGAATAGTTTACGCTTTGTGGCATTAACTTCTTTCTAGATGTTTCATGCATGGATTTCTATCCATTTTAGGATGCGAAATTGGATGGTAGCCTCAAACAGATGTTTACTGATGCCTTTATTTCATTTACAACGCAGGCATATCGAGTACACAAACAGATGTTTACTGATTTGTTAATGAAAAAAGAAAGAAAGAATCTATCGATTTTAGATTTTGGTTATGGATTCGAGTTGGACATGTTTGGAACTGCTTTTAGAGTTAATAACGGAGATGTAAAGTAGAACAGAAAATTTAAATAAGTTAAGGCATTTCTTTTTAATGTATAATGTAGAGTAATTATGTTGTTCTAATTGGTAGGAGGGAATAGTCAGTATGTAGTTCTAATTGGTAGTTTGTGAGTTTCTTGCAGGCTGGTAAGGTGGGAGGCTGGACCCAAGTAGCGTTGCAACAGACTTGCTTGAACTTGGTTGGAGTGTAGTCTAATGCGGCTGCGAGTGACCTGAAAGCAACGAGAGAGGAGTCGAAGGAGGAGGAGGAGAAGTTGGTTCCTACTAAAGTTGATGCTCAATAAGAGGTTGAGCTTGCTGACAGATTTGAGGTGCAAGTTTATGACTATGTAAGCATAGATGTATAAATTATAATTGCACAACCATAGCCGTTTGTAGACCAATTTATGATATTAATGGATCTTAGGTTGCAGGTAGTTTTTGTATTCATGGTATTTGAGTTATGTCTAAATGAGTAAAAATATATTTTGTGTTTGTTATTGCTTTAAAGTTGCTCATCTTTGAGTATCAAAATAAAGCCTTTGGTTAATAGTGTTTGGATTTTCTTATTTCCCGTTAAAGGGTTTAGGATTGCCTATATGACTATATAAGTGCTTACCTTGATTAGCGTCGAAATGGGTTGCTTAGGTTGACGCACAAACACTTTTGTCACTATTAATTTTTTGGCCAGTTGACCTTATTGGTAAGGTTTTATTATTTTAGTCTTATTAGTAATGAGCTTCCTAAGGTTCTATTATCTGTTCTTTAGGAGGTATCTCATCTTTTGAGTTTTGACAATATTGAGATAATCGTAACTCGCATCTTTTTTTTTCTTTTCTTTTTCAGGTTGCGAAGCGAGAATGGAAGCGTATATAAAACTTGAGAAGTACCCGAGGATTCGAATTAAAATTCAGGTATGTCATAGAGTAGAATATATGCTTTACTGATGTGGATTTTTATGGAATTTTTAAATGGGTCAAAGATGTCATTTTTAACAGAGGTTAAAACAGGTCTGGCAGGTCGCATAGGTTTACTTGCAGCCACTTTTCGTGGCTATGTTTATAAATAGAAATATGATAACTAAGTACTACTATCATTACGTTAGGAATTTAAATTGTTGGCATAGACTCATTTGGTAAACTGTATGCATAGGAAGTAGATTTTCAATCCATTTGACCCGTTCCACGTTTAAGGCATATTTTTTTTTACTATTGACCCTTTTTAGTTAAAGTGCACAAAATAACAATATTGAACTTGATAAAAAATAATGAACTCGATAATGTGACTAAATCTTAAAATTGTGCTTTAACATGTCAACCGTGGGGTCTTTGATGTGGACGTCATGAAGTCTCATGTGTATGAAACTCGGTTTTGCAAGGTCTACTCGGGCCAGTGCAACAATAATATGCGCCAGTGCACAAGGAGTTTGGTTCTCGAATAGACAAGACCACTAGGTATCTACTAATTGTATATATTACTTTATCATTAAATGTTTGGATTCCTGTTTATTTTTGTGGGTATACTTTTGTTTATGCATTTGGGTTTAATGTGATTTAAGGTGTAATAAGTATTCTTAATTATGTTTATTGGATAATTGTTTGCTTAAGTTTCTTTAAGAGACATAATTATATGATTTTTTGTATAACTAAGGTGTTCTTGATGCGTTCTGATTTGTCTTGCTGCAAGGAGGCTTATTAAAGATGATCTGCAAAGTCTGCTCGAGGTCTAGACAAAAGAGTTATGGGTACCTGCGCTTATAGCGCCACATGTTCTTGGGCTTACACGATTGCTTAGTTGAGCTTATAGTGCCTGTCTTTAGGTAAGAAAGGATGTCTCGATTGACGTAATTTACTTATTGATTCAAGCACTTTTCAGATGGCTTTCAACCCGTTTACCCCTTTTGACCCATTTCACTCATTTCATCTTTAGTTCAAAAAAGCAAAGGCCCTGATATGAAGATTGTTTTTGATGATGGCATGCATATAGTAGTAGGTAAAAATAGATAAAACGAAAATTTACATAGGAACTCTACTAAAATGTAAACTGAAACTCCGAATATGATGTTATGCTATGTGCTCATAAATTTTATTTAAAAAATAGATTGCCAATGGAAATAAAATGATAAGAGTATCATTGCATTATAGAAAAAACTTACTGCAAACAACAAAACGGAACGCATTAACTGATGTCGACGATCTTTAATGCGCAGGGGTTGGAAAATCATGCCCCAATGATCACCATTGATAACAAACAAGTCAAGTTATGAATCTGGGAAACGTTAGTATTCCTTTTCTTTTCGGCTGTTTCTTTGTTTTTATACTATACCTACTATTCTTATTTTTCCACCAGTTGAATTGCTATTCATATGTGCTTAGATTTTTTGGTATAACATGCAGGTCAGGAATCATTTAGATCTATAACAAGGTAGCAGATAGCAACAATCCCCTTCCACGAGGTAAACCCTGTGCCCATCAAAATATTACATCTCAATTTGTCTTAGACGCTAGAATGAATTTTGGTATTAGTTATTGTAAAATATTTCCTTAAAATAAAGCCTACCCCAAATTATTAGATTAGCCATAAAGGTGTGCAACTTTATTTTGTTAGCTACCCATTTGACCTCGAGTTTTCTTAGACTGGATGGTTATATTATGAGTTCAGTCAATAGAATGTCATTATCATAGTTGTTTATATCCAAACACCTTATTGGCTTTAAATGTTAACCATATGAATGTTGTTTACATTAGGTAAAAATTCACTCTTTTTGGATCAACTATTGGTTGTAAAGACCACAGGAGAAGATAAATGTGTCAAAACTGACGAAGGACGAAATACTAATGTTTAACATAGGGTCAATGTTTGTTAAAGCTCGAGTTATGGCCGTTTAGGTGGGTTTAGGTTGTTAAAAAAAATAAGAACAACCTGCTATTTGCATATAGAAGTATAGAAAAACAGGGGAGCCAAATAGTTTGTAATTGATTACGTGTAGATATGGTAATCTCGAACCTCTTTTTTTGCCTAACTTACATATACAAATAAAGAATAACATAGTTTTTGGAAAACATAAGCAATGATAATGAGCTTCTTAGGTTCTGTGCAAATGTGCTTTGCAAATGCATTTTTGGAAAACATAAACCGTTCAAGCCTAAAGTGTAACGATTGTTTTTGTTTGTTGTCACAGGTAAGGAGAATTTGGGTTTGAGTATGTGATGAGTGCTTAATCACTCATCCTTTTTAGACCCAAAATCAGACCAAATATACCAAATACTAACCAAAAATGCCAAGAGAATGCATGTTTTTGTATTTGTGTATGTGCAGGTACGGATATGAGAAAAATGAACAAAAACGAAGCCAAAACAGACAAAAACGAGCACGAGAATGGAAAAAGGTCAGAAGCCGGAGACGGGGAAGTAAAATGACAAAAGAAAGCTCAAATTGTCAGTAGAAGTCCTCAGGAATTCATAAAATTGCATAATCAGTCCCTGATCAAAGATTTGTGAAATTGGCAAGATTAGTCCTTCTACTTTCAACAACTGTCAAAAATGGTCCCTCAAAGAATTTTTCAAGAAAAGTCAAAAGGAGTCCTCCAAGAATTCAGAAATGACATGAAACACCCTTGGAAGAAACTTTGGAAGATTTACATAAGTGGTCCCTGAATTTTAAAAATCTACACTTTTGGTCCTTGAATAAAACTACACCTAAAATCCTAAACTTCAATTACCAAAAATCTGACCCAATCCATAAGCCCAAGTCACTTAAAAGCCCACTACCCTTTAAAGTTAATACCCGGTCCAATCACAAACCCGGTCAAACCTATCACAAACACAGTCAACCCAAACAAATAATAAAATCCCAAACACCAATTCCCGCCCCAAAATTTTATCCCCAAATACTTTTACCCAGATGTTTTCACTGTTCATAAACCCTAGATTCACCAATCCCCCATTTTACCTCAATTAAAATAAAATTACCCAATCATTTGGTCAGATTAAGTCAGAGAATGTCAGAGATTGTGACACGTGGTCCAATGGCAAAGAATACGGAGGATAGGTCTTATCAATTACATCAATCAAGGGCTGAGGATCAAAGATAGCATGAAGTTTCTAGTAGGATTTAATCCAACGGTTTAGGAGGGCTCAGAGAAAACACAACCTCCACACGGATCAGTGACATGGCTTCCTTCTCTTCAGGCTATATATACCCACTCACTCACTTCATTGTGAGGTGTTAGATTTTAGGTTTAGATTAGGGTAGGAGTAGAGTAATTTAGTTTAGTTTATTGTAATTCAGTTTTCAATATGTACTCTCATTTTCAGTTTTAATAAAATTATAATTTTCAGTTAATTTCTTGCAATTTATTTGTTAGTATTCAGTTATTTTAAATCTGTTTTCCATATCTCTTTTCATGTTTCAATAAGTTCAAAGTTGTTTTAAAAATTGGTATTGTGCAATTCAGATTCAAATTTCTTAAATTACACATCAGTCAAACAAAGGTACTGCTTATTGCAATAAGCATCAGCTTATTAGGAGATAAAGACAGCCAATAGGTAAATTAAAATTTCAAGCACATGAATATTTTGTTCAACAATCTCGTCCACCACTCCAAAAATATCTTCATTCGTATCTGATTCAAAAACTTCATCCGGTGGTTTCGCCGGTGGACGAGAAGATGGTAAATCGGAAAGAATATTACTTCATAGGTCATCCTCATCATTCTCAATACCCGGTGGTATCAAGTCATCCGCAGCAAAAAATCGATCAACATCCTCTAAAAGAGGGTCACGTGTCAGATTATCAGAAATAAGCTCAAAATCAATTTCAAAATTAAAACGCTCATAATCCGGAAGAGAGATATCAGCATGAATAGTGGGATTGCCACTACTCGTCTCTTCAAATCGAAAAATTTCAAGCTCGGGTAAGAAATCACTATCCATAACGGGGATAGGAGAAGAAATCGGAGGATCATTCAATGCCTCGATCTTATAAATGAGAAGATTTATATTCAATAATTTTTCACGAAGTACTTCATCTTGAATTTCCGTTTCAACTTCTTCATCATTCTCTTCTTCTAAGCTGACGAGCTCAGAAGGTATTTCGTCTACATATTCGATGTCTCCACAAGATATAGAATCGTCATCGTCAGAATCGGAGAACGTCTCAACACGATCAATCGGAGATGACTCAATTTCTTCAGCCGTATCAAAAACATATTTCTCAAAATCGGGTAAAGAATCCTGGAGCTCGGGCTCCAAAGGATCTGACGGCGTAACAATCTCAGTCGAAATAGAATCATTGTTATCAAGAAAAGTATCGATTTTTTTCCAAAACGGGATCACTTCCCTCAATCGGTGTGAAAGAAGTATCAGAAACAATTTCAGAATCACCATTAGAAATTTCCCCGGACTCACTTGGGATTGGGTCGAGGTTCTCAACACTAGACTTATTGAATTCGTCTGATTTCGTTGCCGGAATAGTGATAAGATGCTCGTCCCCCATTTTTATAGAGTCATCGGGTACTACGGAAGTAGAGATAGATTCTTTTTGAGGGTTAAGAACGATCGTAATTTTCTCATCATCGTCGTCGGAATCATAGTAAACAAAATTTTTGAAAGGATTAGACGCTCTCTCTTCAGCAAGTAATTCTGCAATAGACTTCTCACGAGGCTCGGGAGTATGCGTATAACGATTAGCCACCAATTCTTTTAACTTCTCGATCATGGATTTAATTTCACAAATATTATTAGCAAAATCGGAATTTTGTGGGGGTTGGTTAAAACCATGAGAATCGTAACATAAATTCGGCTTATAAAAATTATTAAACGATCCCCCACAATTTTCAAAATTTGATGGATTTTGGAACGAATTATCATTGTACTTTGGTACTTGCTCATAAAAGTTTTGAAAACGATGATTGAAATCATTTTGAGGATAATTATCAAAACTCGTATCACAAGCGTAAGACGTTTCAGCACTCGGGGCGTAACATATACAATTCGCGTATCCACATTGATTACAAAAACATTGCCCACATGGTAATCCCTCGTCGGATGGATTTCCACAATTAAAGCAAGTGAACGGAGACGGCGGTGGTGTTGGATAGTAATCGGGAACGTTTTGAAAGATTGTGTTTCGAACATACTCGGGAGTATTACAAAACAAACAAACTCCATCGTGAATATTATTACCACATTGTTCGCACGTACACCAAACACATGAACCTTCAAAGAACGGTTCACCACATTTAAAACACATCGGATCCATAAGAATTATCGTTAAAGAGGGTTAAAGAAGAAGAATCAAATGATAAGAGGATAAGAAGATTATTTTTTATTTTTAGTTATCATAAAATCAAATAAAAGGAAAATCAAAATGGAAAAGGAAAATCTTTTTGTATTTTTATTTTTGGAAAACAAAATTTGAAAACTTAAAACTTTTATTTTCTTTTGTTTTTCAAATGTTACGTTAATCGTAACCGTTTCCTTCAAATCTACTCGCGACGGAACGGGAAAGAAGAATGGATCTCTCTTCAGCTTGCAATTTAATGTCAAAGCTTCCGTATTTTCCGCTTATTCGGTCGTAGAATCCAAAGTAATTCGATTAGCAACTAATTTCACGCGTTGTTATATTGTTAAGGTTATTTGGTTTACAACGCTCTTCCTTTCGGTCGAGACGAGGCTGTAACTTTATTATTTATTTTGGTATTTTTGAAAACACTTTAGGAAAAATGTTTTTGATTTTTCAATTTTTTTGGTTTTTATAGAAAATATATACAAGGAAGGTTTTCAAAACACAATTTCGAAAAACGAAAACGAAAAATTCACTTCAACCTTCCCCGGTAGCGGCGCCATTTTGATATAGTCTTTTTGTAGTATAGTTTTTAACCGAAGAAATGCTTAGGAAAGTATTTCCCCGGGTCGTGTCCCAGCGAAGGTGAGAATGGAATTTCGAATTCCCGATTTGTGAAACGTGTCGTGAAAGTGGTAAAAAGTGATTTTTATGAGATTACACTAATGAAATAGTAAATGAAGCACAAATAATCAACTAAACATGTAATTCAAATAAGGCAACTAGAAACGTAACGTAAAAACGAAAACGTAAGCTAAAACGTAAAATAAACGTAACCATACGAAATAAAACGCGACTTTTAAGCTACGCTACTCCTACGGACTTGGAAATAATTTTCAAAAGTTAAAAATGATAAAAGAAAATTTTGAGAAAAAGAAAAATATTTTTTTGACTTTTTATTTATTTTTTATGAATTAAAAACTAATTTAACTAATTAAAAATTAAAAGAAAATGTAAATAAATTGAGAAAAATGCAAAATAAATTTCTAAAATTCTAAAATAACTAAAAATAATTTTCTAATATTTTTTTTGTATTTTTCTGGGGTTTTTCTGATTTTTTTGTATTTTTCAATAATTAAAAAGTAATTAAAAATGATTAAAAATGAAAATTAAATAGGAAAAATAGCAAATTAACTCAGAAAAATATGAAAATTTCATAGAAAATCTAAAATAATATTTTGAAACTAGGAAAAATATAAAATTTGAAAAATAAGCACTGTAGGTACTAATTGCTTTGAAAACAGCTTAAAACAAAGAGCTTATTGATAAGCAGTTTGACCAAGGGTTGACCCAACTTTGACCAAGTGATCTTTTGACTAAATAAAGCTTGAATGAACAGAATTAAGGCCAAAATATACTTAGGAACCAGAATAAAGGACCAAATCAGCTTCCAATAAGTACAATGAATAAGCAATAAGCCAAGTAGTATAAGCTACTGATTTCAAACTGATAAAATAAGCCACTACAAGTACTGAGTAACAGGAATGAGCCACAAATCACAAGTCACCAGTAGCAAAACACTAAAGCAGCCCTATATGTGAAAACAGATACTAGGCTTAACCACTCAACTAAATAAGCTGAGCAGATGGGCTTAGATGCACAAGCTTGTGGGTTCAACTTACTGAATGTCCACCAGAGATCACAAAACAATCAAAAGAAAAAGTTTCTAATCCAATTTACCAACCTAAAAACAGCCAAGAAATGTGGTTGAGAACTGAGGTGCAGGGTAAATAAAAGTCTGAACAGGTGATTTCAATAAGCTTTTTCACTGAGCAATTGATTTTCAAAACTCAACTTTCTTTTTGATTCACAAAACAGCAATTCAAATAAATTTCCAAAAAATTTAGAGTCCTACAAAAGGCTCTCAAAGATATGACCTCAGAACTGAATTGTAACCAGTTTGACTTTTTAAATTGAAAGAGATTTTGACCAAATTGGATTTTGATGACTAAAATAAAACTGAGAATAGTTTAATAAGCTGATGTGTGGTTGAAATAAGCTTAAACTTATAGCTATGCAACTATTTTAACTGATTATGCAAACTACTTACTAACTGATGTGCATAAATGAAGGAACTAAACTGATTTTGACTTTAAGTATATAACTACTGCTATTATGATCTACCTAGCTTGAATGCAACTTAGAACATTAGTCTAAACTATCCCAACCCTCTATATTACCAATAATCTCAGCAAACAACACAGATCCAAACACCCTTGATTAAGACAGTTGATAGCTTATATGAAACAGTGAAGTGAATAAACCAATCCAAATCACCAATACAACTTTAATACTAATCCAATCCACCTAAATCCACTCAGAAACACAAGATCAAATACAAACAACCACAGTTACACAGATCCAAGGTATAATCCAAACAGTCCCTGAAGTGCACTTACTACAACTACTGAATTCAAGCCTCAACTTTATTCTCAAATTACTCAAACTCAGTTACTCACTCTTATTTTAGATTCCAAAACCAATATTACCAGCAACCAAATACAAACAAAGACAATACCTCAACTCTCAGATATATCAATAATGCAACAGTACAACACAAGTTCAAAACAGACGAAGAAATATTAATACCAAACTAACTAAGATGCAAATAATAAATCAAAACAGAAATACGTAACAACTAACAGATCTATACTACTACTAAATTAAGCTTTGAAAAATTGAAATAGAAAACTTACAAAAAACCTCTTAGCTAAACAGAGAGGTGTATCCCACACAGCCTGTCCAAAGACAGGCCAAACGCACCTATTGGCTGTCTTTATCTCCTAATAAGCTGATGCTTATTGCAATAAGCAGTACCTTTGTTTGACTGATGTGTAATTTAAGAAATTTGAATCTGAATTGCACAATACCAATTTTTAAAACAACTTTGAACTTATTGAAACATGAAAAGAGATATGGAAAACAGATTTAAAATAACTGAATACTAACAAATAAATTGCAAGAAATTAACTGAAAATTATAATTTTATTAAAACTGAAAATGAGAGTACATATTGAAAACTGAATTACAATAAACTAAACTAAATTACTCTACTCCTACCCTAATCTAAACCTAAAATCTAACACCTCACAATGAAGTGAGTGAGTGGGTATATATAGCCTGAAGAGAAGGAAGCCAGTATGGCCTATATTACTTGAAGAGGTGTGTTCAGCAGGTGTTTTTAAGGGGGGTCGCTTCAGCAGGTGGATTCGGTGCGATGTTTCGGTTGGTATGTAACATGGGGTGGGTTCAGGGGCTGTCTTGAGGGAATAGGTTCAGGACGTCGATTTACACTTCTATTATCACATTTTTTTTTCCAGAACTTGAAGGAAAATAACAGTGGCTGGTCAACATAATCACAGATGAAGCAAAAGCAAAGCTAACAGTTGTAACTTAATTTGTATTTTGTATTGAGTGTTTATAAAAATATATGTTTACAACATTTCATGATTGAATTCTTATTTGACAATGAATCCTATTTCCAGGTCTCGACTTTTTATCTGCATCTGCATTATTCTTAGTTCCATGTCCAGTTTCCACCGCTTAACAAACACAACATAAACTTTGTATTGAAAAATCCCACGGCAACGCGCGGGTTTAAGACCTCGTATTATCTATTATTAAAGAAAAAACCACACATTTATTTTTTGCAAAAACCCTAATCATCAAAATTCTCTCCATGAAGAATTATATGTTTAGGTCTCTTTCCATCTTCTTCTTTTTTGCAGGTTCAACATAATACGATGTTGATAAAATACTCACGAGGTCATTTAAATGATGAGACAACCCTTCATACTGCAGCTTAATTATTATGCAGATATTGTGTGGTATCTTAAGCAATGAACACCACATTTTTTTGTGAGATTCTGTAACTCAAATCTATAAAGGATAACATTATATTCAGTAATTAGTTTGAATTTAGGAAGCTGTTTTAAAACGTGTATAATAAGGATTTTTAAGTTATTCTGTGAACCCTACAACATTATTCCATCTCACACAAAAACACACGAAATTCAATATCCAATATCAACAGGTTTCTAGGTCACATCAGAATTTTAACAATGTCAAGAGATCACCATATTCATTGCTCTTATTAGTCTTTATTCATGTTATGTTGTGTATAAATCAATATTGTTAACATGCTCTTTTGCTATTTTCAGGACTGAAGATATATCAGAAACAATACGATCATGTTTATGTTACATGTCATCAGTGACTCAGAATTTCAAAAAGTGGATGCTATTCAATATCGAATTCGTGACAGTAATGAAAAACTGCACAACACTTAGTTTTTGATAGATATAAATAATGCCTTAGGTTATTTGTGAAATTGTTGGTTAAAAGTCCTAGACCCACCCAGTTTGCAACTTTGAATTGTGTAGAAATACATGTGAGCATGTAGCATTAGATAGATGCACACACATATGAAAGAAACAAGAGAAGATTGTATTCAAAAGTGGGAATGTAGTATAGAATCAGGAGACGACCAAAAGTCAATGGAGACAAAGATTACCTCGGTTGCCGGTGAAATAAGCAAATCACGATTTAGACACCTAACATGATAGCAAAAATGTTGTGCCAAAAGACCCCATAACAGAATCAAAATTATGCAATTTACTTATTATTTTACTTGAGTATGATTTCTAGCTCACAGAAAGTGTCGATGACCCATCGGAAGCAAAGAGAACTGAGGATGATGTCAAGATTTAGGTTTACATTGGCCCATCTTTTATATTAAATTGATGCGTAGGAATTGCACCAGGCTTTACCTCTCGAGGGATCTCAAAAAGCTTACAACCCCCACCAGGCAGTGTACCTGATCGATGTAGTATAGTATAATGACAAGTACTGGGGGATTGATCGTTCAGCTAGGAATAGTGTCGCTAGGATTAGAAAACCTAAAGACTAGGTCTAGAGATGAGGTATGATTCTTTTTGTATTTTTTATATTTTTATGAAAGCAAGTAAAAATCTCGGGTTTTAAGGAGTTGGGCGGAATTAGTTGCTAGTCAACTAACCCGATACTAAGATGCAATCCAAATAAAATACTAAAAATGAAATTAAACTAAATTAAACTAGAGTTGTGAGCAATATGTGGGAGAATTGTGTTTACTTAGATTTCACTACTCCCTAGATATATTTTACACGTTAATTACTTGTTATAGTTGCGTGGATGACGGATTGTATTCCTTAATACCATTCATGGGGTGGCGTACTTACTTCCCCAATCCTATGAGCGCCTACTTCACTCCTATATCGAGCCGGCTAAGAAGCTCCTAACATGGGATCACTAGAATTTGCTCATGCATTAAATACAACCAATAAAACCTAGTACACATCGGTTCATGTTTCCTAAGACGTTCAAGCATGTTGCACAATGGAGATCTGCCAGTTTTCTTAAGCCTAACATTGAAATCATTCATCCATTACAACCATAAACAAGTAATCAACACATAATTAACATCTAGGTTTTGTTAGATCTAAGCAAACACAAGATAGATCTAGCCTAGCATGTTGAAATCAAGACAAGCATAAGATATATTCAAACAACACATAGACATATTGAATGAATTAAGAGAAGACTTATCTCAATTGAACATGAAAGGATTCAAGGGATGAAAACCCTTGAAAACACTGTAAAATATGACCTAGGGTTTACAAAGTTCGGCCCTAGTTTTCTCCACACAAGTTCCTCTCTTAATGAATGAAAATTAGAAAACTATATATAGAGTTTGATAGGTGACGGCGTCAAGAACAAATGTCTGACGCCGTCATCTCGCTGCGAAATAGTTTCTCGGACTGCCTAGATCTGGATCTGACGCCGTTATGTATTCCCCTTGTGCAGGCCGTCGCCAAAAATACTCTTGACGCCCTTGTTGTGACGCCTTCAGGTTTGCACTGGGTCGTCATGGATTTTACTCTTGACGTCGTCAGGATCTTCCTCTTGACGCCGTCAGGTACTGTTCTCAGCATGGAAAATTAAGTCTTTGCCGTTTTCTTCACTTTTATGCTCCAAAAATGTCCGAATTTATTCCTTTTCCAGAATTCACTCCCAAAGTACCTAAAATCACAAAAGGAACGATTTAGGGCAATATTTGATCAAATAAATTCAATTCCGGGCTTAAATGACCCCCTAAAAGTGGTTCATTTTTCGCCTCATCATAAATCAAAAGTGTATATGACGTCAAAGATTTATTTAGTATAAGACGTCAAAGTGTATCATGCATATTTGTCCTTTTTTCAGACTTGAAAGCATCGTAAGCCTTATGAGCTGCACAGGAGTCATCATATATAAGTCACAAATTGGGTGTACTTGCCAGCCCTTTCAGGTATTATATGTTCAATATCTTGCAACTGTATGCTTTTATCTTCTTGTCTCTGGCTGATTGACCTCTACGGTACAGTTCGAGGCCTTTAGGAAATTTATTGGTATTGATTTAGTAACCACAAATTCTTGTGTTTCAGTCATGGAGGGCAAGGTAACATCTGTATTTCATCTTTTTGAAATGTTGTACATGTTTTTATTTTGGATATTTGTTAAAGTTTAAGTATTGTGTTGTCATATGGTGTCCGCAAACGTTATGGAGAATGCTGAAGGAGCACGTACAACTCCATCAGTTGTGGCCTTCAACTAAAAAGGATAGTTAATTGTGGGAACTCTCGCTAAATGTCAAGTAGTCACTAACCCAACAAACACCGTTTTTGGGACAAAACGTATGATTGGGAGACGTTTTGACAATTATTAGACCCAAAAAAATGGGAATGGTTCCATATAAGTTTGTCAAGGCTCCTAATGGAGACGCTTGGGTCGAGGCTTATAGACAGAAGTATTCAAGTAGCCAGATCGGTTCATTTGTTCTTATCAAGATGAAGGAAACTGCTGAAGCATATCTTGGAAAGACTATTAACAAGGCAGTTATTACTATACCAGCTTATTTCAATGATGCACAAAGGCAAGCCACTAAGGATGCTGGGCGAATTGCTGGTCTAGATGTACAAAGGATCATCAACGAGCCAACTGCTGCTGCACTTTCTTATTGTTTGAATTAAAGAGGATCTTATTGCTGTTTTCGATCTTGGTGGTGGCACTTTTGATGTTTCCATCTTGGAGATATCTAATGGTGTTTTTGAGGTATATGGCTCTGGTTTGGTGATCATCTTTGTTTTTTTTTTCTTTCTGTTAAAGTGGATATGCGGTAATTCTTTTGTTTTCATAGGTGAAACCACAAATGGTGATACTTTCCTTGGAGGTGAGGACTTTGATAATTCTATGTTGGACTTTTTTGTTAGAGAGTTTAAGAGAATAGAGGGAATAGACTTGAAAAAGGATAGGCTTGCCCTTCAGAGACTTAGGGAAGCTGCTGAGAAAGCTAAAATTGAGCTTTCATCCACCACACCGATATTAACTTGCCTTATATCACAGCTAGCGTATTTGGTGCTAAGCATTAGAACATCACTTTAATAAGGTCCAAATTTGAGGCTTTGGTAAATAACCTGATTGAGAAGACCAAGAACCATTGTAAGAACTGCGTGAAGGATGTTGGAGTCTTAGTAATTACCACTAGACAACACATGCTACCATATGAGAGGTCATTATCAAAGCCTGACGGTGGTCCAGGAATGAACGTTGATGTTCTAAATTTTTAGCTCGAGCTCTATACCAAATATCAAGTGCAATCTTTCTAGGAATAACTATACCAAATATCTGATCAAAACCTTCGTTGGGCATGAAATTTGTTAACCACTTACTTTTTGTTTCCTAAATGCGAAGTTGGTAATAAAGGAGGGGCCCATTATCTATTTTGGATAAATTGCATCTTTGATTGATTCTACATCTGAGATAACTGTTGTAGGAACAACAGCCTCAGGTCATTGTGTTGGTTGATGAGGCGAAAAATGAACCATTTTTAGGGGGTCATTTAAGCCCGAATTCGAATTTATTTGATCAAATATTGCCCTAAATTGTTCCTTTTGTCATTTTAGGTACTTTTGGAGTGAAATCTGGAAAAGGAAGCATTTTGGACGTTTTTGGAGCATAAAAGTGAAGAAAACGGCAAAGTCTTAATTTTCCTTGCTGGGAACAGTACCTGACGGCGTCATAAGATTCTACATGGCGGCGTCAAGAGTAATACAAGAGGTGGAAGTGGATAAAGTTTGTGACGGTCCATAGAGTTTTGTACTAGGGACATGACGGTGTCACCCAAGGCCGTCACGTGTAAAATTAAAGAGTGATGGCCCAGAAGACTTCCTGAAGGCATCACGTAGGCCGTCACATGTTAACTTGTCAAAACTTGCGCGTGGAGTAGATGATATTGTTTTGGTCATAACTTTTGCATATAAACTCGGATTTAGGTGATTCAAAAGCCCACGCGAAGAGGACGAAGAGATCTAGAATTTGGTGAAGAATAGTTGGTCATGACGCTGTCACTCTTTACGGGCTGACGCCGTCAAGCCTTGCCTACAGAAACATTGCCTGTAAATATAACATCATAACTTCACTTTTTGTAGGCCCTAAACCCTAAGGTCGATTCCTGGGTTTAGGTAGGTGTTTTTCCAGCAACTTAGAGGGTTTCAATCACTCCATAAACATCTTTTAATGGTTTGATGATTCTATCTAAATTCATGTCTTCAATTTTCATTATTGTTGCTTGTTTTTCATTAATTATGATTGGCTAATTCACCTTATGTCTACTTATGATTGTGTGAAACTGGTATATAATTGATTAGATCTTATTGATTCCTTGTTGATGTTTGTGTCTATCTTCATCAATTAGGGTGTGACAACTTCAATAGGTCTAGTTGATTTAGCTTATAATTCTTGTTTCCTATTGTCTCTTGTTTGGTTGATTGATATCGATGTTAGGCTTAAGAAAACTGGCAGACTTCCAATTGGTAACTTACTTGAACGTCTTAAGAAACATGATCGGAGGTGTACTACGATTTTTGGTTGTATTTAATGCATAAGAGAATTTTAATGATCCCATGTTAGGAGCTTCTAACGGCTCGACATAGGAGTGAAGTAGGATCTTATAGAGTTAGGGAATATTGTACACGGCCCTACAAATGGTATTAAGGAATACAACTCGTCAATTAAAACAAGGATGTGACATTTCAATAGGTAGAATTGGAAAGCTAGCAAGGAGTAATACATCATAGGTAGATACGCTTCACTTCCCTTGTAGAACCCTAGTTTACTTTTCTTGTTAATTAGTTTAATTAGTAGCTGTTGGGTTAGTTGATTAGCAACTAATTTCGCCCACTCTTCCAATACCCGAGATTTTTACCTGCTTTCTCATAAAATATAAAAACACAAAAAGAATCATCCTTCACCTTTAGACCTAGTTAGATTAATTTCAATCCTAACGACACTATTCCTGAGTTAAACGATCAATCCCCCGGTACTTGTCACTATACTATACTACAACGATCAGGTACACTGCATGGTGGGGGTTGTAAGCTTCTCGAGATCCCTCGAGAGGTAAAACCTGGTGCGATTCCCACATATCGTTGGTACATGAAAATACATTGCCTCCATCACTCTATATATGAAATGAGATGTCACTAATGGAAATATGATGCTTCGATCACTTTGTGTATTAGAAAAGTTTGAGGGATGAAATTAGTTTCTCATCCTTGGAATGCGGCAATTAATTCTTTGTTTTCAAACAATTTCTCTTCGAAAGTCAATGTCGTCAAATACTGTGTAGCTTTGTAGATTTTAAATTCTTCATTTCTTGTGCAATCTCTCCATCTCATAAGCTTTATCATTTCCCATCTCAGGTATTCAATTTTAGTACAGGAAGATTGATTAGTAAGATTGTTGTGGACAGTGCAGTTCGTGCCCTCGATTATGACCATACTGGTCAGTATTAAGTTTAGGCAACTAAAGTCGCTCACAGTGTATGAGTTTATGCAATACACCCCTTAAATTCAATAAATTAAAGATTTTTACAAATGGACAAAAAAGTATTTGTGAGTCAAGCTACCTTACCCGCCCCATTTATACCCATACTAAATAAATGATTTGTTACAATCCAAATGTGATTTTAACCATTACCTGACCTGTCCATCTTGCCACTTTCACTACAAGTTTCATAAATTTAATGTCCCACCCCCTACTAAATTTTTGTTTTTTTTTATTTTAGGGATCTATATATACAGTTGAAGTTAATCCTCATCAAGGTACATTGTCTCGGACTCATCGCACAAAACTCGCAGCAAGTACAAATCTGAATTCACAATTATCGAATATAGAACATTTTCTATGATGGCACAATGTTGCTATCTCTTACTCGAGATGGAAATTTTGTAAAGGTGTTAACAAGTGAGTCTCCATATTATTGAATTTAGGTTAAGGGTTCAATTCATTGAGCTCAAACGAGCCAGATTGAAAAGCATTCTGCCTTATTTCATTATTTGTGAATTTTATTATTGATATCTTGCATGCAAAATAAAATTGAAAAATATATTGTAAAAAACAACAATTTGTAGGTTGTCTGCTTTAAAATTACAACATGAGTAAGTTTCTTCCTGATTTGACCCATTTGACCCTTTGGAGATATAACAAAGCCCAAATAGACTTTTTCAATTTTGGATGAATCAAAGTCGACATCTAAGAGTACGAAAAATGGAGTTAAGGAAGTACTTTTGTATAATATAACCAGATATTATTGTATTTTGCATTATTATATTTGATATGTTGGGCGACGGTGGTAGGTCATACCAGCATGCTACAAATATGCACCTTGAAAACTATGCAGAAGACGGGTTGAGGACAATGATGTTTGCCTATCGTAAAATCAAAGACTCTGAGTATGAAGAATGAAGTTCATCATTTGCCAAAGCCAAGTCTATAATCGGACCTGAAAGATAATAAATGCTAAAAACTATTTCTGAAACCATTGAGAAAGAATTGAAGTTACACGATAGGGTAATATCTTAAATACGAGTAAATATTAGCTAGCTAATAAGAAAAGAAGGTCAAATCGCCAAACAGAATGAAAGTCAGTTAAGACTATGTAGAATCTCAAATATCATTTTCTTATTCACTAGGTGTAACTTCGTATTGATATTTAAACAGTTCTTATAATTATATTTAGCATACTAAACTTATTTCATGAACCAGCTCTGACCCGTTTATCCACATTGACCAACCCGTACTTTTTCACCTCTAAAAGAAATACATATTTTTTTGTTAACATCGATATCAGGTTGCAAACTGGATAGACAAACTTGCACAAGCAGGAATCAAAATACAGCTCCTCACATGGGACAAGAAGGAGCCTGCTGTAAATATAGGCCTATAGGGTCAGGGTATTAAAAAAATGAACAGCCTCATTAGTACTAAAGTTTAATAAAATTTCCCTCACCATTTCTAATATTTTTTTTGTCAGATTCGTGTGAGTACACAACTGATCGTAATCTAATTGAAGGTACTTTTGTTTTATGTGTTTAATTGTTTGTCTTTATTTTACCGATTACCCGGTTCACTGTTGACTATACAGGTTCAGTTGCACATGCCTGCAACATGTCAGACCATTCGTCTGGGTGTGCCCAACATGGGCGAAAACGCACTCAAGGTGGGTGCCTATAGGATTATGCCTATATCATTTTTAGTATTTATATTAATTATATCCACTTTGAAGCAGGCTTGGGTACAGGTAAGTCTTCAACTTTGTGCATAGAATCCTCTTACATGTATGTGGGATAAAGGGATTGGTTTATTAGGCGTTCTAATCAAGAGGTGCTAATCTCGACCCATATACTTATAAATGGGTCAATTCGGGTTATGTCGTATCTCTATGGGTCAGGGTAAATAAATAAAATATCTTGAAAAGACAAGTCCAAATTGATCAAATCGGTTGAATGTTGCCAATTTTAATTCCATGAAAGTACTGAATTGTTTTATTATAAAATTCTATTTTTTGTTGAAATAATATCAATTTTGTTATCATATCCGACACATCTATGGTCTAACCAGTCTGTCTAGGGCACGCAGTCATCAAAATTCTGTTCACATCCAACATGAGAACTCCTTCCTCCAACCGTCTGTTTGATGCTATCATGAACCACTATGTCCCACTGTGCCCTCGTGATTGTGAGCGACCATATTGAGCTCCCGTTTGACTCATTTTGTTCCATGGAACTCTTAAGAAGTTGTATGGTCTATTATGTATTATGGATGTAGAGGTGGACAAATGGGAGGGTGGGGTAGATTTGATAGCGAGCAATTTTTTAGTACATGTTGAACTGGGTTAGACCCACAAATAATTTTTTTAGCTTTTTTAATTGAGTTTTACTAAATATTCAATGTTAAATCATTTCAGTATCAATCAAATTTGTTTTAATATAGGAGTTTATGAGGTTTATGTAAAATATACTTTGGGCGACTTTGACCCGTTTTCATCTCACATATGGTTTGGTTTGGTATGCCATGATAACTGATTTTATATGTATTCGTGGTGTATGACAGCTATTTCAGATGTTGTACCCTGATCAGCACAAAGTTTGGCGGCAAGGGTGAGGCGAAGGAAGATAAGCGAAAAGACACAATAGCTCGGGAATGTATGCACGCTCCATTAGCAGAATCCCGGGCAATCGTATTCCATGATACTACACAGTAAAAAAATGTAGATTACAGGTGTTAAATATGTTGTCCCAGTTGTTATGTGTTACATTCATTGGAACAATACTGGTTTTCTATCTTATTTAAATACCTGATGCAGGACATTTATTTTAGCATCATTGTAGGCTCCATCGTTCACAATGCAGGGATAATGGCTCCACCGTTCACGCTTTCAAAAGACATAATAGAACTATAATTTGCCACAAACCATTTAGGTATGTAGACAAGTTCGATGGGTCGGGATGGATTTAGTAACGGGTTAGATTGGGTTATTTTGACATTGGTCAAAATGGGATTGGGTTGGTTCTATTTGATTGTACGGTTTTTTGTTGTATTTATTTGATTTAAAGGCTTATATTTGAAACAACTTACATTTGTACTACTATTTGAATCCTAATATTCTTGAGATTGAGGAAATAGTAACAGTGTAAATACAACCGCAACATTATGAACTGCTACAAAAAGGAGGCTATATTTGAACGTGTATCTTACTTTTACAGGTATAACCAAATGTGACATCCGATCAGTTTAGATGTTTTTTTTGCTATTATTAACCGACTGTAATTTTTGTATATTTGAGTATCGAAGATGACGTTGGTGTGAGGACAATGGAAGAAATCAATATGAAAGTTTTATATCATGCTTGGAGGGGTACTTGCGTCAGGAAGTATGCACCAAGCCATAGGCCACCACTGGAAGCCAAGAACAAGTTGATTGTTTGGTGGTTCGATTAGGTTCAGTTATTCGAGTTTACAGTAACGTGTTGTAAATGAATTAGAATGTATCGAATATGAAATAGCCATGATTCTTTGTATATTTGTTTAGATTCAATCTTAGCAATGTCAAGTAGCACTTTTTGAATGTGTAAAGATCTAGATTAGCTAAGTGGTCTAGCGTCTGAAATATGAAATGGTCATGTGCATATGGCATTTGGTTTTGTTGTGTTTAACTGACAAGCTAGCATATCAATATAATATCAATTTAGCTTAAAGTATAGAAGTTGATTGACCTTTTTTATTATTTGAGTAGAGAAGCTAGCAATAGGCTGTTGATAATTTTAGAAAGAATTTGTATAAAGATGAAGGTTTTACGTGTTATTAATGTGTTTCTTGGAAAAATTTGTTTACGTTTTATTGAATTTCTTTACAATTGTGATGAGCCAAGGATCAAGCTGTGATCTTGCTGCCGGATGTGCTATTAAGCCGTTTACACGAGAAAATGCTGCATTTTATGTTGCAAGGTAGCACAAGCCATAAAGTCCTATAAGCTGCATTGGATGTGAGACAACAATTTGACCCATGCACTTTTTATTGACCGATTGAGTCGTAAAAGGGTTATTGAGGAATTTTTAAGACAATGTCTAAAACGAAAATGGGTAAGACGGGTCAAAGTCATGAATTAGATATATTTATTAATACCTAATAAACTATCATATTACTTTTGTGCTCATTTTAGTAAAAGTTATTGTCCTTTTTTTCAGGAATTTTTCAGATGCCTTGCTAGATGCCGTGTCGTAATCCTCGAAGGTGAAGAGTCAATGGCGACAATTGAAATAGAAGGAGCTTTATATATAGGCAATGTACTATTCTATAACTATTTTCTTTTGTTTATAACGTTATTAAGAATCGATTTGTAAAACTTGAAATTGAATTGTCAAAACAAGAAATGGATGTGGGAATTCTGAGATAGGGTACCCTGCCATGGCTGCCGCAAACCCAGGTAGTCGACTTTTTTTGATTTATTTTCTTCCCTTTCCTATATGAAGTCCTTGGTGTAAATGTTGGTTTTTGTTGTTTGAGTATTGATTTTAGCTAAAGAGTAGGCGTAATTTAGGTACTTTCTCGATTTAGAAAAAAATATTGGGCATTGTAGAGACCGATGATTGTTTTTGTCATTTGGTAGGCCAGCCCTTGGTTAGAGAGTGACTTTAAGAAATACCTTTATCAGTTGTTGTTGTTGAATAACGGGTCAATATGGGGTTTATGGAAGGCCTTGGAGTTACATAACATAACACTGGAATGTATCAAATCATTCAACAAACTAGAGCTGGAAATTTGGTACATTGGGTAATGGGTCAAATTTATTAACTGTTTGGTATGATTAGGCCATGTTGGAACGATACAATTTTGTCCAAAAAAAACTTACTTTTTATGTGTCAAAGATGATTTCATATAAAACTAGATTACTTTTCTGTTAACAAACTATCAGGAGTTGTTCACTGGCTCAAACATACTAAAGATGCAAGAGATGTGCATTCAGAAGGTAGATATTGCTTAATGTATTTTGAAGGATTTTTTAAAAGGTATATTGTGTTATAAGCAGGTAGTGATGATAAGGACATTAACTGTATCTGTTAGCATGTATTTTTAACTGTACTTGAATGCAAACATATATTTAACTAAATGAGTCATAAAGCTTATGGAGTATGTTTTTCACTAATATATGTTTGACACACATTAATAAATATAGTAATGTGACTCATGTTAACAATTGAAGTACTTAGGTATCTGTTGTAAAAAATTATAACAAATAAGTGGGATCATATATTTCATTACTTTGTTTTGGTGCGGTATGCGGTAATGCAATGTGTCGATATGTTATAAAATTAAATAGAAAGGGTTATCTAGATTATTGAAATTGGTTATGCTTAGTCGCTATAGATCACATATATAGATGATATATGTGGTTTATTCTTGACGCGTCATTTATTATGCTTTGGCTCGCAAATCACTTATAATCCTAGAGTGATGATGAAGAATCTAGCATGTATCTGTTCATTTTTGCACACATTGATCTTTCCCCTAATGCTTAATGAAGTTTAATGAACTTTGGTATATTAGCTGGCACCAAAAATTGAACATGGGAGCATGAAATACAAATGACCATTAGCTATCCTGAGGGGTTTATTCTAATTGAAAATCTTAGGTTTTCAGTCAAATGAGTACCCACCTATTTCTGTTGTATTATTGGGCTTTTAGTCTTGCTAAAAATATTTTTTTTACATGTTTGCATCCTGTCATTTTGATAGTGTGTTGCACATGATCAGAAGAGTAGCTTCCTTGCATTTATTCTTAATCTCAAGATGTTCTCCAAATCTGGAGTCTCTTCATTTGATCATTCAAAAAGTAGTCTTCCTCCTATCAAATACTTGGTGTAGTATGTACTACTAATTCTAGCATATACATATTATATGATAAGCTAGTGTGTGTGGAAGAAAGAGGCTTGCACATAAAACTCCATCTCAAGGCTTATAAGAGAATCCCTTGAACTTTAGGTGAAAAAATGTACACGTCAGGTGGGTTGGGTAACAGGTTCAAACAAAATGGTCAAAAATGATGGTTCAAAATTGAGTTGGCTTGATTACACTATAACGCCCTTTTTTTTAAGATATCATAAATTATCAGTTTTTTAGATATTGTTACATGATCTATGAATATAATCCATTTGTGTTCCAGTTAAGCGGGTAGGAAATTGTTAACACTACTTTGGGTTATTTGTGAACTATTTGACATGTTTCTTAGACCATGTAGGGGCTTCAAGTTGTCATATCGAGTCGGTACTTACACTTAAATATAGGCTGATGAATGTAATATACCAGGGGCTTAACTAATTTTCATTCTAATGATGTGGCTCTATATTATTGCAGGTAAATACATATATGAACTTTAATAAGTTTGGAGGATCGTCTTGGGTATGATCAACATGATAAGAGTTGGACCATTATGCATGAAATCTTATCTACAAATTAAACAAGAGAGTTATTTGGCACCTTGGATGACATATTTCACTTGGGCAATCCTTCATTTGTGTTTCTTTGTCTTACAATGTTGTATTCAGATCCGTGTATGTGCCTTTTCATATTATAGTTCTTCGATGATAACTAATCTTATGTTTAAATATAGATTGTTCCTGCCTTATTGAGAATGTGCTATATATGCTTATAGTTGAGAAACCGTAACACGATGGCAACAACGTTTTCCATTTATAGCAAATGTCAGTATTATTTTTTAGAGGTAATATGAAGAATATGTACTTTAGTTTTGAATCTCACCAGGCTAAAAAGATGATATAATGAATAATATTTTTTATTCCCAGACATGCCAAAAATCCATCTTACAAAGGTGTTGATTTGGTTTCTCCTACTTTGCTACATGCATCCATGAAGGCTTTACGGAGCTTTAAGGTGAGTTAAGCTATATGATGACATTTTCTTAATAAGATTAGAATTTGGAAGTCAACACATTTTACAACTTAAATACTATATTCTTTCAAACACAAGAAGTTAGAGGTACAATAGTAGATAGGGCCTTAGGTTGTTCAAGTTTTTGAGATTAAATTTTCAAAAATTTTCAAACTTCGCTATACAAAATGTCGTTTGGAGGTTTAACAGCAGGTAACATGTTATTTCATATTATTTCTCAGTCTTATAGTATTAATCGTTCTTGATAACTCACTTTGTAGGTGACAAAAATGATAACACCATAGTCAGTTGGTTTAACGAGATAAATTGGGTGGGTTGGGTAACGGGTCAAAATGAGATGTTCATTTGTATGGTTTGACACAAGTTGGGTTAGGTTGCCCAAAATATGTGTCCATTTTCTGATAAATGATAATTTATATGTCTATATGTCATAGCAGGTTAAAATCTGTTTATCTACTGTTTGCATTACATTGTAAAGGCAAGCAAGTTGCAAAGCCAGAGGCTGCACTTTATATCTTGTGGAGGTATTGCCAACAGAAAGAAAAAGATTAATCATGTTTTTATTGTACGTTCTTGATTTTTGATAATCCTTTTTGCGTATACACGGACACTCATTTGATAGTTATAACCTGCGATAAAGTAAAATGTTTAAAAAAACGAGCAACAGGATGAAGATACTAAAAGTGAAGAAGAGGAAAATCACAATCATTTAGCTGCGAAATTAAGCATGATTTACATCAGGTACCCCTAGAAGTTTAAGCATCATGGATAGGGTACGTTAACTATTCTTTGTGAAGTGTAAAGTTTGAACTCATACTAATAAAATAATCACATTGTGGCTTACAGGGTATACGCAACTCGGTTACATTGACTAGAGAAGGGTTTTTCATGGATTGAACATACGTTGCTGTTGACATAAATAATGCCTAAAAACATTATCAATATCTCTATGTTTTGATTATTACAAAATATAAACTCATAGAACTAAAACTTGTGACATAAACAAGTATTTAGTGATTAACATTCTCTTTACATCCAAATCACTTAAGGTATGAATAAACAAAGTGTTTAGCGCAATTTATGATCAAAGGAAAATTTAATTAAGTATTAAAAAGTTTATTTAATTATATAAACATATTATATATTTTTGAAAAACACTTTTGGTAATAAAGAAAAATGTTTTATTCATACAAAATATATGAATTCAAATTTTTAACCAAAATCAGTTAGTTTTTCACCAAATAAACTTTCCCCACTAAAAAACAAAAAATCTGGCCGTTACAGCTGGGCAGCCCCCTTAATTATAAGAGGCGGTCCCCTTAATTTTAAGGGGTCCGGCCTTGATTTAAGGGGACCGGCCACGCTCCTCTGTCAGAATTTGTAGCCTATAAATACCACCTCAAATCTGGAATTTTGCTTACCTTTTGCACTCCTAAACTTTCTGTTCTAGATCTCCATTTCCAATTTCTAAATCCTTTGATCATACATTCTTAAATCTTTGTTTTAAAGTGATCCAAAGATCATCCTATCAAGTGCAAGAGAAGAATACTTCTATCCCTCAAGACAAGAAGTATTACAACTTGTTGTGATCTCTACATCTAAGTTGTTAGAGCATCATCATTATATTCATCTCATTCTGTGATTAGTTGTGAATATTTGTTAGAAGATAGTTTAGTTATATATATATATATATATATATATATATATATATATATATATATAGTGTGATTGGTTAGTAGTTAGTTGTAAAGAAGAAAAGTTAGGAAGAAGATTGGTGTGTAGAAGATAGTTGTGAAGAAGATTGGTGTGTAAAAGATAGGTGTGAAGAAAATTGGTGTGTAGGAGATAGGTGTGAAGAAGTGTTGTGATTAAGTAGTGAATAGGTGTGAAATAGTTGTGTAGAAGGTGTGAATAAGTTGTGACGTAGTTGTGGTGTGTAAGGTTTTCTCCGCCATAAGGGAGCTTGTTGACATAGTGAAGAAAACTCTCGAGTTAGGTGCTCGGGGAGTGGAGTAGGGCAAGGAACGTGACCTTGTAGCCGAACCACTATAAATCTCTTGTCTCGCGGTTCGATCTTTCCAACTCTCATCTATTTCTTTACTTACATTATTATTGCTTTATAGTACATATTTAGTGTTGTTCATATTGTGCATGACTTGATTTCATATAGCATTGAATCTATATATTTGAAAACAAAGAAAACTTTCAAACAATCTTTTATAACAAATTAAAAAGACGTAAAACTATTCAACCCCCCTTCTAGTTTTCCATAATTGGTATCAAGAGCCACGTCTAGCAAGATTTTTTAAAATATATTGTATTTTAAAACTTGTAACGATCTATGGAATCTTTAAAATATTTAGAAGGGCAATCTATGCAAAGACCACCACTATTTGAAAGTGATGGATTTTTATATTGGAAAAATAGATTCGAAACTTATGTGAAATCAAAAGATCTTGATCTTTGGCATATTATTACCTTTGGTGATTTTCCCCCTATTCAATATAATGTTGAAACTAAAATGGATGAAATTGTATCTTTTGAAAAACAAAATGATGATTTGAAAAAGAAACTAGCAAAAAATAATGAGGCTAAAATGGTCATTTATAATGCGTTACCACGCAAAGAATATGAAAGAATTTTTATGTGTAAAACCGCAAAAGAAATTTGGGATTCTTTACTAATTACTCACCAAGGTAATAGTCAAGTTAAAGATAACAAAATAGATCTTCTTGTACAACAATATGAACAATTTACGATTCCGGAAGAGGAATCAATTGACAATGCTTTTGCTAAATTTAACACCATTATCACAAGTTTAAAAGCACTTGATGAGACATTTTCTACTAAAAATTGTGTTAGGAAATTTCTTAGGGCATTTCATCCGAAATGGTGAGCTAAGGTCACGGCTATTGAAGAATCAAAGAATTTGATGACGTTGTCACTAGATGAACTAATTGGCAACTTGAAGGTCCATGAAGAAATTATAAGAAGAGATTCGGAAACGGTCAAAGTCAAGAAAGAACAAACCAAATCAATTGCTCTAAAAGCCAAAAAGGAACCTAGTGACGATGATGATTCAAGTGACGAAAGTGAAGATGAAGAATATGCAATGGCCGTAAGAGAATTCAAGAAATTCTTCAAGAGACGAGGAAGATTCACTAGTTCACCACGAGACGAAAGAAAACCGTTCCAAAGAAATAGAAGTGACAACTACGGGAAAAGAAAATGCTTTAGATGTGGAAGTCCAAATCATCTCATTGGAGAATGTCTAAAGCCGCCGGGTTATGAAAATCAAGGCGCTTTTGTTAGTGGAACATGGAGTGATAGTGACAAAGAAGAAGTGGAAAAACCAAGAGACGAAAAGTGTTTTATGGCAAAAGGAACCGACGAAATATGTTTAGGAATTGACTTGGAGCCTGATGAATGGATCAAGGATAACGGATGCTCGAGGCACATGACGGGGAACCGCAAGCTATTTTCTGCATACAAGGCATACAATGGAGGTAACGTTATTTTCGGTAGTGACTTACGTGGAAAAATCATTGGCAAAGGTACGATTTCTCAAGACTTACTTACTATTGAAAATGTAGAGCATGTAGATAATTTAACATATAACTTGCTTAGTATAGGACAAATATGCGATAATAAATGTAGAGTTACCTTTACCAAAGAGGATAGCGAAATAGTTAAGAATGGAAAAATTATAGGTAGAGGAATTAGGAAAGGAGGCATATATGTTATGAAACTAGGAAACAAACTTGAGGATAGGATATGCCTAACGACCCTAGATGAAAACTCTACATTGTGGCATAGGAGATTAGGACATGCTAACATGCAGCAAATACAATCTTTGGCCTCTAAGGAACTAGTTAGAAACTTGCCTAATCTAAAATATGACAAGCATTTTTGTGATGCATGTAAAATTGGAAAATAAGTTCATGCTAGTCACAAAGCTAAGAATATAGTATCCACTACTAGGTGCCTAGAACTATTACATATGGATCTTTTTTGTCCATCCGCTGTGCGGAGCTATGGAGGAAACAAATATACCTTAGTAATATTAGATGACTACTCACGATACACGTGGACTAGGTTTTTAAGTGACAAGACCCAAGCCTTTGAAAAATTCGAAATAAATTAGGATGCACAATAGTAGCCATTAGGACGGACCATGGTAGGGAATTTGACAATGAAGTACAATTCAGAAAATATTGTGATTTAAATGGAATATCTCACAATTTCTCTGCTCCTCGTACTCCTCAATCAAATGGCGTAGTAGAAAGAAAAAATAGGTCACTACAAGAAATGAGTAGAACAATGTTAAATGAACAATCCAGACCACAAAAATTTTGGTGTCACGCCGTAGATGCTTCAACATATATTATTAATAGGGTATCAATTAGGAGAATCCTAAGAAAAACTCCTTATGAGTTACTAAGAGGTAGAAAACCAAACTTAAGCTACTTTAGGGTATTTGGAAGTAAATGTTACATTCTAAACACTAAGGATTACTTCACTAAGTTTGATCGAAAATCGTATGAAGGAATATTTTTAGGATACTCACAAAACAGTAAGCATATATAATACCTAACAAACACTCCATGAAAGTAGAAGAATCACTAAATGTAACATTTGATGAAACACCACCACCTCCTAAAACTTTACCTTTAGAAGATGATGACTTAATCGAAGAAGAAGCTATTGAGGTTAGTAAAACAAAACCCATAGGAAATGATAATGAAGACATTAACTTAGGAAATAGCGAAATTGTAAATGTTAAAGAATGTAGATCACATCCACTAGATAATATAATAGGACATCTTAACCAAAGAACCCTTAGGTCACAAGCTCAAGATAAAAATAATTTCTTTTGTTTCCTCTCAGCAATAGAACCTAAGAATATTAATAAGGCTTTAAAAGATGAAAGTCTGGTTTTAGCTATGTAAGAAGAATTAAATCAATTTAAGGCAAATGATATTTGGGAATTAGTCCCAAATCCAATGAATATGACCATCATAGGAACTAAATGGGTATATAGGAATAAATTAGATGAAAATGGAGTAGTTACAAGGAATAAAGCTAGGTTAGTTGCCCAAGGTTATAATCAACAAGAAGGAATTGATTATGACGAAACTTATGCCCCCGTAGCTAGACTAGAATCTATTAGGATACTACTTGCCTATGCATGCGCCCTAGATTTTAAGTTATTCCAAATGGACGTGAAAAGTGCATTCCTTAACGGTTTTATCAATGAGGAGGTATATGTTGCACAACCTCCAGGATTCATTGACTTCGAAAAACCTGATTATGTTTATAAGTTAAAGAAAGCTTTATATGGACTCAAACAAGCTCCCAAAGCTTGGTATGATCGATTAAAAGCTTTCCTTATTAAACATGATTATTCCATGGGAATGGTAGATAACACTCTTTTCACTAAAAGGAAAGACCCAAATCTCATCATTATTCAAATATATGTTGATGACATTATATTTGGATCGACTTGTCAAGACATGTGTGATGAATTTGCCAAAATTATGCATGATGAGTTTGAGATGAGTATGATGGGTGAACTTAACTTCTTTCTAGGATTACAAATAAAACAATTAGAAGATGGAATATTCTTTAACCAATCTAAGTACATTAAGGAAATGCTTAAGAAATTTGGCTTAGAAGACTCAAAACCCATGAAAACTCCCATGTCAACGGAAGTAAAACTCACAAAGGATGATGAAGGTGAGTCCGTAGATAACACCAAGTATAGAGGAATGATAGGTAGTTTACTATACTTGACGGCAAGTAGACCCAATATCATGTTTAGTGTCTGCCTTTGTGCCCGTTTTCAAGAGGATCCCAAAACCTTTCACCTAGAAGCGGTTAAGCGTATCTTCCGATACATTAAAGGCACTATACACTTAGGATTATGGTATCCTAAGGGATCCGGCATAGAAACCATCGTCTATGCGGATTCGGATCATGCGGGAGACTACGTAGATAGAAAAAGCACTAGCGGTATTTGCATGTTTATGGGATGTTGTCCAACATCTTGGTTTTCGAAGAAGCAAACCGCTCTTGCTATTTCTACCACCGAAGCCGAGTATGTAAGCGCTGGAAAGGTATGTCAACAAGCACTATGGATGAAACAAGCTCTTATAGACTATGGTATTAGGTTAGAAAACGTTCCCATTATGTGCGATAACAAAGGTGCGATAGATTTAAGTAAAAATCCGATGCAACACTCTAGGACAAAACATATAGAAATACGCCACCACTTTCTTAGGGATAATGTACAAAAGGGAACATATCTATAAAAAAAAGTTGCATCGGAAGATAACATTGCGGATATATTCACTAAACCCCTTAAGCGTGAATTATTCAATCACTTACGTTTAGGATTAGGAATGATGGAACAAGTTGACTAAATTCTATTGCATTTAGAAAATTTTTCTTTTAAGTTTTGCATAAGATTTACTTTTCTTCCACTTCTCCATTTCTGAGTCTAGGAATCTATTTCGCACAAAATTAAAAGATTGGGAAATATTATTTTCTTTGCATATACTCTTTTGTAAAACCCAATCAATTTTTTAAAAATTATTCTCACATCTAGGAAATTACATGAAGATCATTTTCCTTGCATTGTTGACTAATGCTTAAAATATTTTTTTTTTCATGCATAAACTCTCACATAAATTGTCAAGGTATATAATCTAATATATATCTTTTGTTGATATAAATAATTGACTAAAAACATTATTCATATCTTTCGATATCTCTATGTTTTGATAATCACAAAACTTAAACTCATCAAACCAAATATTATGATGTAAACAAGTATTTAGCGGTATATAACCACTTTCAACAACTAATCACTTAAGGTATGAATAAACAAAGTGTTTAGTGCAATTTATGATCAAAGGGCTATTTAATTAACTAATACAAAGTTTATTTAATTATATAAACATATTATATATTTTTGAAAAACACTTTTGGTAATAAAGAAAAATGTTTTATTCATACTAAATATATGAATTCAAATTTTTAACCAAAATCAGTTAGTTTTTCACCAAATAAACTTTCCCCACTAAAAGACAAAAAATCTGGCCGTTTCAGCTGGGCGGCCCCCTTAATTATAAAGGGCGGTCCCCTTAATTTTAAGGGGGCCGGCCATGATTTAAGGGGACCGGCCACGCTCCTCTGTCAGATTCTGTTGCCTATAAATACCACCTTAAACCTGGATTTTTTCCTCACCTTTTTGCACATAAATTTTCTGATTCAAATCTCCATTTCAATCCTAAAAATCCTTTGATCATACAATTCATAAGCCTTTGTTTCCAAGTGATCCAAAGCCTCATTCTTTCAAGTGCAAAGAGAAGAATACTCCTACTTATCAAGATTAGGAGTATTACAACTTAGTATCATCTTGCTATCTAAGTTGTTTGCTTAGTTTATCTTGTATATCAATTTCTTTCTTGTGAACATTGTGTATACATTGGTTAGATAGATTTAGATATAGGATCTAGATCTATTGAAGGTGTGAAGGTGTACTAGTAGTGAAGAGGTAGAAGTGGATAGGATTAGTGATAGAAGAAATAAGGTGTGGTAGTTCATTGAAGTGAAGATAGTTGTGAAGACAAAGAAGTTGAAGCTTTGAAGTTGAAAAGACCTTGAAGCCTAGAAGTTGTGAAGTAGTATATATCTTGAAGTAGTGGATAGGACTTAGTAGTGAAGGTGTGAAGAAACAAGTGGTGTGAAGAAAAAGAGTTAGGAAGTATTAAGTTGTGAAGAAGCTAGGAGCAAAGTAGAAAGTTGTGAAGATATTTGAAGTGTAGAAGACTGGTGTGTAGAAGTTAGGTGTGAAGAAGATTGGTGTGAAGAAGTTGTGTTGAAGTTGTGATTGTGGTGTGATATCGTTGTGGTGTGCTAATTGGTGTGTAAGGTTTTCTCCGCCATAAAGGAGGTTTTTGAACTAGTGAAGAAAACTCTCGAGTAGGTGACTCGGGGAGTGGAGTAGGGCAAGGAAGGTGTCCTTGTAGCCGAACCACTATAAATCTTTTGTCTCTCGGTTTGATCTTTCCATCTCTCACTCTTTGATTTATAACTTACTTGCATATCATTCATAGTTACAATTGCTTGTGTGTTGTGCATATATTGATTTCACATAAAGATCAAACTAGGTTCCATTTAAAACATAAATTATACATTAGTATATTAAAGTATATACAATCATTAAAACACATATACATATATAAATACGAACATATATTTAAGTGAGATATATGAAATTATAATTTCTATTTAACACTTTAAATAAGAAGTATTTATGTGACATATGTGAATTAACTTGTATCTATACTTTAGCTTCAAAGGGTTTTTACAAACTACCATTTATTATTTGAAAGTAAACTTTTATTAAAACAAAAAAGACGCAAAACTATTCAACCTCCCCCCCCCCCCTTCTAGTTTTCCACAATTGGTATCAAGAGCCACGTCTAGCAAGATTTTTAAAATATATTGTATTTTAAAACTTGTAACGATCTATGGAATTTGAAAAATATCTAGAAGAGGAATTTACGCAAATATCACCATTATTTGAAAATGATCATTTTCTTCAATGGAAAAACAAATTTGAAAACTATGTGAAATCAATAGATCTTGATCTTTGGCATATCATTTCAATTGGTGATCTTAAACCAACCAAAATAGAATTTGAAAATCAATATAATAATCCTCAAACTAATATTGATAAAAACACTAAAGCCAAATTACTTATTTTCAAAACTCTACCAAAAGTTAAATATGAAAGATTATTTCGGTGTAAAACGGCAAATGATATTTGGAAATGTCTTTTAAAGATTCACCAAGAGAAATGTAAAACCAAAGATAATAAACTTGATATTGCACAAGAAATAGTTAATCTAGAAAATTTAGTAAATAAATATTTAGTTGATGTAAATACATGTACTACTAGTTCAAATGTGATCATTGAAGGTATATACAACGAAGAATACATGAGTCTAATCCAAAGAAAGAACGTGAATAAATCATGGTGCAACAAGTGCAAAGAAGACGATGATAATACTGCTCATGAGAATATTCAAACAAATGAGAACACAAATATTGACGGCAAGAACTACATGTTTCTAGATTCAAGTGGAACCACAAACAAAACATGGAGCGACATGGAATATGGAATTGATCACCGTATAGCATGTCAAGAATGTACAACTACAAAGAAGGTACAATCCAAAACTAAACATTTTTGCTATGATCAATTTATATTAGAATTTTAAAAATTGGAAAACAACTTCAAACATTTTTGCAACATTGATTCAAAAATTATTTTTAAGAACGAATTTTCAACATCCGCTGAAAACAACTTTGAAAAAGAAACCATTTTAGAAGATAAAATGTCTAGACTTGAAAGTAATATTGAAATCGATCTTGAATGTAAAAAATGTCGAGACTACAAACATGAAATTAAAATGGAAAAGGAAAAAGCAAAAACATTGGCAAAATTCGAAAATAGTTCTAAATCTTTAAAATATCTTCTCGACATTCAAAAGCCATTTTATGATAAAACCGGGTTAGGATTTATCGTAAATGATCCTTCAACAAATGTATCAAAACAAATAAAATTTGTTAAAACTAGTGAGTAAATTTAGGACTAATACTATTAATATTCATTTCTTTTTATTCTAGTCAAGAAAGTCATTGTTTGTTAATTAAAACAAACTATTGATGAATTCTTGTACTTATCGACGACATCCACATCATGTGCATTCAAATGCAATGGATGTTGCCATCTAACCAACTAGGACCCATGAGAATCTGGGTACCAAGCTGTTTATCTTGTTTAGGTAATTTATGAATGAAGAGCCTATTACGTGTTGATCTACTCATCTCGCTCTATTACCTTTGACGGTTATTGGTCTTTATCATATTGTTTCACTCTCTACAAATGTTTCGCCTATGACGTTGTTGCGGATTTATTCATGTATCGGCATTTTGTTCTTCACTCTCGGAGTATTGGTATCATGGTGTATCGGGTAATTTTTCATGATGAAGCCTCCTAAATTTCTTCTTTCACCATCATGCCCATCCTTTTTGAAAAGCTGGACCTGAGATAAGTTTTTCTTTTCTAAAACTTGTCAATGTTATATTATATTTAGAATGTTTTAATTAGTGTGTGAATAAAACTTAACTGATATGTTGCCATGCTTTTAGATTATTAACACTAATATATGCATACATGATATTAGCATTATTAATCTTCTTGTTGTTTAGTCTAGTATCACTTTTATTAAATCTTCCATGATCTATAGTAGAACCCTTCCACTTAAGCTATATGATCTTACTAGTTGCTTCAATAGATGCATTATAATTGATATTTGTTTGCTACTTGATATTATGATGTTCTTTGTATACATATATACATATGTTTATCTTGTATCCATGAACTATTTACCTTGCTACTTCCTATCCCATTGCATTTAGATCATAAGTATCTATCATTTCACTTTAATATCTTTAGGTGTCATTAAGGATGATTATGTGTGACAATGGGCTTAAGTGATTCTCTTGAAGCATGACAAGCTTCCATTTCAAATCCTTCACTTGCAACTTCTTGATTATCATGATCAAAACATCATGTTTAAAACTTCTCTCTTTTTCAATGAAATATTTTTCTTAACTAAAACCTCTTTCATAACCATTACTTTAATCAAAAACGAGATTGAAATTTTCTTTTTATCTTGTTTTTCTTCACATTATGAAACAAAATTCAATCTACGCTATTGTAATGTACACTTGAATTTACTTCAAAACATTGTTGAATAAAACTAAAAACGTTTTGCTTAAAACACATTTAACTTTCTCACATGTGTCATACACCTCTATTGGAAATGACATTCACAATTTAATCAAATTATTTCATGAGAATCATGACTTGCCCATATGGATCTTGTTTGTAACAAGTCTTGAAGTCCATATAATTATATCCACCCATTTGTTACTTGTTAACAACCATCAATATGTTTGCTCTAGGCTAAATGTTATTATTTTCATATAGTTGCACATTTAGCTTATTTGCCTTATTGCCTTCTTAATTGCATATCTTAATTGATAAATAAATAGATAGCATGATTATTAGAAATTTCTTGCTTATTTCAATTATTTCTATATCAGTCTCTACATTAATGAATAGTATGTCCTATATTGCCTCAAAGAGTTGAACTTACTTGAATCCAAATCCAAAAACACAACCTTTTTGAAGATTTTCTGCCAAAAACCCATTTCTGGCATTCTGGGAATCACCAGATGGGCGGCCCCCTTAATTATATAAGGCGGCCCCCTTAAAATTAAGAGGACCGACCCCTAATTAAGGGGACCGGCCATTTGATGGTCGGGGATACTGTTTTCTTTATCACTTTTTGACCCACTTCAGCCTATACTTCCCAAAATTCACAAACACATTTTGTCCCATGTTATCCCTCAAAATTTACCTTCCTAAACCACATTTCTCATACACTATAAATACCCTCTTCCCATCATTAATGCCATCACACCCAAACATGTCATCTCCCAACAACCAAAAACCTAAGATTTCAAGAACCGCAAGGATCTCCGTCAAACCCGTTTGGAGGAGGAAACTTGATTCTTGTCATAACTCAAGTGATGTTGTTCCAAGTCAACCAACTACTAAACCTCAAACTCAAAACATTGATTCATCTCACAACCTATCATCCTCTAATTCCCTCATTCATGCTTCTTCTTATGATGAGCATGCTCAATCCCAAAACAACAATCTCAATCTCTCAATCAACACCTCACATGTTGCTCATTCAACAAAAACATCATCATCTCATGAAGAACCTCTTCCACCCATATCATGCTTTCATGATTACCCATGCTCAATCATGTCTCCACCACCAAGAGTACCACCACCACATCCTACAATCTCACATGCCACTCCCATGTTGCATGTGCAAACTTTCACACAAGACAACTATCAAACTCCACCACCATCACCTTCCTCCGAACACTTGAAGTTCGTTGAGGAGCTAAAAGAGGCACATGAGCTTAGTGCTCTTTTAGCATTACATCTTGCTCAACGCAATTTGGATCTACCACAATCAAGCTCACCATCATCACCACATAACAAAAACCAAATTGAGAAGCATGTCAACAATTGCCCTTGTTGCATCTTCCTTCAACAACAAACCATTGCATTGAATGAGCACTTTACTTGGATTGAGTATCTTCTTACTAGATCTCAACAAACACCATCACTTGAACAACATAAAAACCCTCAATCAACAAACCCATCCTCAAGTTCACCACCTACAAGCTCCACATCTCCAAACCCAACAACATCCATGCAACCAAATGTTTACCTCCACTAAACCACCAAGCATTTTAAATGCTTATGTTTCTCATTTTCAAATAAAACTCCTCAACCATTTTGGGATTCAAGAAAGTTTGGTGACACTCCTTGTTGGCACATTAGGATATTCTACGTTGTTTGTAATTCTGTTTTTATAGCTTTGTAACAATGATTATGGGTTGACATAATCATTTTCTATTATTGAATGATTTGATATATGTTTCGAATTATCCTTGCCATGCTTACTAGTTGTTGATGTTATGATATATGTGTTTGCTTGTGCCATGCTTGTGCTTCTAATATTTTTCTTGCAAGAATCCTATTTCTCGAACCCTTGGTGCCCTCAAATGAGGGGGAGCTTACATCAAGGGGGAGTTTTCTACCTATTGGCTTAAACCTTTTTTATTCTACAAAAAGGGGGAGAAGTGAATGTAAACTTACTAAATACTTGTCTAAAAATTAACTTTTGGATTTAATAAGTTTAGGTTTTGTAATCATCAAAAAGGGGGAGATTGTTGATATAAATAATTGACTAAAAACATTATTCATATCTTTCGATATCTCTATGTTTTGATAATCACAAAACTTAAACTCATCAAACCAAATATTATGACGTAAACAAGTATTTAGCGGTATATAATCACTTTGACCAACTAATCACTTAAGGTATGAATAAACAAAGTGTTTAGTGCAATTTATGATCAAAGGGGTATTTAATTAACTAATACAAAGTTTATTTAATTATATAAACATATTATATATTTTTGAAAAACACTTTTGGTAATAAAGAAAAATGTTTTATTCATACTAAATATATGAATTCAAATTTTTAACCAAAATCAGTTAGTTTTTCACCAAATAAACTTTCCCCACTAAAAAACAAAAATTCTGGCCGTTACAGCTGGGCGGCCCCCTTAATTATAAAGGGCTGTCCCCTTAATTTTAAGAGGGCCGGCCATGATTTAAGGGGACCGGCCACGCTCCTCTATCAGATTCTGTTGCCTATAAATACCACCTTAAACCTGGATTTTTTCCTCACCTTTTTGCACATAAACTTTCTGATTCAAATCTCCATTTCAATCCTAAAAATCCTTTGATCATACAATTCATAAGCCTTTGTTTCCAAGTGATCCAAAGCCTCATTCTTTCAAGTGCAAAGAGAAGAATACTCCTACTTATCAAGATTAGGAGTATTACAACTTAGTATCATCTTGCTATCTAAGTTGTTTGCTTAGTTTATCTTGTATATCAATTTCTTTCTTGTGAACATTGTGTATACATTGGTTAGATAGATTTAGATATAGGATCTAGATCTATTGAAGGTGTGAAGGTGTACTAGTAGTGAAGAGGTAGAAGTGGATAGGATTTGTGATAGAAGAAATAAGGTGTGGTAGTTCATTGAAGTGAAGATAGTTGTGAAGACAAAGAAGTTGAAGCTTTGAAGTTGAAAAGACCTTGAAGCCTAGAAGTTGTGAAGTAGTATATATCTTGAAGTAGTGGATAGGACTTAGTAGTGAAGGTGTGAAGAAACAAGTGGTGTGAAGAAAAAGAGTTAGGAAGTATTAAGTTGTGAAGAAGCTAGGAGCAAAGTAGAAAGTTGTGAAGATATTTGAAGTGTAGAAGATTGGTGTGTAGAAGTTAGGTGTGAAGAAGATTGGTGTGAAGAAGTTGTGTTGAAGTTGTGATTGTGGTGTGATATCGTTGTGGTGTGCTAATTGGTGTGTAAGGTTTTCTCCGCCATAAAGGAGGTTTTTGAACTAGTGAAGAAAACTCTCGAGTAGGTGACTCGGGGAGTGGAGTAGGGCAAGGAAGGTGTCCTTGTAGCCGAACCACTATAAATCTTTTGTCTCTCGGTTTGATCTTTCCATCTCTCACTCTTTGATTTATAACTTACTTGCATATCATTCATAGTTACAATTGCTTGTGTGTTGTGCATATATTGATTTCACATAAAGATCAAACTAGGTTCCATTTAAAACATAAATTATAAATTAGTAAATTAAAGTATATGCAGTCATTAAAACACATATACATATATAAATACGAACTTATATTTAAGTGAGATATATGAAATTATAATTTCTATTTAACACTTTAAATAAGAAGTATTTATGTGACATATGTGAATTAACTTGTATCTATACTTTAGCTACAAAGGGTTTTTACAAACTACCATTTATTATTTGAAAGTAAACTTTTATTAAAACGAAAAAGACGCAAAACTATTCAACCCCCCCCCCCCCTTCTAGTTTTCCACATCTTTGACATTAATGATCGAGCAAAAATTGAATCAAGGAGATTTTGGATTGTTTCTTATGAAATTTTTTTTTAGAAGTCGAAACAATCACAACTCCACATTTGTTGCATATAGGCACATACTATGACAAAATCACTCATAACATTGTCATCTTGTTTCATCACTAGATTTTTGACTCACTAGTTTCCTTTGCTTTTGATCTAATATAGTTGCCTTAGGAAGTTTAAGTGCTCTTGCTTTTATTTGTTTCCTTTAGCTTATTATGTGTTACTTGTTTGCTCTTTTGCTTAAGTGTTTTTGCATGCATGCTATATCTTGATTAGATTAGATGCTATATTGCCTAAAGGAATTGAACTTGCTTGAATCCAAATCCAAAAACACAACCTTTCTGCAAATTTTTTGCCAAAAACCCATTTCTGGCAATCTGGGAACCATCAGATGGGCGGCCCCCTTAATTATGCTAGGTGGCCCCTTTAATTTTAAGGGGACCACCCCCTAATTAAGGGGACCGGCCATCTGCTAGACGGATTTACAGAATCTTTTCTGCTTTTTAGTCCATTTCATCCTACATTTCCCATTTTTCACCAACATATTTTGTCCTAATCTCCCAAACAAACTTCATGCATCCATAAACACACAAATCTTACACTATAAATATCCCCAATCTTCCACACTGTCCATTCATCCCTTCATGACTTCTCCAAACAAACCAAAACCAAAAGCCTCAAGGCTTACAAGGATGACGGAAAAACCCATTGGGCGAAGAAAAAGCCCTCGAAAAAATCCATCATAACCAATGAAGTTGGAAACCACTCAACACCTCCAACCACTTACTTCCCAAACTTTACACCAAATTCACAAGGACATCCAATTGATCCTCTTTACAAATCATACAACATTGGCCAAACATCTTCCTTCATGTCAAGCCACTCTCTCATCCTCCAACCATTTATAATGATCTATACAAGTTTGATCAACCATCAAACTACAATTCCAACTACACCAACCCAATTCATCCATATCAACACAATGACTCTCTCCGCATTGCCACAAAAAAGCAAAAGTTCCGTGATGAAATATCCCAAATCCATGATCTTAGTGATCTCAATGCCATGCATCTTGCACAACGCAACAAAGGGAAACCTCCATCATCACCCTACAACAATTGCCTACCTCACTCTCTCAACTTGGATCAAGTTACAAACCACACTCACTATTGCCCTTGTTGCATCTTCCTTCAAAAACAAATTCTATACTTGAGCGAAGATATTTCTTTGATTGAATATCTCCTCACTCGTCCTCATCCCATACCACCCTTAACACGATACAACATCATAAGATCCACCTCTTCCGCTCCATACCCCACTCCATATCCCTCTCCATCTAACAACTAAGCTTTATGCTTATGTTCCCCTTCAAGCAAAATAAAACAATGAACCGTGGGTTGAAAGCAAGTCCAAGTGCTCTCTTAGGCAATATAGGACTATGTCTCTTCTTTTGTTTTATTGTAATCAATATGCTTCAAACATGTTGAATGTTGTAATGCTAATTATTTCTATGATGCTTGAATGAATCTATTTGCATAATTGTTGTTTTGCATGTATATGTGTCTTGTTCTCTTCAAATATTTTTGTAGCCAAGACTTCCATAGCTCGTTCCCTTGGTGCTCTCAAATGAGGGGGAGCATACATCAAGGGGGAGCATTCTACCCGTTTAATCTTCTTTCAAGAAGCTTACTCGGCTTAACCTTTTTGATTTTACAAAAAGGGGGAGAAGAGAAATGTAAACTCTATAATACTTGTCTAAAAACAAATTTTAGATCTATTGAGTTTAAGGTTTTGTAATAATCAAAAAGGGGGAGATTGTTGACATAAATAATGCCTAAAAACATTATCAATATCTCTATGTTTTGATTATTACAAAATATAAACTCAGAGAACTAAAACTTGTGACATAAACAAGTATTTAGTGATTAACATTCTCTTTACATCCAAATCACTTAAGGTATGAATAAACAAAGTGTTTAGTGCAATTTATGATCAAAGGAAAATTTAATTAAGTATTACAAAGTTTATTTAATTATATAAACATATTATATATTTTTGAAAAACACTTTTGGTAATAAAGAAAAATGTTTTATTCATACTAAATATATGAATTCAAATTTTTAACTAAAATCAGTTAGTTTTTCACCAAATAAACTTTCCCCACTAAAAAAACAAAAAATCTGGCCGTTACAGCTGGGCGGCCCCCTTAATTATAAGGGGCGGTCCCCTTAATTTTAAGGGGTCCGACCTTGATTTAAGGGGACCGGCCACGCTCCTCTGTCAGAATTTGTAGCCTATAAATACCACCTCAAATTTGGAATTTTGCTTACCTTTTGCACTCCTAAACTTTCTGTTCTAGATCTCCATTTCCATTCTCTAAATCCTTTGATCATACATTCTTAAATCTTTGTTTCAAAGTGATCCAAAGATTATCCTATCAAGTGCAAAAGAAGAATACTTCTATCCCTCAAGACAAGAAGTATTACAACTTGTTGTGATCTCCACATCTAAGTTGTTAGAGCATCATCATTATATTCATCTCATTGTGTGATTAGTTGTGAATATTTGTTAGAAGATAGTTTAGTTAGATATATATATAGTGTGATTGGTTAGTAGTTAGTTGTGAAGAAGAAAAGTTAGGAAGAAGATTGGTGTGTAGAAGATAGTTGTGAAGAAGATTGGTGTGTAGAAGATAGGTGTGAAGAAAATGGGTGTGTAGGAGATAGGTGTGAAGAAGTGGTGTGATTAAGTAGTGAATAGGTGTGAAATAGTTGTGTAGAAGGTGTGAATAAGTTGTGACGTAGTTGTGGTGTGTAAATTGGTGTGTAAGGTTTTCTCCGCCATAAGGGAGCTTGTTGCCATAGTGAAGAAAACTCTCGAGTTAGGTGCTCGGGGAGTGGTGTCACAACTCGTAATTTCCGGTCATTTTCCAAACTTCGACAATCTACTATTCATCAGTTACTATTCACCGATTACTATTCATCATTTTACTATTTATCGTTTTTAAGGTCAATTTGATATTCTGAGAAGCGTTCAAAAATTTTACTATTCACTTGACACTATTCATTTCCGGAAGAAATTTCACTATTCACGTGCATTACTCATTTCATCGTAAATTTAGTTTACGAGTATTTAAATTCGCGTAACCGTATTGGTTCAAGAGCGAATTCATGCATTATCATTTGGGACATCTCATACAAACTAGAAGTAGTCTACGTATCATCATTATGTCACTTGCATACTATTTCACACGTAGGATAATTAAATTAATACTTTTGGTATAATTAACTTTTACGTATAATTATTTCTTTATAAACGTTAACAAACGATCAATAATGTGACTAACACGTCCGACACTCCCGACTGTGATCCCAATATATTTTTATACTCATTTTTATAACATAAAAATTATATTATTAATTTACCCGGTGTTTTGAAATCAATTACTATATTTCACGGTCGGAGCTTATAACTCTATCGGTTTGCGAAATTTCAACCCGATAATTATTTTAACACCCGATTATCATCAGGAATATTATTTTACAATTTTTACAAATTCATTATATTTTATTTTGTCTCGTTATGATTTATTTCTGGTTAACTCGGTACCCGGTAACACCTAATACATCTCAAAACCTATCTAAATCTTACAACCTTTAGACACATTCATTAAATAGCACACAAACCTCACCTTCCCCTCCCTAATTCACGCCCAATGCCCCCCTAAGTTCAAAAATTCACTTGATAACTTTGACTAGGAATATACATACTAATATTTATATGTTACTTACACATTTCATACACTTACACTAGCAAAAATTCACCAAAAACTCTCTCATTTTTCCTTCTCTCTACAAATTTTGGCCAACATCAAGAAGTAAGCAAGAATCCATTGTTTTTGAAGTTCAAGTAATAAACAAGTTTCATTAGTGTTCCTTGTTTGGATTTTGAAATAAAAATCCCAAGGTTCTTTAAGTATTTTCATCCAAATCATCTCAAATCTTTCAAGTAAGTATGTCAAACTAATTTTCATAATTTTATCAAGTTCTTATTATGTTCATATGGTTTTTTTTTACAAGATCTATATGCATATGCTATTTATACCACTTTATTTTATAAACTTTTAACTTTGAAAGCCTAGAAGGTGATTATAGTTAGATCCTTGTTAGATCCACTTGGTTTATGATGTTTAGGAACCCATGACACCCTAAGAAGGTGTATGGTAGGATTAGAATAGTTTTGTGGTGATTGAAAGTGGTTTGGTTGAAGTTGGAACAAGTTTGAAACTAGGAAAATGAATTTGGAAAATATATATTTACCTACTGTCACCATTTTTAAAACGTGGGAAACTCAGTAGGTGATGGGTAAATTTTGACCAAAGATTTATAAAATACTTTTAAAAACGAAACTTTTGGCGAAAGAACGGACTAAAACGAGCTTATGACGAAGGAGTTATGATTTTTGTAAATTTAACGACGAAAACTATTTTTCTGAGAAACTGCATGCTGTTTGACAGTTTTCGACGGGCAAATAGAGACATTAAACGTAACCTAGAGGAGCCGAGTTATCGAAAATATATTAATACATACTAAAACGAATCCGTGGATATAAAGAACGAGTAAAATGAGCTTAAAACGACCAAGTTATACACGTTTTAAAGTCGTCAAAACTATATATATATATATATATATATATATATATATATATATATATATATATATATATATATATATATATATATATATATATATATATTTAGTCACTACTAGAAAATATACAACTACGTACTAAATAATATATTTTCTAGATTTCTTATTCAATGAGTTTATTTTAACTAACGAAGTACGTACGACTCAAGGTTTATTACGCGACTACTAGACATTATTTTAAGGTTTTCAAGACAAGGAATATAACACTAACATTTTTATACGATATATACTACGACAAGTTTTTATAACTCTATTTGGACTCATTTTTCCTAAGTATGGAAAGTATTTTATTTGACAATAACTAGTATTTCCAAGTTACGAGTGGTATAGATATCATGTGCATGTGCATTCATTACATCACGGCATGATCTAAATTAGATCACGATTATTCATTTAGGTTGCGGCTAGTGTTCGCGCCTCATTGTCCCGACTATTTTACCATCTTTGTACCATCATTTCGAGGTGAGTTCTCATAGCCCCGTTTTAATTACTTATTTGATTTCAAATCCCACGGGGGAGAATACATTGCACAATTATTTTTGTACATGCCCAAGTATTAAATTCCATACATTGCTTAAGTTGTTAGTACTACCACTTCAAGTCCCCTTTATTATCATGGATCGTTAATTATATTGCCAAGCGAGAGTGAATGAACAGATCTATTGAGGGTGACTCCTCCATTCGTGTTTGGGTTGCTCCATAAGGAAAACGAATGCATTTCATATCTAATATTTGAGTGGCTGGTAACCACTCCTTTGGGGCCAATTTTAGTACGTCTAGCTTCGGGGCCATGAGCTTAAGAGACAATGTAGCATTTTTGACATTTTTGTCTGTTTACTTTATACTTGTGGTTTATGTACATACGATTTACCTATAAACCTATGATTGTTCACCAACATTCGTGTTGACGTTTTAGCAATGTATTCTCAGGTTATTAAGGTAGCTCATGTGGCATGCATTTGGAACTTCATGGAGTCGCGAAGCCGACGCGTCTCACCTTATATTTTATGCACTTATGAAACGTTTGATCTTGTTGAACTTATTTTATCTAAATTGGCAACATCTTTTGGGACCTAAGTTTTGTAAACTCTGAATGTTTTAATGATCAAACGATGTATTTTTCCAAACGACACTTTAGGTCGTTCAATATGACTGTAACTGTGGTGCTATGACAGTTACCCCCAGGTATTCCATTCCGCTGCCATACAGGTAAATTGGGGGTGTGACAAGTGGAGTAGGGCAAGGAAGGTGACCTTGTAGCCGAACCACTATAAATCTCTTGTCTCGCGGTTCGATCTTTCTAACTCTCATCTATTTCTTTACTTACATTATTATTACTTTATAGTACATATTTAGTGTTGTTCATATTGTGCATGACTTGATTTTATATAGCATCGAATCTATATATTTCAAAACAAAGAAAACTTTCAAAAAATCTTTTATAACAGATTAAAAAGACGTAAAACTATTCAACCTCCCTTCTAGTTTTCCACAAAAAGATATATAACTTATAATGAATATTTTCTAAATTGCAATAAAATTCTGTATACCATATATATCCACTACTATATAATAGCATATATTACCAAATTTATACACCTCGATAATTTTTAAAAGATTTGAAGGTGTATAAATTTGGTTATATATGCTATTATATAGTAGTGGATATATATGGTATACAGAATTTTATTGCAATTTAGAAAATATTCATTATAAGTTATATATATTTTTGTGGAAAACTAGAAAGGGGGGTTGAATAGTTTTACGTCTTTTTAATTTGTTATAAAAGATTGTTTGAAAGTTTTCTTTGTTTTCAAATATATAGATCCGATACTATATGAAATCAAGTCATGCACAATATGAACAACACTAAATATGTACTATAAAGCAATAATAATGTAAGTAAAGAAATAGATGAGAGTTGAAAAGATCAAAACGCGAGACAAGAGATTTATAGTGGTTCGGCTACAAGGTCACCTTCCTTGCCCTACTCCACTCCCCGAGCACCTAACTCGATAGTTTTCTTCACTATGTCAACAAGCTCCCTTATGGCGGAGAAAACCTTACACACCAATTTACACACCACAACTACGTCACAACTTATTCACACCTTCTACACAACTATTTCACACCTATTCACTACTTAATCACACCACTTCTTCACACCTATCTCCTATACACGAATTTTCTTCACACCTATCTTCTACACACCAATCTTCTTCACAACTATCTTCTACACACCAATCTTCTTCCTAACTTTTCTTCTTCACAACTAACTACTAACCAATCACACTATATATATATATATATATATATATATCTAACTAAACTATATTCTAACAAATATTCACAACTAATCACACAATGAGATGAATATAATGATGATGCTCTAACAATTTAGATGTGGAGATCACACCAAGTTGTAATACTTCTTGTCTTGAGGGATAGAAGTATTTTTCTCTTTCACTTGATAGGATGATCTTTGGATCACTTTGAAACAAAGATTTAAGAATGTATGATCAAAGGATTTAGAGATTGGAAATGGAGATCTAGAACAGAAAGTTTAGGAGTGCAAAAGGTGAGAAAAATTCCAGATTTAAGGTGGTATTTATAGGCAATAAATTCTAACAGAGGAGCGTGGCCGGTCCCCTTAAATCAAGGCCGGCCCCCTTAAAATTAAGGGGACCGCCCCTTATAATTAAGGGGGCCGCCCAGCTGTAACGGCCAGAATTTTTGTTTTTTAGTGGGGAAAGTTTATTTGGTGAAAAATTAACTGATTTTGGTTAAAAATTTGAATTCATATATTTAGTATGAATAAAACATTTTTCTTTATTACCAAAAGTGTTTTTCAAAAACATATAATATGTTTATATAATTAAATAAACTTTGTAATACTTAATTAAATTTCCCTTTGATCATAAATTGCACTAAACACTTTGTTTATTCATACCTTAAGTGATTTGGATGTAAAGAGAAAATGTTAATCACTAAATACTTGTTTAAGTCACAAGTTTTAGTTCTATGAGTTTATATTTTGTAATAATCAAAACATAGAGATATTGATAATATGTTAATAATGTTTTTAGGCATTATTTATGTCAACAATCTCCCCTTTTTTGATTATTACAAAACCTTAAACTCAATAACTCTAAAATTTGTTTCTAGACAAGTATTATAGAGTTTGCATTTCTCTTCTCCCCTTTTTCATAAAATCAAAAAGGTTAAGCCGAGTAAGCTTCGTGAAAGAAGTTTAAACGGGTAGAATGCTCCCTCTTGATGTATGCTCCCCCTCATTTGAGAACACCAAGGGAATGAGCTATGGAAATCTTGGCTACACAAAATATTTGAAGAGAACAAGACACATATACATGCAAAGCAATAATTATGCAAATAAAAATAGATTCATTCAAGCATCATAGAAATGATTAGCATTACAACATTCAATATGCTTAAAGCATATTGATTACAATAAAACAAAAGAAGAGACATAGTCCTATATTGCCTAAGAGAGCACTTTGACTTGCTTGCAACCCATGGTTGATTGTTTTATTTGCTTGAAGGAGAACATAAGCATAAAGCTTAGTTGTTAGATGGAGAGGGATATGGAGTGGGGTATGGAGCGGAAGAGGTGGATCTTACGATGTTGTATCGTGTTAAGGGTGGTATGGGATGAGGACGAGTGAGGAGATATTCAATCCAAGAAATATCTTCACTTAAGTAAAGGATTTGTTTTTTAATGAAGATGCAACAAAGGCAATAGTGAGTGTGGTTTGTAACTTGATCCAAGTTAAGAGAGTGAGGTAGGCAATTGTTGTAGGGTGATGATGGAGGTTGCCCTTTGTTGCGTTGTGCAAGATGCATGGCATTGAGATCACTAAGATCATGAATTTGGGATATTTCATCACGGAACTTTTGCTTTTCTGTGGAAATGCGGAGAGAGTCATTGTGTTGATATGGATGAATTGGGTTTGTGTAGTTGGATGGTTGATCAAACTTGTATGGATCATTATAAGTAGTTGGGGGATGAGATGAGTGGTTTTGCATGAAGGAAGATGTTTGGCCAATGTTGTATGGTTTATAAAGAGGATCAAATGAATGTACTTGTGAGTTTGGTGTAAAGTTTGGAAAGTAAGTGGTTGGAGGTGTTGAGTGATTTCCAACTTCATTGGTTATGATGGATTTGTTTCGAGGGCTTTTTCTTCGCCAAACGGGTTTTTCTGTCATTCTTGCAAGCCTTGATGCTTTTGGTTTTGGTTTATTTGGAGAAGTCATAAAGGGATGAATGGAGAGTGTTGAAGATTGGGGATATTTATAGTGTAAGATTTGTGTGTTTATGGATGGATGAAGTTTGTGTGGGAGATTAGGACAAAATATGTTGGTGAAAAATGGGAAATGTAGGTTGAAATGGGCTAAAAAGCAGAAAAGATTCTATAAATCTGTCCAGCAGATGGCCGGTCCCCTTAATTAGAGGGCGGTCCCCTTAAAATTAAGGGGGCCGCCTTGCATAATTAAGGGGGCCGCCCATCTGATGGTTCCCAGATTGCCAAAAAAGGGTTTTTGGCAGAAAATTTGCAGAAAGGTTGTGTTCTTGGATTTGGATTCAAGCAAGTTCAATTCCTTTAGGCAATATAGCATCTAATCTAATCAAGATATAGCATGCATGCAAAAACACTTAAGCAAAAGAGCAAATAAGCAACACATAATAAGCTAAAAGAGACAAATAAAGGCAAGAGCACTTAAACTTCCAAAGCACCTATCTTAGATCAAAGGCAAAGGCAACTAATGAGTTAAAAATCTATTGATGAAACAAGATGACAATGTTATGAGTGATTTTGTCCTAGTGTGTGCCTATATGCAACAAATGTGGAGTTGTGATTGTTTCGACTTCTAAATGCAAAAGAAAAATAATTTCTTAAGAAACAATCCAAAATCTCCTTGATTCGATTTTTGCTCGATCATGAATGTCAAAGATATATATTAGATTATATACCTTGACGATTTATGTGAGAGTTTATGCATGATTTTGGAAGTAAAATGTTTTTAGCATTATGTTCATGTAATTCCTAGTTGTGAGAAATTTTTAAAAAAAATTTGATTGGGTTTTACAAAAGAGTATATGCAAAAAAAAAAAAAAAAAAAATGTATTTCCCAATCTTTAATTTTGTGCGAAACAGATTCCTAGACTCAGAAATGGAGAAGTGGAAGAAAAGTAAATCTTATGCAAAACAATTTTTTTTTTTCTAAATGCAATAGAATTTAGTCAACTTGTTCCATCATTCCTAATCCAAGACGCAAGTGATTGAATAATTCACGCTTAAGGGGTTTAGTGAATATATCCGCAATGTTATCTTCCGATGCAACTTTTTCTATAGATATGTTCCCTTTTTGTACATTATCCCTAATAAAGTGGTGGCGTATTTCTATATGTTTAGTCCTAGAGTGTTGCACCGGATTTTTACTTAAATCTATCACACCTTTGTTATCGCACATAATGGGAACGTTTTCTAACCTAATGCCATAGTTTATAAGAGCTTGTTTCATCCATAGTGCTTGCTGACATGCCTTTCCAGCGCTTACATATTCGGCTTCGGTGGTAGAAATAGCAAGAGCGGTTTGCTTCTTCGAAAACCAAGATGTTAGACAACATCCCATAAACGTGCAAATACCGCTAGTGTTTTTTCTATCTACGTAGTCTCCCGCATGATTCGAATCCGCATAGATGATGGTTTCTATGCCGGATCCCTTAGGATACCATAATCCTAAGTGTATAGTGCCTTTAATGTATCGGAAGATACGCTTAACTGCTTCTAGGTGAGAGGTTTTGGGATCCTCTTGAAAACGGGCACAAAGGCAGACACTAAACATGATATCGGGTCTACTTGCCGTCAAGTATAGTAAACTACCTATCATTCCTCTATACTTGGTTTTATCTACGGACTCACTTTCATCATCCTTTGTGAGTTTTACTTCCGTAGACATGGGAGTTTTCATGGGTTTTGAGTCTTCTAGGCCAAATTTCTTAAGCATTTCCTTAATGTACTTAGATTGGCTAAAGAATATTCCATATTCTAATTGTTTTATTTGTAATCCTAGGAAGAAGTTAAGTTCACCCATCATACTCATCTCAAACTCATCATGCATGATTTTGGCAAATTCATCACACATGTCTTGACAAGTCGATCCAAATATAATGTCATCAACATATATTTGAACAATGATGAGATTTGAGTCTTTCCTTTTAGTGAAAAGAGTGTTATCTACCATTCCCATGGAATAATCATGTTTAATAAGGAAAGCTTTTAATCGATCATACCAAGCTTTGGGAGCTTGTTTGAGTCCATACAAAGCTTTCTTTAACTTATAAACATAATCAGGTTTTGCGAAGTCAATGAATCCTGGAGGTTGTGCCACATATACCTCCTCATTGATAAAACCGTTAAGGAATGCACTTTTCACGTCCATTTGGAATAACTTAAAATCTAGGGTGCATGCATAGGCAAGTAGTATCCTAATAGATTCTAATCTAGCTACGGGGGCATAAGTTTCGTCATAATCAATTCCTTCTTGTTGATTATAACCTTGGGCAACTAACCAAGCTTTATTCCTAGTAACTACTCCATTTTCATCTAATTTATTCCTATATACCCATTTAGTTCCTATGATGGTCATATTCATTGGATTTGGGACTAACTCTCAAACATCATTTGCCTTAAATTGATTTAATTCTTCTTGCATAGCTATAACCCAACTTTCATCTTTTAAAGCCTCATTAATATTCCTAGGTTCTATTGCTGAGAGGAAACAAAAGAAATTATTCTTATCTTGAGCTTGTGACCTAAGGGTTCTTTGGTTAAGATGTCCTATTATATTATCTAGTGGATGTGACCTAGATTCTTTAACATTTACAATTTTGTTATTTCCTAAGTTAATGTCTTCATTATCATTTCCTATGGGTTTTGTTTTTCTAACCTCAATAGCTTCTTCTTCAACTAAGTCATCATCTTCTAAAGGTATAGTTTTAGGAGGTGGTGGTGTTTCATCAAATGTCATCAAATGTTACATTTAGTGATTCTTCTACTTTCATGGAGTGTTTGTTAAGTATTATATATGGTTTACTATTTTGTGAGTATCCTAAAAATATTCCTTCATATGATTTTGGATCAAACTTAGTGAGGTAATCCTTAGTGTTTAGAATATGGCATTTACTTCCAAATACCCTAAAGTAGCTTAAGTTTGGTTTTCTACCTCTTAGTAACTCATAAGGAGTTTTTCCTAGAATTCTCCTAATTGATACCCTATTAATAATATATGTTGAAGTATCTACGGCGTGACACCAAATTTTTTGTGGGATGGATTGTTCATTTAACATTGTTCTACTCATTTCTTGTAGTGACCTATTTTTTCTTTCTACTACGCCACTTGATTGAGGAGTACGAGGAACGGAGAAATTGTGAGATATTCCATTGAAATCTCAATATTTTCCGAATTGTACTTCATTGTCAAATTCCCTACCATGGTTCGTCCTAATGGCTACTATTGTGCATCCTAATTTATTTTGAATCATTTTACTAAATATTTCGAATTTTTCAAAGGCTTGGGTCTTGTCACTTAAAAACCTAGTCCACGTGTATCGTGAGTAGTCATCTACTATTACTAAAGTATATTTGTTTCCTCCATAGCTCCGCACAGCGGATGGACCAAAAAGACCCATATGTAATAGTTCTAGGCACCTAGTAGTGGATACTATATTCTTAGCTTTGTGACTAGCATGAACTTGTTTTCCAATTTTACATGCATCACAAAAATGCTTGTCATATTTTAGATTAGGCAAGTTTCTAACTAGTTCCTTAGAGGCCAAAGATTGTATTTGTTGCATGTTAGCATGTCCTAATCCCCTATGCCACAATGTGGAGTTCTCGTCTAGGGTCGTTAGGCATATCCTATCCTCAGGTTTGTTTCCTAGTTTCATAACATATATGCCTCCTTTCCTAATTCCTCTACCTATAATTTTTCCATTCTTAACTATTTCGCTATCCTCTTCGGTAAAGGTGACTCTACATTTATTATCACATATTTGTCCTATACTAAGCAAGTTATATGTTAAATTGTCTACATGCTCTACATTTTCAATAGTAAGTGAGTCTTGAGAAATCGTACCTTTGCCAATGATTTTTCCACGTAAGTCACTACCGAAAATAACGTTACCTCCATTATATGCCTTGTATGTAGAGAATAGCTTGCGGTTCCCCGTCATGTGCCTCGAACATCCTCTATCCTTGATCCATTCGTCAGGCTCCAAGTCAATTCCTAATCATATTTCGTCGGTTCCTTTTGCCATAAAGCACTTTTCATCTCTTGGCTTTTCTACTTCTTCTTTGTCACTATCACTCCATGTTCCACTAACAAATGCGCCTTGATTTTCATAACCCAACGGCATTAGACATTCGCCAAAGAGATGATTTGGACTTCCACATCTAAAGCACTTTCTTTTCCCGTAGTTGTCACTTCTATTTCTTTGGAACGGTTTTCTTTCGTCTCGTGATGATCTAGTGAATCTTCCTCGTCTCTTGAAGAATTTCTTGAATTCTCTTACGGCCATTACATATTCTTCGTCTTCACTTTTGTCACTTGAATCATCATCATCACTAGGTTCCTATTTGGCTTTTAGAGCAATGGATTGGGTTTGTTCTTTCTTGACTTTGACCATTTCCGAATCTCTTCTTATAATTTCTTCATGGACCTTCAAGTTGCCAATAAGTTCATCTAGTGATAACGTCATCAAGTTCTTTGATTCTTCAATTGCCGTGACCTTAGCTCGCCATTTCGGATGCAATGCCCTAAGAAATTTCCTAACACAATTTTTAGTAGAAAATGTCTCATCAAGTGCTTTTAAACTTGTGATAATAGTGTTAAATTTAGTAAAAGCATTATCAATTGATTCCTCTTCCGGAATCGTAAATTGTTCATATTGTTGTACAAGAAGATCTATTTTGTTATCTTTAACTTGACTATTACCTTGGTGAGTAATTTGTAAAGAATCCCAAATTTCTTTTGCAGTTTTACACATAAAAATTCTTTCATATTCTTTGCGTGGTAACGCATTATAAATAACCATTTTAGCCTCATTATTTTTTGCTAGTTTCTTTTTCAAATCATCATTTTATTTTTCAAAAGTTACAATTTCATCCATTTTAGTTTCAACATTATATTTAATAGGGGGAAAATCACCAAAGGTAATAATATGCCAAAGATCAAGATCTTTTGATTTCACATAAGTTTCGAATCTATTTTTCCAATATAAAAATCCATCACTTTCAAATAGTGGTAGTCTTTGCATAGATTGCCCTTCTAAATATTTTAAAGATTCCATAGATCGTTACAAGTTTTAAAATACAATATATTTTAAAAAATCTTGCTAGACGTAGCTCTTGATACCAATTGTGGAAAACTAGAAGGGGGGGTTGAATAGTTTTACGTCTTTTTAATTTGTTATAAAAGAGTTTTTGAAAGTTTTCTTTGTTTTCAAATATATAGATTCGATGCTATATGAAATCAAGTCATGCACAATATGAACAACACTAAATATGTACTATAAAGCAATAATAATGTAAGTAAAGAAGTAGATGAGAGTTAGAAAGATCGAACCGCGAGACAAGAGATTTATAGTGGTTCGGCTACAAGGTCACCTTCCTTGCCCTACTCCACTCCCCGAGCACCTAACTCGAGAGTTTTCTTCACTATGTCAACAAGATTCCTTATGGCGGAGAAAACCTTACACACCAATTTACACACCACAACTACATCACAACTTATTCACACCTTCTACACAACTATTTCACACCTATTCACTACTTAATCACACCGCTTCTTCACACCTATCTCCTACACACCAATTTTCTTCACACCTATCTTCTACACACCAATCTTCTTCGCAACTATCTTCTACACACCAATCTTCTTCCTAACTTTTCTTCTTCACAACTAACTACTAACCAATCACACTATATATATATATATATATATATCTAACTAAACTATCTTCTAACAAATATTCAAAACTAATCACACAATGAGATGAATATAATGATGATGCTCTAACAACTTAGATGTGGAGATCACAACAAGTTGTAATACTTCTTGTCTTGAGGGATAGAAGTATTCTTCTCTTGCACTTGATAGGATGATCTTTGGATCACTTTGAAACAAAGATTTAAGAATGTATGATCAAAGGATTTAGAGATTGGAAATGGAGATCTAGAACAGAAAGTTTAGGAGTGCAAAAGGTGAGAAAAATGCCAGATTTAAGGTGGTATTTATAGGCAACAAAATTCTGACAGAGGAGCGTGGCCGGTCCCCTTAAATCAAGGCAGGCCCCCTTAAAATTAAGGGGACCGCCCCTTATAATTAAGGGGGCCGCCCAGTTGTAGCGGCCAGAATTTTTGTTTTTTAGTGGGGAAAGTTTATTTGGTGAAAAACTAACTGATTTTAGTTAAAAATTTGAATTCATATATTTAGTATGAATAAAACATTTTTCTTTATTACCAAAAGTGTTTTTCAAAAATATTTAATATGTTTATATAATTAAATAAACTTTGTAATACTTAATTAAATTTCCCTTTGATCATAAATTGCACTAAACACATTGTTTATTCATACCTTAAGTGATTTGGATGTAAAGAGAAAATGTTAATCACTAAATACTTGTTTAAGTCACAAGTTTTAGTTCTATAAGTTTATATTTTGTAATAATCAAAACATAGAGATATTGATAATATGTTAATAATGTTTTTAGGCATTATTTATGTCAACACTTTTCACCATCTATAAATGCTAATCGATCTTGAAGGCAATTAGACATCTACAACTCTTTTAAAATTTCGTCTAACAAAAAAATCTGCTAATGGGTCGGCAATTTTTTTCACCATCAAAATCTTCAAACAAACGCCCACGAAGTGTTTCTCCACCCAAAAACCATCATCGGAACAAAAAAAAAGGTATTTTCTACCTATAATATATATTGATGAGCTTAGGCGAATAATAAAAGTGATGGAAAAAGAAATTGTAAGCAATGAACAAAAAATATTGGAATGTAAAGATGCAATTGATCAGTGGAGGAGAAAGGTATTAGAGTATCAAGAGAGGATAAGCGATGTTAAGAAGCAGATTGATGGTCATGATTGATTGTACTTTCTTTCATACGCAGTAGAATTTCTTATATATATATATATATATATATATATATATATATATATATATATATATATATATATATATATATATATATATATATATATATATTTGGAACGTTTAATGTTGATAGTTTTCTGATTACATATGTGGGATTATCTATTATGTTTGAAACTATTTTGATTTATTAATTTGCATCTTGTTTATATGTTAAATGGTTGGATGGTTTTATTTTTTTAGTTGCTTAATGTGTAAAATATTTCATCTATTTAATTAAATGCCTAACACGTCTGTTAACCACCAATTATAAAATCAATAATAAACATCATGAAATTAAAAAAGGCAAATAATGTTTAATAATTGTTCTTAGAAAATATTTACAAAAGCTATATGTTTGGAAGCAAATCAACTTTCCAATTCAATCAAAATGTTTGTAATTTACAATTCTTTTTAAAAAATTAAAAATATATCTTGACAAGAAAAAAACACGTAAAGGATACATATGAAAGAGTTTATGCATGTCAACTACATTTTTGGAAACGTTGCATCTTTTAATACCGTGCAATGTACATTAAAGACGTGAAGGATATATGAAAGATTTTATGCATGTTAATTGCATTTTTGTTAACGTCGCAACTTTTAATATTCTACAAACATAAAACCCTATAAATACAAATCATTTGTAAACGAATTCTATCACATTGCCATTATTCAATTTAAATTACTCTCAAAACCCTATGGCATCATCATCTTCAAAACCTGATTCAAAAGCAACAAAAAGATCAAGGGATACTTCTCCCCCCCCCCCCCCCCCCCATGCCTGAAAAATATAAACTTTTTGATATAACCCAGGATTTTTGGGGAAAATGTCATGATGGAAAATATGGAACAGAGAAACTCTTGGTGGAGTCTTACAACAAGAACGACCAACAAGCCATAATGGAATATCAACAAAGAATTGAAGACCGAAACAAAAAAATTGAAGAAATCACAGGAAAAATTGTTGATGTTTATGAAAGCATTGAGAAAAGTTTATATACTTCTTAATGTTTTGTGATATTTTTGATCTTCTATGATTTCAACAAAAATAATCGAGTTGTGGTACTTTGGTAATATAACAACGATATTGCTTAGGTCCATGAAAACATAGGTACAGTAACAACCATTATTTAACCTTCTTAAACTAATTTAGTGTTGAACAATTTCGATAAACAACAATTCGGTTGACTCATAATTGTTTTAAATTTTTAAAATATTTGAATATATAAAAATTTGGTCATATGTGCCATTATATAGTATGGATATATATGGTATACCGAATTTTGTTACGATTTTAAAAAATATTCATTATATATTATATATCCTTTCACCATCTATAAATGCTAATCGATCTCAAAGGCAATTAGACATCTTCTTTTATAATTTCATTTAACAAAAAATATTCCAAATGGGTCGGGAGTTTTTCACAACGTCAAAATCGTCAAACAAACGCCAATGAAGTGATTCTCCACCCAAAAAACCTTCATCAGAACCCATAAAAAGGTATTCGCTACCTATAATATATATTGATCAACTTAGGCGATCAATAAAATTAATGGAAAAAGAAATTGTGAGCCACGAACAACAAATATTGGAATGTGATTCGTTGTGTTTAGGTGTGTGCAAAATCAATTTATCAAAATATCAACAAGCGTGTAATCTATGTTAACGTGAGACAACAAGATGTGGAGAAATACGAGTAAACCTTTTAGGAAAAAGATTACGCAAAACTCGTGAAATTGATATTCAAATTGTGAGACTGGGAAGTGATTTCCTGGGTCATACCCCAACGAGGTGTGAATGGAAAGTTTCGTGAAAAGATCGAGATTAAAACCTTGTATGTTTGGTTGTGAAAGATTATTTGGTTTTGTGATACGTTAAATTAACGAAAATTACGAATTAACGAACGAAAATGGAATACACGTAACCTAAATGGAAAAATAAACTAAGGAATGCTAAGAAATATTTAAAATAACCTAAAAAACTACGAGAAACATGTTAGGGAAAACGGGGAATCCTAAAACGTAATCTAAATTAAAACACGATGTTTATTTAAAATAAACGTCAACGTACAAAATAAAACGTGAAATTTGAGCTACAAAGGTCCTACGGGTTTCCAATTAATTTTCTTACGCTCTAAATGACAAAAGAAAATTTTGGAAAAAAGGAAATTAATTTTATGATTAAAATTATATTTATTATAATTAAATTACTTTATTAACTAAATTAAATTAAAATAAATACTAAAACTTTCCCAATAAATCTGAAAATTTTCAGGAATTTTAATTAAGCTAAAGCAAATCTAAGAAAAATAAAACATTTGGAAAAAGCACATTAAATAAGCTGAATTAAGCAGAAGACTAGCTAATAAGCAAAATAGGAACAAAACCTTGATAAAGGGATTGAATGGGAAACTTATAACACAAAAGACCCAAGGGCACGTTTGGTTATCTAAGTGGCGTGTGAGGCTTGGACTATGGGGAGACCAGGGTTCGAATCTGTCTCACCCCTTTTTGCACTTTTTTTTTCTTTTTTGCAAACAGTTAAACACAAACACAAAAATGATATTTGAAAATGATTTTTAACTACAAGCTTCAAACTTCCCTTGTGCAATATGAATCCATTAACAGTTTATGAGGATTCTTTGGTTTAGTGAATTAAGCAAGAACAAACACCACTCACTTTCACCCAAACAAGCCAAATAAGCTTATAAACACAACCAACTACAAATAAACACAACCTAGGACAGATTCTAAGAACTTAAAAAAACAACAATAATCAAAAGAGGAAGGATCAAACAACAAGTAATCAAATCAAACAAGCTCAGATTATAAACAGCAGTAGCAGGTCCAAGTAACAGGAAAGAAGCCTTGAATGAGCACTCTAAATAAGCAGTTTAGGGGGAACAAAGGTAATAGCCAAATCAACTACCTAGGGGGGGGGGGGGGGGGGGGTTTAGAACAGCAAGGATCCTATCCATTCACCAAAACTTGACAGATTTATGCTTAATTTAGATTGGTGCAAATCTGGGATACAGGGGAGATTCCAGTCAACTAGACAACTTCAAACGCAAATTTCAACGACCAAATCAACTCCAAAATCCAATTTTATTTTTGATTTAAATACACAAGCTAGCAAGCATCCAAAATCAACAAATCCTACTGATTACTATTTCTTAATCAATCCTAGAGCTTGGTTTGAAATTGATCCAAAAATCTGAGTGCAGGGGACTTTTCTAGCAAACAATCAACTTCCAATCCACTTTTGATTGAACAAATCAATTTCAAAATCCAATTTTCCTTTTGTTATGAATTAACAAGCTGGCTAAGATTCTAAATTAACAAAAGCTTTGAACTTCCATTCACTAATGAACTTTAGACTTTGATTTGAAATCTGTCCAAACTTCAAATATTCAATTTTGACTTTTGTAGAAATTTGACACAACTTGACTTTAGTGAGATTCTATCAATCCTAGATGATTATGAATTACATGTTATGCTACAATTAAACTGATTTAAGCTATGTAGACAGCTTCTAAGCCTAGTGTAATGATTTATGAAACTAACAAAAAATGTAACAACAAGCAACCATTAAAATGAGTTTTGACCTTTTTTTACTCTAAGCCCACTGTGTTTTGTGTTTAGTTATCTCATGCTACACTAATATGACCTAGTAATACAGAAATATCAACAAGGAAACACCAATGAGATAGAATATCCACTTTTTCCAAACACCGCCTTAAAAACAAATTAAGAAGGTTTAATGAAGCAGTATGAGAAACTAAGTCATGAAATCACTAACTCAACTCATACTGACCTTAGCTAAGCATAAACTACCATAAATAAACAAATACAACAACAATAGACAGATTATGCAAAGTTAAGAAGAAAAAAAAGAAATGGGGAATAATTCTTACAAGAGGTCCTAGGCAAATGTTTAGTGTGAACTAGAACCACACCATAATCCTATTGCTCACATGAGCACTAAACCATGATCACCATCATCTCTACAACTGCTTCTTCACCTTCTTTCTTCATTTTTATTTTTTTATTTTTATGAATTTTTATGATTTTCTTTACTCTTTTTCTTTTCTGGATTTTTGCTTTTCTATGGTTCCAAACAACTGCAGCAAGCTTAAATTAAAATTCTGGAACTACTTAGACAGTATACAAGTAAAATAAAAGAGATTTAATATGTTTAGTAAAATTGCAAATTTGAAAGAACTTGAAGATAACCTTAATTTAATTAGAAATTCAGTATTACAATTGGAATTTGATTTTAAAACAGAAAAGTAACTAAGACAAGGGATGCCAAAATGGCTCATACAAGTGCCCTATTTATACTAAGCTAAAAACTAGGGTTACTCCTCTCCTTGTGCTTCTTCTGTGAAAGGTAACAGTTGTAAAGTGGTCCTTGTGCTTCCTGGAACAAATCCCAATCGTCCAATTGGAGAGTAATAGATCCTAGCCCTTCAATTGAAATTTGGCGCCAAAGGTGTTTAAGGTGAAATTGGGATTTCCAGGGTGGCAAATGGGGTAGGTAAGGGTATGTGAGAGCTTGGGGGAAAAGTTGGTGGGAGATGCTTTTGAGGTCATGTGAAGATGGTGGCGTATTGAAGTGGCTATGGAGAATGGTGGTACATCTTCTGGGTAATAGGAGGGAAAGGGGAAGCAGTTGACCATTTTCTTTTTTTTTTTTTGACCTTCTGACCTGGTATAATATCACATGGTGTAGTTTGGGGTTAGGGCATTTTGGGCCTAAGGTGGATTTGGTTTGTTGGATTTTAGGATTAGTGGATTTAATAAAGAGAAAGGGTCCGATTGGTTTAATAAAGCCGAAGTACCAAAAGTATATAATCTGATTTTCTTGAAGGACCTAAACCGCCATTTTTCCAAACTATCACCAAGGATCAAACTTGACAAGTCTTAAATTCCCAAGGGTCTTTTGAACATTCTTCTCCAAAGTAAAATTCCCGGGGACCAAAATTACCATCTTAGAGGCTTGAGGGACTAAAATTGCCAAACTCTTTATTCAGGGACCAAAAGTATCATCATATGATTCATGGTGGACTTTTTGTTGACTTTTCTCCACAAAAACTCGCCAGGGGCCATTTCTGACAATCTTTGAAAGTATAGGGATCATTCATGCCAAGTGTGAAATTCTGAGGACTAAACTTGTACATTTTTGAAAGGTTATTTCCCAAAGATCATTTGTGATATCTTTTGACTATTAAAGAACTTTGAGTTGAATTTTCTTTTCAAAATAAACGCTCAGGGACTAGTTTTGACAACTTTTGAAAGTTGGGGGACTGAAACTGCTAATTATGCAAACTTTGTTCGTTTTTCATTTGTTTTCAATCATTTTGCATTTGAAACATATAAAACACGATCTTTGGGATATTTTCATTATTTTGATGCATTCTTGAGTGTTTTCACGTGTTTTGGCAGTTTAAAATACTGTAAAAATGATGAGTATTTACACACTCATCAATCCCTCACACTTGAGTATTGCTAGTCCCTAGCAATCTTTTGTGAAAATTAATGGATTTGAAATCTCTTTACCAAAAGCCATTACTTCTGGAGTAGCCAAATGTTTTGGTTCAAGTAAGAATTATGGTCTATTTGATAACCATATGATTTTGAGCAAACCATAAGCTTCCAACGGTTTTAATTTGTCTTTACCAGAAGCCGTTTGCTTCTGGACTAGCCAACTCTTGATGGACACAGTCAACATCTTGGTGAGTTGATTACCAATTATGGTTTTTCCACTGCCTTTACCATAAGCCATAATCTTGCGGGCTAGCCAACTCTTTCACTTTTTGGGATATGGCGAGTTGACATACCATACAATTTTGGGCAAATTGCAAGCCATCAACGGATTTGAGTTATCTTTACCAAGAGCCGTTTGCTCCTGGATTAGCCAATCTTTTTGTCGGTTAGACTTGGTGGACTGATAACTACAAAAATTTTGAAATAAAGTGAATTTTTTTTTTTTAAATTTTGTGCCAAAAACGGGGGTATTAGATGGTATAATTTGATAAAATTCGCTAGAATTTTCCCCTCCCCCACACTTAGAATTGAATATTGTCCTCAATATTTGAAGTCCCGGCTATTATGCCGAATTTTTGAACGTAAGAAGATAATATTAAAAGCTAATTGTGGGAACGTCATTTTCCATTTTTCACTTTATTTATACAACACACATTTTTTTTGGAAGATATATACATTGCAAACAGCTGCGGGGGACGGCCACTCCCCACACTTGGGTGTTAGAAAGTAGAAAGAAGTTAGAGACATGGGTGAAAACCCGTGTTGTGCTATTGTTTTTGTTTATCAGGTCGCTAGCTTGACTCGATCCCCGAATTCATTGGTCCATGGGGAAAGAATGGAGATCCGGAACAACCACGGGTGGTATGTCCCCTCCAAAGTAATGCTTCAACCGATGCCCATTCACTTTGAAATTTGGACCGTCGTTTTGAGATAACTCGACGGTACCATATGGAAAAACTTTGGCAACGGTGTAAGGTCCAGTCCAGCGGGTTTTAAGCTTACCCGAAAATATCTTCAATCTAGAGTTGAAAAGAAGGACTCGGTCACCAACGTTAAAAACACGGTTTTTGATTTTGGAGTCGGGGATCTTCTTTGTTTTCTTTTTGTAGATTAAAGAGTTTTCGTACGCTTGATCACGAAGTTCATTTAGTTCATTGAGTTGAACTTTCCTATGATCACCCGCAGACTTGAGGTCTAAGTTGGCATTCTTAAGAGCCCAATAAGCTTTGTGCTCGAGCTCAATCGGTAGATGACATGCTTTTCCATACACAAGTTTATAAGGAGTACACCCGATGGGTGTTTTATAAGCCATGCGAAAAGCCCATAGAGCGTCATCTAACTTGTCCGACCAAGAGGCACGGTTTTCGCCTACAGTTCTTTCAAGAATTCTTTTCAATCCACGGTTTGAAACCTCCTCTTGCCCACTTGTTTGTGGGTGATAAGCGATCGCAAGTCGGTGAGTGACACCATACTTGAGCATGACTTTTGCAAATTGGTCATTGCAAAAGTGAGTATCGCGATCACTAATTATAGCGCGGGGAGTTCCAAACCTAGCAAATAGAGACTTTAAAAATTTTACAACTACTCGGGCATCGTTGGTTGGGAGAGCTTTGGCTTCGACCCATTTTGACAAATAGTCAACGGCCACGAGTATGTACGTGTTCCCTCGTGAAGACAGGAACGGCCCCATAAAGTCTATGCCCTAAACATCAAAGATTTCACAAACTTGGATGACATTTTATGGCATCTCATCCCGTTGTGTTGTCTTTCCTTGATGTTGACATGAGTCACAAGATTTTACTAAGTCATGGGCGTCTTTGTAAATGGAGGGCCAATAAAAACCCGAATCAAATACTTTTCGAGCGGTGTAGTTCGGGCCATGATGTCCCCCGGTGGGTCCATTATGACAAGCCCTAAGAATTTCCATGGCTTCTTGGCCATGAACACACCTACGAATGACCTGCACAGATTTTGAATAAATAGGGATCGTCCCAAAAGTAATGATTCACATCTTTGAAAAATTTGTTCTTTTGGTGGGATGATATCCCTTTGACAACAAAATTCCCCGCACGGTAGTTTGCAAAGTCGGCAAACCATGGGGTACTAGAATCACCACGAGAAGAAATCACATTAAGTGTCTCGAGAGGAAACGTTTCATTTATTTCCTTTTTCTCGAGGACACTTTGATGAGGGTTTTCCAGTCGGGAAAGATGGTCAGCAGCAAGGTTCTCGGCTCCTTTCTTATCACGAATGATGATATCAAACTCTTGTAGGAGGAGAACCCAACGGAGCAATCTCGGCTTTGCATCTTGCTTGGAAAAGAGATATTTGAGAGCCGAGTGATCCGTGTATACTATGCATTTAGTCAAGATTAAGTATGGCCGAAACTTTTCAAACGCATACACCACGGCAAGTAATTCTTTTTCCGTTGTGGTGTAGTGGGCTTGAGCTTCGGTCAAGGTTTTGCTTGCATAATGAATCGGCTGAAAATTCTTGGTTTTTCGTTGCCCCAAGACCGCACCTATGGAAAAGTCACTTGCATCACACATAAGTTCGAAAGGCAGGTCCCAATCGTGGGCAACTAGAATTGGTGCCTCGGTAAGCTTTTTCTTAAGAGTTTGAAAAGCTTCGATGCACTCATCAGAAAAGAAAAACGGAGTTTCTTTATCAAGAAGTCGGGTCATAGGCCTAGCTATCTTCGAGAAATCTTGAATGAATCTACGATAGAAGCCAGCGTGACCCAGAAGACTCCGAACACCTTTAACGGTTGTGGGAGGAAGAAGTTTAGCAATGACATCGATTTTAGCCTTGTCAACCCCAATCTCGTTTTTAGAAATCTTATGGCCAAGGACAATTCCTTCCTTGACCATGAAATGACTTTTCTCCCAATTTAGACTAAGATTGGTGTCTTCACACCGTTGAAGCATTTTGTCTAAATTGGCGAGACATGATTCGAATGAATTCCCAACGACCGAAAAATCATCCATGAAGACCTTCATTGTTTTCTCGATCATTTCGTGAAAAATGGCCATCATGCATCTTTGAAACGTGCCCGGAGCATTGTACAAGCCAAAAGGCATGCGTCGATAAGCAAATGTTCCATATGGACACGTGAAAGTTGTTTTCTCTTGATCTTGAGGGTCGATGGGAATTTAGAAATAACACAAAAAATCGTCAAGGAAACAATAGTATTCGTTTCCCGCCAATCTTTCGAGCATTTGATCCATGAAAGGTAGAGGGAAGTGCTCTTTGCGGGTGGCGTCATTTAACTTTCGATAGTCAATACAAACATGCCAACCCGTTACCAATCGAGTAGGAATCAACTCTTTATCATCATTTTTAACGACCGTTATGCCACCCTTTTTGGGCACACAATGAACGGGACTCACCCAAGGACTATCCGAGATAGGGTAAATCAAACCGGCATCAAGAAGTTTTATGACTTCTTGTTTGATAACCTCGTGGATTTTAGGATTTATCCTTCTTTGTTGTTGAACCGCCGGTTTTAAGTCATCCTCCATCAAAATCTTGTGCATACAAAATTCCGGGTTAATTCCCTTGATGTCGAAAAGTCTCCAAGCAATGGCTCGCTTGTGTGACTTTAAAACCTTGAGGAGAGCAGTTTTATTTTCCTCATTAAAGTCTTTGGCATTATGACGGGAAACTTATCATCTCCCTCCAAAAATGCATACTCGAGATGAGGTGGTAGTTCCTTGAGTTCAACCTCGGGGAAGTCATCAGTTTTTTCAACATTTTTAACCTCCTCTATATGAAGTTCTTTTGGAGGAAGAGGGGGTGAAGGATCTTCATTTAACAATTTTTCAAGCATAAGTATATCCCCTTCGGAATCAGGATAGTTACTATCAAACTCGTGTGACATTGAGCTATCTTGGGAAAGAAAAGCATCGACCTCTTCCAAAAGAAAGTCACTTCCCTCAAATGGAGTGAGAGAAGGGGAAGAGTCGGCTATGATAGGTGTAGTAGAAGGAGTGGGATTGCCACTCGAAGAAAAACCGAGAACTTCTTGGGAGTACTCCTCAGATGCAACATCAATGACATCAATTCGGTTTACCGATTCGGAGTCAAAATTTGAGGAGTACCTTGAAGTTTGATCAAGGTTAAAAGTAACCGCTTCGTCACCAACACGTAGAGTGATCTCATGTTCAAAAACGTCAATAAGAGCCCGTCCCGTTCTTAGGAATCCTCTTCCAAGAATGAGAGGAACTCTTTGATCCGCATCAAACTCAACAACTACAAAGTCAGCAGGGAAATGGAACTTTCCTACTTTCACGAACACATCTTCGGCAATGTCGAGTGGACGAGTGATGGAACGATCCGCAATCTCGAGAGTCATGCACGTAGGAGTAAGTTCGGGAAGTGAAAGTTTCCTCCACACTGAATGAGGCATTAGGTTGATGCTAGCGCCAAGATCGGCCAAGGCGAAGCATTCAACCATTCCTGGAAAAACACAAGGAATGAGGAATTTTCCAGGATCTCCGAACTTCTCGGGAAGCTTCTTTAGTATAACTGCGGAGCAATTCTCATTTAGTGGATTTTTGCCATTTCAAACAATTTTTCCTTATTACTTAACAAGTTTTTGATAGTCGAAGCAAATTTTGGCATTAACATGATAGCATCCGCAAAGCTTATGTCAAAATGTAATTCTTGGAAGATTTGCAAGAACTTGTCCATTTGGTGACTAGCCTTTCACGGAGCTTTTGATTGTTTAAACGTGATGGATACGGTATTGAAGCTTTGGATTGAACGGGATTTTCCGGGGGTTCAAAAACAACTCCCGATTTGGATTTGGTTTTAGGGACAACATGAGGTTGGACGTGTGCGGTACTTGGTCGACTAGTAATTTGCACTTTGTCCTTTGTCGCCTCATGTTCACGTTCCACTACCTTTGGAGGAGAAGTAGAAGAGGTAGTAGGAATTGTGGGTCCATTATAAGAAACACCACTATGGGTTATGATCGCCTTTACATCGCCCTTCGGGTTGGCAATCGTGTTGCTTGGTAGCGTTCCCGATCCTGAAGGTCGATCATTTAAAGACTTCTTTAGCTCAGAAATTTGAGTGATCAACAACCTATTTGTTTCTTCTTGAGCTTTCATGAATTGTTTCAAAACCTCATCGGATGATGATTGAGGTTGAACAACGGATTGGTTTTGATTTTGAAAATTTGGAGCTCGGTTGTTTTGATTGAAAGCTTGGTTTTGAAAATTTCCTTGGTTTTGATTACCATTACCATGAAAATTGTTTCCTTGATTTCCATAACCTTGATTTCTATTCAAGTTTCCTTGATTTTGAAACCCTTGATTGAAATTCCCTTGGTTTTGAAAACCTTGTTTCATTCAATTTTGGTTTTGGTTACTGTTTTGGGTATTTTTGTTAGGATTGAAACTTTGGCTTTGGTTTTGATTGAACCCAGGTGGTCCAAGGAAATTGTTAGAACGATAGCTAAGAAGATTGCGGTCCCCTTGCGGTTGGTGAACATTACCTCCCGTATTGTAGGAACTTTGAGCAGCATATACGTTCTCTTGAGTGTGGCCACCGATGGCAGGACACTCGGAATAAGAATGTGGACCTCCACAAGTTTCACAACTTTGAGCTACGGCTTTGACTTGTTGGTTTTGGATGGTTTGATTCATCCTCAACATAGCCGTAGATAAGTCATCAAGCTTCTTTGTGAGAGTCGCTATTTCATTGGATGCGGGAGTGATAGATCTACATGACTCGTTTCTCTCGGCTGAGGAGTCCCAAAAATTATGGTGAGCGGTCATGTTTTCAATGAGATCATAATACTCTTCGGGTCTCCTTTTCGTAAAGGTACCACCCGCAGCAGCATTGATTGTATCTCGGTGTCTCATTGTTAACCCATTATAGAAGGTTTCTATTTGAGTGACTAGCAACATGTTATGATTAGGACACCGATCGATTGAAAGCTTATAGCGTTCCCAAGCCTCGAATAAGCACTCTTCAGGAAGCTGACGAAAGTTACTAATTTCATTACATAACTTCGTGACCATAGATGGTGGAAAGTATTTGGATAAAAATTTAGCAACCATCTCTTCAAAGGTATGAATGGAATTCTTTGGGAGTCGATCAAACCACGCAGTGGCATGATGAGTCAAAGAATATGGAAAGAGGCACAAACGAAGGGCATCATCGGTGACACCGTTTTGTTTCATGCTTTGGGTGACGATGAGAAATTTATCAAGATGTTTGTTTGCATCATCACCCGGCAAACCATGGAATTGGCACGAGTTTTGGACTTGTTGTATCATATGATGCTTAAGTCCAAAATTCGTAGCCGCAATGTTAAGACGGGCAATAGGGCCACCCCTTCCGTGCATAATAGGTTGACACAATTCCTCCATCGTGCGGAGATCGGCAATTGGGTCATCCTTTGGAGGTTCATGATTATCATCCATTTTCAGAACGTAATTTTCAACAATAGGATGTAGTTCGGTGACGTTTCTTAGTTGATGATTTCGCTTCGATTGTAAACGAGTACGCATGCACCACAAAAATCAATTAAAACAATACCACTTTAAGGACAAGGGAACTTAAACCAATAATCAAGAACACAAGGTTAACCTTTAAGGATAAACGTACAAGGAGTGGGAGAAAAGAATGGATTTTTCACTAGGGCGAAGTTCGTTGGATCGCCCTATACCGTTTCGACTCCTCTTAGTGTAAGCTTATCGATTAAAAGTTTTCCAAAACCCAAGTGATACAAAGGCAAGTTTTGAACTTTCGTTTGGGAACTTATTATGGTCACACCCCCAGTTGGTAGGTGTTCTGCCTTGGTTTGCGGTGGTAAGATTTTAATGTTGTTATTATTAAACAAAGAAACGGGAAAATCTTTTTGTGTTTTTCTTTATCTTTTATTGATATAATACATATATAGAAACAATTTTTTTTTTTTTTGGTTTTTTATAAGTTTTATGATAGTGTAACTTCTTGCGAAGGTTCTACAAGACTAATCGTCTAAACCTTATCGAGACTTTCGATACACAGCCTCCCCGGCAGCGGCGCCATTTGATTCATTGTGTTTTGGTGTGTGCAAAAACAATTTATCAAAATATCAACAAGCGTGTAATCTATGTTATTGTGAGACAACAAGATGTGGAGAAATACGGGTAAACCTTTTAGGAAAAAGATTACCTCTCAAAACTCGTGAAAGTGATATTCAAATTGAGAGACCGGGAAGTGATTTCCCGGGTCGTACCCCAACGAGGTGTGAATGGAAAGTTTCGTGAAAAGATCGAGATTAAAACCTTGTATGTTTGGTTGTCAAAGATTGTTTGGTTTTGTGATACGTTAAATTAACGAAAATTATGAATTAACGAACGAAAATGGAATAAACGTAACCTAAATGGAAAAATAAACTAAGGAATGCTAAGAAATATTTAAAATAACCTAAAAAACTACGGGAAACATGTTAGGGAAAACGGGGAATCCTAAAACGTAATCTAAATTAAAAACGCGACGTTTATTTAAAATAAACGTCAATGCACAAAATAAAACGTGAAATTTGAGCTACAAAGGTCCTACGGGTTTCCAATTAATTTTCTTACGCTCTAAATGACAAAAGAAAATTTTGGAAAAAAGGAAATTAATTTTATGATTAAAATTATATTTATTATAATTAAATTACTTTATTAACTAAATTAAATTAAAATAAATACTAAAACTTTCCCAATAAATCTGAAAATTTTCAGGAATTTTAATTAAGCTAAAGCAAATCTAAGAAAAATAAAACATTTGGAAAAAGCACATTAAATAAGCTGAATTAAGCAGAAGACTAGCTAATAAGCAAAACAGGAACAAAACCTTGATAAAGGGATTGAATGGGAAACTTATAACACAAAAGACTAAAGGGCACGTTTGGTTATCTGAGTGGCGTGTGAGGCTTGGACTATGGGGAGACCAGGGTTTGAATCTGTCTCACCCCTTTTTGCACTTTTTTTTTCTTTTTTGCAAACAGTTATACACAAACACAAAAATGATATTTGAAAATGATTTTTAACTACAAGCTTCAAACTTCCCTTGTGCAATATGAATCCATTAACAGTTTATGAGGATTCTTTGGTTTAGTGAATTAAGCAAGAACAAACACCACTCACTTTCACCCAAACAAGCCAAATAAGCTTATAAACACAACCAACTACAAACAAACACAACCTAGGACAGATTCTAAGAACTTAAAAAAAACAACAATAATCAAACGAGGAAGGATCAAACAGCAAGTAATCAAATCAAACAAGCTCAGATTATAAACAGCAGCAGCATGTCCAAGTAACAGGAAAGAAGCCTTGAATGAGCACTCTAAATAAGCAGTTTAGGGGGACCAAAGGTAATAGCCAAATCAACTACCTAGGGGGGGGGGGGTTTAGAACAGCAAGGATCCTATCCATTCACCAAAATTTGACTGATTTATGCTCAATTTAGATTGGTGCAAATCTGGGATACAGGGGAGATTCCAGTCAACTAGGCAACTTCAAATGCGAATTTCAACGACCAAATCAACTCCAAATTCCAATTTTATTTTTGATTTAAATACACAAGCTGGCAAGCATCCAAAATCAACAAATCCTATTGATTACTATTCCTTAATCAATCCTAGAGCTTGGTTTGAAATTGATCCAAAAATCTGAGTGCAGGGGACTTTTCTAGCAAACAATCAACTTCCAATCCACTTTTGATTGAACAAATCAATTTCAAAATCCAATTTTCTTTTTGTTATGAATTAACAAGCTGGCTAAGATTCTAAATTAACAAAAGCTTTGAACTTCCATTCACTAATGAACTCTAGACTTTGATTTAAAATATGTCCAAACTTCAAATATTCAATTTTGACTTTTGTAGAAATTTGACACAACTTGACTTTAGTGAGATTCTATCAATCCTAGATGATTATGAATTACATGTTATGCTACAATTAAACTGATTTAAGCTATGTAGACAGCTTCTAAGCCTAGTGTAATGATTTATGAAACTAACAAAAAATGTAACAGTAAGCAACCATTAAAATGAGTTTTGACCTTTTTTTACTATAAGCCCACTGTGTTTTGTGTTTAGTTATCTCATACTACACTAATATGACCTAGTAATACAGAAATATCAACAAGGAAACACCAATGAGATAGAGTATCCACTTTTTCCAAACACCCCCTTAAAAACAGATTAAGAAGGTTTAATGAAGCAGTATGAGAAACTAAGGCATGAAATCACTAACTCAACTCATACTGACCTTAGCTAAGCATAAACTACCATAAATAAACAAATACAACAACAATAGACAGATTATGCAAAGTTAAGAAAAAAAAGAAAGAGATGGAGAATAATTCTTACAAGAGGTCCTAGGCAAAAGTTTAGTGTAAACTAGAACCACACCATAATCCTATTGCTCCCATGAGCACTAAACCATGATCACCATCATCTCTACAACTGCTTCTTCACCTTCTTTCTTCATTTTTATTTTTTTATTTTTATGAATATTTATGATTTGCTTTACTCTTTTTCTTTTCTGGATTTTTGCTTTTCTATGGTTCCAAACAACTGCAGCAAGCTTAAATTAAGATTCGGGAACTACTTAGACAGTATACAAGTAAAATAAAAGAGACTTAATATGTTGAGTAAAATTGCGAATTTGAAAGAACTTGAAGATAACCTTAATTAAATTAGAAATTCAAAATTACAATTGGAATTTGATTTTAAAACAGAAAAGTTACTAAGACAAGGGATGCCAAAATGGCTCATACAAGTGCCCTATTTATACTAAGCAAAAAACTAGGGTTACTCCTCTCCTTGTGCTTCTTCTGTGAAAGGTAACAGTTGTAAAGTGGTCCTTGTGCTTCCTGGAACAAATCCCATTTGTCCAATTGGAGAGTAATAGATCCTAGCCCTTCAATTGAAATTTGGCGCCAAAGGTGTTTAAGGTGAAATTAGGATTTCCAGGGTGGCAAATGGGGTAGGTAAGGGTATGTGAGAGCTTGGGGGAAGAGTTGGTGGGAGATGCTTTTGAGGTCTTGGGAAGATGGTGGCGTATTGCAGTGGCTATGGAGAATGGTGGTATATCTTCTGGGTAATGGGAGGGAAAGGGGAAGCAGTTGACCCTTTTTTTTTTACCTTCTGACCTGGTATAATATCACATGGTGTAGTTTGGGCTTAGGGAATTTTAGGCCTAAGGTGGATTTGGTTTGTTGGATTTTAGGATTAGTGGATTTAATAAAGAGAAAGGGTCCGATTGGTTTAATAAAGCCGAAGTACCAAAAGTATATAATCTGATTTTCTTGAAGGACCTAAACCGCCATTTTTCCAAACTATCACCAAGGATCAAACTTGACAAGTCTTAAATTCCCAAGGGTCTTTTGAACATTCTTCTCCAAAGTAAAATTCCCGGGGACCAAAATTACCATCTTAGAGGCTTGAGGGACTAAAATCGCCAAACTCTTTATTCAGGGACCAAAAGTATCATCATATGATTCATGGTGGACTTTTTGTTGACTTTTCTCCACAAAAACTCGCCAGGGTCCATTTCTGAAAATCTTTGAAAGTATAGGGATCATTCATGCCAAGTGTGAAATTTCGAGGACTAAACTTGTACATTTTTGAAAGTTTATTTCCCAAAGATCATTTGTGATATCTTTTGACTTTTAAAGAACTTTGAGTTGAATTTTCTTTTCAAAATAAATGCTCAGGGACTAGTTTTGACAACTTTTGAAAGTTGGGAGACTGAAACTGCCAATTATGCAAACTTTGTTCATTTTTCGTTTGTTTTCAATCATTTTGCATTAGAAACATATAAAACACGATCTTTGGGATATTTTCATTATTTTGATGCATTCTTGAGTGTTTTTGTAACAATTCGCAATTTCAGGTTAACTTTTATTCCCGAAAATTTCACTATTCACTTTTTACTATTCACTTTTCACTATTCATCTCAGAAATTTTTATTTCATATTCTCGTATGTTAAACTATTTTAACTATAATCCGAGAGTTTGACGCTCGTCGGATCATTTCTGCAAAAATCACAAAGCCGTGTCCGAGATTTACTTTTAGGTTTAAACGTCCTTTCAGCATCCCGATATATCTATAAAACATTATAAACAATAGAAATATGATTTTCTATCATTTTATGACAATTCCAAAAGTTTTGGAATTTTACGTTTTCCAGTTCAGCGTTTTACGCGAATTACGCGTTTTAGACCCGTGTTTCCAGTTTTTAGCAGGATTTTAGCACCCGATAGATCCTACCACTCATTTTATATTTTATTATGGAGTATATTGATAAGTTCTAGCATATTTATAAGTTTCATATTTTTAGGATACCCGGTTTTACGTTTCGTGACTTAAAAACTTACGGTTAGCAATTTACGGAGTTAAAACTAGCTACATACTTAGGATAATACCATCAAAAGTCCACACCTTGTTCTCCAAGTTCATGAACCGCCACTAGGGGGGGCATTCACACTTGTGGCATCATCTCATAACTTTAGTCATTAGATCAATACTTATTTACAACTTTGTCTCCAAGTTTAAGCACTTTCCTAGCCACCTTCCTAACCTCCTCATTCATAGTATAAATAGCAAGCTAATCCCTTCCTTTCTTCATCACCAAAAACGCCACAACATCAATTCCTAGCACCATGATCCTTTGATCTTCAAACTACAAGTTACACTATAAAGTTCAATGTCTTAGTATTCTCTACCTAGTTCTTAAGTTTGTTTGGTGATTCCATGGTTGAATTAGGAGCTACACAAGGGTACTAGGGCTGAAGTTAAATGGTTTTCACAAGGGTTATATCAAGGCTAGCAAGGGTTACAAGAGTTATGGTGAAGGGTTTACAAGATTAGGTTTAGTGTGCTAGTTCTATACTTGACGTCCTTTCTTAAGTGAAAGCCAAAAGTTGTAAGAAACCCTTATACACTTTCTTGCTCAATATCATTTTCATGCTTATTATGGTTCTTTCATGCTATATATGTTCTTGTTATTGTGTTCATGATGTTTAAAGATGGATAAAACAAGTATTGGTATACATATGTTAACTTATGACAAGTAAACAAGCAAACTAGTGATTTTTATAGAGAACCACGACCAAAATAGAACAACTATGATATTTGACACTTACTTACTATTAAAGAGGACTTAACAAGGAAAACATAGCAATTTGAATCACCCAAAACGAGTACACGAGTCAAAAGTTATGGCCATAAGAAGTTAGCGAAACCAAAACGCCGAAACTGCCAATACCCTCCTGTTTGCATTCTGCCAATTTGAAAGTCCCACTTCTGCTCCGATTCATCAAAAAGTTAAAACACGAAAGTTGTCCAGAACGACGTTTTCGTTCAGGAATAAAGAAGCTCGAGCCCTGAAAACGCTTTCCGAGTGATAATTTCTTCAAATTCTTAACAGCCCATTTCTAGACCAAAGTCACTATATAATGGTTATAATTAGATGAGACCAAGAGGTCTAATGACCTAAAGCCAAAACCACAACCATGGATAAATCCAAGGTTGAGTCTTAAGACCATGGTAACAATGACCAAGGTCACGGCAAAGCCACGGCTAAAGACCATATAACTTTTAAAGATCAAAACTTATATATATTTGTTATCAAATACTACAATAGTAGGGAGCCTCATGTGAGGAGTTCATTAAGTAAGCTGTCACAACTCATCATTTCAGGTCATTTTAGGTCATTTCCCGAACTTTGGAAAAACACTATTCAAAAATCACTATTCATCAAAACACTATTCATCGTTTTACTATTCATCATTTTCGAGGTCCTTTTGATATTCTAAGAAACATTTGGGAAATTTACTATTCACTAAACACTATTCATTTCCGGAAAAGTTTTCATCATTCACATGCATTACTCATTTCGTCGTAAATTTAGTTTACGGGTATTCAAATTCGCGTAACCGGATTGGTTTAGGTGCGAATTCATTTCATTAGTGCTAAGGACACTGCATACGGACTGGAGATAGTCTGCATATCATCATAACAGCATTTTCGTGTTATACCACTCTCAGGATGTTCAAACTTATATATATTTGATACATTTAACGTTTTTACGTATAAGTATTTATAGTAAACGTTAACACCTGGTTTATACACGACGAATATATCTAAATATTCCCACAATGGTCCCGATATATTTTTATATCCATTTTAACATCATAAAAGTTATAACATTCAGTTACCCAGTATTTTGGAAATTTATTTTATTTATAACGTACGCGTATGAATATAACGACGGTTTTCGTGAAAACTAAACAATAATCACCCGATCACTCAGTAAATGTACCCAACATATTTTTAATATATTTTTATCATTATTATGACTTTATTTTGTCCCGGTTAACTTCGTGAACATTTATTTCTATTAAAACCGTTACCCGATTTTAACAAATAACGAAAACTAACACTTAAACTATATAAGATTTCTAATTAAATCACATTTTTCTTCTTTCTTTTATACCAAAACCGGCCACATGCCCCCCCCCCCCCTCTTTTTCCTCATGTATTAATTCCTAATAATGTAATAAATCACAAGTAAAAACCATTTTTACTTCCTAAATATCTACAAACTAAAATCACAAATCACTTATATTATTTTAGATCAAAACCTTGCTTTTTCTCTCCTTGTTCTTCCTCAAACCCACGACCATAACCAAATCCAAGATCAAACAATTATTTTTGAAAAGTTAAAGATACAAACTTGTTCCTTTTACTTGCCTAATCAAGAATCAATCAAGAAAAACACAAGAAATCCAAGCATAATCATCATCTAATCATCTCATTTTATCAAGTAAGTTATCAACTTTATTTTTACATGAAACATCTTATATTTACTTGTATTTCATGATTTCCATGCTAAAAACCATGTACAACTAGCTATACCACCATTTATTTTGTCTAAAATGGAACATACAAACCCTAACTTTTTATTTATGAATCCCCTTGCTATAATAACTTGGTTAGGAGTCCATGGCACCCTAAGAAGGTGTATGGTAGGATTAGATTAGCTATGTGGTGATTACAAGAGGATTGGTGATGTTAGAAATTAGTAATAAACCTTGAAAACTTGATTTGGAACATGTTTAGGACATGCTGTCCCATTTTGTGAAAACCTGGAAAATCAGTAAACACCAAGGGAACTTTGGCAAAATTTTTAGAAAATACTTTCAAAAACGAATCCGTAGGCGAAAGAACGGATTAAAAAGAGTTTATAACGAAGAAGTTATGATTTTTGCAAGATTGTTGACGAAAAGTATTTTCTGGAAATTAGTTGCTGTTGGACGTTTTTCGTCGGTCAAAAAGAGGCTTTAGACTTAACCCGGAGGAGCCGAGCTTTCCAAAATATATTACTACATACTAAGACGTAACCGTGGACATAAAGAACAAGTAAAACGGACAAGTAACGACAAAGATATTCACGTTTCAATATCGGCAAAAATCTCACTATAATTGGCAGCTTTTAATAGAAATAATAATGACACTATTTCTACGTACTAAATTCTAGATTTTCTAGAAATACTACTAAATTGCCGAAATTTATAACTAACGAAGTACTTATGCTTATGAGCTTATTTTCACGACCATTAGATGTTACTTCAAGGTTTTCAAGACGAAGTATACAACACAAATTTTCTATACATATATATTACGACAAGTTTACACAAGTCTAGTTAAGACTTATTTTTCACAAGTATGGAATATATTTTCATATGACTATAACAAGTATTTTTCAAGTTAAGAGTGGTATAGGAACATGAGCATGGACATTCATAACATTATTTCACGATCTAAATTAGATCGTTCATCATTCATACTAGGTTGCGGTAGTTAACCGATCATTGTTGTCCTTATCATTCCGTAGCATTGTACTATTACTTCGAGGTGAGTCATAGCCCCTACTCTTTTAATTGTTTTATCAACTCTTTGGGGGAGATACATGCTACTACTTGCTTACTTGTACAAATTCACATAACATTTATACTTGGAAACATTATACTTGATTACATTATACTTGATGTCATACATACGTGATTGTGTTATACTTAACTGTGTTATACTAAACTGTGATGGATACATACATACATACTTCCAATGGCCCCAGATTAAGTTCTGGGCACAACCATGGATACATACATACATACTTCCAATGGCCCCAGATTAAGTTGTTGGGCACAACCATGGAGACAAACATACTTAAGTGAGGTCTTCGGAGATGAAGTGTAGACTCACTACAAATTGCTTAACTTTTGTTATGAACTTATACATATCTTAATCATATTATTTTGTAGCAGTGGGTTGTGAACACACATGTTACAAGTCTCTTATGACGGGACTTGCAACTGAGTGGATTTACGATGCCTTTGCTGAGTGAACATTCCTTATAGGCTTTTCAACTGTATTAAGACAAACTCTATGAACTCACCAACCTTTGTGTTGACACTTTTAAGCATGTTTATCTCAGGTTAGAAAGGCGATAGCAGGTGTGTGGAGCTGAGAGTCTTAGGGCATGCTTTTGGAGACTTTCACTTTTATCGTTTACCATTCGATACACTTTAAAAACTTATGTATTATTCTACTTTGGGATATTTGTTTTGTAAACTATGACTTTTATCTATTCGAATGGTAACTTTTCCAAAACGTCTCATTTAGAGTTCGTTTTCTATATCTTGTACTTTGTGCCCTGAAGTAGCATCCCAATGACACAGTCTTCCGCTGCGGTATTTTGGGGGTGTTACATAAGCCGTCGAGATGAGTTGTGGATTTACGAATTAAAGTGTCCTGGCTCCTCGAACGTTTACTCCATGACTTCTGAATTATGTCGGCCTGAACGGTAGTAAGAGATATACAACCTATACATGTTTCATAAACCATATATATTCAACGACTTACACTTTATACTAAGTACTACATCATGAACATTATGCAAGACATATATTGGCAATTCTTCGTATTCTTAGACGTTACTCCAAACCTAAGTCGCAACGTTCTATTATAGGCTGCTCTTAGAGACTTTCGCGATTCGACTATCATTATCATTTCTCATTACATAAGCTTAAGGTGAGTCATAGCCCATACTCTTTTCATACTTGTTTTAACTCTTGCGGGGGATACATGCTCAACTACTTGCTTACTTGTACAAATACTCAAAACATTTATACTTGATTGCTTTATACTTGATTGTGTTATACTTGATTGCATTATACTTGATTTCATACATACATGACTGTCTTTTATCTTTGGGAAGTGGCTCCCAGTAATCTTTTATCTTTGGGAAGTGGCTCCCAGTAAACTTTTATCTTTGGGAAGTGGCTCCCAGTAATCTTTGGGAATTGGCTCCCAGTTGTCTTTGGGAATTGGCTCCCAAGTGAGGTCTTCGGAGATGAAGTAGAGACTCACTACTAATTGCTTAATTGTTTTGATGAACTTATACATGTCTTATTCATACTATATGTTAGCAGTGGGTTGTGGACACACAGGTTACAAGTCTCTTATGGCGGGACTTGCAACTGAGTGGATTCTCAATGCCTTTGCTGTGTGAACATTCTTTTAAGGCTTTTTAACTGTTTTAAGACAAACTCTATGAACTCACCAACCATTGTGTTGACACTTTAGCATGTTTATCTCAGGTTAGTAAGGCGATAGCTAGTGCGTGGAACTTAGAGTCAAGCTGCATATTCTGAAAACTTACGCTTTTATCATTTACCATTCAAAACATTTTGTATACATTTATGTATCATACTTTGGAATCTCATGTTTGTAACTTTGAATTTATTAATCGAATGGTAACTTTTCAAAACGTCTCATTTAGAGTTCGTTTTCTATAACTTATACTTTGTATTATGAAGTAGCACCCCTATGACACAGTCTTCCGCTGCGGTATTTTGGGGGTGTTACAGATTGGTACCAGAGCCTTGGTTATAGAGAACTAGGTTGCATTTAGTGCCTAGACTATAACTGCTATATACGTTAAGACTCTCCTCTTTATTTGCCTTACACACACTACATACGTATACGCTTCTTGGTAGTTGTTGGTTTAATTCCACGCCGTTAGATGATGTGACTTTAGTATTATAAGGAGCCCCAGAGATTAGCCGAGTCATTAAAAACATGGAGCTCAGTAATAACTAATTATTTAACTTGATCTTGTGACAGTTCTTGTTTGATGAGACACAAGATTTGAGTTAAATAATATTATTGCTTAGCTTTAGGGATTTGATGACTTGATTATCTTACTATCGGCCTCAGAAGGCGGATTTTGTGTCGGAAATTCTTAAGTAGGATGTTTTAGAATCTCCTTATTTAAATGGATTGGGACGCCTCTTCAGTTAAATAAAGAAATTGTAAATCACCGAACCATAAGTTTATGAGACCTTACTTACATAAATTTGGACGCTTCTTTATGTAAGTAATGTGTTATAAATAAGTGGGCTTATTCACATCCGATACAACTCCTTAACCAGAATCTTAGACGAATCAGAGTGAACACCACTATTTTAGAGATCCCGAATTCTCTTAGACACACCATAAGTAGTTAACATCAACTGAACTTCGGGACGAAGTTCTCCTTAAGGGGTAGAGACTGTAACAATTCGCAATTTCAGGTTAACTTTTATTTCCGAAAATTTCACTATTCACTTTTTACTATTTACTTTTCACTATTCATCTCAGAAATTTTTATTTCATATTCTCGTAAGTTAAACTATTTTAACGATAATCCGAGAGTTTGACGCTCGTCGGATCATTTCTGCAAAAATCACAAAGCCGTGTTCGAGATTTACTTTTAGGTTTAAACGTCCTTCCAGCATCCCGATATATCCATAAAACATTATAAACAATAGAAATATGATTTTCTATCATTTTATGACAATTCCAAAAGTTTTGGAATTTTACGTTTTCCAGTTCAGCGTTTTACGCGAATTACGCGTTTTAGACCCGTGTTTCCAGTTTTTAGCAGGGTTTTAGCACCCGATAGATCCTACCACTCATTTTATATTTTATTATGGAGTATATTGATAAGTTCTAGCATATTTATAAGTTTCATATTTTTAGGATACCCGGTTTTACGTTTTGTGACTTAAAAACTTACGGTTAGCAATTTACGGAGTTAAAATTAGCTACATACTTAGGATAATACCATCAAAAGTCCACACCTTGTTCTCCAAGTTCATGAACCGCCACTAGGGGGGGCATTCACACTTGTGGCATCATCTCATAACTTTAGTCATTAGATCAATACTTATTTACAACTTTGTCTCCAAGTTTAAGCACTTTCCTAGCCACCTTCCTAACCTCCTCATTCATAGTATAAATAGCAAGCTAATCCCTTCCTTTCTTCATCACCAAAAACGCCACAACATCAATTCCTAGCACCATGATCCTTTGATCATCAAACTACAAGTTACACTACAAAGTTCAATGTCTTAGTATTCTCTACCTAGTTCTTATGTTTGTTTGGTGATTCCATGGTTCAATTAGGAGCTACACAAGGGTACTAGGGCTGAAGTTAAATGGTTTTCACAAGGGTTATATCAAGGCTAGCAAGGGTTACAAGAGTTATGGTGAAGGGTTTACAAGATTAGGTTTAGTGTCCTAGTTCTATACTTGACGTCCTTTCTTAAGTGAAAGCCAAAAGTTGTAAGAAACCCTTATACACTTTCTTGCTCAATATCATTTTCATGCTTATTATGGTTCTTTCATGCTATATATGTTCTTGTTATTGTGTTCATGATGTTTAAAGATGGATAAAACAAGTATTGGTATACATATGTTAACTTATGACAAGTAAACAAGCAAACTAGTGATTTTTATGGAGAACCACGACCAAAATAGTACAACTATGATATTTGACACTTACTTACTGTTAAAGAGGACTTAACAAGGAAAACATAGCAATTTGAATCACCCAAAACGAGTACACGAGTCAAAAGTTATGGCCATAAGAAGTTAGCGAAACCAAAACGCCGAAACTGCCAATACCCTCCTGTTTGCATTCTGCCAATTTGAAAGTCCCACTTCTGGTCCGATTCATCAAAAAGTTAAATCACGAAAGTTGTCCGGAACGACGTTTTCGTTCAGGAACAAAGAAGCTCGAGCCCTGAAAATGCTTTCCGAGTGATAATTTCTTCAAATTCTTAACAGCCCATTTCTAGACCAAAGTCACTATATAATGGTTATAATTAGATGAGACCAAGAGGTCTAATGACCTAAAGCCAAAACCACAACCATGGATAAAGCCAAGGTTGAGTCTTAAGACCATGGTAACAATGACCAAGGTCACGGCAAAGCCACGGCTAAAGACCATATAACTTTTAAAGATCAAAACTTATATATATTTGTTATCAAATACTACAATAGTAGGGAGCCTCGTGTGAGGAGTTCATTAAGTAAGCCGTCGAGATGAGTTGTGGATTTACGAATTAAAGTGTCCTGGCTCCTCGAACGTTTACTCCATGACTTCTGAATTATGTCGGCCTGAACGGTAGTAAGAGATATACAACCTATACATGTTTCATAAACCATATATATTCAACGACTTACACTTTATACTAAGTACTACATCATGAACATTATGCAAGACATATATTGGCAATTCTTCGTATTCTTAGACGTTACTCCAAACCTAAGTCGCAACGTTCTATTATAGGCTGCTCTTAGAGACTTTCGCGATTCGACTATCATTATCATTTCTCATTACATAAGCTTAAGGTGAGTCATAGCCCCTACTCTTTTCATACTTGTTTTAACTCTTGGGAGGGATACATGCTCAACTACTTGCTTACTTGTACAAATACTCAAAACATTTATACTTGATTGCTTTATACTTGATTGTGTTATACTTGATTGCATTATACTTGATTTCATACATACATGACTGTCTTTTATCGTTGGGAAGTGGCTCCCAGTAATCTTTTATCTTTGGGCAGTGGCTCCCAGTAAACTTTTATCTTTGGGAAGTGGCTCCCAGTAATCTTTGGGAATTGGCTCCCAAGTGAGGTCTTTGGAGATGAAGTAGAGACTCACTACTAATTGCTTAATTGTTTTGATGAACTTATACATGTCTTATTCATACTATATGTTAGCAGTGGGTTGTGGACACACAGGTTACAAGTCTCTTATGGCGGGACTTGCAACTGAGTGGATTCTCAATGCCTTTGCTGTGTGAACATTCTTTTAAGGCTTTTTAACTGTTTTAAGACAAACTCTATGAACTCACCAACCATTGTGTTGACACTTTAGCATGTTTATCTCAGGTTAGTAAGGCGATAGCTAGTGCGTGGAACTTAGAGTCAAGCTGCATATTCTGAAGACTTACGCTTTTATCATTTACCATTCAAAACATTTTGTATACATTTATGTATCATACTTTGGAATCTCATGTTTGTAACTTTGAATTTATTAATCGAATGGTAACTTTTCAAAACGTCTCATTTAGAGTTCGTTTTCTATAACTTATACTTTGTATTATGAAGTAGCACCCCTATGACACAGTCTTCCGCTGCGGTATTTTGGGGGTGTTACAGATTGGTACCAGAGCCTTGGTTATAGAGAACTAGGTTGCATTTAGTGCCTAGACTATAACTGCTATATACGTTAAGACTCTCCTCTTTATTTGCCTTACACACACTACATACGTATACGCTTCTTGGTAGTTGTTGGTTTAATTCCACGCCGTTAGATGATGTGACTTTAGTATTATAAGGAGCCCCAGAGATTAGCCGAGTCATTAAAAACATGGAGCTCAGTAATAACTAATTATTTAACTTGATCTTGTGACAGTTCTTGTTTGATGAGACACAAGATTTGAGTTAAATAATATTATTGCTTAGCTTTAGGGATTTGATGACTTGATTATCTTACTATCGGCCTCAGAAGGCGGATTTTGTGTCGGAAATTCTTAAGTAGGATGTTTTAGAATCTCCTTATTTAAATGGATTGGGACGCCTCTTCAGTTAAATAAAGAAATTGTAAATCACCGAACCATAAGTTTATGAGACCTTACTTACATAAATTTGGACGCTTCTTTATGTAAGTAATGTGTTATAAATAAGTGGGCTTATTCACATCCGATACAACTCCTTAACCAGAATCTTAGACGAATCAGAGTGAACACCACTATTTTAGAGATCCCGAATTCTCTTAGACACACCATAAGTAGTTAACATCAACTGAACTTCGGGACGAAGTTCTCCTTAAGGGGTAGAGACTGTAACAATTCGCAATTTCAGGTTAACTTTTATTCCCGAAAATTTCACTATTTACTTTTCACTATTCATCTCAGAAATTTTTATTTCATATTCTCGTAAGTTAAACTATTTTAACGATAATCCGAGAGTTTGACACTCGTCGGATCATTTCTGCAAAAATCACAAAGCCGTGTCCGAGATTTACTTTTAGGTTTAAACGTCCTTCCAGCATCCCGATATATCCATAAAACATTATAAACAATAGAAATATGATTTTCTATTATTTTATGACAATTCCAAAAGTTTTGGAATTTTACGTTTTCCAGTTCAGCGTTTTACGCGAATTACTCGTTTTAGACCCGTGTTTCCAGTTTTTAGCAGGGTTTTAGCACCCGATAGATCCTACCACTCATTTTATATTTTATTATGGAGTATATTGATAAGTTCTAGCATATTTATAAGTTTCATATTTTTAGGATACCCGGTTTTACGTTTCGTGACTTAAAAACTTACGGTTAGCAATTTACGGAGTTAAAACTAGCTACATACTTAGGATAATACCATCAAAAGTCCACACCTTGTTCTCCAAGTTCATGAACCGCCACTAGGGGGGGGCATTCACACTTGTGGCATCATCTCATAACTTTAGTCATTAGATCAATACTTATTTACAACTTTGTCTCCAAGTTTAAGCACTTTCCTAGCCACCTTCCTAACCTCCTCATTCATAGTATAAATAGCAAGCTAATCCCTTCCTTTCTTCATCACCAAAAACGCCACAACATCAATTCCTAGCACCATGATCCTTTGATCTTCAAACTACAAGTTACACTACAAAGTTCAATGTCTTAGTATTCTCTACCTAGTTCTTAAGTTTGTTTGGTGATTCCATGGTTAAATTAGGAGCTACACAAGGGTACTAGGGCTGAAGTTAAATGGTTTTCACAAGGGTTATATCAAGGCTAGCAAGGGTTACAAGAGTTATGGTGAAGGGTTTACAAGATTAGGTTTAGTGTCCTAGTTCTATACTTGACGTCCTTTCTTAAGTGAAAGCCAAAAGTTGTAAGAAACCCTTATACACTTTCTTGCTCAATATCATTTTCATGCTTATTATGGTTCTTTCATGCTATATATGTTCTTGTTATTGTGTTCATGATGTTTAAAGATGGATAAAACAAGTATTGGTATACATATGTTAACTTATGACAAGTAAACAAGCAAACTAGTGATTTTTATGGAGAACCACGACCAAAATAGTACAACTATGATATTTGACACTTACTTACTGTTAAAGAGGACTTAACAAGGAAAACATAGCAATTTGAATAACCCAAAACGAGTACACGAGTCAAAAGTTATGGCCATAAGAAGTTAGCGAAACCAAAACGCCGAAACTGCCAATACCCTCCTGTTTGCATTCTGCCAATTTGAAAGTCCCACTTCTGGTCCGATTCATCAAAAAGTTAAAACACGAAAGTTGTCCGGAACGACGTTTTCGTTCAGGAACAAAGAAGCTCGAGCCCTGAAAATGCTTTCCGAGTGATAATTTCTTCAAATTCTTAACAGCCCATTTCTAGACCAAAGTCACTATATAATGGTTATAATTAGATGAGACCAAGAGGTCTAATGACCTAAAGCCAAAACCACAACCATGGATAAAGCCAAGGTTGAGTCTTAAGACCATGGTAACAATGACCAAGGTCACGGCAAAGCCACGGCTAAAGACCATATAACTTTTAAAGATCAAAACTTATATATATTTGTTATCAAATACTACAATAGTAGGGAGCCTCGTGTGAGGAGTTCATTAAGTAAGCCGTCGAGATGAGTTGTGGATTTACGAATTAAAGTGTCCTGGCTCCTCGAACGTTTACTCCATGACTTCTGAATTATGTCGGCCTGAACGGTAGTAAGAGATATACAACCTATACATGTTTCATAAACCATATATATTCAACGACTTACACTTTATACTAAGTACTACATCATGAACATTATGCAAGACATATATTGGCAATTCTTCGTATTCTTAGACATTACTCCAAACCTAAGTCGCAACGTTCTATTATAGGCTGCTCTTAGAGACTTTCGCGATTCGACTATCATTATCATTTCTCATTACATAAGCTTAAGGTGAGTCATAGCCCCTACTCTTTTCATACTTGTTTTAACTCTTGGGAGGGATACATGCTCAACTACTTGCTTACTTGTACAAATACTCAAAACATTTATACTTGATTGCTTTATACTTGATTGTGTTATACTTGATTGCATTATACTTGATTTCATACATACATGACTGTCTTTTATCTTTGGGAAGTGGCTCCCAGTAATCTTTTATCTTTGGGAAGTGGCTCCCAGTAAACTTTTATCTTTGGGAAGTGGCTCCCAGTAATCTTTGGGAATTGGCTCCCAAGTGAGGTCTTCGGAGATGAAGTAGAGACTCACTACTAATTGCTTAATTGTTTTGATGAACTTATACATGTCTTATTCATACTATATGTTAGCAGTGGGTTGTGGACACACAGGTTACAAGTCTCTTATGGCGGGACTTGCAACTGAGTGGATTCTCAATGCCTTTGCTGTGTGAACATTCTTTTAAGGCTTTTTAACTGTTTTAAGACAAACTCTATGAACTCACCAACCATTGTGTTGACACTTTAGCATGTTTATCTCAGGTTAGTAAGGCGATAGCTAGTGCGTGAAACTTAGAGTCAAGCTGCATATTCTGAAGACTTACGCTTTTATCATTTACCATTCAAAACATTTTGTATACATTTATGTATCATACTTTGGAATCTCATGTTTGTAACTTTGAATTTATTAATCGAATGGTAACTTTTCAAAACGTCTCATTTAGAGTTCGTTTTCTATAACTTATACTCTGTATTATGAAGTAGCACCCCTATGACACAGTCTTCCGCTGCGGTATTTTGGGGGTGTTACAGTTTTCACGTGTTTTGGCACTTTAAAATACGGTAAAAATGATGAGTATTTACACACTCATCAGAATGCAAAGAGGCAATTGATCAGCGGAGGAGAAAAGTATTAGAGTATCAAGAGAGAATAAACGATGTTAAGAAGCAAATTGATGGTCATGATTGATTGTTGATTTATTGCTTTGCACCCAATTTATGTGTTAAATGGTTGCATGGTTTTATTTTTTTATTTGCTTGATATGTAAAATATTATATCTATTTAATTAAATGCTTAACACATATGATAAACAACAACTATAAAATAAATAATAAACATGATATAATTTTAAAAAGCAAATACTGTTTAATAATTGTACTTCGAAAATCTTCACAGAGATATGTATTTGGAAGCAAATAAACTTTCCAATTCAAGCCAAATGTTTGTAATTTACAAACTTTTTGAAAAAATTGGAAACGTTGCACCTTTTAATATCGTGCAAATATAAACCCCTATAAATACTAACCATTCAAAAACGAATTATATCACAATCTCATTATACATTTTAGATTACTATCAAAATCCTATGGCATCATCATCTTCAAGTTATGCTTCAAAAGCAACAAAACGATCAATGGATACTTCTCCTCCCTCTATGACTGAAAAATACAAATTCTTTGATATAACACAAAATATTTGAGAAAAATTTCATGATGGAAAATATGGAACTGAGAAACTCTTGGTGGAGTCTTACAACAAGCGTAGGAAGTTGCTGGAAGAGATGAACAAGAAAGACCAACAAACCATACTGGAATATCACCAAAGAATTGAAAACCGAAGTAGAAAAATTGAAGAAATCAAAGGAAAAATTGTTGATGTTTATGAAAGCCTTGAGAAAAGTTTATATACTTCTTAATGTTTTGTATATGTATTATCATATTTAACAGTATGTTATATTCAGTTGCATATTGTTTAGAGTTTTTGGATTTTGAATTCTTTAACAAAAATAATAGGATATTATTCATCAAGAACAAACAAAAACAGGTTTAAACATAAATAAATGTTATGTAGATTTTTAGAATAAGTTATAAAAGAGAATATATGTTATATATGTTCTTCAAATATTTAACAACCTATTTAAGGGTAGGCCTTAACCATGCTGATGATTGTTCGAAATGAAAGGGATGGGAAAAAAGTACCATTCACCATAAAATAATAAACGTTTAGTGACAAAAATCTAATGACAAAAAAAAAAAAAAAAAAAAAAAAAAAAAAAAAAAAAAAATTAACGTGTTAGTCACAAATTTTTAAAGAGTAAGAAAACTAAAAAGTTGTAGTACATCCGTCCCTTAGTAATTGTCTAATTTGATTTTTTTAGTGTTTCTTATTAAAGTTTAACAAAGTTATAAGAAAAATAAAAAAATTTGGATTCAAAGATGAGCAGGAAAAAATTAAAAAAAGTCAAACTGAACAATTAAAATTGGACTAAGGAAGTAAAATTTAATATTACTTTTAAACAAAGTATGTGACAATGACCAAAAACTATGTATTTACCTTTTTTATTTTTTATTATTATACATCGACTAAAATCAAAGGTAGTCATCACTAATGTAAGCATGTAGCCATGTACAGTACAAGTGAGAGGCACCCTGTATTATATTTTTTCCTTCAAGGACAATAGTGCTATAATAGTATAGCTGTAGAGTTATTATTTCTGGGGCTTGGTAATGAACATACTGAACTGTATGGTAGTCAATGTCGACAAAGTCAAGATTACAATATTTGATTCATGAATATATGTACCAAAGATTTCTTATGTTAATAGTAATTTAGCTATTTTCAGTAGCACTTAATTAATCTCTTTAAAAAAATGGATGGTTAGGATTGTTTATAGTTTCTTTTGTATGCAGTAGAATTTCTTATTGTTTTTTTACCATTCAATGTTGTGGGCTTTTGATCACATCCATATATTTATTGCTTTACATCCAATGTATGTGTTGAATGGGTTACATGGTTTAATTTTATAGATTATAGTGTTAAATGATTTTAAACAACATAATTGGTATGAAAGAGTGGGTTTAGTAGCAACTAATTTAATGTTAGTACTTAGCCATGACAATGATTGTTGGAAATAAAAGGGATAGGAAAAAAGTTCCGTTCACCATAAGATAATAATAGTTTAGTGACAAAAAACTAACAACAAAAAAAAAGAACACAAAATTAGTTGCATCACATTAACATACCAAAAAGTGCTACCATTATACAAAACATATGGTTTTTCTTCATAGTGACCATTCAAAACCTACCATTCAACATACATTATAATATTATATATACATGCCATACTTATTATCTACTACATCAAGCTAACAAATCCAAAATACACGGTTATACATACTTGCTAAACAAATTGCACATCATTGTCCATAGTTAAATACACATAAAACTACCAAATGTTCATTCCATTGTAAGAATCACACGACCATTTCTTGATAATTCTCCAACATCAATACTGAACCTGACTGTTTGGTGTTCAGCAAATCCAACCTCATTCATGATTTGTTTCCATTTTCCAAGCATAACAACATGATCATCAAACTTTTTGATTCTTGATTTATCAATGTATTTTCTCAATACCACCTCATTCTCAAAAGACGAGTGCAGATGACACAGTCTTCCCTTAGTTGGCTCATCAGAATCAACGTAATTGTATAGCTCATGTGTTCTAACAAACTCTGCTGGTATTGTATGTCCAAATGTATTGAGCAAAAATTTAAAATTTAAACCGAAACAAAATATATAAATGCTATTGTATCAATACAGTATGCACTTACAAGATAACCCTTTTTCGTAGTGCTGCCAAGCTTCTTAACAAAACTACGTCCATCACCAATCATGTTGCTTGATGTGCAAATCTTTTTGTTGCTTGAAGCAGCGCATTTCTAAAAAATATGACAATATCAAAACCTATACAAGTTTGCTGAATAGTTTCACTATAAAACAGTTGAAACAAATTTTACTACCTTAATCAACTTTTTACAAACAGGATGATCCTTTCTTTTCTTGACAGATAAAGCATGGTTATCAGGTTCAACATTCATATCGGATGGAAAAACACCATCTTCTTCAACCTTTATAACCTTTTCTGAAACTGGCCCCTGTGAGACAGTCTCATAAAGATATATTGCTTATCAGAATTCATAAAAAAATTTAATATGTACAAAAATTTAATATATACAGAAAAAAATATAACTGTACTAACCAACGCAAACGGAGGACATTTCAAACGAAAATCAGATGAGATCAATGAGAAAGGTCGAGCTTTTTTCCAAAATTCATATTCTAATAAACATCTGTATGTTAGCGAAAATAGAAACAACTACATAGTCAAATAATAATTACAAATATCAAAAAAAAAAAAAAAAAAAAAAAAAAAAAAAAAAAACAAAACAAAACAAAACAAAACAAAACATACTAACTTACGTCGAAATTCAGGGTCCTGACAAAAACCATCAACATCATGTATTGTTAAGAGAAAATGATGCCCAACAATGAAGTAGATAACAAAGGCTTGACTTCCATCAATCATATGTTTTTCACAGAATCTCTCCCACTCGGATCCACAGAAACCAGATGCTTTGTTCATATCAAAATCTATGAAAACCATCATCCACCCATCACAAGTTCTGACACAATATAAAGTCTATTTTCTAAAAGCATATTCTTCAAGGAAACTTTCTGGCAGCGGCTACAAACGAATAACACATAATGATGTAAATAGGTTAAATATAAATCATCAACTAAGTTTGTTAGCTATCAGGCTTACAAGACATGGAATTTACATTATACCTGTTTTAAAAAACTCATCCTTGACGTCTGCGCAACACATCTGGTCAGTCTAATTCCATCCGCTATCATTCTAGATCCATTAACACAATTACCATGCTCATCAAAATGGCTTACAAGAACGTACTGAGCATTCCTGACGTCAAATAAAACAACCCAACCCTCCTTAAGGCCACTAACTTCTACATTCTCTTTCCATTCCTTTCCATATATGAGACCAGATTCACCATCAATGACCTGAATCTTAAACTCATACACCGTATCAACCAGCTTTGCATACAGTCATTCACAGTCTTTACGATCGGTAAGTTCGAACAATTTTAATGGAACTTTCAAACCATTTTCACTGCCATTTTCAAACTTAACTAAAAATGCCATCTGTAAGGTTTTACAAATTTAAAGTTACACAACAGTAGTGCCATTTAAGGGCATAATTTGTTGAAAGAAACAACATTCTAGGGCCAATGACTTAAAGAGACCAAGAGATTTTTTTTTCCACTATATAGACCAAATCCGCTTTTTGAAAAAAAAAATCCAAATGCAGACCAAATTTTTGGTCGACCTTTTTTTTTAGCTAAACTCCGTTGAGATCCTGACATGTGTCCGATGTTAAGATTTTTTTACCAACTGCACCCAAAAACACACTACTTTTTCCCGCGACTTATTTTTTCCCTGGACTCATGCTATTTTTTCCCTCCACTTAAATTTTTCCCACGACTCACATTAACCAGAGTTAACACACCTCCATATGTAATATCCATCAGCAGATTAAAAGTAGTCCTTGATTCCATCCATGGGTGAATTCAAACAAGAACTTCGTGATGATTTCATTGAAGCATCGTGATTATGATTCATTGGCCAAACACTTTAATTGTTGTATGGAATAACAGATTCAAGAAAAAGAAACAATCGAAGATGAAGAACTGGTAAGGTATTTATGTGTTTTATTATAATTTTATTAGGGTTTTTCCATAATTTTTTAATGAATTTTAATTATTTAGGGAGTTTTTCCACAATTGTTAAAAGCCCTATTTGTTTGCATAGGAATGGTGGATTATGGGAGTGTTTGAATTAGCTTATTTGGATGAGCTTAAACTGTTATTTGGATGAGCTTATTTAGATTATGGGAGTGCTTGAATTAGCTTATTTGGATGAGCTTAAACTGTTTGAATTAGCTTATTTAAAGTGTTTGAATTAGCTTATTTGGATGAGCTTAAACTGTTTGAATTAGCTTATTTAAAGTGTTTGAATTAGCTTATTTGGATGAGCTTAAACTGTTTGAATTAGCTTATTTGGATGAGCTTAAACTATTTGAATTAGCTTATTTGGATGAGCTTAAACTGTTATTTGGATGAGCTTAAACTATTTGGATGAGCTTAAATTATTTAATGAAGAACTGGCCTTTAGCTCTTATGTTGTCATGCATTGTTGTTCTTCTTGGTCTGCTTTTAAGCACGCTTAGATTTAAACTTGTTGATCAAGCTTTCTCATATGAAAAAGTAGATTCAGTTGAGCACAGTAACCACCACCATATGCCTTCTCTTCTCTCCTTATCTCAGGTACAATGATTAAAATCTCTTCATATTAATACCACCACGTTTGTGAGAAAAGTTGCTATATGTTTCATGGAAAACTTACTGTGAAACCGATTATTGACTACATCTAACAGAAGCAGTTGTCTATCTATTTTATGTGGCTTCTATTCGGCACTTAATTTGTTTCTTTTATCTTCGTGTTGTAAGTGGAAACAAGAAGTAGGTGATAAGCCTTATAGGAAAATTGACTGTTAGGTCACCATTTTGTAAACACAAGCACAATAATGATAGAAATGAGATGAGAATGAGAATGGGATGATTATGAGAATTTAGAGAATTAGAATTGCAAGAGTTTCCTTAATATTTCACATAACCAACCAAGTATTACATAGACCTAAGCATGATATATATAGGTAAGGAGCTAGGGCAACATCCTACTCCTTCCCCTTCTTACAAACGTATGGGCTTTAAAGCCCATGGACCATAAGACTTAAGCCTAGTAAACTTGAAACAATAACATAAATGTAAATTAAGCAACCTATTATTACAAATGACCGAGACTTGATAAAATAGTAAAACTTTGGTTCCAACAATCTCCCCCTAAGGGTCGGTCATCATGGTTGCTTGACGTCTTCGTCTTAATCTTTGACTTTCATAGCTTTAGACGTCTTCAGAAATGATTAGAATAATAATGGATATACTTTGCTCTTTGTCTTTGTTCTTTGATGAAGTTGTAGTGATTATGTTATGAAGTAATCTGCCGTTCGTCACTCCTGCGTCTGTGGTGGTTGTCCGCCATTCCAACATACTCATACATCTTTGGACTTAGACTTTCACGTACAAGAAGTTCCTTTACATGCATTGAGATCTTTGTCTTTATACTTTGTAGATTCATCTTATTGGCGTTGAATCTTTCTTTGAACTTTGTGTTGCTAAGATCTTTGGGGAAGCTTTCTTTGACTTCAAGATGTATGTATGAGCATGTTGGAATCTACGATCATGGAAGTGAGATACCTGCGAGTAAACAGTTAGCAATAAAACAACCGGTACTTACGGATAAGGAATTAGAGCTCATCAACAGCATATTGTGAAGACTCCTTCTAATCCTTATCCAGGCCGTTCCCATATCAGATACTCCCGAAGGAGCTCACGAGACCTACTAGGTAGCTCAATGACTGGGTGAGTCGCTGGGGATCACTCTACGACTGTAGACCGTAATGGAACCACCGCAAACACTAAGCGTAACCCTTGTGGGGTTACCGAAGTGACCTGCTGTCAGGGCTGTTTGATGTTGACCCTGGCAGGATTTCCGTTCAATCATTGAGAAATACTTAAGTAATCCTCTCATAAACGTTCTCGGCAGATTGCTAAGATCTGCGAAGGACTCGATAGTTTACAACTGATGCCCATTGATGTAGAACACCAGTTGCAGAAATACTAAGTGTTCCTAAGAGATCTTTGACGTATCTCGAGGCTCTAGACTCTATAAGTGCACACCTAGGTTTCCTATGCGGAGACTGGGGAGGTGTCTCCTGCTTCAATATCAACCGTCTCTAAGAGATAGGTCGATAGGTTACGCGGGTTCCCCGTGAGAATGAAACAAGTCCTTTTAAGAGAACTTGAGTGGTTAAGAAGGTTTAGTGCATTGCGTCACTGGGTCCATGACGACTTAATCTTCAATACCGGTGTTGTCTTTTGCAACAGCCAGTAGCATACGTATTGAACCCGGTGTCTGCCCTAAGGTTGAACATGTGGAGGGCTATTTCTTTTCACCCTTTTCTTTACTTTTCTTTTTAATTCTTCAACTCCTTCTTTCCCTTTCATTCATTTCTCCTTTTTTCATATCATACCTAAGGACTTCTAATTCTAACTATTGGAGATGTCCTTGGGTAGATCCCTCCGGCTCTGGCGGATCATAGGACGGATATTCCTATCTTAATCACCTTATAACTCCGACAGTAGCCAAGAAACCTTTGATTGAAAATCTCTCAAAGTGTTTGTGTTAATCAAATATTTTGTTTGACACTTTGAGAGTTTTTGTGTACACTTTTGAAGGGCTCCCCCTTCACATGTGCTCTTAAGTGTTTAAATAAATTTGCACATGCGGGAGGAACAAGCACTTTTTGAATTGATCCACTTTCAGTGAACAAGACCGATTCGAGACACGCTTACATCACTAGTCAGACTAGCTTGAAGTTATTACCCGGCCTGGTCAAGTCCACAGAAAGTTTCTCGAAACGGTACATTTCTACTAAGACAAATCCTTTTCGAGACACGCTTACGTGGTTAGATAAAGAGATACATTGTCAGCTTTTAGGTGACAACTAGCTCTAGTAACTAACTTGATGTTATTACCCGTCGAGGATAAGTCTTTTCGATATTACTAACATTTATTGTCTCGTCAATTCCTGGGTCAATACTGAGTCTAGCTCGCACATGATACAACTTTTAAGCTTTGACTTCGTATATTTTGATCACTTTTTCATTTTCTCCCCCTCAAAAATAGCATATAAAATGATGTTTTTGACAAACTTTTAGATTAAAATATGCCTTTTGAGTCTTACGGGGAGATTCACTAAGAACTTTTGATTTTGAGCAAAGTATTTTGTTTTGACAAGTGCTCCCCCTCAACAAGTGATTAAGTCTTATTGAGGTGAAATACTTGTCCTTTTGAGCAGAATTGTGAAAATCATAAATGTTTGATTAATTCTACTCAAAAGTAAGAAGCCTTCGCTCCTTATATTAGGATTGAGGCACTGAAGCGTACCTCAGGGTCCTTTCTTTACAAGATCGGGTTGTGCACTGAAATGCGTGCACAAGCCATAGTGAAATTCAATCAAATGAAACAAATAAAAGTACCAAATATTTAACCAAATGTACCAAGTTAATCTTTGTCAGGAAGTGGAGCATCAAAGTCAGTGAACTTGGGTTCTGGTCTTTCTAAGTTTCTGACAGGAAACGATGGTCTGGCACCGATATAGCTTTCCAGTCGTCTGATCTGTTCCCGTCGAAATAACCTTTCTTCAATCTTAAAGACAAAGTTACGAACTTGTCTTCTTGTGCTGGATTTCCATCTAGGTTGTTCCCCCTTAGCTATCTTTCGGCGATCATCATTCAACCGTTTGACAAGCCCATCACGAACAGATTTGAGTGTAACATCACAGAATTTGTGTACCTCATCGAACCTCATGAAACTTTGTAGCTTTTTACTGTTGATGTAGGTGAAGCCAAAAGGTTCTTGGTTGAGAGTAAACTGTGGTGTTTGATAGATACCATCAAAGTAGAATTGTGGCTTTGTCAAATTGATCTTCTGTTGGTAACTTTCCACTCCAAGCTGAAGATCTTCCACTCTTTCTTGAACAATCAAACGTCGGATGTAAAGAAGTAGTGACGCCATGAAGTTGTACTGTACATCTCTATCGAATCCACGCATTCTGTTCTGAACCTTCTCGAGATACATGTCTTCGATGTCATTGAGATTAAGGTCGGGAAAGTCTGCTTCAGAGAACTTGTACTTCTTTTCATCTTGTCGTTTAACAACAATTTCACGCATGAATAAGTAGTTAAACCGTTTCGACTGTTGAATCTCCAAGATAGCGATGATCTTTGATTTCTGCTTCACATTTTCCAATGATTTCTCTCCTAATCTGCTTGTATAACCGAGACGACGACGTTCAGGTCAATGTTGAATTCCGTGTAGAGCATCTCTGTCGTAAGCTACGATGGAGTTGCTGAAAACACGATTAGTTTCTTCAATAGCAGGAATTTCATATCGTGCGGCTGGTACTGAGATTGTAAGTGAGGAAGCATATTTCGTCTTGGATGTTTCCTGAGTGAGCTGGATGTTACGAAGATCTTTGTTGAAGAAGAAGCTGTAAGGTATCTTGGGTTTGTCTGGAAATCCTTTCAATGGTAATGGTTTGGTCCAGTCAGTGAAGTAAGGTTTTTCATGATTCTTGGAACTGAGATCGATATTCACTTCTGGATTTAGCCAGTTAAAGTCGGCAGACATTGCACTAGCTATATTCTGCATATGATATTCGTATTCGACTTTGTTTCCAGATCTTTTCTTGAGGAATTCTTGTGCATCCCTATTGATTCTTCTGAGCTCTGCCTTTGTGAGTTTGTCGATCTGAAGATCCTTCATAATGACTTGGGTAAACTGTAGAGTGTTACCAGGAAGTGGTTCTTCTTCTTCGAGAGGAGGTTGAGCTTGAACCATTTCTGTCAGCCAATCATTCTGAGGAGTGTCATCATTGTCTAGCCATGAATGACGACTTTTCTTCTTTGATTTCTTTGACTTGGATGTAGCATCTTTGTCTTTAGCCTTGGATGGTGACGATGGTCCAGCATGAGAATCAGGAATAGGTGGAGCACGATAATCGGTGTCAGGTTGACCCTGGTTGTCATCTGTAGGTTCCATGAATGTTTCCTCTTCGTCAGTTTGACCTTGACCCGTAGCTGAGGTGTGTTGTTGATTTCCAGGAGTGGTAGAGTCCTTTAGTGGTTGTAGAGAGGATGAAGGACCTGTTCCAGACTTAGGTTTCTTGCCTTTAGAGTTTGGGTCAGGATCGTCATCTTTTCTTGTCCGTTTTCGGGTTCCAGCAGCATCTTTGCATGACTCCTTTGATATGTAAGCCACCATAGCATCATACAGTGCTTTTTCTTCTGCAGTCTGTGTGGGTTTGGAGGCAATGATGTCAAAGAGTTTGGCAAGCATGTCATTGAAGGACAATTCAGGGACGGTTGGAGCCACAGTAGAAGGTTTTGCTGAGTGAAGCGTGAATGGTGTAGTAGACAACATTTCCTTGTAACACTTCTGATTCTGTGAACCAAGTTGTCATTGATTGGTTCAAGAAGGTTTGCTACTTCAGGAGTGATCATATCAACCAGATTATCAGTGAGAAAATCATGTGTTGCAGTTCTGATAAATCCTTCGTAATCAGAGTTCAAGAACTTGTCGATCAGCTGCTTTGACTCCTGGAAGTCCTCAACTTGTCTGGTGAGACTTGTAACCATGTCGGTGAGTTTGTTGACTTGCTCCTGAAGATCAACTGGTGGTTTCGGTTCATTGATTGAATGTTGTTTAGATGCGGTTTCTGAAGGTGTGGGAGATGAGTGTTCAGGTGATGATTCAGACGATGACTCGTTGTGAGAGTCTGAAGAAGAAGCAGGAGGAGTTGGATCCTTTGGTGGAGAGTCTTGAGGAGGTGGAGGTTGTGCTGAGGAAGTCTGCTGAGAAGATGACTTAAGAAATATGTTGGTGTCGAACGCGTTCTTCTCTTCGTTTTCCTATCTACGACGTTCCTCTGCTTCCTCTGCTTCTCGTGCAAGAAACTCTGGAGTAATGAGATATTCATGTTCCTGATCCGTAGCTATGTTCTCTTGACCGCCAACATTCTCCTCTATAGTTGCAGTCTCTGTCATATTGACATCTCATGTTTTGACTGTATCTTTAACGGTGTTATCAGGCTGTGGAGCTGATTCTATCGTGGTGGATACAACGGGAGGAATCATGCTGCTTGTAGCTCCTACATGTTCAGACTGATCAATAGGTGGTGGTGTTGGAGGTTGAGACATGAGTCGGCTTTCGATAGTTGCTTTCCTTTGTTCTTTCCTGAGCCGCTTTTCTTCAGCTCGAGTGTCGACAACTATACTCTTCAGTTTGCGTTTGTTGACCAAAGGTTCAACGATTGGTTCGTCTTCATCATCATTAGGCTCATTAATAGTGATCCCTTTTCTTTTCCTTGTCTCTTCTTCATAAGTTTCAAGACTTTGTTGTACGGCGATCTCTGTTGCAGGAAATGCTTCATCAGGTGCTCTGTATCTCAGTTCATAGTCTGGTTCTTCTTCTTCAGATTCTGTATCGAACTCGGATTCGGTGTCAGAAGGTGGAGGTGTAGGTTCATCCCGGATAAAGTACTCAGGAGTTGCCTTCTTCTTTCGTTTAGACTTGGGTGTTGGTTTAGGCTTGGCAGAAGACTTTGGTTTAACAGATGGTTGAGTCTTGGGAGCAGCCTTAGATCTAGTATGTGGTGAGGCAGTGGTGCTTGTAGTACTCCCAGACTTTACACCTCCTTTGCTTCGAGTCTTTATGGTTGCTTCTTCCTGTACCCCTTTGTAAGCGTTATCATACAGCTTGTAGTTCAGACTCTTCTTGATTTTATCATTAAGAAGGTATTCGGGAAGCCTCATTCCTTTGATCTTGGTTGAGGAAGTGGTCGTTTTGATGAATGGGGTGGTGAAGTCGTCCTCAAAGAGGTGCTTCGGCTCATTAGGATCAGCCATCCTCTTGATGAATTCTAGAGAATCTTTGCAGAGATGTTCAATGAGAATCTTGGTGAATCTTGTAAATGGTATCATAGTCTTCACACGTTCGGTTTGAATACTATGGACGATATCATTCATGATAGGAACTGCAAAGTCAATAGGTGTCAGAGTCACCATTCCCTAGAATGTTTGCAAATGTTCGAGCCTTGGATGTTCATGACCACTTTTCCTTCCAGATATAGATCTTACCACCAACAGACAGAATGTTCTCCAAGGCTGAGGGATATTCTTGGCATTAAATTGGGAAAGCTTGACTAGCGGTACATCATCATCAACCTCATATCCTAATTTAATGAAGAAGTCAAGAAGATCCAGGTCAGGTAGTATAGGAGCAAATTCGTTGTCAGTTTGTGGCATGAGAAGGGTTGTTCGAAGAACGTCATGATCTACAGAGTATTCTTGGCTATCCAATGTAACAGTGAAAGACTCATCATCCAAGTTAGCATGAGCAGTAAGCCAGAACTGATGAAGGTAGAATAGCGGAACTGAAGTAGAACAGGTGAGCAGAGGTTTGCATGGATGTGCAAGTAGGATATCTTTCACAATCATGCACGATTTCTCTGTGATTTTCAACTTGTTGAAATCAACTCGGGGATTGTTATTGCTAATCGTGACATTGTAGTTTTTGGGAGTGATGTCCTCCATGGTGAGTAGTGGAAGACTTTGTTCAGTGACGTTCTCATTGTGTTCAGCCATGTTAATCTGAAAAGCATCACCATAAACCAAACATCCAAATTCGTTACGTGTTAGCACAGTTTTGAGTTTGGTTATTGATATCTACTTAAGACAATTAAGCACAAATGCGTCATTTTGTTATGTGTGAAGTGTCACATAATGCATTCTTGAAGAATCATAGTACATTTGGAATCACGAAATCGACTATACAATGCAATGTCTCGCAAATAAGCACGATTGATATTCACAATTCATAGTTACTTCACATTACATAACACCAATGAATCACAACAAGGTTACATGGATATTACATGACAAGGCCTAAACAAGATTTCGAAAAATTATACAAAACCCATTTATCGCAAACTTGTATTGAGAGAAGATTTCGAAAATGTTACAAAGATTTTATCGAGAAAGTTAATTATCGAGAAAATCCTTGTCTGTAAACTTTATCGAGATCTTTTCTTTATCCATGAATTGCGAAAATTTTCCAAGTTTTCGAAAAACATCAATTGCGATAAAATTTATCGAGAACCTGGTGATTTCGAAATATGTAGTTCAAAGAGTAATTTTGAAAAAATTATTTCGAAAAAACTGAGGTTGAACTACATTTATCGAAAACATAAGTTTCTCGATATGTTTATCATGGTTTGCGATAATTCTTGAGTTTTTCGAAAAAAATCTTATACAAGAATCAAATCGATTTTGAAGTTACACGAACGTTTCTTGTATGATTATTCCAATGACTCAGGCCTGTCACAAAGATTGATAAACACAACTTAGATATAAGTAATACACACGTTTAAACCAAGATCTCGATAATTTTTCAAGATCAACTTTCTCGAAAATGTATCAAGTTTGAGACTAATGAGCAAGAGTGGTTCTAGCATATCACAAGCATAAGTATAAGACATGTAATAACAGCATACAACACTTTGGACTTAGTAAGATCGAAGTTATTTAAGAACGTGGTAAATTTGCTTATCGAGAACCAAGCATCAATGGTGAAAATCAATAACATCAGTTCAAACATGCATATTAGTGACCTTAGAAACATATCCCACCATGAAAACAAAGCAAACAAACACATAATCTCACAATCGCAAATCGACCCAACCCCTAGATTTCTAGATCGAAGCAAACATGATGGAATGCATGAATAAATGATGAGGATATGTTAGAAACATGCTTTGTAACAAAACCCTATCAAGAATTAAACACCTAAACATGTTAAGAGCAATTTTTGAAATTATAAACCCTAGTTCTCGAAATCATGATATTAGGAGATCGAGCCGTTGATTTTCCAATTAACCAAGATCCTATGTATGTTATACCCTAGTGATAAGATAGGAACTTACAAATTTATGATCAAGATCGTGGATGACTCGAATGAATAAGGGCCGTAGGTTTTAGAAAAGGGTTTAAGAGGTTTTGAAATTTGTGGGGTTTGTGATATACGGTTTGTTTGTTTTATTATTTTTTGAAATTTTTGAGTTTAGTCACTTTAGGTCCCTTAACATTTAGACATACCTACTTGAGTCCTAAAGTTATGGCAAACTTGTGTAACATTGAGATATACGTCCGTTAATCCTAACTTATGAAGACTTAATTACGGGATGAGACAAAGTGATGTATAAAGAACATCCACACTCTCAGAAGTACCGTAAAGTACGAAAAACATGCAAGTATACCAATTAAAATTGGTAAAGAAAATTTGAGCGTGACTCCCCCTCAACACGTGTAAAAATGAAACAAAGTGTTGAAGAGAAGCGATATACTTGCATTTTTTTTTTTTTTTTTTTTTTTTTTTTTTAAAACAATAGAAAATTTGAAGAAAGAAAAATCTTTTTGTGTTTTGATTGGTTTATTTTTAAGAAGAAAATATTATACAAAGATAGTAATGATGTTTGACGATCAGTTGTGTTTTAAAAACTTTTCAAGATCCTCTGGCGTCAAACATCGCATACCAATTTGGTGAACTAGACTAGCAAACCTTGATGGTGCTAAAGATTTGGTAAGTAAGTCCGCCAATTGGTACTCAGTCCCAACAAAATAAAGTTCAACGGTACCCTTTTCCACATGCTCTTTGATGAAGTGATATCGGAGATCGATGTGTTTGGATTTGCAATGATGTACTGTGTTGCAGGAGATAGCAATTGCACTTTTGGAATCACAGTAGATTGGAATCTTGTTGAATAGGTAGCCATAATCCTTAAGTTGTGATCTCATCCAAATGACTTGAGCACAACAGGCAGACATGGCTACATATTCAGATTCTGTTGACGACAGTGATGTGCAGTCCTGCTTCTTTGATTGCCATGACACAAGTTTGTCTCTGAGAAATTGTAATCCACCAGATGTGCTTTTGCGTGTGTCTAAACATCCTGCATGGTCAGCATCTGAAAAAGCAATTAGTTCAAAGCCAGAATCCTTCGGATACCAGATTCCCAAGTTAATGGTTCCCTTTATGTATCGAAGGATTCTCTTGACCTCACTGAGGTGTTTTTCAGTTGGTTTGGACTGATAACGAGAGCACATGTAGACAGCAAATACTATATCAGGTCTACTAGCTGTGAGATACATGAGGGACCCAATCATACTTCGGTATTTGGTAGGGTCAACGGGAGTCCCATGTAAATCAGCATCTAGTTTTGTGGTATAGCCCATCGGTGTATTATAAGTATCACTGGTCATCATTCCATGTTTCTTTAAAATTTCAAGAGCATATTTGGACTGATTTATAAAAATTCCACGGGGTGATTGATGAACTTGTAGTCCTAGAAAGAACGAAAGTTCACCCATCATGGACATTTCAAAATTATCTCTCATTAATTTTGCAAAATCATTAGAGTAATTTCTTTTTGTTGAGGCAAAAATGATGACATCGACATATATTTGAACAACAAGTAAGTCCTCCCCATAGGTTTTTGTAAACAGTGTCGGATCCACCGATCCTTTAGAAAATTTATTGGCCAGTAAGAAAGTGGACAGTTTGTCATACCACGCCCGTGGGGCTTGCTTGAGTCCGTAGAGTGCCTTTTTGAGTCGGTAAACGTGGTTAGGACGCTCAGGATCAACGAAGCCTTCAGGTTGACTAACATAAACTTCTTCACGGAGTTCTCCATTAAGAAATGTTGTTTTCACATCCATTTGGTAAACCACCATATTCCTGTGTGCAGCATAAGCCAAAAAGATCCGAACAGCTTCATGTCGAGCCACTGGAGCAAAGGATTCAGCAAAATCAAGTCCTTCCAGTTGGGAGTATCCTTTCGCTACCAGACGTGATTTGTTACGTATGACAGTTCCTTCAGCATCAAGCTTATTCTTCCAAATCCATTTTAACCCAATGACAAAGACTCCGTCAGGTCTTTCAACTAATTCCCAGACTTCAAGTCTTATGAATTGCTGAAATTCCTCTTGCATAGATTCAATCCAGTTGTCATAAGTCATTGCATCTTTAATGTTCTTCGGTTCTTCGTGACAAACTGTGAGTGCATAGATACAAGTTTCTCCATCTGTGTGAAGTCGTTGTCTTGTCATAACAGGTGCATCTGGATGGCCAATAATATGAACTAGTGGATGGTCTCGAGTCCATTTGTGTGTGGAAGGGTGTAGTTGATAGGTATCTCGCATGTTAGCAGGATCCAAATTGCGTGTTGACGACTCAGCTATATCAGGAACAATAGGAGCCGGTGCAAACGGATTAAAGAACGCATCAGGATCTTGCTCTGCGGGTTGTGGAACTGATTGTGGTGTGGGATCTTCAGCTGGATGGCGGGAGTTAGAACCAGTTTGTTCGGCTGTAGATGGTGATACAATTGGAGGACCGTCTCTCTCAACACTTGTAGAAGTTTGTTGAGGTGAGTCTGGTACTGGAATGTTATCAGGTTGAGCAAACATTCCAGTACCAGACTCACCAAATAGTGGAGCAAACAAGGTTGAGAGAGACGGTCCTCCTAGGTGAGACCTCAGTAGGACGGTATACAATTGTGTCATCAAATAGTGGAGCAAACAAGGTTTCTAATTCTTTGCGGTTAAGTGGCAATGGTTCAGCCGAAGATTCCGGAGAGTTAAGACGGTTGAATTCGGGTCCTAAGCTGTGTTGCTCAGAAGCCATTTGTGTGAGTTCATCAAAATTAGCGTGAATGGTTTCTTGAATTTCTCTTGTACGACGATTCCATATCCGAAAACCTTTGGAATTTTCACAGTATCCAACGAACACTCCAATGTCAGCCTTTGCTTTAAGTTTACCTAAATCATCACGATCATTTTTCGGATAACAAAGTGCTCCAAATACATGAAAGTAATCGATGTTCGGTTTTCTTTTGTGAACAATTTGATATGGTGTTTTGCGATGGCGTTTTGTGATCATGCAACGGTTTTGAGTATAACATGCGGTTGAAACAGCTTCTGCCCACAAGTAATCTGGTAATTGAGCATTAATCAACATAGTTCTAGCAGCTTCCACTAATGTCCTGTTGCGTCTTTCAACAACTCCATTCTGTTCTGGGCTTCTAGGAATAGATGTTTGATGTTCAATTCCCACTTTCTCATAATAAGACCTAAGTGTCTGATTCTTGAATTCAGTTCCATTGTCAGTTCTGACTATTCGTACCGTGTTGCGTAACTGAACTTGAATTTTAGTGAGAAAGGTGATGATCATTGAAGGAGCCTGATCTTTACTTCGTAAGAAATAAACCCAAGTCCATCTGGAGAAGTCATCTACAATTACTAGTATGTAGCGTTTACCGTTGATACTTTGAACACGCATCGGTCCACATAAATCCATATGAAGCAGTTGTAAAACATGATTCGTACATTGCTCAGGTTTAGAAGGAAAATGAGCACGAGTACTTTTTCCTTGTTCACAGGCTGGACATAAGTGATCTTTGGTAAAACGGAATCTTGGAAATCCATCGACAAGTTTATAACGAGCAAGGTCAGTCATAGTTCTGAAATTCAAGTGTGAAAGACGTTTGTGCCATAACCAAGATTTAGTTGACTCAGCTTTGGAGAGAAGACATATCGGAGATGTTGCAATCATATCTGACATTGATATTGTATAAAGATTGGAGCCGCGTGAGCCAGACATAAGATCGTTTCCTTGTAAGTCACGAACAAAGCAAGTTTTCTCACGAAATGCAACTTCTAGATCCCCATCACAGAATTGACCAACAGAGAAAAGGTTGTGTCCAAGGCCTTCCACATAATAAACACGGCTTATTTTGATGTTCCCGCTGATATAGTCACCATATCCCATGATTAGAGCGTAATGATCATTCCCGAATCTGACAGTACCAATGAACTTTGAGACAAAGTTGTGTAACAGTTTGAGATTGCCTGTCATATGTCGGGTGCATCCGCTATCAACAATCCAGAGAACGATATGTACCACCTGTATCACAAGAAGAAGACACGGATGGAACAGAAGTAAGGGTGGAACCCAAAGACAATGCGGGTTCCTGTTGGTTAGTAACACATGTATTCAACAATTTAGGAATCCATTTAAAGTCTGGTTTGTATTGTAACCAACGTTGCCAGTTCCAACTAGTTTTTGCTTTCTTAATGTTAAATGCACTAGTAGTTGGCTCATTCCTAGATTTGTTCTCGGCACCTATGGGGGGTAACTATGATTTTATTAGAAACCGTAGAAGACGGCTTTCCTAAGTTAGACTTAGAGGCAGTAGTGGGCCTAAAAGGAATGCGTGTCCTACGTTTCTTATGACGATTGAGAAGAGAATTAGCTAAATATTTTGTATGATCACCAGATGATACGCTTTTACGACAAAACACACAAGATGCATTAATATTCAAAACATTCAAAGGTTCATCATTCGTTACATGTAGATTTTGATTACAATTTGCCAGATTAGAATCTAAATCTGATGCAACATGAGTTTTATTCAAATTCCTAAGTTGGTCTTCTACTTCTTGAGCTTCTAGGTGTCCTCTCTTACGTTGCAAGATCCTATTCTTCTTTTTACTTTTTCGCTTGGGTCTGCTAACGTTAGAAGTGGAGACTAGTCCTGTAGAAGTGGAGTTATCAACATTAGTATTTTGAACAACCTTTCCTTTATCAGTTTTGTTTAATTGATACATTCCTGGTGCTATCACCGTGGTGTCAACCATTTTTCCTTTTTGAAGTAGCTTAACTTTCTCTTTCAAATCAATGATGATGTGATTTTTGTCCTGAATTTCAGACTCAAGTAAACCATTGCAATATTTGATGTCATCGCGGTTTTGTTGCCATTCGGCGTTTTCAATTTTTAAATCCGCAATTTCTTTCTCGTATCGGAGACACCGACCTTTTAAAGACTCGTTGTTTTTGCAAATCTGACAAGAGTTTGAAACATTTTGACTTTGAAACTTCAATTCCCTTTCAAGACTTTTAGCTTGACACCATTCAAGCCTTTGATTGAGTTGACAAATTTCTTTTGAAAATTGTTTTGTCACATCATCATTTTTAATTCTCAACTTATCATTTTCCTGTTTAAGTGTCTCAATTTCCTCATTCAACAAGTTATTATCAACACAAAGATCATCCATAAGCATAGAAGTACCAGATTTATAGAGATCATTCATGATAACAGACAAAATATCAGCATTGAGAACTTGTTCCAAGAGTCGATCAGCATCATTTTTTAAAACTTTATTTCTTTGCTTTTGAACCAAAATGTCATTTTCAGTTGCATTGAAAACGTTTATCATATTATTGACCTCCTTTTGAAGTTCCTGATCCCAACGTGTAGTACATAGACGGAGGTGTTGAACAATTGGCTTCATTTGTTTTTGAAAAATATCTCTCTTTTCTCGCTCGTAAGCGGATTGAAAAGTTTCAATTTTTATTTCAGAATTACGTTCAATTGTTTCCTCCAAAATTTCGATGTCTTCCATAAAGGTTTTGAAATAATTTAAGACACGACACGTTTTTGGTAAAGGTGTAAGTTCACCAGATGATGGTAAAGGACCATTTATTTGTGCTACAGTTTGGACAGGGGCCTCATTATGAGATGAAACATATGACTCTTCGATAAACCATGATTTCTCAGGTAAATCCTTTTGAGTAACAAAAGATTTAGAAAGAGGTGGAGCTTTGGAATAGTCATATGGTGTCCAATATTGAACATAACTCATTTTTGATCGACTCTCGTCTTCAAGTTCTTCTTCTTCCTCAGTATCAAAAACAACAGCACGCACAATTGAATTATCAAACATGTGATCAATACTGTAAATCTTAGGATTTTCTTTAAAAGCTGTGTGAAGAAACATTGATTTGAAATCGCAAAGTGCAAATCCTTTATCGGGTCTCGGTTTTAAAGCAAATTTCTGAATTGTTGTGACAGAGTTCCCGTGTTTGTAAACAATGTGACGAAATTCTTTGAGTTGTTTTTCAAGATCAACAATATCACCAAGTAAGTCATCTATATACTTCCTTTTTCGTGTTTTATGTTCACAAAACTCCTTTTTGCAATTTGACAATTCTGTTTCAGTTTTTGAAAGGTCTCTTTGAAGACGTTCAACTTGCATTTTCAATTCACACTTCTCACTTTCAAGTTTCGAAATCAACTTTCCGTTTGACTCAATTAAATCTTGTATTTTACGTTGAAGATCTTGTTCTTTGTTGTAAGAATCTTGAAAAGCTTTTTCAAAACTTTTTGCATGTTTAATCTTGTCTTCCTGATTTGAAAGCTGAATTTTATAACACTCAATATCTCTTGCAAGTGACGCATTTTTTTCTTTCAAAACTTTATTTGTTTCGTTGCATTTAATGATTTGCAATTGTTGATCATCCAGTTGTTTAGATAACAAGATTAGGTCAGGGTCTGGATCAAATGATGGTTCATGTTGTTCTAAATGATCATGTTTATCAATCTCAATAGGATCATCAAATGAGACAACTGTGTCATCATCAAATATGACAACTGTGCTTATTTGTTCATCTGTTTGAGATGATGAAGATGATTTACATGGAACAACTTGCGCCATATCTAATTCATAAGCAGAAGGTGAGACTATTTCATTAATAAAGCATGCATTGGGTCATGTACCTGAGACAAGCCGTCAGTGTCATACACTGGACCTGAATCATTGAGCTTGAGTTCCTGCATGTTGGCCATAAGCATCACAGCAGCATTGGCTTCCAGATCTTCCATGTCATCATCGTTGTTCACATTTGCCATGAAGTTGTTATCCTGTTCAGGGAAATGTCCATCTTTTTCATCTTGAAGAGCCATGAGTAATGCCTGCTTGTGAAACTTACTACCCCGAGTTCTCGGTTTGGGACATGCTGTAGCTATATGACCTTGTTCATTGCAATTGTAGCACCAAACTGCATTCCCTGAGTTGGAGTTTCTTGTTGCAACTGAGTCAGACCTTTGTTGAGAAGATCCTGAGTTGTTCCTGAACCCCGTATTGTTACTAAACCTCTGATCATTCCCATAATTCCCTGAGGAGCTTCCTGAACCAGATCGACCATAGTTACGATTCTGAATTTCCACTCTTCCATCATTGACAACAGCTTGATTCTTTGTGTTTGAAGATGAGCGTTGACGGTTGTTTGTTTTGTTGGAGAATTTGCTGAAAGCACGAGCAATAAGAGCAAGTCCCTGATTCAACGTGTTAAAGTCATCATCGTCATCGTCATTGGAATTTGAGTAATACACAGCATCATTGTTGTTTAATGGAACCAGTTGAGTAGAGGCATTCTGTGGAGATGAATCATAAGGGACCATTTGGTTCGAGGTAGAAGATTGTGGATAACTGAAGTAGTTCTGCTCTTGAACGTATGCATGATTTGACATTGGTGGTGGAGCATATGGAGATTGAGCTACGAGAGCCAAAGAATTTGGTGTTGGTGTGTATCCTCCTCGTAAAGCTCTATCTTTTTCCACTTCAGGTTCATGGTGTTTCAGAAAATCATACAACAAACCATATGGAGCATCATGAAGATTCTTCGTTTGACGAACAAATGTCACATATTTATGCCAATCAGGGCCAAGACTACCAACAAACTTGGAGTTCACCGCGATCCTTGGTACTGTGATTTTGTGACGTTCCAGATCATTCACCACATTTGTGAAACGATGATAGTAGGATTCAAGAGACTCTCCAGGTTGAATTGTGATGTCAGTGTATTCCATGTAGAGTTTAGATTCCATGTCATCTTTGTTCAATTGAGTGCCTTCCATAAGGAGATGAACATGTTCCCACATAGCTTTGGCTGTTTTCTGAGCATCGACACTTCGATAAATTGGATTTGGTATTCCTTGAAGTATATAAGCCATTGCATACTCATCAGCTTCACGATGTAGTTTCTGTTCTTCTGTGAGTTGAGATTCTGGAAGAGGTCGATCACCAGGAGGACGTGGAGGATCAGCAGTTGGATCACCAGCTTCAAATCTTGTTGGCCACTCAAATGGTCCTTCAAGTATCACTTGCTTCAAGAATTTCCCATGAGGTTTCTTTAATTCAAGAAATCTTAAGAATCGACTTGACCATTGAACATAGTTCCCAGGTGTTAGCATTGGAGGTGTTTCAAGTGATCCTGCCTCATGTCGGGATTGTTGAGTTGTAATAACTTCACACATTCTGTCAAACCAGTGAGGTTGTTTGGAGGAAAACTAAGTGTTTTGTTGTGGCACTTGATATGGTTGTTGTTGAGGAATGATCTGATGTTGTTGCATCATTAGGTAGTGATGTAGTGGATTGTATGTTTGTTTTTGAGAAGGTTGTTGATTCATTTGGTGCGGAAGGTATTGTTGTTGCTGATACTGCTGATGTTGATGTTGCTGATACTGCTGATGTTGATGTTGTTGAATATGAGGGAAGTAATGATTAGATGGTTGAGACATCTTAGAACACTTGTGTAGAAATGGATCTTGTAGAAAGTGTAGAATTAACCAAGTATCGAAAAACTTAGCACAACTTCGGATTGCGAAACTATGGAATTCCAATGATTTCGAAAAATTGGCACAGCTGTGATTGCGAAATTAGGATTGCGAAACTTGTCAGGTTTTCGAAAATCAGGGTTTGCGAAACTTTGCAGGTTTTCGAAAACTTGAAATTTCGACAACAATCAAGGTTTTGCGAAACTTCTTAGGTTTGCGAAATGAAAGGATTTCGAAACTTAATAAAGTTTGCGATAACTATGTGATTTCGAAAATTGGAAGTTTTTCGAAAAAAACACAAAGTTACAAAAAACAGTTTTCGAAATTGTATAATTTCGAAAACTTTCCCAAACGTCGAAGTACTTAATTTTCTTATACAAGAAAGAAAAATACCGAGTCCACACAAACGAAGTCGAGGTAGTGCACCTAGAGAGGATCTCGAAACTGAGGACAAGTATGTTCTCGATAACTTGGCGAGTAGTGTTTTCACATAAAGTTAACCCAAAACTCGTTTTTTCTTAAAGATTATTGTACTTTTAGGTATAAAATAAAGACTTCTTGAAGAAAGTTAAGAACTTGATAATTTTTATAAAAAACAAAAATGTTTTCGAAAACCAAGTACAAGAATCCCAAATCGAATTTTGTGATAAAAGTGTTGAACTTTTTGATTGTGTTGATTTGTAGAACAAGTTTGTAAGCAAAGATGTGCTAAAAACCAAGGAACAAGCAAGAAAGTGCAAAATTTTGACAAAAAATTCGATTTGAAGTAAGAAAAAAAACGATTAAGATGAAAACTTTAATGAAAAAACTATAACTACACCTTCTTCCGGCGAATGATACCACTTGTTAGGTCACCATTTTGTAAACACAAGCACAATAATGATAGAAATGAGATGAGAATGAGAATGGGATGATTATGAGAATTTAGAGAATTAGAATTGCAAGAGTTTCCTTAATATTTCACATAACCAACCAAGTATTACATAGACCTAAGCATGATATATATAGGTAAGGAGCTAGGGCAACATCCTACTCCTTCCCCTTCTTACAAACGTATGGGCTTTAAAGCCCATGGACCATAAGACTTTAGCCTAGTAAACTTGAAACAATAACATAAATGTAAATTAAGCAACCTATTATTACAAATGACCGAGACTTGATAAAATAGTAAAACTTTGGTTCCAACATTGACTGCATTGCAGTGTCGTCTAAATAAAAAAATGTGGCCTGAACTTGGCATAGGTTTCTCTTTGCAATTATCAGCAATTGTAGCTCGATTTTCTTTTTGTATGCCACATTTGTGTTAGATTGTATTAAGTTGTTGACTTGTTAAGGCTAAGCAAAAGTAAGTTTGAACGGAACACAAACACGCCATCAAAAGGGGGAATTTTAGGATTGATTGGGCCGGTTAACGAATCAAAACTGTTTGTTTATCAGTATGGGCCGAAATGCGCTGAGCTGTGATAGGTTTTCCCTGAAACACTATATCATCCATTATTTATTTTTGTGATAGGCAAATGTGGTAAAAATCTAACATATGCCCATCTAGTAGTATTATAATATCCATTGTTTAAATGGTTGTCTGAATTTGAGTTACTCAATGTTCATACAATAAGCTCTTTTGGCTAAGCACCTCCAGTTACAGGTGATTGCCCCTAATTGCGAAACTGGTATTGTATTTGTATTTATGGATAGGTGATGTTGATATAAATAATGTTTAAAAACATTATTAATATTTCTCAATAAACCTATGTTTTGATAATCACAAAACTCAAATCAAATTAAGTCAACATTAAGACGTAAACAAGTATTTAGTAACAAATATTTACCTCTACATCTAATATCACTTAAGGTATGCATAAACTAAGCATCTTATGCATTACATGATCAAAGGAAACCTTGTCTTAAGACATAACATTTTATAAAATGATATTAACATTTTATATATATTTGTAAATCATTTTTGGTATTGTTATATTAAACTACAAAGATATGATTTCAAATATCCAACCAAAAAGGGCAAATTTTATCAAGAAAAACTTTTCCAATGTTCAGGAGGGCGGCCCCTTAATTATACTAGGCGGCCCCCTTAATCATTAAGGGGACCGGCCACTAATTAAGGGGACCGGCATGCTCCAGAACAGTATTTTCTGGCCCTTTAAATACTGGATCATTCAACATATTTTTCTCACCTTTTTGCACTAAAAACTTTCTGATCCAACCTCCATTTCTATATCAAAAATCCTTTGATCATATAATTCATAAGTCTTTGTTTCCAAGTGATCCAAAGCTTCATCCACTCAAGTGCAAGAAGAAGAACACTCCTCTACATCCATTTAATTGTAGTAGTGTTGTGATTAGCTATTTTCATATTGTAGTGGTGTTAGATATTTGTAAAGGTGTTGTGAGAATTTGTTGATTGTAGAAACTAGGTGTGTTGTAAAGTAGTATAGTAGTTGTGATTTAGTTGTGCATAGAAGAAGGTGTGAAGTTGACAAGGTGTGAAGAAGGTGTGAAGTCTTGAAGAAGTTGTGAAGGTGTGAAGAAGGTGTGAAGTCTTGAAGAAGTTGTGAGATTGGTTCTAGCTACGATTAAAACACGACATTTAGCTTAGTGTCGTTAACTCGCGTAAGCCAAGGTGTGTAAGGTTTCTCCACCATAAGGAGTTTGTTGACATAGTGAAGAAAACTCTCGAGTGTGGTACTCGGGGAGTGGAGTAGGGCAAGGAAGGTGTCCTTGTAGCCGAACCACTATAAATTTGCGTGTTGTGGTTTGATCTTTCTAACTCTATCTTTTCTTCATTCTATTTCAATACTTTCATTATTAGATTAGACTTGCTTATATTGGTTGTTACTTGAACTCACTTGAGATCGAATCGAAAGTTTTATAAGCTACAAAATATTTTGGTAATAAATTTAAAAAGGACGTAAAACTATTCAACCCCCTTTCTAGTTTTCCACAATTGGTATCAGGAGCCACGTCTAGCAAGATCTTTAAAATATATTGTATTTTAAAACTTGTAACGATCTATGGAATCTGAAAAATATTTAGAAGGGCAATCTATGCAAAGACCACCACTATTTGAAAGTGATGGATTTTTATATTGGAAAAATCGATTCGAAACTTATGTGAAGTCAAAAGATCTAGACCTTTGGCATGTTATTACTAATGGTGATTTTTTACCTATTCAAAATAACCCCGAAACAAAGAAAGATGAAATCGTACCTTTTGAAAAACAAAATGATGATTTAAAAAGAAAACTTGCTAAAAATAATGAAGCAAAAATGGTTATTTATAATGCGCTACCACGTAAAGAGTAGGAAAGGATCTTTATTTGTGAAACCGCAAAAGAAATTTGGAACTCTTTACTAATAACTCACCAAGGTAATAGTCAAGTCAAAGATAATAAGATAGATCTACTTGTTCAACAATATGAGCACTTCACGATTCCGGAAGAGGAATCAATTGATAATGCTTTTGCTAGATTTAACACCATCATCACAAGTTTAAAAGCACTTGATGAAAATTTTTCTAGTAAGAATTTTTTAGGAAGTTTCTTAGGGCTCTTCACCCAAAATGGCGAGCTAAAGTGACGGCTATTGAAGAATCAAAGAATTTGTCAACATTGCAACTTGATGAATTAATTGGAAATTTGAAAGTCTACGAAGCAATTATAAAGAAGCATTTCGAAATGGTCAAAGGAAAACGAGAGCAAAGCAAGTCAATCGCCTTGAAAGCAAGAAAGGAATCTAGTATCGAAGATAACTCATCTTCAGAAAGTGATGATGAAGAATACGCCATGGCCGTAAGAGATTTCAAGAAATTCTTCAAATTCGTAAGACAACCACATGATGAAAAGAAAACATTTCAAAAGAGTAAGGATGACAAGAACAACAAGAATGAAAGGAAATGTTTCAAGTGTGGTGATCCAAATCACCTTATTGGAAAATGTCCAATGATGACAAGAGATCAAAATCAAAGAGCATTTGTTGGAGGAGCTTGGAGTGATAGCGATGAAGATGAGAAAGAAACGACAAAGGAAGAGAAGTGTCTTATGGCGAATACATCAAATGAGGTACGTTCCGAAACCGAATATTTTAGTGATGAAAGTTTATCATTAGATGAAAAAGACCTAGATAATGAATATAATAGACTATGCAAATTAGGACAACTAGTAATGGCCAAAAACAAATCACTAAAGTACATAAACAATCAATTGGAAAATGAAGTACTAGAATTAAAAATTAAAATACATCAACTTGAAAAAGGTAAATAAATTTTTGAAGAATGTAAATCATGTCAAGAGCTTAAAGGTGAAAACGAAATACTCAAGGAAGAAATTCGCAAACTTGATAAATTTGAAAATAGTAGTCACTCACTTAGTAAAATAATAAGCATTCAAAGAGTATCCGGAGATAAAACCGGTTTAGGATTTAACTCAAATGAAGCTTCAACAAGCGAGATTAAAAATGTCAAATTCAAAAATGAACTTAATGAACAAAAACCTCTAAAATCTAATCCTAAGTATATACTTATTAATGATAGAAAAATACCTCTTGCCAACAATGAAGAAGTAAAAGCTTTTTATAAACCGTCTTTAAGAAACAAAGTAGGATCCTCTAAACCTAAGACAAGATCTAAAACTCCACCACCTAGAAAACCAAATAATCCTCATCCTAGGTCTAAAACACCTCAACCAAGAAGAAACCAAAATAGGCAAAACTATAATAACAATAGTAATCAAATGTGGAACTACCAACAAATCTACAATCCTTGGGGTATACTACCACCTTTCATGCATCCTAGTCAAATGTTAAACATGTTTGGACCAAACAACTTTGGACCAAAGAGGCAATGGGGACCGAATAGCTAGATGAACATTCCTTGATGAAATCTTGAAGTTTTTCTCAACGTAGACTTTTTCAAAGTCTATATGTCATCTTGAAGATTTTGAAGATTTTTGTTGAAGACCACCGGGTACGCTATTCTTTCACAACTCATTGCCATGCTTATATAAATATGCTTTGTTTGATTACGTTGTTTGTATAGATATAGCTTGCTATTTTCCTCCACTTTGTTTGATCATATATATATATATATATATATATATATATATATATATATATATATATATATATATATATATATATATATATATATATATATATATATATATGCTTGCACATAACCTAGATATGTCATTAGTTGACTTTCTAGAACTCCAGGAAATTGTTCGTTATCGAACCCTTTCCTTCCCCCTCGTGTTACTTTTAATCTTTTACGTTCAACATGAAATTCTATTATGTCCACTTTTAGAAGACTCATGATGATGAAGGGATATGAGTCAAGTGGACTATTATCATGTAAGAACGCCTTCGCACATGAACACTATGGATGAAACAAACTCCTTTCGCCGACCATATTCTATCTCCGTTATCATCTCTCAAACCTCACGTATCAACCCATCATTCACTCACATTTATACACACACACACACACACACACACACACACACACACATATATATATATATATATATATATATATATATATATATATATATATATATATATATATATATATATATATATATATATATATATATATATATATATATATATACACATATTCACATATTCCCGAACACACTTCAAACCTCTCATCAACTTAACACTTTGATCATTTTATCCAAAATTGTCAAAGGTACATTTTAATTATCGAAATGGTAATTAAAAGTTGTTAAGTATCGTATCATCGTGCCAATAAACGCTTACGTATTTTTGATATATTATAAATCTAATTATATATATATAAATATATTTGTTCCAAAAACTAATACCGCGAAAATTCAAAAATTCAAAGGGCGGCCCCCTTAATAATTAAGGGGACCGGCTTGTTATCGGGGCGGTCCCCTTAATGTTTAAGGGGGCCGGCCATCTGATACTTTCAAATTCGTTTTTCACCTTAAATCTTTTGCCAAACACTCCATTTGTTCATAATTCCTTTCCTCAACTCTGCTGAGTACGAACCAAAACAACCAAAACCATCAAAATCCTTCACCAAATCACCAATCCGGGGTTGTTTCGCAAGGGGCAAACACTAACCAAATGTATAACAACATCTTTTGTAAGTTTTCCAACATACATTTCATTCAATTTGGTGTCTAATCAATAATTAGGTATTCTATTAAAATTTATTTTAATTCGAATTTTAGTGAAATAGAAGCTAGGAATTGAACTACCAAATGCTTCCCATAGGATTAGAATGATGTATTGCAACTCAAACTTAGTATAACACATCAATTTGTCAAAATCTTTAATCGCCCATAAACCCTTGTTGAATTTCATTTTTCAAAAGGCACATTGTTGATATAACTCTTAAAAACTAGTTAAAACTTACTACATTATATTGGTTCAATGTTGTAAACAATCAAAACATACTTCTCAATTCGTTATAAAATGGTTCATGAAGACAACATGGGCGTTTGGTTCATGAACAAATTATAATTATATGTAGTTATTTGAAACTTAAAATTAGCTCATAAAATTTGTTAAAACTATTAGAGTCAATAGATGTCATCAAGATATATAATCAATATATATATTGATGTTTTAGGTTATTTTTATCTAGTTAAGGGAGCGTTTGGTTTATCTTGAAAAAGATATTTTGAAAACAAAAATTCGCATTTTAACCTTTTAAACATGCTTATGCTGTGTCAAACTCTTATGAAAAAGCAAGATATATAATCTAATATATATCTAGCCTTACTTCGAAATGAATTATGATATCATACTCTTTGACATCATATATTCTAAACGAGTTTAAAATCAAAATACAAGGAACATTGTGAAACTACTTCATAGAATATTCTTTTTTGTGTCGTAGTAGAATTTCGTTCCACATATATTGCATATATATATATATATATATATATATATATAACATATGCATGATAGCTGTTTTTATCTTAATTTTATTTTTGTTGTTATATTGTTTAGGTGAAAATGCCTAAGACCACGGTTGGTGATGTCTCCAAAACCAAACAATACATTCCAAAGGTTTCCTCTACTCCCGACATGTCTCCTTCAGTTGCATGTTTCTATCGTCCCATTGAAAATAGAAACATTCACGAAGGAAGAATTGTCGATCCATCTTTCTATGACTCTGATCAAACCGAACGAATGTTCTCCAATATTCGTTTTGAATGTCTTTACCAAATCAACGAACCAATCATTCCTCGTTTTATCCTCGACTTCTATAGCCAAGTGACGGTGCAAACCAATCCCTATGGTCATCTCCTCATTTCTTTCATGATCCAAAATCAATTCATCACTCTTACTCTTGCTCAATTTGGACAAATTCTTAGAATCCCATACAACGGCCAAGCCGTATTCTCAAATAAATGGGATCTTTCCTCTCTTGAAAGAAATCGTCCTCAGGATGGCCCATACTATTCTGAGATTCCTAGTCCTGATGACATTCGTCAACTGCTTGAACTAGAACGTCGTACGACTAGTCGAGTAATCAAGTCGAAGAATGTCGATATTCATGCAAATCAAATCCTCCTCAAAGAGCTAAGCCACGATATGAAAAAGTGGGAAGAACTCATTCGCGAGAATGCGTTTGGTACTGGTGGTCACCGTGATCATGTCACGGCAAGCATTGCCCACATGTTGTATTGTGTAGTTGCTGAAGAGAACTACAATTTGGCTTATCTTTTTGTTCATCGAATCATGTCCGCCAAAAACACCCCAAATGCCAATCTTCCTTACGGTATGTTCCTTACACGAATTTATCGTTATGTCATGGAACATTACCCACATCTTCAAAGAGATTACTACGTGCATATCCTTCCTACTTTGAACCAACTTACTCTTGTTCGTACTCGTCATTCTCAAAGTGACAAAGGAAAATCTCGTGTTCCTTCGTCTTCTAGGCCTCGTGGGTCTACATCTCATCGTGACAATGATGATGATGAGGAGGAAGACACCTCACGTGTTAGTACTCCATCCCCCACGACCTTTGTTGATAATCTTTCTGATCTTGAGGAAACCGAGTATCAAGTTCCTCTTCCTCATGAACGTACCGATGAACTTCTCTTCACTCGTCAAACGTCCATTATCCACCGACAACAACAAATTCATGAAGAAATTCGAGGAGGATTCAAATCCGTAGGAAAGATGTTTAGGAAGATGATTGGGAAGAAGAAGAAGTAAATGATGTTGATGTATTGCTACTTATTATTATTAGTTTCTATTAGACATTTGTATGGTTTGTTATTTGTCCGATTTATTTGGAAATACTTATGTTATCTCTTGCTTATTTCTTGGATGATGCTTAGACTTTAACTTTTATCATGCTACTATCTTCATCATATTTTAATGCTATGCAATGTTTCTTTTAAAAGTGAAATATAATATGTTTGTTTGCATGCATAATTTGAGTTACTCAATGTTCATACAATAAGCTCTTTTGGCTAAGTACCTCCAGTTGCAGGTGATGGCCCCTAATTGCGAAACTGGTATTGTATTTGTATTTATGGATAGGTGATGTTGATATAAATAATGTTTAAAAACTTTATTAATATTTCTCAATAAACCTATATTTTGATAATCACAAAACTCAAATCAAATTAAGTCAAGATTAAGACGTAAACAAGTATTTAGTAACAAATATTTACCTCTACATCTAATATCACTTAAGGTATGCATAAACTAAGCATCTTATGCATTACATGATCAAAGGAAACATTGTCTTAAGACATAACATTTTATAAAATGATATTAACATTTTATATATATTTGTAAATCATTTTTGGTATTGTTATATTAAACTACAAAGATATGATTTCAAATTTCCAACCAAAAAGGGCAAATTTTATCCAGAAAAACTTTTCCAACGTTCAGAAGGGCGGCCCCCTTAATTATACTAGGCGGCCCCCTTAATCATTAAGGGGACCGCCCACTAATTAAGGGGACCGGCACGCTCCAGAACAGTATTTTCTGGCCCTTTAAATACTAGATCATTCCACATATTTTTCTCACCTTTTTGCACTAAAAACTTTCTGATCCAACCTCCATTTCTATATCAAAAATCCTTTGATCATATAATTCATAAGTATTTGTTTCCAAGTGATCCAAAGCTTCATCCACTCAAGTGCAAGAAGAAGAACACTCCTCTACATCCATTTAATTGTAGTAGTGTTGTGATTAGCTATTTTCATATTGTAGTAGTGTTTGATATTTGTAAAGGTGTTGTGAGAATTTGTTGATTGTAGAAACTAGGTGTGTTGTAAAGTAGTGTAGTAGTTGTGATTTAGTTGTGCATAGAAGAAGGTGTGAAGTTGACAAGGTGTGAAGAAGGTGTGAAGTCTTGAAGAAGTTGTGAAGGTGTGAAGAAGGTGTGAGGTCTTGAAGAAGTTGTGAGATTGGTTCTAGCTACGATTAGAACTTGACATTTAGTTTAGTGTCGTTAACTCGTGTAATCCAAGGTGTGTAAGGTTTCTCCACCATAAGGAGTTTGTTGACATAGTGAAGAAAACTCTCGAGTGTGGTACTCGGGGAGTGGAGTAGGGCAATGAAGGTGTCCTTGTAGCCGAACCACTATAAATTCGCGTGTTGTGTTTGATCTTTCTAACTCTATCTTTTCTTCATTCTATTTCAATACTTTCATAATTAGATTAGACTTACTTATATTGGTTGTTACTTGAACTCACTTGAGATCGAATCGAAAGTTTTATAAGCTACAAAATATTTTGGTAATAAATTTAAAAAGGACGTAAAACTATTCAACCCCCTTCTAGTTTTCCACAGGTGACAGTTAGTTTGTTAAACTATCCTATAGTATTCTTTGACACCAGTAGTTAAAAAACAGAATTGTATATTCGATCCATGATTTATGAATTGTGTTGTAAATATGATTATTCTTGAATGTTAAACACAATGCAGTATGCGGATCAAGTAGTCACTGTGTGCGGGTCTTAACGGGATGAAGTTGGGTAGGCAAGTCATGACACAGACCATAGTTTTGCATATGCAGCTCCTGATCTTGGTGCTGATAATTTCTTGGGGGTTTGGAAGATCGATGACACAGACCATAGTTTTTCATCACAGCATTTCCGGATCCGATATGCAAGGCAGGATATTCTTCTTTCAGTCATGATATCCTTCAACTTATCTCTTGGTAAAATTGAGGTCACTCTCTCCCTCTCTCTTTGTACTTTGTACACATGTAATGAATATGGACAGAGAAGTTCGGTCATACTCACGTTGATAAGCACTTACGTTCCTCAGGGTCGTATCACAACTGCTATAATCTTGAAGTTTGAACTTCTGTATGCACCTGTTTTGGAGAACGGGTTAGTAAATAGCATTACGTTATAGATTTTTCTAAGCAATCTTTCTGACTTGGAAAAATAAATTACGAAGTAGTTATTTTTTCTTATCTTTGCTGGATATAGTGTTTTTAATGCTTCATCTGCAGCTCCAATTCGCAGGACTCTTTGGATTTATCCCCTGCTGCAGTCCATGAATTCCGAATTCCACCCAAGGCTCTTGTCGGATTGCATTCATATTGTCCTGTTCATTTTGATGCTTTCCATGCCGTTGTTGTTGATACAAGTGTCCACATTAGCTTACTCAAAGGAGGTGTTCATGCTATTAAAAAGCCTAGGTTATTTTAATTTTTGACGCTCAAAGTTGCCTTTATTTTTTCTGAAGCTAAACTAAATCTATGTCTTTTCTAGTCGCAGCAATTCTATGCTTAATGAAGAAATTTCCAATGAGAAGTACGGCAAGGAAAACCTAGTATGCATTTCTGGATCCTTTTTTTTCTTCCTACTTAACTCGATTTACAGATGTTTAACATATCATACTACTGAAATAGGTCTTCCTTGTAAAGTCATTCTTATCTTCTCGGACAATTTTACTTCAAGAGCTACGGAATCTCAGTAAGGCAATTAAGGAAACAATTGATTTGACTAGTTTCACTTCCCAACATGACGAGACAAAGTTGTTGTCCGATCCTATGGAAATGGGCATGGAAATTCCTAATGCTGATTCACAAATACCTGATAAGATGCAAAATTCTACTCAGGTTGTTTGCTTTTTCTCTGACTGCACACATGATTGGTTTCATGTATATGTATGTCATTAAGTTTCGCTTATGCATCTTCTGTCATTCAACAGGTCCCAAATGGTACGATTGATTTCTCAAGTGATTATTTATATTCCTTAAAAAATGATGAACTTTTACAGCTTTTTCATTCGCTGGGAGATCAGCTTCTTAACCTATGAAGCACATTTCTGATGTTTTACAGGTTTGCTTCTATCACCCTTTTTGTAATCTAACATTTAAAACAGGACACTTAAAACAGGGGCCTATTGGTCGTTCAACTCTCCAAGTTGGTCTCTATAGAGTTGCTAACTCAATTACCAATTAGCTATTTATCTTAGAGGAGGTCAATCTCCTAAGATAAATAGCTAATTGAGTTAGCAACTCTCCAAGAAATTAAGAAAGGAACAAGACTACTTTTAACATATTTTCTTCTCTTCCTCAGTAACAATGCAAGTTACATTTAAATAGCAAATATAACTAGTAGTGGTCTCCTAATCTTAAGGCACAAGAACAGAAAACATGGGAAGTTAAATACACGTAGTACTAAAGTGGTAGACTTGTGGTTCCTAAAATTTTGCATGAAACAAACTGGTTCAATTGTGCATGTGGAAAATAAAGAGATCATGGTTGCTTGTGGTCTTCATGGACATATCAAATACCTTGGTCAATGTGAGAACACCTGCCTTGAGAGTGTAGTAACCAAGACCTCTGTAGGTAGCTCTTGGTGATTGAGACCATAAATAGACGAGAATATACGTGTTTTTAACTCTAGTTTCATTTTATCCTTTACCCCAGTCAAAACCCTTGTTTTTCAAAAAAATCGGGCCTTGTAAAGTGCACCATAACTGATTAGGGGAAATAGGATCTGCATCTTTAGAACTCGTCTGGCCCCTTCTCCAATCTCATGAACAGAGCAACATAAGCATTATCTTACACTTACTGTTGGAACCTAATGCAACTTGTATTGTCAAAGTTTACTATTATGCGTATAATCGTATATGAATCTAACTGATGAATTTGAATATTCAATATGGAGCATGTGATGCATTTAGATCATTGGTGTAAAATTTGTAAATCGTGCACAAAATTAGCTGTAGAGAATGAGAAGTGATGAAATTGGTAGGTTGGGTTACGGGTCAAAAAGAGTATTTCGTAGGAGTAGGGTTGGGTTGACGACAACTTTTTAGACAATCTTACTAGTTAATTATAAATACTGAGTTAAACTATAATATCAACCCATTTCTCTTTGTACAAGTCAACATTCATTTACCTGTGATAATATCCTTGACCATTGAAATTAACTTATAATTTCACCCCATAAGGTCTGAATATAACTTGATGGGGTTGGTTGTGCAGGCCAGTTAGCTCCTAACTCTAAAGGTCTGAATATATACTAATATCTGCTTGTTTGTGATGATGAATTCATACTCTTTGAGGAGTTACATATATGAGTTGCTCCGATGTTTAATTGTAAAACATAGAACATAAGTTAAAGTAATTCGGGAGAAGTTTTGCTTTAATATTTTAATGCAGAGATCTATCTAGTAATGCTTGAATGAAACGTGGACTTTTTTTTTGTATAGGAGTATAGCCTGTAGAATTTTCAGATAGCGTTGAAGGTACACAGCTTGTTAGCGTTGAAGATGCCAAGAGGACAAAAGTGTTGAGGTGTCTTTCTAGTCTTGAAGGGATCTTGTCTCTTTCTGTTTCTTTGACAAAGGTGAATAGCAATCTGGTGTCTGAACTTGGAGCTTCTGATGTTGATGTGTTGAAGGATCTTGGAGCTACTTTTAGGGAAATTCTCTGGCAACAATCCCTGTATTCTGATTCGAAGATTGACGAGAAACAGAGTGTTGAACCCATACCTGAAAATAGCGGGTGACGTTGATGATGTTGCTATTCCTGGATTGAGATACATTAATTCTGTTGGATAACTCTGAGACAACTTCCCAAGATCTAAAAAGTAAAAGTCTGGAGGTTCTTGTTATGGAAAACATTAACAAACTTTCTTCTACATTACATTCTTTTTTACCTCTCTTTTGAAAGGGTTTACGTCAACTAATCATAGATGGGGTGAAACTGGATCGCTAAGTGCTGCTTCAAAGAGTATTGGAACTGCTTTGGCAAAAGTTTTCTTTGAGGCACTTGGTTTTTCAGGGTACACTTCACATGCTGGTATTGATACGTCACTGACTTTGAAGTGTCGTTATCTTGGAAAGGTTGTGGATCACATGGGGGGATTAATATTTGACAGTAGGCGTTCTACCTTTCATACGGTAACGATAAATAACTTATATGTTCAGGGGACCTTTAAGGAATTGCTTAATACTTTTGAAGTTACGAGTCAATTGCTATGGATATTGTCTGGTGTTGATCATGATAATGGTGAAGGAAGCAAATTGTCTCATAGTTCATGGTTACTTAAGACATTGGAAAGCTACTGTCACGTTCTGGAATATTTTGTTAACTCGAGTTATCTTTTATCTCCAGCCTCTACATCACAGGCCCATTTGGTCTTACAGCCTGCTGAATTTGGAGGACGGTTCAGTGATTCTACCTACTTGATCGACTCGATTGCAGTGGCTGAATTTGGAGGACGGTTGATTCACGAGTTATATGGAAAGTTCAGTCACGGAAGACCATCAGGTTCACTTGATGTTCAATGAGAGCCTATAGATTGAGCAGCTATTGAGGAAGCAATTAAGGTTGTTATTTGTTTCTATGAAGATAAAACAGAATGGGGTAAACGTGTTGGGTAGATCTACGGTTCGATAACAGAAGATGTTGTAGATGTGATGTGATGTGACTGTTTGGAATAGGACTAAGAGAAAATGTGATCCTCTTATCGATCTGGGTGCAAAGTAAGTATCCGCGAGCTACTTCTAACATCTTTATTATAAACAATTTTAAGGTAGATTTGCTTCAAAATCTAAACACTGTTTTCTAGTCTCAGTGAAGGTATAATTTGGTTTTGTAAATGATTTTCCTATAATCATTTTAGCTTCATAAAATGCCAATGAGATATACCAATATTTACATCCGTATCAATAGCTAGTTTTCTTGCAATAACATATAAGTACTACTCCAAATTTGCTTATTTTAACATAAATATTCAGAAAATAATAACTACAAAAGGCACTTCCAATTATCTAAACACCTCTAGGTAGTACTTTTAAAACAAACCGCACTTCATATTAGAAATCCACACATAAGAAAAAAATAGAACGAGTAACATAATTTGTGTCATTTATGTGTAGATATAAATCATCTCCTGGGGAAGTAGCAGCATCTTGTGATGTCACATTTGCGATGCTTGCTGATCCTGAAAGTGCAGTGAGTATGTCATTTACATTGTTTTTCTTGTAAGTCTGTGGTAGCTTTGATAATCAGTTGGCTGTTGCTTGTGGTGAAGACGGGCTACTAGTGGAATGAGTTCAGGAAAAGGGTATATATTCCTCTTGCTGCAATAAATGCATTTATATATATATATATATATATATATATATATATATATATATATATATATATATATATATATATATATATATATATATATATGGAAGGGATCCAGTAAGAAGAAAAACTAAAATAAGAAGAATAGGAAGAATTTCTAGCCACATATTTCAAATAGGAGGGAGAATTTAAGGGGAGATGCAAATATTTTTGTAAGTGCATCTAAAATGAGTGGTTGTAGTTTCTTCTTATCATTCTTATTTTAATTTTTCTTCTTATTTGATCCTAACTATATATATATATATATATATATATATATATATATATATATATATATATATATATATATATATATATATTAAGAGCTTGATACATATAATCTGAGTTAATTTTAATGGTGCATTGTACATATATGTACATGTGGCAAAATGGGTCGGTTGGGTAAAGGGTCAAAACTAGTTGTCTTTAAGCCATGTTTTTATACTATAAATTTTTGAGCATTTCTTTAGCTGGTTTTTCTCTGAAAAACAATTGATGTTCTGCTTTTGCTCTTCAGTCTAGATTTTACCTAGGAGAAGTTGGAAATGGAGCTGCTATGAAACTTGTTGTAAACATGATCATGGGAAGGTATAGTGCAAATTTTACTCTTTTTCATATTTCGTGTTAAGCAACTTCTTTCTATGTGTATTAACTACTGTATTAAGCTTAATTCTTTTTACTGTTTGCAGTATGATGACATCTTTTGCTGAAGGTCTGCTTCTTAGAGAAAGTAGGACTTGACCCAAGTGTTGTTGTGGAGGTACTCTGAAATTGCCTATGTTTTTTTTTTCTTTTTATTTGTCCTTGATCAAACCGTGTATGCAAAATCTGCAGTGCCAAAAAGTAGAGTGTTAAATTTAACACCCATATGTAAATATGAATTATAGTTTGTTTCTAAACCATTTCAATGCATATGATATAAAAGTTGGCTACAAAGGAAACAGGTCAAATGAGCTCAATGAGTTAAAAATGCTAGCAGATCAACCCAATTTAACCGATCTCTGAATTTTACGCGTTTGTGGCCTGTTTTGCCATCTATACCCGATCAACTCTTTTGTAATTCTTTTATTGTAATTAAAACAACCATCTCTAAATATAGTAATGCATTTAGAATCCTTTTTTAAGGTAATCTCGCAGGGTGCCATTAATGCACCAATGTTCTCACTAAAAGGCCCCGCAATGGTTCAATCCAAATACCCTACTGCTTTTCCCTTGAAGCATCAGCAGAAGGTATAGCTTATAACCTTTGTTTTACTCGTTAATTTTTTAAATTAGATCCTGATATGCCCATGACCCAACTAATTTCAGTAAGTCGATCATAATCCAAATGCCCAATTATTTTAATCGCTGCAGGATATGAGGCTTGCTTTGGGATTAGCTGAATCTGTCTCTCAGTCAACACCAATTGCAGCTGCTGCAAACTAGATTTACAAAGTGGCTACGTCTCATGGTTTAAGTGACCACGACTTCTCCGCTGTTATTGAAGCACTTAAAGTCAAATTAAAATATTAAACAATAACACTACTTGCAAATTTTGGCTTTTTTCATGTAGCAGTCGGCAGTCACCCTTCTAGCTCTCAGGTTTAGTATGCAGTATTCGTGTATGTTTCATGCATTATTTTCCATTGAAATGCAAAGATCATATGATCACTGTAGATTTGCCTCACTGAACATATACATTGCGGCATTGTGAACATTATGTCATAGTCTTTATTACCAATGAATGGGCTGTATTTTGACTTGTTACTTTCGTTACAAAAAGTTTCTTGGATATGTACCACAATTGTAAATCTGCAAAAACATTTTAGGTTTTTACACCGAAAATAATGAAGTATCAAATTTGAGGTAAACTGAAGCAACCAAGCATGTGCATACACTCCTGTAGTTGTATGTTTAAGTTATATTGTGCTTCTAATTGTCAACTTTAGAATTTGGAGTATGAATTTGATGCTATGAAAGATGAAAATGATGGTTATGTTGCACCTGGTAATAAAAGTCCACTCACCACAGTTAAAGGTCTTATGTATATGAAGGTGAGCTCACATTATAGTTGACTTTCTCTTTATTAAAACTGTACTTTTAATACAGCTACTAAGAAAAATGGTTTGATATTGAGCTCACTTATTGCAGGCACTCTATCATGCTCTTCCAACGGAGTACATTACTATATCCAAGCTTCAAAGCAAGCTTGGTGGAGAGTCTAACCAAAATGTTGTTCGTAAGCTAAGGGATAAAATGACCAAAGAAGGGTATATTGAAGCCACAAATAACCGTAGGCTAGGTAAAAATTGTCACAGTAAATGATTTTAGTTCTGACTACAGTGAACTTTATAAAATATTCGATTAAATTTTGTCAATATTACAGGAAAACGTGTGATTCAGTCTGATCTGACCAAGAAGAAACTTGCTGAAGTCCAGAAGGTCTAGAACATGGATGCTATGGTAATAACTTAATACTCTCTGTCGGGTTATCAAGTGCTAGCCCAAACTTTAAGATTGTATTTTATAAACTACAAATCCTAGGGCTTACACTTTTAACAGTCTCTCAGAAGCCAATTGTCACAACTTGCTAGGCAATAAGGATCATCCTGGTGTTGATATCGATATGTGTTTCTTATTCCATTGAATGTGTGCACCAATTTGTATTCCGGCTTAAATCCTGGTTAGTATCACTTTTTGGTATTCAATTGTGTAGGACACTATTATATTTTACCGGAACCAAACAGAGATATTCGCCAGTATGTTTTGCAACCTCAAGATGGTATGGAGGTTGGAGATAGAACATATTTTTAAATCTGTAGGACGCTCAATTCAGAATGCTGAAAAGCAACAACCCTCCAAACTTATGAAACTTCTAGAGAATTTTAGAGACTTTGAAAGAGTTAAAAAGTTCAATAGCCTGCTTGTTCAATTAATGCCTGGAGTAGATTATCCCAATTGCTGGAGCTTACCGGTCGTAACGTTGGCAACCATCGCGCTCTCTCTTCGTACGATCCAACCCAGTACTTTGAAGAACTTTCTGAACGAGGTGAGTGAAGGTCTTGTTTATGTCAAACTTGTGGAAAAAAGCCTCAATAATAATGATGAGCTTGTAAGCATTCAAAAAGCGGCTGAAAGATTGTGGCCAGAAGTTGAAGTCTACCACAAATGGTTAGGAAACAACCTGCAAGACCCTGATTTTTGAGTGAAAACAGCAAAACAAATTGTTGAGCGGTTCAACGAGAAAGCTAGAAACATGGAAACTGTGGTGGGAAGTACTATGGATATATGTTCCAATTCAATGAGACGTGTCACCCAAACAATCCTTCTTTTTGTGAGATGAAAGAAACACAACTGAGTCCTGCTGAGATATTTGGTAGTCTTTTCCACATTATGACTTAAAGAATATACTAGAGAGATATTGTTAATCATAAGCTGTACTTGTTAGTTTACTTTACCGTAGTTTATGCCATGAATCATAACAAATGATTATGCTAACTCCTGTTGTATTGGGGAATATTGATTATACATATTATTCGTATGAAATGATATATATCATATTCACTTTACGTGATAATACTGTGATGATTACTAATGCCATATGTATTTGGTTTACTGACTGTTTCACTTAGCTTTAGGTAAGAAATAAACTGAAACTCAATAGTAAGGAAAATCTTAACTTTTAAGAATTATACATTTTATCTTAACTTTCAAGAATTATACATTTTACTAGTAACTACCATATTTTTAGAGCATTAGGTACCATGGCTCAAGTTAAAGTGTCACATCATCGGCATCTCAGCGTTTCTCTTTTACATATTCACACACCAAAATACGCTCACTCATCACTAAAGCCAAAACACCTCTTATTTTATAATTTTTAGGTATAAAGCATATACATTTAAAGTTCTTGCCCAAAAGTGTGAATAAGTTTTTTAAAATCTTCGCACTTGAAAATGCGTTGAAAAAGTTCGAAACTTGTTCAAAGTATAATGTGTCATTCCAAACAAATAGATTACTATTGTCACAAAACGATATATGTCGCAGGCTCAAAGGATCACTTGTTAGATCACAAGTGCACCAGGGTCGAAAATAAAGTTGTTAGATACCATACAAAAATATTTTAGAAAATTTCACTGCAAATAATTTTGAATAATTTTGCACGACCGAAGACTAAAAATTTGTGCGACTTAGCACCACATTCATGTTTTTTGGTCGACTTGAATAAGGTTTACACCACCCCTTATAAACTTGAAGAATTTTGCTTGAGTGAAGGCTATATATTTTGTGCGACTTATGGTGACTTTCATTTTTGTTTGCACGACTAATCTGAAGTGCACGCTATCCCTTATAATTTTGAATAATTTGCTCGAGTGAAGGGTAAAAATCTGTGCGACTTAAGGCCATTTTCATTTTTTGCTCGACTAACATGACATCCTAAATACGTTAGCAACTTACGAAAGTACGAAACCAACAATAAAATTAACTAATGAAAAGACAAACTTTGTAGATAGCATACAAAAAGTATTCTAGAAAACTTCATTCCAAATAATTTCCAAGAAATTTTGGGTAATTTTGCTCGACTGAAGGCTAAATATTCGTACGACTTAATGCCACTTTCATTTTATTTGCTCGACAAATTTTTTGTACATTACCTCTTATAATTTTGAATAATTTTCTCGAGTGAAGGCTAAAAATTTATGCGACTTAAAGCGACTTTTATTTCTTTTGCTCGATAAATATAAAGTGTAAACTAGCCTTTATAATTTTGAATTATTTTGCTAGACTGAAGGCTAAAAATTTGTGCCACTTAGGGCAACTTTCAATGGTTTGACCACATTATTGGCCGAACGTAAAACAAAGTAACAAACAAAGTAAACTAGAGTTATTTGGTCATATTTGTGCATTAGGATCACCCTATGGCATGAGCCCTTTAAAATGTTCCAAATCACCCAACACAATCATATTCCCACTTTTAGATATAAACTATGTGAGGATCAAACGTCAGGTAACTTGACTTGAAATAAAATAACATGCCAATATAAATTATATACCCTATCGATAACAAAAATCACTCAAATGATGCATCATGAGAAAAGAATATGGCGAACAAATACTTGCTTCTCTTTGATACCTATGATGATAAGTAAGCAGTGTGTCAAGGCAAACCTCTTCACATTGCATTGCAATGCTCCTAAGTTCATCAAACACCAAACATTATGGCTAAAATGATGAGCTTGATAATGTACTGTAATAAATATATTCCGTTCACGAAGTCAGAAATAGCATCTTTAAGGAACAGTTCCTTCTCCAATTAACTATCAATTTGGAAAGAACATGGGTAAAAAAAATATATAAATAAGATTTTACAAGCTTGTTTGGTGTTGCTGGAACATGTTCTTTTATTATAGTCCAGAGATACTCTGCCAGGCTTTTTATGTTGGAAGACGTATGCGCATACTGTATAATAACCATACAAATTAATAAAAACATAAAACATAAAAAATAAAAAGAAAATAACCATTTCTTGTGGAAAACTTTACCTCCATCATAGATGGTAGTTGAGAGTGACACGCACGTAAGACTTGCTATGAAACTCGGCTGCTGAAGGTCTGGTCACCGAAGATTGACAATGTTGAACACCTGAATCTAGAAGTTCATCTTCTAGTTCTTATTCTTCTTTAAAACTAGCAGTGGCTTGTAACGAGATATCAGCCCTGCAAGTTTCTAGATACTTTCCTCTTGGAGTAATTAAAGGAGGTTTTAGAGTTCGATCATTTCTTAACGGGGATGGGCATGATATCTGTTGATCAAATGCCTTCCAGTACAATGAGAGAAGATACTGGTCCAAATGTGAAACTCATACTCTAAAACTGCAATTTCTTTAATCAGCTCGCTCTGTTGCTGGCTGCAATCATTAGTATTAATCGGTTAATCTATGCAGATACCAAAGAAATACGCAAATATTGCTAATGAAATCAAAATTTACCTTTGGGATAGTGGCAGAGTTTGGGATATCTTGAGAAGATCTGCAGCCTAATGCTTCTTCTAAAGCACCACAAACTTGATCTTGCAACCTTTTCACGAGCTGCACTATCTGAAAACAAGACTAAAGTTCAGATTTTTTAAGAAGATCCTATTCAATGCGGAATTGTTGTCTTGAATGGTTATAAATTAGATAAAATTTAGATTTGTACCTCATCCTTTAGTGTGATCTGGATTTGAGCAGTAGGCAACTGATTCTTCTTAGCAATCAAAAATTTCTTAGCGTGACCCTTGTACTATATCAAAATTAAATATGAGTTCATAATAGTTTTCAACATAATGCTAAATTTAAGCATTCCAACATGAAAAAAAAGAGCAGTGTGATACTTGAAAGTCCCATGTATACAAACATTCTAATAAATTATATTGCTCTCTAGGAATTTATGTTTATTTGTTGCTTCCTAAAACAAATTTCATCTATTTCCATCCTAGATAAAATCTACTTTGACTTTGAGGTCTCATATTTGACTCCTCATGGACTCGCACATATTATATAATGATCTTAAAAGAAATTTCTTATTGACAAAATAACAAACAAAAGCATACTTACCAACTTAGCCCGTTGCCGAGGTTCGAAGCGGTCTTTACCAAATTTAAGCTTGTCCGGAAAGCTGCCATTGTTAAAGTCGTGCAACTTTAAATATCACAAAATAAACCAAATAGCTGATATGACATAAGAAATTAGAACAGATTAAGCTCATAATCTATTCAATATTTCTAGTAATTCACAGGCAACCATTGTCTCCCTGTTCTAACTTTTTATAGAAATGTGTAATTATTCTACAAGTTGGCCATTTATTTCCAGATAGCGGGTATAGAGAATAAGAAAAAGTAAGATTCGTTACCTATGCTTATTATACACAGCTTTACACAAAGTTCAAAAAATGTTAGTCTGGCATTATGTTCTAAAACTTATCATGTGATATGAACTGATCAGAGAGTGTTTTGGGTGTTTAAACTTATTATCTCACTACACCAAACACTCATGAGAAACATGACACATTTAGGATAGGGATGCACCATGTAGCACATAAAAGAATAACTTAAGCAACTAAGGTGCTTGTGAATAAGGTTTATTTTGAACCATCAAGAGAAACGAAGATGAAAAGAAATTGTAACCCGCAAGAGATGAAGATGCAAAACATTGAGGTCAATAATGAGATATTTAGAATGTATAATGGGATTTGTATGAGAAGTATTGTAGTGCTAACAGAACACACAACACTAGGAGGGTTAACCATAAATAAAACCTACTGCAAATATAGTTTACCTCAGGCTTTGCATTGTTTAACTCCTCATAGCTCCTTTCAAAGGTTGTCCTTACAGTTGAATCTAGGGAAATGTCCAAAAAAAGCATATCCTTGAGTCGATCATTTGGTTTGGACAATAATGGCTAAGTTACTAGTGTGCCTCTAGCAGACACCAGAAGAAAAAGAGATCATTATTTTTTATTTTGTCAATAGAAATGGATACATAATGGTTTTTATGTGCAAGAAGTTAGGCACTGAAGCTTGAAAGGATCTTTACCTCAAGAAGGGTTTCCACATTTTATCTTCAACATGCTCTAATACAAATTATAACAATTCGTGTTTGAAATATAAATAAGGGAGTTCAGCATTCAAAAAAGGAGAAAGAATCAATACCTAAAATAGTATAGCATGATTCAGTATTCAAAAAAGGAGAAAGAATCAATACCAACAATATATTCATCCAATGAAAACGAAAGTTGTGAATTGACTTGGCTGAAGCTAATGATCGTGTCCAATTGTTCTGAGCACAGGAACTGCTGCTAACATTTTCAGCGGCTTGCTTATACCTATCAAGTCAAGAAAACATGGAATGTCATAACAATATAAATAGCCAAGTGTGTGATCCAAATAATAACTTTAAAACTGTCAATAATATTTATCTTAAACTTCCGCTCTACTCCGTGAAACCGAAACTCAATTTCATCAAACCTCCGATTATCGTGTATGTTTATATATAGTAGTAAGAATATTTTCTAGTTCCCTATATACGAAAAACAAATAGTTTTAATCCATGTATAACCCGTGACCCAACTTACTACCTAAGATGACCCCCAAAGGCAGTCTAACCTGACCAAAAAGCAACATACGTTAACTCAAACCTACAACCGAAGGATAGACTTACATGTTAGTAACCTACACTCGAATGACAACATATTTAAGAATAGACTAATAGTAATGTGGCATTTATAGCAGATGGGACCGTACCTGGTTTACGTTTCCTGGAAAAGGAGTAGCCGATTATATAGTTGAAAGCGCCATCAGTGTGAACTGTTGTTCTAAGAAAATAATCCGTTTAATTGTTCAACATTAATCACCATAACTTCAAAAAATAAAAAACAAGGACTTGTCATTTAGGGGGGGGCTTGGCCTTGCTTATTTTGCTTTTCGATTGGCTTATATTTCATAATCTCTTTTTACTGGCTTTTTAGTTTTTATTTTTAATTATGAGCTTATTAAGATATGACGTACATAATAAGACCATAAGCTGAAAAATAAGTCAAAACAAATTGGCTTGTGTAATGTAACTGGAATAATATAAGTTCCACAGTTCTGAACATAAGCTTAAACAAAATCCCTTACAATTTTCACCCGACGAACAAAAGAAACCAAAACTATCACTACAATTTTCACCAAGACATTTCATCCAACATTTGGAGTGCAACCAATTTCTTTTACAAAAAGAAAACCAAATTACATAAAGCTTTAAACTTTTCAACCAAATCTTTAAAAAAAAATGTATAAAACATACCTAAACCGGTAGAAAATTTTAATAAAACAAAAAACATGTAGTCTCGAAAATCAAGCATTAAATAAGAATATAATACAAGAGAATACCTTGTAGTTGACTTCAATTGCATGTTTCTAGCTCATATTAATTGGGGGCTTTCATGAACCCTAATTCCTAAAATCACCCAAACAAGAAATTGACTCGTGACCACCTCAAATTGACGATTCTTCATGGATATAACACATGAAGCACCTGATTTGTGAATATATATAGACTTGATTAAGGGAGCCACGATGGTGAATTGCCATGGTCTGTGGTGGGTGATGGTGGTTATGGCGGCTGGGGTACTGTGCTTGTTTGATAAATTGAAGGTGTGGTAAATCAATAATTTGATCGATGTGAATTTGTGGAACGGGATAAAAGATTTAGTGAAGTGGGTTTTGAAATTTTGTTAAATTAGGGGCGGGAAGAAAGAAGCGGGTGAGGTTTTGGTAATGTTGTATATTTTTAAGGCATAAACCTATATGGTCAATGACTTGGTACATTATTAGCTGAGTACTCGCATCTAGTGACACTGGTGTCTAGCTTTTGACAGTATTTTAGCGACGAATAATTTTTCATCGACAAACTATATTTGTAGCATTAAAGAATCTTTATTGGATAAATTATTATTCTCAATCGTTTTGCCAATGTACATGCTTTTTTATAGTATTTAATAGATTGCTAAGCGCTAATACTCTCTGTAGTTATAAATTTCGAGCTTATATGATAAGCTTTTGAAAGTCCTAAAGGTAATGTCCTATCCCATCTGGTTATCACAATTTTGACGACAAATTATCTTTTCAAAATTGTATTTGTGTTATGTTAGGGAATCCTTTAGAGGGTTTTTTTCATCGTGGCATGGTTGTATTATTTTCGTAACGAAGGCATTCATTGGAATAATCGAGCTAAAATCATTTTCATAACATCATTTTGAGTGGCAAGGTTTTCCGTATAGGCTTGGTAGAGCTTAAATTAGTCACTTATGTGCCAATTCACACCTATAAATCACATTACTTTTCGTTAGTCCAAATATATGGCCAATAAGATGATGAGAATTTGTAACTTTGGTAACCAGTTATATAACATTTATGCTGTGCAAGCCTCCCTCTTTGTGTCAGCTTTTTTGGTTCAAGTTTCAACTCTCATTTGAAACAAAATTCAAAGTCAAATAATTTAAAATATTTCAAATTTCAAAATTTTTGAAATATTTCAATCTTTTAAAAGTTCAAAACATTTCAAATTTCATACAATTTTCAAATATTTCAAAATATATCAAATATCCAAGTTTTAAATTTCAACATATTCCAAAAAATTCGAAATTAACACTATAAACTTTACATATACATTTACACCGTAAACTTTATAACAAAATTTACGCAATAAACTTTATAACAAAATTTAGATCATAAACGTTATAACTAATTTTACACAATAAACATTATAACAAATTTACACAATATTACAAAATAAACTTTATGACAAACTTACGCAATAAACTTAATAACAAAATTTACACTGTAAGCTTCATATCAAAATTTACACTATAAAATTTATAACAAATCTACATAATAGACTTGATAACAATGTTTACAATATAAACTTATTACAAAATTTACAATATAAACTTCATAACAAAATTTAAACCATAAAATTTATTATAACAAAATTTACATAATAAATATTAACCAACAATAACCATTATAACAAATATTAACAAATAAAATTTAGAAATAAAGCATACTATTCCGGCGATATAAACGATTTCCAGCAGCGACACAATTTTCCGGCGACCATAATCTTTTCCGGTGAAAGTGGGAACTTTTTCCGGCTAGAGTGGCGGCTACAGCAGCGGCGGCAAGTGGCTGCAAGTGGCAGCACTAACAAAAAAATTAGCAAAAACGTTATATCTAAAAAAACATATAGATTTACAAAAAAAAAAAAAAAAACAATAGATCTAGAAAAAAATGTATGGATCTATAAAAAAACTATATATCTACGAAAAAAAATATAGATCTACAAAAAAATCATATAAATTTACAAAAAAAAATATTCACAACGCATAGATCTATCAAAATACCTCAAAACTTGAAGGTGGAAGGTTTCGGTGGTGCGCTGGTTTATGAGATCGTGGAGTCCGGTAGAGGTGGCGTCGGTTGGTAGTGCCGTCGGATGGTCTGGTGGTGGCGGCGTAGGGTGGTTGTGGTGTGAGAGGTGATGTTTTTTGTGGAGAGATTTTTTTAGGATGAGTGTGTTTGGTTTTTCAGAGTGTATATTTTTTTAGAGTGAGAAGTGAGAGTGAGATGAAAGTGGTTTGAGTGTTTGTGGTTTTTTAGAGTGAGATCGGGTGGTTTTTTAAGACTGTTTTATGTGTGTTTTCTTAGGAAAAAAAAATATAAAGGGGAAGTAAATGGGATTGGAGGATGAGTGTTTGTTGGGTATTGGTTTGTATGAGAGGTTTACGTGGTTTTATTGGTTTTGGTAATTTTTTAGGATTGTATGTTGGTTTGGTGTGTGTAAATTTAGGCTTTGATATATACGTTTTGATTCTGAATCTTAAAAATGGAGGGTTAGATATTGGTTAAGGATATTGATGCTTTATAAGGGAGTATAGAAGTATAGATGAGATATTGAAACATTTAATGAGTCTTAAACTGATGAGTCGAGGTGATATTTACATACATGAGAAGTTATACGGATGATATTGACATACATAAGATGTTAAACGGATGAGACTAGATGATATTAACATACATGAGATGTTAAACGGATGACATTGACATACATGAGATGTTAAACTGATGTGTCAAGATGATATTGACATACATGAGATGTTAAACGGATGTTAATGACAATCATGAGATGTTAAATGGATGAGTCGAGATGATATTGACATACATGTGACATTAAACGGATGATATTGACATACATGAGATGTTAAACGGATGAGTCGAGATGATATTTACTTACATGAGATTTTATACGGATGATATTTACATACATGATATGTTTAACGGATGAGACTAGATGATATTAACATACATGAGATGTTAAACGGATGATACTGACATACATGAGATGTTAAATTGATGTGTCAAGATGATATTGAAACACATGAGACTTTAAACGGATGATACTGACTCACATGAGATGTTAAACGGATGAGTCGAGATGATATTGACATACATGAGATGTTAAACGGATTATATTGACATACATGAGATATTAAACGGATGAGTCGAGATGATATTGACATAAATGTGATATTAAACGGATAATATTGACATACGTGAGATGTTAAACTAATGAGTCGATATGATATTGACATACATGAGATGTTATACGGATGATATTGAGATACATAAGATGTTAAACGGATAAGACTAAATGATATACATACATGAGATGTTAAACGGATGACACTGACATACATGAGATGTATTGACATACATGAAATGCTAAACGGATGTTATTGACAATCATGAGATGTTAAATGGATTAGTAGAGATGATGTTGACAAACATGTGACATTAAACGGATGATATTGACATACATGAGATGTTAAACGGATGAGTCGAGATGATATTTACTTACATGAGATGTTATACGGATAATATTGACATACATGAGATGTTAAATAGATGATATTGACATATATGAGATGTTAAACTGATGAGTCGAGAAGATATTGACATACATGAGATGTTATATGGATGATATTGACATACATAAGATGTTAAACGGATGAGACTAGATGATATTAACATACATGAGATGTTAAACGGATGACACTGACATACATGAGATGTTAAACTAATGTGTCAATATGATATTGACAAACATGAGATGTTAAACGGATGTTATTGACAATCATGAAATGTTAAATGGATGAGTCGATATGATGTTGACATACATGTGACATTAAACGGATGATATTGACATACATGAGATGTTAAACGGATGAGTGGAGATGATATTTACATACATGATACGTTAAACGGATGAGACTAGATGATATTAACATACATGAGATGTTAAACGGATGATGTTGACATACATGATATGTTAAACTGATGTGTCAAAATGATATTGACATACATGAGATTTTAAACGGATGATACTGACATACATGAGACGTTAAACGGATGTGTCAAGATGATATTGATATACATGAGATGTTAAACAAATGATACTGACATACATGAGATGTAGAATGGATGAGTCGAGATGATATTGAAATACATGAGATGTTAAATGGATGAGTCGAGATGATATTGACATACATGTGATATTAAACGGATGATATTGACATACATAAGATGTTAAACGGATGAGTCGAGATGATAATAACATACATGAGATGTTATGCGAAAGATAATGACATACATGAGATGTTAAACGGATGAGGCTAGATGATATTAACATACATGAGATGTTAAACGGATGACATTGACATACATGTGATGTTAAACTGATGTGTCAAGATGATATTGACAAACACGAGATGTTAAACGGATGTTATTGACAATCATGAGATGTTAAATGGATGAGTCGAGATGATATTGACATACATGTGACATTAAACGGATGATATTGACATACATGAGATGTTAAACGGATGAGTCGAGATGATATTTACTTACGTGAGATTTTATACGGATGATATTTACATACATGATATGTTAAACGGGTGAGACTAGATGATATTAACATACATGAGATGTTAAACGGATGACATTGACATACATGAGATGTTAAACTGATGTGTCAAGATGATAGTGACATACATGAGACGTTAAACGGATGATACTGACTTACATGAGATGTTAAACGGATGAGTCGAGATGATATTGACATACATGAGATGTTAAACGGATTATATTGACATACATGAGATGTTAAACGGATGAGTCGGGATGATATTGACATAAATGTGATATTAAACGGATGATATTGACATACGTGAGATGTTAAATTGATGAGTCGAGATGATATTGACATACATGAGATGTTATACGGATGATATTGAGATACATAAGATGTTAAACGGATGAGACTAAATGATATACATACATGAGATGTTAAACGGATGACACTGACATACATGAGATGTTAAACGGATGTTATTGACAATCATGAGATGTTAAATGGATGAGTCGAGATGATGTTGGCATACATGTGACATTAAACGGATGATATTGACATACATGAGATGTTAAACGGATGAGTCGAGATGATATTTACTTACATGAGATGTTATACGGATAATATTGACATACATGAGATGTTAAACAGATGATATTGACATATATGAGTGATGCGTGGGAATCGCAACAGGCTTTACCTCTCGAGGGATCTCGAGAAGCTTACAACCCCCACCAGGCAGTGTACCTGATCGTTGTAGTATAGTATAGTGACATGTACCATGGGATTGATCGTTCAGCTTAGGAATAGTGTCGCTAGGATTAGAAAGCCTAAATACTAGTTCTAAAGGTGAGGGATGATTATTTTTGTATTTTTATATTTTTATGAAAGCAAGTAAAATTTCGGGGTTTGAAAGATTTAGGCGGAATTAGTTGCTATTCAATTAACCCAATACTAAGATGCAATCAAAATAAAATACTAAAAAATGAAAATAAACTAATTAAACTAAAGTTGTGAGCAGTAATTGGAGAAAATGTGTTTACTTAGATTTCACTACTTCCTAGACATCTTTTACACGTTAATTACTTGTTATAATTGCATGGATGACGGATCGTATTCCTTAATACCATTCATGGGGTGGCACACATAACTCCCCAATTCTATGAGCTCTTATCTCCTCCTACACCATGCCCAGCACAACTATAGGGATTGTAAACAGTGGCTCATGCATTAAATACAACCAATAAAGACCTAGTGCGCCTCGGTTCATGTTTCTTAAGACGTTCAAGCTGTTACCATTTGGAGATCTGCCAGTTTTCTTAAGCCTAACATATAAATCATTCATCCAAGACAAGAATAAACAAGTAATCAACACATAATCAATATCTAGGTTTCATTAGATCTAAGCAAACACAAGATAGATCTAGCCTAGCATGATAGAATTAAGATAAGAACATGATATAGACAACCAACACATAGACATATTGATTGAATTAGAAGAACACTTATCTTGATTAATCATGCAAGGTATCAAGGGGTTGGAACCCTTGAAAAAACTGTAAAGTTACACCAAAATCGTACTTAGGGTTTCTCACAAAACTTCTTCCTTTAATGTGTGAAAATTAGAAAACTATATATAGAAAAATAGGTTTGAGGGCGTCAAGACAAACAATGTGACGCCCAATATTCTGAAAGGCTCAAGGCACACTAAGGCGCAAAGGGGGTCAAAGAGCCTTGAGTCGAGGCGCATATCAAGGCGCGAGATTCATAAATATGAAGCGCACTATACATTTAGGTTTTTTTTATAACATATGTGACAACTTATGCAGCTTAAATAACACAAAAATATCAATATTTAATGCATAATGCCACTTAACAGTTATTACATCTAACAAAGCTTGCATTTAAACCCAAAATATCAAGCAAGCAACATATCAGAATCCATGAACTACCCTAAATCCCTGGATATACATTACAATATACGAGTTTATGACTTATAAAATTTAACAAATTACCATGTATCTCTATCAACTATCAACAGCAAAAAAATCTATAGTTGTTTGGTAACACTTAACACTAAAGAAAAAACATTTGTATCTGTTAATACGCTACTATTCTTAGACATTAGATTACAAAAAATATATATTTCATTTGTTGATTGTGTGTTTTAGTTATTTTCTAAAATATTAGGGTTATTAGATAATTTATAACTTAAAGAGCCCAATATATATAATAAGCCCAAAATGTATCTTACTATTAAGAAAAAAAGGCCAAAACTCCGTTACATCTTCTAGGCGCAAAAATCCCAAGGCGCAAAAGCGTAAAAATCCCCAAGGCGCTGCGATTTTTACGGGATTCATGCATGTCGTGAGCCTCGATCTGAAAAAATCCCAAAGGATGGAGCCTCGTGGGATTTAGGGAGTAGGCGCGCCTTAGGCGCGCTTTTTAAAACATTGGTGACGCCGTCACCTCGCCGCCAAAACTCTCCTCGGACTGCCTAGATCCACTTCTGACGCCGTCAAGACTTAAGTACTTCCAGGCCGTCATGACTCTTTTACTCTTGACGCCCTTCCTACGTGACGCCGTCAAATCTGTTCTGGGTCATCATGGAAATTCATGAGATTTGCTCTTGACGCCGTCAAGGTTTTGCTCTTGACGCCGTCACCTACTGTTCCCAGCATGGAAAATTAAGACTTTGGCGTTTTCTTCACTTTTACGCTCCAAAAACGTCCGAATTGCTTCCTTTTCCAGATTTCTCTCCCAAAGTACCTAAAATCACAAAAGGAACGATTTAGGGCAATATTTGATCAAATAAATTCGGATTCGGGCTTAAATGACCCCCTAAAAGTGGTTCATTTTTCGCCTCATCATATACCCTTACACTTGAGATTTGCTTGTCCTCAAGCAAATGCGCTTTTATTCTAGTCAAAATACAAGTTAGGGGTCATTTAACACTAATATAAAAGTAATTACAACAAATAATCGTTCCACTAAAGACCAATAGACAAGCACGGAGGTCATACACAAGCACCTCACAAATAGTGTTTAGATACTCACATCTCTCGGGTGTAATAAAGTATAGATTACAATATGGAAACGGAAGATATCTTTCACTACCTGTCATAGCAAAATAGATTACCATAGGCTTGGGAAAGGATCAAACCTCCACCACATGGCGTAAGCACCTAGGATAAACTATCAAAGAGGTCTTTTAAAGGGTTGTAACGTTAGGTGTAGGGATATGAAATACACGGTTTTGTTGGATAAAGGAAGTTTTACTGGTGGCGAGTTAACAATCTTAGTCAATTACATGTACAATGTGGCGTTGCTAAGCCAAGACTAGACTCGACTTAAGCTAATAAATGAAAAATAACAAAAACATAAAAATGAACATAGAATGAAACGGGATGGTAGTCCGTATGTCTTTTCTCTTTTTCCTTTTTCTATTTTTTTTTCTTGATTTTCCTTTTTTTTTTTTTTTTTTTTTTTTTTTTTGCATACACTCTTACCCTACCATCCAAAATAATACATCATAGGGAATGAACATTTCCCTTACACTTGAATCTTTACATACTTTACAATTAACTAATCTAATGACTCGAATTAAGAAAATCAAAACACTTGGAGCACTTTTAAGATTAACGTACATATGGGGGTAATAAAATGATGTTCTTCCCCATTACTCCATAAAATAAGTACTTACCCATGAGTCCCAATCGTCCCAAAACAATATGTACAAGGATATGACTCGACTTAGCAACAATGTAACCAACTAGAAAGTTAACTTAGGGTTTAACAAATAACAATAATGCACTAAAAAATGAGCGCATACACGGAAGGCTAAGGCGATTTGGTTGTACATTTAAGTGGGGTGTAACAAATTCTTCCTTTAAGTAAAATGCTTAAAGTTAGAAACGAAAAGATAGGCTCGGAGGGGTGTACTAGGGGTTTCGTGTACTAAAAATGAGTACAACGCTAAGGGTGTGGGAAAAATTAGTTGACTTAACTAGCCAAGTAATATGACTTAAATGGTCAAGTAATTATGATACGGGTTTAACACAAGGGTAATCCTAATGCCTCTTATCATGTAGTAAATCCTACCACACGAATGTAGTCTCACTAGCGGTCTCGGGATGCATCACTAACGCAAGTTCTAGAATCTAAATGCTACCGGTACACTCATAAGCACTAATAGTAAATGCTTTTCCTATCAAATCTAAAGGCGAACCTCACATATTTGGTTGGAAAATTTTTCTGAATATACGGTTATGTGCTAGTCATAGAATCTCCTATCCATGAGACGCTTGCTATGGCTAAAGTTTAACTCCTAAATGTTGTAAAAAAATTTAAATTTGGCGCTAAAATTGCACTAACAAGTATTTCTCATAGTTTTATTACACATCTACCATCAAACAAAACAAACTCAAGCGAAAGTGCATATGTAAGGTATCATCTTTTTACCCTCCCCTTACACTTAAGATGAACATTGTCCCCAATGTTCAAGTAAAGAATGTAAAAGTGAAAAAGTAAAGAGAATGAAATTAAATACTCCCCTGATTCGCTCGGTATGGATAATAGGATGGCTAGGTTAAATCTTCCTCCAAGAAAATGAACAATCAAAGCTTCCCTTCCAGAATATAAATCATCTTCTTGTCATACATAACCTGTAAAACCTGACAAAATAGACAAGACAACCTCGCATAAAATCGGCGGCATCCTATATAAGTTTCTAAATCCTAGAAAACAAGATAAGATATAATGCTTGTGGAATGAAGTTTGCAGATTTCCTGGAGATTATAAAACTTAATAATTCACAAAAACCATAAGACTCCGTTAGAAAAACAAAACTGGTAAAATTTCCAGATTTTTAACTCCTGACGCCGTCAAGAGTAAACCCCTGACGCCGTCAGAATTGACCTGCAGAAATCCTTATGTTAAGTTTCCGGAAAATTTCTGGAAAAACTTGGTCCTACTTCCTGGAAAATCCTGCAAAACTTCATTATGACTCAATACAAGCATTTGACTCTAACAAATACGAATACACATGTTCATTTAATATTGTGGAGAATCATGATCGGTTTGTTTCTTAAAAACATATTTGGGGTTTCCCCTTACACTTATCTTTTGCAAAAATACCTTTAGGTGGAGTTAAGACCAGGCCAAACAACAAAGTAAAGTATTTCTACTATTTAGTTTAGAAACATGATCAACCAACAATAAAAATAAAACATGCATACGGAAGCAAATAACAAACAAACAAATAAAATCACACAAAACATGGGTTGCCTCCCAAGAAGCGCTTTTCTTTATTTACAAGTCTTGTAGCTAGACTCAAGGTCATGGGTTACTACGTGATCTCATCATCAAACGTCACATCCTCCTCACTAATCATTTCATTGTTATTCTCTTGATAGTGCTTTACACGTTGTATGTTAACAGTGAACTCCCTACCTTCATCATCAATTAACACTACCGCTCCAAATTTAGAAGAATTCTTTACCGTGAACGGTCCATACCATCTAGACTTAAGTTTTCCCGGAAATAATCTCAACCGAGAATTGTATAATAGGACCTTGTCTCCCTCTAAAAATTCTTTGGGTTTCTTAATTCTCTGGTCATGCCATCTTTTAGCTCTCTCTTTATATGTGATGGAGGATTCGTAGGCTTCTAGTCTAAGCTCATCAAGCTCGTGTAATTGCAAAAACCTATTATTTCCAGCAGTTGCGTAATCTAAGTTGCATGTCTTAAGCGCCCAATAAGCCTTGTGTTCTAATTCTACTGGTAAGTGACATGCCTTACCATACACTATGCGGAATGGGGTCGTTCCAATAGGTGTTTTGTAGGCGGTTCGAAATGCCCATAAGGCTTCGTCGAGTTTAAATGACCAGTCCTTTCTGTTTTGACTAACCGTTTTTTTAAGTATTCTTTTAATAGCTCTATTGGTGTTTTCGACTTGGCCATTGGTCTGTGGATGATAGGCGGTGGAGAATCGATGGGGTACTCCATACCTCTTCATGACCTTTTCCATTTGTACATTGCAAAAATGGGTTCCCCTATCACTGATAAGAGCTTTAGGAATCCCAAATCTCGCGAAAAGCTTCTTCAGAAAATGAATAACTACTCTGGCATCATTGGTCCTAAGGGCTTGTGCCTCAACCCATTTTGAAACATAGTCAATAGCGACTAATATGTACTCGTTCCCCCCTGAAGATGGAAAGGGTCCCATGAAGTCAATCCCCCAAACATCGAAGACCTCACAAACCTGTATAAAGTTCTGAGGTGCTTCATCCCTATGTGATATATTTCCGGCACGTTGACATGCATCGCACGCCTGCACCATTTCTTTTACATCACGGAAAATTGTGGGCCAATAGAATCCCGCATCGAGAATCTTTCGGGCGGTAACGTTTATCCCATGATGCCTCCTAGAGGGACCAGAGTGACATTCCCTCATAATCTTCACCGCCTTACTTTCCGAAACACAGCGTCTTATAATTTGGTCTGGACACCTTCGGAATAAAAATGGTTCATCCCAAAAGTAGTATTTAAGCTGAGAAAAGAACCTTTTTCTTTCGTATCTAGTCAGGTGTTCAGGAACAAGTCTACATCTACTTGCGAAGTAATTAGCAAAGTCGGCGTACCATGGATCCGAATCAATCATTGACATCAGTTGTTCGTCAGGAAACGAATCCCTAATCTCACTTCTATCGTGCTTATCCAAGGGGTTTTCGAGACGAGATAGATGATCTGCGGCCAGATTCTCTGCCCCCCTCTTATCGCGAATCTCAACATTGAATTCTTATAACAACAAGATCCACCGAATTAGTCGTGGCTTGGCATCCTGCTTCGCAAACAGATATCGAAGAGCCGAGTGATCAGTGAAGATGACTGTCTTTGAAAGGACAAGATATTGTCGGAATTTGTCGAATGCAAACACTACGGCTAATAATTCTTTTTCGGTGGTGGAGTAATTCTCTTGAGCGGGATTCATGGTTTTGCTAGCGTAGTAAATAGGTTGGAAAAGCTTGTCATGACGTTGGCCCAGTACAGCCCCGACAGCGAAGTCGCTAGCGTCACACATGATTTCGAATGGTAACTCCCAGTTAGGTGTGATCATGATTGGAGCTTGAGTGATTTCCCTTTTTAAGAGATCGAATGCATCCTTGCACTCTTGGGGAAAATCAAACGGAGCATCCTTCACAAGTAATTGAGTCATTGGCCGAGCGATTTTGGAGAAATCTTTGATGAATCTCCGATAAAACCCGGCATGCCCCAAGAAGCTGCGTATTGCTTTGACAGTCGTGGGGTATGGTAACTTAGAGATAGCTTCAACTTTAGCTTGGTCTACCTATATTCCATTTCCTGAGATCTTATGTCCTAACACAATCCCTTCCTTCACCATGAAATGACATTTCTCCCAGTTTAGCACCAAGTTGGTTTCCTCACAATGTTTAAGCATCTTTTCTAGGTTAGCAAGACAGCGGTCGAAGGAGTTCCCGAAGACTGAAAAGTCATCCATGAACACTTCCATGCTGTCTTCCATGAGTTCGTGAAAGATTGCGGTCATGCATCGCTGGAAAGTGGCGGGGGCATTACATAGCCCAAAAGGCATCCTTTTGTAGGCAAATGTTCCATAAGGGCAGGTAAATGTGGTCTTTTCTTGGTCTTCAGGTGCTATGGGAATCTGAAAATATCCAGAGAATCCATCCAAGAAGCAATAGTACTCGTGTCCAGATAATCTCTCTAACATCTGATCAATGAATGGTAAGGGAAAGTGATCTTTTCTTGTGGCATCATTGAGCTTTCGATAGTCGATGCATACCCGCCATCCAGTGACAGTTCTCTGGGGCACCATCTCACCCTTGTCATTCTTTACTACAGTCTTTCCACCCTTTTTAGGTACAACCTGCACAGGACTGACCCATGGGCTATCCGAGATCGGGTAAATCAGTCCTGCATCCAAAAGTTTGATAACTTCTTTCTTTACTACTTCCTTAATGTTAGGGTTCACGCGCCTCTGGGGTTGCACGGTAGGTTTATAATCTTCCTCCATGAGAATCTTATGTGTGCAAAAAGTTGAGTCAATCCCCTTAATGTCGGCCACACTCCATGCGAGTACCCCCTTGTATTTTTTTAGGACCTTTAAGAGTTTAACTTTTTGTTCACGTTCCAAGGAAGAGTTTATGATTACCGGGAGTTGGTCCTCCCCCTGAAGGAAGGCATACTCCAAATGGTTAGGGAGCTCTTTAAGATCAACGTTAGGAGGTTCGATAATAGAAGGTTTGAGCTTGTTTTCGGGCTTTCGGAGCTCGAGATGCTCCGTTGCCTCTTGTCTGGGGTAGAAGGAGACTGCACTAACATCCTCCGTCTTTTCTACCTCTAGCAAAGGCAGAAAACTCTCGTCCCGTAGCCAGCCTTCATCGATCTGTTCATCGACGCAACTATCAATGACATCTGTGAGTTCATCTATTTCCCCGATAAAGTAGAGCCGGTTGGCTGCTTCGAGGGAGAGGTCCATAGAATCCTTAATGTCGAAGGTTGTGCTATCGTCTCCCACTCGTAAGGTTAATTTGCCATCGTAGACATCGATGACTGCACGAGCGGTAGCAAGAAATGGTCTACCTAAGATGATAGGTACCAAGTCATCCTCCTCCATATCCAGGATTACGAAGTCGACCGGGAATTTGAATTTCCCAACTTTGACTAGCACATTTTCGCATATCCCTACGGGGTACTTGACCGATCTATCGGCTAGTTGGATGTTCATACGGGTAGACTTCAATCCAGAATATCCTAGTTTACGGAACATAGAGTGAGGCATGAGATTGATACTTGCTCCCAAATCGGCAAGAGCATTCTTGATTGATAGAGGTCCTATGGAGCAAGGTAGGGTGAAGCTGCCTGGATCGTCTACCTTCTTTGGTAGCCCTCGATGGGTCACCACTGAGCATTCTTCCCCCAGGGTCACAAGACCCTCGAGTTTCTTCCTGTTAGCAAGTAGCTTTTTGAAGTATGTGCTATACTTTGGCATGTGATAGCAAGCATCAAGGAGAGGTATGGTGACAACTGAGTCTTTTAGGTATGACAAGAACCTCTTGTTATCATTCTCAGTTTTCTGGTTCCTTAATCGGGACGGGAATGGGATTCTCACAGGTTGGTTAGGCAGGGCTGATGGAGAAGGGGTCGTCACAGGCGGTTGGTCTGGGGTACCATCGCCGACATCCTCCTCTTCCTCCGTAGGTTTGTTTGGATCGAGGGTGATGGGGGACGAGTTTGGGTAAGGAGGGTCCTTGGTTGTCGTTCCAGCTCGCGTGGTTATTGCGAGCATGGGGTCTTTTTTGCTTACTGATGGCGTTTGAAGATTATCTAGGGCTGAGTTAAACTTGTTGAAAAATTCTCCAATACCCTCCTGCTGCTCGTCAAAAAGCTCATTAAGGCCTCTCATTTGCAAGTCTTTTTCTTGAGTGAAGTGACCAAGGTCATCTTCGAAATTGCTCCTGATTTTGAATTCAGGGCCTTCCTCCCCTTCTCTTTTCTTTACCAGATTTCCCCAAAGGGTGTAATCGTCATTTTGGTAAAAAGGCAAAAGGGAGGGATCAGCATAAATGTCCCCTCCTGATAGGCACGCATGTTCAGTTGTGGCTGCTCCTCCGCATTCTTCTACCTCATGCGGGCCTCCACAGTAATCGCAGATTAAGTAAGGATTCGACAGCTGTTTAGGTAATTGCGATCCAGCTAGGTATTCCACTCTTTTGTGAATTTTGCTCAACCGATCCGAGGTGATCTCAGAAATACTGATAGTCGACTCAGGTTCATCCCAAGTGTCATCCTGGTCTTGAGCATATTCTTCAATCCTATCCCATCCTTCCTCGGCACTAAGATTGGCCAATCTTCCTTTCCTAGATTGGTTAATTCCGTTTCGGTCATTAGAGGAGATATTTTCGTAGAAGATTTGGACCAAGAGCCAAAGCTCAATGCCATGATGGGGAACTTGTCTTATTAAATCTTTGAATCTAGTCCACGATTCATGGAAGGGTTCGTCCTTCCCCATCCGGAAACGGAGGATCCTATCTCTAAGTGCTGAGGTTTTTCCAGGTGGAAAGAACTTCTCATAGAACTTGGATATGAGTTGCTCCCATGTGAAGATAGATTCAGAAGGGAGTTTGTCATACCATTCTTGGGCTTTTTCATATAAGGTGAAAGGAAAGAATCGCAATCGGGATGTTTCTCTAGTAGCCCCATCCGTATGGAGGGTGTCTACTATTTTCAGGAAGTCCTTGATGTGTTGGATTGGGTCTTCCTCATCTGTTCCGCGAAACTTACACACGTTTTTGACAAGCCAAACATCGTTTGGGTAGACAATGGCGTTTGAGAAGCCACGAGAGGTTGGGGAGGAGTAGTCCTTAAGGCGCTTAGGAGTGGGGGTTGCGGGAGTACTCATCTCGTCGTTGGGTTGGGAGCTAGGGGTTGTGACATGATTTTCTGAATTTTCTTCAGAAAGAGGTGCATCAAAATCGATGGCAACGCTGGATGGTTCAGAAGTTGAGTGATATTGTCTCAATCTATGCATTTCTCTTTCGGGTTCCGCATAAGGCAAGACAAGGTTTCGAGTGGAACTACGACTCCTAGTGATCCTAAGGTTAAAGGACTCGTCATTTGCCATGATGGCAGGTGGTGAAGAGTTACGAACAAAGGCACAAAGAAATAGATAGACTAAAGAAACCTAGAAATAAAAATAAAATCTTACTAGAAAGGAATCTAGCAAGTAGACCTAATAAAAAGAAATCCTAACCTAGACAATAACTATTCCCCGGGCTGCTGCGCCAAAAACTTGATGCGTGGGAATCGCAACATGCTTTACCTCTCGAGGGATCTCGAGAAGCTTACAACCACCACCAGGCAGTGTACCTGATCGTTGTAGTATAGTATAGTGACAAGTACCGGAGGATTGATCGTTCAGCTTAGGAATAGTGTCGCTAGGATTAGAAAGCCTAAATACTAGTTCTAAAGGTGAGGGATGATTATTTTTGTATTTTTATATTTTTATGAAAGCAAGTAAAATTTCGGGGTTTGAAAGATTTGGGCGGAATTAGTTGCTATTCAACTAACTCAATACTAAGATGCAATCAAAATAAAATACTAAAAAATGAAAATAAACTAATTAAACTAAAGTTGTGAGCAGTAATTGGAGAAAAGGTGTTTACTTAGATTTCACTACTCCCTAGACATCTTTTACACGTTAATTACTTGTTATAATTGCATGGATGACGGATCGTATTCCTTAATACCATTCATGGGGTGGCACACATAACTCCCCAATTCTATGAGCTCTTATCTCCTCCTACACCATGCCCAGCACAACTATAGGGATTGTAAACAGTGGCTCATGCATTAAATACAACCAATAAAGACCTAGTGCGCCTCGGTTCATGTTTCTTAAGACGTTCAAGCATGTTACCATTTGGAGATCTGCCAGTTTTCTTAAGCCTAACATATAAATCATTCATCCAAGACAAGAATAAACAAGTAATCAACACATAATCAATATCTAGGTTTCATTAGATCTAAGCAAACACAAGATAGATCTAGCCTAGCATGATAGAATTAAGATAAGAACATGATATAGACAACCAACACATAGACATATTGATTGAATTAGAAGAACACTTATCTTGATTAATCATGCAAGGTATCAAGGGGTTGGAACCCTTGAAAAACCTGTAAAGTTACACCAAAATCGTACTTAGGGTTTCTCCCAAAACTTCTTCCTTTAATGTGTGAAAATTAGAAAACTATATATAGAAAAATAGGTTTGACGGCGTCAAGACAAACAATGTGACGCCGTCACATCGCCGCCAAAACTCTCCTCGGACTGCCTAGATCCACTTCTGACGCCGTCAAGACTTAAGTACTTCCAGGCCGTCATGACTCTTTTACTCTTGACGCCCTTCCTACGTGACGCCGTCAAATCTGTTCTAGGTCGTCATGGAAATTCATGAGATTTGCTCTTGACGCCGTCAAGGTTTTGCTCTTGACGCAGTCACCTACTGTTCCCAGCATGGAAAATTAAGACTTTGGCGTTTTCTTCACTTTTATGCTCCAAAAACGTCCGAATTGCTTCCTTTTCCAGATTTCTCTCCCAAAGTACCTAAAATCACAAAAGGAACGATTTAGGGCAATATTTGATCAAATAAATTCGGATTCGGGCTTAAATGACCCCCTAAAAGTGGTTCATTTTTCGCCTCATCTATGAGATATTAGACTGATGAGTCGAGCTGATATTGACATACATGAGATGTTATACGGATGATATTGACATACATAAGATGTTAAATGGATGAGACTAGATGATATTAACATACATGAGATGTTAAATGGATGACACTGACATACATGAGATGTTAAACTGATGTGTCAATATGATATTGACAAATATGAGATGTTAAACGGTTGTTATTGACAATCATGAAATGTTCAATGGATGAGTCGAGATGATGTTGACATACATGTGACATTAAACGGATGATATTGACATATATGAGATGTTAAACGGATGAGTCGAGATGATATTTACATACATGATACGTTAAACGGATGAGACTAGATGATATTAACATACATGAGATGTTAAACGGATGACGTTGACATACATGATATGTTAAACTGATGTGTCAAAATGATATTGACATACATGAGATTTTAAACGGATGATACTGACATACATGAGACATTAAACGGATGTGTCAAGATGATATTGATATACATGAGATGTTAAACAGATGATATTGACATACATGAGATGTAGAATGGATGAGTCGAGATGATATTGAAATACATGAGATTTTAAACGGATGATATTGACATACATGAGATGTTAAACAGATGAGTCGAGATGATATTGACATACATGTGATATTAAACGGATGATATTGACATACATAAGATGTTCAACGGATGAGTCGAGATGATAATAATATACATGACATGTTATGCGAATGATAATGACATACATGAGATGTTAAACGGATGAGGCTAGATGATATTAACATACATGAGATGTTAAACGGATGACATTGACATACATGAGATGTTAAACGGATGAGTCGAGATGATATTTACTTACATGAGATGTTAAACGGATGATATTGACATACATGAGATGTTAAACACATGATATTGACATACATGAGATGTTAAACTGATGAGTCGAGATGATATTGACATACATGAGATGTTATACGGAAGATATTGACCTACATAATATGTTAAACTGATGTGTCAAGATGATATTGACATACATGAAATGTTAAACGGATGTCATTAACAATCATGAGATGTTAAATGGATGAGTCGAGATAATATTGACATACATGTGACATTAAACGGATGATATTGACATACATGAGATGTTAAACGGATGAGTCAAGATGATATTTACTTACATGAGATGTTATATGGATGATATTTCCATACATGATATGTTAAACGGATAAGAATAGATGATTTTAACATACATGAGATGTTAAACGGATGACATTGACATACATGAGATGTTAAACTGATGTGTTAAGATGATATTGACATACATGATATGTTAAACGGATGATACTGACATACATGAGATGTTAAACGGATGAGTCGAGATGATATTGACATACATGAGTTGTTAAACGGATGATATTGACATGCATGAGATGTTAAACGGATGAGTCGAGATGATATAGACATAAATGTGAAATTAAACGGATGATATTGACATACTTGAGATGTTAAACTGATGAGTCGATATGATATTGACATACATGAGATGGTATACGGATGATATTGACATACATAAGATGTTAAACAGATGAGACTAGATGATATACATACATGAGATGTTAAACTGATGTGTCAAGATGATATTGACATACCTAAGATGTTAAACGGATGAGTCGAGATGATAATAACATACTTGAGATGTTATGCGGATGATAATGACATACATGAGATGCTAAACGGATGAGGCTAGATGATATTAACATACATGAGATGTTAAACGATGATATTGACATACATGAGATGTTAAACAGATGAGTCGAGATGATATTTAATTACATGAGATGTTAAACGGATGATAGTGACATACATGAGATGTTAAACACATGATATTGACATACATGAGATGTTAAACTGATGAGTCGAGATGATATTGACATACATGAGATGTTATACGGATGATATTGACCTACATAAGATGTTAAACTGATGTGTCAAGATGATATTGACATACAAGAGATGTTAAACGGATGTCACTGACAATCATGAGATGTTAAATGGATGAGTCGGGATAATATTGACATACATGTGACATTAAACGGAAGATATTGACATACATGAGATGTTCAACGGATGAGTCAAGATGATATTTACTTACATGAGATGTTATACGGATGATATTTCCATACATGATATGTTAAACGGATAAGAATAGATGATATTAACATACATGAGATGTTAAACGGATGACATTGACATACATGAGATGTTAAACTGATGTGTTAAGATGATATTGACATAAATGAGATGTTAAACAGATGATACTGACATACATGAGATGTTAAACGGATGAGTCGAGATGATATTGACATACATGAGTTGTTAAACGGATGATACTGACATACATGAGATGTTAAACGGATGAGTCGAGATGATATTGACATACATGTGATATTAAACGGATGATATTGACATACGTGAGATGTTAAACTGATTAGTCGATATGATATTGACATACATGAGATGTTATACGGATGATATTGACATACATAGGATGTTAAACAGATGATACTAGATGATATACATACATGAGATGTTAAACTGATGACACTGACATACATGACATGTTAAACTGATTTGTCAAGATGATATTGACATACCTGAGATGCTAACGGATGTTATTGACAATCATGAGATGTTAAATGGATGAGTCGAGATGATGTTGACAATCATGAGATGTTAAATGGATGAGTCGAGATTATGTTGAAATACATGTGACATTAAACGGATGATATTGACACACATGAGATGTTAAACGGATGATTCGATATGATATTTACTTACATGAGATGTTATACAGATGATACTGACATACATGAGAAGTTAAACAGATGATATTTACATATATGAGATGTTAAACTGATGAGTCGAGATGATATTGACATACATAAGATGTTATACGGATGATATTGACATACATAAGATGTTATACGGATGACACTACATGATATTAACATACATGAGATGTTAAACGGATGACGTTGACATACATGATATGTTAAACTGACGTGTAAAAATGATATTGACATATACGAGATTTTAAACAGATGATACTGACATACATGAGACATTAAACGGATGTGTCAAGATGATAATGATATACATGAGATGTTAAACAGATGATATTGACATACATGAGATGTAGAATGGATGAGTCGAGATGATATTGAAATACATGAGATTTTAAACGGATGATATTGACATACATGAGATGTTAAACGGATGAGTCGAGATGATATTGACATACATGTGATATTAAACGGATGATATTGACATACATAAGATGTTCAACGGATGAGTCGAGATGATAATAACATACATGAGATGTTATGCGAATGATAATGACATACATGAGATGTTAAACAGATAAGGCTAGATGATATTAACATACATGAGATGTTAAACGGATGACATTGACATACATGAGATGTTAAACGGATGAGTCGAGATGATATTTACTTACATGAGATGTTAAACGGATGATATTGACATACATGAGATGTTAAACACATGATATTGACATACATGAGATGTTAAACTGATGAGTCAAGATGATATTGACATACAGGAGATGTTATACGGAAGATATTGACCTAAATAAGATGTTAAACTGGCGTGTCAAGATGATATTGACATACATGAGATGTTAAACGGATGTCATTGACAATCATGAGATGTTAAATGGATGAGTCGAGATAATATTGACATACATGTGACATTAAACGGATGATATTGACATACATGAGATGTTAAACGGATGAGTCAAGATGATATTTACTTACATGAGATGTTATACGGATGATATTTCCATACATGACATGTTAAACGGATAAGAATAGATGATATTAACATACATGAGATGTTAAACGGATGACATTGACATACATGAGATGTTAAACTGATGTGTTAAGATGATATTGGCATACATGATATGTTAAACGGATGATACTGACATACATGAGATGGTAAACGGATGAGTCGAGATGATATTGACATACATGAGTTGTTAAATGGATGATATTGACATGCATGAGATGTTAAACGGATGAGTCGAGATGATATTGACATAAATGTGAAATTAAACGGATGATATTGACATACATGAGATGTTAAATTGATGAGTCGATATGATATTGACATACATGAGATGTTATACGGATGATATTGACATACATAAGATGTTAAACAGATGAGACTAGATGATATACATACATGAGATGTTAAACTGATGACACTGACATACATGATATGTTAAACTGATGTGTCAAGATGATATTGACATACCTAAGATGTTAAACGGATGAGTCGAGATGATAATAACATACTTGAGATGTTATGCGGATGATAATGACATACATGAGATGTTAAACGGATGAAGCTAGATGATATTAACATACATGAGATGTTAAACGGATGACATTGACATACATGAGATGTTAAACAGATGAGTCGAGATGATATTTACTTACATGAGATGTTAAACGGATGATATTGACATACATGACATGTTAAACACATGATATTGACATACATGAGATGTTAAACTGATGAGTCGAGATGATTTTGACTTACACGAGATGTTATACGGATGATATTGACCTACATAAGATTTTAAAACTGATGTGTCAAAATGATATTGACATACATGAGATGTTAAACGGATGTCACTGACAATCATGAGATGTTAAATGGATGAGTCGGGATAATATTGACACACATGTGACATTAAACGGAAGATATTGACATACATGAGATGTTAAACGGATAAGTCAAGATGATATTTACTTACATGAGATGTTATACGGATGATATTTCCATACATGATATGTTAAACGGATAAGAATAGATGATATTAACATACATAAGATGTTAAACAGATGAAATTGACATACATGAGATGTTAAGCTGATGTGTTAAGATGATATTGACATAAATGAGATGTTAAACAGATGATACTGACATACATGAGATGTTAAACGGATGAGTCGAGATGATAATTACATACATGAGTTGTTAAACGGATGATACTGACATACATGAGATGTTAAACGGATGAGTCGAGATGATATTGACATAAATGTGATATTAAACGGATAATATTGACATACGTGTGATGTTAAACTGATTAATCGATATGATATTGACATACATGAGATGTTATACGGATGATATTGGCATACATAGGATGTTAAACAGATGAGACTAGATGATATACATACATGAGATGTTAAACTGATGACACTGACATACATGAGATGTTAAACTGATTTGTCAAGATGATATTGACATACCTGAGATGCTAACGGATGTTATTGATAATCATGAGATGTTAAATGGATGAGTCGAGATGATGTTGACAATCATGAGATGTTAAATGGATGAGTCGAGATGATGTTGACATACATGTGACATTAAACGGATGATATTGACACACATGAGATGTTAAACGGATGATTCGATATGATATTTACTTATATGAGATGTTATACAGATGATACTGACATACATGAGAAGTTAAACAGATGATATTTACATATATGAGATGTTAAACTGATGAGTCGAGATGATATTGACATACATAAGATGTTATACGGATGATATTGACATACATAAGATGCTATACGGATGACACTAGATGATATTAACATACATGAGATGTTAAACGGATGACACTGACATACATGAGATGTTAAACCGATGTGTCAAGATGATATTGACATACATGAGATATTAAACGGATGTTATTGACAATCATGAGATGTAAAATGGATGAGTCGAGATGATATTGACATACATGTGACATTAAACAGATGATATTGACATACATGAGATGTTAAACGGATGAGTCGAGATGATATTTACTTACATGAGAGGTTATACGGATGATATTTACATACATGATATGTTAAACGGATGAGACTAGATGATATTAACATACATGATATGTTAAACTGATGTGTCAAGATAATATTGACATACGTGAGATGTTAAAGGGATGATACTGACATACGTGAGACGTTAAACGGATGTGTCAATATGATATTGATATACATGAGATGTTAAACAGATGATATTGACATACATGAGATGTTGAATGGATGAGTCGAGATGATATTGACATACATGAGATGTTAAACGGATGAGATGACATGATATTGACATACATGAGATGTTAACGGATGAGTAGAGATGATATTGACATACATGAGATGTTAAACGGATGAGTCGAAATGATATTGACATACATGAGATCTGAAACGGATGAGACGAGATTATATTGACATACATGGAATGTTAAACGGATGAGATAAGATTATATTTACATACATGAGATGTTATACGGATAAGTGGAGATGATATTGATGTACATGAGATGTTAAACGGATGAGATGACATGATATTGACATACATGAGATGTAAAACGGATGACACTGACATACATGAGATGTTAAACCGATGTGTCAAGATGATATTGACATACATGAGATATTAAACGGATGTTATTGACAATCATGAGATGTAAAATGGATGAGTCGAGATGATATTGACATACATGAGATGTTAAACGGATGAGTCGAGATGACATTTACTTACATGAGAGGTTATACGGATGATATTTACATACATGATATGTTAAACGGATGAGACTAGATGATATTAACATACATGATATGTTAAACTGATGTGTCAAGATAATATTGACATACGTGAGATGTTAAAGGGATGATACTGACATACGTGAGACGTTAAACGGATGTGTCAATATGATATTGATATACATGAGATGTTAAACAGATGATATTGACATACATGAGATGTTGAATGGATGAGTCGAGATGATATTGACATACATGAGATGTTAAACGGATGAGATGACATGATATTGACATACATGAGATGTTAACGGATGAGTAGATATGATATTGGCATACATGAGATGTTAAACGGATGAGTCGAAATGATATTGACATACATGAGATGTGAAACAGATGAGACGAGATTATATTGACATACATGGAATGTTAAACGGATGAGATAAGATGATATTTACATACATGAGATGTTATACGGATGAGTGGAGATGATATTGATGTACATGAGATGTTAAACGGATGAGATGACATGATATTGACAAACATGAGATGTAAAACGGATGACACTGACATACATGAGATGTTAAACCGATGTGTCAAGATGATATTGACATACATGAGATATTAAACGGATGTTATTGACAATCATGAGATGTAAAATGGATGAGTCGAGATGATATTGACATACATGTGACATTAAACAGATGATATTGACATACATGAGATGTTAAACGGATGAGTCGAGATGATTGATGAGTGTCTAAATACTCATCATTTTATACCAATCTGAGCTGCCAAAACATACAAAAACACTTAAATATGTATCAAAATACTTAAAATATCTTAGAAGTGTGTTTTATATGTTTCAAAAGCAAAATATGCAAAAACAGATGAAAAACGTACAAAGTTTGCATAATTGGCAGTTTCAGTCCCTCAAGTTTCATAAATTGGCAAAACTAGTCCCTGGTCACTCAAAACTTGTTCAAATATCATTTTAGGTCCTTGGGATTCATAAGTTGTTAGGAAAAGTCCTTTGAAGTTAAAAATCATAAATTTACAACTTTGGTCCCTCAACTTTGAAAAGTGTCAAAATCAGTCCCTAGGTTATTTAAAATGGAAAAATATTAAATATAACCCTTGTACTATTATATAATGGCATAATTGGTCCTTTGTGTTAAATGTTGGATATTTACAGGTTTGGCCCTTCAATTATCAGAAAATTACAAGTTAGTCCCTGAAGTTTGGTGAATTGTCAATTTTGGTCCTCGGGGTATTAAAATGGAAAATTTCATTTAAAGGTTCTTTGGTTTATCACATATGGCAAGTTTAGTCCTTGTAGTATCTTAGGAAACCTGCCATTTCAGACCCCCAACTTTCACTTAATTACATTTTTGGTCCTTGTGATTTAATACCTAAAAACCAAACGGATCCTTTATTTTAAATAAACCAAACAACCAAACAATCCACTATCCTAATCCATTACCCAGCCCACTCCCTTCCTAAGCCCAAACTACAACCGGCCCACACCTTAAATAAATAATATGGGGTCAACGCCCCGTTTGACCACCAATACCACCCCGTACCCCTTTTCCCTCCATCATACCACCCTCACCACTGCAACTCAAAACCACCATGGTTTCAACACAACTTGACCACCACCTGTCCTCCCCTTGTCCTCCACGCCTCACCAAGCCATTAATACCCCTTAAAACCCTCGTACGTTACCACAGTTGTCCCCTTGGACTTTTGGCGCGAAAAAAGCATTTTAAACGGTGTGGATTACTTAGACTAAATCAATGGCTGGGAAGTGGTGGGAAATATCCCAGTGGGTCCCACAAACTCAGAAGATGTCTACAAAAGGGAAAAGAAGCATAATAGAAGAAGTATTAGATTAGTTTTAGCTTAATTAAGTCGTAGGTAGTGTAAGTTTCAAATTCAGTTGTATTTTCAATTAAACAAGCTTGTATTAGTAAAATCTCATGTATTACAATCTTTAATCTAAGTTAATTTCAAGTTTCAGCTCATTTATCAGTTTATGCCATTTTCAAGAATTTCAAAAATCTCAATAGGTTTGAATGTTGTTAGTTGTTATTGTTATTGAAGCTTAAGCTCATATAAAGCTCTGACAAAGCTTTTGAAAGCTCTCAGATAATGCAAAATTCAGTTTAGAATAGAAAACTCAAAAATACAAGAAAAACAAGAAAAATAAATAGAAAATAAAAAATAGAGTGAAGAAAGAAAGAAGGATTGAGCAGGGTGTTGTTTTGGATTGCTTCTGGGGTAGTAGACTTGTGGAAGTCAATAGGTTGTGATTTGGTTAACTGGTTCCTTTTTCTCAGTTGGAAGCTTATATGTAAGCAATTCTAATTTTTATCTTAATTCAGCTCTTGTTGTTTCTTTGGTATAATTTGGTTCTAAATAGTTTACTTATCATATATTTAATCTGTTTCAAGTTTTAAAATCCTAGTTATAGTTTTAGATTTATAAGTTGTAGTGTAAACTATCACATAAGAGGGTGTTTGTTTTAGACTGCAAAGTGAGTCCTTGTTGGTTTATGCTAGTAAACTTGGTTCATACATGTTCACTAAGTCATATTAACTCAGTTTAGTCAATAAAACATAGGTGTTAAACAATAAAAAGTCAAAATCACTTGGAATGATTCTACACAGTTAACTGTGTATGATTTGTGATCCACAAACCCACCATTTAGCTTATAAGATATAACTTTAGCTTAATTTAGGTTAAATATAGCTTATATCAGCTTATTAAATCAGTTAGATAGCTTAGAATCTCATATAAGTCAAACTAGGTAAGTTTTACAAAAAGTCAAAAGTTCATCTCTCAGATTTTCTCAAATCTTGAGAGATTTTTCTAGATTTATGTATTAGGTTTTAGGATCTGAAAATTAGTTTAGCAATACTCTACCACTTCAACTTCAAGGTCTCAGTACCATTTTATTTTTAGCATTTTTTATCTGGGCCCCACTCACCCTCAAAAACACTTGCAGGGCAAGTGTTTGCTCTGTCTCAGCAGACCATAGCCACCACCACAACTTGGTGGTGGTTTTGTGACCACCTCAGTGGGCCCCACCTGTAATACTTAGCATCTTTCAACCCCCCTCCTAGTAGACTCTAAGGTTTGACCTTTTGTTTGACCTCTAACCCAGTGGACCCCACCTAGAATAAGTCCTAAACCTTGTCCCCATTCTGTGTTGAGATTAAGTTTTTGGATTAGCTTATTTGTGCTTATCAGCTTATCTACTGAGCTTATTTGACCAAATTAAGTTTTGACAAGTCCAACTAACTTATTAGAACCAGATTTAACCATAGTGGGTCCCATATAAGCTCATTTGAGCTTATTTACCTTTTCAGTCAACATAAGTCAACTGTTAGAGTTGTTAGCTTATATCTAGCTTATTTTCAAGTTGTAAAATATTTGTTTTTACAAAAGTTAGTTATATTTAGGTATAATATAGTTTGGAAAAAGAAAATTCAAGAAAAAACAATATAATAGTAAGTGATAGTTTCTATTTAATTTAATTTAAATTTAATTTTCATTTTTACATTTTTATTAAGCAATTTGTGTTTTTATATTTTTATTAATTTCCTTATATATTAAAGTATTTTTAATAATTTTCTCAGATTTTTGTTTTGTAATTTAGTATTTGTTATAATTAATATTAGTTTATTTAGTAATTAATCAATAAATAAGTTATAAATAGCATAATTAATTTTTATATAGTAACACCTAGTTTTTATATTTTTCCTAGCTTATAAATGTTATAAAATAGTTTTATAAATTTTTCCATAATTTTCTAAGTTAGTTTAATATTATTTGTAATTTAGAATAGTTTAATTAGTATAATTAATATAAATAGTTTTTAATTAATAAGAAATTCATAAAAAGACAAAAACATTTATTTTTATTTTTTATACTTTCTTCAAGTTCATTTTTAAGTTTAGAAATTATTTTTATAAGTTTTTAGTTTAATTTGTATTGTTTATCATTTTTAGTTTAATTTTAATTAAATAAATTAAATAGTTTTTAATTAAATAATTAATAATAAATAATATAATAATCTAAAAAATAGTTTTCTTTTTAATTTAATTTTATTTTAAGTTTAAGTTTATAGGATTTTCATTTTTAACCCCTGTAGTTTAATTTTCTTAAAACTAACCTTTTTCTCAGTACGCAGTCGCGTCTGTTTTTAATTTGGTGTACGTTTTAACGTTTTAAATACCTAGCTTTCATGTAATCATTCTAATAGTTTATTTAAGTCATTTTAAGTTATAAAACCCTAGATTAATCACACACACATACTTATTCATATCCCTGTTCACATTCACTCGATCACAGATTCGTTTTTAATACCATCACAACCTCGTTGGGACATTACGACCCGGGAAAACACTGTATTTCACGGAAGCATTTGTCTTGATTAGTTTGACTTTACTATTAACCATTCACAAGTGGTTGAAAAATAAAAGATAACTAGTTTAAGGCGAATCAATGATATTTACTTACATGAGAGGTTATACGGATGATATTTACATACATGATATGTTAAACGGATGAGACTAGATGATATTAACATACATGATATGTTAAACTGATGTGTCAAGATAATATTGACATACGTGAGATGTTAAACGGATGATACTGACATACGTGAGACGTTAAACGGATGTGTCAATATGATATTGATATACATGAGATGTTAAACAGATGATATTGACATACATGAGATGTTGAATGGATGAGTCGAGATGATATTGACATACATGAGATGTTAAACGGATGAGATGACATGATATTGACATACATGAGATGTTAACGGATGAGTAGAGATAATATTGGCATACATGAGATGTTAAACGGATGAGTCGAAATGATATTGACATACATGAGATGTGAAACAGATGAGACGAGATTATATTGACATACATGGAATGCTAAACGGATGAGATAAGATGATATTTACATACATGAGATGTTATACGGATGAGTGGAGATGATATTGATGTACATGAGATGTTAAACGGATGAGATGACATGATATTGACATACATGAGATGTAAAACGGATGAGTAGAGATGATATTTGCATACATGAGATGTTAAACGGATGAGACGATATGATATTGACATATATGGAATGTTAAACGGATGAGATAAGATGATATTTACATACGTGAGATGTTAAACGGATGAGTAAAGATGATATTGACATACATGAGATGTTAAACAGATGAGATGACATGATATTGACATACATGAGATGTAAAACGGATGAGTAGAGATGATATTGGCATACATGAGATGTTAAACGGCTGAGTCGAAATGATATTGGCATACATGAGATGTTAAACGGATGAGATAAGATGATATTGGCATACATGAGATGTTAAACAGATGAGATAAAATGATATTTACATACATGAGATGTTAAACGGATGATACGACGTGATATTGACATACATGAGATGTTAAACGGATGAGTCGAAATTATATTGACATACATGAGATGTTAAACGGATGAGACGAGATTATACTGAAATACATGGAATATTAATCGGATGAGATAAGATGATATTTACATACATGAGATGTTATACGGATGAGTCGAGATGATATTGACATACATGAGATGTTAAACGGATTAGATGACATGATATTGACATACATGAGATGTAAAATGGATGAGTAGAGATGATATTGACATACATGAGATATTAAACGGATGATTCGAGATGATATTGACATACATGAGATGTTAAACGGATGAGACGAGATGATATTGACATACATGAGATGTTAAATGGATGAGACGAGATGATATAGAAATACATGAGATGTTAAACGGATGAGTCGAGATGTTATTGACATATATGAGATGTTAAACGAATGAAACGAAATGATATTGACATACATGAGGTGTTAACCGGATGATACAAGATGATATTGACATACATTAGATGTTAAATGGATGAGATGACATGATATTGACATACATGAAATGTTAAACGGATGAGTAGAGATGATATTGGCATACATGAGATGTTAAACAGATGTGTCGAGATGATATTGAGATACACGATATGTTAAACGGATGAGAAGAGATGATATTGACATACATGAGATGTTAAACGGATTAGTAAGGTTGATATTAACATGCATGAGATGTTAAACGGATGAGTTGATATGATATTGACATACATGAGATGTTAAACGGATGAGTTGACATGAAATTGACTTACATGAGATGTTAAGCGAATAAGACGAGATGATATTGGATGAGACGAGATGATATTGGCATACATGAGATGTTAAACGTATGAGTAGAGATGTGATTGGCTCCAAACGGTCAACCTAAATTGACCAGGTGATGGTCAACAAGGTCAAACTGCCTAGAGTCAATGCTCCGCGGAAGTATAGTGTTTCCCCGGGTCGTTATGTCCCGACGAGGTGTGATGGTTATCAAACGGATCTGTGATCGGGTGAATTTGGACAGGAAAGGGTTTGTGAGTGATTACACTACTAATTTATACAATGAAATAGCTTAAATAAGCTATATGAACAAGACTGGAAGTTTGGAAAAACCAGAAACGTTTAAAACCTAAAACACGTATGTTCACGTTTTAAATAACGTAAACGTACAAAATAAAACGTGAAAACTGAAATCTGAAAACCCCCAGGGGGTGAAAATGACTTTTTTACAAACTTAAAGATGAAAGAAAATTTTTAGAAAAAGAAAATAAATTTTTACACTAATTAATTATTTAATATTAATTAAATACTATTTAATACTAATTATTAATATTTAAAATACTTAATTGCAATATAATATTAATTTAACACTAGAAAAATGAAAATAAAATTTCTAAAATTATAAAATAACTAAAAACAAGTTTTAAAAATAAAAATATGTATTTTTGTCTTTTTTTGATTTTTCTATTAATTAATTACTAATTAAATATTAATTACCTAATTAAAATATTTTAAATTATAAAAAATAGAAAATGAACAGTAAAAAATCTAGAAAAATTCCTAAAAATGTTTTATAACATATAAAAGCTATGAAAAATATAAAAACTAGGTGTTGCTTTATAAAAACTAATTATGCTATTTAATATTTAATTATTAATTAATAATTAATAAAACTAATATTAATTATAATAAATACTAAATGACAAAATAAAAATCTGAGAAAGTTACTAAAATTACTTTAATATAATAGGTAATTAATAAAAATATAAAAATGACAAGTACTTAATAAAAATCTAAAAATAAAAATTTAAATTTAAATAAAATTAAATAGAAACTATCACTTAAAATTAATTTGTTTTTTTTCTGGATTTTCTTTTTGGAAATCTATTTTACAACTAAAAACATGAAACTTTAATAAAAACAACTTTTTTGTAGCTTAAAAATAAGCATTGTAGAAGCTTATTAGCTCCACAGTTGACTTTTGTTGACCAAAACAAGAATTAGGCTAAAATGGACTTAAGTGGGACCCACTATGGTGAAACTTGGTTCACTTAACTTGTTTGGACATGCTTAAGCTGGAAAAAGCCAAAGGGATCCACAGAATAAGCTAATAAGCACAATTATAAGCACTTTGAAACTTATGTGAACACTAAAATGGGACAGGGTTGAGGTGTGGTTCCAGGTGGGGCCCAGGGGTCTTGGGGTCAAACTTTTGGTCAATATCTAAAGCCTGGTAGGAGGGGGGTTGAAGGGAACTATTTTTGGATTGTGGGACCCACTGAGGTGGCCAGAAAACCACCACCAAGTGGTGGTGTTGGGGGTGTTAACTGCTGCAGCATGGCATATGTTTGCCCTGCAAGTGAGTTTGAGAGGGTGTGGGGCCCAGATGAAAAATCACAAAAATAAGAGGATGCTAGGACCTCAAAGATGAGCTGGGGGGCTATCTATGGAAACAAGTTTCACCCCCTGAAAGCAAATACAAAAATCAATAAAATTCCTTGAACTTTTGTAAAAATCTGAAATGTAAACTTTGACTTTTTTGTGAAAAACTCACAAGTTGACTTTCTTGAACTTGGGATGATTCTAATTGACTGAAAATAAGGTAATAAGCTAAAATAAGATCAAACCAAGTTGAAACAACAACCTATGCACTGGTTTGGTGGGCTTGTGGGTCAAAAATACCCAACAGTTAACTGATATGGTGGATTGTTGGTGATTTTGACTTTTGGTGTTTAAATGACCAAGATATCAATTGGAAAGGCCTAGTTTTGAACTGAGATTGTTACCTAAACTCTATTGGAACTAATGCAACAACAATAACTCAGCAAAGAAGCTTGATCCAAACACCCCTTTACAGCTTTGATTTTTTGATCTTTTCAAGCAAAACACTAATTTATCCAAAACAATTGATTCAAAAACACATATATTGATAAAATAAACTGATTTGAGTGTATAAACTTCACCAATAACAACAACTACCCTAAAATACTATATCACTAAATTAGACAGTTAAGGTGATGAACATGAGCACAAGGATCTTTAATGAACTACCAAATGATTTTAATCCATAATATTATCTAATTATACTAATTAAGCACAAATTACCACAGATAATCACTTCTTAAACATAGCTACAGGAAAATACCAAAGTAATAGAAAAATGCTTACAAATTGAGTCCACGTGAGAAACACAGAACCAGTGACCAAGAACAATTCCTAATGCTCCCACTGAGCTCTAATACCCACAGCAATCAACATATTTCCCTGAATTCAGCTTCAATACATCTCCACAGTGATTTCTGCCATTATCAGCAATTTCTATGATTTTCTACTAATTTTACTTTTATGAGTGGAAACTAATGTGGGTGACTCAGAAGCTTGAGAAAACTTGCAAATAAGCTAAAGTGAGCTTAATGGAACAAAGAAACAACACTTAACACTCTTTAAGCAAAATTATCAAATTTGCATAAAAATTGCTAACACTGAATTCAAACATGAAACTGAAATTGATTATTGAGAATAGTTTTAACATGCACTGAAAACACTAAAAACATTAATTTAAGACTGAAAATTGCATTGAAACTTGATAATTAAGTTAAACGACATAAAACTACACTATACTACACTACTGCTACACTAACTGCTTCTTTCTCTTCTTTTCTTCATCTAAATAGAACCTGGAGGTCAAATGGTCAAATCCCACTTCTTTTTTAGCCATTGGATGGCTTCTATCAATCCTGGCCATTTAATATGGTTTTGGCGGGAAACTGGGTAGAGTGAAATTGGGTGGGTTTGGTAGTTGTAGGTGAGGCTAATTAATGGTGGGGGGACAGGGAAGTGATATAGGAGGTGGTGGAGAGGCTGGGGGCATGTGGGGTGGACAAGTCCTCCCTGGTAATTAGGGAAGGTGTTGGGGGGAAGAAGGTGAGTCAAACCATGGTTTGACTGGGTTTAGTTTATTAAACGGGGTGTTTTGTTTTAAAAATGGGAGGTGGGCTTTGGTGTATGGGCTTGGGGTGTTATTTTGGATCAGGCCAAAGGGGGTGTTGGGTGGATATGTTTGTTGGGTAATTTAATTACAAAAGGGTCCAATTTGGTTAAGTAGATAATCACAAGGACCAATATTGTAAAAGCTGAAAATCCAAGGGGCTGTAATGCAACTTTCCAAAATATGTTATAAGTACCAAAATTCCCACATGTGAATAACATAAGGACCAAAGTTGCAATTTTCCAAAATAAAACACCCGGGGACCAAAATTGTCATTTTTGAAAGTTAAGGGGTCATTTTTGCCAAACTATGAAAAACTTTTATCCAAGGACCAATATTGAATATTTTTGAATTTCCAAGGACTAAAAATGATTTTTCATCCAAAAATATCCCACCAGGGACCAAAATTGCCAAAGTTTGAAACTCTAGGGACTAATTTTGTAATTTTCCAAAACTTTTCCAATTTTTCACCAAAGGACAAAATATGACAACTTATGATTTCAAAAGGACCTTTGGTGATAATTTTTCACATTTTGAATATCCAGGGACTTGTTTTGACAATTTTTGAAAGTTGAGGGACTGAAACTGCCAATTATGCAAACTTTGTACGTTTTTCATTTGTTTTTACTCATTTTGTATCTAAAACATATAAAACATAATTTTGAAATATTTTTAGTATTTTGATGCATTTCTGAGTGTTTTCGTATGTTTTGCAGTTCAGATTTGATAAAAAATGATGAGTATTTGAGCACTCATCAAGATGATATTGACATAAATGAGATGTTAAACGGATGAGACGACATGATATTGAAATACGTGATATGTTATACGGATGAGATGAGATGATATTGACATACATGAGATGTTAAACGGATGAGATGACATGATATTGACATACATGAGATGTAAACGGATGCGTAGAGATAATATTGGCATACATGAGATGTTAAACGGATGAGTCGAAATGATATTGACATACATGAGATGTTAAACGGATGAAACGAGATTATATTGACATACATGGAATGTTAAACGGATGAGATAAGCTGATATTTACATACATGAGATGTTATACGGATGAGTCGAGATGATATTGATGTACATGAGATGTTAAACGGATGAGATGACATGATATTGACATACATGATATGTAAAACGGATGAGTAGAGATGATATTGGCATACATGAGATGTTAAACGGATGAGATGAGATGATATTGACATACATGGAATGTTAAACGGATGAGATAAGATGATATTTACATGCGTGAGATGTTAAACGGATGAGTAAAGATGATATTGACATACATGAGATGTTAAACGGATGAGATGACATGATATTGACATACATGAGATGTAAAACGGATAGGTAGAGATGATATTGGCATACATGAGATGTTAAACGGATGATTCGAAATGATATTGACATACATGAGATGTTAAACGGATGAGATAAGATGATATTGGCATACATGAGATGTTAAACAGATGAGATAAGATGATATTGACATACATGAGATGTTAATCGGTTGATTGATTGAGCCCGAACCACCTAACTTATATTGACCAAGGAATGGTCAACAAAGCCAAATAGCCTAGATCAATGCTCCGCGGAAGTATAAGGTTTCCCCGGGTCGTTATGTCCCGACGAGGTGTGAATTGTAAACAAACGGTTTCGTGATCGGGTGAATTTGGATGAAAAAGGGGTTTTTGATTGATTGAACTAAGGAATCTACAATGAGAATAGCTTAAATAAGTTATATAAACAAGACGGGAAAGTTTGAAAACCCAGAAACGTTTAAAACTTAAAACGTGTACGTTCACGTTTAAATAAAACGTAAACGTACGAAATAAAACGCGAGTTTTGGTAAAATAAAATACTTACAAAAGTGAAAATCACATTTTTACAATCCTAATAATAAAAGAAACTTTTTAGAAAATTAAAATTACTTTTTACACTATTTAATTATTTAATATTAATTAATTACTAATTATTACTTATTAATAATATTTAAGTAACTTAAATATAATACAATATTATTTAAATACTAAAAAGGTGAAAATAAAATTCCTAAAATTATAAAATAACTAAAAATAAGTTTTAAAATTAAAAATAAGTATTTTTGTCTTTTTGTGATTTTTATATTAATTAATTACTAATTAACTAATTAAACTATTTTAAATTAAGAAAAATAGTAAATCAACAGTAAAAATTTTAAGAAAATTTCTAAAAATATTTTATAACATATAAAAGCTATAAAAAATATAAAAACTTGGTTTTGCTTAATACAAACTAATTATGCTATTTTAAACTTAATATTAATTAATTATTAATAAAACTAAGATTAATTATAATAAATACTAAAAGAGAAAATAAAAATCTGAGAAAATTATTATAAATACTTTAATATAAGAGGTAATTAAGAAAAATATAAAAATACTAAGTACTTAATGAAAATATAAAAATGAAAAATAAAATTTAAATAAAATTAAATAGAAACTATCACTTAAAAATTAAGTTAACTTTTCTGGATTTTTTCTTTGGAAACTTGATTTATACCTAAAAGTGACAAACTTTTGTGAAAGAAAGTTTGGTGGAACTCAGAAATAAGCACAACAAGTGCTTATTTCTTAGACAGTTGACTTTGATCAACTGTATAAGCTATAAGCTTAGAATAAGCTCAAAGCTGAGAACCAGGGATGGATTTAGGTGGATACATGTCTAATGAGTGGAAATAAACCAGAAAAAACTAAACCAAACCACTAAATAAGCAAAAAGCTCACAATAAGCACTTATCTGATTGTGTTAGGACTGAAAATGGGGACAGAAAAGAGGGTCTGATTAAGGTGGGTCCCAGAGGCTTAGGGGTCAAACAAAAGGTCAACACCTTAACCCTGGTAGGAGGGGGTGGGAAGAACCTAACTTGGTGGCCTGGGGCCCACTGGGTTGGCTGGAAAACCACCACCAAGTTGTGGTGGTGGTGGTGTATCTGCTGAGACAGAGCAGCAGCTTGCCCTGCAAGTCACTTTGTGGCTTTGTGGGGCCCACAAGAAAAATTCTAAAAATGTAAACAAGCAAGGATTTAAAACATGAGCTGGTGGACTCTAACTAGGAACAAACCTCAAAGCTTAAATCCAAACACATAATTCATTAAAAATCTTTGAAGTTTTGTAAAAATCTGAAAAGATGAACTTTGACTTTTGAAGAAACTTTGCTATTTTGACTAAAATGAAGTTTGATTGCTCTCTACTGATTGAAAACATGTTTTTAAGCTAAGATGGAACTAAATTAGGCTAAGATAACAAATTCTAAGTTGAAATGGGAGCTTATGGGACCAACTGTAATGACAGTTAACTGTCAAGGGTGGTTGGATGTGATTTTTGACTTTCTTGCAAATTACATGTGATTTTAAGGCTTACATGACCTGTATTAACCTATTGTAACTTGTTAAAACTAAAAACAACAACCAAACCACAAAACTCAGTGGCCAAAACCACTTATCCAAACACCCCCTAAAAAAGCTTGTTTTGACAATAGAAATAGATATAGGCAGAACCAAGCTAAATGTTGATTATACATGACCCAAACTACTTTAAATAAGACTAACTATACCAAGTCTAACATTAAACAAGTAGTAGAAACAGGCAACCTATGATAAGCATTAGGAAATTATCTAAAAGCAGTTATGAAATGAAAACTTGAACAATGAACCTATAATCTACTCACTACATACAATAAGCAATAATAAGCATTCACAAGCCTAAAATTACTGTAGATAAGCAAGACATGATTCAGTAAGCAAATGACAAGATAATTGCTTAATTAGGCACTAGACTAAGATAACTCACAAAAGAGACTTACTTGAGTCCTTGCTCAACTGATTCAGTCTATATGCTTTCCAAACCAAGATTAATCCATGAACTTTCCTAAATAAGCCCCACAGCTTATTACAATAATCAATTGAATTTCATTGACTTTCTTGGGAATTCTTCAATCACACAAATATCACACAATAGTAACACTCACATTGAACTAGGAAACTTAAATGAGCATACTGATCACTAACCAACAATTTCCAACCACTTTAAGCTAATATTAAGATTTTGAAGTAAAAATTGCACAACTTGATTATGAACTCATAAACTGAAATTGAAACTGAGAATATGTTTTGAATACACTGAATTTGCTAGAAAAAGTACTTCAAAGCTTTAAATTACACTAGATAAAAATAAAACTACAAATTCGACATTATTTAAAATTAAGCTACTCTAACTGCTACCACTAATAATTCATTCTTCTCTTTTTCATTCTTTTATAACTCCTGGAGGTACTTTCAGCTTTTCCCACTTGCTTCTGACCCTTGGATGGTCTTCATTTGATCACAACCATTAAACATGGTTTTGGCGGGAATTTGAATTTGGCAGCTTGTGGGATTGCTTGTGAGACTTTGGTGAGCATTTATGGATTCTTGGAGGGTTGTGTTTGGAGGGGGAACAAGAACTGGGAGAAGTGAGGTGGAAGGATGGGGGATGGAGTATTGGCAGAGGTATAGCAGTCCAAGTGGTGAGGTTGGGGGTGAGTCAAACTAAGGGTTGACCGTTTTTTATTTAAAACGGTTGTGGGTTTTTTTATTTAATATATTTAGAAGTGGTGGGCTTGGGTTTAGGATTAGTGGGCTGAGGGTTTAAGAAGTGGGCTGGATCACAAAAGGGTGGTGGGTGTTTGTTTTGGGTTATAATAAAACTAGGTCCGTTTGGTTGTAGCTTGTGTAAAACAAGGACCAAATTTGTAAAATTATGAAACGTGAGGGTAAAATCTGCCATATCTCCAAACTATCACCGAGGTTCTCATTTGCCAAGTCATTAATTCCCAAGGACCATAATTGAATAATTTCCAAATTTGAATATCCCGGGGATCAAAACTGTCAAAATCCAAACTGCAGGGACCAAACATGTAATTTCCACATAACTTTCACCCAGGGATCAAAAGTGATTTTTGTAACTTCCCAAGGATAAAAATGATTTTTTTCTTTCAAAACTATCCCACCAGGGACCAAATCTGCCAAATACTGAAACTCCAGGGACCATTAATTACAATTTTGGATTTTGAGGGATAAAAGTGTAATTTTCTCAAACTTTTTCACCCAAGGACTTATTTTGATAATTTTTGACTTTTCTTTGCCTTGGGTTGACTTTTCTTTCATTTTAAACTTCCAAGGACTAGTTTTGTCAATTTTTGAAACTTGAGGGACTGAAACTGCCAATTGTGCAAACTTTGTTCGTTTTTCATTTGTTTTTAAACATTTTGCATCTAAAACATATAAAACACACTTTTGGAATAATTTCTGTATTTTGATGCGTTTTTGAGTGTTTTTGGATGTTTTGGCAGTTCAGATACGATAAAAATGATGAGTATTTACACACTCATCATTGATATTGACATACATGAGATGTTAAACGGATGAGTCGAGATGTTATTGACATATATGAGATGTTAATCAGATGAGACGACATGATATTGACATACATGAGATGTTAACCGGATGAGTCAAGATGATATTGAAATACATTAGATGTTAAACGGATGAGATGGCATGATATTGACATACATGAAATGTTTAACCGATGAGTAGAGATGATATTGGCATACATGAGATGTTAAACAGATGATTCGAGATGATATTGACATACATGAGATGTTAAACGGATGAGACGAGATTATATTGACATACATGAGATGTTAAACGGATGAGTCAAGTTGATATTGACATGCATGAGATGTTAAACGGATGAGTTGATATGATATTGACATACATGAGATGTTAAACGGAGGAGTTGAGATGATATTGACATACATGAGATGTTAAACGAATAAGAGGAGATGATATTGACATACATGAGATGTTAAACGGATGAAACGAGATGATATTGGCATACATGAGATGTTAAACAGATGTGTCGAGATGATATTGAGATACACGATATGTTAAACGGATGAGAAGAGATGATATTGAAATACATGAGATGTTAAACGGATTAGTAAGGTTGATATTAACATGCATGAGATGTTAAACGGATAAGTTGAAATGATATTGACATACATGAAATGTCAAACAGATGAGTTGACATGAAATTGAGTTACATGAGATGTTAAGTGAATAAGACGAGATGATATTGACATACATGAGATGTTAAACGGATGAGACGAGATGATATTGGCATACATGAGATGTTAAACGTATGAGTAGAGATGATATTGACATAAATGAGATGTTAAACGGATGAGACGACATGATATTGAAATACGTGATATGTTATACGGATGAGACGAGATGATATTGACATACATGAGATGTTAAACGGATGAGATGACATGATACTGACATACATGAGATGTAAACGGATGAGTAGAGATGATATTGGCATACATGAGATGTTAAACGGATGAGTCGAAATGATATTGACATACATGAGATGTTAAACGGATGAGACGAGATTATATTGACATACATGGAATGTTAAACGGATGAGATAAGATGATATTTACATACATGAGATGTTATACGGATGAGTCGAGATGATATTGATGTACATGAGATGTTAAACGGATGAGATGACATGATATTGACATACATGAGATGTAAAACGGATGAGTAGGGATGATATTGGCATACATGAGATGTTAAACGGCTGAGATGAGATGATATTGACATACATGGAATGTTAAACGGATGAGATAAGATGATATTTACATATGTGAGATGTTAAACGGATGAGTAAAGATGATATTGACATACATGAGATGTTAAACGGATGAGATGACATGATATTGACATACATGAGATGTGAAACGGATAAGTAGAGATGATATTGGCATACATGAGATGTTAAACGGATGAGTCGAAATGATATTGACATACATGAGATGTTAAACCGATGAGATAAGATGATATTGGCATACATGAAATGTTAAACAGATGAGATAAGATGATATTGACATACATGAGATGTTAAACGGATGAGTCGAGATGTTATTGACATATATGAGATGTTAATCGGATGAGACGACATGATATTGACATACATGAGATGCTAAATGGATGACTCGAGATGATATTGAAATACATTAGATGTTAAACGGATGAGATGGCATGATATTGACATACATGAAATGTTTAACGGATGAGTAGAGATGATATTGGCATACATGAGATGTTAAACAGATGATTCGAGATGATATTGACCTATATGAGATGTTAAACGGATGAGACGAGATTATATTGACATACATGAGATGTTAAACGGATGAGTCAAGTTGATATTGACATGCATGAGATGTTAAACGGATGAGTTGATATGATATTGACATACATGAGATGTTAAACGGAGGAGTTGAGATGATATTGACATACATGAGATGTTAAACGAATAAGAGGAGATGATATTGACATACATGAGATGTTAAACGGATGAAACGAGATGATATTGGCATACATGAGATGTTAAACTGATGTGTCGAGATGATATTGAGATACACGATATGGTAAACGGATGAAAAGAGATGATATTGACATACATGAGATGTTAAACGGATTAGTAAGGTTGATATTAACATGCATGAGATGTTAAACGGATGAGTTGATATGATATTGACATACATGAGATGTCAAACAGATGAGTTGACATGAAATTGACTTACATGAGATGTTAAGCGAATAAGACGAGATGATATTGACATACATGAGATGTTAAACGGATGAGACGAGATGATATTGGCATACATGAGATGTTAAACGTATGAGTAGAGATGATATTGACATAAATGAGATGTTAAACGGATGAGACGACATGATATTGAAATACGTGATATGTTATACGGATGAGACGAGATGATATTGACATACATGAGATGTTAAACGGATGAGATGACATGATATTGACATACATGAGATGTAAACGGATGAGTAGAGATGATATTGTCATACATGAGATGTTAAACGGATGAGTCGAAATGATATTGACATACATGAGATGTTAAACGGATGAGACGAGATTATAATGACATACATGGAATGTTAAACGGATGAGATAAGATGATATTTACATACATGAGATGTTATACGGATGAGTCGAGATGATATTGATGTACATGAGATGTTAAACGGATGAGATGACATGATATTGACATACATGAGATGTAAAACGGATGAGTAGAGATGATATTCGCATACATGAGATGTTAAACGGCTGAGATGAGATGATATTGACATACATGGAATGTTAAACGGATGAGATAAGATGATATTACATACGTAAGATGTTAAACGGATGAGTAAAGATGATATTGACATACATGAGATGTTAAACGGATGAGATGACATGATATTGACATACATGAGATGTAAAACGGATAAGTAGAGATGATATTGGCATACATGAGATGTTAAACGGATGAGTTGAAATGATATTAACATACATGAGATGTTAAACGGATGAGATAAGATGATATTGGCATACATGAGATGTTAAACAGATGAGATAAGATGATATTGACATACATGAGATGTTAATCGGTTGATATTGACATACATGAGATGTTAAACGGATGAGTCGAGATGTTATTGACATATATGAGATGTTAATCGGATGAGACGACTTGATATTGACATACATGAGATGTTAACCGGATGAGTCGAGATGATATTGAAATACATTAGATGTTAAACGGATGAGACGAGATGATATTGGCATACATGAGATGTTAAACGTATGAGTAGAGATGATATTGACATAAATGAGATGTTAAACGGATGAGACGACATGATATTGAAATACGTGATATGTTATACGGATGAGACGAGATGATATTGACATACATGAGATGTTAAACGGATGAGATGACATGATATTGACATACATGAGATGTAAACGGATGAGTAGAGATGATATTGTCATACATGAGATGTTAAACGGATGAGTCGAAATGATATTGACATACATGAGATGTTAAACGGATGAGACGAGATTATAATGACATACATGGAATGTTAAACGGATGAGATAAGATGATATTTACATACATGAGATGTTATACGGATGAGTCGATATGATATTGATGTACATGAGATGTTAAACAGATGAGATGACATGATATTGACATACATGAGATGTAAAACGGATGAGTAGAGATTATATTCGCATACATGAGATGTTAAACGGCTGAGATGAGATGATATTGACATATATTTAATGTTAAACGGATGAGATAAGATGATATTACATACGTAAGATGTTAAACGGATGAGTAAAGATGATATTGACATACATGAGATGTTAAACGGATGAGATGACATGATATTGACATACATGAGATGTAAAACGGATAAGTAGAGATGATATTGGCATACATGAGATGTTAAACGGATGAGTCGAAATGATATTGACATACATGAGATGTTAAACGGATGAGATAAGATGATATTGGCATACATGAGATGTTAAACAGATGAGATAAGATGATATTGACATACATGAGATGTTAATCGGTTGATATTGACATACATGAGATGTTAAACGGATGAGTCGAGATGTTATTGACATATATGAGATGTTAATCGGATGAGACGACTTGATATTGACATACATGAGATGTTAACCGGATGAGTCGAGATGATATTGAAATACATTAGATGTTAAACGGATGAGATGGCATGATATTGACATACATGAAATGTTTAACGGATGAGTAGAGATGATATTGGCATACATGAGATGTTAAACAGATGATTCGAGATGATATTGACGTACATGAGATGTTAAACGGATGAGACGAGATTATATTGACATACATGAGATGTTAAACGGATGAGTAAAGTTGATATTGACATGCATGAGATGTTAAACGGATGAGTTGATATGATATTGACATACATGAGATGTTAAACGGAGGAGTTGAGATGATATTGACATACATGAGATGTTAAACGAATAAGAGGAGATGATATTTACATACATGAGATGTTAAACGGATGAGACGAGATGATATTGGCATACATGAGATGTTAAACGGATGAGACGATATAATATTGAAATAATGAGATGTTAAACGGATAATATGACATGATATTAACATATATGAGATGTTAAATGGATGAGTTAAGATGATATTGACATACATGAGATGTTAAACGGATGAGTCGAGATGATATTGACATACATGAGATGTTAAACGGATGAGACGAGATGATATTGACATACATGGAATGTTAAACGGATGAGATAAGATGATATTTACATACATGAGATGTTATACTGATGACTCGAGATGATATTGACATACTTAAGATGTTAAACGGATGAGATAACATGATATTGACATACATGAGATGTAAAACGGATAAGTAGAGATGATATTGGCATACATGAGATGTTAAACAGATGAGTCGAAATGATATTAACATAAGTGAGATGTTAAACGGATGAGACGAAATGATATTGACATAAATGAGATGTTAAACGGATGATATTGACATACATGAATTGTTAAATGGATGAGTCGAGATGTTATTGACATATATGATATGTTAAACGGATGAGACGACATGATATTGACATACATGAGATGTTAACCTGATGAGTCGAGATGATATTGACATGCATTAGATGTTAAACGGATGAGATGACATGATATTGACATACATGAGATGTTAAACGGATGAGATGACATGATATTGACATACCTGTGATGTAAACGGATGAGTAGAGAAGATATTGGCATACATGAGATGTTAAACAGATGAGTCGGAATGATATTGACATACATGAGATGTTAAACTGATGAGACGAGATGATATTGACATACATGGAATGTTAAACGGATGAGATAAGATGATATTTACATACATGAGATGTTATATGGATGAGTCGAGATGATATTGACATACATGAAATGTTAAACGGATGAGTCGAGTTGATATTAACAACATGTACGAGATGAAACATGGGACAATGGACTAATAGTTGTTCCCTAGATGAATAATCTCTTTACCCAATGTTCATATAAATACAACTATCTAACTGTGACTCAACCACCAAATAGTTAAACTAGAAAGTCGACAACCTCCTTAACTATTGCCATAATGAATGTTTTTAAGACACACACGCGCTCACACGAATACTGATAAAACTAGGATTTGTCGAAAACTAGAACCGCTGCCGCTAGGCACGGGTACTCGGTTAGTTATTTAAAATGCCTAAGTAGATCCATAATTCATGGCCAAATTTAAAGAAACAATGAAAAAAAGTTATAAAAATAGAAGGATAGATCCTTTTATTGAAAGAGAAAAAATGTCTTTATCTTTAAAATTCAATAGTGGATTGCCTTGATTTACAAGACCAATATCAAATCAATTATGTTATTGATTTTTTCAAGTAGTTGTTCGGTGAGTTTGTAACTCACTTATTAAAGTAAATGAATGTTATGAGAGTACAATAAAGGGGCATATTAGTAAATTAGTTTTTGTTATTTTTTAGTTTACTTTACCTATCCTTCTTGATATCTTTCAATCTAGAGAAAACCAAAATAATATAAAGTTTATGTAAATCTTTACTTTACTTTTTCCCTTCAAATATTTTCTCCCAAAATCAAAACCCTCCCACCCCCTTCTTTTCCCCAAAATCAAATCCCTCCCGCCTCCTTTTTTTCACTTTCAGCAGACATTTAATCGCCCTTCTAACCATTGTCCGTCAATTCTCTCTTCATTCTCAGGACTCAATTGCTGGCCACTCTGTCACATGTCACTATTTCGTCACCTAATTTGTTACTCTACGATCGGTTTTTGCAGTCATACACTAGAGCCTTTATTAATCCCTATCATTTGAGTAGTAAAGAAGATATGGGGATTTGGTAAATATTTTTTTACTATGATGTGCGTGTATTCGGATTATGTAATTAAAAAAGTTTTGCAAGATATGGGGGTGTTAGGTATTTCTTATAGTGATGGTGCGACATTAGATACGTGGTCATATGGTGCCATTTGGTGATGTAAATCTTGTTGTCTTTTTATCAGAAAGTATGCATAACTGGTAAAGTTGTTTTTCTTTAAATCTTGAATTTTTACCATCTTAATTTGTGTTCGATTATTGATATGATTTGTGAAGTTTTGATAATTTGTACAAAAAGATGAACTCTTGTCTTTTTGTGCACTTAATTTGATTATTTGATACAATTTATGGGTTCGTGTTCTCCTCAAATGGGTTTTTAATGATTTGTGAAAAATATGAAATGTTGATGATTAAATTGCTTAATCTATCAACATATCAATGGTGGCATGTGTTTTGGGGGGTACGGTGGACTTCATTACTGGAAAAAGTTGCGGGTTATCGTGTCATATGTCCATCTGTCTACGTTCAACATTCAGTGGTGGGCTATGATGATTAACAGTTGTTTTTTGAATTGGCTTCAAGTTTTAATTTTTACATGTTTCTTTGTTAAAGATTGATTTTTTAGGGTTGATATTGTATTTGAAATTTCTGGGTAATTGATTGGTTGAAGAGATGTTGGTAATGTTTACTTTGAGCAATTTATGTAGCGTAGGAGCATCGGGAATTATAATCACAATGTTTTTGACTTAGTTTGAACTTGAAGGTGAATTGGGAAGCAGGTTTGTTCATGTTAGAGTTGTTGCCTGCACTGGTGCAGTGACATTGCCACCTCTACATCTATGATTACACCATGCTTGCAACATGAGTTGCTTATACTTGCAGCACCTACGATGTTGTGTATTGTGAATGTGGATCAAAGAACCTTCATGTTTTTAAGACGTAGCATGTATTGTTTACTAAAGGCATCGAGTTATTAAAGACATTTGAGTTTTTTGATATGCAACAGGTATAGCTTACTAAAAAGGCATTTGGACCGCCTTTTGACCCATGAGTGTATAATTGTGATTCTGTTAACTAATGTGGAATATTGGTGTTAAACTAAAAATGCAGGGCTGACACAAACTTAAACAAGTTCGAGAATTTGGGACGGAGGTTCAAGAATTTATCAAGCCCCTCGAAGACAAAGACACCTTTGGAGGTGTAATAGTAGGTAACATGTTATGTCACGGTATTTTATGGGGTATTTTGGTGTGGTATTATGGGGTTTTGGGTGCTTTTACTGGGTCTTCGGGGTTGCTGTCAAACAACTGCGGTAAAGGGCTGAATATGGTTGATTTAGGGGTGTTTTGGTCGACAAATCAACTTATATGTGTGGTATGGGTGTGAAGGGTATGGGAACCCTTATACCATTTAATTTCTTTACGTTGTGTTCTCGAGTTTTGTTTGAGAAGGAAAAGAAAAGAATTGGCAGGAAACAAATTTTTTGATGTGTTCTTAAGTTTTTTTATGAATGAAAATGAGGGGAAAGGAAATGATTTGGTGGGGAAAAAGAAGGCTTTTTTCTTGCCAAATTTTCTGCCCACTTTTAGGCTGATTTGAAAGGAAATAAGATTGTAATATCTCATACAATAGTCAAATGACCAATATGCCCTCCAAATTTGATAGTACTGCTTCGTTTTCTTTTACCATTGAAATGCTCTGCACCTCAAATTTGGTCATCAGTATTTAATATTCAAGGTATATGTTTATGTTGTTAATTACATGTACAAAGCATGTCATATTAATTTAAAAATAATGTGTCACCAATTACAAGTTCGCATTTCTAACTCAGACATATGTATTTGAGGTTTTGCTAATTTGTTTTACCTATTTTTATACATTATATTTATACATGCTTCAGTAGACGCATCTGGCAATTGTTTGTGAAGTTTGATTATTAAAAGCTACTTTATTTGTATTTTGCTAGTTTGTCTTTTGTATTTTGCCAGAATTCAAGTATTTATAAATGAAGGGTATAGATGTAAAAATATTGATTTCTTTTCCTTTCTATGCAACTCAAGAACACAAACTCTGTCAATTTCTTTTCCATTTCATTTCTTTTCTTGCCATCTCGAGAACATGAGTTATGTAGTTAATTATTCTTGCATTTCTTTTCTTTTCTTTTTCTTCCTTTTCTGTTACTTTCTATTACTTCCTATGTTGACTTTTCCTATAACAGATGACCAACTAAACAAAAAGCTGATTTTTTGGAATAACAGGTGGAGGTTGAAGACTGGAATTTTTTTGAAGAGGGAGGCAATAGTGGTGGTTTATGGATTTGGAGAGTGAACTAGTGAAAAAAATGACGGGAAATGTGAAGCGTCTTGAGATATTTGTCGTGAAACTATTGAGGAAGGAGGACAAGCTAATAAAAAGATTGACTGCTTTATTAGACAGTCGGATACAAATTGGGTTCAGCTGATTCGTCCAATCTGGGAGAATTAAAGGATGGTCTGAAACTGAGGCGACACGCAATCATGCCCCATTTCTTCGTGTTGCCATTAGTAATCCGGGACTAGCTGATTCAAATGCTACAATGACACTACAAAAGGCCATTGGCCTATTTGCAATTTCAACGTGAAGGTATCGTTGGTTGTTATAGGATGGACTGTTTGCAATTTGTTAATGCATGTGTTTGATAAGTCTCATTTAATAAAGCAACGGGCTGCCCCATCTGAGACGGCCATGACTGATGTTCATCGTAAGGTAATATATGTAACTATTCAATCATAACACCATCATGAGAACAACTATATGTGCATCTTATTCAGTCAAAGTTAGAATATATGGTACTTTATTTATAATAAAAATCTTTATATTGGTTGTTGAGATTTTTTTTTCTGTGATATATAGCAAGAAGAGGTTATATGTGTCTTATAGTGTAGTTTTTAACATTTTAGTATTTTGTTTAGACCCGAATGCAGAAATCAAAAGCATAAATGTATGGGATTCTAGCACTAATAAATCTTATTAGAATTTCTATTGAGAAGAACAAAGAAACCTTAAAGTCACTCATCACTTCTAAGTGCACTGATTCCTCCCGAACCGTCACTTATTTATCACACAAGCCAACCACTTGTGAATGGTCAACCATAATATCTAAATGGAGCCCGGGAGGAACTAGCAAATTTAATCCGTGGGTCTTAAGTACAGAAAAGTACGTGAGTACAGAAAAATACATCCCTAGGTCGTTATGTCCCAACGAGGTGTGAACGTGATACTACCATGACTTGTAATGTGTTGAAATAATATTAGTATAGAAAAATAGGAATCTGATTGACTAACACTGAATGTGAATAGTAATAGCTCTGTCACAGCTACTTCATTTAAGAAACATACAATCAGAAACCCTAAAATAATAATGTATTTACAAACGTACGTTTAGTTTTAAATAAACGTAAACGTAACGAATAAAACAAAACTTTCCCAAAGAGGGAATTTGCATGCCTTAACGGCTTAAATGCAAATTAAAAGAAAATAAAATAAATAACTATATTTACAAAGTTATTATTATAATAATAAGAAAACCTAGAAAACTAAAATGCTTACGATTATGTAACACTTACGTAACCGTAACAAAATAAAAAGTGAATACTGTCAAATATAACTCTCACAAATGTGAAAATTATATTTTTGGAATCCTAAAAGAATAAGAAAATTATTAGGAAATTAAAACTCATTTTTACACTATGTACTTAATTATTATTAATTAAAACCTATTATTTATTATTTAATAATTACCTAAAAATAAGAAAACTAGAAATAAAGCCTAGATAAATAAAATAAAAACTTAGAAAAGTAAAAAGTAATATAAAAGAAATTTTGAAACTAAAAATATATTTATTATACAAGTATTCTATTTATTATTAATTATTAACTATTATTTAATTACTAATATTATTATTAAATTATTATAAATACTAAATTAGCAAACTAAAATCTAAAACTTTTTACATAATTCTAAAATACTTATAAGAAGCTAAGAAAAATATAAAAACTATAGCTTATGTACAGAAATAAGAAAACTTAATTAAAATCTATTATTTATTAATTAGACTAATTAAACTAAATTAATTATTATACATACTAAACTAATTTATAAAATTATAAAACTTTTTATAATACTTCCTAATCATCTCAGGAATACATAAAAAATATAAAAAGTTTATAAAAATTATAAATAAGCAGTTTTAAAAATATATTACTTATTATCTCCTAAAAGGTATGTAAATTATATTAATTATTAAAAATACTATATGAACAGTAAAAATTATGAAAAAATTACAGAAAGTAAATAATAGTATGAAGATGCTAGGAAAAATAAGCATGGGCCACCAGCTTATCCCAATAAGCTGTTATAAGCTCATCAGTCCAAATAAGCCAAAGGGCCAAAAATGGGTCAAGTATAATGTTTGTGGAGACCCTAACGGAACTGGTGCCCCAGAGCAGTTGGAAGGGGTGTGGGGTTATATGCATGTTACTAGCGAGAGGTCTCAGGTTCGAATCCACCCACACCCAGTTTTTGCTATTTTATTTTATTTTTGTATTTTCTTTTTGCAAAACTTTATATTAAGTAAAAATATATAACTTTAACAAAGACAACTTTTGTAAAACTTGGAAATAAGCTCTGTGTGAGCTTATTTCCATCTCAGAAGCCAAATAAGCTCAAACTCCTAAATAGAAGCTATCACTTATGGTTAAAGCTTTGTTTTGGTTTTTTCTTTTTATGAAACTAAATAAATACAGATAAAATACATATATTACAAAAATAAAACCTAGAAATAAGCAATTCGTAGGCTTATTACCCACACAGTTGAGCTTATGGGCTCTCAGTGGGGAAATGAGCTTGGAGTAAGCTTAGAAAAAGCTATACAGTGGAAATAAAAAGCAAAAGTGTGTATATACAAGTATAATGGTGAGATATAAACATGAATAAGCACTGAGGAGTGCTTATAAGCACAAGCTTATGGTTTAGACAGTTAAGCCTTTTTGGGCTTAACTTGGATTGAATTGAGGCCTCTAAAGCCTATAATAAGCTCCATTCTTGAAAGTAAAAGGTAAAAAGTATCTATACAAGTATAATACGTAAGAATATACAAGCTTGTGAACAGGGATTAAATTATAAGCTCAGAATAGGCAAATAAGCACTTCCCTGAGCACACAGATCCAAACACCCCCTGCAACTAATTAGAGTGGCTATTTAAGCTTAGTGAATAAGCTGAGAAGGCCAAACTAAGTATTGGAATAGCAAGCTGAGGTGTTTGGCTTTCCAAAAAGCTAAAGTTCATCAAGTGGGGTCCACTGATGAGCTTTTGGGAAGCTTATGAAAATCATCCATTTCCTGAATGAGATGGTTAAAAGGCTAAGTGCTCAGGAAATGGGACAAACAAAAAGCTCATTGCAGCCCTAGTTAATAAGCTACAATTGTGAAATTAAGCACTGGATCTTAAAGCCTAGTTGATAAGCTTCCAAAAGAAGCAAAGATCATAAGCTAGATCCAACAGGTGAGCTTTTTGTAAGCTTATGAAATAAGCTAGTTGGGGTAAGGTATTCTGAGGACTCAGCATATCTTTTCTTGTGGTGATAAGTATAAGCCACTTGCAGCCCATGTAAATAAGCTACAAGGTTAAAATAAAGTGCAGAACCAATAAGCTGAGTTGCTAGGCTTTCTAAAAAGCCAAGCCACACAGGCTTATGATCACTAATGAGCTAGGTGTGAGCTTGTGGAAATGGTGTAATACCCCTGATTGCTCAGGGGTATGTTGTGAGTGGGCAAACTACAAGCTCTCATAACTTATCTAATAAGCTTCTAAATGCTCAACCAACACTGAGTGGTTTGAGTTGGATAGCTTGCCTATCATAAGGCCAAGAACCACAAGCTCAAGGTTAGTGGGGAGTCTTTTTAGAAGCTTGGTAAAACAGCATCACTCAACTGTTTGCTTCAGTTGAGTGAGCTAAGTGAACAAAAAGGTGAAGGGTTTAAGATACCTAAATAAGCTAAAAACAGATAAATAAGCACATACATAATAAAAATGGTACGAAAACATCTCAGAGAAGCCAAATTCACCAAGTGGGGTCAAGTCATGAGACTTGGACAAGCTTATGAACTTGACAGTCCATTGGTGACACAGGGCAAAAACATGTATATTTAAGCACAAATTTAAGCTAATAATAAGCTAAACTAAAAATTAACAAAATTCATACAAACATATAAGCAGCTAAACATTGAAACCCTAAGAGCATATAAGCAGAAACTTAATAATGAAGGCACACTAAAATTAAACATTTAATCAAAAAATCAGGTTTGTGGTAATTTTGACTTTTTAAGTTTATGATCAAAGTTGACTTTCATCAACTTTGATATGAATTTAACAACTAAATAAGACATATTAAGTTAAGAGAACATGAAATAAACAAGTATTAACTACTTTTACACAGAATTGGTGAGTATGGCTATGCAAATCATCACAGTGATCAAATGAGGATCCAAGATAGTGATTTTTGACTTTTGCTTGAATACACAATAGACTTATGGTTTGTCTGACCCTAAGGAACTCTATGTATCAAATAGCAACCAAGAATAACAACTTAGACTTATTCAAGCACCCTTGAATCAGTATTGCCAAACACACCTTAAATAAACTCAAATTGTAATTTTCAAACCATATCATTGCATAAACTAATTTTATCAAACCCAGAGGTTTTCATTGGTTAAATTAGAACTTTTTCAGCATACATAAGTAGTCACACAAGTGTATACCTAGGCTTATCAAAAATTAGCTTATGACAGTTAAAAATGGATTTTCAAACAACAATCAAATTCAAAACATAACAACCTAAGATTAAGCTAAATTATCATAAACTAACATCAATTAAACACAGAAACATAAAAATCTAAGGTAAGAACAAACATAAACAGTAAGTAGCAAAATATAAGAAAATGGCTTACAAGATGGCATAAGCTGAAAACCATGAAACCAATGAACACTATCTATCCTACAGCTTCCCATGAAGCTCCTAAACCCATGGCAATCCAGAATAGCCATGCTCCAAGCTAAGATCACCAAGAACACATGATTTTTATTTAATTTCCTATTTTCTCTATTTTTTAATGATTTTTGATTTTCTAAAGACTATGACTGATTAAGGTTTCTAAAAGCTTATTAAGCTTTGTCAGGAGCTTAAGTGGCTTACTAGAGTCCAATAACAACAATAATCAAACATAAATATAAATAACTTGAAAATTAAAGATGAATATGAAAAACATGAATTATAAAGATAACTTGTAATTTAAACTGAGAATGAAGGTTCCATTACACTAATTTGAAGTTCATTACACTAATGAAAACAGTAAATGACATTAATTTAAAGAAAACATTAAGCTAAATTACACTACGTTTAAGCTATTCTAAGGTGACAATGGCTTAAGGCCAAGGTCCTTATTCTTCTGTCTTTCTTCTTCTTTTTATAGCCTTTTTACTCCTTGGAGACCACTCATAAGCTCTGTCTTCAATCTGAGCCCTTGAATTTGTAGAATTGATCTCACCCGTTTAAAATACTTTTTGGCGCCAAAAGTCTCTATGACAGTTGAGGCGGTTTGGGTGTAATCAATGCATCTTGTATGCTTGTAAAGGTGGAGGGGACAAGATGGTGTATTTTATTTAGGCTTGGAGGTCGAGTTGGGGGTGTAAGAAGAAAACAGAGGTTGTGGCATGGTTTGGAGGGAAAAAGAGGTGGGGATGCATTAAATGGGGTGTGGGATAGGGTTGTGAGGTGGAAGGGAGTAGGTTGGGTGAGCTGGGGGTGGACAGGTGGTGGAAAACCACCATGGTTTCTGGTTTTGAGGTTGGGGTGAAGGGGATGAACAGTAGTAGTGGTTTGGCGGGGTTTGACCATTTGACCCAGGTTTATATAAAAAAGGGGGTTGGGCCGGGTTGATTTTTGGGCCATGATGGTGGGCTGGTGTTTGTTTGGTTTGTGTTTGGATTAATAATAAGGATCCGGTTGGTTTTAATAGTACAAAAGCCCAAGGATCAATGTTGTCATTTCTGATTTCTTGAAGGACTTAATTTGCCAACTTTCCAAACTTCATATGAGGACCAAACCTGCCAATAAAACATAACAAAAGGACCAAAGTTGTATTTTTATTTCATTTTAAAACTATAAGGACCTTTTGTGTAAATTTGGATTTTTGAGGGACTTGTTTTGTAAATTCCCAAAAGTTTATCAAATTGTTCCAAATTGTAATTTATGAATAGTACAAGGGTAATTTGTGATAAAATTCTATTTTGAATACCCAGGGACTAAGTTTGCCAATTTTGTAACTTGAGGGGTAAAAATTGCCAGTTTGTGTAAACTTTTATCCAGGGATGTTTTGTGAACATTTTTGGTTTCCCAAGGACTTAAGTTGACTTTTTATTCATTTAAAACCTTCAGGGACTAGTTTTGACAAATTGTGAAACTTGAAGGACTGAAACTGCCAATTATGCAAACTTTGTACGTTTTTCATTTGTTTTTGCATATTTTGTATTTGAAACATATAAAACACACCTTTAAAATATTTTAAGTATTTTGATGCATATTTGAGTGTTTTTGTATGTTTTGGCAGCTCAGATTGGTATAAAATGATGAGTATTTAGACACTCATCATGCACGTACTAAGGTCAGTTTTAATCGATACTTGAAATAGTTGTGTGTGTTGACTAGTAGTCAAATTTCTAAATTAATATTGGATTGGAACTATATTAAAAACAGTAAAAGATCGTACTGTTTGGGATACACCGCTAGGTTAATTGTTGTATTTATTGTAAGACAGTATGCGTATCTATATTATATAAGCATTGTACTGGTTACTGACTCCTTAGAATGCTTATAAGTTATAACTATTTTTAAAGGGGTGAAGCTTGAAGCACATTAACTGTTGTCGGAGCACGTCTTCCAAACTTGTTGTCTGTGTTTCATAAATATTTGACCAGGGAGGCTAATGGAGTGTCAAATCTTGATGCGATGTTAGTTTCTTCTGGTATTTTGAGTGAACGTTTTTTTCAAATACTTTCATCTTTGTTGTTTCACACTTGTATGAAGACCATTTGTAATGTAAGTCGAACTTAGTAAATGTAATGCCATTGTGTGATGTTCTAAATTATAAAAAGAATATTTTTTGCTTCATGCAAGCATCTGTTAGATGGCTATGAACTAGGAAGCATTTCATGCTTCTACAGGTTTAGCTTATGTCTGTGCTCCTGGGTTGTAGCTTCCACGAATAATTTCAGGAATTTAGAAATTTAGAGATAAGAGAAAAGTATTGAACACTTTTTTTTGAGCAAATCTACAAATTTTGTATATTCACAAACTTAATAAACTTGCAAGTTAACTACCAGGGGCTGTTAAGTTTTGGCAAAAGCTATCACTAAAACTACTAGAGGTCTCAAGTTCTAACCATATTTTGTGTAAACAAACCTGAAGTGTAATCAAACCAGCACTTATAAGCTTAAATATGAAGATACTTTATCTCTAATATTGATTTGATCTTAGACTTGCACACACACAAGTACTTGTTCATTAGCATCCAATCCACAAACAGGGTCTTACAACTACAAAAAGTGTACATAGAAATTTAGACCAAATCTTACAACAGTCATAGTTTCTCCAAATTCCCAACATCTGGTACCGAACCATCCATTTGAGTACTCTGCTCATCCTCCTGAGGCATACAGCTGTCAGTCAAACTATCATTCTGCTCGTTGGGGACATCAACCTGGTCTTCAGCTACTTCGCCATCTTCATTGCCACTTCCAGCATCGCTACCCACTGCCGATGCATCCAAAACACTTTCTGATGAAACATTTGGTTCTAGTTCATTTAACTTCTTTTTGTACTGCTTTAAAGTTGCTTCAAATGAAGCTATTCGAAGCTGTGGCCCAAATGGATTATGTTGCATCATTGTAATGAGTAAACTCAAAGCATATTTTCTAACTATAGCACTCTTATCCTCCAACCTTCCAGAAGTGATCTCAGCAACTTCATTCCATAAAACAATTGACCAAAAGCTACCTCGACACTCCCACTCCCATTCCCACCGCCACCCGCACCTTGCCTAGCCCTACTTTCATGATCTGGGTCATCAGTCGGCAACTCAAACCTACAAACGGGACACGAATTATGCAACTCCAACCAAGGCAAAATACAACCAGAATGGTACATATGTTTACATGGAAACTTCTTAACTTTCTCATCTAACTCAAACCTGTCCTTACAAACAACACAATCCGAATAATCACTTTCCAATATCTCCTTCCCAACTTTAACACTCGGCACCTTCTCATGCATCCCACTCAAATTAGTTTAAACCTGCAATTAAACATAAACCGTGAATAAAAATACAAACTTTTTATAAAAAAAAATAACTTGGATTAAAAGGAAATATACCCTTTGGACACCAGATTTCTTGAAGATATCAACAATTGCTGCAAAATGAACATAAGATGGAAGCTTTGAAAAAATAGACTTTGTAACAGCTTCATTCAGACAAACCTTTTTGTTTCTGAAAAATGATAACAGATCCAGAAGTTGTACCTTGAACCTTTGTATACTGATAGGATAACTAGATATGATGATTAAGTATTACCAATGGTATTCACAAATAGCACTAGTCTTTTGTAGTCCCTTCTTCCCCCAAGTATGCAATTATCAAGCACCCGACCAAGGATCAAACGAGTATTCTGCAAAGCCAACTCTTTAGCTGAAGTCATTGACTCATTTATTGGTCCATCATGAGCAATAAATGACGACTCATCGATCCCAGCCAGGCTGCTTTCATGATAGGCTGGATCATGGTTAAGAGTTACAGACATAAATCCATAGTTATGTAAAAGAGCTTCTAATACACTCAGTGCCTCTGAACATAGACCACTTTCTATTATTTGGGAAATGAGTGCATACATATGTCGACTCTGAACCGCATCAACTGAAACTTGATGAAGCAGTTGCTTTAGTATTAGAAGAACAACATGCTGATACTCAACAGGTCCTCTGTCTAGAAGATTAAGAAAGTGCCCGAAAGCCATCTCAGAATGCTTTTCTATCCATTTGTTGCATAATAGTGGGGCCACACAAGCAAGTAGATTCTCTATGCTTTTAATTCTAGCCTATGAGTATGCCATGAATACTTCGGATCCTCTAATGATTTAGCCTGCCACCATATTGCCAGATTCACCGAAACCAAACAAGCCTTTTGGTGGTGGTGTAATAGGAGTGGTGAAGTGGACCCCACAACTGCCTCAGGGTTCAGATGTAAGCGGAGCCATGGAAGTAAACCCATGATGTGGATTAAGAAACGTGTCTCCGGGTCACCAAAGATTGAATCACAAGAAGGTATGGTTAATCTTGAAAGAACCTCAGTTGAGATACAGTGACTCACAGTTGACATGAGTCCTTTTAGTATTAGAGGCTGTACACCTTCAAAAGCTGGAACCTTCCCACTGGATAATAAACATGAACCTGCAGCATCCACTCTTTGGAAGTCTATTGACAACATTGTGATCAAGCTCTTCTCTTGGCATGCTTGAAAGGAGCACATTTTCTGTGGTCAGATCAAAAAATGTTAATTGGTCAATAACCAGCGAAAATAACTCAAGTACCTGAAAATAAACATGAACAAAGTTGGTATGCATCATGGCCACATACCCCCAGAAAAGATGGGGGTAAAGAATCACCTTCTTAGGCTCCACATTTTCTACCATCACTTGTAACGTCAAAAAAATTTCCATTATAAACCCTAGCACTGCAGGTACTGGGTTTTCTAAGCATTTATGAAGGCATTTGAGAAGTGATATACATGTATCATGGTTAACACGGGGTCGAAGGGCATGATAGATTTGGTGGGACCGGCAAGACAGGTGTCTTGAGGTGCACTTCATAGCCCATTTGAGTGCCTCGGCTCCCCAAGTTCCCGAAGATCACCTTGAAAAAAAATGGCATCCACCATGCTCTGAACCAATGCAGACAGTAGTTTTGCACTTTGGAGATCAATTTCCGTGACTGTGGGGTCCTCATTTTCCCACATCATGCTGCCTTCTTTCGACTTAACATACTTAATCAAACTCGCAACCTGTTGCCGGTTTTCACCATCACTATCTTCAACATTGTAAAGCTCGAGATGGCACCCACTAAGAGAATATAAAAGATTAACAAGTAAAGTTTGGCAGTGTTTTAGCACAGTGTCTTCTGAGCTATCCATTGAGACAAAAATGACATGGAAAAGTAAAGGCAAATGCTCCATAAAATCTTCATCCTTATGAGCATAAAACACATCCCTTCTCTTAATGCCAACGAGTTATAAATGTAATGATCACAGTCGAGATTTAGTATAAATGGCCCGTTTGATATTAATAGCACATGCTCGAACCAATACATTCAAAGGATACGTAAACCAGCATTAGTAGACCTGAAACCTACACCTCCCACAACTCGACCCTTTCACATAACCAATCGTCTCCCCTAACTATCGATCTCAAACAAAACCTAACCTAAATAATTAAAATTCATTAAACAATAAGTTTTTCCTTTGTCTCCATACAACAAAATTATGGAACTTCATAGTTTGAAGGAAAACAGGTCCTGAAATTATATTAATAGCTTGCAAATACGAAAGTTAAGATTATTTCTTTTGCTCTCACAGACCAAAGAGATAAAAAGGAAAAGTAAATAATCTAGGGCCAAAGGGTTTCACATGTCCCCATATAAAAAATATTATACAACCAGCCCATTATTCCACTTCCTAAAAGTTCCATCGAAGATTGCATACAAAATTACCTGGTCTAAAGTATGTTGTGCAAATCTGTTGTAGAGATCATAACACCAGCAACAAAAGAACCCAGTTAAAGACTTAGCCCCAATTTATCGCTGCACTGAAGGTTGCAGTATAATATAAGAAAACCATGGTGAGAAGCAAAATAGTTAAAAAAAATATATTTGAACAAACTATGCAAGAACACGGTTTGGAGAAGGTAATCTAATTAAAGGGTTTTAACGATTTAAAATGCATGCCTCACGACATTGGTATGTATATTCTCAAAGAAATTCCCAGAAATGCATCTAAATAGATTGATCAGAGTCCTATTGAAATGGTCTAAATCAAAATAATATTCTATTCAATTTGTGTAAGGATATTGTTTAACTTGCCTAAGCAGATAATAAGCAAAAAGCCACAACAGCAAGCTGGTATAGTTTTAACAAATAAATTCCTATGAAATGGTCATCCTGCATAAAATTGTCAGAAATTAGACCGATGCTTGAAAGCAATCACACGGTGTTGTTTTAACAAACAGATTCCTATGAATTACCTGTTGCTCCCTAATCAAGCGTTGAGCAGTAAGAGAGGGAGATGTAGGCCTAGGAGCTGGTCTTTAGTAGGGACCACCAATTCTATTCATATTTTGTGTGTGAGTACGTGTAGTATATGGTGCACGATATCCCGCCCCTCCTTGAGGAATCCCACCAAACATAGTAGCCTCAAGCCTAACCGCTTCATCATGTTCTTCAGACGATATGCCTCCCCACTTCCTATAAACAATTACTAAATAAAATGAGTAGGGGTATATAAACAGAATTTTTGTATGTAGGAAATTAAGAAAAAATAGAGAAATACTTCAGAGGAGAATTTGTTCTCGTTCTCTAAAGGATTATTCACGTTATGTTGTGGTGTGGGAACCGAGGCAGTCTCAGTGGAGCTAGAAGACACACGTCTAGTCCGATGCCTAACTAGAGGTTGCTCGTCTGCATCTTCGCTTTCATTATGAGTAGATGAGCTCACAATATCCAACCTACAATTCCTTTCAAACTCTCATCAGAAGACAGCTTCACAATTGTATTAGCTTTTCGAATTTTCAAGTTCTTTCGTCACTCATAAATAAATCAGTAATTCATTAATCACATCCCTTGAAAAAAATTAAATCAACACTAATGAGTTCCATAATTCAACTCCAACATTCCCTAAATCATTAGCTCACTTGCAGCGTTTTCATAATAGCAACGTGAGTCACAGATCCATGATATTCCGCCCATGTAATCGTGTTGCATTCTTCCATTTTTTTCTCGTTTTATAAGACTTAGTTTTATTATTATAGTTCACATTTTTACCTTAAAGTGTCTCCTTTTCTTGATAAAAATTTGACCAAAGTAGCTCCCTCACATACCCCTAAATCCACATCTTATATTTTGTGGTCAACAATTATGGTCAAAATGGGTATTGGGTCAGAATGGGCAACTTCTTAGTACTATCGAACCAGACGAGTTCTAAAGATGCAGATCCTATTTCCTCTAATCAGTTATGGTGCACTTTAGAAGGCCCGATTTTTTTGAAAAACAAGGGTTTTGACTGGGGTAAAGGATAAAATGAAACTAGAGTTAAAAACAAGTATATTCTCGTCTATTTATGGTCTCAATCACCAAGAGCTACCTACAGAGGTCTTGGTTACTACACTCTCAAGGCAGGTGCTCTCACATTGACCAAGGTATCTGATATGTGCATGACGACCACAAGCAACCATGGTCTCTTTATTTTCTACATGCACAATTGAACCAGTTTGTTTCATGCAAAATTTTAGGAACCACAAGTCTACCACTTTAGTACTACGTGTATTTAACTTCCCATGTTTTCTGTTCTTGTGCCTTAAGATTAGGAGACCACTACTAGTTTTATTTGCTATTTAAATGTAACTTGCATTGTTACTGAGGAAGAGAAGAAAATATGTTAAAAGTAGTCTTGTTCCTTTCTTAATTTCTTGGAGAGTTGCTAACTCAATTAGCTATTTATCTTAGGAGATTGACCTCCTCTAAGATAAATAGCTAATTGGTAATTGAGTTAGCAACTATATAGAGACCAACTTGGAGAGTTGAACGACCAATAGGCCCCTGTTTTAAGTGTCCTGTTTTAAATGTTAGATTACAAAAAGGGTGATAGAAGCAAACCTGTAAAACATCAGAAATGTGCTCCATAGGTTAAGAATCTGATCTCCCAGCGAATGAAAAAGCTGTAAAAGTTCATCATTTTTTAAGGAATATAAATAATCACTTGAGAAATCAATCGTACCATTTGGGACCTATTGAATCACAGAAGATGCATAAGCGAAACTTAATGACATACACATACATGAAACCAATCATGTGTGCAGTCAGAGAGAAAGCAAACAACCTGATTAGAATTTTTCATCTTATCAGGTATTTGTGAATCAACGTTAGGAATTTCCATGCCCATTTCCATAGGAGCGGACAACAACTTTGTCTCGTCATGTTGGGAAGTGAAACTGGTGAAATCAATTGTTTCCTTAATTGCGTTACTGAGATTCCATAGCTCTTGAAGTAAAATTGTCCGAGAAGATAAGAATGACTTTACAAGGAAGACCTATTTCAGTAGTATGATATGTTAAACATCTGTAAATCGAGTTAAGTAGGAAGAAAAAAAAGGATCCAGAAATGCATACTAGGTTTTCCTTGTCGTACTTCTCATTGGAATTTTCTTCATTCATCAGAGAATTGCTGCGACTAGAAAAGACATAGATTTAGTTTAGCTTCAGAAAAAATAAAGGCAACTTTGAGCGTCAAAAATTAAAATAACCTGGGCTTTTTAATAGCATGAACACCTCCTTTGAGTAAGCTAATGTGGACACTTGTATCAACAACAACGGCATGGAAAGCATCAAAATGAACAGGAAAATATGAATGCAATCCGACAAGAGCCTTGGGTGGAATTTGGTATTCATGGACTGCAGCAGGGGATAATTCCAAAGAGTCCTGTGAATTGGAGCTGCAGATGAAGCATTAAAAACACTATATCCAGCAAAGATAAGAAAAAATAAGTACTCCGTAATTTATTTTTCCAAGTCAGTAAGATTGCTTTGAAAAATCTATAACGTAATGCTATTTACTAACCCGTTCTCCAAAACAGGTGCATATAGAAGCTCAAACTTCAGGATTACAGCAGATGTGATACGACCCTGAGGAACATAAGTGCTTATCAACGTGAGTATGACCGAACTTCTCTGTCCATATTCATTACATGTGTACAAAGTACAAAGAGAGAGGGAGAGAGTGACCTCAATTTTACCAAGAGATAAGTTGAAGGATATCATGACTGAAAGAATAATATCCTGCCTTGCATATCGGATCCGGAAAGGCTGTGATGAAAAACTATGGTTTGTGTCATCGATCTTCCAAACCCCCAAGATCAGGAGCTGCATATGCAAAACTATGGTCTGTGTCATGACTTGCCTACCCAACTTCATCCCGTTAAGACCCGCACACAGTGACTACTTGATCCGCATACTGCATTGTGTTTAACATTCAAGAATAATCATATTTACAACACAATTCATAAATCATGTATCGAATATACAATTCCGTTTTTGTAACTACTGGTGTCAAAGAATACTATAGGATAGTTTAACAAACTAACTGTCACATATCCATAAATACAAATACAATACCAGTTTCGCAATTAGGGGCCATCACCTGTAACTGGAGGTGCTTAGCCAAAAGAGCTTATTGTATGAACATTGAGTAACTCAAATTCAGACAACCATTTAAACAATGGATATTATAATACTACTAGATGGGCATATGTTAGATTTTTACCACATTTGCCTATCACAAAAATAAAGAATGGATAATACAGTGTTTCAGGGAAAACCTATCATAGCTCAGCGCATTTTGGCCCATACTGATAAACAAACCGTTTTGATTCGTTAACCGACCCAGTCAATCCTAAAATTCCCCCTTTTGATGGTGTGTTTGTGTTCCGTTCAAACTTACTTTTGCTTAGCCTCAACAAGTCAACAACTTCATACAATATAACACAAATGTGGCATACAAAAAGAAAATCGAGCTACAACTGCTGATAATTGCAAAGAGAAACCTATGTCAAGTTCAGGTCGCATTTTTTATTTAGACGACACTGCAATGCAGTCAATTTTCCTATAAGGCTTATCACCTACTTCTTGTTTCCACTTACAACACGAAGATAAAAGAAGCAAATTAAGTGCCGAATAGAAGCCACATAAAATAGATAAATAACTGCTTCTGTTAGATGTAGTCAATAATCGGTTTCACAGTAAGTTTTCCATGAAACATATAGCAACTTTTCTCACAAACGTGGTGGTATTAATATGAAGAGATTTTAATCATTGTACCTAAGATAAGGAGAGAAGAGAAGGCATATGGTGGTGGTTACTGTGCTCAACTGAATCTACTTTTTCATACGAGAAAGCTTGATCAACAAGTTTAACTCTAAGCGTGCTTAAAAGCAGACCAAGAAGAACGACAATGCATGACAACATAAGAGCTAAAGGCCAGTTCTTCATTAAACAATTTAAGCTCATCCAAATAGTTTAAGCTCATCCAAATAAGCTCATCCAAATAACAGTTTAAGCTCATCCAAATAAGCTAATTCAAATAGTTTAAGCTCATCCAAATAAGCTAATTCAAACAGTTTAAGCTCATCCAAATAAGCCAATTCAAACACTTTAAATAAGCTAATTCAAACAGTTTAAGCTCATCCAAATAAGCTAATTCAAACACTCCCATAATCCAAATAAGCTCATCCAAATAACAGTTTAAGCTCATCCAAATAAGCTAATTCAAACACTCCCATAATCCACCATTCCTATGCAAACAAATAGGGCTTTTAACAATTGTGGAAAAACTCCCTAAATAATTAAAATTCATTAAACAATTGTGGAAAAACCCTAATAAAATTATAATAAAACACATAAATACCTTACCGGTTCTTCATCTTCGATTGTTTCTTTTTCTTGAATCTGTTATTCCATACAGCAATTAAAGTGTTTGGCCAATGAATCATAATCACGATGCTTCAATGAAATCATCACGAAGTTCTTGTTGAATTCACCCATGGATGGAATCAAGGACTACGTTTAATCTGCTGATGGATATTGCATAGTTGTATATATAAAGTGAAAGGAGTTAAATTTCGGAGCCTCACTTATTATTAAAATACATATGGAGGTGTGTTAACCATGGTTAAAGATGGAGCAATAAAGTCGAGGGAAAAAAATTGCAGGGGCAGAATCGAGGACCGGAGGGTGTTAAAGGTGGGGAAGAAAGTCGAGGGAAAAAAATTGCAGGGGCAGAGTCGACTAGTCGAGCCAGGCGATCAAATTTTTTATGAAAAGGAAGGTCGTGCCATCTATATAGCGGGAATCAACATTTTTTTGGTTGGTTTGGATAATTAGCCCAACATTCTATTGTAAACCAAATACAGAACACTTGAACACAAAAACAGATGTTAATGAATTACATTACAATTTACATATGAAGAGTGCTTATCACAATCTATTGCCAACATAAATAAAAATATCTACGCACAATGAGCGGGCATACCTTTGCATCTTAAATACAATAAAGACTGTTCAAAAGTAACATAACTAATGGATTACATTACAGTTTAAGGCGAAACAATTCTTAACATGATCTATAACATAAGAATGGTAGCAATAAACTAAATCCGTTCACATAAACAGTTTGGGGCTTCAAAATTTGGAAACAATAAAAGCATGCAATGACAATTACTAAATGGGGGTTTCAAAATTAAGAAACAATAAGGACATGCAATATCGAAAATACTGTATCTATTCAAATACAGATAATCAAGAACTAAGAACATGATCCTACTATAACATAAGAATGGTAACAATAAACTAAAACCATTCACATTAACAATTCGGGGCTTTCAAAATTGAAAACAATAAAAGCATGCAATGATAATTACTAATTGGGGGTTTCAAAATTGAGCAATAATAAGGACATGCAATATCAAGAATACTGTATCTATCCAAATACAGATAATCACGAACTATAAACCGAACCTACTATAACATAAGAATGGCAGCAATAAACTAAAACTATTCACATTAACAATTTAGGGCTTTCAAAATTGGAAACAATAAAAGCATGCAACGATAATTACTGATTGGGGGTTTCAAATTTAAGCAACAATAAGGACATGCAATATCAAAAATACCATATCTATCCAAATACAGATAATCAAGAACTAAAAACATGATCCTAAAGTTACACACGCGTGTTAAAAAACCCAAAAAACCATATTCAGATTCTATATTATCATAATAGCAGTTAACCTAGATCAATATTAAAAAACAAACTCACATTCTATATTAGTAGAAGATTCGGCGTTTTAGATAATGGGTGGAGCGGATTTTATTGATCCAAGGGATTTTACTTAAAACAATGGAGATTAGGTGTATGAGTAATACAATAACATATAAAAAACAATTAAAAACGGAGCAATTTAATATGTAAAAAATAAATAAATATAAGCAATGTATGGAATATTAGACAAACTACTTTAAAATAATTGTTATTAGTTTCAATTAAAATAACTTAATACATAGAAAAGTCATGTTTTTTTTAAAAACAATTAATCATCCGAAACAATGCCTAAATCAATCATGTAATCGTCATCAATATCATGTCCAGAAGCCTTCATCTGCTCAAGTAATGCTGATGCCTTTGCCAATTTTAATATTAGCTTTTTCATGTCACGAATACTGATTAACCGACTTCCATAATAATTCTTAATCCAATCAATGAGCGATCCACTTTCATTTACATCCGTAAATAATATAAACATAAATAAATAATCATCGTTTGAGCAAATACTTCAAACAATAATATTAAATAAACATATATTAAAAAAAAAAGTTACCACGGTTATTTGTTGGTTCAGTTTCATTTGTTTTGTTTGCAATTTTCTTCGATGAAGATTTATCAGTCATATTTGAAACTTTTGTAGAATAGGTGCTTCAAAAAAATTAGGGTTTCAAGAATACAATTTGATTTTCTTTTTATAATGGATGTAAGAATAAAAAATATATCTTAATTTACAATTCTTTTTTTTAATAGGGAAAAGAAATGAAAATTAATATCTAAAATATTTGACTTTAAATACATTTAATGCTAACACAAAATTTTAATCTACTTTCTTAAAGGAATATATTGTATAAATCGTCTTTTATATAAAATAAAAAATAAAAAGTAATTTATCCGGTCTATATATATAGAGTATAATTAAAATTAACTAATAAAAAAATTACATTATATAAAACAAATTACAAAACTTTATTGTCATTCTTCTTTAGCTAACATTGTATGTATTGATGTTATTTTTTCCGTTAGGTTGTATTAATAAAATATCGTAAAAACAAGAGTAGCACACCATCCAATCCGCCCATGTTTGAAGCTGACACTACAACCAGACAGGCACAAGGTAATTTTATGTGTTTGTATTGTACTTATGTTGATGTACGAAAATTATAAATGGTACATCATGCCCAACGGTCTTACAAAGCATGCCCACCTATAATTAATCATATAAAAAAATTTAAAAAGAATATAAAAAGATGCAAACATAAATATCGAAAGACCTCAAAATAAAATACAAGTAAAATCAAATGATTCGTGGAAATCACAAAGCATGCCCGCTCATTGGGCGGGCCATGAACACTAGTATATATATATATATATATATATATATATATATATATATATATATATATATATATATATATATATATATATATATATCATACTATATTATAAAGCATGAAGGCATACTTTTAATAGAAATACTTAAAATTAAGCAATACAACTTCTAAAGCTACAAGTACAACAACAAATGCTACTTATAGAAATTTCCGTCATATTTAATTCTAACATACAATTAATACTAACATTAAATACAATAAATAAATCATTATGTACATTATATACTATTAATTAACTTGTGAATAAATACAATTAATGCACTTATTAAAACACTCTCTACATAAGAAATACAAATTATCAATCATATTGTACAAGCAACTTAAATACAATTCCTGCATTAAATGTCATTAATAAAAATATTAAAGCATATTATACAAATATTCAAGCCCGAATAGGCAATGGGCCGAATGGGCCCGAGCCCGAACGGGAACGGGTTAAATGGGTTTGAGCCCAAACGGACACGAGCTAAACGAAATTTTTGATATCCATAAATTTATTGTCAAAAAGAACATAATAAACTAAAATATGTTTATATATTGTACAAACCAAGTAAACTACTAAAATAAATAAATAAATAAAATAATACTAACTAAGCAAAATTTCATCAAACTTTTTCGATAAAAAACTAATCAGCAAAGCTATTGCCAAAAAATGTAAAAATAAAATAAATTATTAGTCGAAAAAATTAAATTACAGGTTGCCGGCAGCTGCATCGCGCGGGGACCCTGCTAGTGTATATATATAAAATAAACTGTGTTATTCTGTAAACTAAGAAAACAAAAAAAATCTTTTATAATTTTACCCGCCTTATGTCACATTCCGGGGATGAGGCTAACATAACCCAAAACATAAGGGAGATGATTTGCACACATTAAACTTTGATTTGCACACTCCAATATAACCGGTTAAGGCATAATATATATACAGTATAACAGGTTAATGTATAAATTAAAGTGTTACAATCAAAACCTTAAGTGTGCAAATGATTTCCCAAAACATAATTGGGACCGAGGGATTACTATTTTAAGTAATGTCTGCAGCAGAGAGCAATCGCAGAAGCGATATTATTCCCAAATAAGAATGATTTTTAATTGTTAAATGGGTAACCGTCATAACAAACATTAAATCGATTTGTAGATGTAATTATTTCGGCCTCTGTAGATTTCTTGAGAGCAATCATTTCATGTTATCTAAATGGAGTAGCATTTTTAAAAAGGATTTAAAAGAGGACCGTCCACGAGTGAAGACGTATTTTCTAACAATCAAAATGGGAATCTCTTACTAGAATTTGATGTAGTATACTCCGTATCATATACCACGTTGGAACATGGTTGTAAACACGCTAGGCCTTTGTGAGCAATCGACTATCTTGTACTCCCTCTGTCTCGACATATGCACACACTTTAGGATTGCACAAAATTTGAAAAGTTCTCGTTAACTACACTCTTCACCTTTAAAATAACATCTCATACTCATGAAAATCTCTTTTGATTGATTAAAATACAAAATGAGCAAACACTTAAATGAGATATCCTAAAATAAAAGTGTAAATGTACGTATACATTTATGTTGAGAGGGAGAGAGACTTTTAGTCGGCCAAGACGAGGAATAATCAAGGATTAACTACATACATTAGGAGTTTTACATCTAAGTATTGAAATATTATGTTTGACATATTGATAAAAGTACATAAATATGTTTTGAAACATCAACACAATGTTCGAATACATTAAACTGAGAGAGTAGCTTGCGATTATTGACCTTGTCGCGATTAATCGACATTTACTCAACCTTAGTATTATTAAGTATAGATAGTTTTCCCAAGCTCATGTGTTGGTTAGGGTTCAAATCAGCCGAATGTCTTCATCAACTACTTAGTTTGATACTGCCGTGATTTACTTTTTCTTCCGCTTGTTGTCAGGCGTCTAAATCAACAAGTTAGTGATAGCTTTGAAGATTATATTTTTCTTTTCAATCTGATCTTTCACGATTTCGTTGATCAAACATTGGAAGATTTTTAGCTGATAGATATTTGGCCCGAGCCCGTGTGTTGATTAGTGTACATAAGATTTGTAATTTATTTCTCATATGCACTATATACATAGTAGATAACGATGTTAGTTCAATCTCGCGTTTCACCGCAGACTTGTTTCTTTTACGATTACTTAATTTCAAAAGTTATTAAAAATTGCATTACTTAACGACTTACAGGGGGTGTTAATTTGGCAATTCTCAAGTGCACGTGCACCGCGGATATTCTAAATTTTCTATAAAAGTTTATATCAAACTGAAGGTTTGCATATTTATATATTTTGTTTAGAACCATTTTCTAGTGTACCTAAACTCTCTCCCTTAAGGCGCACTTTCAGTAAGTTGGTGAGGATCTGAGGGATCTAATGAGACTGGTCCATCCATCTTCATTAGCTGGTAATCATATTTTATTGGTTTTAGCTATAAAAAGGCATAAACCTTTTATAGTACACCCAACAATGTTAGACAACTTCAACTTTCATTTTATCCTTACAGTTTTATATCTGTCTTACTTTGTATAGACAACATCTTATCTACGACAACTTCAACCTTGACATATTTAGCTCGTTACGAAATTCTTTTAAGGAAGTTACAAATCCTCGCAAAATATTAGTTGTACTTATGATGCATACAATATAACAATAGGATGAATACAATATAACAATAGGATAGCTTTTGTAAATTGTTAGATAGTAAGGGTGTGTTTTGAATTTTATTTTATTTTTCCAAAAATCATATATTAAACTTCATTTTTTTCAAAATAAAATGTTACGAGCTCATTTTATTTGAAATTAAAAGATATTTCATTCGGTTATTTTTTATTAAAAAATGCTAAATATTTGTTAGATAAAGTTTGTTATATAAAGAAACTGTAAATTGCTCAAAGTACAGAGGTGTCGTTTGTTTGTTAAGAGGCTTTGAATCTGAATCTGACTCGCACATCTGAATATGAATGTGTGGTTGAGAAATCTGAATCTGATTGATATAAAAGTGTTTGTTTTGTAAAAGTATCCGAATGTGAATGTGTTATATTATTAATGTTTACAATAAAAATATCTAACAATTGTTATTAAGCGTGAAATTTTTTTCACCCGCTACAAAATATGATTTGACACGACACAATTTAAACAGGTTATGGTCGTGATTTTATTGGTGGTCGACAAGATTTGCACGTTTTATAATGAGTCGGGCTTGCCTTGACATTCTCAACCCATCAAAACATGTTTGGGTTTTGATTTAACATTTTAATACGAATTATCACCCTAGTTATTATTATCTTGTACATCCTTTTTTTGCGATGATTCTTCTTAAACATACATTTTACAAGAAAGCGAACAAAATAAACAAAATGGAAAGAAAACCAAGTATGTATAAAAAGATTTAAAAAAAAAAGAAAAAAAGAAAAAGAAAAGTTATGAGACATTAAGAGGTATTAAGAAACCTCTTTAACATCTAGTTCAACAAGATGTTTTTACCTCTTACCACCTCTTAATGATTAGAAAAAATCAAACACTCTTAATCTTGATTGGCTCTTACTGTCTCATAATGACAGGAAAAAACAAACACACTTTTTGGTCTAAACATCTGATTGCATCTGACTGAGTCAGATTAAGATGTTATTAAGAGGATTTTTAGAAAAACAAACACAACCTAATTTTCATAGCTTGTCACATAGTCCACGCCGCGGGGGCGCTAGTGGGGGAAGGGGGGGGGGGGGGGGGGTAGGTTAGGTTGTAACTTTTTGAACATACACTAAACTTTAACATTTTTTTATAAGATCGTGTGTTAGTGAAAAGTACTCTAATATCAGGCGCATTTTTTTTGGAATTTAAAAATCTTTTCATTGGTATTTTTTTATTAAAAAAATTACTAAATATTTGCTAGATATTTGATAAATAACGTTTATTGTATAAAAGAACTGTAATTAGTTAAAAGTATCTGGTAATTTTCGTAGTGTGTCAGATAGTTCGAAGGGATGGTTTGTAAATATTATCTTTTAGGCCAATTGGATTGCATCACCTGGACCTGTTATTTTCCCAATCCAATTCCGTTTTGTTTGAATTGTTCATTTGATGTTCATATTTGAATGTATTATGGTGTGTTTGGCAAAAATAGCAGTAGCAACGATGTTACCAAACGTTTTTATAGTAAAAATATATTATTGATCACAGCTACTGCTTACAGCTAAACTTTAACATTTTTTATTAAATCGTATGTTAGTCAAAAGTATTCTATTATCAGGCGCATTTTATTTAGAATTTAAAAACCATTTCATCGGTATTATTTTATAAAGAAATTGATAAATATCTGTTAGATATTTGATAAATAAAGTTTCTTATATAAAATAAATGTAATTATCTAAAAGTATCAGGTAATTTTCGTAGCATGCCACATTGTTCGAGGGGTGGTTTGGAAATATTTTCTTTTAGGCCAATTGGATTGCGCCACCTGGACCCGTTAATTTCCCGGTCCCGTTCTGTTTTATTTGAACTGTTCATTAGATGTTCATATTTGTATATATTTGGGTGTGTTTATCGAAAATAACAGTAGCACTGAGCAGTAACAATTTTTTTCTATAAAAATATTTGTTAACATCACTGTAGGTGTAACTATAATGAATAAAACAACTTTTAAATGCTCAATGCTTATAAATGCTATTTCATAGCATTCCGAAAAAAAAGAAAATAAAACTGCTTGATGCTTGACAAACGAGTATTAAAGATTACAACGTTCAACGCTCATAAATGGTCCGCCCCAAACACACACGGTAAATAAAACTGCTTGATGCTTGATAAACGAGTATTAAAGATTACAACGTTCAACGTTCATAAATGGTCCGCGCCAAACACACACGGTAATAAATAAAGTTTTGTTCGCTGTTATTTACATTCAACAATTATCTCTTGTTTTACAACACCGCGTTGAAATATTATCCAAAGCTTTTACCTAAACTACCTCAAAGTACGTAGGAACAACTAATTAATGTAGAAAATAATATACGAGCTCGTATATTGATGTTTATAGGTAATAAAATGTTGCATAAATCCTTTTTTTTGCCTATTTACAATTTTACATTACTTATGTTCATATTTAGGTATAATACGAGTTTAGTAACCCGCGCGTTGCGGCGGGTTTTTTAAATAGTAGTTTGGTGTTATGCGTTGGTTGTAAAAAAAAGAGAGAAATAGTTTATATATTTTTTTAAGTAGTTATTGGGTGTCGGTTAAGTTTTGTTTGTGGTTGCAAATATTTAACAGCTTTGGGTTATGGTAATTGCGTTAAAAGCATTTTTTGAAAAAATGTTAAAGATAACAGTCGTTAGTTAACAACCGTTAAATAACTAACGACCGTTAATACTAAAAAAAAAATTACTGTAGCAAGTACTGTAGCAAGCACAGTGCTTGCTACAGTAACCTCTTGGGGTTTAGTATATACGAGTTTGGTACCCGCGCGTTGCTGCGGAATTCTTTTGTTGCTGTTAGCTACTTAACGTGAAGTTAGTTACCTATGACTGATTTTGCAATTGATGTATAGCATGAAGGACCATTTATGTAAATTATTTGAGAACTAAATTTGCAATGAACCACTGAGATGAAGGACAAAGTGCGTACAATTTTTTTTAAATGTTAAAGATAACGGTCGTTAATTAACAGCCGTTAAATAACTAACGACCGTTAATACTACTACTAAAAAAAAAAAAAAAAAAAAAAAACTGTAGCAAGTACTGTAGCAAGCACAGTGCTTGCTACAGCGCGTTGCTGCGAAATTCTTTTGTTGCCGTTAGCTAATTAACGTGAAGTTAGTTACCTAGGACTGAATTTGCAATTGATTTATAACATGAAGGACCATTTATGTAAATTATTTGAGGGCTAAATTTGCAATGAACCACTGAGATGAAGGACAAAGTGCGTACAAAATTTTTTAAAAAATGTTAAAGATAACGGTCGTTAGTTAACAGCCGTTAGTACTAAAAAAAAAAAAAAAAAAAAAAAAAAAAAAAAAAAAAAAAAAAAAACTGTAGCGTTACTGTAGCAACTACAGTAGTTGCTACAGTAACCTCTTGGGTTTTAGTATATACGAGTTTAGTAACCCGCGCGTTGCGGCGGGTTTTTTAAATAGTAGTTTGGTGTTATGCGTTGGTTGTAAAAAAAAGAGAGAAATAGTTTATATATTTTTTTAAGTAGTTATTGGGTGTCGGTTAAGTTTTGTTTGTGATTGCAAATATTTAACGGCTTTGGGTTATGGTAATTGCGTTAAAAGCATTTTTTGAAAAAATGTTAAAGATAACAGTCGTTAGTTAACAGCCGTTAAATAACTAACGACCGTTAATACTAAAAAAAAAAAAAAAGTTACTGTAGCAAGTACTGTAGCAAGCATTAGTAGACCTGAAACCTACACCTCCCACAACTCGACCCTTTTACATTACCAATCGTCTCCCCTAACTATCGATCTCAAACAAAACCTAACCTAAATAATTAAAATTCATTAAACAATAAGTTTTTCCTTTGTCTCCATACAACAAAATTATGGAACTTCATAGTTTGAAGGAAAACAGGTCCTGTAATTATATTAATAGCTTGCAAATACGAAAGTTAAGATTATTTCTTTTGCTCTCACAGACCAAAGAGATAAAAAGGAAAAGTAAATAATCTAGGGCCAAAGGGTTTCACATGTCCCCATATAAAAAATATTATACAACCAGTGATAAGTGTGTAAATACTCATCATTTTTGTTACATTTAAACTGCAAAAATATATAAAAACACACAGGAATGCCTTAAAATACATAAAATATCCCTGGACTGTGTTTTTATGCAAAAAGATTGAAAACTGATGAAAAACAAAACATTTTACATAATTTACAGTTTCAGTCCCTAAACTTTGGAAAATTGGCAAAACTAGTCCCTGATAAATCAAAACATGCAAAATATCATCAAAGGTCCTTAGGGATTCATAAGTTGTCAAGAAAAGTCCTTTAAAGTTTAAAAATTGCAAAATGGCAACTTTAGTCCCTCAAGTTTGGAAAATGTCAAAATTAGTCCCTAAGGTTTTAAAAATAAGAAAATAATAAAAATAAACCTTATACTATTCTAAATTGACAAAATTGGTCCTTATGATAACTTTTGAGAAGTTACAAAATAAACCCTTCAACTTTCAGAAAATTACAGAATAGGTCCCTGGAGTTTGAGGAATTGGCAGAAAAGGTCCCTGGTTTTTGAAAATGGAAAAATTATATCTTTGGTCCTTGGGTTATTCATAAATGGCAAAAATGGTCCTTGTAACTACTTTGGAAATATTGCAATTTCAGTCCTTTATGTTTGAAATAATTGCAAAATTGGTCCTTGTTTACTACTAAAACCAACCGGACCCCATTTTTATTAATAATCCAATCCAAACTAATACCCCAACTCACCCACCTATTCCCAAGGCCCAAAGTTACAAAGCCCAGTCCACCCTTTTAATAAAAACGGGGGTTGACCCCGTTGACCACCTCATCCCTTCCAATACCACCACCACTGTACCATCCTCTCTCCCTCACCCTCCTTTTCCAATAACAGGGTGGTATTACCACCTCACCACACCAGCTGGCTTCTCCACCTCACTTCCCAACACCATCATTTCACCCCACTTTAGCATTAAATGCTTTCTCCACCATTTTCACTCAACCTCCATACTTACAGCCTGTTTATTGATCAAAACTCACCCATAGTCCACCCTTGTTATCCTAAGTTGTCCCCTACACCTCCACTAAACACCAAGAATCCTTAATTGGTCTCAAGCTGCTCCAATTCCACGTGTAATGATTTGGCGCCAAAATTGCTTTTAAACGGTTGAGATGAATTACAGTGATCCAATGGTTCAATTCAAGTGGGATTTGTTCAGAGATGCATGGGGAGTCTCAAAAGGTTATAAAGTGGAAGAAAGAAGCAATGTTGAAGATATCTAGTTTTAATTAAATAAAATGTATGTCGACTTCTTAAGTTTTTAAGTTTCCAGTTCATGTTAAGCTTTAAAGTTTCAATTCTAGTGTTGTAAGTGTATTGTAAAACTTCCTTTAATAATAAATTCCAAGTTTGTTTATGATATCAGTTTATGCAAGTTTTAAGTTTCAAGAATTCTTATGTTTCTTGATATTGGGTTCTTAGTTGATGATACAGACATAATAAGCTCACATAAGCTCCCAGGAAGTTCATAAATACTTCTAGACACCTTAAAACTTAGTTTAATTACCTAAACTCACAAATCACAAATTGGTCAATGAAAGTCAAACTGTGCAAGTTTTGAGTTTTGATTCTGATTCAGAGCGATTTGAAAAGGGAAGCAGCTTGGATTATGGTTTAGAGACTCATGGGAGTCACATAAATGTTCTTGGCTCTTGGTTTCATGAATTCAGTTTGATTGCTCAATTGTAAGCTCACTTTCAATTTTTTTCATTTCACTATTTTCTGTTTAAACCTAGTTATATTTGTGTTTTTATGATTATTTGTTGTTTGATAGTTATAATATAAGTTTAAAATTGTTTGTTTGTTCATTAGAAATCAGTGTAGCTTAAGTAAAAAAATCTCACAGTGTAATATTAAAGATGTGCAAATCTGTGTTTTATGCTTGTGTTATTGTTGTTTTATGTTCATGCAGTCTTATTTGATAATAATATAAAGTTTGGATTAAGTTTCATGAACTGAATCAGTAATAACCATTGAGAATCATCAAATCAGTAGTTTTAAGGTGTGTTTGGATCAGTGGTTCCCACTGAGTTCCTTTGAGTTTTTGTCATTGATTTTTGGTTATCCATGATACACTAGGTTTAAATAAGTAAAGTAAATCATAAAACTCAGGTCTTATTTGTGGAAAAGTCAAAATCATCTTTGATCTTATTTGATTTGAAATCTGTGGTACTTAGCTTATCCATACCTTCCATATTAGCTCATAACTTATTAACCTAGCTTAATTTTACATCTTTATATCTTAATACAACATAATCAGTTAGTAAATTTGATTTAAAGTTCACTTTAGTCAAACTTATTAGGTAATTTCAAAAGTCAAATTTCCATAACATCATGGGAAGATTTAGTTACCAAATTTGTAAACGAATTTTTTCCCCCGTCCAGAACGACAAGTCTTAAAAATGAAATCATCAAATTTACTCAAAGGTTTGATGAATCGTTTGGTGACGCATGGGATCGTTTCAAAGAATTGCTTCGTCGATGTCCTCATCATGGTTTCACTGAATTAATGCAAATTGACACGTTTTATAATGGTGTGAGTCAATCTGACCAAGATTCTCTCAATGCCTCCGCGGGAGGTAATTTTTTGAGCAAAACCACAAAAGAAGCTTTAGAAATCATTGAAAATAAGTCCAAAGTCCGCACTACACGCACAAAACCATATAACTCCCAAGTGAGTGCTGGTCCTTCTACTTCATCGCCCGTGAGTACTTCTAGCACCGATGCTAAGATAGACAAACTCACGGACGCCATTCAAGCTTTGGTTATCTCAAACCAGAAAAAAGTCACTTTCACACAAAACCCTTCACATGCTGAAGTAAAAAAAGTGGAAGTTTGTGTCACTTGTGGTGGCCCACATGCTTACTACAATTGTACTGCCACCGATGGTAGTCCTTTTGAAGCCAATGCCCTAGCCGGTACTACAAATCAGGGAGGTAATCAATACCGTCCTCAAATTGAACCAAGTTACCGTGCTAACACACATATGGGACCACCCGGGTTTAATCAAAACCCAAATTTGCAAAACAGAAACCAAAACCAACCACGAATGAACCAAGGTTATCAAAACCAAGGGAATTTCCATCCTGGACAGAATCAAAGTTTCCACAATTAAGGAAACTTTAACAGAAACAATTTCAACCCCGAAAATCATTTTCAGGGAAATGGTAATCCAAATCAAGGGAATTTTCAGCCACAACAAGGTTATAATCAAAATAACCGTGTCCAAAATTTCCCTAACCATACACAAGCCATTCTCCCAGCTCCACAACCATCATCCGATGAGTTGTTAAAGCAGTTCATGAAAACTCAAGAAGAGACAAACAGGTTGTTGGTCAGCCAGATTCTGAAATTAAGAAATCTTTAAATGAACAACCCTCGGGCTCTGGAAAACTTCCGAGCAACACGATCGCAAACCCGAGGGGCGATGCAAAGGCGATCACGACCAGGAGCGGAGTTTCATATGATGGACCTACTATTCCCACTACCCCTTCTTCTTCTTCTCCCAAGGTAGTGGAAAATAACGTCGAGGTAAATAAGGACGAAGTACTTCCTACTCATAAGGGAGGTACCCAAGACTTCCCACCTCATGTTGTCTCGAAACCCAAACCAAAACCTAGAGTTGTTTTTGAACCAAATGATATTCCAGTTGAAACACCTCAGTCCAGACCTTCTACCTCCTCTATTCCTTACCCCTCACGCTTGAGTGAACAAAAGCTCCGTGAAAAAGCTAGTCACCAGATGGATAAATTCTTTCAAATCTTCCAAGATTTGCATTTTGACATTAGCTTTTCGGATGCTATTATTCTGATGCCCAAATTTGCATCGACAATCAAACACTTGTTAAGCAACAAGGAGAAACTGTTTGAAATGGCAAAGACTCCCTTGAATGAGAATGGCTCAGCAGTTCTTTTAAAGAATCTTCCCGAGAAGCTGGGAGATCCTGGAAAATTTCTAATACCATGTGTATTTCCGGGAATGGTTGATTGCTATGCCTTGGCCGATCTTGGTGCAAGTATCAACCTAATGCCATACTCAGTTTGGAAGAAACTTTCTCTTCCTGATCTTACTCCTACCTGCATGACTTTAGAGCTTGCAGACCGATCGATATCTCGTCCTCTCGGCATTGCCGAGGACGTGTTTGTAAAGGTAGGAGAATTTCATCTCCCCGCTGACTTTGTAGTGGTTGATTTCGATGCTGATCAAAGGGTCCCTCTCATTGTTGGGAGGGGTTTCCTTAGAACGGGCCGTGCTCTTATCGATGTATTTGAGCAAGAAATTACTCTGCGTGTGGGTAATGAAGCTGTTACATTTAACCTCGATCAAACCTCGAGGTACTCCTCCAATTATGATTCTGAAGCAGTTAATCAAATAGATATCATAGACATTGCTTCGGAGGAGTATTCTCAAGAGTTTCTTGGTTATTCTCATAATTCTGTGAGTGGGGATGCCACTCCATCATCTGAACCTATCATTTCCGACTCTTCCCCTTCTCTCACTCCGTTTGAGGGAAGTGATTTCCTTTTGGAAGAGGTCGAAGCTTTTCTCAAAAGTGATTCAGTTCCATCGGGAATTGATAACACTGAGATTGATCTGGAGGGAGATATTCTTCTCCTTGAGAGATTGCTAAACCAAGACAATTCTCCTCCACTCCCTCCCGTACAACTTCATAATCAGGAAATCAAATATGTTGAGGAAACTGATGATTTTCCTGAGGTCGAACTCAAGGACTTACCTCCTCATCTTGAATACGCATTCTTGGAGGGTGATGATAAATTACCCGTCATTATTGCTAAAGGTTTAAGTGTTGAGGAGAAGATTGCTCTCATAAAGGTCTTGAAGTCAAACAAGCAAGCAATTGCTTGGAAACTCTCCGATATTAAGGGTATTAACCCAGATTTTTGTACACACAAAATCTTGATGGAGGATGACTTCAAGCCTGCAGTGCAACATCAAAGAAGGGTGAATCCAAAAATCCATGATGTGATTAAACAAGAGGTTCTTAAACTTCTTGATGCAGGATTGATTTACCCTATCTCTGACAGTCCATGGGTTAGTCCCATTCATTGCGTCCCAAAAAAGGGTGGCATTACTGTTGTCACTAATGAGGAAAATGAGTTGATTCCAACTCGGCTGGTTACCGGATGGCGTGTTTGCATTGACTATCGTAAGTTAAATGACGCCACCCGCAAAGACCACTTTCCGCTGCCCTTTATGGACCAGATGCTTGAGAGATTAGCAGGAAACGAGTACTATTGTTTCCTTGATGGTTTCTCAGGATACTTTCAAATCCCCATTGATCCATCAGATCAAGAAAAGACTACCTTTACATGCCCTTATGGAACCTTTGCTTATAAACGTATGCCTTTTGGCTTATGTAATGCTCCAGGTACGTTCCAGAGGTGCATGATGGCTATATTTACCGACATGATCGGTAAAACTATGGAGGTCTTTATGGATGACTTTTCGGTCATTGGGGATTCATTCCAAACATGTCTCACCAATTTAGAAAAAATGTTGAAAAGGTGTAAAGACACCAATCTATGTCTAAATTGGGAAAAAAGTCACTTTATGGTTAAAGAGGGCATTGTCCTCGGCCATAAGATTTCCAAGAATGGGATTGAGGTTGACAGAGCTAAGGTTGATGTCATTGCAAAACTGCCTCACCCTACTACCGTCAAAGGTATTAGGAGTTTCTTGTGTTATGCCGGTTTCTATCGTCGATTTATACAAGATTTTTCTAAAATCTCACGGCCTATGACTCATCTCCTTGAAAAGGATACTCCTTTTATCTTCTCACCAGAGTGCATCGAAGCTTTTGAAACATTAAAGAAAAAGCTTACTGAGGCACCCATTCTTATTGCCCCCGACTGGGATTTACCCTTCGAGCTTATGTGCGATGCAAGTGATTTTGCTATCGGTGCAGTCTTGGGGCAACGCAAAACGAAACACTTTCAGCCTATTTACTACGCAAGCAAAACTATGAACGAAGCTCAAACACATTACACCACTACAGAAAAAGAATTATTAGCTGTGGTGTATGCCTTTGAGAAATTTCGGACATACTTAATCTTGACTAAAAGCGTAGTGTATACGGATCATTCGGCTCTTAAATATCTATTTGCAAAACAAGATGCAAAGCCGAGATTGCTCCGTTGGGTTCTCCTCCTCCAGGAATTTGATATCATTATTCGTGATAAAAAAGGAGCTGAGAACCTGGCTGCTGATCATTTGTCCCGATTAGAGAACCCTCATCAAAATGTGTATGAGAAAAAGGAAATAAATGAAACATTTCCTCTCGAAACACTTAATGCGGTTACTTTTCGCGGAGATTCTACTACCCCATGGTTTGCCGACTTCGCAAACTATCATGCGGGTAATTTTGTTGTGAAAGGGATGTCAACCCAACAGAAGAATAAATTCTTTAAGGATGTTAAACATTACTTCTGGGATGACCCCTACTTATTCAAAATCTGTGCGGATCAAGTCATCCGACGGTGTGTATATGGACAGGAAGCTACTGAAATTCTTAAGGCTTGCCATGCTGGACCCACTGGGGGACATCATAGTCCTAATTACACCGCCAAAAAGGTGTTTGATTCCGGATTCTTCTGGCCCACAATTTATAAAGATGCCCAGGATCTCATTAAAACCTGTGACGCTTGGCAGCGTCATGGAAACATTTCACAAAGAAATGAGATGCCACAAAATGCTATTCAAGTATGTGAAATATTTGTTATCTGGGGCATTGACTTTATGGGGCCATTTCCATCATCGAGAGGAAACAAGTACATACTTGTGGCAGTTGATTATTTGTCAAAGTGGGTTGAAGCAAAAGCTTTACACACGAATGATGCCCGAGTTGTAGTAAAATTCCTTAAATCTCTTTTTACCCGTTTTGGAACTCCACGTGCTATTATAAGTGATCGTGGTACGCATTTCTGCAATGACAAATTTGATAAAGTCATGCAAAAGTATGGTGTAACCTACCGTCTTTCTACCGCGTATCACCCACAAACAAGTAGGCAAGTGGAGGTTTCAAATCGTGGTATCAAAAGGATACTTGAGAGGACTGTTGGTGAAAACCGTGCTGCCTGGTCGGATAAATTAGATGACGCACTATGGGCCTTTCGTACAGCTTATAAAACACCCATTGGGTGTACACCTTACAAGCTTGTGTACGGAAAGACATGTCATTTATCGATGGAACTTGAGCACAAAGCCTACTGGGCTTTGAAACATGCCAACTTTGACCTCAAAACTGCGGGTAATCACAGAAAAGTTCAAATGAATGAATTAAATGAACTACGTGATCAGGCTTACGAGAACTCTTTAATCTATAAAGAAAAAACAAAGAGAATACATGACTCAAAAATAAAGAACCGCGTTTTTAACGTTGATGATCGAGTACTTCTCTTTAATTCTAGATTAAAGATCTTCTCGGGTAAATTAAAAACCCGTTGGACTGGTCTATTTACTATCACTAAGGTTTATCCATATGGTACCGTTGAGTTATCTCAAAATGACGGTCCATGTTTTAAAGTAAATGGCCATCGTGTGAAACACTACTTTGGAGAGGACATCCCAAACATGGTTGTCCCGGATCTCCAAACTTTCCCCAAGGACAATTAAATTCGGGGTCGAGTCAAGCTAGTGACTCGGGAATCAAAAACAAGCTACCTCATGGACAAATCAATTCGAGGTCGAGTCAAGCTAGTGACTCGGTAATCAAAAGCGTAGCAATATGGGTTTTCACTCATATTTCTGATTTCTTTCTCTTTTCTACCACCTAGTGTGGGGGAGATGCCCCACATGTTGTATATATGTATATATCTTGAAAAAAAAAAAAGTTTAAAACAAAAGAAAAAAGTGAGTTTGTATGTAAATAGCCTAAAATAAAGGTTATTAATAATTCCTTCTTACGTTCTAAATATCGGTTTAACACACGGTGTTTTGAATATTGAGGGCAATATTCATTTCTAAGTGTGTGGGGGGGGGGGGGGGGATTCTCACGAATTCAAACACATGTTCCATCAAGCACCCTCATTTGATCAAAATTTAAAGTTTTTTCACACTTAGAAATGCAATAAATGGTATCAATCCTCCATGTCTAACCCACAATAGGATTGGCTAGTCCAGGAGCAAACGGCTCTTGGTAAAGATATCTCAAATCCGTTTACGGCTTGCAATTTGCCCAAAATTGTACGGTTCCTCAACTCCCCAAAAACAAATGAGTTGGCTAGCCCGCAAGATTATGGCTTGTGGTAAAGGCCGTAGAAAATCCATAATTGATAATCAGCTCACCAAGATGTTGACTATTCCATCAAGAGTTGGCTAGTCCAGAAGCAAACGACTTCTGGTAAAGACAAATCAAATCCGTTGACAGCTGATGGTTTGCTAAAAATCACACGGTTATTAGGTGTGCCACAGTTCTTACACCTGGCTACTCCAGAAGTGATGGCTTTTGGTAAAGAGTAAAAATCCATTAATTTTTTCTCAAATAGATTGCTAGGGACTAGCAATAGTTTAGTGTGGGGGATTGATGAGTGTGTAAATACTCATCATTTCTGTTACATTTAAACTGCAAAAACATATAAAAACACACAGGAATGCCTTAAAATACATAAAATATCCCTGGACTGTGTTTTTATGCAAAAGGATTGAAAACTGATGAAAAACAAAACATTTTACATAATTTACAGTTTCAGTCCCTAAACTTTGGAAAATTGGCAAAACTAGTCCCTGGTAAATCAAAACATGCAAAATATCATCAAAGGTCCTTAGGGATTCATAAGTTGTCAAGAAAAGTCCTTTAAAGTTTAAAAATTGCAAAATGGCAACTTTAGTCCCACAAGTTTGGAAAATGTCAAAATTAGTCCCTAAGGTTTTAAAAATAAGAAAATAATAAAAATAAACCTTATACTATTCTAAATTGACAAAATTGGTCCTTATGATAACTTTTGAGAAGTTACAAAATAAACCCTTCAACTTTCAGAAAATTACAGAATAGGTCCCTGGAGTTTGAGGAATTGGCAGAAAAGGTCCCTGGTTTTTGAAAATGGAAAAATTATATCTTTGGTCCTTGGGTTATTCATAAATGGCAAAAATGGTCCTTGTAACTACTTTGGAAATATTGCAATTTTAGTCCTTTATGTTTGAAATAATTGCAAAATTGGTCCTTGTTTACTACTAAAACCAACCGGACCCCATTTTTATTAATAATCCAATCCAAACTAATACCCCAGCCCACCCACCTATTCCCAAGGCCCAAAGTTACAAAGCCCAGTCCACCCTTTTAATAAAAACGGGGGTTGACCCCGTTGACCACCTCATCCCTTCCAATACCACCACCACTGTACCATCCTCTCTCCCTCACCCTCCTTCTCCAATACCAGGGTGGTATTACCACCTCACCACACCAGCTGGCTTCTCCACCTCACTTCCCAACACCATCATTTCACCCCACTTTAGCATTAAATGCTTTCTCCACCATTTTCACTCAACCTCCATACTCACAGCCTGTTTATTGATCAAAACTCACCCATAGTCCACCCTTGTTATCCTAAGTTGTCCCCTACACCTCCACTAAACACCAAGAATCCTTAATTGGTCTCAAGCTGCTCCAATTCCACGTGTAATGATTTGGCGCCAAAATTGCTTTTAAACGGTTGAGATGAATTACAGTGATCCAATGGTTCAATTCAAGTGGGATTTGTTCAGAGATGCATGGGGAGTCTCAAAAAGCTATAAAGTGGAAGAAAGAAGCAATGTTGAAGATATCTAGTTTTAATTAAATAAAATGTATGTCGACTTCTTAAGTTTTTAAGTTTCCAGTTCATGTTAAGCTTTAAAGTTTCAATTCTAGTGTTGTAAGTGTATTGTAAAACTTCCTTTAATAATAAATTCCAAGTTTGTTTATGATATCAGTTTATGCAAGTTTTAAGTTTCAAGAATTCTTATGTTTCTTGATATTGGGTTCTTAGTTGATGATACAGACATAATAAGCTCACATAAGCTCCCAGGAAGTTCATAAATACTTCTAGACACCTTAAAACTTAGTTTAATTACCTAAACTCACAAATCACAAATTGGTCAATGAAAGTCAAACTGTGCAAGTTTTGAGTTTTGATTCTGATTCAGAGCGATTTGAAAAGGGAAGCAGCTTGGATTATGGTTTAGAGACTCATGGGAGTCACATAAATGTTCTTGGCTCTTGGTTTCATGAATTCAGTTTGATTGCTCAATTGTAAGCTCACTTTCAATTTTTTTCATTTCACTATTTTCTGTTTAAACCTAGTTATATTTGTGTTTTTATGATTATTTGTTGTTTGATAGTTATAATATAAGTTTAAAATTGTTTGTTTGTTAATTAGAAATCAGTGTAGCTTAAGTAAAAAAATCTCACAGTGTAATATTAAAGATGTGCAAATCTGTGTTTTATGCTTGTGTTATTGTTGTTTTATGTTCATGCAGTCTTATTTGATAATAATATAAAGTTTGGATTAAGTTTCATGAACTGAATCAGTAATAACCATTGAGAATCGTCAAATCAGTAGTTTTAAGGTGTGTTTGGATCAGTGGTTCTCACTGAGTTCCTTTGAGTTTTTGTCATTGATTTTTGGTTATCCATGATACACTAGGTCTAAATAAGTAAAGTAAATCATAAAACTCAGGTCTTATTTGTGGAAAAGTCAAAATCATCTTTGATCTTATTTGATTTGAAATCTGTGGTACTTAGCTTATCCATACCTTCCATATTAGCTCATAACTTATTAACCTAGCTTAATTTTACATCTTTATATCTTAATACAACATAACCAGTTAGTAAATTTGATTTAAAGTTCACTTTAGTCAAACTTATTAGGTAATTTCAAAAGTCAAATTTCAGCTTAAGCAATTTTTGAATAAACTAGATAATTTTCTATAGGATTTATTATTTAGTTTCATAACTTATGCTTTTAAGGTCTTGATATTTTGCTGCTTAACTGGCTAGTTTGTTGATTGCATGTTTGTTTTTCCATTAACAGCTTATTTAAACTACTTATCAATGCTCAACATGTTCATCAAACTGACTACTTACATTGATTCATCAGTGTAAGTGAGTCAACTTTACAAGCCAATCAAAAGCTCATCACTGAGCTTAAGCTTGTAATACTTGGTTCTTTTAGAAGCCATCCAACCAAACTTCAAGGTTCAAGGCTAATTTTCAATTTCCAGGCTTATTTACTAGGCCTGCTAGTAGCTTTTACCTTGTCCCATCTTTGAACACTCTGAGAAATTCAGTGTGTTCAAAGCTTTTTCATAAGCTAATCAAAAGCTCTCCAGTAGACCCTATAGGGTAAGCTTTGGCTTTTTGGATACACCAATAAGCTATAATCTTAGATCAAGCTTTAACTTGGATCCTTGATCCTGGTTATGGTCACCACATTAGCTTACAAGTCACCATTTTTACCTGTGCACTCAGACATCAGTTCAACCCACCAACTTTGGTGGTCATTTGTGGTTAACCCAGTGGGTCCCACACCTCATACTTGGCTTATCTCAACCCCCCTCCTACCCAGGTTCAACACTTGACCATTGGTCTAACCTGTGAAACACTGGGACCCACTTAGAATCAGCTTGGAAGGTTGTCCCAAATTTGTCTCAGCAACATCAACAAGCAAGTGCTTATTGATGATGTGTGGCTTATTTATCTGCTTATTTGATATAATCTCACTCAAACTAGTTCACATAAGTCAGAGAAACCAGGTTTTACCTTGTGGACCCCACACAAGCTCAGTTGAGCTTATTTCTTAGCAAAGTCAATAAAAGTCAACTGTTTTGAGTAATAAGCACTTTTAGTGCTTATTCTGTGTTTATCAATTATATTCCTTTATTAAAGTTTCTTATTTTAAGCATTTAATTAGTTTTGTAAAAGAAAAACAAGAAAAAAAACCAAACTTAATTATAGTGATAGCTTCTATTTAATAGAAATTATCTATTTAATTTTCTTTTTAGCTTATTTATAAGCACTTCTGCTATTTTATATTTTTATTAAATCTCTTATATATTAAAGTAATTTTATAAATTTTTCCAGATTTTTCTTTTGTCATCTAGTGTTATTTAGAATTAATATTAGTTTATTTAATAATTAAATAATAAATAAGAATTAGCATAATTAATTTTTATAAGGTAACACCTATATTTTATATTTTTCCTAGCTTCTATAAGTCATAAAATAATTTTAGAAATTTTCTTGTGATTTATACTGTTCATTTACTAATTTTCATAATTTAATTATTTTAATTAGATATTAATTAATAAATAGAATAATAATTAGTAAATTAGATTAAAAATACATAATATAAAGTTTTTATAATTTTTTAGGATTCCTATGATGGTTAATTAGATATATAAAATTTTTCATAATTATCTAAGTCATTTTAGTAATTATAAATAAGTTAATCAATATAATTAGTTAAATAATAATTAATTAAAAATAAATAGATAAATAGAGTGAAAAATATAATTTTAATTTTAAAATAAGTTTTATAATATTTTAGATTTTTAGAAATTTTAATTTTAATTTTCTAGACTTATTTTACATTTTCATAATTATTAGTTAATTATTAAATAATTAATAATAGTAATTAAATAAAAATAATTAATTAAATAGTTTTTAATTATAAAATAAATATTTTAAATTTATTTAATTTGCATTTAAGCCCCTAAGGCTTATAAAATCCTACTATAAGTTAAAGTTGTTTTTGTTTACGTTTAATTAATAAACGTTTACGTTTTCAGTCCCTTTTTCTCTTGTACTTATCTGATTTCACGTATTAGTTGATATAGCTTATTAAAGCTATTCACTCTTATATTTCAGTAGTACAAATCACTTAAACCCTTTTCCTGTTCAATTCACCTGATCTAGAAGTCATTTTATTTCAGATTTCACATCTCGTTGGGATCTAACGATCCGGGGAAACACTAAACTCACCGGAGTATTGGTTTAGGCTGTTTGACTTGTTGACCATTACTTGGTTGATATTATCTGACTGTTTCACACCAATCAACCAGCCCATTATTCCACTTCCTAAAAGTTCCATCAAAGATTGCATACAAAATTACCTGGTCTAAAGTATGTTGTGCAAATCTGTTGTAGAGATCATAACACCAGCAACAAAAGAACCCAGTTCAAGACTTAGCCCCAATTTATCGCTGCACTGAAGGTTGCAATATAATATAAGAAAACCATGGTGAGAAGCAAAATAGTTAAAAAAAATTTTTTTGAACAAACTATGCAAGAACACGGTTTGGAGAAGGTAATCTAATTAAAGGGTTTTAACGATTTAAAATGCATGCCTCACGACATTGGTATGTATATTCTCAAAGAAATTCCAAGAAATGCATCTAAATAGATTGATCAGAGTCCTATTGAAATGGTCTAAATCAAAATAATATTCTATTCAATTTGTGTAAGGATATTGTTTAACTTACTTAAGCAGATAATAAGTAAAAAGCCACAACAGCAAGCTGGTATAGTTTTAACAAATAAATTCCTATGAAATGGTCATCCTGTATAAAATTGTCAGAAATTAGACCGATGCTTGAAAGCAATCACACGGTGTTGTTTTAACAAACAGATTCCTATGAATTACCTGTTGCTCCCTAATCAAGCGTTGAGCAGTAAGAGAGGGAGATGTAGGCCTAGGAGCTGGTCTTTAGTAGGGACCACCAATTCTATTCATATTTTGTGTGCGAGTACGTGTAGCATATGGTGCACGATATCCCGCCCCTCCTTGAGGAATCCCACCAAACATAGTAGCCTCAAGCCTAACCGCTTCATCATGTTCTTCAGACGATATGCCTCCCCACTTCCTATAAACAATTACTAAATAAAATGAGTAGGGGTATATAAACAGAATTTTTGTATGTAGGAAATTAAGAAAAAATAGAGAAATACTTCAAAGGAGAATTTGTTCTCGTTCTCTAAAGGATTATTCACGTTATGTTGTGGTGTGGGAACCGAGGTAGTCTCAGTGGAGCTAGAAGACACACGTCTAGTCCGATGCCTAACTAGAGGTTGCTCGTCTGCATCTTCGCTTTCATTATGAGTAGATGAGCTCACAATATCCAACCTACAATTCCTTTCAAACTCTTATCAGAAGACAGCTTCACAATTGTATTAGCTTTTCGAATTTTCCAGTTCTTTCGTCACTCATAAATAAATCAGTAATTCATTAATCACATCCCCTGCAAAAAATTAAATCAACACTAATGAGTTCCATAATTCAACTCCAACATTACCTAAATCATTAGCTCACTTGCAGCCTTTTCATAATAGCAACGTGAGTCACAGATCCATGATATTCCGCCCATGTAATCGTGTTGCATTCTTCCATTTTTTTCTCATTTTATAAGACTTAGTTTTATTATTATAGTTCACATTTTTACCTTAAAGTGTCTCCTTTTCTTGATAAAAATTTGACCAAAGTAGCTCCCTCACATACCCCTAAATCCACATCTTATATTTTGTGGTCAACAATTATGGTCAAAATGGGTATTGGGTCAAAATGGGCAACTTCTTAGTACTATCGAACCAGACGAGTTCTAAAGATGCAGATCCTATTTCCTCTAATCAGTTATGGTGCACTTTAGAAGGCCCGATTTTTTTTGAAAAAAAAGGGTTTTGACTGGGGTAAAGGATAAAATGAAACTAGAGTTAAAAACACGTATATTCTCGTCTATTTATGGTTTCAATCACCAAGAGCTACCTACAGAGGTCTTGGTTACTACACTCTCAAGGCAGGTGCTCTCACATTGACCAAGGTATCTGATATGTGCATGACGACCACAAGCAACCATGGTCTCTTTATTTTCCACATGCACAATTGAACCAGTTTGTTTCATGCAAAATTTTAGGAACCACAAGTCTACCACTTTAGTACTACGTGTATTTAACTTCCCATGTTTTCTGTTCTTGTACCTTAAGATTAGGAGACCACTACTAGTTTTATTTGCTATTTAAATGTAACTTGCATTGTTACTGAGGAAGAGAAGAAAATATGTTAAAAGTAGTCTTGTTCCTTTCTTAATTTCTTGGAGAGTTGCTAACTTAATTAGCTATCTATCTTAGGAGATTGACCTCCTCTAAGATAAATAGCTAATTGGTAATTGAGTTAGCAACTGTATAGAGACCAACTTGGAGAGTTGAACGACCAATAGGCCCCTATTTTAAGTGTCATGTTTTAAATGTTAGATTACAAAAAGGGTGATAGAAGCAAACCTGTAAAGCATCAGAAATGTGCTCCATAGGTTAAGAAGCTGATCTCCCAGCGAATGAAAAAGCTGTAAAAGTTCATCATTTTTTAAGGAATATAAATAATCACTTGAGAAATCAATCGTACCGTTTGGGACCTATTGAATGACAGAAGATGCATAAGCGAAACTTAATGACATACACATACATGAAACCAATCATGTGTGCAGTCAGAGAGAAAGCAAACAACCTGATTAGAATTTTTCATCTTATCAGGTATTTGTGAATCATCGTTAGGAATTTCCATGCCCATTTCCATAGGAGCGGACAACAACTTTGTCTCGTCATGTTGGGAACTGAAACTGGTCAAATCAATTATTTCCTTAATTGTGTTACTGAGATTCCATAGCTCTTGAAGTAAAATTGTCCGAGAAGATAAGAATGACTTTACAAGGAAGACCTGTTTCAGTAGTATGATATGTTAAACATCTGTAAATCGAGTTAAGTAGGAAGAAAAAAAGGATCCAGAAATGCATACTAGGTTTTCCTTGTCGTACTTCTCATTGGAATTTTCTTCATTCATCATAGAATTGCTGCGACTAGAAAAGACATAGATTTAGTTTAGCTTCAGAAAAAATAAAGGCAGCTTTGAGCATCAAAAATTAAAATAACCTGGGCTTTTTAATAGCATGAACACCTCCTTTGATTAAGATAATGTGGACACTTGTATCAACAACAACGGCATGGAAAGCATCAAAATGAACAGGACAATATGAATGCATTCCGACAAGAGCCTTGGGTGGAATTCGGTATTCATGGACTGCAGCAGGGGATAATTCCAAAGAGTCCTGCGAATTGGAGCTGCAGATGAAGCATTAAAAACACTATATCCAGCAAAGATAGCAAAGATAAGAAAAAATAAGTACTCCGTAATTTATTTTTCCAAGTCAGTAAGATTGCTTAGAAAAATCTATTACGTAATGCTATTTACTAACCCGTTCTCCAAAACAGTTGCATACAGAAGCTCAAACTTCAGGATTACAGCAGATGTGATACGACCCTGAGGAACATAAGTTCTTATCAACGTGAGTATGACCGAACTTCTCTGTCCATATTCATTACATGTGTTCAAAGTACAAAGAGAGAGGGAGAGAGTGACCTCAATTTTACCAAGAGATAAGTTGAAGGATATCATGACTGAAAGAATAATATCCTGCCTTGCATATCAGATCCGGAAAGGCTGTGATGAAAAACTATGGTCTGTGTCATCGATCTTCCAAACCCCCAAGATCAAGAGCTGCATATGCAAAACTATGGTCTGTGTCATGACTTGCCTACCCAACTTCATCCCGTTAAGACCCGCACACAGTGACTACTTGATCCGCATACTGCATTGTGTTTAACATTCAAGAATAATCATATTTACAACACAATTCATAAATCATGTATCGAATATACAATTCCGTTTTTGTAACTACTGGTGTCAAAGAATACTATAGGATAGTTTAACAAACTAACTGTCACCTATCCATAAATACAAATACACTACCAGTTTCGCAATTAGGGGCCATCACTTGTAACTGGAGGCGCTTAGCCAAAAGAGCTTATTGTATGAACATTGAGTAACTCAAATTCAGACAACCATTTAAACAATGGATATTATAATACTACTAGATGGGCATATGTTAGATTTTTACCACATTTTCCTATCACAAAAATAAAGAATGGATAATACAGTGTTTCAGGGAAAACCTATCACAGCTCAGCGCATTTCGGCCCATACTGATAAACAAACCGTTTTGATTCGTTAACCGACCCAATCAATCCTAAAATTCTCCCTTTTGATGGTGTGTTTGTGTTCCGTTCAAACTTACTTTTCCTTAGCCTCAACAAGTCAACAACTTCATACAATATAACACAAATGTGGCATACAAAAAGAAAATCGAGCTACAACTGCTGATAATTGCAAAGAGAAACCTATGTCAAGTTCAGGTCGCATTTTTTATTTAGACGACATTGCAATGCAGTCAATTTTCCTATAAGGCTTATCACCTACTTCTTGTTTCCACTTACAACACGAAGATAAAAGAAGCAAATTAAGTGCCGAATAGAAGCCACATAAAATAGATAAACAACTGCTTCTGTTAGATGTAGTCAATAATCGGTTTCACAGTAAGTTTTCCATGAAACATATAGCAACTTTTCTCACAAACGTGGTGGTATTAATATGAAGAGATTTTAATCATTGTACCTGAGATAAGGAGAGAAGAGAAGGCATATGGTGGTGGTTACTGTGCTCAACTGAATCTACTTTTTCATACGAGAAAGCTTGATCAACAAGTTTAACTCTAAGCGTGCTTAAAAGCAGACCAAGAAGAACGACAATGCATGACAACATAAGAGCTAAAGGCCAGTTCTTCATTAAACAATTTAAGCTCATCCAAATAGTTTAAGCTCATCCAAATAAGCTCATCCAAATAACAGTTTAAGCTCATCCAAATAAGCTAATTCAAATAGTTTAAGCTCATCCAAATAAGCTAATTCAAACAGTTTAAGCTCATCCAAATAAGCTAATTCAAACACTCCCATAATCCAAATAAGCTCATCCAAATAACAGTTTAAACTCATCTAAATAAGCTAATTCAAACACTCCCATAATCCACCATTCCTATGCAAACAAATAGGGCTTTTAACAATTGTGGAAAAACTCCCTAAATAATTAAAATTCATTAAAAAATTGTGGAAAAACCCTAATAAAATTATAATAAAACACATAAATACCTTACCGGTTCTTCATCTTCGATTGTTTCTTTTTCTTGAATCTGTTATTCCATACAGCAATTAAAGTGTTTGGCCAATGAATCATAATCACGATGCTTCAATGAAATCATCACGAAGTTCTTGTTTGAATTCACCCATGGATGGAATCAAGGACTACGTTTAATCTGCTGATGGATATTGCATAGTTGTATATATAAAGTGAAAGGAGTTAAATTTCGGAGCCTCACTTATTATTAAAATACATATGGAGGTGTGTTAACCATGGTTAAAGATGGAGCAATAAAGTCGAGGGAAAAAAATTGCAGGGGCAAAGTCGACTAGTCGAGCCAGGCGATCAAATTTTTTATGAAAAGGAAGGTCGTGCCATCTATATAGCGCGAATCAACATTTTTTTGGTTGGTTTGGATAATTAGCCCAACATTCTATTGTAAACCAAATACAGAACACTTGAACACAAAAACAGATGTTAATGAATTACATTACAATTTACATATGAAGAGTGCTTATCACAATCTATTGCCAACATAAATAAAAATATCTACGCACAATGAGCGGGCATACCTTTGCATCTTAAATACAATAAAGACTGTTCAAAAGTAACATAACTAATGGATTACATTACAGTTTAAAGCGAAACAATTCTTAACATGATCTATAACATAAGAATGGTAGCAATAAACTAAATCCGTTCACATAAACATTTTGGGGCTTTAAAATTTGGAAACAATAAAAGCATGCAATGACAATTACTAAATGGGGGTTTCAAAATTAAGAAACAATAAGGACATGCAATATCGAAAATACTGTATCTATTCAAATACAGATAATCAAGAACTAAGAACATGATCCTACTATAACATAAGAATGGTAACAATAAACTAAAACCATTCACATTAACAATTCGGGGCTTTCAAAATTGAAAACAATAAAAGCATGCAATGATAATTACTAATTGGGGGTTTCAAAATTGAGCAATAATAAGGACATGCAATATCAAGAATACTGTATCTATCCAAATACAGATAATCACGAACTATAAACCGAACCTACTATAACATAAGAATGGCAGCAATAAACTAAAACTATTCACATTAACAATTTAGGGCTTTCAAAATTGGAAACAATAAAAGCATGCAACGACAATTACTGATTGGGGGTTTCAAATTTAAGCAACAATAAGGACATGCAATATCAAAAATACCATATCTATCCAAATACAGATAATCAAGAACTAAAAACATGATCCTAAAGTTACACACGCGTGTTAAAAAACCCAAAAAACCATATTCAGATTCTATATTATCATAATAGCAGTTAACCTAGATCAATATTAAAAAACAAACTCACATTCTATATTAGTAGAAGATTCGGCGTTTTAGATAATGGGTGGAGCTGATTTTATTGATCCAAGGGATTTTACTTAAAACAATGGAGATTAGGTGTATGAGTAATACAATAACATATAAAAAACAATTAAAAACGGAGCAATTTAATATGTAAAAAATAAATAAATATAAGCAATGTATGGAATATTAGACAAACTACTTTAAAATAATTGTTATTAGTTTCAATTAAAATAACTTAATACATAGAAAAGTCATGTTTTTTTAAAAAACAATTAATCATCCGAAACAATGCCTAAATCAATCATGTAATCGTCATCAATATCATGTCCAGAAGCCTTCATCTGCTCAAGTAATGCTGATGCCTTTGCCAATTTTAATATTAGCTTTTTCATGTCACGAATACTGATTAACCGACTTCCATAATAATTCTTAATCCAATCAATGAGCGATCCACTTTCATTTACATCCGTAAATAATATAAACATAAATAAATAATCATCGTTTGAGCAAATACTTCAAACAATAATATTAAATAAACATATATTAAAAAAAAAAGTTACCATGGTTATTTGTTGGTTCAGTTTCATTTGTTTTGTTTGCAATTTTCTTCGATGAAGATTTATCAGTCATATTTGAAACTTTTGTAGAATAGGTGCTTCAAAAAAATTAGGGTTTCAAGAATACAATTTGTTTTTCTTTTTATAATGGATGTAAGAATAAAAAATATATCTTAATTTACAATTCTTTTTTTTAATAGGGAAAAGAAATGAAAATTAATATCTAAAATATTTGACTTTAAATACATTTAATGCTAACACAAAATTTTAATCTACTTTCTTAAAGGAATATATTGTATAAATCGTCTTTTATATAAAAAAAAAATAAAAAGTAATTTATCCGGTCTATATATATAGAGTATAATTAAAATTAACTAATAAAAAAATTACATTATATAAAACAAATTACAAAACTTTATTGTCATTCTTCTTTAGCTAACATTGTATGTATTGATGTTATTTTTTCCGTTAGGTTGTATTAATAAAATATCGTAAAAACAAGAGTAGCACACCATCCAATCCGCCCATGTTTGAAGCTGACACTCCAACCAGACAGGCACAAGGTAATTTTATGTGTTTGTATTGTACTTATGTTGATGTACGAAAACTATAAATGGTACATCATGCCCAACAGTCTTACAAAGCATGCCCACCTATAATTAATCATGTAAAAAAATTTAAAAAGAATATAAAAAGATGCAAACATAAATATCGGAAGACCTCAAAATAAAATACAAGTAAAATCAAATGATTCGTGGAAATCACAAAGCATGCCCGCCCATTGGGCGGGCCATGAACACTAGTATATATATATATATATATATATATATATATATATATATATATATATATATATATATATATATATATATATATATATATATATATATATATATATATATCATACTATATTATAAAGCATGAAGGCATACTTTTAATAGAAATACTTAAAATTAAGCAATACAACTTCTAAAGCTATAAGTACAACAACAAATGCTACTTATAGAAATTCCTCTCATATTTAATTCTAATATACAATTAATACTAACATTAAATACAATAAATAAATCATTATGTACATTATATACAATTAATTAACTTGTCAATAAATACAATTAATGCACTTATTAAAACACCCTCTACATAAGAAATACAAATTATCAAGCATATTGTACAAGCAACTTAAATACAATTCCTGCATTAAATGTCACTAATAAAAATAATAAAGCATATTATACAAATATTCAAGCCCGAATAGGCAATGGGCCGAATGGGCTCGAGCCCGAACGGGAACGGGTTAAATGGGTTTGAGCCCGAACGTACACGAGCTAAACGAAATTTTTGATATCCATAAATTTATTGTCAAAAAGAACATAATAAACTAAAATATGTTCATATATTGTACAAACCAAGCAAACTACTAAAATAAATAAATAAATAAAATAATACTAACTAAGCAAAATTTCATCAAACTTTTTCGATAAAAAACTAATCAGCAAAGCTATTGCCAAAAAATGTAAAAATAAAATAAATTATTAGTCGAAAAAATTAAATTACAGGTTGCCGGCAGCTGCATCGCGCGGGGACCCTGCTGGTGTATATATATAAAATAAACTGTGTTATTCTGTAAACTAAGAAAACAAAAAAAATCTTTTATAATTTTACCCGCCTTATGTCACATTCCGGGGATGAGGCTAACATAACCCAAAACATAAGGGAGATGATTTGCACATATTAAACTTTGATTTGCACACTCCAATATAACCGGTTAAGGCATAATATATATACAGTATAACAGGTTAATGTATAAATTAAAGTGTTACAATCAAAACCTTAAGCGTGCATGATTTCCCAAAACATAATTGGGACCGAGGGATTACTATTTTAAGTAATGTCTGCAGCAGAGAGCAATCGCAGAAGCGAGAATATTCCCAAATAAGAATGATTTTTAATTGTTAAATGGGTAACCGTCATAACAAACATTAAATCGATTTGTAGATGTAATTATTATGGCCTCTGTAGATTTCTTGAGAGCAATCATTTCATGTTATCTAAATGGAGTAGCATTTTTAAAAAGGATTTAAAAGAGGACCGTCCACGAGTGAAGACGTATTTTCTAACAATCAAAATGGGAATCTCTTACTAGAATTTGATGTAGTATACTCCGTATCATATACCACGTTGGAACATGGTTGTAAACACGCTAGGCCTTTGTGAGCAATCGACTATCTTGTACTCCCTCTGTCTCGACATATGCACACACTTTAGGATTGCACAAAATTTGAAAAGTTCTCGTTAACTACACTCTTCACCTTTAAAATAACATCTCATACTCATGAAAATCTCTTTTGATTGATTAAAATACAAAATGAGCAAACACTTAAATGAGATATCCTAAAATAGAAGTGTAAATGTACGTATACGTTTATGTTGAGAGGGAGAGAGACTTTTAGTCGGCCAAGACGAGGAATAATCAAGGATTAACTACATACATTAGGAGTTTTACATCTAAGTATTGAAATATTATGTTTGACATATTGATAAAAGTACATAAATATGTTTTGAAACATCAACACAATGTTCGAATACATTAAACTGAGAGAGTAGCTTGCGATTATTGACCTTGTCGCGATTAATCGACATTTACTCAACCTTAGTATTATTAAGTATAGATAGTTTTCCCAAGCTCATGTGTTGGTTAGGGTTCAAATCAGCCGAATGTCTTCATCAACTACTTAGTTTGATACTGCCGCGATTTACTTTTTCTTCCGCTTGTTGTCAGGCGTCTAAATCAACAAGTTAGTGATAGCTTTGAAGATTATATTTTTCTTTTCAATCTGATCTTTCGCGATTTCATTGATCAAACATTGGAAGATTTTTAGCTGATAGATATTTGGCCCGAGCCCGTGTGTTGATTAGTGTACATAAGATTTGTAATTTATTTCTCATATGCACTATATACATAGTAGATAACGATGTTAGTTCAATCTCGCGTTTCACCGCAGACTTGTTTCTTTTACGATTACTTAATTTCAAAAGTTATTAAAAATTGCATTACTTAACGACTTACAGGGGGTGTTAATTTGGCAATTCTCAAGTGCACGTGCACCGCGGATATTCAAAATTTTCTATAAAAGTTTATATCAAACTGAAGGTTTGCATATTTATATATTTTGTTTAGAACCATTTTCTAGTGTACCTAAACTCTCTCCCTTAAGGCGCACTTTCAGTAAGTTGGTGAGGATCTGAGGGATCTAATGAGACTGGTCCATCCATCTTCATTAGCTGGTAATCATATTTTATTGGTTTTAGCTATAAAAAGGCATAAACCTTTTATAGTACACCCAACAATGTTAGACAACTTCAACTTTCATTTTATCCTTACAGTTTTATATCTGTCTTACTTTGTATAGACAACATCTTATCTACGACAACTTCAACCTTGACATATTTAGCTCGTTACGAATTCTTTTAAGGAAGTTACAAATCCTCACAAAAATATTAGTTGTACTTATGATGCATACAATATAACAATAGGATGAATACAATATAACAATAGGATAGCTTTTGTAAATTGTTAGATAGTAAGGGTGTGTTTTGAATTTTATTTTATTTTTCCAAAAATCATATATTAAACTTCATTTTTTTCAAAATAAAATGTTACGAGCTCATTTTATTTGAAATTAAAAGATATTTCATTCGGTTATTTTTTATTAAAAAATGCTAAATATTTGTTAGATAAAGTTTGTTATATAAAGAAACTGTAAATTGCTCAAAGTACAGAGGTGTCGTTTGTTTGTTAAGAGGCTTTGAATCTGAATCTGACTTGCACATCTGAATATGAATGTGTGGTTGAGAAATCTGAATCTGATTGATATAAAAGTGTTTGTTTTGTAAAAGTATCCGAATGTGAATGTGTTATATTATTAATGTTTACAATAAAAATATCTAACAATTGTTATTAAGCGTGAAATTTTTTCACCCGCTACAAAATATGATTTGACACGACACAATTTAAATAGGTTATGGTCGTGATTATATTGGTGGTCGACAAGATTTGCACGTTTTATAATGAGTCGGGCTTGCCTTGACATTCTCAACCCATCAAAACATGTTTGGGTTTTGATTTAACATTTTAATACGAATTATCACCCTAGTTATTATTATCTTGTACATCCTTTTTTTGCGATGATTCTTCTTAAACATACATTTTACAAGAAAGCGAACAAAATAAACAAAATGGAAAGAAAACCAAGTATGTATAAAAAGATTTAAAAAAAAAGAAAAAAAGAAAAAGAAAAGTTATGAGACATTAAGAGGTATTAAGAAACCTCTTTAACATCTAGTTCAACAAGATGTTTTTACCTCTTACCACCTCTTAATGATTAGAAAAAATCAAACACTCTTAATCTTGATTGGCTCTTACTGTCTCATAATGACAGGAAAAAACAAACACACTTTTTGGTCTAAACATCTGATTGCATCTGACTGAGTCAGATTAAGATGTTATTAAGAGGATTTTTAGAAAAACAAACACAACCTAATTTTCATAGCTTGTCACATAGTCCACGCCGCGGGGGCGCTAGTGGGGGAGGGGGGGGGGGGGGGGGTAGGTTAGGTTGTAACTTTTTGAACATACACTAAACTTTAACATTTTTTTATAAGATCGTGTGTTAGTGAAAAGTACTCTAATATCAAGCGCATTTTTTTGGAATTTAAAATTCTTTTCATTGGTATTTTTTTATTAAAAAAATTACTAAATATTTGCTAGATATTTGATAAATAACGTTTATTGTATAAAAGAACTGTAATTAGTTAAAAGTATCTGGTAATTTTCGTAGTGTGTCAGATAGTTCGAAGGGATGGTTTGTAAATATTATCTTTTAGGCCAATTGGATTGCATCACCTGGCCTGTTATTTTCCCAATCCAATTCCGTTTTGTTTGAATTGTTCATTTGATGTTCATATTTGAATGTATTATGGTGTGTTTGGCAAAAATAGCAGTAGCAACGATGTTACCAAACGTTTTTATAGTAAAAATATATTATTGATCACAGCTACTGCTTACAGCTAAACTTTAACATTTTTTATTAAATCGTATGTTAGTCAAAAGTATTCTATTATCAGGCGCATTTTATTTAGAATTTAAAAACCATTTCATCGGTATTATTTTATAAAGAAATTGATAAATATCTGTTAGATATTTGATAAATAAAGTTTCTTATATAAAATAAATGTAATTATCTAAAAGTATCAGGTAATTTTCGTAGCATGCCACATTGTTCGAGGGGTGGTTTGGAAATATTTTCTTTTAGGCCAATTGGATTGCGCCACCTGGACCCGTTAATTTCCCGGTCCCGTTCTGTTTTATTTGAACTGTTCATTAGATGTTCATATTTGTATATATTTGGGTGTGTTTATCGAAAATAACAGTAGCACTGAGCAGTAACAATTTTTTTCTATAAAAATATTTGTTAACATCACTGTAGGTGTAACTATAATGAATAAAACAACTTTTAAATGCTCAATGCTTATAAATGCTATTTCATAGCATTCCGAAAAAAAAGAAAATAAAACTGCTTGATGCTTGACAAACGAGTATTAAAGATTACAACGTTCAACGCTCATAAATGGTCCGCCCCAAACACACACGGTAAATAAAACTGCTTGATGCTTGATAAACGAGTATTAAAGATTACAACGTTCAACGTTCATAAATGGTCCGCGCCAAACACACACGGTAATTAATAAAGTTTTGTTCGCTGTTATTTACATTCAACAATTATCTCTTGTTTTACAACACCGCGTTGAAATATTATCCAAAGCTTTTACCTAAACTACCTCAAAGTACGAAGGAACAACAAATTAATGTAGAAAATAATATACGAGCTCGTATATTGATGTTTATAGGTAATAAAATGTTGCATAAATCCTTTTTTTTGCCTATTTACAATTTTACATTACTTATGTTCATATTTAGGTATAATACGAGTTTAGTAACCCGCGCGTTGCGGCGGGTTTTTTAAATAGTAGTTTGGTGTTATGCGTTGGTTGTAAAAAAAAGAGAGAAATAGTTTATATATTTTTTTAAGTAGTTATTGGGTATCGGTTAAGTTTTGTTTGTAGTTGCAAATATTTAACAGCTTTGGGTTATGGTAATTGCGTTAAAAGCATTTTTTGAAAAAATGTTAAAGATAACAGTCGTTAGTTAACAGCCGTTAAATAACTAACGACCGTTAATACTAAAAAAAAAAAAAAAGTTACTGTAGCAAGTACTGTAGCAAGCACAGTGCTTGCTACAGTACCTCTTGGGGTTTAGTATATATACGAGTTTAGTAACCCGCGCGTTGCGGCGGGTTTTTTAAATAGTAGTTTGGTGTTATGCGTTGGTTGTAAAAAAAAGAGTGAAATAGTTTATATATTTTTTTAAGTAGTTATTGGGTGTCGGTTAAGTTTTGTTTGTGGTTGCAAATATTTAACGGCTTTGGGTTATGGTAATTGCGTTAAAAGCATTTTTTGAAAAAATGTTAAAGATAACAGTCGTTAGTTAACAGCCGTTAAATAACTAACGACCGTTAAAAAAAAAAAAATTACTGTAGCAAGTACTGTAGCAAGCACAGTGCTTGCTACAGTAACCTCTTGGGGTTTAGTATATACGAGTTTGGTACCCGCGCGTTGCTGCGGAATTCTTTTGTTGCTGTTAGCTACTTAACGTGAAGTTAGTTACCTATGACTGATTTTGCAATTGATGTATAACATGAAGGACCATTTATGTAAATTATTTGAGAACTAAATTTGCAATGAACCACTGAGATGAAGGACAAAGTGCGTACAATTTTTTTTTAAATGTTAAAGATAACGGTCGTTAATTAACAGCCGTTAAATAACTAACGACCGTTAATACTACTACTAAAAAAATAAATAAATAAATAAATTGCTGTAGCAAGTACAGTGCTTGCTACAGCGCGTTGCTGCGAAATTCTTTTGTTGCCGTTAGCTAATTAACGTGAAGTTAGTTACCTAGGACTGACTTTGCAATTGATTTATAACATGAAGGACCATTTATGTAAATTATTTGAGGACTAAATTTGCAATGAACTACTGAGATGAAGGACAAAGTGCGTACAATTTTTTTTTAAAAATGTTAAAGATAACGGTCGTTAGTTAACAGCCGTTAAATAACTAACAACCGTTAGTACTAAAAAAAAAAAAAAAAAAAAAAAAAACTGTAGCGTTACTGTAGCAACTACAGTAACCTCTTGGGTTTTAGTATATACGAGTTTAGTAACCCGCGCGTTGCGGCGGGTTTTTTAAATAGTAGTTTGGTGTTATGCGGGTTTTTTAAAACATCGCCTAACATATGCTTACAAGTTACAAGAGGAGTTCCTTGTGTACAAATATACACTAGTTGTAGTAGTTGTTTTCATTAACATTCGCTGAAGTCTAAAATCACAATCTTTAGTGATTAAAAATGAACTTTGACAAAGGAGATAGAGCTTCCTTCTTCAAGATATTGCTTAGAGACTCGAAAGACTACTTTGTGAGTCCATCTAATTATTCTTTCTCTTACACATTTTTTTATGTTTGTTATGATCGATCGTGCATGCAACATACACATAAAATTTTAATAATATACATATTTTGGGTTTTGCAGCCATTGCCTACTGCTTTTGCCAGCAAGTATCTGGAAAAATGCAAAAACATGAAACAAACCATAAACCTTAAAACAATCTCTGATGTCAAATGGAGAGTCAAATGCGAGTACTTAAAGAAGAAAGAAATATACTGCTTCACTAATGGATGGCTCAAATTCATGAAAGAAAACCATCTTCACAATGGCGACTTTCTTGTCTTTTGGCTTATGCCGTCTACAAAGCTAACTTTTAGAGTATTTTTCTTCGAACCAAACGGATGTCTGTTTAAAAATCGAACTAGCGGTTCGAGTAAACGTCATAAAGTTGTTCAGACCATCGGCCATAGCTTTGATCAGGAAAGTGTAAAGAAGAAAAAGGTTGTTGAAAAAGAAGAAATCAGTGACGATGATTCAAGAAAAAACGGACATTGGCAATTGGAAAAAGTTGTCGGACAATCTTACTTAACTTATATGGTGAGTATAGTATTCTTTACTTTACGTATCAAGCTAGTTCAACTCCCAACCACAAGTGTGATATATATATTATATATATTTTCATGTACAGGAGTATAATGTGAGTTTGTTAGTTTGTATTTTGAATGTCTAAAATGAAACAGTATATGGTACGTATAGCGGTATAGTATTCTCTAAATTGCATGCCAAGTATTATATTTTCTTATACACGTGAAATGTCAAATGCTAATGACATATTATAATAGGCATTGACAAGGGATTTTGCTAAAGTGACCGGGATCCATACTTGCGACTGGGTGCGTTTGAAGAACAGCAAGGGAAAGTGGAAAGTGGGGGTAAGAAACTGGGGTCATGGGCGAGCTCGAATGCCAAACCTGGTAGAAAGATGGTCTGAGTTCATAAAAGATAATAAGGTGAAAGTTGGAGACACTTGTGTGTTTAGTCATGTGAAACGAAAGTTGTTTCACGTTGATGTGATCAAGAAGAAGAAAGGGAGTCTCATTAGCATAAAACCCCGTAAAACCGTGAAAGAAATCGATCAATCTCTGAGTCGTGATGACCATGTTGTGGCTCCCTTTACTTTTCAAGAAATTAAAGGCAAGATTCTTCGTTTTATGATAACCGAACCTAAACTAGTATATTGCAATAATCTAACTAAAGCCCGTTCGCTTTGAAATTTTATTTAACTAGTACTTTTTTTTTAATTATTAGTTGAAACTGATACTATATTGTCACAAGAGGACGGGGAAAAATGGTCGAGAAATGGTGCAGTTGAAGCAGCAAAATCTTTCAAATCAGACTACCCACATTACAAAGTTACTATCAAAGATTCGTACAACCGAACTAAGAACCTCGTAATGAATTACAAATATTTTTTATTTTGATTCTAAGTTGTTTTCAATAGATCATCTTATATATTTTTTTCTTCTATTTGTTATTTGTCAGCATGTACCTATAAGGTTCTTGAGAAGATATATGAGTAGCAATGAGGAGTGTGTTAACTGTGTTCTTAAGGTGGCAAATGGGAGAAAATGGGGTCCAGTTAAATGCAGGGGTTACAGTAAGTATAATTATGGTAGAATGTATGGTGATAATTTGAAGAAATTTCTTGATGAGAATCGTCTGGTTGTTGGTGACGCTTGTGTGTTTGAGCTGATCAACGAGGTTGAACATGTGTTGAAAGTTACCATCTTTCGGGTTCGCTGAATTAATTCAAGAAACAGGGTGTGGTGATGCAAATGTTTTGTTTAGTGATATGTGGTAGAAAATGTATGGTGTTAATCAACTAGTCTGGTTTTTATCTTGATGCTTTTGCTAATTGTATGTGGTTTGGATAACATGGCCAAGGTATTGCTTATTTTTTTTTTTTGAACGGTTACTTTCTTTTAAGGGAAATCCATGTCCAATTTGAAACCCGATGTGAGGAAAATTTTCAACTTAAGCCGCCTGAAGGCACGACACTTAATTTGAAGTAAACCCTGCCTTCTCCAGATTCGAACCCTGATGGGTTGAAACCTTCATTGAAGGACTTTTAAATCGTACCGACAGGGCAGTGATCCACAAGGGAGGACTTCCCGGTTTGGTCACCCAAACCGGTACTACTCTCCACTAGGCACGCTTAACTGAATAAGACATGCCCAGTGGACCACAAGCCCATTGGTAAGGTATTGCTTATGGATGGGAATGCTAATGTGGTTTTGCATGAGTTTGCTTGATCTAACAGTACTTGTAATGATATATGGTATTGTGCAATGATGAATTGGCTGTGTTCTTATGGTTACTATTTCATTTATTCTGGTGTCCAAGTTGCTTTAATTGGCAAACTTGCCAGGGTATTATAATTGCTTGGTTATTGTTTTAGCCCTACTAGCTAGATATGAAACAAAATCAGTTACTATTGACGAAATGACGAGCCATAGTTATTTAATTACCACTTGTAAGCAGAGCTAGCAAGTGGGTTGGCGGGTAGTTAGTCGTGGGTAAAAAATTGCCAACAACTTTTACCCAAGGTTTTGAAACCCGGGTCGATCCGGCTGGGTTAACCGGTTTGACCGGTTCTGGCCGAAAAAATTGGTCAAAACAACCTGGGTTTCTAAAATCGGGTTAACTGGTTTGACCCGCCGGGTTTTGAGTTACCTGGGTCAACTCGGTTCTCAAAACCCGGCCGGGTTTCATTTTTTCAAAATATTTTAATAAAACCCGGGTTGACCCGGTGGTCGAACCGGTTGACTCGATCAAAAAAATAAAAAAATAATAAATTGAAAACTGGGTTGACCCGGCGGTCCAACCGGTTGACCCGGTGCCCGGTGACTCGACCGGGTCGATTTCGAACCCGGTTTTTAAAACATTGCTTTTACCAATGGTTATGAAGGTTTTTTAATTTTTATTTTTTATTAATTTTTTTGGGATAAAATACCGAATTACCAACGAGCTTGCCAACAAAAAAATTGATATTTAAACTTTTCAACAATTGTTTTCGGGGGAAATTCCGTCAGTTTTACTAATGATCCTTTTGTAAGGTTACCAGCCAAAAGAAGACAAGATGATTGCTTTGTAGACACTTTTCTTTGTATTAGTTTCTCTCTCAACTCCTTTCATAATACTTGATGACATTTTACTATTTTAGCTTATAAATTTATATCGATTGTTGTCTTGTTGATGCTTCCTCCTAATTTTACTATTTTAGCTTATAAATTTATATCGATTGTTGTCCTGTTGATGCTTCCTCCTATCTTCCATATACGTGCTACTTATAATAAAAAATAAAATATAAGAGTGCTACGTGTACTATGACACCAATAACCGTTATTTGTGTGTCACCTCAACGAATATCTAATAATACCATAATAACTAAAACATCTTTTTCAACAAAAATCTGTTATTGATGTATGTGTGTCTTATAATATATCACCATAAATACCCAACTCATTACAAACAAAAAAAGACAAAAATAATAAATAAATAAATAAGGGAAAAAGCCAACAACGACCATGGTCTCACCCACGAGAAAACGAATGGCGTGAGAATTGCTTAGGTAGGAGTGCACTATTGGACCGTTGTTGAAAAAAAATGACATCCCCATTGGTGCCTTCACCTAAGGGTGTTAATCGAGTTGAGCGGGTCGGGTTCGAGACAATTCGGGTCGGGTCAAAGTCGGGTCGAGGTTAAAAATAACATTCCCGAACCCGACCCTATTAGAACTCGGTTATGTTGTCTGACACGAGCTTGGACAGGACGTTCCGTCGACATGTTAGGGGTGGTGCGGAACAGACACAATATGATGCTGTTGTGGATTTGGCTCGCAAGATAAATTTGGTTCCTATGGGTGACAGATGGATTTGGTCTTTGGAGAACTCGGGAGATTTCACGGTGGCTTCCATTCGTAAGATCATAGATGAGAAGCGTTTACAAACAGGGTTTACTAAAACAAGGTGGATCAAGTATGTCCCCATTAAATTAAATGTGCTTGCATGGCAAATTAAAACATATGCGATTCCTATGAGAGTGAATATATCTAGGCGTGGTATTGATATTAAATCTTTGACGTGCCCGATATGTGATGGCGGTATGGAATCTTCGGAACACTTGTTTTTTAGATGTGAATTATCAAGGCAGATTGGTCGCAAGATTGCCAGTTGATGGAATGTTTGCTACGCTGACGCCTAGTCGTATGAAGAATAGCTTACTTGGATGGTGTCTTTGAGGCTTGCGGTTAAAACGAAGGCGTTACTTGAAGGTGTTTTTTATGTTATGTGGTGGAACATATAGACGTATCATAACAAGATCGTGTTTGAAGATAAAGTTTCTCCGAAGGCGCTCATTTTTGATAATGTTGTCTCTAGTTCCTTTTATTTGTGTTGATGAGGCAAAAAATGAACCACTTTTAGGGGGTCATTTAAGCCCGGAATTGAATTTATTTGATCATATATTGCCCTAAATCGTTCTTTTTGTGATTTTAGGTACTTTGGGAGTGAAATCTGGAAAAGAAGGCATTTTGGACGTCTTTGGAGCATAAAAGTGAAGAAAAAGGCAAAGTCTCAATTTTCCAAGCTGGGAACAGTAGGTGACGGCGTCAAGAAGAAAATCTTGACGGCGTCAAGAGTAATTTTCATAACGACCCAGTACAGAATTGACGGCGTCACAAGGAAGGGCGTCAAGAGTAAAATGCATGACGGCCTGGAAACACATAACACTTGACGGCGTCAGAAGTAGATCAAGGCAGTCCGAGAATTATTTTGGCGGCGAGATGACGGCGTCACCAATTTGGTCTTGACGCCGTCAGACCCTATTTCCTATATATAGTTTTCTAATTTTTACACATAAAGAGAGGAAGTTTTGGAGAAACCCTAAGGCCGAACCTAATACGATTTTCACAGGTTTTTCAAGGGTTTTTACCCCTTGAAACCTTACAAGTGTAATTGAGATAAGTATTCTTTTAATTCAATCAATATGTCTATGTGTTGGTTGTCTATATCTTGTTCTTGTCTTGATTCCACCATGCTAGGCTAGATCTATCTTGTGTTTGCTTAGATCTAATGAAACCTAGATGTTAGTTATGTGTTGATTACTTGTTTATGGTTGTATTGGATGAATGATTTCGATGTTAGGCTTAAGAAAACTGGCAGATCTCCAAATGGTAACATGCTTGAACGTCTTAGGAAACATGAACCGATGTGCACTAGGTTTTATTAGTTGTATTTAATGCATGAGTAAATTCTAATGATCCCATGTTAGGAGCTTCTTAGCCGGCTTGACATAGGAGTGAAGTAGGCACTCATAGGATTGGGGAAGTAAGTGCGCCACCCCATGAATGGTATTAAGGAATACAATCTGTCATCCACGCAACTATAACAAGTAATTAACGTGTAAAAGATGTCTAGGGAGTAGTGAAATCTAAGTAAACACATTTTCTCCACTTATTGCTCATAACCTTAGTATAATTTAGATTTATTTTTATTTCTAGTATTTTATTTTGATTGCATCTTAGTATTGGGTTAGTTGACTAGCAACTAATTCCGCCCATAGCCTTCAAACCCGAGATTTTAATTTGCTTTCTAAAAAATATAAAAACACAAAAATAATCTTCCGTCATCTTTAGCACTAGTAATTAGGTTTTCTAATCCTAGCGACACTATTCCTAGCTGAACGGTCAATCCCCCGGTACTTGTCACTATACTATACTACAACGATCAGGTACACTGCCTGGTGGGGGTTGTAAGCTTCTCGAGATCCCTTGAGAGGTAAAGCCTGGTGCGATTCCCACGTATCAAGTTTTTGGCGCCGCAGCCCGGGGAATAGTTATTGTCTAGGTTAGAATTTCTTTTTATTAGGACTACTTGCTAGATTCCTTTCTAGTAAGATTTTATTTTTATTTTTAGGTTTCTTTAGTCTATCTTAATTCTTTGTGTCTTTGTTCGTAACTCTTCACCACCCGACATCATGGACAACGGGAACATCTTTAAACCCGTCATCCAACCACAACAAAACCCACCACTAGAACCCCTTAGGCCCCGAACCTTAGGAGAGTATTCCCGACCCAGCCACCAAGGCTACCGAAACACCATTGAGCTCACCGGAGCCAATGTGACCCCCTTGCGATCCGACACCATCCGGTTGCTGCAAAGCGGATGTGCATTCCATGGACTTTGTTCCGAAGATCCAAATCAACATCTTAAGGACTTCCTTAAAATCGTAGATTCCATAGACCTAGATGTTGCGACTAGAGAGACTACCCGATTACGCCTATTTCAATTCTCTCTACGAGATCAAGCTAGTCAGTGGCTTGAGCGTCTACCCGCGAGATCCATCACCACATGGGATGATCTCACCACTCGTTTCCTTGCTCAATTTTTCCCACCGGGGAGAACTACCAAGCTTAGAAATGACATCTTGATGTTCCAACAACATCAAAATGAAACCTTTTATGAAGCATGGACTCGATATAAAGACCTGCTCCGAAAAGTCCCTCATCATGGCATCGAACCATGGCTCCAGATTCAAATCTTTTGCGATAAAGTTGACTATCAAACAAGGAGAGCCATTGATTACGCAGCCAAGGGCAAGCTAAACAGACTTAGAATTGACGAATGCTGGAAAGTTCTTGAGGGGTTGGCACAATACGAAGAAGAAGGTTGGGAGGGCCCAATGTTTCCAAGCAAGGGAAAACTTGACTACGCACACGCCACCCAAGAACAGTTATTAGGAAGCATCGAGAAGCAGGTAAAAGAGTTAATGAGTATTGAGAAACCTGCTGCTGAAACCATGTGGAATCCTAATTTACGCAGGAATGCGGTTATCAACCATAATTTTCCTGAACGTTCACGACAAGAGGAATTCGAAAGGATAATGGTAACCTTCATGGATAATCAGGAAAAACAAATCCAGCACCTAGAAGCACGCATGGAAAGCACTCACAAAGCTTTTATGAATTTAGCAGACCAATTCATATCAAGGGTCAAAGAAAAGATCAAAGAAAATTCCGTACCTAGAAAAATTGAAAAAGTCTTCGAGGTTTCAACTCCTTCGGCGTTTGACCAAGAGGATAGCGAGAAATTTTCCCCAAGTGCTTCACCGTTAACTACCTCCCGTTCTTGTGAGCATCCCCAGGAAGAGAAGAATTCGCAATTCCATAACATTTTCGTTGGATGCTTGCGAACCACACTCCCAAACTTATGCAAGAGACGTTCTTTTGGTTTTAAGCCCGGTGTGAAGAGGTTGTACCTCAAAAACACCACTGATTTGAAACTCTCTATGGAACAACATCTCTTTGTACACACCGGTAACCCGTGCGAAGGTTACAACTTAGCTAAAACATCACCCAATCCCTTCTACAACCTCACCTCTTTCCGTGACAGTAATGAAACGTTCGACCCTGGTGGACTTCACTAACGGAATAGTTACTCATGGTTTTACTTATGTTTAGCTATTCACACAAAGTGTAGGGACTAAATGTGGAATTACTCCATTTCTCACCTCACACGGACATCTGACGGCGTCAGATATTAACTCTTGACGCCGTCACCTCGCTAAATCAGCAATATTAACCCAAATCCAATCACTTTCAACCCATACCCCATAATTCTCACCCAAAGTGCTGCTACTACTCCGAATCTCCACCCTTCAATTCGACGTCTTCCGCAACCAATCTTCACTCGGTAAGTAATTTTTCTTCACTCTTTTTCAATCAATTGTCCGTAGGATCAATCAATTTTGAAAACCCCTTTCGCCCGAAACCCCATTTTTAACCCATCATTAACAAATCGTAATGCCATCCATTTGGTGATTTATAAATATGGGGTTACCCTTTGATGATGTTATCCCACTCGAATCATGCGTTAGTTTAGGAAAAGCCACTCATGCCACGGATTTTTTGACCCCCACCCATGTTTTCTGATTAAATGAGCGTTTGGGGTAATGGGTTAAGAGTTTGAAAATTGATTTTTCCCTCGCAATTGCATGATTCGGATTCTGCTGGGTCTGACGGCGTCAGGACCTTCTTCCTGACGGTGTCAGAAGTGTCTGACAGCAAGAATCAATAAAATTCTCGTTCTAATTGTTTCCGTTCACTCTATCTTTTTCCAAGAAAATGAGCAAGCAATCTCGCCAACATCGTGGCAGCTCTTCTAGGTCACAAAGAGGTAACTATGGAGAATTGGTCCATAGTTGGAGCGAGTTTGACACTGTTGGCGCCACCACCAAGTATGCGGAACTTTGTAACCACCATATTGATGCTGGGGCTGTGGTTGATTGGGAGTTTCTTAGATCCCAAGGGTTGGAAGGTGCATTTTTGGAGAGGATCCACACTGATGGGTTTGCGGGTCCTCAATAGGAGAGGTTGTTTAGGATTAGGGAGACGGTGTATAGTGAGTTGGTGAGGGATTTCTTTGCGACCTTCCATTTGGATCAGGCAGAGGCTAGGATGGATATGGGGGGCACCACTTTCTATTTTAGGCTAGGAGGGGAAGTGCGGTCATGCTCGGTCACTGGGTTTGGTTGGAGGATTGGGTTGTATACTAGGGAGGAGGCGGTTGATAGAGGTTTTATGCAGAGGTTGTTGAATGGGGAGACTCAGAGGAGTGATATGAGGTGTCTCACTTTTTGGCCGACCATTGGAGACGGGGTTTACACCTCGACTACTGGGGCTGCATCCATCATGGACCCCATAGTTAGGTTGGTACACAGATGCATCACGTACAGCCTGTCAGGACGTCATGGCACCACTCACCGTGTCACTGCTTCAGATCTTTTCTACCTGTACACCATCTTTTCAGCGGATGTCTACTGCAACATCCCATTTTGGGTAGCTAGTTATTTGAGGACCAGTGTGGGTGAGAGGGATATCGATAAGGTGTATGGGGGGATGTTCGTGACCTGGTTGGCTCGTTCCTATGATCTTCTTACTCCTCCGATCATGGGGTACTTGAGCGACTGTGGGACCTGTAGGGTAGTGAGGGCTAAATCCCTCAGGCAGATGAGCATCGTGATGCTAGAGAGGAATGGGACCTATAACTGGTATGAGGCAGGGGGGCCTGATGATGAGGATGATGCTGATGATGAGGTAGGGCCCTAGCAGCATCAGTTCCAGGGTTATGAGGAGGGGACAACTGACTACTACCGACACATGGGTCGGGGAGACTAGCAGGCACACCAGGGTGCCTGGATGGGTCAGGTGGACGCATGGCGGACCACCACTGACCAGCGCTTTGATTAGATGTATGATCACACCATCCGCCAGATGCAGCACCTCTCCACCCGAGATCAGCTTGAGCCTCACCTGCAGATTGACCCATTCCCCGGCCGTGATACTGACTACCCTCCCTACGGGTACACCGGACACCTCCCTCCTGGCTATGACTACCGTTTCGGTCCTCCTTGTCACACCCCCAAAATCGGGTCCAGCGGAAGCACACGTGTAGCTGGGGTGTAACTCAATTGGTATCACAACACAAGTTCAAAAATAGTTTTCACTTCAATCATTTAGAATAAAATAGTTAAATCAAAAATATTGAATTTACATCGTTAAAAGTAGTGCGGAAGTAGGCCCTTAAAATGGTTTAAAACGGTCCCCATATAAATAATCAGAGTCTTCTATGACCATGCCATGCCCTGCCAAAACCTCCTGTAGCGTGCCATAGATTAAAACCTGAAAATACATGCTAAAGTGTCAACACGAGGTTGGTGAGTTCATAGAGTTTGTTTAACAAGTAATGCCTATAGAGAAAAGATCGCCCAGCAAAGGCATTGTAAATCCACTCAGTTGCAAGTCCCGCCATAAGAGACTTGTAACCTGTGTGTTTACAACCCACTGCCAAATGTGTTAAAGCCTACGTGAACAAAAGTAATACTGGTATCCAAATTCCTAGATAAATATAGCAAAATGGCTATATAAATAATTCAGTCAATGAGGTTATATCAACAATGCTGACAATGTCGTCAGATAAATAATACTGACAATGTCGCCAGAGAACTAATAAGTACTAATACTGACAATGTCGCCAGAGAACTAATACTAACAATGTCGCCAGAGAACTAATAAGTACTAATACTGACAATGTCGCCAGAGAACTAATAAGTACTAATGTTGACAATGTCGCCAGAGAACTAATAAGTACTAATACTGACAATGTCGCCAGAGAACTAATAAGTACTAATGTTTAAGAGACAAGTCACATGAAAAACAAGTAATCAAGCATACCAATGAAATGCAGGTAATCAACCAGGTAATGCAAGGAATGCATTTAAGTAAAACGAGCATGTATTCTCCCCCAAAGAGTTTGCAAAATAATTAAAAAGTAGGGGCTATGACTCACCTGGTGCGATAGCTACGACGACAAAAGTGGATACACTGAAATGAGGCACGATCTCTAACCGCAACCTAATATAAGTAATAACGATCTATTGTAAGCAATGAAATGATGCCACACATGCAATTACGTATGTTATCGATACCACTCGTTAGTTTTGAAAATAGCGTTTATCGTCGAAAAATATACCTTTGACGTCTCGTTAGTTAATAATCACTTTCCATGTAAATATGTTGAAACGGTACTCCACGATCCTTGTTTGGCGTTCTACCGGCAAATATAAGGTTTTCGTCGCAAAATAGCATTTCGTTACTTGAAAATATGCCCAATATGGCCTCGTAAAACTAGTCGCGAAATATTGTACGTTAAGTGCTAATGGTCAAGCTCGGCGTTTTTGAAAACCTTGTAACACTATTTTGAAGTCGTGTTATTTAACTTTTGGCTATACGGGTCTTGATTGATCAGGAAATTGACTCTCATTGTTGTTACTTGAAAGTATTATGTTCAACACTTAGAAAATTTCATTATAGTAAAAGCTGTCAAAATATATATAGTTTATCGAGTATATAGACGAGGTCGTAGTTTATTCGTTATAAGTCTATTCGACGAACGGCCAATTGATTTGAAAAGCTTGTTGGAAGATCTTGATTTCATAAAACTACGGCTCGGACTCAAACTGATCCGATCATAAAGAAAAACAGCCGAGAAAGTGGTGTCTCGCAAAGACAGTTTTGCGGCAAAATAATAATAGAAAAGCTGATGGAAATTTGTAAAAATCGTCTAAGTTCAAACGCTTGTATCTTTTTCGTTATAAGCTCGTTTTCTACGTTCTTTATATCCCCGGAATCGTGGGATGGCATACTAATATATTTTTGATAAATCGGGACGGCTAAATCAAGTTTTAGGCCTCGAAACAGTCCATGAAAATCGTGGGACAGCAAGGTATTTTTCAGAAAATAGTTTTCGTCGTTAAAATTGAAAATAGTATATCTTTTTCGTCGTAACTCGGATTTTAGTGATTCAAGCGGCCACGGTTTCGTTTTTGAAAGTATTTTCTGAATATCTAACCCAATGTTACCCGGAAACCCCTGAGTTTTCTGAAATTGGCGATTTGGGACAGAACCTATATTTGAAAGTATTTTTCGTTGTTAATATTCGGAAAATCATATCTCCTTCGTTATTAACTCGTTTTTATCCCCGTTTTCGGCCATAGTTTCGTCTCGGAATGTATTTTCTAAATCTTTGGTCAAAAGTTACACCCTTCCCCTGATCTTTCCACGTTTGCCAAAAAGGGACAGCAACATCTTGAAAGTGTCAAAAATAGATTTTCCTAGTTTCTAACTTGTTCAAAACCACTTCAATCACCACAAAACTAGTCTAATCCTACCATACACCTTCTTAGGGTGTCATGGGTTCCTAAACATCATAAACCAAGTGGATCTAATAAGGATCTAACAATAATTACTTTCTAGGGTTCAAAAGTTTGGTATGTTTAAAATAAAGTGGTATAAGTAACATATGCATGTAGATCTAGTATAAAAACCATATGGATCTTGTATAAACTTGGAAAAATTATAAAAAACGAGTTTGTTATACTTACTTGAAGATTAGTGAGCTAGTGGAGATGAAAAACTTGCAAAACCTTGTGTTTAAACTTCAAAACTCTAACAAGAAGTACTAAATAACCTTGATTATCACTTGATCTTGGAAAAATTGATGTTTCTTCTTGTTGTTTTTGTTTGAGCCGATCACCCCAAAGAAGAAAGGAAGAAGAGAGAATTTCTAGTTATTTTGTGAAAACATGTGTAAAAATGAATGATCAAATATCTTAAGTCTTAATGTATAAGTCTTGGTCAAATGTAATTAAATGTCACATGGACTAGGGAACTAGGGGGGGGGGGGGGGGGGGGCAAATGGTGAGGAAAATGGGGAAAGTTGTGGGCTAATTAAGGATCTTGTCCCCAAAAGTGTATGTATTAGTTAGTTTTATGTATGCATTAGGTGTTATCGGGTACCGAGTTAACTAAAAATAATGTTAACGAGGTGAAATAAAATATGACGAAGTTGTAAAAGTAGTAAAATCATATTCCTTGTAAGAATCGGGTGTTAGAAAAATTATCGTGTTGGAATTTCGCAAACCGACGGAGTTATAAGCTCCGACCGTAAAATATAGTCATTGGTTTAAAACACCGGGTAAATTAATAATATAATTTTTATATTATTATTATGAGTATGTAAATATGTTAGGATCATAGTCGGGAGTATTGGGTATACGTTAGTAGTAAAAACTGAGTGGTAACGTGAATTACAAATTAAGCATACGTATATAGAAATAATGCATATCCGTGTAGGGCCTAAAATGTGATGATGATGTAACCGAGGATATGTAGACTACTCCAGTCTATATGACGTGTCATTAATGAATGATGCCTGAATTCACAGCGAAACCACATTGGTTACGCGAATTTGAAGACTCGTAAACTCAGTTTATGATGAAATGAACGGCAATCGTGAATAGTGATTTCCCTTCGGGAATGAATAGTGTCGCATGAATAGTAAATTTTTTTTGAACGCTTCTCGGAATCAAAAACTGACTCCGAAAACGATGAATAGTAAAATGATGAATACTAATCAGTGAATAGTAAATGATGAATAGTAACTGATGAATAGTGAATAGGAGAAATGTCCCGAAAATGCGGGTTGTTACAGTCTCACCCCCTTAAAAGGAACTTCGTCCCGAAGTTCAGTTTGTGTTGGTCTCTAAAGTTGTATTAGTGAAAAGATGATGATCTTTATCGTGTGAGCTATTGAGCTCTAACAAGGTTCAAGTCTGACGGCCACCAGGCCTTCTCTGTCAGAAATAGTAAATGGTTCAGTGTATATCGGGTTTAACTTTATGAGGTTTTCTGAATGGTATTATGCCTTTCCTAGGCAGAACTTTCAACATAATCATGCCACGAACTTGAAATTCTAGTGGTTTACCGCTTATCGAACTTGTAATTGATTCTTGATTTGTAGGAAATTCCTGGTTATTTCATGAATGCTTACTGGACTAGTGAATTGGGTTTTTCAAAATTTCAATCCTTCAATGGATGTTGGCACATCGACCATAGTGTGCCTCAAATGGTGTAGTCTCTAAGCTCGTGTGGTAACTATGGTTGTAAAAGAATCCGATTTATGGCAAATGGTAAGTCCAACCATTTCTAGTGTCAATTACTCATGCTCTGAGCGTATCTCCCTATGTTTGAATCGTTCTCTAATCCTGACCATTGTTCTGCAGATGATAGGTGGTGTGGTTCCAAAGAATTCTTAATGAAATTGCTAGGAGTTCGAGATGAATCAAGTTCCTCTATTAGGAGTAATTGAGATGGGTATCATGAATCTTGTTTTAAAAGGCTTACAAGGTTAGGTCCGTCAAGGGTGTTGTTGAAAATAATAGATTAGGATAAGGTTGTGATTCCTCCGCAGGAATGTCATGAATTGAGTCTTTCTCCACCTACGATGCTTAGTCTCCATTACTAAGATTTTCCCCAAGTTCTATGTCATCAAATCACAAAATCCTAAAGGCATAACTGATGTATTTTAGTGATTGATTTTCAAAGTTTGTTTTGAGTTTGTGTGTTTTGTTCATAAACCTTCCCCGAATAAATGAATCTACAAGTTTAAGAAAACGGCTTTTTAGGTAACATCCTTCTTGATGTTTCAAAATTTAGTAGCTATGCAATATAGGAAAATTTTCAACATAAGGTATATAATATGGTTTACCAAAGATCGATGTTTAAAATTTTGTAACATTTAATAGTTTTGTAAAAGATTAGCCAAAAGGAATTTGCTTGTCAAAGTAAGTGCATCAGAAAAGTATTTCTTACAAGATATATGTTTTGTATAACGGTAGTTTGGAGAAAATCCATTTAAAAGTGAAAATATTAAGAGGATAAAATAGTCAGGTATGCATGTCTACACAAAGGCATAGGTGTCTAACACGTTCGAATAAAGTCTATTAGTGAGGACATGTTCAATTTATAGTCTCGGTTAAAAGTTAGATTTATCTCTATGGTGTTGCTTAGTGAGAACTCGTATCTAAATGAACCTTGTAATTCAGTCAAGCAAATACTTTCTAGATGATAGAATTTTGGCGATCAGGCCAGTGATAGAGGTTCGAATTGTTTTGTGATATCCTGGGATTTCTGTTGAGTTTTGAAAGGTCTTAATGTATCGAGGGATCATCCTCATAGAAGGTATGGAAAGTCTTTCCTAGGGAGGTCATTGATAATATCCACTTATTAGTATAGGGAGTAGTGAGGGATAAGTGACATCGGAATCTATAGAGTGTTAGCTAATTCCTTATATATATGGGGGTGGGGAAAGGGAATGATAGTGATGGTGAGAAGGGAAGAGACTGTGACAACTGCAGCATAATGAGATTGTGATATAAGAAAATACTGTGGTGCAAGTGTATTGTGCATAAATATGAAAGTTCATGAAATAAAATGACTAGTTGACAAGCTTCCAATCGGTGGTTCACGAAGTGATGAAAAGTATGAAGGTTCCAATAACGAGAATATACACACACATGAATGAAACATTTGGAAATTGAGTAGGGGATTCAATCCAGACATAATCTTATTATAACCACTCTCAGTGTTACAAAATTCGCTTCTGAGTCAGACATAGGTGGTCAGCCTATATCTCACTATCCCGGGTTGAATATAGATGACCAGTCTATATTCCACCGAGCTTCCATGAATTTTGAAATACTCAGCTCAGTTATACTAATACCATGTCCTTCACCAACACCAAGACGTTCTGAAAGACAAAAGCAGGTGACCAAACTCGAGGTCAAATGATGAAACTATGCAAGGAAAAACATAACGTGATGACATATATGATACGTGAACATGCTTATATGAAAGACAATTATAGTAATCAACTATAATAATTGAATATAGTATATCAGATAATGAGACACAAATCTCATCACTTAAGTCAGCAACAAACCACAAGTGAGGCATCATCTTGGCAGGCAGGCACGTGACGGTCATAGGGTTAAGTTTTCGTAAAAGTAGCTATAGTCTAGGTTTTAAAAACACTTAGTTCGCTATAGCCAAAGCTCTGATACCAATCTGTCACACCCCCAAAATCGGGTCCAGCGGAAGCACACGTGTAGCTGGGGTGTAACTCAATTGGTATTACAACACAAGTTCAAAAATGGTTTTCACTTCAATCATTTAGAATAAAATAGTTAAATCAAAAATATTGAATTTACATCGTTAAAAGTAGTGCGGAAGTAGGCCCTTAAAATGGTTTAAAACGGTCCCCATATAAATAATCAGAGTCTTCTATGACCATGCCATGCCCTGCCAAAACCTCCTGTAGCGTGCCATAGATTAAAACCTGAAAATACATGCTAAAGTGTCAACACGAGGTTGGTGAGTTCATAGAGTTTGTTTAACAAGTAATGCCTATAGAGAAAAGATCGCCCAGCAAAGGCATTGTAAATCCACTCAGTTGCAAGTCCCGCCATAAGAGACTTGTAACCTGTGTGTTTACAACCCACTGCCAAATGTGTTAAAGCCTACGTGAACAAAAGTAATACTGGTATCCAAATTCCCAGATAAATATAGCAAAATGGCTATATAAATAATTCAGTCAATGAGGTTATATCAACAATGCTGACAATGTCGTCAGATAAATAATACTGACAATGTCGCCAGAGAACTAATAAGTACTAATACTGACAATGTCGCCAGAGAACTAATAAGTACTAATGTTGACAATGTCGCCAGAGAACTAATAAGTACTAATACTGACAATGTCGCTAGAGAACTAATAAGTACTAATGTTTAAGAGACAAGTCACATGAAAAACAAGTAATCAAGCATACCAATGAAATGCAGGTAATCAACCAGGTAATGCAAGTAATGCATTTAAGTAAAACGAGCATGTATTCTCCCCCAAAGAGTTTGCAAAATAATTAAAAAGTAGAGGCTATGACTCACCTGGTGCGATAGCTACGACTACAAAAGTGGATACACTGAAATGAGGCACGATCTCTAACCGCAACCTAATATAAGTAATAACGATCTATTGTAAGCAATGAAATGATGCTACACATGCAATTACGTATGTTATCGATACCACTCGTTAGTTTTGAAAATAGCGTTTATCGTCGAAAAATATACCTTTGACGTCTCGTTAGTTAATAATCACTTTCCATGTAAATATGTTGAAACGGTACTCCACGATCCTTGTTTGGCGTCCGGAAAATATAAGGTTTTCGTCGCAAAATAGCATTTTCGATACTTGAAAATATGCCCAATATGGCCTCGTAAAACTAGTCGCGAAATATTGTACGTTAAGTGCTAATGGTCAAGCTCGGCGTTTTTGAAAACCTTGTAACACTATTTTGAAGTCGTGTTATTTAACTTTTGGCTATACGGGTCTTGATTGATGAGGAAATTGACTCTCATTGTTGTTACTTGAAAGTATTATGTTCAACACTTAGAAAATTTCATTATAGTAAAAGCTGTCAAAATATATATAGTTTATCGAGTATATAGACGAGGTCGTAGTTTATTCGTTATAAGTCTATTCGACGAACGGCCAATTGAATTGAAAAGCTTGTTGGAAGATCTTGATTTCATAAAACTACAGCTCGGACTCAAACTGATCCGATCATAAAGAAAAATAGCCGAGAAAGTGGTGTCTCACAAAGACAGTTTTGCGGCAAAATAATAATAGAAAAGCTGATGGAAATTTGTAAAAATCGTCTAAGTTCAAACGCTTGTATCTTTTTCGTTATAAGCTCGTTTTCTACGTTCTTTATATCCACGGAATCGTGGGATGGCATACTAATATATTTTTGATAAATCGGGACGGCTAAATCAAGTTTTAGGCCTCGAAACAGTCCATGAAAATCGTGGGACAGCAAGGTATTTTTCAGAAAATAGTTTTCGTCGTTAAAATTGAAAATAGTATATCTTTTTCGTCGTAACTCGGATTTTAGTGATTCAAGCGGCCACGGTTTCGTTTTTGAAAGTATTTTCTGAATATCTAACCCAATTTTACCTGGAAACCCCTGAGTTTTCTGAAATTGGCGATTTGGGACAGAACCTATATTTGAAAGTATTTTTCGTTGTTAATATTCGGAAAATCATATCTCCTTCGTTATTAACTCGTTTTTATCCCCGTTTTCGGCCATAGTTTCGTCTCGGAATGTATTTTCTAAATCTTTGGTCAAAAGTTACACCCTTGCCCCTGATCTTTCCACGTTTACCAAAAAGGGACAGCAACATCTTGAAAGTGTCAAAAATAGATTTTCCTAGTTTCTAACTTGTTCAAAACCACTTCAATCACCACAAAACTAGTCTAATCCTACCATACACCTTCTTAGGGTGTCATGGGTTCCTAAACATCATAAACCAAGTGGATCTAACAAGGATCTAACAATAATTACTTTCTAGGGTTCAAAAGTTTGGTTTGTTTAAAATAAAGTGGTATAAGTAACATATGCATGTAGATCTAGTATAAAAACCATATGGATCTTGTATAAACTTGGAAAAATTATAAAAAACGAGTTTGTTATACGTACTTGAAGATTAGTGGGCTAGTGGAGATGAAAAACTTGCAAAACCTTGTGTTTAAACTTCAAAACTCTAACAAGAAGTACTAAATAACCTTGATTATCACTTGATCTTGGAAAAATTGATGTTTCTTCTTGTTGTTTTTGTTTGAGCCGATCACCCCAAAGAAGAAAGGAAGAAGAGAGAATTTCTAGTTATTTTGTGAAAACATGTGTAAAAATGAATGATCAAATATCTTAAGTCTTAATGTATAAGTCTTGGTCAAATGTAATTAAATGTCACATGGACTAGGGAACTAGGGGGGGGGGGGGCGGCAAATGGTGAGGAAAATGGGGAAAGTTGTGGGCTAATTAAGGATCTTGTCCCCAAAAGTGTATGTATTAGTTAGTTTTATGTATGCATTAGGTGTTATCGGGTACCGAGTTAACTAAAAATAATGTTAACGAGGTGAAATAAAATACGACGAAGTTGTAAAAGTAGTAAAATCATATTCCTTGTAAGAATCGGGTGTTAGAAAAATTATCGTGTTGGAATTTCGCAAACCGACAGAGTTATAAGCTCCGACCGTAAAATATAGTCATTGGTTTAAAACACCGGGTAAATTAATAATATAATTTTTATATCATTATTATGAGTATGTAAATATGTTAGGATCATAGTCGGGAGTATTGGGTATACGTTAGTAGTAAAAACTGAGTGGTAACGTTAATTACAAATTAAGCATACGTATATAGAAATAATGCATATCCGTGTAGGGCCTAAAATGTGATGATGATGTAACCGAGGATATGTAGACTACTCCAGTCTATATGACGTGTCATTAATGAATGATGCCTGAATTCACAGCGAAACCACATTGGTTACGCGAATTTGAAGACTCGTAAACTCAGTTTATGATGAAATGAACGGCAATCGTGAATAGTGATTTCCCTTCGGGAATGAATAGTGTCGCATGAATAGTAAATTTTTTTGAACGCTTCTCGGAATCACAAACTGACTCCGAAAACGATGAATAGTAAAATGATGAATAGTAATCAGTGAATAGTAAATGATGAATAGTAACTGATGAATAGTGAATAGGAGAAATGTCCCGAAAATGCGGGTTGTTACACTCCTCCCCAATGATCTTTCTTGATATCTGTTATTTGTGAATAATTTATTGATGGTCATGTAATTCAAAACAATTGGTTCTGTAATAGTTTAGGATTCGGCCTCTGTTGGCCTTGAACAATTTTATTTTCATGTTTACGTTTACTTGAAATAATTGAATGTGCTTGTGATGACGTTCTTCATTTTGTGTGATTTTATTTGTTTGTTTGTTTGTTTGTTATTTGCTTCCGTATGCATGCTTTATTTTTATTGTTGGTAGATCATGTTTCTCAACTAAAATGTGGAAATACTTTACTTTGTTGTTTTGGCCTAGTCTTAACTCCACCTAAAGGTATTTTTGCAAAAGATAAGTATAAGGGAAAACCCCAAATATGTTTTTAAGAAACAAACCGATCATGATTCTCCACAATATTATATGAACATGTATATTCGTATTTGTTAGAGTCAAATGCTTGTATTGAGTCATAATGAAGTTTTGCAGGATTTTCCAGGAAATAGGACCAAGTTTTTCCAGAAATTTTCCGGAAACTTAACATAAGAATTTCTGCAGGTCAATCCTGATGGCGTCACGAGTTAACTCTTGACGGCGTCACGGGTAAAAATCTGGAAATTTTACCGGTTTTGTTTTTCTAACGGACTCTTATGGTTTTTGTGAATTATTAAGTTTTATAATCTCCAGGAAATCTGCAAACTTCATTCCACAAGCTTTATATCTTACTTTGTTTTCTAGGATTTAGTAACTTATATAGGATGCTGCCGATTTTATGCGAGGTTGTCTTGTCTATTTTCTCAAGATTTACAGGTTATGTATGACAAGAAGATGATTTATATTCTGGAAGGGAAGCTTTGATTGTTCATTTTCTTGGAGGAAGATTTAACCTGGCCACCTTATTATCCATACCGAGCGAATCAGGGGAGTATTTGATTTCATTCTTTTTACTATTTCACTTTTACATTCTTTACTTGAACATTGGGGACAATGTTCATCTTAAGTGTAAGGGGAGGGTAAAATGATGATACCTTACAAATACACTTTCGCTTGAGTTTGCTTTGTTTAATGGTAGATGTGTAATAAAACTATGAGAAACACTTGTTAATGCAATTTTAGCGCCAAATTTAAATTTTTTTACAACATTTAGGAGTGAAACTTTAGCCATAGCAAGCGTCTCATGGATAGGAGATTGTATGACTAGCACATAACCGTATATTCAGAAAAATTTTCCACCCAAATATGTGAGGTTCGCCTTTAGATTTGATAGGAAAAGCATTTACTATTAGTGCTTATGAGTGTACCGGTAGCATTTAGATTCTAGAACTTGCGTTAGTGATGCATCCCGAGACCGCTAGTGAGACTACATTCGTGTAGTAGGATTTACTACATGATAAGAGGAATTAGGATCACCCTTGTGTTAAGCCCGTATTATAATTTCTTGACCATTTAAGTCATATTACTTGACTACTTAAGTCAATTAATTTTTCCCACACCCTTAGCGTTGTACTCATTTTTAGTACATGAAACCCTTAGTACACCCCTCCGAGCCTATCTTTTCGTTTCTAACTTTAAGCATCTTACTTAAAGGAAGAATTTGTTACACCCCACTTAAATGTACAACCAAATCGCCTTAGCCTTCCGTGTATGCCCTCATTTTTAGTGCATTATGGTTATTTGTTAAACCCTAAGTTAACTATCTAATTGATTATATGGTTGCTAAGTCGAGTCATATCCTTGTACATATTGTTTTGGGATGATTGGGACTCATGGGTAAAGTACTTATTTTATGGAGTAATGGGGAAGAACATCATATTATTACCCCCATACGTACGTTAATCTTAAAGGTGCTCCAAGTGTTTTGATTTTCTTAATTCGAGTCATTAGATTAGTTTATTGTAAAGTATGTAAAGATTCAAGTGTAAGGGGAATGTTCATTCCCTATGATGTATTATTTTGGATGGTAGGGTAAGAGTGTATGAAAAAAAAAAAATTGAAAAAATCAAGAAAAAGAAAAAAAAAATAGAAAAAGAGAAAAGATAAAAAAACATACGGACTACCATCCCTTTTTATTCTATGTTCATTTTATGTTTTTGTTATTTTTCATTTATTAGCTTAAGTCGAGTCTAGTCTTGGCTTAGCAACGCCATATTGTACATGTAATTAACCAAGATTGTTAACTCGCCACCAGTAAAGACTGCCTTTATCCAACAAAACTGTGTATTTCATATCCCTACACCTAACGTTACAACCCTTTAAAAGACATCTTTGATAGTTTATCCTAGGTGCTTACGCCATGTGGTGGAGGTTTGATCCTTTCCCAAGCCTATGGTAATCTATTTTGCTATGACAGGTAGTGAGAGATATCTTCCGTTTCCATATTGTAATTTATACTTTATTACACTCGAGAGATGTGAGTATCTAAACACTATTTGTGAGGTGCTTGTGTATGACCTCCGTGCTTGTCTATTGGTCTTTAGTGGAATGATTATTTGTTGTAATTACTTTTATATTAGTGTTAAATGACCCCTAACATGTATTTTGAGCAGAATAAAAGCGCATTTGCTTGAGGACAAGCAAATCTCAAGTGTAAGGGTATATGATGAGGCGAAAAATGAACCACTTTTAGGGGGTCATTTAAGCCCGGAATTGAATTTATTTGATCAAATATTGCCCTAAATCGTTCCTTTTGTGATTTTAGGTACTTTGGGAGTGAAATCTGGAAAAGAAGGCATTTTGGACGTTTTTGGAGCATAAAAGTGAAGAAAACGGCAAAGTCTCAATTTTCCAAGCTGGGAACAGTAGATGACGGCGTCAAGAAGAAAATCCTGACGGCGTCAAGAGTAATTTCCATGACGACCCAGTACAGAATTGACGGCGTCACAAGGAAGGGCGTCAAGAGTAAAATGCATGACGGCCTGGAAACACATAACACTTGACGGCGTTAGAAGTAGATCAAGGCAGTCCGAGAAGTATTTTGGCGGCGAGATGACGGCGTCACCAATTTGGTCTTGATGCCGTCAGACCCTATTTCCTATATATAGTTTTTTAATTATTACACATAAAGAGAGGAAGTTTTGGAGAAACCCTAAGGCCGAACCTAATACAATTTTCACAGGTTTTTCAAGGGTTTTGAGCCCTTGAAACCTTACAAGTGTAATTGAGATAAGTATTCTTTTAATTTAATCAATATGTCTATGTGTTGGTTGTCTATATCTTGTTCTTGTCTTGATTCTACCATGCTAGGCTAGATCTATCTTGTGTTTGCTTAAATCTAATGAAACCTAGATGTTAATTATGTGTTGATTACTTGTTTATGGTTGTATTGGATGAATGATTTCGATGTTAGGCTTAAGAAAACTGGCAGATCTCCAAATGGTAACATGCTTGAACGTCTTAGGAAACATGAACCGATGTGCACTAGGTTTTATTGGTTGTATTTAATGCATGAGTAAATTCTAATGATCCCATGTTAGGAGCTTCTTAGCCGGCTCGACATAGGAGTGAAGTAGGCACTCATAGGATTGGGGAAGTAAGTGCGCCACCCCATGAATGGTATTAAGGAATACAATCCATCATCCACGCAACTATAACAAGTAATTAACGTGTAAAAGATGTCTAGGGAGTAGTGAAATCTAAGTAAACACATTTTCTCCACTTATTGCTCACAACCTTAGTATAATTTAGATTAATTTTCATTTCTAGTATTTTATTTTGATTGCATCTTAGTATTGGGTTAGTTGACTAGCAACTAATTCCGCCCATATCCTTCAAACCCGAGATTTTAATTTGCTTTCTAAAAAATATAAAAACACAAAAATAATCTTCCATCATCTTTAGCACTAGTAATTAGGTTTTCTAATCCTAGTGACACTATTCCTAGCTGAACGATCAATCCCCCGGTACTTGTCACTATACTATACTACAATGATCAGGTACACTGCCTGGTGGGGGTTGTAAGCTTCTCGAGATCCCTTGAGAGGTAAAGCCTGGTGCGATTCCCATGTATCAGGTGTAAATTTAGAAGTAAAGCCTCGTTCAGTTGGATCGAGAGTGGCTAAAAAACCCGTACTTGATTAATGTGTAATCTAGCTCCTTGCTAGTTTTGTTTAAAAAAAATCGTCGTTCAAAAAAAAAATCTTGTTCATGTCAAATCCGGCCGATTCACTTAGGGTTCGGGTATGTACCATTTTAAAAATCATAAAATTTGATTCCTTAAACTTAGTAGTTAAAATCTTAACCAACTAAACGGCACATGTATAAATCATATAATTTTTTTGTTGTATTTTTTTGTTATAATATGATTGTTGCAAATTTGCAATTGGTAAATGTATAAATAGTAAAGAACCACAAATACTATGCAACTTATAAGTTGAAACCACGCAAATGCGTGCAATCGTGCATGATAACAAGCTAAAAATGCTATAAAGTGCATTTATAAAGTGCAACTATAACTAGCTTATTGCAGACTTGCAACAAAATTGTAACTTGCAACTTGCATCAGTAGGATACCATGACTTGACAAAAAAAAACAAAACTTTTATGCTAAGAACATATAATAATGGTGGAAAGACCGGTTCTTGATTCTTTAGGCTGCATGCAGCAGTAATGAAACGATCGATCTACCATGTGGTCGCTATCGTTATTCCTACTGTAGCATGAATTCACAATCGATCGATCGCCACTTTTTGGGAGATTTGGGTCGTCCCTGCATTCTAAATCATCCAAGTTTCGTCCAAGTTTTGTGGTTTGTTTATTTCATCCAAGTTTTGTTTATTTCGTTTACTTCTTTTTTATTTTTTCTTTTTCTTTCTTTTTTTCTTTTTTCAGTAAACATTAAACATTAAACATTGTAATGTTAAAATATTTAAATCCTATTTGATACGGAAGTGAAAATACATTAAACATTGAATTGAAAATACGGATTACAGATTAATATAAACTACGATACGGAAATGAAAATGAAAATACAAATTACGATACCAAAAATAAAACACATAAATTAATCTGTATTATAACCCTTGTCGTAAGAAGTATACCCCTTTGCAACCGTGCTCTCTTCCCACTCGTTGTAGAGAATGTCAAACAAGTTGTCCTTTAGGTATTGTTCTTCCCTTGCTTCCTGCTCCCTACGAGCAACTTCCTCTCTTGATTTGTTTTCTTCCATTTCTTTCAATACTTCTTCATCATGAAGAAGTAGTCGTTACTCTTCCTCAGTAAGCTGAAACGGATGTCTTCTTGTTTCTTAACCGGTTCCTCTTCCGTTGCGAAAAACAGAATGATAACTATTGGTGGAGTGTTAATCGTGTTTTCGGGAAATTGTTGGGAGAAATTGTTTTTGGGAAATTGTTGGAAGAAGTTGTTTTCGGGAAATTGTTGCGAGAAGTTTTCTTGAGACACTGTTAAGAGAATTTGATAAGAAGTTGTGTGTGTGTGTGTGTAAGTGTGTGTGAGTTGTGTGTATGAGAAATGATGCGAGATATTGCAACCTCACAAGGAGTTTTACTTCTCGAGGGATCTCAAGAAGTTTTGCCATCCTCCAACCAGTGTACCTGGGCGTTGTAGTGTAGTATAGGTAAATCCGGGGGATTTATAATTTTCTAGGGGAATAGTGTCGTTAGGTTGAAGTGTATGTCAAGATAAGTCTAGAGGTAAAGGATGATTCTTTTTGTGTTTTTATATTTTTTAGAAAGAAAATTAAAAATTCGGTTTTAAAGTAGCGGTCGGAATTAGTTGTTAATCAACTAACCCAAAAGCTACTTTTTATAAAACTAAATTAAACTAATGACAAGAAAAAGTAAATTGGTGAACTCTTCTAGAAAAATAAATGTGTTTACTTAGACTTTACTACTCCCTAGTTATCTCATACTGATTTGTTGAATTGTCACGCCTATGTTTTAGTTGAAGCGTTTTATTCCTTAATACCGGTCGTGGGGTGGTGATAAATTCCCTAACTCTATGAATATTACCTCACCAGAAAACCTTGAAGTCTATTAAGAATTCCTAAGATCATAGACATCAATTCATGTAGTAAATACAATGAGAAAAACCGATATTGCACTATATGGTTGCATTTTCTAAGACGTTCAAGCTAGTTACATATAAGAAGTCAACCAGTTTTCTTAGCCTAACTCGAGGCAATCAACTAAATAAGAGACAACAAATCAATTATCAACAAATAGGTTTCATAAGATCTAAGCAAACACTAATGAATTTAAGCTAGCATGTTAGTGTTGGAACACAAAAAGTGTAAATCATTAGTTAGGGACTTCTATTTATCTTTTGTTATAGAATAGGGTATGTTGTGTAAAGTTGTATCCTACGATAGCAAGTTACTATCGTAGAACTTGTATATCTGCGATGGCATGCTTGGCTAGACGTTGGGTATAAATACCCCTACCTCATGGGTTATGAGGTGTGTGTTCCTCTCATTATGAATGCGAGGCTTTCTTATGTTCTCTCGTTTCTTTCTCTTCACTAAAGTGCTCAGACCCACTTTATATCTCTTAGATTAGTTATAAGTAGACGTGATATTATTGGAACAAAAATTGGTATCAAGACCAAATATGATTTGTTGTTTCACGTAGTGTTTGTTTTAGTGTCGTTTTAATCTTCATTAGTTTTAGAAGTTTTGATTTTCTTGAAGTTTATACCTTTCTCTCTCTAGAATATATTATACTTTGTACGTGATATTAAGATTACTCATTAACGTGCTTAATCTTGTAAAACGTATGTTAGGATAACATATTTGTGAAAAAGAAAGTGTTTTTCATCATTACACTCAAACTTTTAAGTATTTAGTGAAGATTTAGGTTGATTTTTTTGGTTTAAAGGGTTTTAGAAAACGTGTACTTTTGCTCGTAAAAAATAGGATTTTAGTTTTGCTCGCAATAGTTTTGTTCACATCGCAAGGGTTTTGGCTGCGATACTAGGCTTTGTAACATCTGCGATAGACACTCTTGTCTGCGATAGGTGTCTATGATAGCAATTGGTTTGAGTTGCGAAAGAAAGGGTTGTGATACTTCCTTTACGAAGGTTTCTGTTACCCACTATTTATGAAAGAAAACTCTGCTCAAATTTCAAGAAATTGCTGCGATAGCTTATGTATTGGTGTGATATCATAATGTTCTATGATATCTGATATTCCGAGACTTATTGTTACCCACATTTTACGAAAGAAAACTCTGCCCAATTTTAGCCAGAAAGCTGCAATAGTTATTGTTCACGAGACTTATCTACGATAGTTTGACTTGAAGACTTTTCTAATCTTTCAAATCCCTTAAAAAGATAAAATTATTAAGAGACTTTAATCATTCACATATCATAACTAAAAACTACAAACAATTAACAATCTCAACTTTAAACAAACTAAAACACCACTCTCAAACAAAAACAACATATCATAACAAGATTCACTATCACAATGTCTACTGTTCACGATGTACTACGTTATGGCAATGCATCAAGACCACCTATGCTACTCCCAGGAACTTACACTAATTATGGATTGAGATTCAAGCTATGGATCACAAATCATGATGATGCAGAATGCTTACTCAAATCAATCCAAGATGGTCCGTATGAAAGGAAATTTATTGCTGATCAAACACCTGGGATTATTAGACTCCAAACTAATGAAGATTTGAATGACTCTGAATATGCTCAACATAATGCTGACATTAAAGCAAAATTCTTCATCACTCTGGCTCTTCCATGTGAAATTTACATGACTATGGATCATCGAGCCAGTGCTCATGAGATGTGGTCAAGTCTTGCCTCTATGCATCGTGAAGAAAAACTTTAACTCATCAGAAATGAACTCATCTTGGAATCATACTCCAACATGGATTCAATGTAAAGCATTCTTCCTTCTCCTCCATCACCAATTATTGACCATGGATAAATAATTTACATTTAGAATGGTATATTCTTCATTCCTCTAAATACATCTAAGCCTATCTTCTTTGAAACATCTCATCCTGCAACAATTGCTCAATATGAAAAATCAATCTTAGCTAACCTATCCAAGATTGGAAATGAACTTACAAATGCAAATCAATCAAACAAAGCCAAAGGTAAAATGGTTGATATTCCTGAATGTTCAAGACTCATTTCTTAGTGTAAGACTCATGACTATGCAAATTAAATGGAATATGAAAATGAGGCTGACAAAGAGTTACTCAAGTTTATGGAGGAAACTGATGATGAAGAAGAGGAAGAAACCTTTGGACCAAGCATGGTATTTATGGCTCGCGTTGAAGAAGCGGCAGGCTTGGAAAGCTTAATGGAACATGACTTTGAAGCTATTGATGAAGATGCTACTCCAAGCTATGACACTCTTGGCAACAAGGTACACACATCATATGCTTGTGATAATGAACTCCTCCGCCCTTTCTTCCATTCTTTCCTACTCTTCTGTTCCTTTCTACTCTTTCGTCTAAACCTACCCTTCCGACCTTTCCTACTCTTCCATTCTTTCCAACTCCTCCGTCCTTTCTTATTTTTCCTCTCTTTCCTATTCTTCAATTCTTTCCTACTCCTCCGTCCTTTCCTATTCTTCCTTTCTTCACTATTCTTTCATTCTTTCCTACTCCTCCATCCTTTCCTGTTCTTCCGTTCTTTCCTACTCTACCGTTTAATCCTACTCTCTCATCTAAACCTACTCTCCCTTCCTCTTCTAATCTCCCGTCCTTTCCTATTCTTCCATTCTTTCCTACTCTTCCGTTTAATCCTACTCTCTCGTCCTTTCCTATTCTTCCATTCTTTCCTACTCTTCTGTTTAATCCTACTCTCCCGTCTAAATCTATTCTCCCGTCCTCTCTTAATCTTCTGTTCTTTCCTACTCTTCTGTTAAATCCTACTCTTCCGTTTAATCCTACTCTACCATTACACCCTATCCTCCCATCGTCCTACAACATTCTAAGCGTTAGAACTTGTATTCTCTAATCTTCCATCTCTACGCAAGTTTCTATTAGTTAGAACTTATAAAAATATCTAAGTCGGAGTTTTCTTAATCTTCATTATGACTGACTTATGATATTATTCTTCTAATCCCGTGTTATCTTGCAAAGCCATGACTCAGGGTGCCATCCGGCAAGTAGTTGCTGACAGTAGTACTGCATCACTAGAACCCGAGTTACTATCATGGCTAATCCTGATAACTCATGTCTAGGCAGTGGGCTCATAACCCACAGGTCCCCGTGATCTCTAAACATTTCCTCAAACACTCACCCCATACTTTTAACCCACATAAGTGCACCTCACCCATATTTTTTCTAATCTAATAGCAAAAGTATTCCTAGCACCTTATTTTAGGACATCACTCTTTTCACTACCCTTTATGATTTTGAGAAAAATCATAAGAGTCATTTTTCTACTTATCGTCACTTTCACACCATACCTTGGCCGATATTACTTGAGGTTGATTTATAATCATCTTATTGAAATTAATTAGGACGCTTCTTCTTTTTAATAAGAAATTATAAACCACCGAACCATAAGTTTATAAGTTCTTACTTACAAAGGATTGGGACGTCTCTATTTGTAAGTGGCAAGTTATAAATAAGTGGTTCTAAGTATATGGAATTCGTACAAACAATTTCCCTCCAATCCGTTTATATGAAACAAATCCCTTTCCTTGCTACCTTCCCAATGAGTCTTTAGATTTCCTTAGGATCGTAAACTTGTCCATCCATCCCAACCTTTACTTTATCCTTCTACCAAATCTCGGGACAAAATTTTCTCTTAGCAGGTGAGACTATCATGACCCATAATTTTCATTAAGGTCATTTCCACTACAATATCTATATAAGGTATTTTCCGGGTAAGATTTTTCCTTTATTTCATTTCCCACTATGTTAACCAGCTTACATAGCCCCTAGACATGCTCATGCAACAACCAATACCAAATATCTATAAGGTTATACCTTATAAACCTCCTAGTATGCCAAGAATAAGTTTTAAACATCATTTTATTAAGTATTCTATCACTTTAGTATAATATATCAATCACAAACCCTAAACAAGCCTTCTGTGTTTACGGTTATTTCAAAAACCCTAATCTCTTATCCAAACTAGTTTGAAAGTGTTCAAGGCTTATGTATAGGTTACCTAAGTAACTTTAGGATATCTTAGTCCCCCTAAATCCTAGTACAACTCCTTAGAGCTTAGATACAAGTCCTTTAAGCACAAAACACTAATTAGGTCATTTAGGCCCCAAAACTAGGTCTAAACCTTCCTGATTCTTTAGTATAAGCTACAACCAATTAGTACATGATCCCCAAACCTTAATCTTAGTCACTAATCACTCTTAGGACCCTAATCTAAGTACTAATCCTTTATCTAAAACCATAATCCTAAACTTAACCCTAAACCTAGATTAAGCTTAAAACTAAGGTGCTGTTTGTTTATTAAGAAACTCTAATCTGAATCTGATTCGCACATCTGAATCTGAATATGCAGTAGAAAAGTCTGAATCTGGTTCCCATCTTAATCTGAATAAGTGGTTGAGATATGACTCAAATAAAACTGTTTGTTTTTCTAAAAATGTTTGGATGTGTTAAACTATTAGTTTTTACAATTTAAATATAATGCAATTTCATGTTTATTTGACAAAAATAAACGCATCAGAATTTAAATTAAACTTTTTAAAACGATCAAATATACAAATCACGTTAGAGTAGAGATATATGAGTCCGAAACCGAACCCTTCAACTTTGAAAAAAATGAATTGTAACATATCATCTATACATTCTTTGTCTAACAAAACATATGCAGTGATTCTATTTAATACTTTAATATGAAATGTAAAGGTTAAACAAGACAAATATAAATAAATAAATAATGATAAAAAAACCAAATAAATGAATAAATAACAAGGAAAAAAGAAAAAAAATGAAAATAAAAAAGAGACATTAAGAGGTGTTAAGACACCCCCTGCACATCTAGTTCAAAAAGAAGTTTATGCCTCTTACTTTCTTAATGGTCCAAAAAAAAACAAACACTCTTAACAAAGATTATCTCTTACCGGCTCTGAATGACATGAAAAAAACAAACAGTCTTAATGACCTAAATGTCTAACCGCATCTGAATGAGTCAGATTAAGATGTTGTTAAGAGGCATTTTTAGAAAAACAAACACCACCAAAGACTAAACTAGCACCTTAAGCACCTTAAGTACCTCAAGCACCTCTAGCAACCTACAAGGCAGCTTATGCAGCTTCTTATCACCCTAAGCAAGCAACCTAGCACCTCCATAGTAGCTTACAAGTAGCTTATGCACCTACTTGTAAGCTACTTGTCATTTTAGGCCATTTTCCACCACAAACACCCTACTACCGCCTCCTAGCCCTCTCTTAGCCTCCCTTAGTCACCCCTAGCCTTCCATAGTCACAACTCCCTATCCATAACCACCACAACACGTTAACTTGGCCATTACTCCAAGTTTACTTAGCTCATAGGGCTAACGAGCCCTATAAATACCCTCGACATCCATTTCTTTCAAACCATCCGATTTCACTTCTCCAACTCAATATTCTAAGTCCTAGCAGTATTATAAGGTCCCTAGTAAGCCTAGGAGTCGAGAACACTAAGCCTTGAACCCTTGTCGAAGTAGAAACTAGTTGAAAAAACCTTAAACGCCCCTAAGACCCTCGTTAAGCTCACTTTTTATCACGTAAGCCTCTAAAATCATTCCATAAGCTTTACTTATATACTAGTATAGTTATTAGATGCCTTAGATCCCCCCAGGAACCCTTGCATAAGCCTTGATCCTTAAAACTTGCACATTTTCATTTATAAACCCTAATTTTGCATTTTCGTGATAGTTTTTTCATGAGCTCTTATCATAAGCTGTAAGCTGGTCTAGATTACTTAAATAAGCATATATTAATAAGCGATAAGCTTAGAAACCCTTTTGTTTCATAAAAATATAGTTTTCATGGTTTTAGGACTAGTTTTGCAAAGTTTTCCATGCTTAGGGGTATATATTGTAACTTTCTGAAACTAGTAGGTCTAAGGGCTGTTTTTGATATTTCTTGGAAGTTATAAGTATAAGGACCTATTATGTGAAGTTTTAGAGTCTAGGGATAAGTATATATATATATATATATATATATATAGTTATTTTCATAAAAGACTAGCTTCGTAAAAGTTTATAACCTAAGGGCAAATAGTGTCAACTTATAAACTTAAAGGTTTGATTGAAGTATTTTCTTATAAATAAAGTACCATCCTTTTTAATAATGTATCAAAATACTATGGAGCTTCACGTGAGGAGTTTCATTTGGGTATTCGTTTTGACGAGTTTGTTAGGTTTACTAATTAAAGTGCCCTGGCTCCTCAAACGTTTACTACATGACCTATGAATTATGATGGCCAAAACAGTGATATGTTATATTTAAATCTAGTATTTAATAACATAACACAATACTAGGGACGTTCATGTGAGGGGTTTCATACCTCTGAATTATGATGGCCCGAATGGTGTTATATTATATCTAAACCTAATAACAACATAACACAATATAGGGGAGCTTCATGTGAGGGGTTTCATACCTCTGAATTATGATGGCCCGAACGGTGGTACGTTATATCTAAATCTATTAAACCCTAAGAAAACTTACTTAGGAAATAGAGTAAACTTAGACAAACCCAATCATACTTGACATACACACTACACCGGGTTGCGTGAGTAGGCCGTCTAATATCTCAATCACATTTCCTTTATCCCAGTTGAGTTTTCATAGCCTCACTTTTTAAATGCTTTACAAACCTTGTGAGGGGGATACATGCTTTAAATCGAATACAAGTCTTTTTCTTTGGTTATTGCACGAGTACCTTCTATGCCATCATTACATAACAAAATTCATACACCATAATCACTTGCGAGTGAACGCGAGTATAGTGAATAGATCTATTTGGAGTTTGAAAACTCCCATTGGTTTACCCCTGCTGGGTACCAATAAGCACTATATTTGAGTACTAAAAGGATTAACCTTGGCAAGTTAATCCTTATTACGTCCCTTCATGGTTTGGTCTGTAGTGCCCCATGACTTAGACATGTTTACATGCGGTGTCATGAGCATAGTGCAAAAATACTTTTTCCTTAGTATTTTACTAATCATACAATATTGACACAAAACTATTTAGATACGGTTTCTTCCTACTCTACACGGGTATATAACAACGTAGCCCATGGCGTACTAAACCATTTCAAACTAAAACCTATGAATATCACTCAACCTTTGGGTTGACCCTTTAAGCATGTATCCTAGGTAACTGAGCAACTTCTGGCACTGAGTGGCACTGGACTTGGAGGACTTTCAAACCGGTTATCATTCAAACTCTATGTTTCACATAGATTTTGGGACCTTATTTTTATAAAAACTATGATATTTTAGTGAATGATAACTCATTTTCTAAAAACGTCTCTTTTTGAGTTGTTTTCTATTACTGTGACTATTATACCATGAAGTAATACCCCGGATCTAATTCCGCTGCGATCTATGAAAATGGGGGTGTTACATAAAAACAAACGAACAAACAATTAAAAAGCTTGGGTTGCCTCCCAAGAAGCTCTTTTCTTTATTAATGAGTCTTGTAGCTAGACTAAAATTCATTCCCTATCTTGTGTCATAATGCTCACATACCCAAGCGTGAGCCACCTACTTGTTGCCTCGTCTCTCTTATATTCATCATTCAACTATAGACACCCGCAATAATATCTCTTTTCTTTTCATGTGGGTACTTAAGTCCATTTATTTTGCCATTCTCACTCAACATATCAATTAGGGCAAGTCTATTACATGCCTCAATTGAAAAATCCTTAAACCTAGGGTGCGAACGAGGTATTTGATAGACAAAATCCTCAGCACCGTCCAAGAATGTGATCAACCCATCTATAAGTTTTTCATCTACCTTAGTTAGCCTCTTAAAGGGCTTTCCAAATATGACTTGGTTAATTTGTCATCAATAAACTCTTCTAAATCCTCCATAACCATAAAATATACCAAGTAAACAAAACTTCTGACAAAATCGTGCAATGGTTCAAGCCTAGAAACAATATTATTTCCTTGATATTCTAACTCATTTACCATGATTTTGTCATAATTAGCGCGAGAGATTATGTTCACGGGTAAAGATGAGTTAAGGTAAGCATCAAAACATCTATATCCGAATTTATATGGAAATTGCATATTAAAGAGGCTATCTTTCTCGATTTTAGTCCTAGGGTCAACATACTTAAGAGGATCAAACTCCTCTTCTTTTCTAACCTATTGATTACTTCTCCGTCACCTAAATCCTCATCGGAATCCGAAAAATAAAAAGGACCATTTTCGTAATCAGTGTCGTGGTCGGATTTATCAATTTCAAAATCATTACCAAAGTGGTGGTCAGGCAAAAGGTTTTTGGGTTGTCATCCTCCATAACGGGGGCCGGTTGGGTAGTTGAAAATTTCTACGGAAAAAAATACGAATAACAAACATAAAAGGTCACTGCACAAAGAAAAGATAGGCTACAAGAAAGCTAATAAAAAGAAAATAAAAATCTCACTTGGTAGGAATCTAGTGAGTAGACCTAAACGAGATAGAAATCAAACCTAAACAATAACTATTCTCCGGTAGTGGTGCCAAAAACTTGATGCGAGATATTGCAACCTCACAAGAATTTTTACTTTTCGAGGGATTTCAAGAAGTTTTGCAATCCTCCAACCAGTGTACCGGCCTGTTGTAGTGTAGTATAGGTAAATCCGGGGGATTGATGATTTTCTAGGGGAATAGTGTCGTTAGGTTGAAGTGTATGTCGAGATAAGTCTAGAGGTGAATGATGATTCTTTTCGTGTTTTTATGTTTTTTAGAAAGCAAATTAAAATCGTGGTTTTAAAGGAGTGGGCGGAATTAGTTGGTAATCAACTAACCCAAAAGCTACTTTTTATAAAACTAAATTAAACTAATGACAAGAAAAAGTAAATTGATGAACTCTTATGGGAAAAAATGTGTTTACATAGACTTTACTACTCCCTAGTTATCTCCTACTGATTTGTTGAATTGTCACATCAATGTTTTAGTTGAAGCGTTGTATTCCTTCATAGCAGTCGTGGGGTGGTGTTAAATTCCCCAACACTATGAATACTAACCTCACCTAAAACCTTGAAGTCTATTAAGAATTTCTAAGATCATAGACATCAATTCATGCTGTAAATACAGCGAGAAAATGTGGTGCTGTATTTGGCAATTCTCAACCGATAGTGTACGGGGTGTTTATTTCTCATATGTACTCTATACATAGTAGATAACGATGTTAGTTCAATGTCGCGTTTCCCCATGGACGTGTTTTTTCACGTTCACTTAATTTCACAAGTTACTAAAAATTACATTACTTAACGACTTACACGGGGTGTTGTATTTGGCAATTCTCAAGCGCACGTTTACCACAGATATTCAAATTTTTTTGTACAAGTTTATATCAAATTGAAGGTTTGCAAATTTATATATTTTGTTTACAACCATTTTCTAGTGTACATAAACTCTCTCCTTTAGGGCTCTCTTTTAGTATGTCGGTGAGGATTAAGGGATCTAATGAGACTGGTCCATCTTCGTTAGCTAATAATCATTTTTCATTGGTTTTAGCTATAAAAATGTAACACCCCCATTTTCACAGATCATAATGGATTTAGTGTTTGGGGTATTACTTCATGGAAACAAAGACAAGATAATAGAAAACGACTCGAAAAGAGACGTTTTTGAGAAAGGTGTTATCATTCATTTATTCATCAGAGTTTTTACAGTAAAAGATATACTTTTACCAAAAGAGAGGTCCCTTAAGATACATTTTAAGGCAAAACAGATGAATGATAACTATTCTGAACGTCCTTATGTCCAGTACTTCTCCATGCTAGGGTTCCTAAATAGCTCAATTACCTAGGATAACATGCTTAAAGAGTCAACACGAATGTTGAGTGAGAGTCATAGGTTTAAGTAGATAGGGTGTGTGAATACAAGTTCTACAGGGTTCAGCTTAAACCCTATGTATGGAAAAGTTTTAGTGATAGCGGGTATGTTGCACTAAGCTTATGAACCACACGTTAACGATCCAGATCATGGGGTCTGCAGACCAAACCATGATGGGATGGGAAGGATAACTTGCCAAAGTTAATCCTTTAGAGGGTTCAAATATAATACTTATTGGTACCCTCCAGAGAGAGGTAGTACCAAAGGGAGTTGTTAAACTCCAATAGATCTATCAATTATATTTGCGTTCACTTGTGTGAAATATCACAAGCGATTAGATTCATGAATTTTGTTATGTAGGGTGGCAGATAGTCTACTCGTACAACAACCAAAGAAAAAGACTTGTATTCGATTTAAAGTATGTATCCCCCTCACAGAGTTGTAAAGCATTTAAAAGTGAGGCTATGAAAACTCACCTGGGTCTAAGGTAAGTAGGGTAGGGTTTAGACAGCTCACTCACGTATCCTGGGGTAGTGTAGGTGTGTATGTGTATGTCAAGTCTTAGTCTAGGTTTTTAAGTGTAGTATATTCATAATTGTAACATGTATGGTTTAGTGATTGGATTGATTCAAGAAAGATGAATAAGAAGAGAGTTTAGAGAGAGAAAGTGAGTTGGGTGTTTCTAGAGAGAGAAAGAGATAAGAGAAAATGTAATATTAGATTAAGAGAAGTGAAAGCATCAACCCTCTCCACATGTGGATAGGGGTATTTATAGGTTCCTACAAAAATATAAAAATGCCCACACCTGGGTTGTGGATCAGGCATACAGTGGGTAAAGACCCGTCCTTCTTCCACGATGTTACCTAAACTAAACTAATATCTAACTAACTAATAAACTAACTACGAGCTATCATAATACTATTACATCATTTAGGTAACCGAGTCTTTTATAGGAATATTCGTATTCCTAACAATCTCCCCCTAAGCGAGGTCACCTTGGAAATTAAGCTCTTTGTTCCTCAAGCATTCTTTAGATCTTGTAGCTCGTAGGTTCTGATTCTTCACTTTTCAGCACACTTTGTACTTCAAGCAATGATCTTGTGATTTGAGATTCCTTTGTGATATGTGATCTTTGAGCTTCTTTGAGATCATTAGCCACAGTAAATCTCCAAGCTTATCCACAGTAGTATCGCCTTCATGTGATGTAGTGACTTTAGGACCATCGCTCACACCCTTTTTGGAACAGGAGACATTACATCAGAGTTGCGGATCAGGAGACTTTTCATCAGAGTTGCGGAAACGTTGTTGGTAGTCTCTCAACATTCGTTGTAGTAAGTCTCTCATCATCATTGATAGTGAGGAGGATGTATGAGCATGAGGTATGGATTGACCCGATTTAGCTGGAAATAGGAGCCATCAATGTTATCTTTATATGTGTCCCTAAAATAAAACAGTTAGCAATAAAGATAGAGAACGAATATGGCTTTGTCATTCGTTCTGCGAGGACAGACTACCCTCTGGTTTTGTGAAAACCGACCTGTGATTAGGTAGAGTTTCTTTTAAAGAAGACTCTCCTTGACAGGAATTTCCAGCTTGTAGTAATGAAATTTCCAAAGAATCCACTTCGGAATCTTCATACTTAGCATGTTCTTATACCGGAACGTCTCAAAGCAGACAGCAAGATAGAGTGAATCGGTGAATTGATATTCACGGATTGATGAAAAATTGATTTATAGAAATCACTCGCGTGTCATATGATAAACATTTTTGAGACACGAAGAGAGTTTTAAGTTTTGAATCATATTTCCATCAAAAATACTTTTGTTTGAAAGGTTTTACACAATCAATGTGCTCGAAAATTAGTTTTGAGCACATTGAAAGGTTTTTGCAAAAGTACCCGTCAATCCATATCCTGGAACAAGTTTGATTCAACATTTGAATCGCACCATTGTTGCTTTCCAGTTGTCACTTGAGCATTGATCCAAGATGGATCTCACATGTCACCTACCAAGAGCTTGAGAGATGTTTGCTCTAAAAGGATTTCCATCTTCATTGTGAATATTTTCATATCACTCGGATGTTCTGGCAATACCACAAGGATAATGCGTAGGACTCTAAATATTTTATCTTATTTTCCACATTGTGTGAAACAATAAGCATATTTGGAATGTGTCCTATCGAGATTTATGGATGATCTCATGGCTCTAGACTCAATAGTGCATTTTGATCCGCTCCTGGAGACTGGGGAGGCGTCTCCTGTTTTAGGTATCAACATAGCTTGCAATGAGTGGTCGATACATTGCACAGGGTTCCCCGTGAGAATGAAACAAGCTCTTTTAAGAGAACTTGAGTGGTTAGGAAGTTTAGTGCAGTGCGTCACTGGGTCCATGACGTCTTGTCTTCAATACCGGTGTTACCTTAGTAACCGCCAGTAGCTTATGAATTGAACCCGGTTTCTGCCCTAAGGTTGAATATATGGAGGGCTATTTCTTTTCACCCATTCTCATTACATTTCTTTTTCATTCTTCAACCCCTTTAGTGCTTACCAAGACTTCATCACTAGAACCTTGTTGGGTTTGTTCTAGTCCTAGCTCTATCTCAGTCCGCACTCTTCCCTTTCTCACTTTACTCCTTTTTTCAATCATTCCTAAGGACTTCTAATCTATCTATGGATTGTCCCTGGGAAGATCCTTTCGGTTCTGGTGGATCATGGGAACTCATACCTAACCTTAACCATCCTTATAACTCCATGCATAAAGATAAATGGTCGGTCTTTGGTATTACTTCCACAAACGCCTTTGCTCCCCCTCAATATGTGCATCGATATACGAAAGAGTTTAGCACATATGTGGGAGCCTATTATTGAGTCCAAAAGATCACTTTTGATTATCAGATTTCATATTTAAATCACATTCTCTCCCCCGATAAAAAATTATAAATATTTCGAGATTTTTGATCTCAATTGATTTAAATAATTTAGAAAACGTTTAGGAGAGAAATGCGGTCAGTTTTAATATTTTCTGATAAAAAGGAACCTTTTTCTTGCTCCCCCTCAAGCTGTGAGGGAGGTTGTTATGTGTCAGATTAGATGAGTTTACAAAGGATTTGAAGTTTTAGCGAAAACTCTTTGAAAGTGTTCTCATTCTGACACATAATCATCACAAATCGTTTTGTTGCAAGGTTTTTGTACAAAGTGTGGAGAGTTTTGATGATACATAAAATTTTGAGAAAATCACTCTCCCCCTCAATCAATGACGGAAGGTAAACCCGAAATAAATTGATGTCATTGATTGAGTGATGAATTTTATGACAAGTTTCAAGTTTGATTGATTTTCAAAAACTTTCATGGTACCACCAAGTTTTGTACAAATACTTTCCGGAAGAATCATCAAAGGAAAAGTATTTGTGATAAAAAGAAGATTTCTCTTCTTGTATAAGAAATGATGCACTGAAGCGTACATCAGATCGAGGGTGCACAAATGTAAAGTAATCCATGCCAGGATGAACTTCACCCGGTAAAAGGAACAACCGTCTTTTTGGCGACGTGTTTTCCCCATTTTGAAAAATGGGTTGCTATCTGAAGTAATAGCAAGCCATAAATTTTGAAGTCCGGGTTGCAGCCTGAAATGACTACAAGCCATTAATTTTTGAAGAATATTTTGAGAGACAACATGTTTTAGAAAAAAAAAACTTTATTTGAAACCGAAAAACTCTTGCTCAAGCATATGTATGATTCCGTTTCATTATTGAATGACATTTCTAGAAACGTACATAATATTGATTACACAAGAGACATGTCGTAAGAAGAGTATTTTTGGATTTTTTATAATTTTTCAGATTTTTATGGTTTTTATAGGTTTTATATTTCTCTATTTACGTATTTGTATAAGATATGTACAAAGGATACTAATCAGTTTAAGAAGATGTTGACATGAGTACCAAAATGATAGTATCGTTCAGCTCGTTGTAGAAATCAGTAGTCAACATCTCTTAAACTTTCACCACCAAAGCATTCGAGGCACCTGAATAATCGTCTGAAGCGGTAGTTGCCATGATATAATCTTAAGTGGGATTTTACAACTCTTGTGACTTAAACCGATAGATTGATTCTCTCCTGGGATTTTACTAAAGTCAACAAAAGAAACCGAAAGATGTAATATGCGAGTTAGACTTAGAGAGAGATCTAGGATAAGTGATAATTAGCATTAAGTGTCAAGTCGCGACAAGTCAAGTTACAATAGATCCGATCGTAATAAGTCAAGTCGCAAAGATTAACTCACAACGTCAAATTACAATCAGACTAATCGAAACGACTTAAGTCACAACAATTCACCAAACACAAGTAGTTAACAAATCACTAGAATCTCAAAACTGAGTTAATCGCTAGACACCCACCAAATTGATGAATTTTTATAGCCTCCTCAATGTGAAGCTTTGGTAGCTTCCCCCCAAACCGACAATCACCTACATGAGACCACTTCCCCCAAGACGTTGAAGTGATGCAAAAAGTCTCATTGGATGAAGCTCAGAAACCCGAAGAAAATGATAACACCAAAGTAAAAGGGTGAACCACGGATCATCTCTGCGGTTATCAATCCCGGAATGTATGATGAAGCCCGATCACATGACCCTGTTGTACGTCCCCAATGTACACATTACTTTGCAGTTTGGAGCAGTTGTCTATTCAGGGGAATAAGATATCAACATCTTCATTTCACTAAATGCTTTCCAGTTATCTTACATATACCAACTCAATCTATATTGTACGCATGTATTCAACACATGAAGACACGATGACACCAAAGTAACAGGTTGAAGCACTGATCATCTCTGCGGATATCTCCTCCGGAATATATGATTAAGCCCGATCACGTGAACCTGTTGCGCGTCCTTGATGTACACAAATCTATCCCCTGATGGTTGCGATCTCATCGGAATCATCATACCATTGTGTACATGAAGCTTTAACCGGAAGCATTTTAACATAAACCATGTCAGCTCGTATGAAGACGTCGATAAGCAATGTCATCTCATACTTCAAATGTTCTTCTCATATTTCTTCCCACTGAAAGCTGAAGTAATACATACCACAAGTATCAGAAGACCACTTCCCCCATGTAGTTGGAATAATACACCAAACGCCACGAGTTAGTACACTAATATTCTCTGCTGATAAGACATTTGTCTTCCCGGGATAACTTCGATTAGGAAGAAGTATTAAGTTCATCATATGTACTCATTATGCATTCAGATGTATGTCTCCTTCCCCCTTGCTGGTTTTGATACCTCAGAATCAGCAACACATTTTATGCACACGTACTAGAAATTTTGTGAGAAGAACAACCTTTGGCTAAAATGGATCAGGTGAGAATCAACTGCTATAGACACACTCACTAATTGGGTTATTACTCCCTCCCAATTAGTAAGCTCATAAATTAACTTGCTCCCTCCCAAACTGACGACCCGTTTGATATAACCTTGATGCTTGTTGAAGAAGTATCTCTCAATTCTGCCCAAGATGTCTTTAGTCTCTTAACATGCATCCACAACTTAAAGTGGATCATAGACTGATAATCTGTAGCTTCTTCACGGGTTTGTTTGGGGAACGTTATTTCAACATTTTCAACTCACATATAATGCTTCCAGATCTTCGATAAAAGCCCCGATGTACACATTCTTCTCCCTCCATGATGATGACCATCACTCGGAATCATCATAACTATGTGTACATAAACATATCAACTGGAAGCAACATACAAATCACTACCCTATGAGTATATGTCGATAACAATTCTCTTCAACAATTCTCTGCAGATCAAACCCTAATTAAACCTCTTTTCACTTCCACTGGCTAATAGTAAATGACCACGTATGAAGAGAACCCGATATACCACACTTGAAACTAAAGTAGAGTTCCCCGCTCTTGTGTCTTAAGCTTGCACTAATGTTGGAAGAACGGTGTAGAGAATTTATGCTCCAAGAAAATCTCTAAGTACTCACTACCCAACCAAAGCATGAGACATTACCACCTCTTGCGATTATCCACAACGACAACGGCGTGTGACACTAAGTACTACAACGTAATTCCTTAAAGTGATAGTTAACCAGTTCTTTAACCATCCACCTCGACTGTTGGTAACTAGATAAACCAAGTCTTCAACTTAAATCTCAAGCACGATCAAGTTATCGTTGAAAGTCATTCATCCATCCAACCCCGACTTCAAGATAAACTAAGATCACACATTTGTGAGAGTCAACTTCAATCTCAAATACGTGATACCCAATCAACTCCGTAGTCACTTTTAGTCATCCTTACTTAGTGGAACATTAGGTGTTGGAGGAGAGGAGAGTCATTTCATGAATCAATCAACATGTATTTTATTCACACTTCTCCCCCTCAAATATTGCATATGAGGATGTGATTTTTGATTGAACAAGTGAATAGAAATACATGTAGTTTATTCACATTTCTCCCCCTCAAAAATTACATACGAGGTTGATCCACTGTCCACAATTCTCCCCCTCAAAAATTGCATTTGAAGATGCCATTTTTCATCGAGTGAATAATAACAAATAACATCTGATGAAGGTAATCCACTTGATGACTGAACAAGCGTGGAACAAATATGAGGTTTGTTGATGAGAATGGTCAGAAGCAAGAACATTTCTCTTCTTCAAAAGATAAAGCGTACTCAAGCGTACACTTTTCTTTTTCTTTGATAAACGAGGCCTGAAGTGTTTTCTGCAGACGCCATAGTGATGAAATTGAGAACCGAGGCTTGAACTGATTTGTTCAAACGTCATAGTCGATGAAGAACGAGGCCTGAACTGAAGTATTCAGATGTCATTGTCGATGTGCATCAAAGTTGAGTATCTTTAACCCCTGATTGATGAGATATCATTCTTTTCGGCAGCCAAACTCTGAGTCTTTTCTTACTAGGGTTTAATGATGTACCTGCACTTAAGTAAAGACTACTTGCACTGACATTGAGAGTTTGTTTGCATTTATATGGGTTAGTGATATCAGCATCTGTATCATTTGGGGTTCCACTTTCAACCTTGGTATTGCAATCAGTGATCATCATTCTTGTAGGTATCCATCTAAGACCAACAATTTTAAACATTCTACCCGTCGGTATCCACCTAAGGCAAGATCTAAGAGTGTTTGGTTTCTCATGTAATGTGAAAGTCATTTTGAGAGAAGACCTTTGTCCTATAGCAATCTGCCTACCCGATTTCTGACTATAACTCTTTGATTCTACGGGCTTGTTGTAGTTTCTAGTCTTAGAGGATTGAACCTTAGCATGAGAATTCACTTCCTTCAGGAATTTAGTAACACAATTATCATGATTTTCCTCAAAAACACATTTAAGACAAGTTGAGCAAACAAAGTGTTTAGATTTAGAAAAGGATCTAGGATTCTTAGAGTGATCTTTAACAGGAATCGATTTAATCGATACATAACTACTCTTGGAAACAGGCGAAATCCTAGTCTTTTCATGTGTGGTTATCTTTGTATCCTCTAGGTTGTGATTCTGAACACTGTTTTTATGTCTAACATGTTCCTTAGTTGTCATAGATGACACTCACTTTGAACAATTCCTAGAGTCACTAGAGGCACAAATATGATGTGGTTTTGCAACAACACATTCCTTTTCCTTAGATTTAGACTGTGAAGTGACTGGTTTTGACAAAACTTGTTTCTCATCAACTTGGGAGGCAAACCGCAATTTTGAAAATTTTGCTGGTTCAGATCTAAACGCAGTCGGTTGCCTAACAACACTTTGTTTCCTAAGAGGTTGTGAAGGTGGTTTTCCTAAGATTGATGGTTTTGAAAACTTAGTGTTCACACTGTTTCCAGTTAATTTTCTTAAATCATTTCTTAATGCCACAATTGCAAAACCCTTTTCCTGAAGTTGAGCTTTGAGTTCATCATTTTTAGCAATCAAAGAGGTTGTCTGCTCTACAGTCTTAGTTTTTGTTACTTTGATTGAGTCACATAGGTCTTTACACTGAACTTTCAAAGACTCATTTTCCGTAAGCAATTTAGCCATATTACATTCCAATTCAATGATTTTTGTTTCCATAACAATAATGTCATGTTTAACTTTGGCTTTATTACTTTTCTCATGCATGTTGATTCGAGTTTTCAAATTATTGATCGTTAAGTTTTTGTTTTGTAGCTGAGCTTTCAAATCATTTATTTCAAAAAATTCACGAAATTTAGGGAATTCCGTATTCTTACATGGTTTGTAAATTTGAAGACTTTCTTCCTTTTGTTGAATTGATATTTCAAGTGAAATACAATGTTTCTCAAGTTGTAAAAATCTATTTGAATGTTCATCAAAAACATGTTTATCAACCATATCATTTGACTTAAAGGACTCAACTGACTTGAAGCATCATCATGTTCAACATCCTGATCAGTTTGTTTAAGTATGTTAGCAGATGTATATTGTTGAACAGTTAAGGGTACCTCAGCACATGACACCTGTTCATTATCTGGTATGATGTCTGCATCCATATCTTGTGTGCCACGGGTTGCTGAACTGTTGTATGGATTAAGCTTCTCTATCTTTGTTCCTCTGCACTTAGTGTCAACTGATCCAACATCTGATGAGTTACCCGAATCAATATTGATATCTCTTAATTGCACCCGACTGTCATTCATCATGATGTCACACTTTCGTTTGTGTAGTGCTCTTTCATCAATGCACTTCACAACATTACTCATGCATTTGTTTAGTGTTTCTCTGAACGCATTAACTTCAATTCCAGTGTAATTAGTAAAATACTTATTAATCATTTGATTCTCAGTGTATTGTGAATCAATGAACACTTGGAGTTGGTTGTTAATCACACACAAGGCAACCATGGATCTTCCTTCAGAAAAATTTCCTTTGTCAAGTTGTTGTTCAAGTTGGTCTAAATACTGAGTAATTTTGACAGTGAAGGTCTGAACATCTTGACCAAAGAGTGATGTGAAGGCACGTTCGTACGCGAATGCACGTTCGTATCCAGTAAGTATCCAGGTCGTTCAAATAGAACCTTAAGATGTGAGTGAAGTAGTTGAAAACATTCAATGCAACTGTCCTTTGCATTATCGAGCAATTTAAGTGGCTGATGGAGTTCATTCTGTTGAGACTTCGAGCACGGAGATTCCATTTTAGCATTATCAGACTCAAACACGTTAATTTTTTGTGAAGGGTTGGAAGTCTTATGTACATCGATCATGTCGTACAATTTAAGTATCTCAGGTATGACTGAGTCTGAAGAATTTGACATGATGTGGACGTGCACGGGATTTTACACTTCTATGATTTAAACCGAGAAATAGATTCTTTCGCGGGATTTTACAAAATCAAGAAGAGGTAATCGGAATCTGAAGGTAAACTCAAACTAGAGGTAATCTCAATCTGAAGGTAAACTCAAACTGGAGGTAATCTCAATCTGAAGGTAAACTCAAAATGGAGGTAATCTCAATCTGAAGGTAAACTCAAACTGGAGGTAATCTCAATCTGAAGGTAAACTCAAACTGGAGGTAATCTCAAACTTGAGCTAACCAAAAACTTGAACTAACCACAAACTTGAGCTAACCACAAACTTGAGCTAACCGCAAACTTGAGCTAACCACAAACTTGAGCTAACCGTAAACTTGAGCTAACCACAAACTTGAGCTAACCGCAAACTTGAGCTAACCGCAAACTTGAACTACCACAAACTTGAGCTAACCACAAACTTGAGCTAACCGCAAACTTGAACTAACCACAAACTTGAGCTAACCACAAACTTGAGCTAACCACAAACTTTGAGCTAACCTCTAACCACAAAAATACAAGAAAGTCACTATCTTGCCAGTTTATCTTTTTCCCGCTTTTGAGTTAATCTCAACCAAGAAACAAGCTAATCTCAACCAAGAAACACAAAAATATAAAAAAGTCACTATCTTGCCAGTTTGTCTTTTTCCCGCTTTTGAGTTAATCTCAACCAAGAAACTTGCACTAAATCACATCAAACATCAACCTAACAACTAATTCAACCAACCCAAGTGAATAATTAAGTATTACTAACACCTCAAAATACAACAATACCACCAAATCATCAACAACACCACAAACAAAAATCAATTCGAGGTGATTTCTTGAAAAAACATTTCTAACCAAAACAATGAACCACTAAGCCAAGCCACAAATTTGAGCACCAACAATCCTAGGATGAAACCTTGGCTCTTGATACCAATTGTAGTATATTCATAATTGTAACATGTATGGTTTAGTGGTTGGATTGATTCAAGAAAGATGAATAAAAAGAGAGTTTAGAGAGAGAAAGTGAGTTGGGTGTTTCTAGAAAGAGAAAGAGATGAGAGAAAATGTAATATTAGATTAAGAGAAGTGAAAGCACCAACCCTCTCCACATGTGGATAGGGGTATTTATAGGTTCCTACAAAAATATAAAAACGCCCACACCCGGGCTGTGGATCAATACAATGGGTAAAGACCCGTCCTTCTTCCACGATGTTACCTAAACTAAACTAATATCTAACTAACTAATAAACTAACTACGAGCTATCATAATGCTATTACATCATTTAGGTGACCGAGTCTTTTATAGGAATATTCGTATTCCTAACATTAAGTAATCACTCTTAAGGTTTCTAGATATAACATAACACCGTTCGGGCCATCATAATTCAGAAGTATATGACTCCTCACATGAAGCTCCCTACTATTGTATTATGTTATCAACATAATACCGTTCGGGCCATCATAATTTAGAAGTTAATACTCCTCACTTGAAGCTCCCTACTATTGAGTTATGTTGTTATTAAGTTTTAGTTATAAAATAACACCGTTCGGGCCATCATAATTTAGAGGTCATGCAATAATCGTTTGAGGAGACGGGGCACTTTAATTCGTAAACCCAGCAAACTCGTTAAAACGAAATATCCACATGATACCCCTCACATGAAGCTCCTTAGTATTGTGTTATATTTCTAGCTTAAAATAGGTTTTTATACATTATATGAAAATAGTCCGTTTATACGCTTCAAGTTTACATATTTACACATTCTACCCTAAACTTATAAACTTATAACATTTAAGCATATAACTTTCTATCTTTTACACAATTAGTCCCTATACTTATATATTTTAAAGAAATGGCAGAAATGGTCCTTAAACAACACTAATTTTCAATAATTACCTTTTATACCCTTAACTTAACAATATTTGCAAATTTAGTCATTATAAGTTTATAACTTATTTTACTTGTTATCCTAAGGTTTTAAAACTTTTCAAAAAGGGTCCTTGTACTTATAACTTTTAAGAAATGTCAAAAACAGTCGCTAAACTTTATATTTTTAGAAATATATAGTATATACCCCTATGAATGAAAACTATTGCAAAACTAGTCCTTTTTCCATGCAAATTGTATTTTAATGAGGCAACTAAGTTTCCTAGCCTATGTTTATCTTATATTTAATCAATTAAGTCATCTAAAACAAATTATAGTATATAATAAAGCAATTTAGAACATAAATACATAATTATCTAAAATTAGGGTTTTAAAATGTAAACTTCTAAATGAAAATGATAAAGGCTATTCTAATGGTTCTAAGGCATGTCCTAGGTGTTCTTTATCAGTACTAAGGCTACTAGGATCAAAGATAAGGATTACCTAGGTCGTGGGAGGCGTAACGTGACCAACTAGGGTTTCTCGACTCAAAACTTAACTCGACAAGGACTAGGGCTTAGCTACTCGATTCCTAAGGCTTCTAAGGGTTTTATACTACAGAAATGTGTGAGTTAAAGAAGAGAGGGAGGTGTGGAATGAAATGGAGGGGAGAGGTCGCTATTTATAGGGTGCGTATAGAGTAGCGAGCAAGAAAAGAAGAAGGAGGTGGCGAGGAGGGGGTAACTAAGCTGAGATAGGTGGTTTTGTGGAGGGTCTAAAGGGTGATGAGGATGAGCTACAACTAGCTGGGGGGCTGCCCTAGGCCGGTTGTGGTGGTGCTGAAGCTAACGAGCAAACGAGGTGACAAGGAGGTGATCCACCTCCTTGCTTGCTTGATAGGGTGGTTTTAGGGTGCTAGCTAGGTATAAGGGAGGTTCTAGGGTGATTGGTTGTGTTATTTGAGGTGCTAAGGTAGCTTAGTTTAAGCTTTAGGTTTAATTTTGACCTAGTTTTGCCTAGTAAGAATTTAGGGTTTTGCCTCAGGTTTAGTGCCTAGATTAGGGTTCTATGAGTGTTTAGTGACTAATATTAAGTCCTAAGAGGCTTGTATTAAGTGATGGTAGCTTATGGTAAAGATTTGGGAAAGTTTAACCTAGTTTCTGGGAAGTTATGACCTAATTAGGGTTTTGTGCTTAAGGGAATTGTACCTAGATTCTAGGGAGTTGTACTATGATCTATGAAGTCTAATATATCCTAAAGTTTCTAATGTAACTCATACCTAAGCCTTGAACACTTTCAAGCTAGTTCAGATAAGCAATTAGGGTTTTAAAGCTAACTGGAACACATAGGTGCAATTACGGTTTTCTAATGAGTATAGTATATTAGAGTGATAGTTTACTTATAGAAAAATGTGTTTGTAACCTTTACTTGACATACCTGTATGTTTACTGATACACGGGATTGCGCCCTCGCAACAGGTTTTACCTCTCAAGGGATCTTGAGAAGCTTGCAATCCCCGCCAGGCAGGGTACCTGATCGTTGTAGTATAGTATAGTGACAAGTACCGGGATATTGATCGTTCAACTCAGGAATAGTGTCACTAGGATTAGAAAGCCTACTAAACTAGGTCTAGAGGTGAAGGATGATTATTTTTGTATTTTATATATTTTATGAAAGCAAGTAAAATCTCGGGTTTTGAATGAGTGGGCCGAACTAGTTGCTAGCCAACTAACCCAATTAACTAAGATGTAGTCAAAATAAAATAAAAGAAATGAAATTAAACTAATGTGGTGGAAACAATAATGAGAAAAGTTGTGTTTACTTAGATTTCATTACTCTCTAGATATCTTTTACCGGTTGATTAGCTTGTTACAATTGCATGGATGATAGGTTATATTCCTTTATACTAGTCGTAGGGCCGTGTACAATATTCCCTAACTCTATAAGATCCTACTTCACTCCTATGTTGAGCCGACTAAAAGCTCCTAACATGGGATCATTAGAATTCACTTATGCATTAAATACAACCAAAAATCATAGTACACCTCCGATCATGTTTCTTAAGACGTTCAAACTAGTTACCAATGGAAGTTTGCCAGTTTTCTTAAGCCTAACATCAAATACAATCATCCGTAACAATTATAAACAAACAATCAACCAATAATTAATATCTAGGTTTCACTATATCTAAACAAACACAATAAAAACCTAGCCAAACATGTTAAAATAAAGATAAGCATAAGATAGAATCAAACAATACATAGACATATTGAATGATTATTTGAAGACTTATCTTTATTCAAACATGGAAGAAAGAAGGGTTTGAAACCCCTTCAATAAGCAGGAAATTCGACCTAGGGTTTATGTTTTAGTATTCCACAATTTACAATGAAAAATTGGATAAATATATATAGACAAAGCATCATGACGGCGTCATGTATTAACTTCTGACGCCTTCAACTCGCCGCCAAGTTAAAATTCGTATTGCCTAGATCCAGTCTTGACGCCTTTATGTAGAAATAGACTCTAGGCCGTCACTTGTATTTTGACCCTGACGGCCTTGGTGACGCCGTCAGGCCACATTGAAAATGTTCTGGGCCGTCACGTTATAATATCCACTTCCACATCTTTTATCACTCTTGACGCCGTCATGTGTTAATCCTTGACGTCGTCAGGTACTGTTCCGAGCAAGAAATTTGAGACTTTGCCATTTTCTTCACTTTTATGCTCCAAAAATGTCTAAAATGCTTCCTTTTCCAGATTTCTCCTCAATAGTACCTAAAATGACAAAAGAAACGATTTAGGGCAATAATTGATCAAGTAATCATGAATTCAGGCTTAAATGACCCCTTAAAAGCGGTACACTTTTCGCACTATCAAATACCTTTACACTTGAGATTTGCTTGTCCTCAAGCAAATGCGCTTTTATTCTAGTCAAAATACAAGTTAAGGGTCATTTAACAATAATATAAAAGTAATTACAACAAATAATCATTCCACTAAAAACCAAAAATAAGCACGGAGGTCATACACTAGCACCTCACAAATAGTGTTTAGATACTCACATCTCTCGGGTGTAATAAAGTATATATCACAATAAGGAAATGGAAAACATCTCTCACTACCTGTCATAGCAAATAGATTAGCGTAGGCTTGTGAAAGGATCAAACCTCCACCACTTAGCGTAAACACCTAGGATAAACTATCAAAGAGGTCTTTTAAAGGGTTATAACGTTAGGTGTAGGGATATGAAAAACACGGTTTTGTTGGATAAAGGCAATATTTACTGGTGGCGAGTTAATCATCTTGGTTAATTACATGTACAATATGGCGTTGCTAAGCCATGACTCGACTCGACTTAAAAATAAACATAGAATGAAACGGGATGGTAGTCCATATGTTTTATCTTTCTTTTTCTATTTTTTTTTTCTTTTTCTTGATTTTTTTGATTTTTTCGATTTTATTTATTTTTATTTTTGCATACACTCTTACCCTACCATCCAAAATAATACATCGTAGGGAATTTGCATTCCCCTAACACTTGAACTTTTACATACTTTACAATAAACTACTCTAATGACTCGAATCAAGATAATCAAAACATTTGGAGTACTTTTTAAGATTAATGCACATATGGGGGTAATAATTAGATGTTCTTCCCCATTACTCAATAACACTAGTACTTTACCCATTAGTCCCAATCGTCCCAAAACAATATGTACAAGATATGACTCGACTTAGCAAACATGTAATTAATTAGATAATTAACTAAGGGTTTAAACAAATAACAATAATGCACTAAAGATGAGTGCATACACGGAAGGCTAAGGCGATTTGGGTGGATTGTTAACAAATTCTATCTTTAAGTAAGATGCTTAAAGTTAGAAACGAAAAAGATAGGCTCTGAGGGGTGTACTAGGGGTATCGTGTACTAAAAATGAGTACAACGCTAAGGTGTGGGAAAATTAATTGACTTTATTAGTCAAGTAATATGACTTAAATGGTCAAGTAATTAAGATACGGGTTTAAACACAAGGGTGATCCTAATGCCTCTTATCATGTAGTAAATCCTACTACACGAATGTAGTCTCACTAGCAGTCTCGGGATGCATCACTAACACAAGTTCTAGAATCTAAATGCTACCGGTACACTCATAAGCACTAATAATGAATGCTTTTCCTATCAAATCTAAAGGCGAACCTCACATATTGGGTGTAAAATTTTTCTGAATGGTATAGTTTTGTGCTAGTCATACAACTCCTATCAATGAGACGCTTGTTAAGGCTAAAGTCTCACTCCTAAATGTTGTAAAAAAAAATAAATTTAGCGCTAAAATTACACTAACAAGTATTTCTCTTAATTTTATTACACGCCTACTATCGAACAAACAAACTAAAGTGCAATTGTATCCTATAAGGTATCATCATTTATCCTCCTCTTACACTTAGGATGAACATTGTCCCAAATGTTCAATTAAAGAATGTAAAAGTAAAGCTGGTAAAAGAATGAAAACAAATACTCCCCTGATTCGTTCGGTGTGGATAGTGTGTCAACAAGGTTAGATCTTCCTCCAAGAAAATGAACGTTGAAAGCTTCCCTCCAGAAATATAAATCATCTTCTTGTCATATATAACCTGTTAAACCTGAGAAAACAATCAAGGCAAATCTCGCGTAAAATCGGCGGCAATCTATATATACTAACAAATCCTAGAAGACAATTTAAGATATAATGCTTGTGGAATGAATGTTTGCAGATCTCCTGGAGTTTATAAAACTAAAGAATCAACAAAAACTTTAAGACTCCGGTATAAACAAAACTCGCAAAATTTTTCAGAATTTTGGTACCTGACGCCGTCAGGTTTTAACTCCTGACGCCGTCAGAATGTTCCTGGAAAAATCTTATGTTAAGTTTCCAAAAAATTTTTAGAAAAACTTATACCTTATTTCCTGGAAAATCCTGCAAAACATCATTATGACTCGATACAAGCATTTGACTCTAACAATTACTAATATATATGCTCATTTAATATTGTAGCGAATCATGATCATTTTCGTTCTTATAAACAAATTTGGATCTCCCTTACATTTAGCTTTTTCAAAATACCTTTATATGTAATTAAGACGAAGTTAAAAACAAAATAGAGCATTTTCACAATTTAGTTTGAAACATGATTTACCAACAATAAAAATAAAACATACATACGGAAACAAATAAAAATCAAACAAATAAAAACACACAAAACATGGGTTGCCTCCCAAGAAGCGCTTTTCTTTATTTACGAGTCTTGTACCTAGACTTAAGGTCATGGGCTATCCTATACATGTGAGCTCGTCGTCGAGGACATCCTTGGGATCAAACTTAGGTTTCAATTTTCTATTGGTTTTCTTGGTATGGTATGACTTCTCAAACTTTTCTCCATCCGGATCATATATAATCTTCTTCATAAGCCATGATCCGTCACCTTCCTTAGGTGGCTTGTCCCAATTCCATTTACACTTATCCCCTTCCCTTTTCCACTTGTTCATTCCTAAATTAATAGGCATTACTCCTAGGAATTCAATCATTTTCCTAAAGACTAAGGGATCCTCAAAAGGGTTTAGTTCTTCATCCCTAGCTATGAGTTGCTCTACCGAATGCGTTTTATTAATAAACTCCTCTTCTAAATAAAATGGGCATTGAGGTCCTATGAAGTCTCCATTAACCCAAGGTCCGTATCTAGATGGTCTCCTATTCAAATCTACCCAATGAGGTGTCGGTTCCTCATTAGTATCATAAGTATGGTTCTTTACATTATAGACCGACCAAGTATCTCCTTCTCCTACCGCTATCCTAGATTCCTTACAATCGATCATCGCATTTGCGGTAGCTAAGAATCCTCTTCCTATTAACAAAGGGCATGTAGTGTCACTAACCATATCGAGGACGTAGAAATCGGCTAGTATAGTTAATCTCCCTATGTGAACTAGTACGTCCTTCACTACCCCTACCGGATATGCTACACTACCATCCGCAAGACCTATAATTATCTCTGTGTCATCTAATTCTCCAGGCTTAAGAGTGGTGTAAAGGGACAAGGGAAGTAAATTAAGGCTTGACCCAAGATCGGCTAGTGTGTCGAAAGCTTCGAAGTTCCCGATCCTACAAGGTAAAACAAATATGCTCGGGTCATCTAATTTCTTAGGCAACTTATTCCGTACGAAGGCGGTCTTATTCATTCCCAACTTAAGTTTTTCCTCATATTTCTCTAAAAGGGTGTTGTAGTAGGGAGCTCTTGCTAAAACTTCAATAACCGGGCGTTCAAGGCGAAGTTCCTCGAATTCATCGTCAAGGTTTTGTGTAGGAGGTATTTCAATTATGCTTTTGACCAGTTTAATATCAGATGTTTTATTCGATTGGTCTTTTTGAAGAATTTGGGTTTGCTTGAAACATGTGTTCATTGCTTTCACCGAATAGTATTGTGGACAAGAAGTAACTGACAAAACCGATGATATGGCATTAACGTTTACTTTCGGGTTCTTGACCGTATCGCTTGGGAGTGCTCCCATTTCTCGGTCATTGAGAACTTTTAACAATGTGTCAATTTTATTGGTCATCTCACTTTGCTTTTGTTTGAAATCGGATACAAACTTAGATATGCGAGCTTCTTGAGATGCCATAAACTTCGACATCAATCCTTCAAGATTATTGGTACTACCATTGTTATTGGAAGGATTATTGTTGAAAGTACGGTTAGAGGGTGGACCGTTTGGTTGGTAACGATTAGGTGGATTGGAAGAATTGTTTTGGGGCATGTTTTGGTTTTGTTTCCACCTAAGGTTCGGGTGATTTTTCCAAGAAGGTTTGTAGGAATCACCGTAAGGGTTTGGCTCGGGTTTGAAAGTGTACCACTTGTCTCTTGCTTCGTCGGTATGCGAGGATGCGTAATCCACAAAAGCTTGTCCGGGGAGTTCCACGCAATCACGAGTGTCATGGGGACCACTACATAATTCGCATGAAGAAGTGATTTTGTTCACTTGGCTTGAAGACTTAGGAGCTTCGTAGGATTTCATGAGAAACTTGACTTGGTCCTCAAGTTCCATGATCCTACGGTCGGGAGTGCTAGAATTGTTCGAAGGCAAAGATATTGCCTTGACCGTTTTGTTCAAATCACGGGGATCATTCCAACTTTCGGATTCATAGAGAGCAAGATCTTCTATGAGTTTCCATGATTCTTCCGCACTTACATCACGAAGCTTGCCACCGGCCGATTGGTCAATGGTTCGCCTTGTGGAGAGATCGATATGGTCATAGAAGATTTGGACTTGGAGCCAAAGATCTATGCCATGATGAGGGACTTTTTGGAGTAAGTCCTTGAAATGAGTCCATGCTTCTTATAGAGTTTCACTTTGATGTTGTTGGAACATCAAGATATCATTTCTAAGCTTGGTAGTTCTCCCCGGTGGGAAAAATTGAGCAAGGAAACAAGTGGTGAGATCATCCCAAGAGGTTATGGATCCCGCAGGTAAACGTTCAAGCCATTGACTAGCTTGGTCACGTAGAGAGAATTGGAATAGACGTAATTGGGTCGACTCTCTAGTTGCAACATCAAGGTCTATGGAATCTACGATTTTTAGAAAATCCTTGAGATGTTGATTAGGATCTTCGGAACGAAGTCCATGGAATGCACATCCGCTTTGCACCAACCGGATGGTGTCAGATCGCAAGGGGGACACATTGACTCCTTGAGTGAGTTCAATGGTGTTTCGATAGCCTTGGTAGCTAGGACGGGAATATTCTCCTTAAGTTCGGGGTCTAGGAGGTAGGTTTGCTAGTGGTGGGTTTTGTGGGTGGTTTTGTTGTGGTGGGTTGATGGGTTCAAAGACATTACCACCTTCCATGATGGCGAATGGTAAAAGTTACGAACAAAGGAACGAAGAAATGAGATAGACTAAAGAAAACCTAAAAAAATAAAAATCTTACTAGAAAGGAATCTAGCAAGTATACCTAAAAAAAAAATTCTAACCTAGACAATAACTATTCCCCGGGCTGCGGCACCAAAAACTTGATACGCGGGATTGCACCCTCGCAACAAGTTTTACCTCTCAAGGGATCTTGAGAAGCTTGCAATCCCCGCCAGGCAGTGTACCTGATCATTGTAGTATAGTATAGTGACAAGTACCGGGGGATTGATCGTTCAACTCATGAATAGTGTCACTAGGATTAGAAAGCTTACTAAACTAGGTCTAGAGGTGAGGGATGATTCTTTTTGTATTTTCTATATTTATGAAAGCAAGTAAAATCTCGGGTTTTGAAGGAGTGGGCGGAATTAGTTGCTAGCCAACTAACCCAATTAACTAAGATGCAATCAATACAAAATAAAAGAAATGAAATTAAACTAATGTGGTGGAAACAATAATGAGAAAAGTTGTGTTTACTTAGATTTCATTACTCCCTAAACATCTTTTACCGGTTGATTAGCTTGTTACAATTGCATGGATGACGGGTTATATTCCTTAATACTAGTCGTAGGGCCATGTACAATATTCCCTAACTCTATAAGATCCTACTTCACTCCTATGTCGAGGCGACTAAAAGCTCCTAACATGGGATCATTAGAATTCACTTATGCATTAAATACAACCAAAAATCATAGTACACCTCCGATCATGTTTCTTAAAATGTTCAAGCAAGTTACCAATGGAAGTCTGCCAGTTTTCTTAAGCCTAACATCGAATACAATCATCCGTTACAATTATAAACAAACAATTAACCAATAATTAACATCTAGGTTTCACTACATCTAAGCAAACACAATAAAAACCTAGCCTAACATGTTAAAAGAAAATATGCATAAGATAGAATCAAACAATACATAGACATATTGAATGATTATTGGAAGACTTATCTTTATTCAAACATGGAAGAAAGAAGGGTTTGAAACCCCTTCAATAAGCAGGAAATTCGACCTTGGGTTTATGTTTTAGTATTCCACAACTTGTTCCACACTTTAAAATGAAAAATTTGAAAAATATATATAGACAAAGCATCCTGACGGCTTCATGTATTAACTTTTTACGCCGTCAACTCGCCGCCAAGTTAAAACTCGTATTGCCTAGATCCAGTCTTGATGCCTTCATGTAGAAATAGACTCTGGGCCGTCACTTGTATTTTGACCTTGACGGCCTTGGTGACGCCGTCAGGCCAATTATATTGAAAATGTTCTGGGCCATCACGTTATAATATCCACTTCCACCTCTTTTATCACTCTTGACGCCGTCATGTGTTAATCCTTGACATCGCCAGGTACTGTTCCCAGCAAGGAATTTGAGACTTTGCCATTTTCTTCACTTTTATGCTCCAAAAACGTCCAAAACGCTTCCTTTTCCAGATTTCTCCTCAAAAGTACCTAAAATGACAAAAGGAACGATTTAGGGCAATAATTGATCAAATAATCACGAATTCGGGCTTAAATGACTCCTTAAAAGTGGTACACTTTTCACCTCATCATTTACATAAAGTAAACATAGTGATGTTGGGCATAGGTTGATACGTGAGCTTGTCTAGAGGTTAGATAGGCAATAGTGGTATAGCAAGGCAAAAATTTCATTCGGGAAATAGCTATAAGCATTTCTAACCTAGATTGTGCTTAGTGAGGGCCTAAGTTAAGTTAGTAAGGCTTTTCTAACCTAAGGGGAGCTAGTGGGGAAGTTAGTGGGTAACTACAGTCTCCCATCCTAAAAGAAAATCTCGTCCTGAGATTTAGCTATGGTTAGTTGGAAAGAGTGAGAATAGATGGGGATATTTAGCACGGATTTGATCCTCTCGTTCCCATGTATACTCTAGTCCTCTTTTAGAATTCCAGCATACCTTAACGATAGGAATCCGGTGATGTTTTAGATTTTTGACCTCCCAGTCCATGATTTCGATTGGTTCCTTTATGAAATTAAGCTTATCATCCAACTGAAGCTCTTTCATAGGAATGATGAGTGATTCATCTGATAAATACTTCTTAAAGTTGGAGACGTGAAACGTGTCGTGTATATTACTTAGTTCATCCGGCATTTCAAGTCGGTATGCCAACGGACCAATTCGTTCTAAAACCTTAAATGGTCCGATGTATCTCGGATTAAGCTTTCCTTGCTTTCCACAATGAAAGACACCTTTCCTAGTTGAAAATTTCAACATAACCTTGTCTCTGACTTGAAATTCTAATGGCTTACGTCTTATATCTGCATAACACTTTTGCCAATCCCTTGCGGCTTGTAAGCGTTGTCGGATTTGAACTATTTTCTCATTAGTCTCATGGATTATCTCTGGTCCCGTAAGTTGAACTTCTCCAACTTCGGCCCAACAGACAGGGGATCTGCACTTACGTCCATAAAGTGCTTCATATGGTGCTGCCTTAATACTAGTGTGATAACTATTATTATACGAGAATTCAATCAACGGTAAGTCTTTCTCCCATCCTTTTCCAAAATCTATCACACATGCTCGAAGTATAACCTCGAGTGTTTGGATAGTTCTTTCACTTTGACCGTCGGTCTGAGGATGATATGTCGTACTACTGTCTATCTAAGTACCTAGGGCCTTTTGTATAGATTGCCAAAATCTTGACGTGAAACGAGAATCACGATAAGATATGACAGATATTGGCGCTCCATGTCGGGAAACTATTTCCTTGAGATACAACCTAGCAAGGATTTCCATATCATCCATTTCTCACATAGGAATGAAGTGATCTGATGTCGTAAGGCAATCAACTATTACCCAAACAGTATCATGCCCGTTGGATGTTCTTGGAAGTTTAGTGATAAAATCCATCATAATCCTTTCCCATTTCCAAATGGGAATTTCAGGTTGTACCAATAAGCCGGATGGCTTTTGACATTCAGCCTTCACTCTAGAACATGTTAAACACTTGCCCATATATCTAGCAATGGATGCCTTCATGTCGGGCCATGAATAGTGTTTTTTCAGATCCTGATACATCTTATCAAAACCCGGATGGATGGATTACTTAGATTTGTGGGACTCGTGCATTATTAAGTTCCTTAAGTTACCATAATACGGTAACCATCTCCGATTCTTAATACAACGAGTTCCGTCTGAACATATCTCAAAAGCCTTATCCATCCCTCGTAAGTTCTCAACGTTTAGATTATCCTCTTTGAGGGCTTTGTTTTGAATATCCTAGAAGGAAGGTTCGACTGAAGAGTCATAACTAACAACCTAACTCTAAGTAAGTTGATTCGTTCCTTACAGCTCAAAGCATCTGTACTACGTTAGCTTTTCCAGGACGGTAACGAATCTCACAATCATAATCAGCGAGCAGTTCTTTCCAACGACGTTGTCTTATGTTCAACTCTTTTTGCTAAAGAATATTCTATAGGCTTTTATGATCGGTGAAAACCATACATTCTGAAAACCATACATTCCTCGTTATAAGAATAGATAAGGATATCATCTATGAACACTATAACAAATTTATCCAAGTATGGTTTACACACCCGGTTCATGAGATCCATGAAAACCGCTGATGCGTTTGTCAAACCAAATGGCATAACTTGAAATTCATAGTGCCCATATCTTGTTCTGAAAGCAATCTTAGGGATATCCTCTTCCCTCACTCTCAGCTGATGATAACCAGATCATAAGTCGATCTTCGAATATATACTCGAACCTTGAAGTTGATCAAATAATTCATCAATCCTAGGTAATGGGTATCTATTCTTGATAGTAAGTTTGTTCAATCCACGATAATCGATACACATCCTCATAGATCCGTCTTTCTTCTTTACGAATAAGACAGGAGCTCCCCAGGGTGATGTGCTTGGACGTATGAAACCTCGATCGGTTAATTCCTAGAGTTGTTCAGAGAGTTCCTTCATCTCTGAAGGGGCTAACCTATAGGGTGCTTGGGCTATAGGTGTCGCATCGGGAATTAAATCGATTTGAAATTCTATCTAACGAATGGGAGGTAAGCCAGGAAAATCCTTAGGAAAAACCTATGGGTATTCCCTGACTATAGGGATCTCATCCAGTTGTTTTTCATTTGGCTTAGTCTCCGTTACTTGAATAACGAAGACTTGACAACCTCGTGATATGTATCGTTCCGTTTTGATACATGAGATGAGGTTAAGTCGGGTTTTACTTTGATCTCCTTGGATAGTTAAAGTCTCACCGTACATGGATGATTTTCTCATCACAAAGAATCTTAGCTTGATTCTTGGACAACCAATCCATTCCCACAACAACGTCAAAACTACTGAGTCTAATGGGTATGAGATAGATTTTGAAACGGTGGTTAAGTAAAGTTAGGGTACAACCCTTGATGACGGTGTTAGTACTAACTAAGTTTCCGTCGGCCATTTCTATGTCATAGTAGGCATCTAAGGCTATGGGTTTGATCCTAAGTTTAGAGGCAAAAGGTATAGATACGAAACTCCTATCGGCTCCTGAATCAAATAGTACTCTAACTAATTGATGGTTTAAGAGAAACTTACCCGTGACTATGCTCGGATCTTGTTGATCATTCCTATCCCTCAACATATAAGCTCTTCCCTGGGCACCATCAGTATTTTTCTTTAGACATCTACTTGCATACTGTCCCTTTTCTCCGCAAGCATGACAAATGACCGTTGCTGGTGGCGAATAACCCCTAGTGGCTGGTCCTTTGTGCTTGCAATCCTTTGTCTGATGGCCCACCTTGTTACATATGTTACATTTAATGGAATAAGGCCCTGTGTTATGCCAATTTCATTTCTTACACAGAGGGGATTTTCCAGCATAACCACTTTCCTCATTTAGAGTGGCTGCATATGCTCTGGCAGTCTCTTGCCTTGGTTGAGGATAGGGGTTAATACGATTATTACCATTGGTGTTACGGGTGTTACCGAAAGCTCTCCCATCGTGGAACTTTTGTTTATTGTCATTGTGCGCTGGCACAGAGTTGTGCTTTGTTACTTGATCCATTAACCTTAAAGTAATGTTAATGGCTTCCTCTAGAGTTTGAGGTCTAGAGGTAGTAACATTCCCTTCAATACTTTGGGGTAAACCTCTGATGAAAACTCTATTATCTTTTCAACAGTCGGCACCATTGTAGGACATAAAGTTGCCAACTCTTGAAATCACCTAATATAAGTTTTAACATCGTTCCCCTTCACAGTCAAGTTATAAAACTCATCTTCCATTTTCTTGACTACTGTTCGAGGTCAGTATTTCTTAATCATAAGATTCTTAAATTCAGTCCATGATAACTTGTATGTCTCTTCAATTCCTATGGGTTGGGCATATAAGTTCCACCAAGATAATGCTTCGTTGGTAAGTGCACCGGTCGCAAACTTAACTCTACAATCCTTAGTACAGTTACTACGGGAGAATATTGATTCACATCTCTCAAACCAATAAATCAATCCTATGTCCCCTTCTGTCCCCTTGAAATTGAAGGGCTGACAGCTCATAAATTCCTTGTAGTTACTCTTCTTCACTACAGGAATTTCGGGGTTTCTAGCCATGTTAGCATTCCTAGCTTCTAGTGCCGCAGTCACACTGTCATCAACTAGTTGCCGAATGGCTTCCTGAGACATGGCGGGAGTAGTATGAGTAGCGGGAGTATTGGCTCTCGTATGTGCCATTCTATAGACATTTGTAAGAATAAGATGGGATAAGAATAATGTCATATACATTTTAGACATTCTTGCAAGTTCTAACTATGGAAACCGTAGAGGGGGGGGGGGGGTGAATACATTCCCCTTTAAAAACGTAAAAACTTTTGTATCAAACACACGACAAGTGTGATATAATATGAAAAGTGTCAACACTAGTCTTACAAGAACTAGAGATAATATAAAGCATCAAGTAAAGCATGTATCAACAACACAAACTTAGACATATTGTAAATAGGAAGCCATGACACAAAGCATAACAAACACAATATAAGCAACAAACCATACAAGTATAAATGCTACGCAAGATATAGATGTAAAGCGGTAAATGCAAAAATGAACGTAAAGAGATAAATAAAGAAAACGCAAACTCGGACACGGCGATTTATAGTGGTTCGGTCACGAAGCTCCTCTTCGCCCTACTCCACTCCCCCAGTACCCAACTCGAGAGTTACTTCACTAATCAACAAGCTCCATTCTTGGCGGAGAAAACCAGACAACGTCGCTTACATTATTTTCCGACACTAAGCTAAATGTCGAGTACAAATCTTAGCTAGTACCAATCTACCACGATCTACCAGATCCTCACAAATCACATAAGCTACAAGATCCACATGATCTACACACGATCTACCCGATCCACTCACGATCTACCCGATCCTTACTAATCACACAATCAATACACCATACATGATCTACCGAATCTACCCTTGATCCACTTGATCAACACACAAGCTCACTAGCTACAAGAGATCTCCAAGATCTCAACAATATCACAATGATCCACACTCACAAGACTAAACAAAGATTATGACTACTTGATGTATACCAAGATACAATAAGCTTACAACAAGTAATGCAAGTGCACTACTCAATGAATCTAACACTTTGTATCTTCTTGATACTTTGTGTTCTTCTCTTGGACTAGAATAGGAATGAAGGTGATCACTTGAATGGATGATTGGATCACTCTAAAACGAACTAAGACTCTATAAATGATAAAAAAAAGTGATCTAACTAAGAAGGGATTAAACCAGAGAAAAGTGGCTGGAAAAATTAGCTTCAAAGTGTAAAATGGTCCACTATTTATAGGCAAAGAGAAAAATGACTGTTATAGGGGGACGACACCACTAATTGTCACACGGTACAACTAAATTTAGTTGTAATGTGGTACCGTGCCAGACAAAAATGCTCCCATTTTTGTCTTTAGTGGTGAAGGTTTATTTGGGGGAGTTTGGAGCTGATTAAGGTAAAAATATAGTTGTCGGGATTTTTTGAAATGATTTTCCTAAATAAAACATTTCTTTATAATTCAAAAATAATTTGTAAAATGTATTTTTGAAAAAATGTTTTGTCAAATTAAAAATGTGAAGTTTAGAAAAATATAAGCCTTTGATCATTTGTCAAATAGTAGATTTGTTTGACCATACCTTGAGTGATTTACGCCGGGATGGAAATCTACGACTTTGTTAAAGCATGCTTGAGACGTCAGGAGGTGTTGATGTAAGTAAGCATTGATGATATGTGTTTGCAAGTAACTTGCGCATTTTACGTTATGCATTACAAGTTAAATGTTTGTCATCATTAAAACCGAAGAAACCGTTTAGTTTAAATATCGTAATATTTGCACTAACAATCTCCCCCTTTTTGATGATGACAAATATGTAAACCATAACACACAGTAAAATGTAAAGGTTACCTGTTGACACTCCTTTCTCCCCCTTTTGTCGAAGCAAAAAGGTAGTCGCCTCGAGCTCTCCCTTGAATTCACTCCTTACTCCCCCTTATTACACTACTCCCCCACAAAGGCGAGCTTGCATCATCCTAGTGAAGTCTTCTATCACCACTATTAGAAAGACTCCGTGCTATGTATTCAAACACCTCCGAGCTCCCCTAGCTCAATGCTCCCTTATGGTGATTGAATCCCCTTGTTTATTTACCTTAGTAACTAGCGATCCAAGGATCAAATTCATACAAAGGCTTTTACTACATTAAGGGTTAACTTCGTGCAACATAATATGTAAAAGTATAAGAGCAACATTATAGGCATAGAATACAGATAGCAAGACATGCAATGGTTAAACTATGTGAGTGACACAGCCTAAAAGTGTGCCAAAAGGATAAAGACCAAAAAAGAAAGCCCAAGAAAGTTGAGCGATGCAAAAAGATGAATGCATATTGCAATTCAAAGACACTTGAGTATCACAACCCGACCAACAACCTAAGGTGTAATTGTTCAATCAAACACACTAACAAGAACAAGATTCGTTCGTTGACTGACACACAAAATTCCTTCTTCCAAGTTGTCATTTGGAAGGCAAGTTCTAACAAACCTTTGAAACAACATAATCATCTACCTAAGATGATTGGTGTTAAGGATGGTTTGTTGATAAGACATACTCTAAATGATTACTATTATGACAAGTCATGCCATAAAGTAGACTCGATAGAAGATATGCCAAGAAAAATGAAAATGAGAGCGATATGCTCCTAGATACGAATGGAAATGATTCCATAAGATAGGAAAGTGTTGGTTTTGACCTTTGAGGAAAGGTGGGGAAAGATGGTTTAGATTAATATATCATTTGCACTGACAATGAGATGCATAAAGAAAATGTAAATGTGATCCTAACAGGATTGTTGGTGGATATCTCTAACAGGGTTGAGGTAACTAAGTTCTAGATTTCTAGTTTAGATGATCCTAGTTGTGTGTTAGAGATAATTTGGTGCATGAAGGGTTTCGTGTAATTGTGAGGATTGAAGGTTGTTGAACTAACTATCACTTATCCAAAGTGAGGAATAGTTGTAAGGTTTGAGTGTATGATCGATGGGTTGAAGGTTTTTAAACTAACTATCACTGTTAAGAGTGAAGTGTAGCTAAAAGGTTTGAGTGGGATTGATATAAGAGTTGAATGTCTTAAAACTAAATAACACTATCAAGAGTGAAGTTTAGTTATAAGGGTTGAGTGTGATGATGAGATGCAAGATAAGCTTGCAATGGTGAGGCCTTAAACAGGCAAGAGTTGTGGGATTCGAATTAAGTTTGGTGGTAGTGTCCTATGATGTAGTGAGGGAATCTTATGGTGTATGTGAGTTTGCAAAATTTTGCAGGTGTAAGGTTAGGGATGCAGGGATCTAAAGGAAATAGTGAAAATTTGTCAAACAGGGGCACGGTACCACTAAATACTGCACGGTACCATTAAATTTAATTGTACCGTGGCCTGTAAGTCACGAATTTTCCTGTGCAGCCTAGTTCTGGGCAGCTAAAGGGAAGTGATGAGGCGAAAAATGAACCGTTTTTAGGGGGTCATTTATGCCCGTAATTGAATATATTTGACAAATATTGCCCTAAATCGTTCCTTTTGTGATTTTAGGTACTTTGGGAGTGAATTCTAGAAAAGGAAGCATTTTGGACGTTTTTGGAGCATAAAAGTGAAGAAAACGGCAAAGACTTAATTTTCCATGCTGAGAACAGTACCTGACGGTGTCAAGAAGGAAATTGTGATGGCGTCAGGAGTAAAATCCATGACGACCCAGAGAAAACCTGAAGGCGTCAAGAGAAGGGCGTCAAGAGTTATTTTGGTGACGGCCTGCAAATGGACTACACGTGACGGCGTCAAACCCAGATCTAGGCTATCAGAGGACTTTATTGGCGGCGAGATGACGGCGTCAGACATTTACTCTTGACGCCGTCACATCACAATATCTATATATACTTTTCTATTTTTCATTCATTAAGAGAGGAACTTGTGTGGAGAGTACTAGGGTCGAACATAATAAACCCTAGGTCATTTGTAACAGTATTTTCAAGGGTTTTCACCCTTTGAAACCTTTCATGTTCAATTAAGATAAGTCCTCTTTCAATTAATTCAATATGTCTATGTGTTGTTTGAATACATCTTATGCTTGTCTTGATTTCAACATGATAGGCTAGATCTTTCATGTGTTTGCTTAGATGTAATGAAACCTAGATGTTGATTATAGGTTGATTGCTTGTTTATAGTTGTAATGGATGAATGATTTCAATGTTAGGCTTAAGAAAACTGGCATATCTCCATTGTATAACTTGCTTGAACGTCTTAAGAAACATGAACCGATGTGTACTAGGTTTTTATGATTGTATTTAATGCATGAGCGAATTCTAGTGATCCCATGTTAGGAGCTTATTAGCCGGCTCGACATAGGAGTGAAGTAGGAGCTTATAGGATTGGGGAAGTAAGTACGCCACCCCATGAATGGTATTAAGGAATACAATCCGTCATCCATGCAACTGTAACAAGTAATTAACCTGTAAAAGATATCAAGGGAGTAGTGAAATCTAAGTAAACACAATTCTCTTATATATTGCTCACACCACTAGTATAATTTAGTTTATTTTCATTTTTAGTATTTTATTTTGATTGCATCTTAGTTATTGGGTTAGTTGAATAGCAACTAATTCCGCCTACTCCTCTAAAAACCGAGATTTTTAATTGCTTTTAAAAAAATATAAAAATACAAAAAGAATCATCCCTCATCTCTAGACCTAGTCTTTAGGTTTTCTAATCCTGGCGACACTATTCCTAAGTTGAACAATCAATCCCCCGGTACTTGTCACTATACTATACTACAACGATCACGTACACTGCCTGGTGGGGGTTGTAAGCTTCTCGAGATCCCTCGAGAGGTAAAGCCTGGTGCAATTCCCACGCATCAGGAAGTTTTCTAGGGAATAAGGACTACATTAGTGTGTACTTAAGAGTGATTGTTGAAAGGCTATATGAGTGTGTTTTTGCTCCCCTGTAATCTATGACCATCCGAACAATACGTATAAAATAAATTGGAAAACAAACGTTGACAGAAGCGATGAGCTTAGTAATGTCATGACAAGTGGTGGATAGCATACAATAAACTTCACTTTGAAGTCACGTAGCTCTTCTCAATCATTCTGAATATTCATAGAACATTCATATGATGAGGCATGTGATTACGTAGAAAGTGCTAAGGGTTAAGAAGATAGAATCTTCAAGATTTTGGAGTTGGTGATAAGATTCTAGTAGGGTTATCTTTGATAGAGGAAACTACGATGATGAAACAGAGTTATCTAGACTTATCCTAGCAGTTCTTCGATTGAAGTGTGTAGAAGACGAGTGGGATGCGGGAGCGAAGATTGAGAATTGTAGATAAGTTGAGAAGCTGATGGATACGAAGGTAACCAAACATACGGTGTGTTTAGTACCATGCGGAAGTGAAAGGGGAAAAGCTAAAGAATCAGACGATAAGCAGACGATTCTGGTTCAAGACAACAGTGAGTGGGTTTTGATAGGGCTTTAGAAACTGTGATAAATGAGAACTAAATAAACTGTCTCAACAGACAACGGTCCGACGGTACCGTTAAGTTAGCGGTACCGTCCCCTCATTTAAGCGTACCGTGACCTGCTGAGATCAGTTTTGACCCAGAATTTGATTTTTGATAAAGAAATTTCACATATGTTGTGATTTTTTCCGGACATTGAATTAAAGGAATTTATACCAAATAAATTCTTTTACGAATGAATCCAACGGGATTCGATGAACATTGGTCGAGAATGAGAGATGACATTTAATTGCATTTCGCAAATTAAATATACTTTAAATATTTTAGGTGAAATATTTAAGCTTTCATTGAAAGCTTGAGAGGATTTGACTCAAAACTAGAGATGTTTTAGATGACGCAAATCAACAATTTGAGAGTATCTAAAGAGTAAATCTCACTAATTTAGTGAGATTTTTTTTGACACGATGAAAGAACTTATACCTAATAAGTTCTCTTAGGATTAGACAAACGATTCTAGATGAGTTGAGATGACTTTAATATTTCCAGTGAAATATTTAGATAGTCATGAGATGAGACTGATGAGTGCTTAAACACTCATCATGTTTGGTCAAATATGAACTACAAAACATCCAAAAACACTAAAAAATGCATCAAAATACTGAAAATATCCCAAGGATTGTGTTTTATATGTTTCAGATGCAAAATGAGTAAAAACAGATGAAAAACGAACAAAGTTTACAAAATTGGCAGTTTCAGTCCCCCAACTTTCATAAAATGTCAAAACTAGTCCCTGGTTATTTAAAATGTGGAGTTTTATCATTCAAGGTCCCTGAAATATTCTTAGTTTTCAAAATTGGTCCTTGAATGAATTTTTGGGTAAATGGCAGAAAAGGTCCCTCAACTTTTGAAATTTACAAAAATGGTCCGTGGGATTTTCAAACATGGAAAATTGCAATAATGGTCCTTGGGAAATCACAAAGTGTCACAAATAGGCCTTTGGTGAAAAAGTTTCAAAAATTACAAGTTTGGTCCCTCTAGTTTGGAAGTTGGCAGTTTTGACCCCTGGGGATTTCAAAATGGGAAACATCCAAAAGTGGTCTTTGGTAAATGAAAATGGGCAGGAATGGTCTTTTTGGAGTTATGGCATATTGGGTCCCTCACTTTTAGCAAATTACATAAACGGTCCTTGTTGTTACTACTAAAACCAAACGGGTCCTTTTTATTAATATAAACCAAATCCAATATCTAACCCCTTATTTCACCAAGCCCAGCCACCCCCTTATTTCACCAGGCCCAACTCTCACCCTCACCAAGCCGGAAAACCTTACCAGCCCACTCCCTCACTAATACAAACTCACCCCGTATATACTCCCAGTCAAGCACCAAACTTTGACCCTCCCAAAACCGCCTACACTATTCACCATCCCCTCCCACACACTGCAATACCACACCCTACATACCACCTAGTTTCACCACCACTTGCCACCCCACTTTTCACACCTTGTCCCCTCCACCAACACTACATACCAATATCTAATTAATGATTCCCCACTCCTCCAAGCAACCCCTGCTAACTACCAAAAGTTCATTTCCCGCTAAAAAATCAAGCAACGGCTAAGATTGCTTTTTACTCATCCATGGGCTATCAATGGAAGTGGGAAAGAGAGAGGAACACTCCAAGGGGCTATAAAAATCAAGAAAGATGACCAAGAGGAGGGCAGTTAGTATCTAGTAGTTTTTTAGCTTAAATTTAGGTCGAATTTATGTTTTAAGTCCAAATTAGTTAAGCAAGTTGTAATCTTAGCTGTAACGTTGTAAGTTTGAAGTTTCAAATTACTATAATTCATGTTTCAAGTCAATTCTCAATTTGTGAAATCTCCTGTTATTTCAAAATTCTCAAAAAGACTAGTTGTTGTTTCTAGCTATTGCAATGGACTCATAAGCTCACATAGGCTCCCTACAAAGCTTATTTAAGCTTTTAGAGACAGTAAAACTCACTCAGTAACAAGAAACCAAAAAAATAAAAATAAAATAAGAAAAATAAAAATAAATAAAAAGTTGCAGGTTTTATAAGGAAGAAGCATGGAGCACAGTTGATAAGGGATGGATGTGGTTTAGTGGGTCTATGGAGACCTATAAGGGGTGTTCATGGTCCTTGGTTACATGGTTTAGCTTGGATTGCATTTTGTAAGTTTACTCCTCATTTTCCCTTTTCACTATTCTATTACTCAAATCTTACTTATCTCTGTGTTTGTATGTTTATTTAGTTAATTTGAGTAAGATTATGGTTTATAATTGAATCCTTGTTTGCTAGAATCCATACTTGCTCATTTATTCATTGTTACTGTCTTTATAAGCATTACATTGATTTTTGAGCAATTGTTGTTGTTGTATATGCTTTTATGCTTAAATGATCTCATTACATCTCATTATAACTTTTGAAATCAGTTTTATGGATCAAATCTTTGAAGTCCTTTGAAAATCATAAAAACTCTTTTTTAAAGGGGTGTTTGGTTTAGTGAACCCAACTGAGACACAGTGATTTTTTATGGTTGTTTGTTATTGATACATGTTTTAGTAGGTTTAATTAGGATGTCAAAGTCATAAAATCAAGTATTTGTTCAACCAAAAGTCAAAATCAAACTTAATTGCTCACACAGTCCTCTGTGTGGATTTTTAACTTGGCCAAATCATACACACTAGCTCACTAGTGGATATTCTAACTTACATTGGTCATAATATTGCTATTTACATCATTCTCAGTCCATTAGAAGCAATCAAAATCCAAATAAGTCAAACTAGGAGCATAATCACAAAAGTCAATTTGCCTTTGAGAAGGAAAAACCAAATATGGCATGAATTGTTTTGAATTTTGTGTTAGGATCTAGGCCTTGAGCTTTTCAGGAATGGTAGTCACCCAGCTAAACTCTTGAATCCTATTGTCTCTATATTTTTGAAATTTTTTCTGTGGGCCCTACACCCTCACAAACACACCTGCAGGGGCAGAACCTCCCCTGCTGCAGCAACACAATCACCACCACCCCACCTTGCTGAGGTCCTACAGGCCACCTCAGTGGGTCCCACAGGCGCCCTGGGTCCTTTCAACCCCCCACCTGGCCCTCTCTCCATTCCAACCAAGCTCTTCAGCTTATTCACCCTTGTGGGCCCTCTAGAAAGCACCAAACTCTGTCCCATTTTCTAGTTACAAAACAAAAAAATCAAGTACTTAATTTGGCTTATTGGCTTAATCAGTGGGCTTATTTGCTAGGTTCTTGCTTATTCATGTTCAAGTGACTTATTTGAAACAAAATCCACCCCTGTGGACCCCACAAAGGCTTATTTCCATCAAAAGTCAACAAAAGTCAACTGTTTTAGCTTTGAGTGTCCATTTTACTTATTTTTAAGCTAGAAAAAAGTTGTCTTCTCAAAAGTTTCCTATTTTTAATATTTAAATAGATTTCTAAAAGAAAAACCAGAAAAACCCAATTTAAAATTAAGTGATAGTTTCTATTTAATATTAATTATCTTTTTAATTTTCCTTTTTAGCTTTTTATTAAGTAATTGGCATTTATATATTTTTCTTAAGTTTCTATTATATTAAAGTGTTTTTAGGAATTTTCAAGATTTTTCTCTTGTCATTTAGTAATTATTAGAACTAAATATAGTTTAAGTAATAATTAATTAATATTTAAGTATTAAGTAGCATAATTAGTTTTTATCAAGTGATACCTAGTTTTTATATTTTTCCTAGCTTTTATATAATATAATATAATATAATTTTAGGAATTTTCTCATAATTTTTGCTGTTCATTTTCTATTTTTTAGAATTTAATTAGTTTAATTAGTAATTAAGTAATATTTAGTTTAATAATTAGTACATTAGTTTAAAAATACATAAACCAACTTTTTATAAATTTTTAGGATTCCTGTGGTTAATTAGATTTAAAATTTTTCTATAACTTTCTAAGTTATTTAAGTATTATTAGTAATTGAAAATTAGTTAATTAGTTTAATTAAATATAATTACTAATTAATTAATAAAAAAATCACAAAAAGACAAAAAGATATAATTTTATGTTTAAAATTAGTTTTTAGTTATTTTATAATTTTAGAAATTTAATTTTCACTTTTCTAGTGTTAAAATAATATTATATTGTATTTAAGATACTTAAATATTAATAATTAGTATTAAATAGTATTTAATTAATATTAAATAATTAATTAGTGTAAAAATTCATTTTATTTTTCTAAAAATTTTCTTTTATCCTTAAGTTTGTAAAAAAGTCATTTTCACCCCTTGAGGGTTTTCAGATTTCAGTTTTCACTTTTTATTTGGTACGTTGACGTTTATTTAAACTTAAACGTACCTTTTAGGTCTTAAAACGTTTTCACTTATCTGGTTTTTCAGTTTTTGTCTATATTAAGTATTTGTGTCATTTTCAGTTAAAACTCAGTAATATAATCATCCTACCACTTTCCTGTGAAAATCACCCGATCACAAGCACGTTTTAGTACAATTCACACCTCGCTGGGACATAACGACCTGGTGATACCCTGTATTCCACGGAGATTGACTCTAGGCATTTTGACCTTGTTGAACATTTACCTAGTCCATTTAGGTTGACGGTTTTGAGACAATCAGAGACACGAGAGATGACTATTATATTTTCAGTGAAATATTTAGATAGTCATGAGACGAGACACAAGAAATGACTGTAATATTTCTAGTGAAATATTTAAATAGTCATTAGACGAAACTTAAGGGATGACCACAATATTTCCAATGAAATATTTAAATAGCCATAAGACAAGATTCGGAAGAAAGAGAGTATCAGCATACTCTTGGTGATATAGAGGGATAAATCCAACGGGATTTGACACGAGAATATTGACAATTCGAGATGACTTTAATATTTCCAATGAAATATTTAGATAGTCATGAGACAAGGTTCGGAAGAAAGATAGTATCAACATACTTTTGGCGAGATAGAGTGATGGTTTGTTTTCTATCCTAAAACTAACGGATAAGTTCGATCCTCATTATCTATGAGGTGAGCTTGAAGGAAAAACACGATGACAAACCTATGGGGATAGGAGGAACTAACAAAAATGAATATACATGATCTTAAGAAGTGTATATTCACACGAGGATGAAAGGAAATATGTAACACCCCCTAATTTGAAATGCGGAAGCGGAATAGTAATTAGGGTGTTACGGTGAGGATCAAAGTCATAATGATAGAAAACGGCTCGAAAGAGACGTTTTAAAACATAAGTTCATTTATAAAAATTCAAATACAAGAGGTCCTTATCAGAGTATTATAATAAAAGTCTTGATGTTTTGAACTAAATCAAACATCCTTTATTTTACACCATTATTGAAATAAAGTAGATAAGTTTTGAAGTTTTTGCCGCCCGTTCCATGCTTGCTTCCCCTGCTAAATACCTGAGATACATGCTTAAAAGTCAACAAAAATGTTGAGTGATATCATAGAGTTTGAATTTAGTAATCATTGTGATACACAAGTAAGATTGTATTGGAAATACAATCAGTTTGAAAATATTGACAATGCAGTTTATATATTGCTCTAACTCTAATGACACGCAAACGTTAACAAATCCCGTAAAAACGGAGGTGTTTATCAAATCAATGATAATTTTGCCCTCGTGTAATAGGTGATTTGCCAATTCCTATTTTTACTAAAATATAATTATCACGACTAATACGACTAACCACATGCATAATGGCATTCCGTCAAGTATTAGTGGGACAGGCTGTCAAACCTTAAATAGATCTATTCATTATATTCGCGTTCACATAACAGTGATTAATGGCTCATGATCAAGGGTCTTTTGGCAATAGCTAACTTAGGCATAGATCAAGTCAGGAAGCATACAGAAAATTACTTGCGATCTGTTTATAACATGTGTCCCCCTCACGGAGTTTGAAAATAAATAAATGTGAGGCTATGACTCACCTTGATTGATACTGAAATGAAGAACATAAAGTCGGACGAATTTATGATAACGGCTTCGAAACACAACTTGATAAATAAATTTATCTGAGAATTTGACCAAATACTATTTGGTAAATACGAACGAATAACGAATAATAATTATTCATTATGACGAATAGGTGATGTGCAGTGTATTTCTTGTGATATGCATGATATGACAAAATATGTTATTTAAATTAGCCATCGAAGTTTTACCTTTTTAATCGTAAGTAAAATATTAACTTTTGAAATATCGTTATATATATTATTAACGTTACGTTAAATAATATATATTAGTAAAAATAAAAGTTTAAATGTAATACGAAATAAATTTATGAAAATAGAAAATAAATAAGAATGATAAATAGATTATGTTTAGTCCTTGTCCTTATTCCAATTTTACCAATTTTATTCTAACGACGATTGCGTTACACAGTTAGTCCTTTTTATAAATAAATTCAACTATAGTCCTCTAATTGTCCAATAATCAATACTAGGCTTAGAATATTAACTTTCATCAATTTTTACCCTTAAGTTTCTGTTTTTACAGTTTTAGTCCTTATTTTTCAATATTTACACTTTTAGTCCTGCTAGGTGTCGTCGCGTTACATTTTTAGTCCAAAATTACAAAAATGATTATAAAGATTTTCTAAAAATTTCCGTGGCTTATTAAGTCAATAATAAGCTTATTTTAACTGCTTATTTAATGAAAAGCTTATTTTTTAACTTATGGACCCTTAACGAACCAATTCAAGGCCCGTTAAGATTTTTGGAGGCGAGGGCATGGAAAATGTTTTGGGCCTAGCTTTGGGCTATTTTTATGATTCTAAAAACATTTCATATGGGCCCAGTGGGCTTACGTATAGTTATTTCTTATTGGGCTTGAATTGAGCCCACACGAAAATATTAAGTTTTTATATGAAATTTTGGAGTTGAAAACCTTGTTCATGTCGATTCAAAATGGGTCAATTCGTGTGTCGAAACGTGAGTATTTTTACCAGTTGTATAAATGAAATTGGTAGTTTTCTAGGTGGTCTATTGATTCGTGTAATAATATAGTACTCTTGTTACGTGAAATTTAAAGTTATACGTGTGGTTTGTAGCTTGTTTGAATCGGTTATATATTTGAAAACATTGAATATATTACTAAGTATTTTACTAAATTTCATACGATGGAACATGTTTCAAAATATGATCGTGTGATGCATGTAACGTTTAAACTAACGTGAACTTTGTGTGCTACATGACTCCAAGGCCTTCCAAGATAGAAGCTAGTCACGTTTAGTGTTATATATGACAATATATACGTAAAAATAATATGTAAATTGATATACGATCGTACGACTATATAAACAAGGTGCATGACTATATTTAACGTGTGATTTTGAATGGAAACGAGTAGAAATAACTTACAACACCCTTTAGGTGGTAGAGAGTCGAGAGAGGATGGATGGAACACAAGAAATATCACGTTCAAAGTATAACCCAAACGTTATACGTATAAATCAAACCGATAACCCTTTTCTTGCTTCCAAACAATGTTGCAATCGATTTCTGGCTTGTAAGAGTAGTTTTTAGGAAGAAATAAATATGTGAGAGAGTATGAGAATGGTGAGAAACGGTGCATGCATGTAAGCTATATATGGTTTCAAAATATAACACGTATATGTGAAATATTTCTAAGAAACCTCATGCACTATTCAATGTCAGTAAACTAGGCTCTAGTATGAATTATATATTGTTAAACTATGAAATGTGAGTGCACAAAATGTGGAGGATGTCTTGGTGATTCATGCTCAATGTCGACCAACTATATATATATATGTATATGATTTGCGAAATCGTATACTACTTGCATATAACTGATCATCTTCGACATTTGAAAATAAAATCATCTTAGAAATGTTATTAGGAGCAATTAGGAATAAACGGGAATCAAAACGGTTAAGTTTTGAATAAACTATGAATTGATTTGGTCGAGTACATATCGATCACTTTGCCATTTAAAAACGTATCAAACGTCGTCCAATGAACTTGGGATTTGACACACTAATATTTGGCTAGGTGATGAACGAGATGGTGTAAAAATATTGGTACGTTGTGTATAAGAATCGAGATTAAACGAGGCATTTTGGGAGGCTTGAAGCTTAGTCGATCGTATGAAATAATAAAGGATTTGGATTTGGGCTTTGGTTTTTGGGCTCATGAATAGTAAACGAGGGATGTTGGGCTGGAATGATTAAGGGCCCATTTGGATATTTAAGTGTGATTAGGAATTTTAATAAAATTAAATGAAAGGTTTAGGTTTTTAGTAACGTGTCGAGGATTAATTCCGTCTTTTCGTGAATTATATTATTTTGTGATAATCGTCAAAATAATATAATAAGAAAAATTTCAAATTTTTCTGAGAAAATGGGAATTAGTAACGATAACGAAAGATTATATATTTATTAAAGATATGATTACAAGAAATGTTTACAGGGTTCTACAGTACTCACTTGTCATTCTGAATTTCGTCCCGAAATTCGATTTTAAGAAATCTAACAAGTGTATTCTATGAAAATAAATGTGGATATTTCTCACGGAATCTATCTTCTCTTTCCCATGTATAAGTTGGTCCTCGCTTTGAGTCCCATCTAACCTTTACAATGGGGATACGATTCTGTTTGAGTTGTTTTATTTCTCTATCCATTATTTCCACAGGCTCTTCTGTGAACACTAGTTTGTCATCCAATCTAATCTCTTTTAGTGGAATGACGAGAGTTTCGTCAGACAAACATTTCTTGAGTTGTGATACGTGAAACGTAGGATGTACCCTACTGAGTTCTTCCGGAAGTTCTAACTTATAAGCAACTGAACGAATTCTCTCCAGAATTTTGAAAGGTCCAATGTACCTCGGATTTAACTTTCTACGTCTTCCAAAACGGATCATTCCCTTCCAAGGAGAAACTTTCAACATGACTTTGTCTCCTACTTGAAATTCCATAGGCTTTCTCCTGACATCAGCATAACTCTTCTGTCTGTCACGAGCAGCTTGCAAGCGTTGCTTGATTTGGAATATCTTCTCTGTAGTGTCATGTATTAGCTCTGGTCCGGTGAGTTGCATATCACCAACTTCTGTCCAACAGACTGGTGATCTGCACTTCCTTCCGTAAAGTGCCTCAAAAGGTGCAGCCTTTATGCTGGCATGGTAGCTGTTATTGTATGAGAATTCAACTAATGGCAAGTGTTTATCCCAACCTTTTCCGAAATCAATCACACATGCTCAGAGCATATCTTCCAAGGTTTGGATTGTTCTTTCACTTTGTCCATCGGTTTACAGATGATAAGCGGTGCTCATATCTAACCGAGTACCAAGAGATTTCTGTAGAGATTCCCAAAATCTTGAGGTGAATCGACTATCTCTATAAAAAATAATAGATATTGGAACCCCATGTCTAATCACAATTTCCTTAAAATATAACTGAGCGAGTGTTTCCATCTCGTCAGTTTCCTTGATTGGTAGAAAATGTGCAGACATGGTTAATCGATCGATGATAACCCAGATTGTATCTAATCCGGTCGAAGTCCTTGGTATTTTGGTAATAAAATCCATGGTGATTGGTTCCCATTTCCAGACCGGATTTTTTGATTGCACGAGTAATCCTGATGGTTTCTGAGTCTCTGCCTTAACTCTAGAACATGTTAAACATTTACCAACATACTCTGCGATATCAGCTTTCATATTTGCCCACCAATAATTCTTCTTAAGATCTTGGTACATCTTATTAGAACCGGGATGAATAGAATATTTGGATTTATGAGATTCATGCATGATAAGGTCTTGAATACCTCCAAAGAGAGGAATCCAATATCTTTCCTTAAAACATAACATTCCATCATTTCTTCTCACAAATTCTTTTTCATTATTTGGCATTCTGTCAACCTGATCTTCAGGGTTTGACCTTCTATCAATTTTCTCATATTGCCGGTTTTCTTCTTGTAGAGCTTCTGTTTGAGCTTTGATGATTTGAGCTGGAAGTGGCGAATGAATTGTCATTCCTAGAGATCGAACTCTAAGAGGTTTAATTCTGTCTTTTCTGCTCAACGCATCGGCTACTACATTCGCTTTACCAGGGTGGTAACGAATTTCACAGTAGTAGTCGTTGAGTAATTCTAACCATCTTCGTTGTCTCATGTTCAGCTCCTTCTGATCCAGTATATGTTGTAGACTCTTGTGATCGGTGAAAACCGTACACTTTGTACCATATAGGTAATGTCTCCATATCTTAAGAGCAAAAACTACTGCTCCTAATTCTAGATCATGAGTGGTATAATTTTCTTCATTCTTCTTTAGCTGTCGTGAAGCATAAGCTATAACTTTGTCTCTTTGCAATAGTACCGCACCTAAACCATGATGAGATGCGTCACAATACACTACAAAGTCCTCATTTCCTTCCGGTAATGCTAATATTGGTGCTTCACAAAGCTTCTGTTTCAACAGTTGAAATGCTGACTCTTGCTTCTCTTCCCAGATATACTTCTTGTTCTTCTGGGTGAGTTCCGTCAAAGGTTTTGCAATCTTTGAGAAACCTTCTATAAATCTTCGATAGTAACCGGTGAGACCTAAAAATTGACGAATTTCAGTTGGAGTGGTGGGTGACATCCAACCTTTAACTGCTTCTATCTTCGCGGGATCTACATGGATACCTTGGTTGTTGATGATATGGCCTAAAAATTGAACGGTAGAAATCCAAAAATCACATTTGGAAAACTTGGCGTACAACTTTTCTCTCTTAAGTAACTCCAAAATAGTCCTTAAGTGTTCGGCATGCTCTTCTTTGTTGCGCGAATAGATTAAAATATCATCAATGAACACAATAACGAATTTATCCAAGTATGGTTTGCATACTCGGTTCATTAAATCCATGAATACTGCTGGTGCATTGGTAAGACCAAATGGCATCACTTGAAATTCATAATGTCCGTATCGTGTTCGAAAAGCTGTCTTGGGAATGTCTTCTTCCCTAACTCTTAATTGATGATATCCTGATCTTAGATTGATTTTTGAGTAAACACTAGATCCTTGTAATTGGTCAAATAGATCCCGATCCTTGGCAATGGATATTGATTCTTCACCGTGAGTTTGTTCAACTCTCTGTAATCGATACACATTCGGAACGTTCCATCTTTTTTTTTGACAAATAGGATTGGTGCTCCCCAAGGGGATGAGCTTGGTTGAATGAATCCTTTATCTAATAGTTCTTTCAACTGTTTAGATAATTCTTTCATTTCGGAGGGTGCTAATCGATATGGTGCTTTTGCAACTGGTGCTACTCCAGGCACTAAATCGATGCGGAATTCTACTTGACGGGTTGGTGGAATTCCAGGCAAGTCTTCGGGAAATACATCAGAAAATTCTTTTATAACTGGCACTTCATCAAGTTGTTTCTTCTTTTCTTTTGTTTCTCCTCCCGTTACTTGAATTTGAAATACATGGCATCCTTTGCTTATGTATTTCATCGTCTTGGCGTACGAGATGATATTGAACGAAGTTTTAGGTTTATCACCTTGGATGATTAAGGTTTCACCGTCGAGTGGAATTTGAATGACTTTCTTGTCTCAAATTATTCTGGCATGGTGTGTAGATAACCAATCCATACCAATGATGACATCAAAACTTCCCAATTGGATGGGCATAAGATCGATAGGGAAAGATTTACTTAGAAGAGTTAAGGTGCAATTTTCGATTAGGGTATTGGTACTTAGGATATTTCCATCTGCTAATTCTATTTCATAGATAGTATCTAACTTTATAGGAGTAATATTTAGAATTGCGGCAAACGAAGTAGACACAAAACTTTTATCTGCTCCAGAATCAAATAATATCTTAGCATCTTGTTGATTTAATAGGAACATACCCGTAACAACATCAGAATTCTACGTTGTGTTTCCATCACCAAGTACATATGCTATTCCTCGGGCAACATTATTGGCATTCTTCGGACATTGAGTTCTGTAATGTCCAACTTCACCACAACCATGGCACTTTACTGCTATCGGTTGTGTGTTGGCTCCAGTTGCTCGACAGTCCTTTGTCATGTGACCAATTCTTCTGAAGTTGCCACAAGTAGCCTTACATGATCCAGTATGATGCATGTTGCACTTGTTACATGGGGGTAGAGTTCTGGCATAACCTTTACTTTCTGCAGGCACTGCTGCATAAGCTCTGGTAGCTTCTTGTCGACGATTTTGTTGCTGATGATGATTACTACGGTTCTGTTGTTGATCTCTATTGCGGTTGCTGCTTTGATTGTTGTTGTTGAAGCTCCTGTTACCACTGTAGTGGTTGTTGTAGCTGCGGTTGTTGCTATTGTTGTTCCCACGGTTGTCAACACTTTTCTTATGCTCATTGATCACGGAGGTAGAACCTCTTTTGATCACCTGGGTCAACAATCTTTGGGCAAGTCCCATAGCTTCTTCTACTGTCTGTGGATTCGATGCGGTAACATCCCCTTTAATAGATGGTGGCAGTCCTTCCACATATTTCTCCAATGCTTGTTCAACATCGGGTACTATTGTTGGGCATAACACCGACAGCTCCAAAAACTTTCTGTCGTATGTCTTCAGATCATTGTACCTTACTACTAGCTGATGAAATTCATCCTCTAGTTTTATGATCTCTGTCCTAGGACAATACTTCTTAAGCATCTTATTCTTCAACTCATTCCAGGAAAGTTTGAAAGCTTCATCCTGACCCATAGCATTCGCAGTAGTATTCCACCACGATAGTGCTTCTCCTTGAAGAGTTCCTGTAGCAAAGGTAACTTTGCTATTCTCAGAACAACCACTCCTCTTGAAGACTGTCTCAGTATGCTCAAACCAATGGGCCATTTCAGTAACTCCTTCTATTCCTTTGAAGTTAGTTGGCTTGCAAGTCATGAAGTCCTTGTAAGTACAATTACGAGGAATAGATGTATTAGCTTCACGGTTTGCACCATTGATGTTATTCAAACGATCCGCTTCACGACCTGCAGATATTCCCTCAGCAATCATTCTTTGAACCTCAGTAGGTGTCATGATTACTTCTGGGTTGGAATTTTTGCTACTTGCATGCTCCATTTTTATATTAATAATACAAAAATATAGCTTTAGAATTTTAAACAAAAATTTTGTTTAAAGGATCTTGTGAAGTAAGGAAATGAATATTTATGAGTTCAACAATAATTGGGCACCATATGTAGTTTTTATTTCGATACAACAATCATAATTATTCTGATATGTTAGATGCATTTATAATACACATGAACAACCATAAGCATAAATTAACATTTGTATATAGTAATATCACAACCAACAGTGTAACATTAATAACTTGATCAGTTGAGTTTTCATAACAAAACGATACAAGATTCTTTATTAATTGCCACATGCGGCAGGCTTAGATGCCTTATTACTAATACAAATACTAACTGCCTCTAATGATTAGGTATGTCCACATGTTCTCCCATCTCTGAAATCTGAGTTCGGAGCTCCTGCATCTCGGTATGATGTTGAATCTGCATATCTCCTACAAGGTTTTCCAATGTATCTGCTCTTCGGTGTGCAAGCTGGGCTTCTCAAGTACGGTTTTGTCCCTCTCTTCGCAATGATATTGCGAAAGAACGTGTCTCGGAGATATCTGAATGTATCTGAGCTAACCCCTGCTGCAACTATATCCTATTGGCTATAAGGTTATGTAAGGTGTTGTGGATAGTATCCGAATGATCAAATGATGAATAATCGATCATCTGAAGAAGTGAGTCTATCTGTTCTTCGCGATGCTCCAAATGCGTCACTACTACAGAAGGTGAAAGAGTAGAGGTAATTTCCATCCTAGCACTCTCGCCAGTTTCATTGATATGAGCTGGGGGAGTAAAACCAGGAGGATATGGTAATGATGGTGAAAGTAGAGGAGTAGAATCGGAAATACGAAGTCGGCTGGATGTAGGTATATCTTCCTTAGGAATTTTTCTCTAGGGTGAAAAGTATATGGATAAGTTTGGCTAAAAAGTTCGAATAGGTGATCGGGTGCATATGAATCAAATTCATGACGTGGTAATGGTGTATGTGTTGGTAAAACCAAAACATCGGGATTTTCAGGCGTTGTAACAATTTCATCTTGCTCGAATGGTTCTGTTTCTTGGGAAACAGCGTCAGGTACAAAGGTAGAACGATAAACAGGCGACGTAACAGATGCGACGGAAATATCAGAGTCGGATTCTGATATACTCATTTTGAAATACTACTGTAATGATTCATAAATAGTGCAGAATAAGAATTTATTGTCGTCAAAGAATACAAAATTCTAACATATCAAGATCAAAGTATCATAGCTTAATGATTAACTTACTGAGTACGGCAGCAAGCAGGCATGGCGGGCAAAAATAATATGGTGTAAATTTAATTTATTTGACAGTGTGGTTATAGTTCAATGTTTAAAAACATTTGGTTCTCTATAACTATGGCTCTGATGCCAATCTGTAACACCCCCTGATTTGAAATGCGGCAGCGGAATAGTAATTATGGTGTTACGGTGAGGATCGAAGTCATAATGATAGAAAACGGCTAGAAAGAGACGTTTTAAAACATAAGTTCATTTATAAAAATTCAAATACAAGAGGTCCTTATCAGAGTATTATAATAAAAGTCTTGATGTTTTGAACTAAATCAAACATCCTTTATTTTACACCATTATTGAAATAAAGTAGATAAGTTTTGAAGTTTTTGCCGCCCGTTCCATGCTTGCTTCCCCTGCTAAATACCTGAGATACATGCTTAAAAGTCAACAAAAATGTTGAGTGATATCATAGAGTTTGAATTTAGTAATCATTTTGATACACAAGTAAGATTGTATTGGAAATACAATCAGTTTGAAAATATTGATATTGCAGTTTATATATTGCTCTAAGTCTCATGACATGCAAACATTAACAAATCCTGTAAAACGGTGGTGTTTATCAAATCAATGATAATTTTGCCCTCGTGTAATAGGTGATTTGCCAATTCCTATTTTTACTCAAATATAATTGTCACGACTAATACGACTAACCACATGCATAATGGCATTCCGTCAAGTATTAGTGGGACAGGCTGTTAAACCTTAAATAGATCTATTCATTATATTCGCGTTCACATAACAGTGATTAATGGCTTATGATCAAGGGTCTTTTGGCAATAGCTAACTTAGGCATATATCAAGTCAGGAAGCATACAGAAAATTACTTGCGATCTGTTTATAACATGTATCCCCCTCACGGAGTTTGAAAATAAGTAAATGTGAGGCTATGACTCACCTTGATTGATACTGAAATGAAGAAAATAAAGTCGGACGAATTTATGATAACGGCTTCGAAACACAACCTGATAAATAAATTTATCTGAGAATTTGACCAAATACTATTTGGTAAATATGAACGAATAACGAATAATAATTATTCGTTATGACGAATAGGTGATGTGCAGTGTATTTCTTGTGATATGCATGATATGACAAAATATGTTATTTAAATTAGCCATCGAAGTTTTACCTTTTTAATCGTAAGTAAAATATTAACTTTTGAAATATCGTAATATATATTATAAACGTTACGTTAAATAATATATATTAGTAAAAATAAAAGTTTAAATGTAATACGAAATAAATTTACGAAAATAGAAAATAAATAAGAATGATAAATAGATTATGTTTAGTCCTTGTCCTTTTTCCAATTTTACCATTTTTATTCTAACGATGGTTGCGTTACACCGTTAGTCCTTTTTATAAATAAATTCAACTATAGTCCTCTAATTGTCCAATAATCAATACTAGGCTTAGTATATTAACTTTCATCAATTTTTACCCTTAAGTTTCTGTTTTTACAGTTTTAGTCCTTATTTTTCTATATTTACACTTTTAGTCCTTCTAGGTGTCGTCGCGTTACATTTTTAGTCCAAAATTACAAAAATGATTATAAAAATTTTCTAAAAATTTCCGTGGCTTATTAAGTCAATAATAAGCTTATTTTAACTGCTTATTTAACGAAAAGCTTATTTTTTTAGCTTATGGGCCCTTTACGAACCAATTTAAGGCCCGTTAAGATTTTTGGAGGCGAGGGCATGGAAAATGTTTTGGGCCTAGCTTTGGGCTATTTTTATGATTCTAAAAACATTTCATATGGGCCCAGTGGGCTTACGTATCGTTATTTCTTATTGGGCTTGAATTGAGCCCACACGAAAATATTAAGTTTTTATATGAAATTTTGGAGTTGAAAACCTTGTTCATGTCGATTCAAAATGGGTCAATTGGTGTGTCGAAACGTGTGTATTTTTACAAGTTGTATAAATGAAATTGGTAGTTTTCTAGGTGGTCTATTGATTCGTGTAATAATATAGTACTCTTGTTACGTGAAATTTAAAGTTATACGTGTGGTTTGTAGCTTGTTTGAATCGGTTATATATTTGAAAACATTGAATATATTACTAAGTATTTTACTAAATTTCATACGATGGAACATGTTTCAAAATATGATCGTGTGATGCATGTAACGTTTAAACTAACGTGAACTTTGTGTGCTACGTGACTCCTAGACCTTCCAAGATAGAGGCTAGTCACGTTTAGTGTTATATATGACAATATATACGTAAATATAATATGCAAATTTATATACGATCGTACAACTATATAAACAAGGTGCATGACTATATTTAACGTGTGATTTTGATTGGAAACGAGTAGAAATAACTTACAACACCCTTTAGGTGGTAGAGAGTCGAGAGAGGATGGATGGAACACAAGAAATATCACGTTCAAAGTATAACCCAAACGTTATACGTATAAATCAAACCGATAACCCTTTTCTTGCTTCCAAACAATGTTGCAATCGATTTCTGGCTTGTAAGAGTAGTTTTTAGGAAGAAATAAATATGTGAGAGAGTATGAGAATGGTGAGAAACGGTGCATGCATGTAAGCTATATATGGTTTTAAAATATAACATGTATATGTGAAATATTTCTAAGAAACCTCATGCACTATTCAATGTCAGTAAACTAGGCTCTAGTATGAATTATATATTGTTAAACTATGAAATGTGAGTGCACAAAATGTGGAGGATGTCTTGGTGATTCATGCTCAATGTCGACCAACTATATATATATGTATACGATTTGCTAAATCATATACTACTTGCATATAACTGATCATCTTCGACATTTGAACATAAAATCATCTTAGAAATGTTATTAGGAACAATTAGGAACAAACGGGAATCAAAACGGTTAAGTTTTGAATAAACTATGAATTGATTTGGTCGAGTATATATCGATCACTTTGCCATTTAAAAACGTATCAAACGTCGTCCAATGAACTTGGGATTTGACACACTAATATTTGGCTAGATGATGAACGAGATGGTGTAAAAATATTGGTACGTTGTGTATAAGAATCGAGATTAAACGAGGCGTTTTGGGAGGCTTGAAGCTTAGTCGATCGTATGAAATAATAAAGGATTTGGATTTGGGCTTTGGTTTTTGGGCTCGTGAATAGTAAACGAGGGATGTTGGGCTGGAATCTTTAAGGGCCCGTTTGGATATTTAAGTGTGATTAGGAATTTTAATAAAGTTTAAGAAATATATTTAGAATTAAATGAAAGGTTTAGGTTTTTAGTAACGTGTCAAGGATTAATTCCGTCATTTCGTGAATTATATTATTTTGTGATAATCGTCAAAATAATATAATAAAAAAAATTTCAAACTTTTCCGAGAAAATGGGAATTAGTAACGATAACGAAAGATTATATATTTATTAACGATATAATTACAAGAAATTTTTACAGGGTTCTACAAAATACTAATCACTTATGTAGTAACTCGTGAGTCCTTGGTTATCCGAAGGTTGATGTTAGCTTTAGGCATTTGGATGAGCATTTTAACATATGTTGGTAAAGGCTTTGAATAAGATGTTTCGGATATGACTTAACAATTGCGATCACAAGTTAAAATTACTTGAATATTTCGGATGAAATATTTAAGCTGTCAAGCCTACTCTGAGTTCTACTAGGTTTGTATCTAACCTTCCCATGACAAAAGGGTGTATTACTTGGAAGAAGGCGAAGTGATGACCAGAGAATTAGGACAACTTCGCAACTACTTTAACTTATAGGTTTTGACAATAGTGTATAACTATATGAATTCTAAGGATTCATAGTGATAGGCATACCTAATTCCTAATGTGTTAAAAGGACACAGTATGGGTGCAAAATTTACAAGCAAATCATGTAAAATGCACATAAGGATTAAATGCAAACATCATGCATAACATGATAATTATTTAGCATTTAAGAGCATGTATCATAGATATGTATATCAAGAGATATAATATCCAAACAGCTAATCAAAGACAAAACATTTCTAAAAAACATGCATTCAATAATTAATTAATTAATTAATTACTGAGCATTAAGAGAGCATGAAGGCATCTAATAATATCTCACAAGAACATGTTATTAATTAGAAACACATATGTGGGATGCAAGTAATCTAGGTTTGCTAAGGAGAGTCCTAGATCCTACTAGTTCATAATGCAATCCTAATGGGAGAAAAAGTTCACTGATGTAAACCTTCTTTAGTCAAATGTAGGAATGAAACTTTTTCAAGTTGGAGAATGAGTATGAGACTATCACTAGTGGTGCTCAATTTAGGCTAAACATGACCATTTTTACGGGTTATACCACGAACCCATCTTCCCTCCTGGAAGCAATTCAACCATTAGGTCAAATTGAATTTCTAGTGCGATAGGTTCTCCAGTAGTCATTCTCATGTTAGGAAAAGTCAAATTTCTATATTTGCCTATCAAAGTGTAGCAAAGACGACATTAACTTATTTTGCTACTACATGGCCTAGTATGACTCAACTAGACATATTTCAAAGGCATGTTCATGAAGATGACACGTCTTACACAATATCCTAACAAAGCCAAGCACAATGTTTCAATTTTGTGTTTGAGATTTAGAAATTATTTAGTTTAGATGGTGCATTTTAAGATCTCTTGGACGACATCTTCTTTTGTTAAGTTGTTACATGTTACTTTAACATGATTTGGTTTTCTTAGATCCAAGAGATGTTTTAATGTGATATAATGTAGAATTTACTACATCAAAAGTGTTTCAAGAATGCTCCTTAGCATATCTTGAGTGAAGAATCTAGTAAAGGTTATTTACCTCAATAGATCTTGTGAGTATTATATTTGAAATGAGACATATTGTATATTTCAACAAATATGCTTTTCTAAGAGGAAACTTATCACTCTTATAAATGCTTAGTAAAACAAGTATTTTAGTGTATGACCAATTTTACTTGTTTATGCAATGACACATGTTGTGTTGGGTTATTATTCAACTCTAATATCCTATATTTGTTAACAAGATGCAATGTATTCTCTTGTACCATAACCATTCATGTTACAAAGAGAATAAGATGCATAGGATGTAAGTTTTTCTTTGTCAATCTTTTGATAAGAGAAATACATGTGATATTCTCAAAGATTGATGACTTACATAATAGTTAATTGCTTGAATATTTTGGACGAAACATTCAAGTTGTCAATCCTACTTCGTTGTGTATTTTATGTATCTTTTAAATACAATATTTTTATGTTTGGAACACAACCATTGGAAAAGAAGACTCAATATGACATCATCAACACAAGTGTGAGTTATGATCCGATGCATATTATTTTCGTCTTGAGAGGACGTCATTATTTTCATAACAATCGAGTGTGATTGAGTATGTAGATTCAAGATAATATATTTCATCATATTTTGATGTTATCATGAACCTAAGCAAACAATGACTTCAATTACATGTCCATACTCGAAAACTTGCCAATTAGATTCGATAATGATATCAATCATAATTTGAATAATGAATTGATATGTACTCGAAATCTTTCTTGACCCTCACGATCACTCCATTTTAAAAAGAATAAAATTTTAGGGAATGTGTTCCATCTATTCTAATACTAGTAGTATGTGTGAGGTTAATGACATATTAAGTTACTACTTCAATATTGTCATTTATTTTTATTTGCGAAAAACTACTTATATTATTAAGAATAATATTCTTAGTTTTTCAACACCTCATTAGTATAAAAATAATTATCTTAACTATTTTTATGCAACATACGTAAAATACTAAATGTTTAAAACATTTTGTATGTGTATTAGATCAATGCAAGTTTAATACATTTTCTTTTACTTAAATACTAATGTATTAATATGATCTTTTATCTTGTTTAAACAACTCATGGTCAAGCAAGATACGAAGATGTGATGTTTTAGAGATCATGTTATGGATTTAAGGAAAGTGTTAAGTATTATGAGGTGATATGCTTTTTATACTTAAACATTCGGAAAAATAATTGTGTAAGACAAAATCTTTCGATGCACATGATCAACCAACTTAGTTTCCATTCCTAAGAAGGTTACTAAAGCATCCTAAAACTTATAAGATGTCAAAAATACATATGCAAGAAAAGTGTTCTATGCCTATATGCAATTCAAAGTCAATTACGCAACTTAGTGCTAGAGGTCTAGTCTAAGTCCTATTGACGCATAAGCCGAAAAACTAATAATCGACATGTAGCAACAAGGAACGAAAGGCACTTATGCTTATAGATAAAATTAGCTCAACTAAAGATAACGATAAGCATACAAAAATATTAACTAAAAATACTAAGACACAAAGAAAAGCAAATAGTCATTTAGCATAACATACAAAGATACTTATCGTCATTTTGTGTATTAAGTATAACAATGTAAACTTAGCTTACTTTTATTTGAAAATGAATTATTTTCCACCCCATTTCAAAATTTGATCAAGTTCAACATCTTGAAAATATGAATACATCAACGTGTGATGTTCACTTTGTAATTTGACAAGAAATTTATGCAAACGACATGACCGGAAGAGACTCTCTATTACGAATCAAAGACTCTCACAAATTTTACTTTACAATCACTTTCTAAAAGTATTTTTAAATGAAAGTAGATTCAATTACGTTTAAAACTATAGGTGGCAGGACTCCTATGGACTTATGGTTGATTTTATATAAATTTCTGAAAATGACTCAGTTATGAAAAACAGACGAACAGATACACGACACCTTTAAATAACCCACAGTACAATTAAATATAATGGTACCGTCCTCTATTTAGCGGTACCGTACACCATTTTGACAGTTCTGTCGCAGACTAATTTTCTGTTTTGTCGTAACGAAGTGATGTAAAACTTAGTAAACTAGATACCGAACATGTAGAATATATTAAGTATCATTTCCACGTTTAGGACATAGGAAAATATTTACAATAATACTTTTACTACAAAACAAAGAATTTTCCCAAACACTACTTTCAAAACCGCATGACTTTACGACTCTTTCTAAAGACATAACCAGACACTTACAAATTCTTTTGTTTTATTTGTTTAAGAAAACTTTCAAGCTAGTATGACAAAGTATGCTTAACAACAAAACTTGTAAGTATTAAGCAAGTAAATACATTTCATATTTTATCCAACTTCATAGGCAATTTGATACATGGATCGTGCTTAATTTTGAAAACCATTTGTTTTAAAAATTTGAGCGGCCTGGCTCTGATACCAATTGTGGAAACCGTAGAGGGGGGTGAATACGTTTCCATTTAAAAACTTAAAAACTTTTGTATCAAACACACGATCTAGTGTAATATAATATGAAAAGTGTCAACACTAGTCTTACAAGAACTAGATATAATATAAAGCATCAAGTAAAGCATGTATCAACAACACAAACTTAGACATATTGTAATATCATGCAATGACACAAAGCATAACAAACACAATATAAGCAACAAACCACACAAGTATAAATGCTACGCAAGATATAGATGTAAAGTGGTAAATGTGAGAATGAAATTAAAGAGATAAGTAAAGAAAACGCAAACCCGGACATGGCGATCTATAGTGGTTCGGTTACGAAGCTCCTCTTCGCTCTACTCCACTCCCCGAGTACCCAACTATAGAGTTACTTCACTAATCAACAAGCTCCATTCTCGGCGGAGAAAACCATACAACGTCGCTTACATTATTTTCTGACACTAAGCTAAATGTCGAGTACTAATCTTAGCTAGTACCAATCTACCACGATATACCCGATCCTCGCAAATCATACAAGCTACAAGATCCACATGATCTACACACGATCTACCCGATCGACTCACGATCTACCCGATCCTTACTAATCACACAATCAACACACAATACACGATCTACCCTTGATCTACTTGATTAACACACAAGCTCACTAGCTACAAGAGATCTCCAAGATCTCAACAAGATCACAATGATCTACACTCACAAGATAAAACAAATATTATGACTACTTGATGTATATTAAGATACAACAAGCTTACAATAAGTAATGCAAGTGCATTACTCAATGACTCTAACACTTTGTATCTTCTTGATACTTTGTGTTCTTCTCTTGGACTAGAAGAGGAATGAAGGTGATCACTTGAATGGATGATTGGATCACTGCAAAACAAACTAAGACTCTTTAAATGATAAAAAAAAAAAAAAAAAAAAAAAAAAAAAAAAAAAAAAAAGTGATCTAACTAAGAAAGGATTAAACCAGAGAAAAGTGGCACTAAATTTAGTGGTACTGTGGTATCGTGCCAGACAAAAATTGTAACACCCCAACCCAAAAAGGGCTAAAGTGTAACATTATGGGGTCAAATCAGAACATAAGCAAGCGGAATACATTAATAATACAAGGTTCACAAAACAGTTCTAAAGAAAAGATACAGGACTAATTCTAAGCATTACAACTTTCAAACTAATTACAAGCTAAAAATCAAGAAGGAAATCTCTAAGTCTATATCTAATCCATGGGGAGCTATCAACAGTGTAGTCCACTAAGAGCTCCTAAGCACTCTTCACCCAACCCAGCTTCCTTCTAAAAACCTGCCACAGGAAAAGAAATGCGGCTGAGCTTAAAAAGCCCAGTGAACAGATATAAACAAACGAAAACTAATAACAAGAAAATGAAGGTGAATACGACATAAGTCCAAGCGAACCTACTGAGATAAAAATCAAGAATATGGAAACATAGAATATGATCAAAGGAAATACGGATAATGGATATCAAACAATCAAGGAAAGGAAATGAGTTACAAGTGTAAGCAAATGAAATAAAGCAAGCATAAGTTAATCACAACAGAGATGATAGGATTATAAAGATCACAGAAAAGTAGAACTAATAGGAATGCCCAACAAACATATATCATAGTGTACATAGGAGCTGCGCCGATATACCAAATGTGAAATGGGGTGTATTGCATACACACAAGTCCATTCACCAAATTATACTAAACAAAGTACCTAGGATGCATCCAGACGCTCCCTACAAAACAGATATATATATGCACAAAGCTCTAGGCTAAGTAAACATATACAATAATAAATATAGGCCTGAATCGCTATAGCATAATAGGGAATGCTGTGGACAAAACCCCACCTCCAAAGATAGTGTCAATACCACTGGTGCATCAGTGGCAAGGCCATGGACTCCCCAAGACTGGCTACAAATTTATCAAATAATGGGCAACAAATAAGGCATATGAATGCTACAAGAATAAGAACTATAGCATGCAACAAATATCAAGCAAATTATAACAAAACTGGATCAATCAAATACGAATCAAACAAAGGGAAGCATAGCAATGGTTCAAGTCACAGGTCAAAATCAAAGATTCATATTATGAGGTTCAAATCAGAGGTTTATAATAGCAAAAGAGTTCATAGCAAAGGTTCAAAATTTGAAGTTATATAATCAAAAGATGTTAAAGAAAGTCATGAGAAATCTTAGAGAATAAAATAGATTAAGGACTTTTGAAAATTATTTAAAACCTTTTTATCGTAAAAGTATTCCTTAAAAAAGTCATTAAAACCTTCATATAATGCTGGCATCATATCGTAATCACAGAAATCATTTCAAAAATAGTTTCTCTCAAAAGTCATCAAGTTTTATTTTTAAAAGGGATTTATACAAAATCATACCATCTAATGAACCAAGGATATCAGGCGTATAAAGATCAGAAATCATAATAGTGGGAATGGAACGGATCATGAGTCATAAGAAACCTTACTGAAAGGTTAGAATATCTGTACCTTAAATCATACGTGCAAACACGTCATAAAGATCAGAAGTTATTCCTTCTTCAGCGAATCTACACGAATCAATAGTCGTCCTATTATTAATAACTTATTATAAATAACTTATTATAAATCAGATTACTCATTTTAGTCGGCTTTCCAATTTTAGTAACTTTCTATTTAGTAACTTTCCAAATATAATAATCAGTTAAGTTTAAGATTTAAATCGTATTTAATTCCATTAATGACATCAAATTAGGGTTTACCATGACAATTAATTAATATAGGTTCTAAATGTATTAAATTAGGTTTACGGTTTATAATTAGTGAATTAGGATTAGTTCAAATCATCCCAAATTAATTATTCTAATTAAGGTATACTTAGAGTTTAGCCAATTTGATAAAGCACTTAAACGTATTTCAGATTAATTAATATTGAAACAAACACACTCACGCACACTTAAACCGACTCGACTTCAAAACAACACTGAGACTTCCTCTACACAAGCCTAACGAGACCCTCTTTAAATCCCTTGCTTCTTAACCATCAATAAATTCAGATATGTAACATATTTTAAGCATTATATGACATACACTCTAGACCATACATGACATGCACATATCCCACACCAAATAACAAGCCAAACACGTGATTAACTAGCTCAGAAAATACCCTACACCTTAACCCTTTAAATCAGTTAATTTCACATGTTATGGACCAGGTTTAGGCCTTCACACAACACACACCCCACTCCTAATTTGACTCATTCGCATCTACACACGCAACACAATCCGTGACCAAGGTCTTTAACGAGAGAAACATGCGAGCCGACACCAAACTGAACCTAACGCCACCTTCTCGGTACTCCTTTTAAAAAAGACAACACCCATCCAATGATTCACGCACAAGCACACAACTCGACAACAACACAGCGAGACCCATTATGTGATAACGAGGCATAACAACCCTCGTTCCCTACCCCTTTCCAGATCTGATTCACACACACCTATTTATGGTTATATACATCACACAAACACAGGTTTACAGCCCTTAAAGTCCATACATACGACACACAATTTTACGTAAAATGACGAGTCATAAACTCACATAAGATCACACCATACAGACCTTTATCCACGTAAAACATGCATGCATATTATCTTTTATTACTTAGGTTATATTAGCCAAAATCATACTAATGTCGACATACGCGAGATACAAACACACAAATATAACGACCCAAATAAGTCACATACGAACACACATGATCAGACTTGAACCCACGTAAATACTTATCTATTTCCATCTTTACTCTTAGGGTTTTATATCAGATTCTTAGTCACGTTTAAATGGACATGTTAATGCTAATATGACCAGATCAAAAGCTTGCATAACAACTGATTCGAAGAACAACACAGAAACATTGTCGAAACATATATATATATATATATATATATATATATATATATATATATATATATATATATTAAGATTTCATGATTTTATATGTAGCTTGTTCTTGTGGTATTCTTATCACAAACAAAGGTTACACAACCTGTTTATAATAGTTCAATACGCGATCAAAGTGGCCTTACGCCTTTCTTCTTCCTTACTTTCTTTAGGGCTGAACGAAGTGGTAATAGTGGCTGATTTAGGTTTTCGGTGTGGAGGGGAATGAGGTGCCGTATATTCTAAATGAGGGGATGGGAGAAAGCAAATAATTTATGCTTGGAGTATCTGAATAGTTTGCAAGGAAATAGGAATCACCAATATCTTTTATTTAAGATGCAATATATGGTCTTATCCCCTTGTTACTTTTAACGTGTGTTAGAGAGGGAAACAACAAGGATTTCGGTTCATGCACACACATAGAAAACGTGTGACCGCCTAGGCATAAGAGGTGTACTAATTTTATTTGTAAAATATGTTTAGGGTAGATTTTATTTAGGCATATAATTTATAAGGTATAGTTTAGTATTTATTTTTATTTTTAGGTGCATAACATATAGTTTGAAAAATGCCTATATTTATTATCAAACTTATGGTTATCATTCCAATTATCAAATAAATATGATTACGTATTTTTGGGTTCTAAAAAGAAAATTTTCGTCCTCGAAAATTGAAGTCGCAAAAGTTAGATGGATAAGTCTCAAATCACGAAGAGAAATGACGACGGTTAACCTCATGCTCGGAGAGGTCCTTCTAAAGGATTTCAACGAACGTAATGTTTGTTTCTCATGACCCAATCCAAACAAATAGGAGAGCCTCGGGTTCTCCACACAAAAAAAAAAAAAACAAATCATAACAAATCTGATCCAATTAGTACAAATTGAGCATGAAACAGATGATAGTCAAAATCTCACAGAGAGATACATGAAAATCAAATGAATATTGAAGAAATACGGAAGTGATGCTAGATGGTAGAAATTTCACAAGTCCAATCAGGTTCTAAACGAACTAAGAACCTTGCTAACAACCAGAGAAGCATATATCGAATTATCAGACATACAAAGAGTTTCCTAAGGAGGTTGGTAACCTATTCGTACTGATGATTAACTAAGTATACATCGGAGTATCGAATCGTATCGGAATGTAAAATGGGATAGATAGGATAACCACACGGATAAGAATGAATCTAAGGATTAACGTATCATGAACAAAATCTTACATATAAGCCAAAATGTCATAACTCTTCTATACGGAACATCATACCGGACACACAAATTCCTGGTCTAAAGTTTCAGAATTTCTCTTACACAATGATAACTAATCCATTAGCCATTGTAATCAACTCGAAACATTCAATAAGTAGCTTCCTGACTTAATTCAACTAGAAGGTGTTCTACATCTCCATTCATACAAAATCTAAAGGGGAAACCCTTGTCACCTGCATGACATAAATCTTAATGATCAAACACGACCAGACCAACCACTGATCAAACTTCCTGCTCAACCTGTAACAACCATGGTTTTAGCAGGTCAGATTGACTGATAGTCTTGACTCGGTTGACGTTTGTTTGGTGTGTATTAGGTGTTTGATGTGATATATGAGTGTTATGGGTGAGTTTTAGCACTAAATCCCTTTGCGTAAGTGGTTTTATTGTGATTTGGAAAGTTTGGAATTTGGGAAAATTCATTTTGATCACTTTTTTGGTGTAGAAATGACTTGTGTAGTTTTTGGTGTTTTGTGTTTTACGTAACGAGTCTTCGTTCAAGTATTTGAGCATTAGCAAGTTACGAGGAGTTTGTTTTTAGGTGTTATGCTGATAAAAGAGTGTAAAAATCTATTTTTGGAAACTTTATTTTGAAAATGATAATTTTCCTGTTTGTCGTAAAAACTGAGGTTTATCGCGTAAGACGTTAGGATTAGTTACGGGTATTTATAAAATATGAAAAGTATAAGGTTTTGAGTGTAATAATTAATTTAATAAAAAAAATAAAAAAAAATTATATATATATGTATGTGGATAAAATTCGGCCAAGAGGATTTTTAGGGGAAAAAAGAAACAGAATTTGAGTCCAATTATAACACCTAATTAAAAGGAATCCTAGTCCAGCCCAAACAAGCCCAACCTCCAACCCATATAAGCAATACAAACGACCCATAACTCTATTTTCCTGCAATTTAGAGTCGACACAAAGAGGAAACAAGAAGAAAAAAAATTAGGGTTTCATAGTTTGCAAGTAATAATCAAGAATCAAGGTAAAATCCTTAACCCTTATGTGTAATTAATTAGTTATTGATCTAATTCATGTAATATAAAGTATGATGGATTATGGTTTGTGTTAACTTCTGTAAATTAATGTTACTAAACATGTTGAGATCAATTAATGATAATAGTATGATGATTGGTTAAGAGAATTGAGCGTAAAACATGCTAGTTATTGAGTTAGGGTTTGGACAGATTTGTAAGGTTGTAAAGATGTGAGTGTAAATAACAGATGGTAATGAGTTAGGTCACGAATTGTAGGTCTAAATTGAAGTTTAATGAAAGAGCTTTCCAAAAAGTCCAGCCAAGATTGATTTCAAGGTCGGGAAGTTGGTCTTTTGATTTTTCTTTGTTAAGGTGTCAAAGCTGTCAAACCGGGACTGATTTTGGGTAAAAGTTTGAGGGTGTGATGTGGTTGTAAAAGTGGTATTTTGACTAGCCCTTCTATAATAGTTAAGTATTAGGTTATATTAGACTACCACGAAAAGGATTCGCGATAAAAACTTGTGGACGTAATTATTAAAAATCAAAATTTTTTGGTGTGAGTTGTTGAGCTTTATTTGTCGTGATTTTATGTGAGTGAATGTAGTCAAAAATTCTGCGTTTTCTGAGTTTTAGAGTGCAAGGGATTTAGTGAGTATTAAGTTATGGTAGAGGTTAGTGTGGTGTCTAGGAGATCCATGGTGGGTCATATGAGTCTTAGACATCCATCATATGTGTATTACATGGGTTGTAGCTTTTAGCTTGACCTTGTGTAATGTGGATTATTTTTGTGTGCTATAGATTGTGAGTTGTTTTTGTGGAAGCTGCGGAGTTTAAGGTGAGTTCATAGTCCCATATTTTTACTTTGTTTTTAAACTTGGGATGGGAATGATGCTTGTCTTAAATGATTTGAGTTACTGTGATTATGTGTGGTTTAAAAGCTTGGACTTATAATGTTATCGTAGTGATGCTATGTGGTACATGAAAGTGTGATTCCGATTAGGTTAGCGACCTAATTGATGTTGTGTGATATGTGATTCCAATTAGGTTAGCGACCTAATTGATGCTGTGTGATTTCCAATTTGGAGGATGCTTATCCTGTTGCTCGCACATGCGACCCAATTGATGATGTGTTTTGGAGCGGGGGTCACGTTCCGGCCCGATGGTTGCCTTTTGTGTGATGATTGGTTTATGGAAACATGTAGCTTGTTTGATAACTATATTTATTTGTCCAGCTATGTTTTTATAATCACAGTGAACTGGTTGCCTTGAGAGTGTAAGTGTGTCTAAACCTATGAATCTCACCAACGTTATGCTGACATTTTAAGCATCATTTTCAGGTGAGCTTTCTAAGGATAAGATAGAAGGATGTGATTAGACAAGACCTTAGTTGCATTGGGAGTGGTTTATCATCTATGCTTGGATTTTCGAATTGTTTTGGATTTTGTTTTGGTTATTTTGTTTTGGGGTATTGTTACAACACTTTGTGTTTGTACTTTGCTCTATTTTATGCATGTAGTTATTCTCTATATAGACACCATGTGTTGTGATGATATCCATGAAGTTACACACTCGCGTTTCCGCCTTGGCGAGGTGTGACAAATTGGTATCAAAGCCTTGGTTATAGAGAATTAGGTGGTTGAACCTAGACTATAACCTAGGATTCCTTCATATAGTTGCATTTAATATCTATGTGTAAGTATAGTATTCTATATGTCTTTTTTCCTATATTTACGAGATGTTTTATTGAGTTTCGGACGTCTACTCTATCCCCTATACGTTGTATTGTATATATCGACTTTATTATATTATCTTCCGTGCGTAAGATGCTTCGTTGGACAACCGTTGTCACTATTGGATGCGAGAGAAGTGGTAGGATGAAGCGGACTAACCGCAGAATCCGAGTTCCCGATAGCATGTATCCATGTTCGGACAAGGAGAGGACGTTTATGGGAAACATTGGTGGAGAAGAAGTGGAGAGGTTTGGAACCACGGTGACTTCTGGAGATGGAGCCATTACCAAATACCCTTGGTAGAGTCCTCACTTCACATAGGAAGGAGAGGTGGTTTAGTCTAAATCTCGTGAGTTGTATGCACTTGTGGATCATGTGGAATTGGAAGAAAAGAATAGAGGTGTTTTTACATGT